>BSBN01001170.1:945000-3352941 GCA_027924645.1 Cunninghamia lanceolata
GTAGGATGCAGAAGCATTCTAGAAAATAAAGTCTCAAGAAGAGAGATAAGAGGAAAGAAATCATGAAGAAGCAAAATGTAGATTTCGAAAGAGAGCTGGTAGAGTTGAAAAGAGACTTAAAAGAGTATATGATTGCCAAGCAGCAAAGACATGAAGAAGAAAGTAGCCAAGAATACTTTTGGTGTTGGCCTATGACGAAAAAAGTGAAGTGACCTATAAAGGAGATTGTTGAGAAGAGGAAAAGGCAGAGTATAGAAGCCTTAAGAGGAAAAGACATGAGGATGAGAGGGTTCCAGAAAGATTGGGACAGCAAGGAGTTGCCTCTAGAGCAACATGGACCGAAAGAGATCAAAGAATTTCTCATTGAAGAGAGCATGAGAAGATAAAGAGAGAAAGAAGTGCCGCAAGTAGCACTTGTGAAAGAGAAGAATGAAGAAGGAAGAATGTCCATGAAGAGGGCATTAATGGAGACATTGTGGTCTCTTATTTTATTTGCTAATATTATGTTTGCAGATTTGTATGCAGGTATGAAAAATGCGATAGGGAAGGTCACAAATGAGACCTTGAAGATGATGAAAGATGGGGCCAGAATAGCACCCATAGAAAGAGTTGAAGATGTGAATGTGAGAAGGTTGATTGCAGCAGAGGTACATTGCAAAGTGCCTGATGTTGGGAATTAAGGTGTCTCAACCTTTGCAAATTCCTAATGTTGTATTTATTTATCCTATGTTGAGTTGGCATAGTCGGCACCTTGTGTACATGCAGCAGGCTAAATTTTGGTGACTTTGGCAGCCACAATTTCCCCTTGAATAATTAACGAGGGTTCGGGGGTAGCGCCCCTAAGACGAGGTCAAGGGGCAATGCCCCTGGCGCGCTCCCTGTCGCGGTACAGGGCAGGGTCGAGGGGCAGCGCCCCCGTGGGGGCTTGGGGACAACACCCCTGAAACCTCAAATGACTTTTATTTAATGACAAGTGTCGATGAGTATCTTTGCACGAGAGAAAGGCATCTTCAGGCAATCAAGAGAGGTTATGACAAGTTGTAAGAGGAATAAGATATTTTTAGTCAGTGTATGACAGATTCTCTTACAGCTATAAGTGTTGTCAATTATGACGAATTCTATGACAGTTGTAAGGTGCGTAAGAGCATCTGTCATAGCCTATTTTGGGACAAGACGCCCACATTGGGATGGGTTGTTCGACAAGTGTCCTTAGGCGTGGGTTTTGGGGCATGAGTCCAAGATGGACGCCCATCTCTAGAAGGTTCCATATTTGCCTTGTAAACTCTATAAAAATAGGTGCTTGGATGAGAGATAAGTAGTTTTTTGTACAGGTACTGTTATGCTGCTAGAATATCTCCAGATTCGACATTCGAAGACTCCTGAAAGAGCATTGGCTCTGAAACTATATTGTAATTTGTTATTGTTTACTGTAATACATTTGAGTTGTGTTTTGGAGTGTGGGGTTTTTCACCCATAAGGGTTTTCCCCACATATATCTTGTCTCTCTCTCTTATGTCTACTTTCTGTGTGTATGTGTATTGCTACAATATCTCTATTAGATGTTCTATGTTGCTGTAGTTGTAAGAATTAAAATTGAATTTGCATACATCTCTCCTCATTAGATTAGTGTAGGAAGTGATTTTCGCACACCTAGCTTCCTTTCACCTGAGAATGAAGAGGAGGTTGATACTGAAGATTTCCAGTTTGATGCTGAATATGTCCAGCAAAATGTAGAAGATATCTAGAAAAAATGTAGAAGATGATGAAGAAGTCATAGAGTTTCACGATGCTTTAGAAGATGTTGCGGAAGTGAAGCAAGATGCTGATGGAGAAGAAAATTTGAAAAGCCAAGAAACTAGAGGTGGATGCAATTTGGGACATCAGGTCATTGTATAAAAGAATGGAGAGAAAAATGTTGCTTTTGATTATGTATATAGAAATGAGGATATGAATAAGAAAGCTAATAAAAAGAAAGAGAAAGTGACTGATCATGGATATGTAGTTCTATTTTGGCAAAAGAAAAAGATTGTTGAAAGACCGTGGTTAAAATATAAAGAAGTAGATGCTTTTGATTGTGTTAACAAACAGGTGCAAAGAAAGAAGGGTATGCAGATGAACAAGTGGAAATCAGATTTGAAGGTAAAGTGGCCAGCAAGGGGGCCTAGAGAAAATATTGCAAGGCAAGAGGCAAGAAGACCAAGTGCAGCAATAAAGAGAGATCAGCCCAAAGTTGTGACAAGCAAAGTATGGAAAGAAAAGAGTGTGGTAGCGAAAAAGGCAAGAAGTGCTGCAATAAATGATGCTAAGACAAATAAAAGAGTGGAAGTTGAAAAAGAGGATATTGGTAAAGGGCATGAGAAGGAACCTGATGTGAAGAACATTGAGGCACTAGATTGGCAGAAGTTAGAGAATGCCAAATGTAATGTGAAAGGTAAGCAAATTGAGTTAATTCATGATGTTTTTGAAACTTTGGAAGATTTTGTTGAAAGAAAAGATAGAGAAAATTTAAACAAGATGTTAGATTGTGATGATGATGGTTATGATGCTTTGAATGAAATTTATAAAGAAGATACCAAGGTTGATGAAGTAAATAGTGATTGGGAGATGAATGAGTATGAGGTGGAGATGTGGAGGATTGTGGATGAGAAAGATGTAAGGAGGAGAAAATATTAGAAGAAGAAAGAAAGTAGACAAAGGCAGATTGGGAAATCCATAATGAACATAGGCAAGTGTGACAGAAAAGAGAAAAAGTTAGTTGGAAGAATTGAACACAAAAAGAGGATAGCAGTAGCATTTGGTGGAAAGCATGAAAGTGCAGACTTGGACAAGAGAGCAGAAAAAGAAAACACTGAAGAGGATTTGTGGAGGCCATGGGCAGCCATTGAGTAAGAATGGAATGAAAAGGTTGAAGAAATAAGGAATGAAAGTATAAGAACTTGTGAAGATCTTGGGGTTGAAAAGGATTCTTGAAAAGGAGATGGAAGTGAAAATACAAATGTAAATAAGAGGATAGTAGATAATCTGGTTGAAGATGAATCTTCTAAATGTGCAATAACTGAAATGATGAAGCATGTTGATGGAAACATGAAGACAAATGAAACGGCGAAGGACGTAGAAATGAGGGTTGAAACCTTTGATAAAGGGGTCATCGTGGAGCCACAAGAAAAGGTAAAGTTCTTGGTCCTATATGAGGACATTGTTTTGTTTTATTTTGATCTATTAGGAAAGAAATATGAAGAGAGATATGTAGATTTTTGTAAGAATTTTGTGAGTTGTAATACATATGGTGAAGTCCAAGACAAGTTAATGTGGAAGGATGAATTTGATTAGACTGAAAGATAGTTGGTCGATATATTTAGAATCATTTGCATTGATTTATATGTGGTTGAGTGGGAAAGAAATCTTTGGAGGAAGTTAGCTATGAATGGAGCGATGAAAGTGGCACAGCAATGCTGGAGAAATATGATAATTGTACCAAAAAGATTGTGGAAGAAGTGTAAGAAAAGGAATAGTGAGGAATAAGTTTGATCGATGACTCCATGTGCCGGAGCACATGATTTTTGTCCCCTAGGGAGTTTGATGCAGGGGCATCTTCTTAATTTTGAAAATTTGTGTTAGCAGTTGATTTTTGGGTTCATTGTGTTGGGTCGGATGACAGGTTACAAGCGGAAGGAAGTTCTTGTCGCCACAACGACCAGAACATTAATAGTTAATTATTAACTTTCAAGAGACTCGAATGGGTTGAGGAAGTTGTAATAGTTGCAGGAAGTGGACAAGATTGGGTAAATGAATAGTTACTATAGTCAGTTGTATATTCTTCTAGAAAACTGTCAACAAGGGTGGAGCTGGTTCGATGAGGAAGATGAAACGACAAGAAAGGCAGCAATGAAGAGGGAATAAGAGGCACATGGAGGAATGACAGCAATTAGCAGAGAAAGGTCGATAGAAGAAGTGGTAGATGTTTGAATAAGGCCGATGTCATAGAAGTGACAGATGCAAAGAAAGTGCGATCATTATTGAGGGGAGATGAATGGAGGAAGAGACGTGGCGAATAGACCGGAACCAGCCGTTATGGCTAGGGGCAAGTAAGAACAGGCTGAAAATGCTAGAAGAGGACGAGTCGATGATATATCTGGAGGAGGTCGTGTTAGGTCTCAAAAATGCAAGTTGCTAATCCTAAGAGGATGCCAGGCTCTATGTTTAGATTGGCAACATTTTTGAACTAACTTGACGAAATCAACCTTTTGGGTTTGATGATTTCCTACACTTTAGGTCCTGCTACACCTAGGTGGGTAAACCTTAGAAATTAAAGCAGATTGAATGCAACTATTTTGACTAAATAAATGGATCTATCTACAGTGGCAAATGGTGTAGGATAGATGAAAGCTTGCTAACTAATTCTAATATCTGATGAATGGTTGGTATAAGCAATATCAAAGTGAATTTTATGATTGTGCAAATAAAAGGATTTTAATGGTAAATTGAAATAAGACCAGTGCCTTGTTGGGTAAATAGAGTCAAATGAAGGACTAAGACTAGTGGCTTATAGTGGGTAATAATTCTAATTGTTTGGCACAATTTTAGTTTATAACTTGTATAAACGTGCAAGGAGATGACTAACAAACTCTTCTTAATAATCCAACCAATATAATCAGATTTCTTTTTATTCACCAGAAGGTAATTTAATCCTTTCTTGAAGGAACCAATTGAATGAAATATGCAAAAATAACATATAATATTAATTTGGAGACAGAATGGCAATCCTAATTATATGGCTCTTCTTAGTAATCCAAACTAACACTTCTAGGTTACTAACTGATCAGAAGGGTTTTAATTCCTTTTATGGAAACCAATTAATCAAAATCACACAACTACAGCAAATGTGTATTGACAAATTAGATATATACTTGATATATTAATCTGAATAACAAGGAAATACAGAACTGGAGACAACCACACAATTGAGTAACTTTGACAAACAATTGATGCCATAATAGAACCACAGAATCAGAGAACTCCAATTTACTTCTTCAATAATAAACTTGCAACATGGTCTTTGAGAAACATTGTAAATTATAAGTATATATTCTACTGCTGATAATTTTTATTTCCAGACTTGGTTCCCCTTATATATGTTTTGCAGTTGTAGGGTTATGACTCTTCATACATCTGGTGCAACCTTTTGTTATTTTAATCTCCTTCAATAACAAAATTTTAATTTTGACCTTCTTACTGTTAAAATGCTTTGGTCGTTGCAGGTGGGATGCCCTTTGCCTTTGTATTGTAGTGTATCCGTATATCTTATGTATTTGCAACATACACTTGAGGAATCACCGGATTTGTGACTCTATATATACAAATCTTTTGTATATCGCATACATTTTCTTCCATATACAAGAGCGGGCCCAACCAAATTTATGAAATGAATTTGAAATCTCCTTTGAATCCGCATTTGTATCATCTCTTTGTATATCGAATGCATATGCTTTATACACAATAGCGGACCCTAGCTAAAATTCACAATATTTAATCTGTCATTCAAATATGGGCTTGTATAAACTTGTATATCCATTGGCGATGGCGCCCACGTGGTGTTTCATGCATATACATTTCCTTTGTATCTCGAATATGTATATCATAAACATGCAAGCATTTAAACATACAAAGACTTTTCTATATTGAACTTCTTTTGACATCCGGCTTGTATCTTTAACTTGTATCTTCGCTTGTATATCGACTTGTATATCGAAGATATACATTGTTATTATACAAGCCCAATGTGCAAGCGGTGGGACCAACCTTATTCCTCACTCGTATTCCATGTTACAACACTACTTGTATCCAACCTTCATATACAATGCCTGATACATACAAACTTAATTGTATCTCCTTTCCGGACTTCTTGCTTTTATGAACCATAGTTCATTCATTTTCGGCTCCGCCATGTATATAAAGTGAAATGCATCTTTCGATATACATTAAAGTATGATGCACCCTTTATATTAAACTTTAACTTCCTTTGAGTTCTGCGTTGTATGTACACCGCAATGTATGTATCTGAAACATACAACAATAAAACCATATTTCATATCCCTTTCGGTTCCGCGATGTATATTACCGTTGTATATCCCCTTGTATGTTTTATACAAATGCATTTGTACATGCATTTGCTAGTTTTGTATTTCGAATGCTTTATGCATTTGTATCTTCTCACTATTTGTATCTTGCATACATACAAATAAATATACAACACTTTCGACCGTTCGCCTTTATATCTGGTATACATGCATTCTGACCAACATGCACTTTGTTTTTAAGGATCTTGATTCCTCTATTTTCCACTTCAAATCTCCGCTCTATTGGGTGATCGGTGAGAGTCTCACCGAGCTCCTCCATCGGTATGACTTATGTTGTCGGGAAGGTTTTCAGAGTAATCGCTGATAGTAACATCTTATACCGATCGGCGTGACTGGTAAATTTCTCTCCAATGAAAGGCCATCGGTATCATTTTCTCCATCGATGATCATTAAAATCTTCTCGTCGATCCTTATTATCATGCCGATAGTCATTTCAGCAATTTTCTTGTAAAGCATGGATCGATATAACAAAAGGGAGGTCTTGCCAAAACTTAGGAATTGAATCCATTGATTCTAGTGTAATTCAGTGAGTGATACACTCACTTGTGGTGAAAGCTTGTGATCTTTATGGAATACACCAGTTATCCTCATGACTTTGGGCATAATGTTTTTTCCTGATTTGGTCAGGTATGGATGAGTAAAATACAATAAAATTTTAAATTTTCCTGTCCCAACAAGTCGAATGCATACAGGGGTAGTAAGGCCAATCGAAGAAGGCCAAAGGCCAAAGTATCAAGGGCGATGAGTAGAGAGAGGCCGATGAGCCATAGAAGGAGACCGACCTATTAAGAGAGGAAGCCAAAGTGCTGTAAAAAGAGGCCGATAGTATTGTAAGAAGGACAAGATGCAGACACGCTGGAGGGCTAAAAGGAAAATAGGCCGATAGTTTATTGACTAAAGAGGAGAATGGAAGGCGAGGCCATGGTGAAGGAATCATT
The DNA here is from genome assembly GCA_027924645.1 of Cunninghamia lanceolata. Taxonomy (NCBI): domain Eukaryota; kingdom Viridiplantae; phylum Streptophyta; class Pinopsida; order Cupressales; family Cupressaceae; genus Cunninghamia; species Cunninghamia lanceolata. The sequence goes on from BSBN01001170.1 coordinate 952,076, forward strand.
TTACTAATATATAGAATGGAGTGTTGCAGACGTTCAGCATGAATGCTAAAAGAAACCACAAGCAACGAGGGCGCATTAGAGAAATGGGATATTGGAAGGAGAGGCAAGCAACAGAAAGGGAGAACAAAAGGAGATTAAACATGAGGATGTGAAGTGACGGGTAGAAATAAGGAAAAGAAGATAGATTGGACATGGAAGAGAAGGAGAACGTGAGGGAATCAGTTGGGGTTATCTCTATTGGATGAAGGAAGGGAATTGTTATGTATATTTTGAATGTCTGTTGAAGATTGGAAGCCCCATACTGTATGTAAGCAATTTGATGATTCATTTTGTAGCCCTTTGTATGAAGAAATAAAGGATTGTAATCTACGTCTATATTCCTGTCCCAATTTAGTGAAGTGTATTGTGTTCTCTATTTTCATGATTGAATGGTGAATGCCACTTTGTTCTTGATTATCAAAAATCTGATTTCTTGTCTTTAAGATTTGCATTGAACGTGGTATTCCTATCACTATCTTGTCCATAAACCGTAGAAGTATATGGGTATGTTAGGCTGAGAATGTTATTATCTTGATCGTGGGAAACTCATCCCTATCAGAGAAGCTTCCAAATGAAATTGATCACTCACACAAAGCCAACAAAACTTTTATTATTTTATTACCATGGATTGATTAAGTACAATAATTGATGCCAAGTTTAAAACTGACCCTATTAAACTTACAATCATAGGCCAATAACCACTAAAAACCTAAGCTATAAACTAAACTTATTTTATTTTTCATAACATATATAAATATGTGTGTACATACACATATTTTAATCGGTATATAAACAACAATATAATACATTAAAGGTATATTTAAAATTTCCATATATCCCAAAGAGTATAGCTATAAAAAAAGTCATCCTAACTTTCTAATGAATATCTATTTTAAAAGAAATTCAAAAAGGTATATTACATTTCCAACGAATTAAAATAAAAAGATGCTTTGCTTTGGCACTTACCACTATTTTCTCCATTTGTTTCATGTAACAAAAAAAATCATCTGAAAAAATCTATTCTTAGGCCATAAAATGTTTCACATTCAATATCAAAAAACACATCTTACATGCAACACATGCAAAACCTACGGATCTAGTCAAAAGTTTCTTAAATATTCGTCACATAATGTGAGGTCATTTATGAACAACTGCATTATTAACTACCCTCCACCGATAGCCAGCGAGCTCTTCTTGCCACCTCTGTACGGGCAACTCCAAAGAAGAATGTTGTCTTCACCATCTTGGTACGAAAATTTCATCAAAGATTGTCTATGGAAAACCCTCACCCATCTGCTAGCATAGGCAATTCTATAAAGTTTTGCTCTCCATCATTTATACTTTCATAAGTACTGTGAATTTATCAGAAAGACAAGAAGAGTTCAATAGAAAGATATTGAATTTCAACTCATTCAAGATTAGACTTGCAACTTCGCCAAATCAAAGGAATTATCCATCTCTACAAAATTATCAATCTGGTAATAGTCTCTACTATTTGCCATCATACACAATCTTTAAGCCACTAGCGTCTTTTTTTTGGGTTACAACATTTCAAATTTATTCAAGTGCCTCCCTTGTCTGTCCAAGCCCAAAACTCTTCTCCATTCCACTCTCCCTTCGCTAAATGAGTTAGCATGAGCATTAAGAGTATATTTTATATTTTTTTTTTAGGTTTTGCAGCAATATATCTTAAAAATAAAGATGGAACAGAGGAATTGTTCTTGCAGACATTGAAAATTGTTGAACAACATTATTATGTAAACAAGCAATCCTTACATTTGTTTTATGTATTAAGACATATTTTGCACTAATTGTTTTTATTCTCTTGGAGATTATTGTTGTTTTATGTGTTACTGTCTAAATGTATTCTTTATACCCTATCATATGTAGCTTGCCATTAAGACGGTGCCTTTGCTTGTTAGACTAGTGTTGCACTATAGTTGCTTTACTCAATTCTGCTAATTTATAAGTAAGTATTTCTTGGACAAGTTTACTCACTTTGCATATACAATTTTTGTCACTTTCTCCCCTTTTTCCTTGAGAAAATCAGCATTAATTTCTACTATTACAAGTTGAATGTTTTATCTGTATATTATCATAAGATGTGCTTTTAGTGATGTCAGTTAATTTTCTTTCCATCTATTCATTGGTGATTTGGTAAAGGATAAAATGGTAGCATATGATCTTGTCTCAATCTTTGATAAACATCTAACAATAATATTAACAACTGGGGCACTGATGAATGGCTCTCATGACCACACCAATGCAAGTTGAGATTTCATGTCCCTTCACAATTAATTAGATGATAGGTTTCTAGTCATTAGTGTCTAGAATTAATATTCTAGAAACATTTTTATTTTATTTTTAAGGTTTTTAGATTATATTGATTGACGATATCAAAAATGAATAGATCTTGATAATGGATGTATATTTTAGTTTAGCCTCTGCCATAGGCATAGACAATTTCATTCAAGCTTTTGATTGCTTTGTTTTGACTTTTTCAATGTTTGATACAAGTGTTTGGGTGAATCATAAAGCCTTTAATAGATTATGACTCTTAGGAAAGATGACCAAGTGAGTGGTCTTAAAACTATCTGCACCTCAAGATTGGTAATTGAGAACTCTTCTGAATCTGTCTCGAATGTAATAACCATACTACCAAAAAATTAAGTTTCCTTTCATCACACAAATCCATTACAGAAGCTTAGAGTTAGTCCATCATATAACACTAGTGGGTAGTTGGATGTGCATGGGGTAAGTGCATGGAAATGGGGGACAAAAAGGGGTCAAAAGTGGCTACATTTTTTTTCTGAAATCAACTAAAGATAAACTTGGATGAGTAATTCAAGATGTGTATACTCAAATTTTGAAGATACAATAAGAACAAGAATTGTAGTACTCTAAATCTAGTTTCTACACTACTAAAGATTTTTAAAAATGGTTAAGGTTAAGGGGGTGAAATGCTAAGTGCACATAAAAGTGTTCCTATTTTTATCACTAAAATATAACATAGTGTCTGGTGTGCACCCCCTATTTTGTTTGCCACATTAGGTATTTTTAAAAACAAATTGGTGAAATTATAGCCAATAGTGAGTACTACAAGTTATATATATATTTATATTTTTTTACCGAATAATTTATTTTTTGTGATTTTTTGAAGTCGATGCATCCTGAAAATTACATCATTGAGTGTGCACATCACATAACTTACACAAAACTAACTGAAAATGTAAAAAAAAAATTGTTGAATATGTATAGAATGAAACATAGAAGAATCTTTTTTTTTCCAAATTTGAATAAGTACGTCAAAAGTTATTAAAAAAAATCAGAACATATGTATTGGAGGAATATCAAGACACTCTTCAAAAAATATAAAAATAAAAACCTTAACTTATTCAAATTATTAAAAAATTGTATGGCTAGAAAGGTAAGAAATAGTATGGATAGAAAGGTAAGAAAGCCAACCCTTTTCATGACTGCAACCAGATCTTCCTAGATCAGAGTAGGCAAGAAAGCCCTAACCCTCTCCCTCCCAAGCCGCCGCCAGTTCCGCCTTCCTCTGAGGAGCCAACCCTTTCTCCTGGCAGCCCTCTCTTCTCGATCGGGGACTCAGAGGTGATTTTTACCAATGAACCCTTGGATTTTCACATTTTAGATGAGTGTTTAAATGTTGTTTCTACAAATACTGGGAGTCGTTCTCTAATTCTCATATTTATGCAAAGGTGCCCGTCTATGGATTCGGTCCTTGAATGAGCCAAGTCTACTTGCTGTAATTTGACTCCCCTATGATTCAAACCCTGGATTTTGTTTTATCTTTGTTTTGTTTCAACTTTGTTGCAGATTATAACTTTGTGATGTAGAAGGGTCCTTGGTTCTATGAGCAATCTGACATCTTCCTCACCCCATGGACCCCTTTTTTGATCTAGCCACTACCAAAATTACAGACATTCCTATTTGGATTAGGTTTTACAATCTTCCTTTGGTTATGCGGGGTTCAGATCTCATTAGCAACATGATTAACCAATTGGGTATCTTTGTCAAGTTTGATTCGGAAGAGGTGGTTCCTTCACACAGGTACATCAGGGTGTGTTCTATGGTTGACATCTCTAAACCTCTCTGTCATTCCATCCAAATTCATTCTTCATGTGGCACTTGGACTCAATTTTTAAATTTTGAAGACCTTCCTTTTAGATGCTTTCGCTGCAACAAGATGGGACATAAAATTAGGGCATGCACTTCATAGAGATTACCTAGTACTAGGTGTATTAGTCTTAAGAAATGGATTCAGAAGCCTGGGTCACCGGATGGTGATTTTATCTAGCGTAATCTGTTGGAACAATGCAAATAACTGAGAGGGGGGGTGAATCGATTATTTTATAACTTTTATCTTTCTTGCTTTCTTTTCTTATTTTAACATTTAGTGCTCTATCAAAACATGGAAGCAAAAACAATCACAAGAACTAAAAAATGAAATGAACACATAACACAAGGATTTTTATGTGGAAACCCTGTTAAGGAAAAAACCATGGGGTGACTAACCCAAGATTGTATTCTCTATTAAAAGAATAAGGAGTACAAATGGCACTTGCCAATTAGGGCTTACTGCCCGAGCACACTGCTCACAAGAGACTCACTGTCTACAAAACTTATAGAAGATAATCAAGTGTTTGAACTGATGAGAAGCATCTACAAATGCAAGAGTTCAGTTCCAATTGGGCCTAATATATTGATCTGATGCACTTCATTCTTCCTCTGTTCAATGTTGTTATTTAGTCACATACCGGACTTGGATTGTTGTTCTCACACTTATCCCTACTTTTCTTCGCACTTTATTTCTTCACATATTCACCACACACGCTTACATACTAGAATCTATCTAGTATATATATCTGTATCAAGGATTTTCATCAACTTTCTAGTCGGCAACAAGAACACTGCAAGTTATTAATCTGTCAGCTGATGCTTGATTTGTGATGCGTATCAAAAACATAGGCATAGAAGCCATTAATCATGTCGGCCAACAATGTATAATCCCACAAATTTCTTGATCAACACCTTTTACGCATCTGGATTGAAGTCTGATACTCTGCTGGTCAGTTCTTCCTCTATCTGCTCTGCCTGACTAGAACCCAACACTCAAATGCTCATATCTTTTTCTTGATTTATCACCAGAGGCTAAATCTTTGGAATACAATAGTCATGATACCCCTCTTGACTTGTCCAATTCCGCAACTTACTGAGTTACACCATCTGAGAGATCCAGACCTGATTGTCGCACCTTGTTACATACTCTGTTCTTGTTCACCGGACCAAAACAATCTTCAATCTGACTTCTGATAAAGGCATACTATGTACTGCAAATGTGTGGGATAGACTTTGTTCCATCAATGACAACACTTATGAAGCCACACAGTGTCTCTTGCCAACAATCTCCCCCTTTGGCATTAATGGCAACACTTAGTGAAAAATGGCTAAGTGTCGCAGTAACTCCCCCTTAGCTGATGCTCTGTCATTTGCACTATTTTATAGGAGCTCCCCCTTGGATGGATTCCACATTTTTCACTACTCTTCACTCCCCTTTTGACATCAATGGCAAAGGGTGGAATCCGCATACCAAAATTTTACAAAAATTGTTCTATACATGGCCGCATAAGTATAGATAAATCATATGTTATACTTACATATACTTAAGTATATCTGCAAAAGTAGTTTTCAGCTGTACAAACTCTGTGGCCCAGTGGCCCAGCTAATCTTCATCCTATCCAAAATGGAGATGTGACCACTCAACAAAAATGCATATGCTTCTGCCCTTCTTAAATCTGCTGGATCACTGGTCCGGGCTATGGTCTGAGCATTTGTCAAGGCCTCATGCATTGCCTCTAGCTTAGGGATAATTATCCCTCTGAGTTCACCCATTTTGTTCATTATGTTCTTCTTTTCTTTTCCCAGTCTTTTTATTTCATTTGTTATAACAACCTAGCATTCTTGATTCATTAGAGAGGAGGAAAGAGGGTCAAAATTCTGAACTAGGCTTGACAGTTTTTCTTCTTGTTCTATTACTTTCTCCTCAATATCGTTTGTCACTTTAGGCCAAGTCAAACAAAATTTGAATAGGTCCCCTCCATCTTTGAGAGCATTTTCAAGGCTCTTTATTCCAATATCTAGAGTCCTATCATTTGCAATAAGTCCTTGCACCTCAGTGAATCTTTTTCCCAGAAACTCCTTCCGGACATTTGCTTCTGTTGATTTCTCTAGAGATTCAAAATGAGTGTTAACAGAATTTACTAAGTTTTTCAAGTTACCAGATGGTGAGGCCGAAGGATCCTTTTGATAGGATGGCATGATCTTCTCCAGCATCCCGGATGCAATCTCCAACAGTTCACAGTCCTCCATGTGAGATTTCAAGAGTTTTTCTTTTGCTTTGGCTTGAGCAAAGGATGTTATTTTCATTGACTGAACCGAGGAGAGAGAGTCAAAATTTAGTGGTCCTTGAAATAGCTCAGGTTCATCCATCTCCATCATTTCTCTGTTTAAGAAGTTCTTCACTATCTCTGCAATGTCTCTTGCTAGAGATTGAGACTACTTTGAAATATCAGAGGAGTCATCATTAGTCTTTTCTGCGTGTTCTTCTTCTTTTCCCTTAACCTCTTCTTCTTGAATCTTCTTCTCCTCTCTTCTACCTTCTCCTTCAGCTTCAGAGTCTGGAATGTCTGCAGTGGGATCCAGAGGAGAGATGTCACCTGTGTTTAGTGCTTCATGAACTTCCTCTTTTGGAACAAAGGAATCCAAGTCCTCAGACTTATCTTCATCTATTTTCTTTAATCCTTCTGCATCCTTGTCAGAAAGTTCTTCATTGATTACATTTAATCCTTCAACATCCATGGTAGAAGGTTCTTCATTTGTTTCCTCTACAATAGGAAGATTGAATCTCTTCAAGGCATTCCGAAGGATATCTTTTGTTTCATTTGCTACTTGGTCAGTTTCTCCAAGCATGAGTTTCTTCATTCTCGCCTTACTCTGGAACTCATCCTTACAATCCTTGAAAATTATGTCCATTTGTTTTGGAGTGATGGAAGGATAACGTTGAATCATTATTTGCTCCTAGATTTCTAAGTCTTTAACCATTGCATTCTCTTTTCTCAGCTCAAGTACCTTTTCTAGGCTCTTAGGAATTAATGATCTAATTTCAATGAAGGCTTTATTGTAGATGTTCAAGTACCTGATAGTAGCCTCTTCTAGAATTTTCTTGTCAACATCACTGTATGCATCATAGAACTCAGTCACCGGCTGCAGGTTCCCATCCACAGTAACTGCCTTGATGATGTCATCAATAGAAAGAGTGGGCTTTTCAACAAACTCTTCTGCCTTCTCTTCCTCACTTCTGCTAGCAGAGAACCTTCTGGATGTTCTCTTCTTCTTCATTTTCTTAATTTCTTCATCTAATTCTGTTTCTTCATCATCCTTATGGCTTGTATATGTTCTTGAGGCTTTGGTCTTCATTCTCTTTTCACTTTTGTCGGATGTCTTGACTTCCAGTTTGGTAGCCTTTGAGCTTTTAGGAGTGATAGATGCAGAGCTCTTGGAAGATCTAGTCCGAGAGGAGGCTTGCACCGGAACGTTTCCTTTCTTTGCTTCTTTTCTCTCTTTCTCTGCCTTCTCCATTTTCTCTCTATTTGCATCTACTACCTCTTTTGACAAGCCAAGTCTTTTGGCAATTTCTTCAACTTCCCTTCTTACCTTCCTCTTCATCTTCGGCTATCTTAACTCAACATGTATTTTTATACTCATCTCTTCAAAGGTGCCAAACCTTTCTGCTTCGTTGTCCCTAGGCTAGCTCAGTAGGTGTTGAATATGCAGCTCCAAGATTTTTTCATCGACCTCATATCCCATAGGCATTATCCATACAGTTCTTGGCTCAATTGCCTCCATTAGACATTAATCAGCATCAACCATAAAGCAAATTGTGTCCTTGTATTTCTCAACTATGGACTGAGGTATTCTCTCTCTGGCTTGCATCATGCTTTGGAAGTTCTTAAAGTAACCCCAGAGGGCTGTGTTTTGGGCTTGAGCATCACCAAGTCCATACATGTAATCTCTAATCTGAATTGCAACCGGTTTATCATTTTGCCAAACCCAACCACTTGATTTAGGTAGCTCATTCATATAATAGAAGAATAGACACAGTATTAGACAACCATATTTAAATGAATTCTTCTTATCCTTTTTGATCTTCTATAGGTTTTCCAACAGTTGATTTAGAAGAAGCTCACACAGGTCATAATCTGCATCTTCCCTCAACATCTAATATGCAGCATAGATTGTTGTACCAGACACAAAATTCTCCCTGCTTGAATGATAGATTTTATAGCCGATTACCATTGAGGAAAACTTGACATCCGGATCTATGATGTCATCTATGGTCATCACTCTTTTGTCAAATTTAGATCCAGTGGCTTCAGTTACTGTTTGGTTCTTCACAGATTTGAGTGCAAGTACCCCACCGAATGAATGCAATCCGGTCACTACCCTTATGGCATCTTTAGTGATCTTGAATGGCCTCATTAGCCACATAAAATTGTCATGCATCCTACTTAGAACATACCGAACCCAATCATCTTCTGCAAAACATGGAAAATGTATGCAATGTCCGAAGTGTTTGTCCCGGAGGGCCTTGAATTGAGGTTTGAGTTCAAAATTCTCATCTATTAGTTGTTTGTGATAAATATCCATCAATTTTGAGTCTCCAAATTCTTCAATTTTTGCATGGATATAAACCCTAACATCTTCTACATGCAATACTCTATGCGGAATGCTAGAAAATGCGCCCAAGGGATCAACTTCTAGAGATTTGTAAGGGTGTTTCTTGAATTTAGATCTCGGCCTATCACAAATATTGACAACCATTGGAGTAGCCATTTTACAAGAGATTCGAAGAGAGATTTTCAGAATGGAAGTACCTTTTCACACTTTAGGGTTTGAAGCAAGAGTTAGAACAAATCGGTGGTTGAATTCAATTTTCAAATGATCTTGAGTGAATTGTAGAATCTTCTTTGCAGAGATCTTCTTTTCTTCTCTGTGAGTGCAAGTGTGTAAATGATGAGTGAAAGAACCCTTTTATCCTTGCACAAACCCTAATTTCCTTTTGAAATAAATGCTCAACTTAAGTTATCTGGTTGCCCTATTTTGAAAGAGATTTTCTTGAATCACTGCCTGGAACTTTAGAATCATTATTTGTGAGGATTGACAACATATCTTCTTTTATTCAATCATGCCATGGGTCTGCAGATCAAGGTATTTCAATTTTGAATCATACCAAATCTATCTGTGAAATTCTGATTTACCGGATAGCTGTCGAAACTGGATTAACTTGAGCGTTTATAAATCTTGCAAAACTTCATGCAGATCTTTCACATTTTGACTTAAGGTTGTTTAGAGGTTTTTCTGAGAACCCTTTAATCCATAGCATCAAATGTTTACTCAATGTGTTGAATTTAGGCACTAGCTGACTGGCTGGGGGAAATTATTTTTCTCTGACTCCCCCTGAGCCAGAGCTCATCCTTTTAGTTTCCGGAAGGAATATCAGCACTGGATTCCGGTGCGGATCCATCTCTAATATTTTTTGTACTCTTCTTTACCCAAATTTTGCTCATCTCCTTTTGAACTTCATCCGCATTCACTTTACCTTTGCCCTTATCTTGTTTCTGATCATGTTCCACTGGACCTTTTCTATTCTAATTTCCGCTTCTGCAGAATTTGGCAATATGACCGGATCTATTGCAATTGTAACATACAACATTTCTTTGCTTATTTGATTGATATCCTCTTGATTTGCATTGATTAGCCATATGTCCCATTCTATTGCATGCAAAGCATCTACCATTGAATGAATTGTTTATTTGCATATTTCTACATTCATGAGATTTGTGACCATACCTTTTGCAATTAAAACATTGTCCGAAGAAGGATGGATTATTCTGATTCATTCTCCTCCTGCACTGAGTTGCTTTATGACCGAAATTGTTGCAATTAAAGTAGTATCCATTGAAAGATGGATATCTTTGGGCATTTGGTTGCCTTATCAGAGGTCTTCTAGGCATGTTTCTTTGATTTCCTGATCTAAAATTCTTCTGACCGGATCCAAAGCTTTCACCTTTCTCATATCCCAAGCCACGCTTGTCATCTACCCTCTTTTGGCTTTCAAGAAGAACTTCAAGTTAGGCTGAGCTTATCTTGAATTTTTCTTTGTATTCATTTGTAGTTTGAAGATCTTGTTTAAGAGTGTCTATCTGATTCTCAAGTTGTTCTTCATTGTCTCTAGCTTCTTCAAGATCAGATTCAAGATGCCTATTTATTCTATCCATTTTGTGGCAGTCCTCTATTTTCTCCTTGAGGGATTGTTTTAGATTATCTTCAATCTTTCTTTTTTCTTCAATTTCTTGGGTGAATCTCATAAACCCTGATTCCATTTCATGTCTTATGGTGCAGGAGCACCCCTTCAAGAGGATAAATATGCACAAGAGGGAGAAGAATAAGGTTTTAATATATATTTTGACATTTCATGTTACCATGTAGCATTTGTATGTCATTAACTAATGTAACATTTTATGTGACATTGTATGTTTTAACATCGCTCTTCCTGAGGCCAGTATTTGACATCATGGACAACAGCAGGCAATTAGGTTATGTGCAGTATTAAATCAAATGTGTCGTATTATCTGATGTTTTGTTGTCTTAAGCAATACAGATGTCGTGTGATTAATTAGGGTCTCTGTTGTTAATCTTGAAACAATCAAAATCCCAAAAATAGAGGAGAGGGGTTAACAAAAACAGGGAGAAATGGTCGAAAGAGAGAGTTCTTCCATTTTTCTTTCTGGAAATGACCAAATGTAAGAAGCTGGAATAAAGGAATAGAAAATTCTGTAAATTGTTTTTTTTTTGAAAATTCTGAATCCTGTGTGAAATCTTTGTATATCGAATTGTTCTGTATATTATCGGTAGAGAACCATTTCATATTTAACTTAGTTTCTCTGTTACCGTGATGCACATTTAGATCCATTCCACTGGTGGATTTTTGTGAACTTAGTGGAATGGACTTGTAAAATAGTTTTTCCATTTTTGTTTCATTCTTTTGTTAGCTAAACATGGAAATGTAGAAATTGTAGAATCCGTCTCAGAGAAGGTCATCGGCGGGAAAATTCAAATATACATTTGAAGTATATACATGAAATGTATGTCGGAGATAGTCTATGAATATATCACACTTGCATGCGAGCTTCATTCTGTGTATACACAGTGAAAAGGGGTACGTATAAAAAGTCTTGTTTGGTCAAATTTGTGTTGTTCGGCGAATATACATTTCCTGTATATATCAAAATTGTATGAAGGTACTTTCTTTGTGTATATTGCTGTTGTATCTAGGTATCACCTTGTGTATATCGTCAAATAAAATGTGCATGTAAGAGTCCATTCGGGCTAAGTTTGGGATTGTTCGTTGAAATATACATTTTGTGTGTATACACCCAATGTATGTCATAGACAGTTTGTGAATATATCACCATTGTATGTGTGTGTCAGTTTGTGAGTATACTGCAATTGCATATAGTTGCTGTATGTTGTGAAGATGCATTGAAAATATACATTGCGAAAGATACAATGGGTGACTGGTTGTGACGGTCAAAGTAAAGGAAGATGCAATGGGAGACCAGCGGTAGAAGGTCAGGAATTGCATATACAAGACGAAGTCATCGACGTGAAGAGAACCCATCGGGACAAGTGTAGGGAGTCACAGCGAAGGCAGAGTGTCACCGATAGAAAGCACATCGGCATAAGAAAAACATCGAGTGAACAAAATTTTGTGAAGCCGATAATACATGTTCTTGTCGATCGGGGTGGCAACTGAAAGTGTCACCGATAGAGGGTTTATCGATATGAGTCTTATCATCGGAAGATGAGAAGAAAGCTATGCCGATGGTAGGAAGTCTAAGCGATAGTGACAAGTTATCGATGTGAGTGGTGCATCGGTGGGAGAATTCTTGAGTGAACCAATGGTATAAGGTGTGGCCGATGAAAAGAAGATTTCGGTGAGACATTTGAATGTTCTTCCCGATATTGACAGAAGGGAAAATTTTGTGTGTGTTTCCGCTGTGTACCCGCTCTGCATCACCTTACCATAATGACTTCTTTTGACAGCTTCTCACATAGCTTATTTTTCTCATTCAGATCTTCATTAGTATCATTGACTTCACTCTGATTGGCTAATTTTTGAAGTAGTTCCTTTATCATTTTCACAGAAATACTAAGTTTTTCTTTTAGCTCATTTATGAATTCATCAGCTTGTTTGAGTCTTTCTTTCAAATTATTGACTTCAGAGTGGGATTGTTCAAGATCATCTAGGGTAGAATGAAGTTGTTCCTTCATACCATATGCATCCATTGAGATTCCCAGATCTTCCACAATCTATTAGGATTTGTTCAGAGGAACTTAGCTCTGATACCAATTGTTGCAACAATGCAAATAACTAAGAGGGGGGGTGAATTAGTTATTTTATAACTTTTATCTTTCTTTCTTTCTTTTCTTATTTTAACATTTAGTGCTCTATCAAAACATGGAAGCAAAAATAATCACAAGAACTGAAAAATGAAATCAACACATAACACAAGGATTTTTACGTGGAAACCCTGTTAAGGGAAAAACCACGAGGTGACTAACCCAAGATTGTATTCTCTGTTAAAAGAATAAGGAGTACAAATGGCACTTGCCAACTAGGGCTTACTGCCCAAGCACATTGCTCACAAGAGGCACACTGCCTACAAGAGACTCACTATCTACAGAACTTACAGAAGATAATCAAGTGTTTGAACTAATGAGAAGCATCTACAAATGCAAGAGTTCAGTTCTGGTTAGGCCTAATATATTGATCTGATGCACTTCATTCTTCCTATGTTCAATGATATTATTTAGTCACATACCAGACTTGGATTGTTGTTCTCACATTTATCCTTGCTTTTCTTCACACTTTATTTCTTCACATATTCACCACACACACTTACATGCTAGAATCTATCTAGTATATATATCTGCATCAACAATTTTCATCAACTTTCTAGTCGGCAACAAGAACACTGCAAGTTATTAATCTATCGGTTGATGCTTGATTTGTGATGCGTATCAAAAACATAGGCATAGAAGTCATTAATCATGTCGGCCAACAATGTATAATCCCACAAATTGCTTGATCAACACCTTTTACTCGTCCGGATTGAAGTCTGATACTCTATCGGTCAGCTCTTCTTTTGTCTTCTCTGCCTGACTGGAACCCAACACTCAGATGCTCATATCTTTTTCTTGCTTTATCACCGGAGGCTAAATCTTTGGAATACAGTAGTCATGATACCCCTCTTGACTTGTCCAAGTCTACAACTTATTGAGTTACACCATCTGAGAGATCCGGACCTGATTGTCGCACCTTGTTACATACTTTGTTCTTGTTCACCAGACCAAAACAATCTTCAATCTGACTTCCGGTAAAGGCATACTATGTACTGCGGATGTGTGGGATAGACTTTGTTACCATCAATGACAACACTTATGAAGCCACACGATGTCTCTTGCCAACATAATCATGGCAAGTTTATGGTTTCTCAATCTAAATCTAGGCCTGATCCAGTTTTGTCTTCAGAGCCCATTCCTCCCCCAATGGTTATGTCAAAGGAAATATGGTTGATACTATACCTGAGACAGAGAATGAAGGTTATGAATCGGAAGGCACCTTTACCTTTATGGAAGATCTTGATGATATAACTCTTGATTTTTTTATCACGATTTAATGCTAGCTCTGTCGAGGAATTGTTCAATTACTCAAGCAACGAGTGACAAATCTAAACCAGATTGTGGCCCTTCAAAGAGGAAGAAAGGGCACAAGTCAGATACTGAAAAACTTTGTATTGAAGGAAGGGAAGTAGTGGAGGAGGGCTCCTAGTGGATTGTGGATGCTCTCCTCTCTCGAAACAACAAAAGAGCTTAATTTGATTAGTTGTTCACCAAGTTTTGTTTGATTATTGCAGTATTCGAACTCATCTTGTGGGTTTGAGTCTCTCTTTCTATTTATTTTAGCTCTTTCTAGGCCATTATTCTCCCTCTTAGATTTCTTTATGTTTCTTTCTCTATTCTTTTTGCTCCCTACTTGGCAGGTCTTAAGAGTTTTGTATTTGGATATGATTTAAATAATAGGGAGTGGACCCTCACCCCACAGCTTACCAACCAAAAAAACTATATGAATTTTTATTTCTAAAATTGCAAGGGATTAATAACCAATCATAAAGAACAACCACTGAATAGTTTCTAATGTTTCAGAGTCGCAAAAAATAAATTAAGAAGAATTGGGGGAGTGGCCATAGTGCCATCTACTCCCAACAATATGCAGAGTAGTTGCAAGGTGTTTGTGTCAGGAGTTGTGCAGGGCACAAGTGTTTTGTATATGTCTCACAATATTTTATAACTGTCAATACTTACTGCTACATGTAAACACCATTATTTTTACTACCTTATCCACCGCCTTATATGTTTCATTACATTTTTTTATTGCTTCTAATTTTTAAATTTTATGTAGAAGAAAACCATGTTTTTGGGCACCACCATATATTAAGATCTATCTTCCTGTTTAGTACAACATGCATAGAAATAACTATATGTATCATATTTAATGGATGATGATAAAACTACTGCTGAACAAGTTGGGTGTTTAGTTATTCTTTGTTTATCAATCAATGTTTATTTTATTTTTCTACATGCTATGAAATGCTCTATTTTGCCTGTCACATCAATACCCTAGTCTTTTTCAGCACATTCTATGTTTCTAGATTCTAAAATTGTTTAATTTATTGCAGGTTGCAGGGTTGAAAGCTAACCTATAAAAATAATGGAAGCGATATTTTCCTTAAGAGCATGAAAAGTGAATCTGGTGAGCAAGAGGAGACTGAAGCCAATGAGTCAAGACAAACTATACAATAACGCATGCTATGTGAGAAACTCAAAAATTGAAGACAATCTACTTGCTCGCAATGTTACTATATGTGCTTACACTAACTCTACCCTCTATAATATCTATCTACTAGGCATTTGGAGACTAGATGTTGGATCACTCAAATCCATTCTCTTTACTTGTGAGATTAGGATGGCATGATGTAGCAGTCATTCTAATGCCCACTCATTAGGTCAAAAAGAAAATAAAAAAATTATCCAAAATTTTAAGCTTTTGCATTGATTTTTTTTTTTGGAGAATTTTTTTGTTGTGTTGAAATTTGGATTTGTATGCATTACTTGTAGTTCTTTACATTTGAGTTTGCATATACTTGTCTATATTTTGTATGGGATAAAGTGATTGGAATGCATGATGCAAAGAGTATTTTTACGAGGGTACTTGCTAGATTACCTATTGTGATTCCCATATGGTTTCTTGCAATCATTTTTCCTTTCTTTGAACCCTAACTCTTTAGTTGGCTCACTCTTGGTTAATTTTACATCATACATTGTACTTGCCTTGTCTCACATGTTAACTTATAGGACATTTCTTTCAAGAAAGGTTAGTATAACCTTTATAAAAGCATTTTATTTGATTCATAGCCAAATAAAGTTTGGGAGATTTTTAAAAATAAAAATAAAAACAATCTTTCAAATGGGTAAAAAACACATCATATAGGTTGTTAAGGTTAGCTTTAATTTAACATATACTAAAAGTCATTTCATAATATTAATAACGTGATTCATCATTTCATGGATCCAATGGTGAAGGCATATATTGAAAGGAAGGTGGGGCATTTAAGCTTATCTTTATTTATAAAATGTATAAAGTAAAATAATTATCTTTATAAATTAAAATAAAATATTATATCAATTGCATTTATAAAGTCTAATTAATTATTTTCTTTTATTACAATTTCTTTTATATAGTTTTTTTTTACAAAAATATTATACAATTATGAATATACAAGCTTTTAGAAAAATTACAAAGTAAATATTTATAATCAATCTTTCTAATTGCGCACCCTAATCCATCATTATTATCATACTGATAGATTTGAAAGAAAACAATTAACTATTTTTACTTTACAAATTATTTCTACATAGACTTTTGTAAAAAATTATTATACAATTATGAGCATGTTATAATAAATTTTTCAATCACTGTCATTATTGATCATATCTTATAGATTGGAAACCCCATACTTTTAGTACAAATATATATCTATAACAATGATGCAAAACATAATGTGGGTACAAAAATTATTATACTTTTTTTCTAAAAACTTGTTTTCTTATTTCATAAACTAGTATAAAATAAACCATTTTTTCAAAAAAATGATTTTATTCTAAAATTAATATCTCTCTAATATTTTTTATTTCTTATAATTATTTATGTGACCCATTTAAATATGTTTTAATCATAGAGGATATTATTATTAGTTTTCTTTTTATTATAATAAAATTGTTTTAAATTTTAAAAAAAAATCTTGTAGAATGCTATGGGAAAACTACCTTTTTCATACCAAGTTGGGTAGCAATTTAGCTTGTAAAAATGCTTGTGGTGTTTTGGGTTCTACTAGTTGGTTTTGCATTTGGTGGATAAGTTAGCATGACTAATTTTGTTAGACAAGTGAACACATTTGGCCTTTTTATAAATGTAATGTCCTCGCCATCCTCCAATTACAAGAGCTCCCTTATTCCCAAGATAAGTATGTCTAAATTAGCTTCAAGTGCATCTAAAACTTCTCCTTATTCTTTGTAAAACTCATACTTAAAAAGTACAAATCATATATGCTATGATACCATATTGTGGCGCAACTGGAACTTTGTAGCTAAAATGACAAGGTGACCATGACAAAAAAGTCAATTTGAAATGTATCAAAGTATAGTTCCTTGCATGCATAGGGTTGTTTCAACCTACCTTTCTTTATTGGATTATAATCCTATACTTCAATTTTGGATGGAATGGACTTTTTATTTATAGGAAAAGATAGAAAGATTTCCACTCACAATCTAGACTAGCACAATGGAATTTTTCATCAACTTTAACACCACTTCCATGATTGTCTGTTAAAGTAAGCTCTAATCTTTTTTTCAATTACCATGTTCTTGATTATGATTGCAATGCCAATCCACCATTGTGCTCAAGTTTTCACCTTGCAATTTCCTCTTCTCTCAGTAGCCCCACAAATTTTGCATTATATATTGAATTCTCATCAGAGTAGATTTTATAAAATACCTATAATCCTCACTATGTGATTTCAAAGCCGTAAATAGAGAGTTGAAGATCTCTTGTAGGCATTCCATCAAATAGTTCATGTGCCATGTCTGTGCTTCCACATTTTTCGTACATGTCTACCAAGGCAATTGCAACTATAACATCTAAAAAAAATCCCCCTTCCTTTATCTTTTGATAGATCCCTATTCTACAACTCCCATTTTGGCATGGGCAAGCAAGATGCTGGCAAAAGTTACAAAATTTGGCTTGACACCTACTAGTTGCATTTACTTTAAAGTTTGTAAACCCATTTTGAAAATCCATTTTGTGGATATCTTGCAATCATGGCATTCCATGAGACCACATTTCATTGAGGCATTTTGTCAAAAAATTTAATACCTTGTTTACACTTCCATGTTTTGCATAGTGTCTACTAGAGCATTCCCAACTATAATATCTGATAAAAATCCACCTTCCATTATGCTTTGACGGATGTCCATACCTTGTTCCAAAGTGCCCACTTTAGCACAAGTAGAGAGGATGCTAGGAAAGGTTATGGAATTTGGCTTCACACCTACCAATTGCTATGATCTACTCACAAGTGAATGAAAATAAAAATTCTTTCATCTGCTTGAGATTTGATCATTATTTTAAACATATTTAGCAATAATTTTCATTTTCTATAAGAATTTGCAATAGTTGTTTGAACATTAGGACTTGCAACATGTATGACACACTTGACCCCAACATTCTCCCACTTATCATATACCTTACAAGAGCAAAAGGGAAACTCCAAAAAATATGTGAATCAAACATCAAGGGTCCAACCATGCAATCCCAACTAAACTCCACTATACTCACAGGCTTCGGAGAAGCATCTACAACATCTTCCAAGTGACCACGATCCTAACAACTATCTCATCATCCATCATGCCCAAGCACAAAACATAGGAACTCAAAGCCAAGATGACACACTAAATGTCACAAAGATAGACCAATGTATCTAGTCTCAACCCATTATTAGAACATAAATTGAGAAGTCTAATCTCCTCCAAAATAAGATTGAGTATGCACCACATAAGTTCCAAACTAGCCAAAATAATAACCATAACCAGTTACTCACATCCAACTAACCCCAACCACTAATAGAACTTTTGCTCATAACATATCTATCCCATATTACATCCCATGTCACTATATAATCCACTATCTTTCTCAAGGTTACCATCTTTTATGGTAACAAATACACCAATGTGCAAAATAATTGAAGACCCTCAATACTACAGTCTAATAAAAACTATCCACCAAGGACACATATACCTCCTAGAACTCCCACTACATGGGAAATGTTTGGTTTGGTGCTGACCAAAGAAACACAAATTCTACCAATCAACACTCACACAAAGGGTTTGGCTCATGTCATCAAACCCTTTATTGGAGAACACACACAATGATCTATAAACCACAACCGACCTGCTGCAATATAGAGCATACTTCCTCAAATAGTTTTCTGCTCACTCTGTCACCCCTAGCCTCCAAAAGTCTCCCACATTCTCCACATCATTAAATATAGGGATTAAAGAGCTCATATATTGTTGCTAAAAAATAATGAAGTACAATAATAGTAAATGACCACAAGAAAAGTGACCATCATAGCTCCACACAAACCTCAAATCAAATGTCATATGAAAATGAACCTTTGAGAAGAAACATAAGGTCCCATAAAAAGAAACTACAAACCATATTACATACCATGTCCTTCTGCCAACACCACCAAGTGTTAAAGTTGTTACAAGTAAGATTCTTACTTCCAAAACCCTAAACAAAAAATCCTTACCAGCATTCAATAGTTCAACACCAAGGTTAAAAACAACATCAAGAAATAAATAAACTAACAAAGATGTAAGCTTCTCAAATGAAAGAAGATCAAACCAATAGCCATTCCCATCACTAGGGAATATTATAAAAACCATCCCCTACACTCCTCAAAAAATGTCCTCCTAAATAAACTTATGCACATGAGAAGTCAAAGGAAAAATACACCATGTCGTGTACTCCTCAAATAAGCCATCTAGAACTGACATCCACAGCTCAAGACTTACTCCCATGAGAAAACAAAGAAAAAAATAGAATACATCTAAGTACCAAGTGGACAAAACCTCTTAGATAATTCCTTATTGAGTGGACCAAGAGTGGGGAATGAGATTGCTCCTCCTAAGATGCAACAAGTCACACACTCTCTCCATGAACAATCTCCTCATAAGGTCCATGCTAAACTCACATCCAGCTCCAAGTGAAGGCTCCTTGATATTTTTTCTAATACCCCATCAAAGATTCATGTTCCAGCACATGATCCACATAAACAAGAGATCTCTAACCTCACCCAAATCTAACTAGTAGCAATAGATGGACAACTAATCATCTCATGCTAAACTCCAACTGTAAAACTACAAGATCCAAAAGTATCTGAGCAAAATGATCATGGCACACAACTAGAAGATTACCACAAACTATGTTAAAGCTCCCTCTACATTATCAATACAGAATCCAGGAACTCTCTATGATGTTGTGATTTAAATCTTCCTCATAAAATATCATCCAGCTCCAATGGATAGATTTGCTACCAAGAGCACCCATATCATGCCAAGATTATAAAAATGAAAGATCTAAAGTTCTCAATGTTGCAATATCACATCACTACCAAATCTCCCTTGCACATCATCCAAAGCTACCCATGGCATCATGATGAACATCTTCTAACTAAATATCATTTATGGCCCCCACACAATCAAAGAACTCAACTACAACATCAGTAGTTCCCAAAGGGCAGAGTAAAATCATGATCTCAAAAAGAAGATAACTACTACAAGTTCCAAGAAAAAATAAGTGACCCAATGTACCCTTACAGGAATGTTGTGAACATCCCAAAGTACTATAACATGAATCATAAGTACTCCATCCATCCACCTCACTATCTCATTGTGACATCGCACCAATGCATCATGATGGTCAAACAACCACCAACATCATAATCTACAAATTAGTGGCATTCGAATAGTCTACAACAAACCCCACTGCAACATGACACCTTATAACACATCAAAGATCTATGAGTATAGATAGCCCAGATCTAAGTCATCTATGCAACCTACAGGTATAAATAGCCTAGAAAACAACACAACTAATAGATTTTAAAGGAGCATAACATGGATCCACCATGGAATGTAGACCCAAACATAAGTAGACTCAAAAGTACATTAGTAACAAGCAAATCATAGGCAACACGAGATAATAATGCAGATTCTTCCATGAAACTTATATAGATTCAAAACCTAGATCTAAAATGTTAAAAATCCACCACTAGAGACAACATCAACTCAAGAACCCAATAAGAAAAAATGTAGAAATATTGAGTGACTAATCACGACCCAACACCTCCACACTGAAAAAGTTGCAAAAAACCTCCTCAAACCATGCATAAAGCATGCATGCTAATCTACAACTATCTTGCATCTAGAAACACAACCATGGGATTCACAATCTAAAAAATAGTCTCTCCACATATCTACTATTGGGATAAGGTGACATTAACCTTGTAAATCCTAATATTATATGTATTCCATTTATTATTTGTTATTTGTAATTACCCATAAGGAGATGTAATAGTTTCACTGGCAGTGGTAATTTCAGAGTCACTGGAGGTAATTAATTAGTGACATTTACAGTTGGCAAATGTAAAAACTCAAAGTAAATGAGGGTAGGCGTGCTCCCTTGAGTAATCTACTATTTTTGGCATGTATGACAACTATCATAATGTTTAGTAAGTGAATCTATGACAGCTACAATTTGTCATAAGATTCTGAGATTCTATGACACATATGACAGATATGTTAGTTGTATATTTGCTATATTTAGCCCAAGGTTCCTATCTTGGAAAGATACTCTTTTGTGGAATCTATGACGGCTATGATGCATCATAAGATGTTGTAAGAGGCCAGATTTAGTCTTGGGCACCCAACCTTTGCATGGTTGTTTTTGGACAAGTGTAAGATGCTTGTAAGATAGTAATTAATGTTTACAGGTTGGAGAATCTTAGAAGAGAGAAGGTGAACGCCTAGAATGGAGTGGAAAACATTTCTATAAGTATTTGCCATGTATTTGTTGCTGCAATACAGATTTTAGGTACTCAGGTGCTGCCGAAATGTTGTTGGATTGAAGACTTGTGGAAAGAGTTGTGTAGTTGATGTATTATACAATCTTGTTGAGATTAATACAAACTTGTGCCTCTTTCTTAGTGGAGTTTTTTACCCACAAGGGTTTTCTCCACGTAAACATTATGTCATTGCATTGAGTTCTTCATGTTTGACATCTTTTCTGTAGTGGGTTTTATGTTTTGTTACAATCTCTATTGTTAATGCACACTTAAGATTGCTGAAATTTATCTTGAATCATATTTCCATTGAAATAGTGTTGCTTTCATTTCTAACATTTGGTATCAGAGCCTAGCTAGCTTTGACTCTTGAGTGGTAGTGCGGAAGCTATAGCTACAGTGGGAGATTTGGTTGTGTTTGTTTTACAGATCTTGTGTTGTTACTATGGCTGCATCCACCGTTCCATCAACCTCTCGAATGGACATTGAGAAGTTCAACGGAACGAGGTATGAGTTGTGGAAGCTAAAAATGGAAGATTTGTTGGAAGAAAGAAACTAATGGTTGGTTGTTCAAAAAGAGAAGAAACCCAATGATGTCTCTTCAGATGAGTGGGCTAGACTAGATAAGAAAGCACGGGGAACCATCCGTTTGTGTCTTTCAGATTTTGTGCTGCTGAATGTCGCAAACGAAGAAACCGCATACAAATTGTAGAATCGGTTAGGTGAGATATACCAAGCCAAGAGTATGGTAAATAAACTTTATTTAAAAAGGAAGTTGTTTTCTTTGAAAATGAAAGAGGGTGAGTCAGTTGCAGAGCATAGCATTTAAATTCTTTTAATTTGTTGATGAGTCATCTTGCTTCAGTAAATGTTGAAGTTGATGAGGAAGATAAGTGTATCTTGCTTCTTTGTTCTTTACCTGAATCATGGGAAAATGTCATTTTAGCTATCACTGCTAACCTCACAGATCTGAAGTTGGATGCTCTTGTTGCAATTTTACTGGCACAGGAATTGAGGAAGAAGAGTTTGGATAGTTCAGGTGATGCTCTCAATATCAAGGGAAGGTCTAAGGAAAGGGGACCTAAGGGAGATCAAAAAGGGGCTAAGGACAAGTCCAAGGGTTGATTTAAGACTCATGGTAAAAAGAACAGAGTTAAGTGTTGGAACTGTGGTAAAAGAGGACATGTAAAGGAGTATAGAAACCCCAAGAAATAGTGGGAGAGTGCTTTGGATAAGTCCTCTAATGCAGGTGAAGAAATTTTACTTTCTGCATGTAATCTTGTTTCTAATGATCACTGGTTAGTTGACTCAGGATGCTCATTTCATATGACCCCGCATAAGGAATGGTTCTCCACATATGAAGAATATGATGGAGGTAATATCTACCTTGGTGACAACTCTTCATATCTGATTGTCAGGAAAGGAAAGGTATTGTTGTGTTTCAGTGATGAGGGGATTAAAACCCTCCCTAGTGTTTTGCATGTTCCTAGATTAGCTAGAAATATGATTTCAGTTTCAAAGTTGAATGATTTGGGAATGCATGTGACATTTGACAAGCATGGTTGTAGATTGGTGAGAGGGAACTTGGTAGTAGCGAAAGGGAAGAGATTCGAGAGCTTGTTTAAGCTTGAAGCCACTACAGTTTGTAATACCTCCTATGTATCTGAAGCCACTACTTAAAATACAAGTATGTTATGGCACCAAAGATTGGGCCACACAAGTAATAATGTATTAAAAACTATTAAGAATAAAGAATTGTTGGACGGTTTCTCTTATTCTGATGAGCATTTTGATTTCTTTGAGCATTGTGTGTTTGGTAAACAAAATAGGAAATCTTTTCCTTCAGGAAGCAATAGAGCAAAAGAGAAGCTAGGAATTATTCATACGGATGTGTTTGGACCTATGGATAATGAATCTATCAGAAAATCTCATTATTTTGTAACCTTCATTGATGATGTATCCAAATTTACATGGATTTATTTTATGAAGCATAAATCTAAAGTTTTCATTAAGTTTATGGAATTCAAAGTCTTTGTAGAGAACCAATCAGGTTTAAAGATAAAAATATTAAGATCTGACAATGGAGGGGAATATTGCTCTAAGAAATTTGATGAGTTTTGCAAGCATGTAGGTGTAATAAGACAAAAGACAACTCTGTATACACCACAACAAAATGGTGTTGCAGAAAGGATGAACTGAACAATTATGGAAAGAACCAAAAGTATGCTTAGTGATGCACAGTTGGATAAATGCTTTTGGGCAGAGGCTGTGTGTACTGCTTGCTACTTGATAAATAGATCTCCTTGTAAGGCTCTTGATTTGACACCTTATGAAGTGTGGACAGGTAAAAAACCTTATGTTTCACATTTAAGGGTTTTTGGTTGTGAGGCTTTTGTTCATGTGCTGAAGGAAAAGCGATCTAAGTTGGATCCAAAGGCTGAAAAGTGTACATTCATTGGATATGGTGATAATGTCACAGGTTATAAGCTTTGGAATCCACTAACTCGCAAGATTATCTTTTCTAGAGATGTTATTTTCAGGGAACTTAGAGTTATTTCTGAACTTGAACAGCCAAAAGAGAAAGAAGAAAAGGTAAAGAAGGTACACTTTGATTTAGAGCAGCAAGATGCACCTCAGGAAGAACAGAATGATGGATTCGGGGTGAAGAAGAAGAAGAAGATTCAAGTAGTTCTGATGAAGATGAGTCTGTTGTTACAAAAGAAGTTGGTGCAGATGATCATGCAAAAGAATGAGTATAGCCCACGGAATCTAGTTGACAGGTATAGCCCACCAGATTTCCATTGTGTATATGCTTTATTGAGTACTAACGATGAACCTTGATCCTACAGGGAAGCTATTTCTATAGATGATAGTGAGTCTTGGCAGCTAGCCATGCAGGAGGAGATGATGGCTTTAGACTCTTGTAACACATGGGATCTTGTTCATTAGCCCAAAGGAAGAAAGGCCATAGGTTGTAAGTGGGTCTTCAAGAAGAAGTTTGGAGCAGACGGGTCACTAGAAAAGTACAAGGCTAGATTGGTAGCCAAGGGCTACTCACAGAGAGAGGGAGTTGATTTTGGTGAGATATTCTCTCTTGTTGCTAAATTGACTTCTATTAGATTTCTCTTATTCATTGCTGCAGCTTATGATTGGGAGATTGAGCAAATGGATGTTAAGACTGTGTTCTTACATGGAGATCTTGAAGAAATTTATATGCAACAGCCTACAGGTTTTGAGGTAAAAGGAAAAGAACATTGGGTTTGCAAGTTAAAGAGGTCTCTTTATGGTCTAAAATAGTCCCCCAAAATGTGGTATCAAAAGTTTGACTCATTTGTTTTGAAATTGGGTTTTGTTAGAAGCGAGGAGGATCACTGTGTTTACATTTATTATGTTGCTGATTCTATACTGGTTATTGCTTTGTATGTTGATGACATGTTTTTCAGCAATACTAAGGGTATGATCAGTGAGCTTAAAGCCCAACTTTCAGGTGCATTTGAGATGAAGGATGTTGGTGCTGCAAGGTATATTTTGGGAATGGAGATCAGGAGGGACAGAGTTTACAGAAAGATTTGGTTGTCACAAAGTAAGTATGTGAATACTATTTTGCAGAGGTTTAGTTTGCAGGACTGTAACCCAGTTAGAGTTCCTTTACCCATTAGTACTAAGTTTTCATTAGATATGCGTCCAAAAACTGAGGATGATTTTTAGGATATATCTAATGTGCCATATGCTAGTGTTGTAGGGAGTTTGATATATGCAATGGTTTGCACTAGACCAGATATTGCCCAAGCAGTGGGAGTTTTGAGCAAATTTATGTCTAACCCTGGTAGACAGCATTGGAACTATGCGAAGAGGGTGTTTAAATATCTTGCAGGTACTCCTAATTATTGTTTGGTTTATTCTGGTACTGATAGTGCTAATAAATCTTTAGACATACAGGGTTTTGTTGATGCAGATTGGGCAGGTGACTTGGATAGTCGAAGGTTAACTAGTGGCTATGTGTTTACACTGTTTGGAGGAGCAATGAGTTGGATGAATAAGAGGCAACCCACAGTTGCTTTGTCCACCACAGAAGCAGAGTATATAGCTACTACCCATGTCTCTAAGGAGGTAGTTTGGTTGAGGAGACTGTGTACAGGTATTGATTTTGATTGCAGGACCATTCAGACTAGTTGTGATAGCCAGAGTGCTATCTGTTTGGCCATTAATCCCATGTATCATGCTCAAACTAAGCATATTGATGTTCAGTATCACTTTGTTCGAGAGTTGGTTGCAAATGGAGAGATTGGGCTGAAGAAGATAAACACTCAGGAGAATGTTGCAGATTCATTGACCAAACCTATGAGCACATAGAAGTTCATATGGTGCAAAAAGGCCATGGGCCTTGTTTCTAGTGCCTGATTATTTTTCATTTGATTTCCTATGGGTTGATTTAAAACGTATAATGTCAAGTGGGAGAATGTTGGGATAAGGTGCCATTAACCTTGTAAATCCCAATATTGTATTTATTCCATTTATTATTTGTTATTTGTAATTACCCATAAGGAGATATAATAGTTTCACTAGCAGTGGTAATTTCAGAGTCATCGAAGGTAATTAATTAGTGACATTTACAGTTGGCAAATGTAAAAACTCAAAGTAAATGAGGGTAGGCATGCTCCCTTGAGCAATCTACTATTTTTAGCATGTATGACAACTATCATAATGTTTAGTAAGTGAATCTATGACATCTGCAAGTTGTCATAAGATTCTAAGATTCTATGACGCATATGACAGATATGTTAGTTGTATATTTTCTATATTTAGCCCAAGGTTCCTATCTTGGAAAGATACTCTTTTGTGGAATCTATGACGGTTATGATGTGTCATAAGATGTTGTAAGAGGCCAGATTTAGTCTTGGGCACCCAACCTTTGCATGGTTGTTTTTGGACAAGTGTAAGATACTTGTAAGATGGTAATTAATGTTTACATATTGGAGAATCTTAGGAGAGAGAAGGTGAATGTCTAGAATGGAGTGGAAAACATTTCTATAAGTATTTTCCATGTATTTGTTGCTGCAATATAGATTTTAGGTACTCAGGTGCTGCTGGAATGATGTCGGATTGAAGACTTGTGGAGAGAGTTGTGTAGTTGATGTATTGTACAATCTTGTTGAGATTAATACAAACTTGTGCCTCTTTCCTGATGGAGTTTTTTACCCGCAAGGGTTTTCTCCACATAAACATTATGTCATTGCATTGAGTTCTTCATGTTTGACATCTTTTTTGTAGTGGGTTTTATGTTTTGTTACAATCTCCATTGTTAATGCACACTTAAGATTGCTAAAATTTATCTTGAATCAGATTTCCATTGAAGTAGTGTTGCTTTCATTTCTAACATCTACAAAACCATAGATTTTGGTTAAACATGCAAAACCTATAAAACCATCCATGTCAAAGACATGCATGCAAGTTTCAATCCACTTATCATCTAGAAGACCCACAAGTCTAAAAACACCAAAATAATTAAACCAAAACAATGGAATATCACAAATATGCATAACCACAAATTTTCAACAAAAATCTATAAAATCCACAAACCCAGTTGGCATGAATCTAAAACTTGCAAGTATAACCATCCAACAAGAAGAAGAAGTTGTCCAAGAACTTCATGCCACCTAATAGGCCAACTCCACAACCACCACCATGTACATGCATACAAAGGAGCTAGGCTATTCTAAAAGCTTCTGAGTCATCCAAGGACCAACTCCACAACCTACATGCATTCAAGGGATAGTGAACCAATGATTTCCATGCTAGGGGATAAAACCAAGCACCCAACATAAGCACACCAAACTATAGTCCAGACAACCAATGCTCTCCCATGTATCTAGGAAGCTAAAACTAGGCACCCAACATGAGCACTCTACTGCACACGACTAATAATGATGAAAATTCTCTACCACCATGCAAGAGAGTTATTACATACTATTAAATAGGAGCTCCAAATCAACATCATGTAACATGCAACCTCATAACCAACTCCAAAATGCTCCACCTTCTCCATCCAATAAGTATCTTACATACTATATAACCAAAAAAATAAGACCAATTATAAGACCTACTCTCATACAAGGATTAATAATTAGTTGACTCCTTCCTACAAATTCCCTCAAGCTTGCTAGGCTAAGAAATAAAAATGAAGGAATACCCATAATTAAATCACCATGGATCCATCACATATAATGACATGCAATCACATGCAAGCAAATGAAACTAACATGCAAACACATGCAATCATGCAAGGACATGCAACCAGTGGAACCAACTCAGCTCTAATACCAAATGTTAGGAAAAATACCAAGTATACATCTCTAGTACTGAAAGATTTACTAAACAAAATATTTGATACAAGTGTACACAAACTATGCCCATAAAGCAAAATCAAGACACAAATTTGTTTCCCACCTTAACCGTTAGGGAAAAGTAATGCAAATCTCATATCTAAGTGAATGTTAGCAGCATAATGATATGTAAATTAACATTTATAAGACCAATAATGAAGAAGAATAGACAAAGCATAGATAGAAGAGAAGAGACACCAATATACCTGGGGAAAACCCTTTCGAATAAAAAACCTCACCCTCTAAAGTACCAAACCAATGTATTATTTAGCAATGAGAAACATGTTGCAATATACTTGCATCTTATAGACTTAACATGGAGATCAACATCCTACTCCTTTAGAGGAAATCTAATAGCATAACCCCAAAAAAAAAATCCTTTCCTCTAACAATCTACATCTCAAATATCCAATATATAGCTAGATTAAAATCACAAATAGAAATTTCCTCATCCAACTTGAGCACTTCAATTTGTTCTTATCCACCTTTTTGGTAACATGCTCATGAGAACTAAAGATCTTTCCTAGTTTTCTCTTAGTCCACACTCAAGTCCCTCTCTTCATTCTCTTTCCATTTTGGCAACTATTACACACCTTACAAGTTACCATAGTTGTATTTAGCAACTTCCATGACACTAAGTGATAATTGCAAATTGCCAAATATAAACTACAAGTGTCATATAGTGTCACTCCAAGTGGAATGCCCCAAGTATGTGGGTGCATAATAAATTAAAAATAAATATAAATATAAAATATTTCAAACATTAGCACTTGCAAGGTGTAAGGCACACCTAATCCCAACACAAAAGCATTTGAAAAATAAAAGATTTACTATACAAGAGAAACATTTGAAGAATGAATAGAAAATGTGTGTTTTTCTAACATTGTTTTTATTAAATTTGATTGTAGAGAGGGAGAGAGAGGGAGAGAGATTTGGTTGTCCTTTTTTAATGGGTTTCCTGCAATGAATCTTAGAATGAGGAAAATTGAAGCATGTATTGAGAACAAAGCATTGGGTTGCTTTAGTGCCTTGTTGGCTTGTCTTTCCTTAAAAGCTTTAATTTCTAGCACCAATCTTACTAAAGGAAAGAAAAATGGAGCTACTTCTAATACCAACAATGACATCATCGACAACAAAATAGAGGGCCTTAACTTTTATGTAACTCTTACCTTGACTGACAAGGTGTCGTTGTACCTCATCATTTAATTTGTTTTCAGATGTCAAAATCCAGGGGCTGTGTCCTCGGCTGTCTGCAATTAGGGATTCTACAGTTACCAATTTCCCTAGCTAATCCTAAAAGCTTCTACTAATTTGAAGAGATTAATCTATGTACTTGCTAAATAAATTTAAGGAATGCTAAAAATAGAATTAAACAGGAAGTTTACTCAAGGCAATCTTAAAAACAGTAACATGCATCTATCTATCAAAATCAATAAATACTTTTCATATCAAAATCTGAAGTAATAAAACAGTGGTACTAGCCTTCTACCTTAGTGGTGAGAGTGGGCCCTTGCTCCACACCCTTGGGGCTGAAGGCTATAGTAGAGAATTAGCACAAAAGAAGATCACAACTAAATTTAACCTAATTCCATTCGCTTTGCATTCATGAAAGATATTGATATCACAGAATTGAGATTATTGAGAATCAGAATAAATCAATCATTGTATATTTCTTCTGTTGTTTCTATAAGTATATATGAAAATGGGTGATGACATATCACTTATCTTATCTACCAGTTCTTCTATGAGATGACATCCATCTCTTTATTACACTAGCTGTCTAACTATGGAAAATAATCATGCAACAAAAGTAGACTGAGTGGAACAAAAGTCCACTCAGAATTCTAAGTTTGAGTCTTAATACATTTGGACAGCGAGGCCCTGAAAATATGGATATTGAATTAGTTCTATCCATAACTCATGCAAAAACTTTAAAAAGATAAAAACTCTAGTAGTTTTAACTAAGGATGACCCTTCACCACTCAGGTGATGATTTGAGTGAAATGAGGGGTATTATGATCACTGCTGAGAGTGCCTGATCAGTAGCCTATGCTGGAAATATGCCCTGCTCTCAGGAGGTGCCAGAGATATATGTCCCTGTCTGCAGCTCCGGAGATATGTCTGTAGCTCTAGAGATATCAGTGTGGCCTTCTTTGTTCAACTCCGGAGAGGCTTCCTCTTTCCTTCAAAACTTCTGGTGTCATGGTATTCTGGTATTGTCTCCGGAGATCATTGAAGACTATCTCTGGAGATGCACAAAATTGTTGTTCCTGGCATCTACACCTGTTGATTCAAAAACAGAGAAGTTTCTGCATTTTTCCATCAATTCCATGCACATTAGTCACTCAATCAGAAATTATGATCTTAAGTAATCTATCTCAATTAATCATTAACTAGAACGATCCTGCTAGCTTATTTGGGTGCAGACATTAGGAAAGATGGACTCAAGAAGGAGAAAAAGAGACGTAAAAAGATGTATTTCATGGGTGCAACTTCGCACTCATCATTGACCACATAGAAAACTTCTTAAACCAAGCCAAAAATTAGGTTTGGCTTCACTCTCTTCTATTCATTAATGGGAATTTTTTTCCTCAAATAAATATTGAAAAGCAATGTGTGTGTAGGATGAGGCGTGATCAAACAAGTTGGGATCTATTGTTGCTAGCATGTTTACTTCTTGAACTAGATGGGTCAACTCCTTGTCCAATGGTTCCAAGAGTGCCTATGAGAAGGTAGGCTTATCATTCCTATTTCTGTATAAATATTTGTTTAAACTTGTTTTGTTGGAATCATTTTACATTTTGCATCGGAAAAGAGAAGTCTCTTGGCTTGGATTAAAACTTTGGACTTTCAATTTGTTCCTTGGCTCCTTTTTCTATTACCCATTCTCTTCATGGTTTGAAGTGATTGTTTTACCATTACCAATTCTCTTTGTAGTCTAAATTTTGATTATTTTAGCACGATTTGTTTGTCAAAAATTGAAGGTTATTTAAGTTTATTGTAATTTTTATTTTTATTTTTATATTATTAAAAGAGGAATGATGAATGTAATTTTTATTTTGGGTTTTAAATCTTCCAATTTTTATGTTGTGACTCTATAAGAAAAAGTATTTAGAACCAATATTTATTTTTTAAATATAATAGTATCAAGAATTTAAAATGTATAGTAATGCCTACAAATAAACTATTAAAAAGTGACATATATGTATATAATATCTAGTAAATTTTTCAAAGTAAAAACAAAACAAAAGAATTACAAAAATAATGAATGGTGGCCTTTTCCAAATGAAATTAAAAGTTATGTATACAAAAGTAAAACAAGTGTATTGTCGCTGACAACAAATAATTCGAAATGGCAGCTCCTGCTCCTCTTCCCGCCCATGCACCTGGTTCTCAGGGTTTTGTTACTGATGAGTTAATCACAAGTTTTTCCTCTGCTACTGGTGTGGTTGTAGTTGTTGGAGCATCATTCATGACAGAGGGCCTTACTGCTAGGGATACGCCTGCGAGTGTGGCTACTATAGTTGGAGGTTTGCAGGTTTTTCCTGAAACTACTGTCGTTGGAGTGTCGTTCGCATCTGTGACTTCTACTATTGCTGGTGAGTCATCTGCAGGGGTGGCTTCCTTGGAAAAGGGTAAATCTTTCTTAGCTGCTACTCAAGGGAAGCGTTAGGGATTGCCTTTGCCCTGTGCTGCTTCTCCTACAATTTCTTTTGGGTGTAAGGTTTTGGAGAATGAAGAATTTTATTCCTCTCACGCCTTGATTTGCAGATTCAGCCATTTTTGGCCACGCCTTCATGCCCTAAATAAATGGATCCTAGATTCTTGGGGACCTATTACTAATGGTAAGATTGAAATCTACCCATGTGCTAGAGGTTTCTTCATTGTTACATTTGATGATATTAAGGACCGTAATGGTGTGTTTGAGGGTTATGTTTGGCTGTGGGATCAACATCCCCTGGTGCTTCATCCCTGGTTTCCACTTTTTAATCCTGCAATTGATTCTTTGAATCTTTTGCCCATCTAGGTTAGGCTTCCTAACCTCCCTCTACAGTTTTGGAGCAAGTCTTGCTATTCTGTGATTGGGAATGCTTTGGGGCAGTTTATTATGGCTGATCTTGCTACCTTATAGTTTACGCATACAACTTATGCTCAGATTCTTGTGGATCTAGATTTATCTAAGGCACTCCCTGCTGAGATTATCTTCAACATTGCTGACCATTCCTAGTGCCAGAGTTTGGACTACAAGGATATCCCCTTTCATTGTCGACGTTATTTTGGCACTGGTCATTTGGCTAAGCAATGTTTACGCTCCAAACCCAAATCTCGTTTGGCTTCTTGGTGGCATGATGTTTAGCCCATGGACTTCGCTATCCCTCCTGTGGCTTATACTCCTTCCTCTTCTTCAATTATGACACCCCAGTCCAAGGTGCATTCCCCTGCTCCTCTTCCTAGCTTGGAGCCGTTGGTTGCTAGTTTACAGGTTTCTTCTACTTCTGGGGTGCTACCTGTTGCTACTGCTACTGTGCCGTATGTTTCAGAGGTTGTTGTTGCTACTACTGGGGTGTTGTCTATTGTTGTTGTTGTGCTGTCTATTTCAGAGGTTGTTGTTGCTGCTACTACTTGTGCACCAATTGTAACAAGGAGTGTTTCTACTATTGGGGCTACTGCTGAGTCATCCCCTATTATTAGGGAGCTATTTACGACTGGAACTACTATTATTGGTGCCTTGCCTGTTGATAGAGCTAATGCTATTGTGAAGTCTTCTTCCTCTCCTCAAGTTCCACCCCCTTCTATGGTTTTGGGGAAAGCCTCACCCCCTTCATCTCCTTTTTCCGTAGATGGAGACAATGATGTTTGTTGGACTATGGTCCAAAGAAGGAAGCGGGGTCTTCCTAAGCATGTCTCGTTGACCCGCACTTGAGTCAAGGGTCTTCAAAGATCTAGTTATGCTGTTGTTTAGTTTTTGGTTATTCCTCACAGCCTCGCTACGTTGCTGTAGCTTTGTCTATGTGCTGTTAATGTGCTATCTCTAGCTCGTTTAAGGCCTTATTTTGCTCTGGGGGCTGCTTTGTAAAGGGTTCTAGACCCTCTTTTCCAGTTGAACTAATAAAAAACAAGTGTATTGTCAAAATAATAGCTCTTAAAAAAAATAAAGAAAACAATGTGGATAAAAAAATTAAAATGTAGATAAAATAAAATAATTTAAAAAATAAAAATTTATGTGTCATGTATGCATGTAGTAAATTAAATAGTTCTAAAATAAAATAAAATAACTTTTAATTAATAAAATAGCTATATTGTTCATTTTTTAAAATAAATATATTTAAGACAACTATACTAGTATTTTATAAGTGACATTTATTTTATAAATTTAATTAATATAGAATTAGCTTGATTACAACCAAAAATGTATATATGTGTTCATTAAGTTTTTGATAGAAGGGGTAATTAATAGGTTTTGAAGGGACCCTAAAACCCTTCACAATAGTCAAAATGTCAGCAAAGAAACAACTGACCCATAGAAGAACGACAAGACAAAAGTAGCAAACTAAAAAACACAACTAACTGAAAGAAACAATAGAACATAGACTACATTTTCTTAAGGGTATTTATAGCTTCAAGTTCATCCAGAAAGAATCTATCATCAAGTTCTTAATATTCTTGAGGATGTTGCTTCCCACCCTCATCACTTTTCTTTTTGGTGCTTCTAGTTCTGGTACTTGGACCTACATCTTCTTTGGTTATCCCCATTGGACCTATAGCTATAGTCACTTGTTTCACCTTGTCACTGAGGCTCTTTAACCCCATAACACTATTTTTTGTCACCTTGTTTAAGTTTTCCTTAACCTTCGCCATGTCCTATTCTAAGGCTATCAGTCTTGCATTCTGGTTCTCCTATCCTTTCAAAACCTCCTCCTCTAGAACAGCAATCTAGATTCCTTCTGATCAACAATTTCATCCATCATTTTATTCACATTAGGGATAGCTTCCCAATGTTTAAAAATCCTCAAATCCTCCCCAATAGACACCTAGGTTTCCTCTCTCTACTTCTTGACCAAGATTTCTATTTTTTATATTTATCTTGATAATCTCTACATATAACTAACTTCTATGTGTTCATTAAGTTAGTTCAATTATTTTAAATGTATTTATATGCAAATGTGGAGAGATATTACTTTCAAGGTTTTTACTTTACATTTATAGATTAGTATGATAATTTATAGATTAGTATGATAAGTGTATTGGGAGATCGATATTTCTTGGTATTTTTCAAATAAATACATTTTAGATATGTGACCTATAATATTAATGCTCATGACATTCATATTTATTTAATATTATCTATTATGTAACATTATATAATATAGATAAAATAAATATTTATGTGAAAATTTTTGAGTTGATATATTTTAGTTTATTTTTTCAGCTCTAAAGAATTAGACCACTTTTTTCAAATTTCTTCTTAATAACTCATTTTTTATTTTAATTTCCATGGGTGATCATATGAGAATGGTGATGAGATTCTAAGTTCTTCCAAAGATTTTACATGAGAGACAACCATAAATCTTAGAAACTTTTCTTTTTACATGACAGGTATCAATTGTTGCTTTAGTAAGATTTAGGTATGTAAAATTTATTGCAATCTCTCTAGATAACAATTAAAAATCCTTGTTTGATATTTTGTTTATCTTCTTCTTCAAGAAAATATTAAAATATAACTAATCAATTACAATGTCTATTTTATACAAGTGGACAAAAGACAATGAAAAAAATTGAAGATTTAACCTCCTCAAGAATTTATTTTTATTGCTAAATTAAAATAACTAATAAAACATGATTACACATTATGATTTTAGTCTTATAACATTCTATTTTAATTCATAGGAATGACAATAATTTAAAAAGGGAAGCTCCTATCAAACTCATTTTGTAAAACACAATATCACCACAAAGACAAAAGGACACTCTTATGAAACTTTGTTCGACACAAAATGGATACTAACTTAATTTTGAATTGCAGGGAAGTGGGCAATTGAGACACAATCTATTCTATAATATTCTTCATAGAATAACATGTGGCCATTCAAGGTCTTCAAAGGAAAGTAACGATTTCGAAGGAAATGAGGAGATTCAACAAAATTTGTAAAAAAATGTTGTAAATTTTTATTTTAACATATCATAAAAATTGTTGTGTTCTTATATATAACAAGTATATAGGAAGTTGGAATATCATTTTCTATTGAAAAATTATTAAACAACATCTAAGAAACATATAGTACAATGATTATTTGTACAAAGTAAAATTGAAATTTGAACTCAAAGCATGTACAGATATATTGTTATGTCACTAATTAAGTAATATTAAAAAACACTAATAATAAAATTTGATAGTTTATTGATTTTCAATAAAAATAATGACTGCACAAAAATAAATAATAAATTTAGATGTTACCTTCAATTTCCTATTGATGCAACCCTTGCACCTCCTACAAGTGCAAGTTCTAGCATTATTACCAATGTAGAAGCTTGATAATGATAGAAAACAAAAGTATTGTATTTGCTCCAAAGTATTCTAGAGTTTCCAAAAATATGGATTCAGAGGTTGTCATTCTCTCTACTGAAAATAAATTGATTGTAATCTCTTAATAGATACCATTTTGTGTGCATGCAAGAGCAAATTGACTCTACTTTAAGAATCATATAGGAATGCTAGAGGACTAATAGAATTGTGAATGTTTCCTATGTTACATAACTAAGAGAAGCCACGACATTTTAGTGGACTTAATATCATAAACAAGACCACTCCTAGTTTGTTTTAGGATATATACTTTCAACTCTTGAGATCTTAAGCAAGATCATGGCCAGGGTCTTAAGTATCTCATCCCTGTCTATAATCATTGTAAATATTTTATTCTTTTATTCTCCTATTACCAATTTAAATTTACATAAAATTTTAGACATCTCTACTAAACAAATGTTAGAAGTGAAGGTGCAAACCACACAATGGAAATCTGATTCAAACCTTATTAATGTCCTCTAAATAATGTAGAATTAATGGAGATTGCAATAGAAATAAAACCAACTACACAGAAATAACATGCACTAAGAACTGAACACATAACACAGTATGTAACGTGGAGAAAACCCTTTCGGGTAAAAAAAACTCCACCAAGAAAAGAGGCTCCAAGTTGTATTATCTTCAAATATGAGATTACAATACATGCACTTCCTCTTCTTCAATTTTCAATCTAGCGTCTGTTACTCTCAACTCTAATAAAAATGTAGTACAAATATCCTTCTAAAAGGGGGTTGCCTTCTAGGGCAAGAAAATTGACATAATATCGACCTTCAGATCTATGACCTAATGACGAACGGTCCAAATTTACCATGATAAAATATAAATAAAATTTGGTTTTGGGGGTGTTGCCCCCGAACCCCCGCTAGGGCACATGGCACCTAGATCCCCCGCCTCGTAGGGGGGAACCTCCCTACGACCCCCTGTTACGGATGAATTAGCATCGAGGACCGGATATAAAGATACGACTAAAACAAGATTATTACTGGTGAAACCTTTCATCTCTTATGGGTGATTTACAAACAATATTAGGAGTACTTAATTACATAAGATTTACAAGATTGATGGCACCTTAATCCTAACATTCTTGCACTTGACATCATACATTGTAAATACCCATAGGAAAACCATAAAATAATCAGGCACTAGAAGAAAGGCCCATGGTCTCTCTGCACCAAAGAAATTTCTCTGTGCTCACAGGCTTGGTCAAAGCATCTGCAACATTCTCCTAAGAGTCTACCTTCTTCAGCTCAATCTATCCACTTGTAACCATTTCTCGAACAAAGTGATATTGTACATCAACATGCTTAGTCCGAGTATGATACATAGGATTCTTGGCCAAACAAATACCACTCTGGCTATCACAACCAATCTGAATGATTCTGTAGTCAAAACCAATACCTGTACACAATCTTCTCAACCAAACTACCTCGTTAGAGACATGGGTAGCAGCCATATACTCTACTTCGGTGGTGGACAAAGCAACCGTGGGCCGCCTTTTGCTCATCCAACTCACTGCTCCACCAAACAAAGTAAACACATAGCCACTAGTAGACCTTTGACTATCCAAGTCACCTACCCAATCTGCATCAACAAATCCCTATATACAAAGTTTTGTCAGCACTGTTAGTACCAAAATAAACCAAACAGTAATCAGGAGTGCTTGCTAGATATCTAAACACCCTCTTCGCATAATTCCACTGTTGTCTACCAAGGTTAGACATAAATCTACTCAAAACTCCCACTGCTTGGGCAATATCCGGTCCAGTCCAAACTATTGCATACATCAAACTCCCTACAGCACTAGCATATGGCACATTAGACATATCCTCTAAATCATCCTCATTCTTTGGACACATATCTACTGAAAGCTTAGTAGCAATGGGAAAAGGAACTCTAACTAGGTTACGGTCCTATGTACTAAATCTCTGCAAAATGGTATTCACATACTTACTTTGAGATAACCAAAGTTTTCTATTACCTCTATCCCTTTTGATCTCCATACCCAGAATATATCTAGTTGCTCCAAGATCCTTCATATCGAATGCACTTGAAAGTTAGGATTTCAATTCGTTGATCATATCCTTACTATTGCTGAAAAATAACATGTCATCAACATACAATGCAATGATCATAATAGAATCATCAATACAATGAATGTACGCACAGTGATACTCCTCACTTCTAAAAAAACCTAATTTCAACATAGATGAGTCAAACTTTTGGTACCACATTCTAGGGGATTGTTTCAGACCATAAAGAGACCTCTTCAATCTACAAACCCAATGTTCTTTCACTTTTACCTCAAAACCTATAGGTTGTTGCATGTAAATTTCTTCCTCAAGATCTTCATGCAAGAATACAGTCTTAACATCCATTTGCTATTTTTTCCCAATCAAGAGTTGCAGCAATGGATAAGAGAAATCTAATAGAAGTTAATTTAGCAACAAGAGAGAATATTTCACCAAAATCAACTCCCTCTCTCTGGGAGTAGCCCTTGGCTACTAGTCTGGCATTATACTTCTCTAATGAACCATCTGCTCCAAAATTCTTCTTGAAGACCCACTTGCAACCTATGGCCTTTCTTCCTTTGGGCAAACGAACAAGATCCCAGGTGTTGCAAGAGTCTAAAGCCATCATCTCCTCCTGCATGGCTAACTACCAAGACTCACTATCATCTGCATGAATAGCTTCCCTGTAGGATCTAAGCTCATCATCAGTACTCAATAAAGAAAATACATAACGAAAATCTAGTGGGCTATACCCATCAACTAGGTTTCATTGTCTAGTGGATCTTCTCAAAGGTGGAGTAAGAGACTCTTCAGGCTCTTATGCATACTCATTTGTACCAACTTCTTCTGTCACAACAGATTCTTCCTCATCAGAACTTTCACTCGAGTCTTCTTCTACTTCTTCACCCCCCAATCTAGCATTATGTTCTTCATGAGGTATATCTTCATGCTCTGATTCAAAATGCAATCTCTTCATATTTTCTTATTTTTCCTTTGGCTATTCAAGTTCTAAAATAATAATAAGTTCCCTAAAAATAACATCTCTAGAATAGATAATTGTTAGCATGTCAGGTACCAGAACAGGGATACCAAAAGATACCAAAGAAAGACTTCACTTCTGGAAAAGGCATGAGACAAAGAGGAATTGAAGTGACACTTCAAAGAATACATGTATATAAACCTATGAAATATAATATGGAGAATATGAATAAGAATGTAATGAAGTAACCAGAGCAGAGACTAGACCTACCCAATTAGTATTCTAAATATAAATATATATCTATATACAAAGATGCTTAAATTAATAGTTGGGTTCAATAGTTTATGTAAGGATATGACTATCTTCTTTTAATATGTATGACGTATGGTTGTTCATCTTTGATAATTAGACTTAATATCATACTATGTCTTTTGGGGTATAAATAAGACTACATAAGAAGTATCAGAATACAGGTCTCCGAATTGTACAAGTCCCAATTTCTCTTGCTAATATTGGTTCCGTTGACGGGGCCCTAGAAAGAACAGTAAAAGAAATTAGAGGTTTGGAAGAGAGGAGAGAACGATAGAATAAAGCCTTCGTCAGATCCTAAATCCACCTCTGTGAGAGGGGGGTAGGTCATTAGGGGATGATGAATGGAAAAGGGGGAGGACCTCGAAGGTCTTTGTAAAGACGTTACTATTAAAAAAATTCTTTTTGATAGATGATATAGGAAGAAAAGAAATTTGGAACAAATGCATATATGGGGATAAGGAAATCCAAAGTAGGAAGAGAGATATCAAAAATCATTCAATTAGGAATAGAAATGAATATGGAAGAAAGGAGACGAAAGCAAACCCAGGAAAGAGAAGAAAGATACCAGAAAAGGGAGAGAGAAAGAGAGGAAATAGAACAAGCGGGAAGAATGGAAAAGGAAATCTTAAAGAAACATGGGGAGCGCGCCAAGAAGGGTTCTATTGAGCACGCCAATGTGGGTGCAGCTGGAAATAAGAAAGAAGGAGCATGAAAACTGAAATCCAATAGTACCGCAACTAAATGGAAGGAAGAATCACCAGAACTAGACCCTGAGGATTTGTTAAATAAACTAAACATCATTAGCAATGAAGAGACACAATTAAGATCAAAATAGTATAAAGAATAGACATCATCCCAAACTAGGAGTCACACCTTGAGCCAGTCATATCATATATAGGAACTGACGAAGAGATAGAAGGAAGCAAGAAAAGGAAATTTTGGACAACTTATACAGTCAATTGGGATATTTTAAATAGTGATCATTTAGTTGAGTGGGAGACCATAGGAGGGAGAAGTGAAGATGAAAGAACAATAGGTGAAGTTGAATATAGTCATATATTAGGAGATGAAGGCAGCGATACTACAAGCTTGGAGGAAAAGTCATCAGATGAAGAAGATATGGCCACATCAAAGAAAACGCTAGTCCTCGAAAGAGACACTAGCAATGCCGCAGAACATGTCTTTCTATTAGAGACTACCTAGAAGAGCTGGAACAAGCAAAGAGACAGCATAAAATTATTTGATTTTATTAGCTCATTAAGGGAAGAACTGTTGAAGTGGTACTGGAAGACGTACCCCCATAACAATAAAACTTGGGATGAAGTAAAAGCAACATTCCTGGAAAACTTTAACAGCCCAGAACTTCTGACAGAAGGAGTAAGCAAATTAAGGAAATTGTCTGAGAGAGACGATGAGTCTATCTTAGAATTTGATAAAAGATTTAAGGAAGTGGTTAGGTGATTAGATGAACCATTGAATGATAAACAAAAGAGAGAATGGTTCCTATTAGCCATAGTCCCAGAATTAAGGATGGCTCTAGATGGTAGAAGTTTCAATTCATATTCAGACCTGGTTGCACTAGCATACCGGATAGAGGGACAATCGTAGAGAAAAATAGAAAGAGAAAAGGAAAATAGGAAAATGGAGAGATTGCAACTAGAAATGGACTAGCTGCAGTTGAGGAAAGAACTGATGAAAAGGGAGATTGGCCCACAAAGGCCCAGTATTTAGTGCTCCTATTGTGGCAGAGAAGGCCACCTCTAGAATGAGTGTCTAATGGAAATAGGAGAAAAGAGAGCAAATTCCCTAAGGGTGGACCTCCACACCGTTAAAAAACCAAATTCAGTATAATGTGGGGTATGCAGAGAATGGGATAGTCATGAAACTTTAGAATGTCCATCCAGCAAGTTCCAAATAAATAAAGAACCAAATCATGACCAACAGATGGCCTATGTAAAAGGATTGATCGAAAGCCCGCTGTATGTGCTGAATCACAGATACCAGGCCCCGTTGTGGCAAAGAAATGCTAATGTTATTCAAGGACCAGGAAGCTATAATGACAATGGACCCTTCTGAGGAGGAAGAGGCCATGGAAGAGGAAGAGGTAGGCGAACGGACGCAACTTGCTTTAATTGCAGAAGACTAGGACACTTCGCCATAGAATGTTGGGGAGAAAAGAGGAAACAATGTGGATTCTGTGGTGAAGAAGACCATGATGCATTTAATTGTGAGAAGGGTTGACTTCACTGTGGTGCACAAAACCAAAAAGACAAACAGACTGATTTCGGATCTGCAAGAGGGGCTAAGCTCCTTCGAAAGACACCCAAGGAGTCATAATAAGGAAGGAAACAATGTCAGAAAACTAGGAAAAATGATAGATACATGACAGAAGAAGATACTACCAAAAGTGAATACCATACTAACTCAAGAACTAAGAACTAGAATAAGGCTGGAGTAGTGACCCAGAAGGGCACAGATAGGGGGAAACCAAACCGGGAAACTATTGCAAGTATGAGGTTAACCAGTGTTGTCATTGATGTCAACATACTCATATTGCATTGGTAAGAAGGATTGGATGAGCTGTGTACTGAGGATATTGAGAAAATTAGTCTCAATCAGGAACAGTGAAGAATAGTGATGAGAAGAAGGCAAATGTACTCAATAGGTTGAGGATCAGAGGATGTGGATTAAAGGGTTTGTAGATATGATTCTTGAGATGATCCAGTTAAGATTTCAGAGGTCTGTATGAAGATATGAAAAAGTTGTGATTGGTCAAGTAGAACCGGTTCCGGGAGATGCTCCGGAGTGACAGAGTGTTACAAAAAGGTCCGGTGAGATCCGGAGGTGCATTGTTAGACTCTACGGATTGGAAGGAGTGTTTGGGATGTCCTTGTGATGTGTCATCTCAGTTTGTACATAGTTTGGAGGTCCGGAAGAACCTATTTCAGTTTGACAGTCGCGACAGACTGTGTTCTTGAAGTTCCAGATGAAGAGGAGAAGAGATTGCAGTGAGTAGAGGAAGTGCAGATGTACTTGGTCATTCAGGCAAGCTTGTGAAGGTTCTTGGATCATGTTGATGTTGTGTTGTCAGTCCGCATTAGTGTTAGAGCCTGGAATTGAAGATATTCTTCCGGATGAAGATGTTCTTATTCAGACTGACCGACCGGATGAGGTATTCATATTGCGAATGTTCTTGTGGATGATTGTCGTCTTAGATGATTGTTCCTAAATCAATGCCTTGTATAAATAAAGGTTTTTGGATTCATTTCATAGTGTGTTATGGTGTGGATGAGCATGGTATAGCGAAAGAGCGAAGGGCAGAGCAGAAGTATCTCGGGCTTAAATGGAACTGATCCAGGCATGGTAAAGATGTCAATCTCCAGTTCAAGTTTGTGATTCTTATCACTTTGTAGACAGTGTGTCTCTTGTAGGCAGTGTGCCTTTTTGTGAGCAGTGTGCTCAAGCAGTGAGCCCTAATTGGCACGTGCCATCCATTTTTCTTATTCTTCTAACAATGAATAATCGTTGGGTTAATCACCCCGTGGTTTTTCCCTTAACCGGGTTTTCCACGTCAAAATCTTGGTGTCTAATGTATTGATGTTTATCTGCTCCAGTGTTAATGCTTCATGCTTTCATGAATGGTTAATTGATATGCTATTAACTAACAAAGAAGAATCAAGTGTTTGAAGTAGAAGTAAGTTTTTGTACAACTGATTCACCCCCCCTCTCAGTTGTGTGCCCTAGATCTAACAATTGGTATCAGAGTCGAGTTCCTCTGAAAGGAGCTTAACCGCTTGAGGAGATCCAGGATGTCGTCATACAAGAAGGACAGTCCAAAGTTTGATGGAACAAACTTCTCTCTCTGGAAAGGCCGCATGAAATGTCACTTGGAGTGTATGGGAAAAGCATACTTGTCCATGGTCACAAAAGCATATGCTCCTCCACAAGGTGGTTCGATAACTCTAAATGAAATCACAGATGCTGAAAACAATCTGCAGACCAAAGAGGCTCTTCTAAGCGCATTGATTGACTCAGAACTCTCAAATGTTATTGATCTACCAACTGCCTATGAGATCTGGGTTAAACTGGAACTTCTGCATGAAGGAGATGAGTTTGTTAAGAGTGCAAGGTTGCAAAGTCTTAAAGGAAAATTTGAAAGATTGAAGATGAGAGATGATGAAAATATCACTACTTTTATGCCAAGAGTAAATGAGTTGGTGTGTGGAATCAGGAATGCTGGTGGAGTTCTGGATGAAAATGAGATTATCTGCAAAATTCTTAGATCCCTTCCTGCTGCCTACAAGATCAAGGTTGCTGCCATTGATGAATTCAGAGCCCATGCAACTGTCACAAGAGAACAATTGGCTGGCAAACTGGCTACATTTGAAATGACCAAGTTTGGAGATGATCCCTCCAAGTTTGAATCTGCATTCAAAGCCAGTGCCTATGTGAAAGGCAAACAAAGATTTGATCCGGAAGAAAACTCTTCAAGGAAGCTGTCATGGTATGATCAAGCAAGGAAAGACATGGAAGAGAAGAAGCAGAAACAGCTCATCTTGAAGCCCTCATTGCAAAGAGATTGCCAAGAGGATCTGGTAAGTATGAAGGAAAGTTACCTTTTAAATGCTTCAACTGCAATAAGATTGGTCATTTTGCTTCAAGATGTCTGGAAAGATCTGCAAGGTCAAACTCTAACAGATAAAGGTTCCAAAAGAACTGTTATTATGTTCATGAAGAAGCTGATAATGAAGGAGTAACAGATGATGAATCAGAGATAGAAGACAAATCCAGAAATGAATGGGTGTTTATTGCCATCAAGGAAGAAGAACCAATATCCTCTGAATCTGTCAATCATAAGGTTGTAGAAAGAGCTTTGGCTGCCCAAGTTGAAGAAAAGGATGATTGGGTTATTGACAGTGGATGCTCTCACCACATGACAGGTGACAAGAACAAGTTCTTAGATTTGGAAAGGTATGAAGGAGGAATGGTAAAGTTTGGTGACAATTCTACAGGTAGAATCAGAGGTAGGGGAACTATTTCTTTTGATGGAAAGAGCAAAATTGGCAATGTACTGTATGTTGAAGGATTGAAGCACAATCTTCTCAGTGTTGGTCAGTTGGTAGACAAAGGTTATGATCTCCGGTTCAAGAATGGAAGATGCAGGATCTTTGAAAGTTCCAAAACTGAGATTGCATCCGGTACTCAAACAAAAGGTAATATCTTCCATCTAGTTGGTTCAAATAAAAGT
The DNA here is from genome assembly GCA_027924645.1 of Cunninghamia lanceolata. Taxonomy (NCBI): domain Eukaryota; kingdom Viridiplantae; phylum Streptophyta; class Pinopsida; order Cupressales; family Cupressaceae; genus Cunninghamia; species Cunninghamia lanceolata. The sequence goes on from BSBN01001170.1 coordinate 996,017, forward strand.
CGTCTGTTTGTTCAAGTTGATCAGAGTTGGTTATGGCATAGAAGGATGTGTCATGTTAATTTTGATAACATCATCAAGATAAGCAATATTCAGGATGTAAGAGATCTTCCAAAATTGGTGAAACCTACAAATAGTTTGTGCAAAGAATGTCAGCTAGGTAAACAGAGCAGAGTCTCCTTCAAAAGCAAAGATCAGTCCTCTACCAGATTATTGGAATTAGTTCATACTGATCTATGTGGTCCAACAAGAATGAAGAGTATGCAAGGTGATAGATATTTCATGTTATTGATTGATGATCATTCCCGGATGATGTGGGTTACCTTTTTGAAAGAGAAATCAGAAGCCTTTGAGAAGTTCAAAATCTTCAAGGCTATGGTAGAGAATCAAATCGGATTGAAACTGAAGTGTCTAAGGTCTGATAGAGGTGGTGAATTCACATCTGGTGAATTCATAGACTTTTGTGAGAAGCATGGTATAAAAAGATAGTTGTCTACTCCTAGGACTCCACAGCAGAATGGAGTAGTTGAGAGAAAGAACTGGACCATCCAGGAAGCTTCCAGGACAATGATGATGGAAGCAAATGTTCCTCAGATGTTTTGGAGAGAAGCTATCAGCACTGCAGTCTACACTCTCAACCGAGTTCAAATCAGAAGCAATACCGGTAAGACTCCTTATGAACTTTGGTTTGGCATCACTCCTACTGTGAGATATTTCAGAGTATTTGGTATCAAGTGTTACATTAAAAGGGATGAAGATCTAGGAAAGTTTGATGCTAAAAGTGATGAAGGAATTTTCTTGGGATACTCCACTCAAAGCAAAGCATACCGGTGTTACAAGAAGAGACTGAGAAAGATGATAGAAAGTACAAATGTGAAGGTTGATGAAGGAATTGAGAAGCCTTCAAGGTTTTATGAGTATGATGAAGATGATCAGAATGATGTTTTGATTCAAGGAACTCAATCCTCCTCTGAAAGTCAAATTCAGACTGATTCGGTAAATCAGGGAGAAGAGGTTTGTCTGAATGAGCCTGATCAAGAAACAATAGTGCAAGAAACTCCCAAAGTTCCAAGGTATGTAACTCTAAACCACTCAGAAGATCAGATCATAGGTGACAAAAGCAAAGGGGTACAAACAAGGAGGAGAATTGCTCAAAATTCAAATGAATACTATCTGATTTCAAAAATTGAACCTAAGACAATAAATGAAGCTTGCAATGATGAAAACTGGACCAAAGCAATGAGGGAAGAGTTGATGCAAATTGAGAAAAATCACACTTGGGATCTTGTTCCCAGACCTAGAAACAAGAATGTGATTGGAACCAAATGGGTCTTCCGGAACAAACTAAATGAGGTTGGTGAAGTAATTAGAAACAAAGCCAGATTGGTCTGCAAAGGCTACTCTCAAATAGAAGGAATTGATTTTGAAGAAACCTTTGCTCCGGTAGCAAGAATTGAAGCAGTCAGATTATTTCTTGCATATGCTGCCTTCAAAGACTTCAAGGTATATCAGATGGATGTCAAGTCTGCCTTCCTAAATGGTGATTTGGAAGAAGTATACATTGAACAACCGGATGGATTTCAATTGTTTGATCATGATGATATGGTCTACAAGTTGAAGAAAGCACTGTATGGATTGAAGCAAGCCCCAAGAGCATGGTATGAAAGGTTGGATAAGCATCTTGTGCAGATTGGTTTCAACAAAGGTACTGCTGACAGTAATCTATATTTCCAAATAGATAATGAAAACATCTTGATTGTTGAAGTACTTGTTGATGATATCATTTTTGGAGGAAGATATAGTTTGTGTAAAACCTTTGCAAATCAAATGAAAAGTGAGTTTGAAATGTCAATGCTTGGTGAAATAAATTTCTTCTTGGGTCTGCAAATTACTCAGACAAAGAAAGGCATCTTTATCTCTCAGACCAAATATGTGAAAGAATTATTGAGGAAATTGGGAATGGAAGATTCAAAGCCAATGAACACTCCTATGGCAACCGGATGTAAGTTGAGCAAAGATGATGACTCTCCTAAGACAGATCAGACCAAGTACAAATCAATGATTGGAGGATTATTGTATCTCACTCAGACTAGACCAGATATAATGCAGGTTGTTGGTCTTGTGGCAAGATTTCAGGCTGATCCTAGAGAATCTCATGTTATGGCAATCAAGAGGATTTTTAGATATCTAAAGGGGACAGTTGAGTATGGCCTATGGTATCCTAGAGATCAGGATTTCTCTCTTCATGCATATATAGATGCAGATTGGGCAGGAGATGTGGATGACCGGAAGAGCACCAGTGGTGGAGCATTCTTCTTGGGAAAGAGATTAGTTTCTTGGCTAAGCAAGAAACAAGAGGCAATATCTCTATCTACAACTGAAGCAGAATATATTGCAGCAGCAGGCAGTTGCACTCAAATCCTATGGATGAAGCAGATGTTAAGAGACATGAAAGTAGAATATGAGAAGCCTATCACAATTTTCTGTGATAATTCAAGTGCAATAAATATTTCCAAGAATCCGATGTTGCATTCTAAGACCAATCATATATCTATCAAATTTCACTTTTTGAGAGAACAAGTGAACAAGGGTGAAGTCAGATTGGAGTATGTGCCCTCCAAGGATCAGCTTGTAGATATTTTTACTAAACCTCTTCCCAAAGACTCTTTTGAGTATCTCAAGGAGAAGTAAGGGTCATGGCCCCTCCGATGGTGAACTAAGATGCACTGATGTGCATCAGTCCAGTGGATATCACAGTCATATCTTGTGATTCAGATTGATGATGGGGAGTTGCTACTAAGGGGGAGCAGCTGGTATGATTCTGATGTGTTACAAGTGTAAGTATGAGCCCTTTGCCATTGATGTCAAAGAGGGAGAGAAGACATGTGAAAAACAAGTGGTTGATGATCAAAGGGGGAGCAATAAAGGAAGAGAAGACATGTGAAGAGTTGTTGCTGATAGGGGGAGCTGTGACAGAAAAGAGAAGTTTTTGTCTTGATGGTTTTTCACATCATATGTTGCCATCAATGACAAAGGGGGAGATTGTTGCAAGTATGAGGTTAACCAGTGTTTTCATTGATGTCAACATACTCATATTGCATTGGTAAGAAGGATTGGATGAGCTGTGTACTGAGGATATTGAGAAAATTAGTCTCAATCAAGAACAGTGAAGAACAGTGATGAGAAGAAGGCAAATGTATTCAATAGGTTAAGGATCAGAGGATGCGGATTAAAGGGTTTGTAGATATGAGTCTTGAGATGATCCAATTAAGATTTCAGAGGTCCGCATGAAGATATGAAAAAGTTGTGATCGGTCAAGTAGAACCGGTTCCGGGAGATGCTCTGAAGTGACAGAGTGTTACAAAAAGGTCCGGTGAGATCCGGAGGTGCATTGTCAGACTCTGCAGATTAGAAGGAGTGTTTGGGATGTCCTTGTGATGTGTCATCTCAGTTTGTACATAGTTTGGAGGTCTGAAAGAACCTGTTTCAGTTTGACAGTCGCAACAGACTGTGTTCTTGAAGTTTTGGATGAAGAGGAGAAGAGATTCTAGTGAGTAGAGGAAGTGCGGATGTACCTGGTCATTCAGGCAAGCTTGTGAAGGTTCTTGGATCATGTTGAGGTTGTGTTGTCAGTCCGCATTAGTGTTAGAGCCCAGAATTGAAGATATTCTTCCGGATGAAGATGTTCTTATTCAGACTGGCCGACCGGATGAGGTATTCATATTGCGAATGTTCTTGTGGATGATTACCGACTTAGATGATTGTTCCTAAATCGATGCCTTGTATAAATAAAGGTTTTTGGATTCATTTCATAGTGTGTTATGGTGTGGATGAGCATGGTATAGCGAAAGAGCGAAGGGCAGAGCAGAAGTATCTCGGGCTTAAATGGATCTGATCTAGGCATGGTAAAGATGTCAATCTCCAATTCAAGTTTGTGATTCTTATCACTTTGTAGACAGTGTGTCTCTTGTAGGCAGTGTGCCTTTTTGTGAGCAGTGTGCTCGGGCAGTGAGCCCTAATTGGCATGTGCCATCCATTTTTCTTATTCTTCTAACAGAGAATAATCCTTGGGTTAATCACCCCGTGGTTTTTCCCTTAACCGGGTTTTCCACATCAAAATCTTGGTGTCTAATGTATTGATGTTTATCTGCTCCAGTGTTAATGCTTCATGCTTTCATGAATGGTTAATTGATATGCTATTAACTAACAAAGAAGAATCAAGTGTTTGAAGTAGAAGCAAGTTTTTGTACAACTGATTCACCCCCCTCCTCTCAGTTGTGTGCCCTAGATCTAACAGAAACCTCAGAAGAAGAGAGTAGTTCTAAAGAGGAGGATGAATTTTATCCTACCAAGGAACAACATGATTGGATTATTGAACAAACTAAGTGAGATCTGGAACAAGAAAAGGAAAGGGAGAAGCTTGAACAAAGCTACTTTATAGAACAAGAAGTAAAAATCCTCAAACAATTTACAAAAGTAGCAGGAAAATAAGATCTTCTCACTAAATTAAACCAAATTAGTAAATATTGGAATAAAATAACTCTACCTTGAGTAAGGACAATAGGGAGACATTGGAAGTTAAGACCAATCATGATTGAACTCCGGATCCTGCAAAATAAAATCCCCAAGGTTATGATTGACTTAGGATCAGATGTCAATCTAATTCCCAAAATAATATGGGAGTATATGGGAAAACCGACACTAGAACCAACTCCTTATAGTATTTGTCTAGCAGATGGTACTGAAATGAAGATTCTGGGAACATGGAAAAATGTGGAGGTAAATGTGAAAGGATTAAAACAATCCGTTGACTTTGAGGTAGTAACTCTGAAAGAAACCTTTGATTCATTTGATGCCCTCCTAGGGCTGAGATGGTTTGTGGACTCTAAAGGGGTCATTGATGCCAGGAAGGAGGAGATTTCATTTGCCAATAATAAAAGGGTGGTCCATATACCCCTAGGGAGGAAGTCAGAAGAAGCCTATGTGGAATAAGTTAATATGGAGGATTATGAAGATAAGGGCCAAAAAATTAACACCATCACTATACCAGGAGATGAAATCCCAGAAGAACCCAACTCGGAAAGGGAATTGGAAATAGAGAGTAATAATGATAGTACAGACAATGAGGTGGTATTATAAGCCTAGATACAAAACAACCAAGACATGTACTCCCGGAGACTTTTTGGCTCTCAGAGGATATTCATGATTAAGAAAACAAAACAAGACCAAGATAGTGTAGGACAAGACATGTGCAGTACAATAAAAACATAAGAGGAAAGCAACATAAAAGACCGACGAATAGTCTGTCTAGTTCCTCAAAATCCTCAAACCAAACTGCAAAAATATTCTGGAATAGGGGAGTTACAACAATACCTAAATCAAATTGAGAAAACCATTTTGAATGAAGTAGGAAAAATGATTAGAATACCGCATACCCTTACCTGCACCACAGCATGTTGGTATAACACCCATAAACAAACTATAAGAAATTGGGAAACCTTCAAAACTTTGATATCAGCAAGATTCTTACCGGAAGTAGGAGAATATGAAGACATTCCCCCTTACAAAGGTGATATCCCACCCAAGAGACACTTGGAGATATGCGGATACTATTGGGAGGAGAACTATGAATATGATGATCGGTTGTATATCCAATTATTATACTAGACCTTATGCCCGATAGTTGGAACTTGGTACATAGATCAAGAAAAGCAAGCAAAAACCAGCACATGGGAACAACTAACTAAGTATTTCATCCAGACATTCTCATTCTTCAGTAAGAATTTACAAATACAAATTGCATTGGGAAGAATTAAACAAATCATTTTTAGTCCTATTGAAGAACAAGAAATACCAGCACTAAAATCATATTCCACACCACCAAAAGAAGATGTATAAATATTTAAGGATTGGATGAAATGGGAGGATTCTGGATTAAAGAAACACTACTATAAAATACAAGATGAGGAAGAAGAACCAATACCGGAAATCAAGATCAATCAAGGAGAAAGACAAATAGAAGAAATTAAGGAACCAAAAGAAAAATACTATAATGAACCTCACAAAATCAAAGAAACCAACATTGCAACCGAGGGTGATCCCAAGTTAGCAAAAATAGGAGACTATTGGGATGAGAAAGTAGTAGCACAAATGATTGAAACTCTAGCAGAATTCCAAGACTTATTTCCGTAAAGTTTTATAGAAATGAAAGGAATTAAACAAGAAGTAGGCATAATGAAAATACAATTGAAGGAGGGTACCAAACCGGTCTGGAAAAGACCATATAGATTAGACCCAAACATGAAAAAGAAAGTGAAAATAGAAATAGACAAAATCTTGGCTATAAGGATCATCAAACCGGTAGAAGACGCATAATGGATAAGCCCCATGGTGGTACAAAATAAGAAAATAGGAGAAATTTGGGTGTGCATTGACTTTAGGGAACTAAGCCACTAGAGAGATTGGGATATAAAAGTATCGGCAGTATTGTTGGTCTCTTACAATGATTTAACAATTGAGCTCTTAAAACTGTAACTTAGAGATTGGACATCTGAATTGAGTAGTTGTCTTAATCACTATGGAAATGCATTTCACTTATCAACCCAGGGACGTGAACTTGAAATGGGTCAGCACGGTATGTGCACTAAGAACTTCCAAAGTAGCCACGTTCATTCTATAGCTAAGAAAGACATAATGCTGAAGATAAACTACTAGAAAGGAAATAACAGGAATGCTAAACATTAACCAACAGCTATTCTGGAATCAAGTACATGACAGAAAGTAACAATCTAGGCAAACAAATAGGAAACTACTATGTCTGCTTTGGCTGTAGGAACAGACACAGAATAGAATTCTAGTGGCTGCAGGAACATTCAATGCCAGATTTAACTAAATGCTTAATAGAAAATGTAACTAAACTAGAGGGTGGAATTCTCACCAAGTGGGCCCCCTTGGACGAGTATTCCCTAAGACAAATGTAAACTCAAAAATGCAAACTCACAACTTTATTTTATTCATTCGAAAAGATGAGTACAACTGAACATTATAACTGTATTACCGAAAACTAGATATTGCAAGTATAATCTCTGAATAATCAACAACAACCCCTCAGAAGGAGTATCAGAGTCTTATTTATAGAAGAAAGACTACAAAACTAACTATCTAGCAGGGTGGTCAACTCCAACAGAATAGGAGGATGCCACATTATGGAAAACATAGAAAGTGGAAAGGAGGTTACGCATGTAGGGGAATCTGGTCAAGCGAGTTGCTTTAACGTAGATCTAGCATAACAATAACTCCTAAATTTTCTCAACAGGTATTTAAGATTAGTTACAAAGTGGTTGTCTTCCCTCCATTTGACATTTGAATGATCACCATGTTTGACTTTTATGGTAAGCGACCAATCAGCAGAATCTTCCTCACTTTATGGATGCTGATTATATCTGCATAATAATGTTAGTACACACAAATAATTGCACATTCGTAACTACTTTGGAGTAATATTCATTAACCATATGTAAAATTAACACAGATAATTCAAATAGCATGTCTTTGCCATAAAAGGATATAAGAAATGACCTATGCTCAACAAGTTATAGCTTTGGGGTAATGACATAAAAAGATCAGGATTAAAGTATCAAAGTCCAAGATAACTACAACAAATGGACAATAAAGTTTAACAAAATTGAGTCAAACTAGACTCATCGCTCTCCCCAACCTAAGACTTTGCTTGTCCTCTAGCAGAGGAAGGGTTGTTCTTTTGCTTGGTTAATGCTTTGAAGTTAGCAACTGCCAATTGTCCAATATCAGTCTCTCTGGTGCGTGAGGTAGGATCCCAATAGAACCCTTGCTACCTATCGAACCTGCTCCATCTTTCTCCCTCTTCAGCAATATCATATTGGTAAAATCTATAATTTGGCACTAGCCACAATAGGATAGGTGGTTGAAAAATTAAGGGAAGCCAGAATTGTCCCTTTGTCCTCCCAATCTAGATATATCTATCCACTCTTTTACATGCTGCAGTATAATTCTACAGAGAGTGAGACTCTGCTTGTTTTAGCTCATCAGATAAACTATTCCACCTTTGTGTCAAATGTCCTTTCACAAATTCTCTAGTAGTGTGTGCCATCTTTTCATATTCTCTGTAAGTTGCTTCTCTTTCAGGCAGGATTTTGTTACCATAGCTTGGCCTATAAAGCATCCTATGCCAATCATTAAAAATGCTTCCTGGATTTCCAGATTTAGCTCTAACAGGCAATGGAGTGCTGAATTCTAATTGCTTATAAGCCATGAATTGTTAACCCCAACTAACCTCATTTTGCATCCAGGACATAAACGCCCTCAACTGAACATCCCCAACATACAACAAGGGGTTCCACTCATGGTCTTGAGTCACAGCAAAATTATGTAAATAGAAGTCACACAATAAATTCTTTATTTCTGGAGGAGCAATCCTATAAGCATTGAAAAATTCAAGAGGAGATTCAATGGAAGGGTTTAAACCAGAAACAATCCTTTCTAACTTAAAAGAGAGGTACCTTTCCTTTAAATGCAAAGCATAGACTCTTGGGGGAGTCCTGCATTCTAATACTTGAGGCACCAAAGCTGCCATACTATCCACTCTCTCTTTTAAAGTTGCAATTTTTGCGTTCTTTTCTTTAATCGCTTCATCCTTCTTTTGAATTTCACCCTTCAATCTGCGTTTTTCCTTCCTCCATTCCTTTTCTCTCCTCTGCATTTCATTCCACAAATTCATGGCTACCATGTGCATTGAAAAATTAGGAGGTCTGTGTATGCCTACCAAAGGCTTTCCTGGCACAGATGGTAGATCTTCATGTAGCATAGGCTGCAGGGTTTCTTGCTGCAAGAACTCCTATTTATCCACATGTTCCTGTCTCTCAATCTGTTGCTTCTTCAATTATGTCTTTTTATACATCATTCTCATGCCCCATTGGGGCCTCTATATCCTCAGCTATCATTTCCTCAACCCTAGGGCTTGTCTACGTAGACGCACCGAAGGCAGGCTCAGTAGGTCTTGATTTACTAGAAGGGTTTTCATGTTGCTCTTCAACTGCAGGAAGAACAGTGTCAGCTTTTCATTTCCTAGAGCGCAACACCTTCCTTTCTGCGGTTTTCTTTTTTTGGGAATGCAAGACAAGGGTGGTACAGGCATTAATGAATGATTGATGAAGGTTGTCATCTCACACTTGCGAGCCATCACCTCACTCAGAATTCAAATCATTCAATTTTAAAACTTTGCTGACATTTTGGCATCAAGCATATGGATGGACTGACACATGGACAACATATTAACTCTCCCTCCCTAACCTAAATTTAGGCATGTGTCCACACATGCGGAATTGATGCGTGATAGGACAAGGAAGGGAATAATGACATGCTACGAGAAATATCGATATTAATGTATAATACTTAAATGAACAAACCACAAGATAATTAAGAGAGAATTATTAAAGTGTGCGTACCTTTATTTGTGGAAGATTGGTTGCAAAAATCATGGAGAAAGTAATGGGTAATGCTTAAGAATTTATTGAGCAATGAATGAAGGTGGAGTGAGCTGGAGTGAAATGGGATGAAATGTAATCAATACACGTGATGGAAGAGAGAAGAATGGATATGGGTGGGTAGATGGGCGAAGAAGTGAAAGAGTGGACTCCCACGAATGTGGAAATCTTTATTATGACAAGTTTTGTACCTTGGTTAGCCAGAAGGAGGGACACTAGGTCCACTATCTTTGGCTGTAGGAAGTTCAAGAGTTGCATACTGAGTGAATTGCTGCAGGAAGTCTTCTTTAGAGGCTGGCTTGTGATATAACCTGAGTCGATGACCATTGACTAATAGTTTAAATTTGATAGGGTCAATAGTAGTAAGCTAAACAGCACCATTGGAAAAAACTTCAGCAACCTCATATGGCCCTAGCCACCTTGTCTGTAACTTTCCTGCATTATCCTGATACCTTGAGTCATAAAGCAAGGCCCAGTCACCAAGCTGGAATTTCTTATCTTTGATGTATTTGTCATGCCACCTTATTCTCTGATTCTGTACCACTTCTGTATGATGTAAAGCTGCTTTTCTCATCTCATCCAAAGCATTGAGCTGCATGATTCTTTCTTTTTGTGCCTGAGATAGATCCATCCCTAAGTCAAGTGCAATCTGAAGAGTTTTATGTTCAAATTCAATATGCATCATGGTTGTTTTGCCATACAACAATTCAAAAGGAGTAAAACCAGTAGTTGTTTTCCAGGTTGTCCTATAGGCCCAAACAGCTTCTGGCAACCTATTTGCCCAATCCTTCCTATGGACAGCCACAGTTTTGGTCAAAATAGCTTCTATTTCTCTGTTAGTAACCTCAACTTGGCCATTAGCCTGGGGGTGATAAGGAGTAGATTTCTTGTGCCTTATGTTGTATTCCTGCACTAATGCTGCAACTAGAGTTGAGGTGAATTGAGCTCCTTGATCAGTCACTAATTCTCTGGGAACTCCATACCGTGTAAGATTTCCTCATAGAGAAATTATGCAACCTTACTGTCTCCTGCATGCTTCATGGCCTTAACTTCTACCCACTTAGTTACATAATCAATGCATGCTACGATATAGGATTTACCATTAGATGGAGGATCTATAGGTCCTACAAAATCTAATCCCCATTTATCAAATGGAGTAATCACAAGCTGAGGATAAAGGGGCATCTCATCAGACTTTGTTAGTCATCCCATCCTTTGACAACTATCACATTTCTTGGTATATCTTGTTGCATCCTTGTTTAGTGTAGGCCAGTAATAACCTGCATTCAAAATCTTCATTACAGTTCGCTTTGCTGCAAAATGTCCTCCACAAGGTTCATTGTGACAGGCATGCAAAATGTCATATGTTTCATCTTCTCTCACACATCTCCTCATGACATTGTCTAGTCCAGTGTAGAACAAACATCCAGCAATCCATGAAAAAGGAAAAGATTTTTCAATGAGTACCCTTCTTTCCTTAGGAGAGAAGTGAGGAGGAACTCTTCCTGTTACTAGATAATTGGCTGTGTCAGCATACCAGGGTGTTTACACAATGAGTGAAAACAAATGTTCATCAGGAAAAGAGTCATCAATGACTTGGTTATCTTATGATGTAGTCATTCTTGAAAGAAATTCTGCAACCACATTGGCTTTTCCTAGCTTATCCATAATAGTGATGTCAAATTCCTGCATTAACAACACCCATCTTGCTAATCGACCAAATATGAGAGGTTTGTTCATGAGACACCTAATGGCTGCATGATCTGTGTGCACAAAGATTTGATAACCAGTTATGTAGTGCCTAAATTTATTAAGTGCATAGATGACTGCTAACATTTCCTTCTCTGTCACTGTATAGTTGAATTCAGCACCCTGTAAATTTTTGCTAACAAAATAAATAGCATGCTCAATGACTCCTTCTTTCTAGCCTAAAACTGCTCCTATGGCATAATCTGATGCATCAGTATGAATATGGAAAGGAAGTTACCAATTGGGGCCTTTAAGTACAGGAGCATGGGTTAAGGCTACCTTTAAATCAGAAAATGCTTTGTCACAGTCTTCATTCCACTGAAATTCAGCATCCTTTGTAAGAAAAGTATATAATGGGGATGCCATTTTGCTGAAATCTTTGATGAAACGTCTGTAATACCCTACATGACCCAAGAAACTTCTGACATCCTTTTGCTTTGTAGGAATGGGCAGATTGATGATGACTTCAATCTTTGCTAGATCTACCTGTATTCCTTTTGGAGAAATGTAGTGACCAAGTACTACACCTTCCTGTATCATCATGAAGCACTTTGCATTGTTTAATGATAAGCTGTGGTCTTCACATCTTTCTAACACCTTGCCTAAGTTTGCTAATGACTCTTCAAAAGTAGCACCATAAGTAGTGAAATCATCTATATAGATTTCCATACAATCATGTGAGATATCAGAAAATATGCTAATGACTACTCTCTGGAAAGTTGCAGGTGCATTGCATAAGCCAAATGGAAGCACTGAGTAGGCATATGTCCCCCAAGGACAGGTAAATGTTGTTTTCTCTTGATCTTTAGGTGTAATATGAATCTAATTGTAACCGCTGAATCTATCCAAAAAGGAAAAGTACTGCTTTCCTACAAGTGAGTCCAATACTTGGTCTATAAAGGAAGGGGAAAATGATCCTTTTTGGTGGCAGAATTTAATTCTCTATAATCAATACAGACTCTCCATTTTCCTCCCTTCTTGGGCACAAGAACCAGAGGGGACACCCATTGGCTATCTGAGATTGGGTTGATTCTCCTTTGTGGTAGTCTTACTGGTGTACAATCTTCCTTTATGTAAACCCTGTGAGTGCATAATGTAGGATCCAATCCTTTGATATCATGATAATCCCATGCAAAAGCATTTTTATGTTTCTTTAACAATTTTTTCAAGGACAGCTATTGTGCTTGAGTCAAGTTGCTATTAATATTGAGATATTGGTCTTCTGAAATTTTCACTTGAGTTGTGAAGTCAACCATAGTTACTTCATTAATGCTAGGTATCTTAATTTCTTGTGGAAGCAATGTATGGAACATACCTGATGTTGCAGGAAAAATTGGAACAAGTATCCTTTCAGGATCAGCAAAATGAGAGGATGATGCTTCCTCTACTTCATAAAGATTTTGAATTATATTAGACAACACCTCCTCCTCTTCTTGAAGCTACAGGAAAGAAGTTCTGCCTATCATCATAAGCTACTCCATAGAATTAGCTTCCTCTGCCTCTTCACCAACATGAGGCCAAACAAGATTATCCATATCATGAGATGGTTGTGCGGGTGGGTAAAGAACAAGTGTTTTAGTGCTTCTCCCATCAGAGATGGTCATGTCTCCTGCTGCACCTAATATAAGCATCTGTTGTGGCTAACCACGACCTTCCCAAAATGATGGGGTATCCTCCCAATGTAGCTTTAGGAGAAAGTATCATGAAATCAGCTGGATATTCCCATGAGTCTAGGGATACCACAAGATCCTCAACTATCCCATCAAGTTTAACAATAGAGCTATCAGCAAGCTGCAGGACAGTAGGGGTTGGTCGCATAGTTGCAACATTCAGTTGCTGCAGGATATCCTTTGTCATTACATTTATGGCTGCTCCAAGATCAATCAGAGCATTCCTGATTTGGATTCAATTTATAACAAATCCTACCACAAGACTTCCTGGATCATTATATTTGGGAACAGTCACTTTTCCAAGCATGATGTCAACCAACTGTCCCACCACATGGACCATAGAGGGGTCTTTCCTTTTTCTGCCTGGCTTCTTAAGGCATGCTTCTTTGATTGCTTTGCCATATATAGGAACATCTTTTATAGCTTGAAATATAGGGATCTTAACACATACATGTTTCAACTACTCTAGAATATCAAAGGTGGGTTCCTCTTCTACTATCTTTTGTTTCATAGTTTCTAACCTTTGTGGAAATGGTGGTTCTTGGGGAGTCTGTTTGACTGCCATTGGTTCAGGATTTTCAGGTACATCTGATTGAATGGGGGTTTTACTAGGTTCCACTTCTTCCTCAGAAAGCTCAGTAATGATAGGTCTTGAAGGAGCTGCCAAGGTAGTTCCTAAACACAGATGTATATCACTTACATTCACAACATATGTAGGGAATTAATTTCGATCAGTAGAATATACTGGCTGTTATTGTGGTCTATTATTTGGATTAGGTGAGGGTTGAGCTAGTATCTGAGTAGGTTTAGGTGTATTTGAATTGGAGCTAGCAGGTGGAGGCATTATAGCAGGCTGTTGGGGCTGAGGAGGTGACTGCATGTAATTAGTGGTCTGATTTGGCCATTGTTGTCCTCCTCTCCATTGAGATGTTTGCTGCCAATTCCTAGAGGTGACTGCCAATTTCCTGGAGGTGACTGCCAATTCCCCAGAGGCTACTGCCACTGGGGTGCAGGGTTTTGGTAATTTAGCCAAGTATTTTGAGGGTTGTTCCAAGGTTGAGGTGGATATCCTCCATAACTAGATGGAAATGGTTGTTGTCATTGGTTACCAGATGCATAAGTATTAAAATGTGGACTAACATATGATAATGGATTTGGTGACATACCTTGTCTTGGAGCCCATGGCCTCCTTTGTGCAACATAGAAGACTTGATCCTCTTTAACTTGTATTGGCTTGAACTCAAGTGGAATCTGCTTGCTATCAATGTTAGCTACCAGCTTGCATCTGCAATCCCTCTTCTTTTGTCTACAATGAGGACAATATTCTGCCAACATTGCCTCAGCCTCTTCATGCTTCTTCTTTGCTTGGAGTGTGTCCAACTGGGTGGCCATACTATTTATAATATCTTGCTTAAAATTAGATAGCAAGTGGCTTATCTCCATCCTTGAAACTCCATTGGTAGAGGTTTTGCCCAGAAGGGAATGGTAACCTCTTCCTTTCTTCATGGCTGCTCTAGAATAATTCTAGCACAACTTCTTAATATCATCCCAAGACACTTGGCTAATATCTCCTCCCATTAAATCCAAGGCATCCGTGCAATGCTCACTTATTCCCCTGAGAAAGAGCAGTTTCTGAGAATCTTCAGTGAGTGCATGATGGGGAGACTTTTGTAAACAAAACAGGAACCTTGAGATGTAATCCTCCAAACTTTCATCTTCTTTCTGCTGCATTCTGAAAACATCATTTCCTCTCATATCCCCACTCCTACAATAGTCTTTATATTTCTCAAGAAATTTATCTTTCATTTCTTCCCAGGTAGTGACAACATCACTACCTAGACTCAAAAACCATCTTAATGCAACCTCTTTCATGGTAGTAGGAAACAACTTAAGTTTATGAGCATCAATAGTGTAGTCATAGCTTCTGCAGAGGATATCAAATTCAAACAAGAAGGTGTCTGGGTCCTCTGTTGCAAGTCCATAGAACTTGGGGAGAGGTGAAGCAGGTATGTTCTTGAGATTATCCACTTCATTTTGGAGAGCAATCGGAAATGGAAACGTTGGTTGATTAGGTACATTTTGGGCAACCATGACTGCTTGACCTACTATCAAGGCAAATGGATTTTCAACTAGATTTGGGGTATCTTGTTCTTCAGAGGATATTTCAGAACTATTCAAATCAGGGAATGCATCAAGGAAAGGATTTATTTCTGCTTCTTCTGTTGGGTAAGTTGAATCATTAGGAAGGAATCTCCCTAAAGCATCTCTTCTCCTACCTCTATGCATGCAATATACTCAGTATCAATCACTTCTCACACAAAAAAAATGTTGATGGGTTGTAGATGGTTTCTTCCTAACTAAAACACATTTTAAGGAAAAACTACAAGGAATAATACTAAAGATGACTTCAAAGATCTTCTTAGTTTGACACCATCCCCGGCAACGACACCAAAAATGTTGGTCTCTTACAATGATTTAACAACTGAGCTCTTAAAACTGTAACTCAGAGATTGGACATCTGAACTGAGTAGCTATCTTAATCACTATGGAGATGCATTTCACTTGTCAACCCAGGGACGTGAACTTGAAATGGGTCAGCACGGTATGTGCACTAAGAACTTCCAAAGTAGCCACGTTCATTCTATAGCTAAGAAAGACATAATGTTGAAGATAAACTGCTAGAAAGGAAATAATAGGAATGTTGAACATTAACCAATAGCTATTCTAGAATCAAGTACATGACAGAAAGTAACAATCTGGGCAAACAAAAAGGAAACTACTATGTCTGCTTTGGCTGCAAGAACAGACACAGAATAGAATTCTAGTGGTTGCAGGAACATTCAATGCCAAATTTAACTAAATGCTTAACAAAAAATGTAACTAAACTAGAGGGTGGAATTCTCACCAAGTGGGCCCCCTTGGATGAGTATTCCCTACGACAAATGTAAAATTAGAAATGCGAACTCACAACTTTATTTTATTCATTCGAAAAGATGAGTACAACTGAACATTATAAGTGTATTACCGAAAACTGGATAATGCAAGTACAATCTCTGAATAATCAAGAACAACCCCTCAGAAGGAGTATCAAAGTCTTATTTATAGAAGAAAGACTACAAAACTAACTATCTAGCAAGGTGATCAACTCCAACAGAATAGGAGGACGCCACATTATGGAAAACATAGAAAGTGGAAAGGAGGTTACGCATGTAGGGGAATCTAGTCAATCAAGTTGCTTTAACACAGATCTAGCATAACAATAACTCCTAAATTTGCTCAACAGGTATTTAAGATTAGTTACAAAGCAGTTGCCTTCCCTCCATTTGACATTTGAACGATCACCATGTTTGACTTTTATGGTAAGCGACCAACCAGCAGAATCTTCCTCACTTTATGGATGCCTATTATATCTGCATAATAATGTTAGTACACACAAAAAAATTGCACATTCGTAACTACCTTGGAGTAATATTCATTAACCATATGTAAAATTAACATAGATAGTTCAAATAGCATGTCTTTGTCATAAAAGGATATAAGAAATGACCTATGCTCAACAAGTTATAGCTTTGGGGTAATGACATAAAAAGATCAAGATTAAAGTATCAAAGTCCAAGATAACTATAGCAAATGGACAATAAAGTTTAACAAAATTGAGTCATAAACTAGACTCATCAAGTATTATGGGCATACAAGACTTCTTATAAAAGAACCAGTAAATTCGCACCATTCCAACTAGTGTATGGGTTAGATACAACGGTTCTGATGAACTTTCTAATCCCTAACATACACATAGCCCTGGCACTCTGGTTGGATGAAGATGAATCATTACAAACACGGGTAGAAGAACTAGAAAAATTAGACTAATTCTGACAAATTGCCCGATATAACCAACAGGTAGAAAGGCAAAGACAAAAGGCTTGGCATGATAAGAACCTTCACCTTAAAACATTTAAGATAGGAGACTTGGTGAACATACTATATGACAGTAAATTCAAAAAACTAGGAAAGCTAAAAGTCTGGTGGTTGGGACCATACTATATTCACCAAATCACTGAATCGGGGGCAGTCAAACTCAGACAATTGGATAATACACTACTGAGAAGACATGTGAATGGGGCATGCCTCAAACATTACTTGACAAAATAGTCACACAAACACTTTACCTCAAACCCAATTGTACATAGTATACATAATGTAAATATTCTAACATTAGGAACCAATAGGAAAAAGGAAATAAGAACACAATAAAAAGATGACATGATTACCACCCTAGCAGCTGATGAATTCGTTAAATATCACCAGGCTCACCACACAAGATACTCGATACACAAAATCCTTGAAAAGACAAGCAGGCGATAACAAATTGACAAAGTCGCCCTTTCACTCAAAAAATAAATTTCACATCAGAAAACTTGTCACAGAAATTAATAACAAATCAAAACAAGAGATTTGACATGGTAAGGATAATTATGATTTCATACTCTCCTCACTCACAGCCCTAGCTTTAAAAGGAAACAAGGAGAAGGGGAAAAACAAAACAAGTCTGGTATTAGCTGAATTTAGCCAAAAATGGATACCCCGATAAGACTAGTCACTCAAAAGAGCCAAATGTCCTTCCTGGGTGAAATTTAAGAAGAATAAAAAGAGTCTTTAAGACTAAACACCATTTAGTCATTGCATCCATCAAATGGATATTGGGAAAATATTTCTTACAGGCAGTTGACCGCTACCGGGTGAACACTGACATATCTTCACGCTTTATGGCTTCCCTGCTAGATTTAGGGGAAAATAAGGACATGGTGATCCAGATGACCAAGGAGCTAATCAAAGCAGACTATCTGGAAGGTCTGGAAGAAGCAGTGGAGATGGCGCCACTTCGCGTGGGGATTCCTCAACCCAGAGAGTACAACTAGTACCGAGATGGAGACCACAATGTGATGCTATTGGCTTTCCTTGCCAATTTCTTTACAATGACCCTTCAAGAACACTAGTTCAAGGCAACCAGGGGATGTACATTCCTAAAGAAATATTCCAACCTTGAACCCATCTTCAGTGTGGAATGGCTACATGAATTTCACAATATGGTGCAGGTGGAAGACGTCATTGTGTTGGATTGAAAAATGAAATGTGATTATGTTTTGTAAAAAGAGTGTTAGAAGTTTTTGTTGTAATCCTGGAAAGCATACAAGTTATATATATTTGGTGTAAAGAAAAAGTACCAGAGCCCTAAACTGGGAAGGGAGCATTTTTGTAATATGTAATTGAAAAAAGGATGAATTAATACAACTGGGGAAATGTGATATTTACGTGAAAATCATGGCAAAGTGTTATGAGCAAGTCTACACACTACCAAAAATAAGTCTAAGTAATAAATGCATGCTCACCGCCAGACAGCTCACACACCACTAACATGAAAGTCTATAAAATCGAACTCAATTCAATAATTTATCAAACAAGCAACCAGGGTAAGATTCAAAGAGTAAAAAGAACAGAGAAGAACCCACCACAACCCCTACACAAAAATAGCCACCCCAACAGTAATCAACATATCCGAAAAGCCAAGACTAGTGTTGAAAAGGGTGTCATTCAAAGCCATGCTTATTGACAAAGAAGGTGCATTTTCATCCATACTTCATAATGTGGTTCACCTAGAGGATGTTAGGAAATATATCCACGGACCCATGGCTGATCTGAATCATGAGAAGCTGGAAGATATCCACCATCAGCTATTACAAGAAGATGATAGGACATATAAGACATAATATAAAGAAATCGCCAAGAAGAACCTAGATATATGGAAGGACTATCCAAATTTCTACATGGATAAAGAATGGGTACAAGTAGTGTTAAGCTAAGTACATCACAATTTCATATTTCTAGACAAGCCTTACCAAATTACATAAGAATCCATTCACGCAGTAACCAGGTTAAGAATGGTAGGAGGAATTCTAGCCAAAAAGGCCATAAAAAACAATGAGGTGGAGAGGCTAACCAGGGCCAAGTTGGACGGTAGAAGCTTAAGCCTAAAAATTATCACGAACCTGGTAGTAAAGTATGCGACGATGGGGATAACGTAGGAAATCTACTATGCCAACCGAGAAGATTGAACGACTGCTACCACCATTCACACAGCCTATCAAATGGTAAAAGAGATAAAACACTTTGATTTGTGCGAGGTGATGCGGGAACTACTACTGGAGAACCTACACCAAATCAAGACTTCAAAATATCATTTCCAGTATGGAACACTACTCATTTGCTTACTGTTTTATTTTCTGAATGCATTACCTCGCTATAAGGGTAAGGTCTGGAGCCTCCACCAAACTATAGCAGCTCAGATAAAAGCCCATACCCTACCATTTGCCACCTTTGAAAATTGACAAGCCAAATACTAGGGATTATTTAAAACCTTCCAAGAACAAATGCGGGCCAGAGACCGGGTTCCATTTCTTTCAGCACAGAACTATGAATAGTATATAACATTCCTAGTGGACAAAGATGCCACATATATGCAAGCGGTTGAACCCCGCATGGTTTGGATTCTGCATTACCATATGAAATCACAACACAAGAAATTGAGGCATATGCAACAACCCTCCTCCGGAGCCCAAAGGACCCTAATGCAGAAAGGTTTGGAACCTACCAGGAGATAAATGATCATAAATTGGAACAGGAAATACAAGAAGAAAAAGAAAAGAAGAAGAATGCAACTCACAAACAGGGAAGTAATCTAGAGGGAATAAAATAGGAAACAACAAATCTAGTAAAAGTTGAATCTTCCAAGATCAGAGCGACAAGGTCACAATCTACAACAACAAAAACATCGAGACCATCAACATCAGCACTGGCAACACAAAAATTGGAAAAACCACTGATGACAAAAAGAACCTAGCAGCCAAGTAAAAAGATGAAGGCTCAGAGGTAGAAAGGAGAAATAGAGGAGCTTGAGATCGAAGAAATATTAGAGGAAGAAGATGAGCAACCTATAAAAAGGATGAAAAAAACTCCGGACACACCTCCACAACAATCAGATGACCAGAATAAAAATGACACAAAGGAAGCTCTGGGATCATAATCTCTGGTACTAATGAGTGGACCCATCGATTTCCTAACAACATTTAATTCAATTGTCTACCATGGGATGCTACCACGTATCCTAGAAACCTACAAGGAATATGATGCAACATGCAAAGATCAAATAATTCAAAGCCTAGTCTGGTATGTAAATCATGTAAATAAAAGTTTGGAGGAGGTCCTAAATGAATTTTTGGAAGAAACTACAACTGCCATAAGAGAGAAAAGAGCTAAATCTTTAGCCAAAGATGAAGAAATAAAGGAGCGGGCTATCTCATCATTAAACTCTCACATCACCAAAGATCAAAGGCAAGACCTAGCACAAGCACAAGCAATGGAATTGTGAACTAAGCATAGAATTGACAAGTTGATGACTGGGGATCCGGCAAACACAGAGGCTATCCAGAAGGAGACTGAGGAAATAACCTAAAAACTCTATGAAGAAATAAGGAAAAAGCCTGAGCAAGAAACAAGGACAAATCCAGACAAGGCCAACCTTGGAGAAACTGGTAAGGCACCACAAAAAGAGACAGTAGAACTAGGGGATGTTAAATAAAAATCGGAAGAAAACAAAGTAAATTTGAAAGAGGATTCTAGGGAAGAACAAACAAAATAGGACAATAATACAGATAATGCCAGAGGCAATTTGGTAGAAACAGAAGACAACAGGAGGGAACTAGGAGAAGACAATATAGAGAACAAAACTGAGTCAGAAGAAATGACTAAACCATCTAACACTATTTCAGCAATAAGGAATTTCCTGGCTTAACAACAACAGATATAAATAGTACTAATCCCTAAACTTATCCAAGTTCCATTAGTGGACTCCCAGGTGAACCTGTCTAGAATGTCACCCATACAGAAGTTGCAATTAGGGGACATATTTCATACCACTGCCAAAGAGAAGCTCCTTCAAGAGCACATATAGCAGATAGAGTAACTACAAGAAGCCATTGACACATTACAAAAGATAATTCCACAATTTGTCAGAGACCAGTCCCTTCCCATTCCACAACAATTACAATAGTTAGTAACCGAGTTGCAAACAGAGGTCACATCCCAGAAAGATCAAATAAGGAAAGAGACTCAGGAGGAGATAATGAAATAGATTACACAACAGTCTATAAAAAAATGTGCTTCCGCACAAACTCAACTGGAACTACAAATCAAGCAAGCTGAGGATGACATCCGAGAGGTCGGGACAATCTATCACTTTTGTCTATAATGGACAAATACTACAAAAGACCTTCGGGACCAAATCAATAAGATAGAAAATCAAATAGCACAAACCAGTTATGACCCATTATGAGACCTCACCAGAACAGAAAGGGAAGATATCAAGCACCTACACATTCAACTCCAACATTTCCATACTCAGCAAAAATTGGTCAAAGAGCAACTTCAACAACTCCATGAGGCAATAGACAATGAATTAAGATTCCTCCAACTCATTATAAAAGAAGAAAAGAAAACAACCAACAACATAACCATCCCCACCTCTCTCCCAAATTTAGAAGGCACATTAGCACAAATTCAGTCTCAGATAAACATGCTTCTCCAAGCACAGGCACACTGGGCCGCTACATTTGCCCGATTGAAAATTGCCTATCACAACATACTACCAAAATAAGTCCGATGTCTTGAGGACAAGACATCATTTTAAAAGGGAGGATGATGTTAGTAGGTCAGGTACCAGAACAGAGATACCAGAAGATACTAGAGAAAGACTTCACTTCCAGAAAAGGAATGAGACAAAGAGGAAAAGTCATGACACTTCAAAGAATACATGTATATAAACCTATGAAATAGAATATGGAGAATATGAATAAGAATGTAATGAAGTAACCAGAGCAAAGACTAGACCTACTCAATTAGTATTATGAATATATGTATATATATCTATATAGAAAGATCCCTAAATTAATATCCGGGTTCTATAGTTTATGTAAGGATATGACTATCTTCTTTTAATATGTATGACGTATGGTTGTTCATCTTTGATAATCAAACTTATTCTCATACTATGTCTTCTAGGGTATAAATAAGACTACACAAGAAGTATCGGGATACAGGTCTCTAGACTGTACAGGTCCCAGTTTCTCTTGCTAACAATAATCTTTCGGGTTAGTGGATTCCAAAGCTTATAACCTTTTACATTATCACCATATCCAATGAAAGTACACTTTTCAGCTTTCGAATCCAACTTAGATTGTTTTTCTTTAGGCACATGAACATAAGCCTCATAGTCAAATACCCTTAAATGTGAAACAAAAGGTTTATTTCATGTCCACATTTCATAAGGAGTTGAAACAAGAGCCTTACATGAAGATTTGTTAACCAAGTAGTTCGCAGTATACATAGCTTCTACCGAAAAGCATTTGTTCAACTGTGATTCACTTAACATACTTCTGGCTCTTTCCATTATTGTCCGATTCATCCTTTCTGCCACTCCATTCTGTTGTGGAGTATATGGAGTTGTCTTCTGTCTAACAATACTTGCATGCTTACAGATTTCATCAAATTCCTTAGAACATTATTCCCTTCCATTGTCATATCTCAAAACCCTTATCTTATGGTCTGATTGCTTTTCAACTAAAGCTTTAAATTCTTTAAACTTGTTGAAAACTTCATATTTGTGAAGCATAAAATAAATCCAGGTAAACCTTGAGACATCATCAATGAAGGAAACAAAATATCTAGATTTTTCAATTGATTCAACATCCATTGGACCAAAAACATCCAAAAGAATAAGTTCCAATTTATCATTAGATTTATTACTACCTAAAGGAAATGGAGATCTATTCTATTTTCCAAACACACAATGTTCACAAAATTTGAAACTCTCATCAGAATAGGATAAACCATCTAACAATTTTTTATTTAAGATAGTCTTTAAACTAGAATGACTTATGTGGCCCAATCTACGCCACAACATACATGTATTTTTAGTATTAGCCTCAGATGCATAAGAGGCACTACAAACAATAGTGGCTTCTAACTTAAATAGAGTTCTCAGTCTTTTCCCCTTCGCTACCACCAAGTTTCCTCTTATCAATTTGCAGCCATGCTTATCAAATGTCACATGCATTCCCAAATCATTCAACTTTGAAACAGAAATCAAATTTCTAGCCAATCCAGGAACATGCAAAACACCAAGGAGGGTTTTAATTCTCCCATCACTGAAACACAACATTATCTTCCCTCGTCTAATAATAGGATATGTAGAGTTCTCTCCAAGGTTCACATTTCCTCCATCATAGTCTTCGTATGTGGAAAACCATTCTTTATGTGGAGTCATGTGGTACAAGCATCCTGATTCAACCAACCAATGATCATGAGAAACAACATTACATGCAGAAAGTAAAACCTCATCACCTCCATTCGAAGACTTATCAGTCACAGAATCCCATTGTTTCTTTGGGTTTCTACATTCCTTTTTCACATGTCCTTTCTTTTTGTGGTTCCAACACTTGACTCTATTCTTCTTTCTAGAAGTCTTAGAATGAGTCTTAGACTTGTCTTTAGACCCCTTCTGATCTCCTTTTGGTCCTCTTTCCATAGACCTTCCCCTGACACTGAGAGCATCCCCTAAACTATCCAAACTTTTGTTCCTCAAATCATGTGATAGCAGAATTGAAACAAGAGCATTCAACTTCAAATTTGTGAGGTTAGTAGTGATATCCAAAATAACATTCTCCCATGACTCAGGCAAAAAATAGAGAATCAATATACATTTATCTTTCTCATTCACCTCAACATCTATAGATGCTAGTTGACTAAATAACAAATTAAACGAATTTAAATGCTCTGTAACCAATTCACCCTCATTCATTTTCATGGAAAATAACTTACGCTTTAAATAAAGCTTATTTACCATACTCTTGGCTTGGTAGATCTCACCCAGATGCTTCCACAAGCTATGTGTGGACTTCTCACTCGCAACATTCAGTAGAACAGAATCTGCAAGACACAGCTGGATTGTACCTTATGACTTTTTATCCGGTCTTTCCCACTCATCAAGAGCAACATCATCAGGTTTATTCTCTTTCGTAACAGCCAACCACTGGTTTCTTTCTTCTAGCAAATCCTCAATTTTTAGCTTCCACAATTCGTACCCCGTGCCATTGAACTTTTCAATGTCCAACCAAGGGGTAGAAGCAACGTTGGATGAAGCCATGATATCTACACAAGATCTACAAACAAATAACAACCAAATCTCCCACTACAGCTTAAAAACCTTCACACTACCACCCAAGAATCAAAACTAACCAGACTCTGATACAAAATGTGAGTGAAGGTGCAAACCACACAATAGAAATCTCATTCAAACCTTATTAATGTCATCTAAATAATGTAGAACCAATGGAGATTGTAGCAGAAATAAAATCCACTACACAGAAATAACATGCATTAAGAACTGAACACATAACACAGTATGTAATGTGGAGAAAACCCTTTCAGGTAAAAAACTCCACTAAGAAAAGAGGCTTCAAGTTGTATTATCTTCAAATATGAGATTACAATACATGCACTTCCTCTTCTTCTTCAGTCTTCAATCCAGCGTCGCCTGTTACTCTCAACTCTAATAAAAATGTAGTAAAATATCGTTGTAAAAGGGGGTTGCTTTCTAGGGCAAGAAAACTGACAAAATATTGACCATCAGATCTGTGACCTAATGACGAATGGTCCAAATTTACAATGATAAAATATAAATAAAATGTGGTTTCGGGGGCGCTGCCCCTGAACCCTTGCCGGGGCGCGTGGCCCCCGGACCCCCCGCCAGGGAGATGATCCCCCCAGACCCCTCGCAAGGTGGAAACCCCCCTGTAACCCCCCGTCATAGATGAATTAGCGTTGGGGACCGGATATAAACATATGATTGAAACAAGATCGTTGCTAGTGAAACCTTTCATCCCTTATGGGTGATTTTCAAACAATATTAGGAGTAATTAATTACATAAGATTTACAAGGTCGATGGCACCTTAATCCTAACAACACAAACAATTATGTTAAATGACAATGATATCATATCAGGCATCAACCATTCTATCACTCCAAACTATTCTAACAACATTTTACAAACTATCCTGGCAACCTTTAGCAAGGACTGCACCTACACCCTTTAACCTTTTTTGTCATTGGAATATGAAGGGAATCAATTAAAGATACCAAAAAAAAAATTAGAAAAGTGTGTTTGGTTGGTTAGATTAATGTAAATTAATGAAAACATTGAATTGATTGACTTCAATAGTACACTACTTTTGGTAAGTACTAATAAATTTTATAATTAAAAATATTAGACCACTAAATAATGACAATTGTGATAATAAATGTTTCTTGTCAAATACCAATTTTTTAAGAGACAAAATGAATATAACTAAAAAATATAATTTATGATGTGAAGATAATTAGAAGTTATAAATTTAAAATTATTGCATTCTTTAAAATAAATGTTTTCATTATTATAGTTGAAAAAGGATTATAAAAATATAATTATGCAAAGAGACATTCTACGTTTGACTGTACATAAAAACCAAAACACAAAATACAAGTATTTATTAAAATTAAATAAAACAATAAAATTAAACATATAATAGACATAATTAAATATGGAAATAAAACATATGGATATAAAATATATAAAACAAAACAAATATTATTTTTTATTTTATGTTGTCAACTATAATTTTGTATTGTCGATAAGGGCATGGTTCGGTGGTTAAGTCGCTCGGTTGTAGTGGCGGCCACCAGAGTTCAAACCCCGGTTGGGCCAACGAGCTCGCAGGCTTTACACCTTCGCTGGGCCAATGAGCTCGCGGGTTTGAAGTGTTCTTGCTAGGGGATGAGGTCCCCCGTGTTGTGGCCTCACCGGTTCATTGCTCCGGGCAAAAGCATTCACGTGGAGCCGGAGGGCGTGTTGCACCAGCGTCGCCGGTCACGTTAAAAAGTTTACCAGGCACATTTTTTAAAAAAAAAAAACTATAATTTTATATTTAATTGAAAAGTTATTATTTATTTTATGATGTGAAGATAATTAGAAGAAGTTACAAATTTAAAATTATTTCATTCTTTAAAATAAATGTTTTCATTATTATAGTGGAAAAGGGATTATAAAATATAATTATGCAAAGAGACATTCTACAATAAGGACATGAAGTCTCATGTTTAACTCTACATAAAAACCAAAACACAAAATGCATATATTTATTAAAAATAAATAAAACTATAAAATTAAAAATATAATAGACATAATTAAATATGGAAATAAAATATATAAAACAAAAAAAAAATTATTATTTTATTTTGTCAACATATATATATATATCCCAGGGCCTCGAGTGCAGGTTGCATTATTCGTGACGAGGCGAGAATCCTCATTAGGGCTTCCTCTAAAAAGCTTAGACCTGGAACAAATAATGAGGCTAAGATGGAATCTGTGAAGTAAGGTTTGAGATTGTGTATTTAAAAGAATATCAGGGAAGTAGATATAGAAGGAGACTCGCTTATATAGAAGGGTGATAAAAAGGAAATAAATTTTGAATTAGAAACTGTAAAAATTGGTTGTAGAAATCTGGGAATTGCTAGATAAGTTGAGGAGTTTTTCTCTAAAACACATTTTTAGATAAGTGAACAAAGCATCAGACTTTCTCACTAAACAAGGAATCGATCAATTCATCTCCTGCAAGGTATCTAATATGGATTCAGCTTGGGATGGCTTGGCAGGAATTCTACAAGGTGACAGCTCAATGGAACGAATATTTTGTCCAACATATCTGGTTGCAAGGATTTGAAGTATAGTGGATTGATCTCAAGAATATTTGGCAACCTTGGGTTATTTGATGGAAATCATTTTTATAGGTGTTGTCACTCGAAGGCAGATATTCTTGGAACAATGGTCGCGCAGATGACCTGTGCCTATAGATGCAAGTGTATGGATGATTCGGAGGATGAAACGCAGGAGGAAGCAAAGGAGATTGAAAGCAGTGAGGAGGAATAAGAAGAGGAAGAGGAGGAAGAGGAGCCTACGAATGATTAGATCAGAAGAATTTTTATTTCCCCTGATGCTAAAATGGTAACATCTATCAAACATGTGATTGGATCACACATCTTCGGCAATGGTCACGTTTGTGACAAAACATTGTATGAAAAAAAAATTATGAACGTCACCGTGATAATGGGGAGGAAGCAGAGTGGCAAGCTCTTAGCTCATGGCTTCCTTATGCCATAGCAGCGTGAGAAGGCATACTCTGCAATTTCAACTTTCAATAAAAGGTTTGATTTTGGTTTGCTAGCTAGAGTTTTCGACGCAGTTGCAATGAAGAAAAACAAGGTGACTACACAAGCTTGGAGCTTGTTTCGTGATGGGATAAGAAGAGATAACATGGAGACTTTTAATTTTTATTTGAGTAACTATAGAGATATGTTATCTCCTTCCCAAATAGATAGGGCATTTGAGCTTTCAGAGGGCCTAAGATCTCTGTAGCATCTCCAAAAGCCCACAAACTGAATGTAGTTTCTTGATACGCTTGGTTGAGCTGATGCATTGTCTTTTTTGAATTTGATGTTTTAAATGAAAAGGGAGCTACCCCCTCTGGTAATGCTTGTTGATTATATATATAATCGAAAAGTTATTATTATTAATTTTTTTAATATAAAGACATGAAATTTTTTAAATATATATTAATCCTTACAAATAAAATTATTATGTTTTTAAAAATAAAATTAAAATTTACATGTAAGAGTAATATAAATAAAATAATTCTTAATTAAAATAAAAAAATTATATGTTTATGTATATATGTAGTAAATAAAATAATTCTAAAGTAAAATAAACTAACTTTTAAATAAATAAAATGGCTTATTTATTTTCTCTTTATCTCTTATTTTAGATAAATGTATTTGAGATATCTATATTAATTTATGGGAATATTAAGTCATAAATGTGTAAAAATGATATGAACATGAATATTTTATAAGACCATATTAAATATATCCAATTTTATCTAATATATCCAAATTAATCTCACTAAGACATTATTTATTTGTGAATTTTTCAACATTAATTTTTAATGATTTAATTTAACTCTAATATCAAAAATTTCATTATACATATATTAATGATTCTACTGAAATCTAATTACGCCAAAGGTGTTCCCTCTATGAGGTGAACTGGCTTGCTGAGTGAAATTGGCAACTGAGAGTCGTCGAGAGGAGTGCAAGACGATGAAATTCATCTTACCTGTTCAGTTTTGTGTCGTCGGTTTTATACGACTCGTAGCCCGTTTACCGTTTCTTCGTCGCCATTGAGATTTATTCATCGTTCGCTTCATCACACATGGTCCCACGAACTGCGAAGAACCAACGAGTTTTGAGACTTCACACATCACAATTTTTTCAGCATCATTTTTTTCGTCCGATGTAGGGACTAGTCGTTGATTTGTGGTCATCCGGTGAGGAAAGCATTCGAGCGAGGAAAGTGTTGAGGCGAGGAAAACATATTTTAAAATTTTCATAATGATAGGTATCGGTTGTTGTATTACCTACATACGACTCTTTAAGAAAATGATTTTTAAAGAATTTGTATTAGATGATAAAATTTACCACGTTTTATTATAAAACTCTTTCTATTTAAAGATAGAGAAAACTAATGTAATAATGTGGCGGGCTTTATTTAGAGTCTCTCAACAAAACGTTTGGGTCCACCTAGGCTAGAGTGTCTTTAATGGAGTATTTATTTATTTTCCTTGTATGGTACGCACTCATACAAAGAGCAATATTTTTAATTTTTAATTTTTAATTATCTAATATATATAATTTTATATAATAATAAGATTACAATGTATATATACTTTTACAATGTAGAGAGATACAAAATTATAATATTATATCTACAGATATATATTATAATTATATTATTAATAATTATTATATTTAGTGTTGAGTATATTAAAATTAAAATTATATATAATAATATATTATATAATTATAAACCTTTATTATATTATACTTCCTCTATATTATTTATGAATTTTATATAATATTATATTACCTTCATGTTATTTTAATATAATTTAATATCCTTATTTGAGCCTATTAAATAATTAATATAATGTAATAAAGAACAATTATGATTATTAATATTTATTTATAATTTAATTATACTTATTTTATATATAATTTTATTAAATATTATATATTATATTTAAAATAAATATAATTAAACTCTAAATACATATTTAATATTAACATACATTTTTATAATATAATATTATTTTACAAATATATTAAATAATTTACATTGTATAAAATATACTATATAACAATAAATATAATATATTAGATATTATATCCAAAATAAGTATAATTAAGGTAGAAATAAGAAATAGTTATTTAATAATATTGGGATGGATTTTTATTGTTTTTTTTCTTTTGTTTCTAAAATATTTATTATATTAATACTGATTATATACTTTTATAAATATACTATATTATTACATAACAATATAATAATTCTATATATATTTCCTTCATTCTTTATTTTGCCTCTCTTTGTCACTTTTCACTTCTCTCTCCATCTTTTTCTCTCCCTCTCTCTCATTGTCTCTTTGCCCCTCTCTATGTTTCTCTATCCACCCATCTCTCCCTCTCTCTCCCTTTCTATATCATGGAGAGAGAGAGAGAGAGAGAGAGAGAGAGAGAGAGAGAGATCCTCTGCTAGTGCCAATCATATTTATGTCCTTCCCTGAGGGATCCTTTGCAACCTACAATGTAGAGCCCATTGTAAATGATAATTACTCCACCAAAATGTTCTCTAGGACTTGTTGTCATCATAATTGTTTGTTTTGAAGAAATAGAATCATAACTAAATAAAGCTCATCATCATAATTGTTTGTTTTGAAGAAATAGAATCATAACTAAATAAAGCTCATCATCATAATTGTTTGTTTATAATTCTTTATGTGAGGCATGTAATGCATTCCAGTGTAACTTGAAAGAATAATGAAATGTTCATTTTGTACTAATCAAAATAAATACCATAATTATATATATTATATTTAATCTCATTCTCGTTATCCATATGAGCAATTATTTTCATATTACAATAGGTGCAGTGAATGTGATGGAAAGAGAAATGGAGATAGAGACCAAAAGAGATAAAAATAAATGGACAAATAGAGAGAGAGAGTGAGAGAACTTGTCTACTTTGCTTGGTGGAGCTAAGGGATATAGAGAGAAATGGAGATATAGAGACTGAGAGAGATAAGAATGAATGGACAGATAGATCTAGGGAGATAAAGAGATATATATATATATATAGAGAGAGAGAGAGAGATCATTTATTTTCTCTCTATCTCTTAGCTCCACCCAAAGTAGACAAGTTATATATCATTTATTTTGTCTACATGCTATATATATGTTAGTACTAATTTTAATGTAGATATATTAATAATTATATTCATCCATTCTTATAATTATGTTAAATAAGATTGCCATATATTTATACAGATATTGTAAGAGTCAATGCGACTCAGCAAGTCAAGATCACCTGCAATCAAGACAACCTTGCACACAAAGATAACAGAGAAGATGCTAAAACAATGGAGCAAGAATCTATACAAAGATCATATGAAGCTGTATGAAATTACAATGAGTGAGCCTTGCTTATAAAGGCAAGGTGAGAGCTAGAAGGGTGGAGTGGAAGGTGGAGTGGAAAGTGGAGATATTCCTACAACATGTGTCAATTAGAGGATGATAACTAATTGCACATGTGGAGGATAAGACAACTCACTCCAACTATCAACAACTCAACACACAACTAGACTCAACTAGACATCTAGAAGACTCACTAAGTCAACTTAACATGTTTGAATTATGTGTTCACACCAACACCCCCCCCTTAAGTGCAACTTAGGGAGTAGTTGAATAAAACAAAGATGCAATGATGGATGGGTCCCGGCTACTAGGGCATGTTAGGTACCCATGTACAACAAATCTCAAGTGGAGAAAAGGAGAAAACCTCATGGGACAAAACTCCTCTCCAAAAGTGAGAATGCAAAAAACAAATAAAAGATGTGATGGAAGGAGGACTCAAGACCCCCCAAGAACTACATCCAACACATATATATAATAAAGTACCCCCCCATAGGAGAGAAAATGTGAGATGATAAGTCCCCCCCACAATGAAGTAGCTCCTGTGCCGATGGGAAATGCGTGAAGAATAATGCTGAAGAGAATTCAAAGCCTGTAAACAACATTCTTCCCCTTAGGAAGAAATAGGTCCAAAGGCTGATGTCGAAGAAACTCCATCTCAAGTTATGATGGAAAAAGCCTCATGATGTATGATGTCTCTAAAAACTACTCAAGTGTCCACATGTCATAACCAAAAGATGTCACATAATCAGGTGTTGCATACCCAATCAAAGAAGGTGACAATCCAAGACAAGATGAAAACTCAAGATCATCAATCTCCAAAGACAAAGAATCCTCCAAATGATGTTCAAGATACTCCAACTCAATGTCAAACTGTGACAAGTGAAGAGGAGAAGAAGCATGCACATCCGAAGTAGAAGAATAAACTCCTTCAAAGAGGAGATGAATGTCATCAATTATGTCCTCCAAGTCATCAAGATAGGACTCACAAAACAAGTTTGAAATACCTGTCAAGTACTCATCCCACAAACCTGTATCTGGAAGACAAAGAATATCCTGCTCAACTGAAGTGGATGAAGCTATCTCAATGCCAATCTCTGAAGAAGCAGGAGAAGGAGAAAGCTCAAAACTAGTCTCAGGAACCGAAGTAGATGCAAGAACACCAAGGTTCAAGTGACCAAACTTCTCCTTATAAACATGATTCACACTTGATGCATGAGTGTGAATATCAACCAATGGATCTACATCATCATTAGAAAGAAAATGGGAGAAAGTGTACAAGCAAGATGCATGATTAGCCATCCCAACAGCAATGATATCTCTGCTCTCCAAGTCTCGTATGATCACAAAATCAAGAGTGAACTCAACTGTCTTCCCTGCACCACAATGAGTAATCTGGTAGATGGAAAGGAGATTGGTTGTCAGAGAAGGTACACACAACACATTGTTGAATGTATTCTAACCAACATCAATATTTCCTTTTTTAGTTGCATGCATGTATGTGTTGTTACCCATCAAAATAGGTGGTGAAGTACATGACTGAAATGAAGAGAACATCCCCTATGAAGATGCCATATGATGAGAAGCTCCTGAATCAAGAAGCCATCTCTCTGACTGTAGACTTGTTGAAGCAAAGAGTACTTGTCCTTTTCCTTTATCTAACCAATTAGCAATGCCTGTTGTTCCTGTAGATGTAGATGATGATAGTGATGAAGAAGAAGACTTGGGTAAAACTATTGTTGATGAAGAATACTCAATGTTATGTTTTTGAAGAAGTTGTGACATCTCCTCAATTTTTTTCTCATAACATTTAGTCTCATTATGACCCAATTTGTTACAATAAGAACACTTTGGCTTCTTCTTCTTATTAGACTCCTCTTTGGAAGAAGAGTTAGGGGTTTTCTTTGATTCTTTCTCTTGCACATTAGACTTTGAATCCTTGTGTTTCTTTCCCGTATTATGTGAAGCCTTAGGATCTTTTGTGCTTTGTGTTGTAACTAGAGCCTATTTTCTAGGAGACTTCAATGTGCCCATGTGTAGTAGCTTGGCTTTTTCCCTAGTGAGTTGTGTAGAAAACTCCTCAAGTGAAGGCATAGTAAACTTACTACCAAAGGCATCCATTGTAGCATAAAAGGTAGAAACATAAACTGAATATGCAGGACCCAATTTTGCAAGAATAGATAGAATCAATTGTTCATCTTCTTTCTCAAGACCACATTGTTTGAGTTGCAACCTGAGAGACTTAAACTTGGTGAAGAAGTCTTCAATTTGATCAAAATCTTGAGGATTAAGTGCAATTAGCTCATTCTCCAATTTGAACCTTCTTATTTTATTTTTCTTGCCAAAGAGATTGTCCAACGTTGTCCATATCTCATTTGGTGTAGTACAAGACTCAACATGAAATCTCAGATCTGGAGAAATAGAAAGACAAAGTGTACCAAAAGCCTCATCTCTTTTATCTAACCATTTTCTTCTCTCAGTAGCACCTGTGGGTTCAGGATCTATGCCTAAAGTTATTCTATGTAACTTTTGTTTATACAACACAAACTCCATGTTTTTCTTCCATTCAAGATAATTATATGGAGTTAAAAGTGGAAATTGAGGCACATCCATGATGAAAAAGAAAGACAACAACACAACAACACCCCTTTACTATGTAAGAGAGCCCCCTCAATTTGTTTGTGGCACTTTATACTTAGTGCGTTTTACAATTGTCCTAAAGGGACCAAAATTGGGAAAACAACAAAATCTCTTAAACAAGAGATCTGAGTGAGATTACAATCATTCACAATGATGTATTACAGCAAACAAATCCTCTCAAAACAAATTTCACCCTCTCAAGTATCAAAATGTCCAAGTTATCACTCAAATGCCAAAAAAATGACAAATTGAATAAAAAGTACCTAGACCTAAATCTGAGAAAAGTGCATGGATGACTGTGTAGAGCTCCTGATCACCTTTCCAATGCCACAAGAATCATGAAAATCAGAGATCAAGGCAAAAAGTTATGAGCTCGGGAGCCAAAAAGAGTGATATGTCTTCAACCTACAATAACTACTGTCAAACAGCAAAATCTATGAAAATGACTAATACTACTGTGAAGTACTCTCTGTCATCTTTTTGTTGATATATAATTTGCCCGATTTTGACACCGTGGGCAAAAGTTATACAAAAAAGAAAAAAAGCCCTACTTTAGGACTTTGAGGGCAAAACAGGGCCCATGTGCACGAAATATTCCTTCAGTGGACGGAATATGCTACCTGAAAACAAAAAAAATTGCCTTCTTTCATGCTAAGGGTGAAAACCACGAGGTGAGGGAAGAAAACCACACTGAGAGGAAAAAAACACTTGGTCTGGGCTACAGCCTACCACATGCCAGGTCAAAACTGCTAGAAGTACGGAAACCCCTTGGTCGGTACAACCGCGGGGGCCCAAGCCTAAAGGCTCCCTGCTGGTTTTAGACTACTACTTGTGGTTTAAAACTGCCAAAAGTTTGTGTGAAGACAGCTGGAGGTATGTTTCCCGCTGATGAATATGGAAGTCACCTACCGGAGATGCAAAAAAACCGCCGTGTATGTTAAATGACCATGGACGTCGTTATTGCTATTGTCAAGCAGATCAAAGTCTACAAACTTTTTGTTAACCATCAAGATAGAAGACTTCGTGACAATGAATACCAGCTGGGAGTTGAAACTACCAAGGGGTGGATCGAAGACCGCCTATGCAGCCGGAAGATATTGCCACCTGCTGACAAGTTTTAAACTTAGAAGAAAAATCTGTAAAATATTTGCAAAGGGCCGAAGCCCTAATACAAAGTGCAGTGAGATCTTTTGATCGCTGATTGATGGCCGCTAGAAGTGGAGATCGCCAGTGGTTTTGCAACTGCCAAGTTGTTTGAGAAACCAACAACTGCTACAGAAGGAAACAACCGATGACCTTGATAAACTAGCATAGAACCACCTGCGCATTTGAAGACCACCATTTTGGTCGATAGCAATCACTAGTATCTAAGACCACTGCAGAAACCGAAAGCTGCAGATCTAAAGATTGACTGGTGGCTTTTATTACCACCGGGTGACAAGCACCAAATGACTGCCAAATTGTGTCGATGTCTTAAAGCTGCTCATAACCGCTGATCACTGGTCACAGTGGAAAAATAATTAAACCACTAGAGATTTAATAGGATTGCTGATTTTTATTTGGTGTTAAACTAATGCAGATCACCAACTACAAGACCGTCGGGAATACCACCGTCGCTCATGGAATTGTTTAGTCAACAACCACTGTTGAAAGCTGGCTATTGTTAAGCCGACCACTGATGGGAATACCGTTGACCATCACTGTCCTGATGCGGGTACAACAAAGATCTACGTAGGGTACGACAATACCCTGCAGCAGTATTCCCTTTTTTTTTGCTTTTCAAAATTTTTTGAAACAAAACTAATAGATCCCAAAAAAATTATACCAAGCAGAAAATTAAAACCAGTGGATAAAACAAAACAATACCCTGCGGATTTTGATTTGACCTGTACAACGATGACGCCTGTGCAAATGAAGTACACAGGAATAGATTTGATGCGCACAGAACTGTACAGTACGGATTTTCACAAGGCTAACCAGGGGCAAAAAATTTTGCCAAAATTTTTGATGACGAAATTCAACGAATGAATAGCCAATCTATACAAATTTTGGCCCCCTGATCGCAACGGTGATGCCCATTTCACTTCAGGATGCTCCTAAAGCACAACTCCAAGCAAAACCTCTCTAATGAGGGAAGGAAATTGTAAATCAGGCTCTGATACCATGTAAGAGTCAATGTGACTCAGCAAGCCAGGATCACCTGCAATCAAGACAACCTTCCACACAAAAATAACAGAGAAGATGCTAAAACAATGGAGCAAGAATCTAGACAAAGATCATATGAAGCTGTATGAAATTACAATAAGTGAGCCTTGCTTATAAAGGCAAGGTGAGAGCTAGAAGGGTGGAGTGAAAGGTGGAGTGGAAAGTAGAGATATTCCTACAACATGTGTCAATTAGAGGATGATAACTAATTGCACATGTGAAGGATAAGACAACTCACTCCAAGTATCAACAACTCAACACACAACTAGACTCAACTAGACATCTAAAAGACTCACTAAGTCAACTTAACATGTGTGAATTATGTGTTCACACCAACAGATATTATATACAAGATCCATTGACAATAGATAAATTATAGACATGTTTCATTACTAATCTTATATACTAATAGGTACAGTAACTTTCCCTATGCTAATTAATTCTTATATTCACTTACTAATTATAATATATTATAATTACTATATACTATTTATCTTTAACTAATGGATATCCGATGTAAGTTGCTAGAGCTAAAATCTTCTAAATGACTTAATTTGTATAATTGTAAATCCCATCCACAATGTATTTATCCATGTATTCATAGCATATAATAAGCACATTGTATGCCATCTTTGAACTTTATTCATAAAGTAGTCTAATTTACAATTTTCTACAACCATTCTCGGCGTACCCATTGAACACTAAGGTGTGATTCCACAATATTCATAGACCTTCACTTTAAATTGAATGAACTAGAAATGCACAGTGAACACATATGTCAATACCCATAATGTCCAGAGCCAATCCATTTCAGTGGCTCCATGGACACTGCACACAACTCTTTCATTGTACGGCCTTTGGGAGAAGTAACAACCTTAGAATACTATGGATACTTAGTGCAAATGAGTCTTTGATTATTAGATTATATTATATGTCTAATATGAGGTGGGTATGTGCAGGATCATGATGGGCCAAACTATACCTCTAAGTGGCAATGAAAATACAAAAAATCAGACTTTATCAAGTTCATGTGAAATTTTGAATGGATTATCTACACAATTTGAAAAAGATGTAAGAATAAAATTTGTAGAGAATTGAATCTAGTTTATAGGCTACTAATTTTATTTTTTTTAAAACTAAATTTACTTAGTGAAAAATGAATATTTCAATGAACAGCTATTAAATTTTTCAGAAAAAAATAAAAAGTGGGTGTCTGTCCAGCCAACCTAACTATGAGTAAAAATATATATATTTTTTTAAACTTTCAAAATAAGTAGAGGACTCATGTTCGGATGTGACGCATATTTATTTGAAATTTTTTTCCAATAAAATAATTAGTTATGATTTTTTTACTGTGACTTTTTTTAAAAAATAAAAATAATTTTCCAGCCAACCTAACTCGATAAAAAAAATTGAAATTGAAATTTATTTTTTTTAACCTATAGCCAGAAAAGCATAAAGTGTGACGCAGGTTTCGGATCTCAAAAAGGTGAAATGGTTTGAAAGTTATGGATGTTTTTCAATCAGTGTGTCCATCAAGATTTCAGAGACACGGTATATAGAAAATTATTAATAATTATTTAATAAAATGATAACCAAAAAAATCTTATATTTTAGAAAGCTAACAATTTTTTCTATAAACCCTTTTCGTTTTATCAATTTTGCATTAAAAAAAAGTCGTCAGCACGAAGGGTGAAGTTCGAAGAAGAGACTGAAACATGAAAACACGTTAGAATCCATGAAAAGTCAACAACCAAAATGGATATCCGTCTTGCTTTGGTAGATATCCGTCTTGCTTTGTACCAAAGCAAGACGGATATCCGTTTTGCTTTGGTAAAAGCAACTCAAAACGGATATCCGTTTCCTTGATCTATGAAAATTTTTGTACCATTGGTTTTGGATGAAGAGAAGCAACATATTTGAAACATCGAGGCAATAATACGAGAAGTTAAAGTTAGTTGGTCATTTATAGGTGTATCTATTGTTTCATATCACATTACAAATAGAATTCTAATTAACAATCTAGTTTCCTCATTTGGGCAAACATTTTTTTATCCGTTTCTAATGGAAATATTTAGTTAAAAATTGGTGGCTCCTTGTGAAAAGTATGGGCTCTTATCAAGCACGCATAACCAATAAGGTTGATATCCATTTTTCTTACATGTTTGTTGATCACATCTTATGAAACGGATGTTGTTTGGTGATAGTTCTAGGTTTAGTGAACAATATTCTCAAGCTTATTGCAATTTTTACACTTGTGACCAAATTTGGTACCAAACCCTTTCACCTTTTCAATTAATCCTGATAGTGTCATCTCACTCCATGTAAATCAAACCAACATTAGGCCCATGTGAATGAGATTAAGGATAGCCTTGAAATATGAATCTTTGTACTGTGACTATCCTTTTAGCACGACAATCCTTTAGGATCATTGTACCCAGGTGCAACAATCCTTCAATCTTCTTTTATTTATATTTCTTTCCTCTTCATACACAAGATTCTCGTGCCTTGTAGTCATGACAATCCACAAATCACCTAACTGTCCTTAGTGAGACTATATCTTATTTTGACAATGATAGTCATCGTCCATTCACAACTCTCCTCTTTAACATAGATACCCTTTGCACATGTTTTGACTTCATGATTTTCCTTTTGTATGTTGTCTTATGGTATGAAAATACTATGGCCCCTTCTTCATCCTCTTGTATAATGAAATTGAAGATCGACACTTACGGTTACTCTTCTTTATTACTTGGTGATAATGAATCCCTAAGCTCATTTTTTATTGTCTTGAAGCCAAATTTACCACTGTTGAGACAATCAGAGTTGATTCTTGATCATGAATATTGCGAATTACTTCAAATATCCATGGACAATTTCAATTGTGTTTCTTAAGACACCCATGCCTTGACTATCCCTTGATGTTGGTCAAGATTGTGCTTAGATGGCATAATAGTTCATAGTTAGATTTTTGCTAGTAAAGTTTTCCTTTGACAAAGTCGTATTTGTAGTCCACCTTTTGATGATGTTCAAACAATATAAATACTTATTCTTAACATAAGCAATACATTTCTCACAAATACCAATGCATTCTACTCATAAGGTTCATGGCACCATGCCTAAAGGTATGATAGTCAGCAGTGTACTATTATGGCAGCCTATGGTTGGTTTGACAATCTATAATAGTGATAGCATTCATGCCTAACAATCCTTATCGTTATTGTCATAATATATTTTACATTTGAGGCCTTCTCTACAACATACAAA
The DNA here is from genome assembly GCA_027924645.1 of Cunninghamia lanceolata. Lineage (NCBI taxonomy): Eukaryota > Viridiplantae > Streptophyta > Pinopsida > Cupressales > Cupressaceae > Cunninghamia > Cunninghamia lanceolata. Next base: position 1,034,794 of record BSBN01001170.1, read on the forward strand.
GTTTACCTTTCTCACCCATACCTTCAGTATATAAAGGACATTGATAGGGAATTTTTAATTTCCACTCAGTCAGTGCAATCTAGGAGAGGATAGATTGTCTAAAGTTGTGATCTATTTCCATTTACACTTGCCATAACTACAAATGCTTAGTGTTTATTCTCAACCCCGGTATATGAATAAAATGTGACCTATTGTTCTAATAGGCCTATAGGGACAAAGAGGTGATAAAGCCTTTAATTTTATACATGGCATGGTTTTGATAACTTCCCATATTGGTAAGGTCCTAGATGACAATCATTTGATGCACCTAATTGTAATAGGTGTTATGATAGTCCTTGGTATCTTTTCATTTCTTTCTTGAATGGCCTGCAAATAAGACATAAGACCTATTAGATCCTTCATAAATAAGAATTCTCATACATTACATTTAAACTTAAACTCCCTAAACATCCATCAATCCATCCATTAATATCAAAATGCCATGAATATCCTATGATCAACCATTCTAATTCCTAGGATAGTCATATATTGCAATTTTTCTTCTCTATACTAAAATAGCCCAAGGAATATCTACCCTTGAATTTGTATTTTAACAATCTAATGTCTTTACGAATAATATTGAGCCTTCTTTTGGGACAACATTTTTGCCTTTAGAAGCTCCTCATTTGATGATAGCCTAAAATAGAATAAGTGGATAGTCATAACATTTTAGCATAATGGGAAAACCCTAAAGTGTGATAAAGTCTATACATTATCTATTCCCATCCATGTCACGAAGAAACTATTCAAATGCTAGGCCAACATGATTTAAACAATCATAATGGCCAATAATCCACTCCAAATGCATGGGAAAAGGACAACTCTTGGATCCCATATTAATCATGTTCACATGGCTGCTAGCATCTTCAAGTGAGTCAATACAAAAATTGAAAGCCTCAAACTCATACACTTCAAAAAAAATATACCTAATTATAAATTTGATATGCATGAATAAGGAAGTCCTCATGCAATACAAACTAAAATGTGTCATATTTAGACATGTCGTCAAGTTGAACTACATCATGTTGAGACTCGTGTTTACTTAAGCATTACAAGTCACTTGCCTCTTTGCATGCTTCAAAGTTCCAAACAAAGGACTCAACTTTAGGTGTAGCAGAGTCCTCATCAATGACTGATTTACATGGCCTTCAACAAACTAAAATTATATATCATCTTTATGCTTATATGGAGGCTATATCATCTTTACAATTGTATGTCCAGGCTCTTTAGGAGTCTTCACAAATGTGTCCAAAGTAAGATTACTCAAATCAAATAATGGCTTATATCCAAAGATTTATTAAGTTGATACCTAGGTGGATTAGTGTGTAAACATTCAAATTAGATGGTAATTCATAAGTTTATAGAATAATAAAATGAATCCCTAGTCTAGAATCCAAATGTACATAATAAAACGGATATCTATTTTGTAGTAGCGATATGGACGTTACAGAGTGTCCGTTGGCAAAGAATTGGGATTTACTTAAATTTTCTTGTTCATGCTTCTCACAGGACGTCACCTCCCCTACCCATCCAACTCTACAGAAGGAGAGAGACAACAAATGATCAAGAGGGATCACCAATTGGCAGTAAGTGATTGATTACTTATGTCATGTTATATATTTTGAATATTAAATTCTATATTAATGTGCACGTTGTTTGATTGTATTAATAGGTGGAAATTCAAAAATCTCTATCGAGGAGGTCTAGTCGATGAGCGATAGAGGATGAGTCATTGACTAGTTCACCATCTTCATGGCCTAGCAAGAGCCATAGATTATTTGATAGCAATCCATAGGAGATTTGATTTTGAGACATTTTGTTACATATGCCTATTTGGCTTTGTAAACATACTTTTGTATGTTATTGATGTATATCGTTGTATATACCCATATGGTTTTATTTGTACATGCCTATATGGCTTGATATATACACTATACATTATTTTCATGACATTATGCATATATGTATATATAAGATCCTAATTTGGCACAAGTAGGGAGAATGCTTGCAAAGGTTATGGAATTTGGTTTTAAACGTTCCAATTGTATTTGCTTCAAAGTTTCTAAAGCCTTTTCAAAAAATCCATTATGTGCATATCTTTCAATCATTGCATTCCATGAGATAGCATCTCTTTGAGGTGTCATGCCAAACTATTCACATGCCTTGTCTATGCTTCCACACTTTGGATTTACACCCGCCAATTGCATTTGCTTAACATTTCCTTTCAATCCTTATCAAAAATTCTATTTTGTGCACATATTGCAATCATCGCATTCCTTCATTTACAACACATGATTAAATAAGAAGATGCATATTTACAACACTTAAGAATATGTAGTAGTGTTGCTCATGTCACCAATACTATGTTTACATCTTCACATACATGGCTTACAACATGTGACAATATGAAGTGATGAAGAAACTTGTTATTTTGATGTATTTCAACTCCAAACTTGGGCCTAGAAGTGAAGGTGCTAATCCTTGAACAAACTAACCTAAAAGTGTGCCTTGGTACTTAGGGTGCTAGATTATGATTGATCAACCTAAAATGTGCTTTTAAGGCTAGATATTGAATTGGAAGGATAAAATACATCATCAAAGGAGTTTATAGTTATTGAAGGCATCAAATGATGACTTGGGCGCACATATACCTCTCTACACCATCAAATGTGCACCTAGATTAGTGAGGCACCACTTCATATCTCTATGACTTTGGATATGCACCTTGATAATGAATTGATCTTGCAAGTTGAGGTTGTCTCCACAAGTTGAAAGAATGTCCAAAGAATACAAGGCGCCAATTATTGAACAAACAACCTAGAATGAGTGCCTTACTATTTGAGGTGCTAGTTCATGCTTCTAGAACACCAAAAGTGCGCCTAGATGTTGAGGCGCTAGCTCTTGCTCAAGCAACCTTGAAAGTACGCTTTGACAAGGAGGTTAAAATGTATTATCAAAAATTAAGTTGAATCAAGGAATCATCATTGAAGACAAGTAAAACATGATTGTGAATGAGGCGCACTTTTCATCATCTCCAACCTCACAATTGCGTCGTCCCTTGGAAGCTCATATTGTGCCTAAAGGAATGGTACTGAGATATCATCCATGTCAATGATTGAGAATGTGTCAACTAGAACAATATTTTTTGTTTTGCTCATCGTGGGGTTGAACGGACTGCGCCAATGCGTCGGGATGGGCGGGTAAATGCCATTGGAGGTCTCATTTTGTGCGCCAAGTGTCCCAGTCGTTCCGGGCAAGAGGCTACCGGCAAAGTCCTTTAAGATCCCTAAGACCAAAAATGCGCCAAACTTTGACGGAGCAGTTCTCAGAATTTGTGACAGCTGGGAATGTTGTGTTTGGACCTATAGGTGCACGTGGGGTCCTTCGACAATAACCTCTCTCATTTTTGGTCAACTCCATTCCGTTTGACTGTGCCGAAATCAAGCGCATTGTTGCAAAATGTTTCAATTTGATGCAGTGGAAAGGTGCTAGGTGTGACATTTTTCATTCCATAGCTTGTGGGGTCGAACGGACTACGCCAACGCGTCGAGGTGGGCGGGTAAATGCCAGTGGAGGTCTCGTTTCATGCGCCAAGTGTCCCAGTCGTTCTGGGCAAGAGGCTACCGGCAAAGTCCCTTAAGATCCCTGAGACCAAAAATGCGCCAAACTTTGACGGAGCAGTTCTCAAAATTTGTGACAGCTGGGAATGTTGTGTTTGGACCTACAGGTGCACGTGGGGTCCGTTGACAATAACCTCTCTCATTTTTTGTCAACTCCATTCCGTTTGACCGTCCTGAAATCAAACGCATTGTTGCAAAATGCTTCAATTTGATGCAGTGGAAAGGTGGTAGGTGTGACATTTTTCATTCCATAGCTCGTGGGGTCAAACAGACTGCGCCAACACGTCGGGGTGGGCGGGTAAATGCCAATGGAGGTCTCGTTTCGTGCACCAAGCGTCCCAGTCCTTCCAGGCAAGAGGCTACCAGCAAAGTCCCTTAAGATCCCTGAGACCAAAAATGCGCCAAACTTTGACAGAGCAGTTCTCAGAATTCGTGATAGCTGGGAATATTGTGTTTGGACCTACAAGTGCACGTGGGGTCCGTCGACAATAACCTCTCTCATTTTTGGTCAACTCCATTCCATTTGACCGTGCCGAAATCAAACGCATTGTTGCAAAATGCTTCAATTTGATGCAGTGGAAAGGTGGTAGGTGTGACATTTTTCATTCCATAGCTTGTGGGGTCGAATGGACTGCGCCAACACGTCGGGGTGGGTGGGTAAATTCTAGTGGAGGTCTCGTTTCGTGCGCCAAGCGTCCCAGTCATTCCAGGCAAGAGGCTACCGGCAAAGTCCCTTAAGATCCCTGAGACCAAAAATGCGCCAAACTTTAACGAAGCAGTTCTCGAAATTCGTGACAGCTGAGAATGTTGTGTTTGGACCTACAAGTGCACGTGGGGTCCGTCGACAATAACCTCTCTCATTTTTGGTCAACTCCATTCCGTTTGACCGTGCCAAAATCAAACGCATTGTTACAAAATGCTTCAATTTGATGCAATGGAAAGGTGCTAGGTGTGACATTTTTCATTCCATAGCTTGTGGGGTCGAACGGACTGCGCCAACGCGTCAGAGTGGGTGGGTAAATGCTAGTGGAGGTCTCGTTTCGTGCGCCAAGCATCCCAGTCCTTCCGGGCAAGAGGCTACTGACAAAGTCCCTTAAGATCCCTGAGATCAAAAATGCGCCAAACTTTGACAGAGTAGTTCTCAGAATTTGTGATAGCTATGAATGTTGTGTTTGGACCTACAGGTGCATGTGGGGTTCGTCGACAATAACCTCTCTCATTTTTGGTCAACTCCATTCTATTTGACCGTGCCGAAATCAAACGTATTGTTGCAAAATGCTTCAATTTGATGCAGTGGAAAGGTGCTAGGAATGACATTTTTCATTCCATAGCTCGTGGGGTCGAACGGACTGCACCAACGCGTCGGGGTGGGCTGTTAAATGCTAGTGGAGGTCTTGTTTTGTGCGCCAAGCGTCCCAGTCGTTCCGAGCTGTAAGCTACCGACAAAGTCAAAAGTTGCTAGGATTGAAATTTTGCATTCCACAGGTCCTGGGGCTAAACAGATTGCGCCAACACGTCGGGGTGGACGGGTAAATGCTAGGGGAGGTCTCGTTTTATGTGCCAAGGCTCCCAGTCCTTCTGAGCTGTAAGCTACCGGCAAAGTGACTTTGTCGGTAGCTTATAGCTTGGAATGACTACGATGCTTTGCACACAAAAAGAGACCTCTCCTAGCATTTACCCATCCACCCCGACGTGTTGGCGTAATCCGTTCGGCCCCAGGACCTGTGGAATGCAAAATTTCAATCCTAGCAACTTTTGACTTTGTCGGTAGCCTCTTGCCCGAAATGACTAGGAAGCTTGGCGCACGACACGAGACCTCCACTAGCATTTACCCGCCCACCCCGACGTGTTGGCACAGTCTGTTCGACCTCACGAGATATGGAATGAAAAATGTCACACCTAGCACCTATCCACTGCATCAAATTGAAGCATTTTGCAACAATGCGTTTGATTTCGGCACGGTCAAACGGAATGGAGTTGACCAAAAATGAGAGAGGTTATTGTCGACGGACCCCACATGCACCTATAGGTCCAAACACAACATTCCCAGCTGTCACAAATTCTGAGAACTGCTCTGTCAAAGTTTGGCGCATTTTTGGTCTCAGGGATCTTAAGGGACTTTGCCGGTAGCCTCTTGCCCGGAACGACTGGGACGCTTGGCGCACGAAACGAGACATCCACTGGCATTTACCCACCCACCCCAACGCGTTGGCATAGTTCGTTCGACCCCACGAGCTATGGAATGAAAAATGTCACACCTAGTACCTTTCCATTGCATCAAATTGAAGCATTTTGCAACGATGCATTTGATTTCGGCACGGTCAAACGGAATGGAGTTGACCAAAAATGAGAGAGGTTATTGTCGATGGACCCCACGTGCATCTATAGGTCCAAACACAACATTCCTAGCTATCACGAATTCCGAGAACTACTCCGTCAAAGTTTGGCGCATTTTTAGTCTCAGGGATCTTAAGGGACTTTGTCGGCAGCCTCTTGCCCAGAACGACTGGGACACTTAGCGCATGAAATAAGACCTCAACTGGCATTTACCCACCCACCTCGACGCATTGGCGCAGTCCATTTGACCCCACGAGCTATGGAATGAAAAATGTCACACCTACCACCTTTCCACTGCATCAAATTGAAGCATTTTGCAACAATGCGTTTGATTTCAATACGGTCAAATGGAATGCAGTTGACCAAAAACAAGAGAGGTTATTGTCAACGGACCCCACGTGCAACTGTAGGTCCAAACACAACATTCCCAGCTGTCATGAATTCTAAGAACTACTCCGTCAAAGTTTGGCGCATTTTTGGTCTTAGGGATCTTAAGGGACTTTGCCGGTAGCCTCTTGCCCGGAAGGACTGGGACGCTTGGCGCACTAAACGAGACCTCCACTAGCATTTACCCGCCCACCCCGATGCGTTGGCGCAGTCCATTCGACCCCACGAGCTATGGATCTTAAGTGACTTTGCTCTTACGGAATAATGTATCGGCAAAGACCCTAGTTTTCATAAGGGGAGACATGTGATTTTAAGAGGTTTTTGGGAATGTGATTTTATCCTTCCACTCCTTATCCAATGACAAGTTTATTCTCAGAGTTTGATGGCTTTTATGAGCATATACATGATGTTGTTTTAGGATAGTCATAAAGGGCAGTTTTGGACAACCATGTGTATCTTTTTAACAATCATAAAGGGCAAGTTGTACATGGACTGTGACAATCCCAAAACTCATATAAATCATCTATTTTGGTGTTTGACAACCTTATAAATCCATTAGATCATTTATACAAACCCTAATGCAACTTATAAACCTTCTTTGCATAGTAATTTCATGAATGACTGTCTTGTATGATTGTTTTATGCATTTTAACAGCCCAATGAGGATTGTATGGTGTTGTGATCTTCATGATTTTAAATTGATGCAGAGATAGGATCCAACTCAACATGATAGAGGCATCATTACAAATGGATTGAATTGCAATAGTCGGAGAGCCAACCTCCTATCAATGAGAGTTCAATGATAGTCAATAGAGAGCGACTTGACCATAAATAGGATTTATATACATACATATATATATGATCTTGTAGGCATCTAGTTTTCATACACAAATTGCAATAGTTGTAGAGCCAACCTCCTATCAACGAGAGTTGAATAATAGTAAATAGAGAGCTTCTCGACCATAAATGGGATTTGCATACACACACACACCCAACTGAAATAGTATCCTTATTGGCCTTATTGGCACCTCTCCCCAAGATGTAAGTTTTTTATGTTTATAATGTGTCCCCAGTGTCCTTATTGGCCTTATTGGCACCTAAAACACAAGAAAGTAGATTCCACCAGCTTTCAATTACAATTGCTCTCAGGCCCTAACACATCCATACAGGGCTGTACTAAACAAAGAAATAGCAGGAAAATAGTAAAATCTGCAAAAACAGAGTTTCTTGACATTAATTTCATTCAAACTTGTCTTCAATTCATCTTCAAAATGTTTTCAATACATCTCCAATGCCTTTTCCACGAAGGTTTATGCATATTTATACATGATTTGAGGGAAACCAATAGTCTCCACCTGACTTTTGAGTACTTGACTGTTCATCTTCCATACTTTTGCATTTTTTTATATTTTTCATATGACAACTTTGACATATTTACAAAATTTGACAAGATGAAGACTAAATACATGATGAAATGATCTATCATGACCTTATTAGATTTCAAGCTACTATGCTTGATTAGGGCATATAAGGAATTTTGTCATATTGATTCTATTGATCTAAAACCATTCTCAATGCTAAACATCTCATCAATGGACTAAAGAACTATCATCGTAATGTATGGCATCATGGGAAGTATCATGACATGCACATAAGGAATTTAAATTATATTGTATATCAAGGTGTATATATATTAAAATCTAGTCCATAATGGTGGACATATACAAAAATTTGGCAAATATGCCAACTCAAAACATTTTTTACAAAATGTGGCATATGCCATGTCTCAAAATCTATATACAATCTACATGCCAAACAACTACATCAAATACTACAAGTCCACTTGACCCTCAATCTATGATGGATCCTCAATTTGTGATGGATCCTGAAAAACTGTCCTCTTTGTACCAAAATGTCTAGTAATTAATGGAGGCAAAGTTTCCTGCATTAACAAGTCAAAACACAAATTTGATTAATCTCTTCAATGGTAAATAAAAATAAGTTAAAGTTAGTAAATAGATTTTTATCTACTACAATTAAGAAATTTCATTTATTAACATACATCTAAATCACTACAATTAACTATAAGACCGCTAGATAAACTATCAATTATTTAGAAAAATTCAATTCAATTACCTCGACTCTATGTTGTTGTTCGGACAATCGTTCTGCAAATGATTTTCTCTTAAGACGATCAGGTGTCCTACTGAAGCATGATGGCAAAGGTGGAACATCACTCACATTCTCAAGAGACTACATAAAAGCAAAGTAACATTGAAATAAATTAATATATAATTATTAAACAAAATAGGAAATGCATACATTTAAAAAGGTTAGATGTGCTACACACAAACAATCAATTAAAGTACAATTCAATCAAATTACCTCCACCCTTTGTTGGCGTTGACAAAGTCGTTCTGCAAATGATAGTCCCTTAGGTCGATCAGGAGTTCGAGAAAAGACTATTGGCAAAGATGCCACATCATTCACATTTTCGATTGACTATAAAATAAAATTAACATCAAGATATAAATTAATATATAATTACTCACAAAGAAATAAATGCATAAAAAAAGTTGATGTGTAGAACAAATTATACCAGCAAGTCCAAGCCAAATTGGATGGCAGACAAAGTTCCATGATGAACTTCTGTCAACTCCTCTTTCATCAACTGTTATCCCACTTAGATACATTAGTACTAATAAATTTGTTTATATATTCAAATGGATTAGACCATAAAATTTAACTTTAAATTTTACCTGCATAAAAGATTGCTCATGCATTTCCCTTTCTCTATGGTTCACTGATCCAGTAGCTTCTACTCTTGTCCCTGACCCCTCAGCTTGAGTTCTGGACCCCATTGTCTCATCTTGTGAATGGAGATCGTACTCTGATGTGTTCAACGGTGGCTCACTACTCTCCATAATAGGACCTAAGCATAAATGATTGCAAGAAATGCAATGATGGGGCACACATACATGTGTGGATGACGACGGTCTAGTAGAACCAGCTGATCCAATATCATCGCCTTCATCATGTGCTTGTGCAAACTGTGATGTCTGTATAATCAAATGCTCGGTCAAAGAGTGTATGGCACTGAGGCCCTGTTGTGTTGCATTTGCAACAATGTCTGGGTGTTGCATTGGGGGTGGAGAAGGGATAGCAGGAGGGGGAATATAGGGACCTTGTACTTGTCTCATTGCCCCAGGTCTATCTTGAGGCATTCCCTTACCCACTCCTTGAAACTCTCTAAAATCAAAATAATTAACATATTGACCCATGACGAACTCTGCATAGAGTTTACGAAGGAAATACAAAGGTACATCTAAATTGTTGTTGGGTGGTTTATCAAAAACCATCCACCAACGATCCCAAAATTTTTGACTAATGCCCTCATGATTACACCATTTCATTGAAAACTTGGGCTTACGAACATCAACATGCAATCCAGTTTTAGGATTGACAAAGCATTGGGCTAACATAGATTTTGTAATCCCTAATTCTTTGACTTCATCATATGACAAACCATTAGCATATTCGGCCTTCTTGGCTTCTCGCCATTGCCTAAATGATTCGTGTTGGGTTGACAAGGTTTGAACATGATTAATGATTCCCTCTAAATTCGATGTCATTGTAGACAATCAAGGGTGGCGGCGATACATTTCTATGATCCTACTTATTTGATCAATATTTCTTTGAATATTCTCTTCTATTGTTGGAGGGGGAGGGTTTGGTGGTGGAGGGTTTGGGTTTTCATTTTGTGCATCCACTTTACCTAATTAAAATATAAAACATACCCACTTAGCATAAAAAACCAAAAACATTGCTTGAATATACAAAACAAACAAAAAAAATGTGAAAGATCTTACCTTTTCGGGTCGGATATCCATTCTTCACCTCTGATATCCATTCTTTAGAGATGACAGTGCGTTTTTGCAAGCCGCGGGTTTGCAAAAACATGAGCCTTTTTCTCTTTTTATGTTTTTCAAAACGGATATCTATTTTCTTTTTCTCAATTATTTTCATTGTTTTTTTGTTTAGTATTTAGGCATTTTAGCTATAAAATACAATCCAAATTTTAGAAAGACAGTATCATATGAAAGGAGAGATTTTGGACAAACTATCAAAATTTATATAGGATTATGATGATATATATATTTGATTTTTATATGATTTACTTATACTCAGGTATCTCATAGTATTTCAAAGGCACTTTTGAATAGATAAACCATAAACCCTAAATAATTTCCCTAAGCCCTAAACCCTAACCCCTAAACCATACACCCTAAATAACTTCCCAAATCCTAAACCCTAACCCCTAAACCATAAACCCTAAATAATTCCCCTAAGCCCTAAACCCTAAACCTGAGAAAGGGAATCCTAGTTTTCTTGTTTCCATTTCCTTCGTCGATAAGGGAGAGGGAAAGATAGAGGGGAGAGATAGGATATATAGGAATGATAGGGGGAGAGAGACAAGAGATAGAGAGATTGGGAGAGATGGCTAGGTACAGAGAGATAGAGACCTGAGACAAATAGGAAGAGATAGAGGAGATGAAGGGGAGAGATAGGGAGATTGAGAGTTAGAGAGATGTCCAGAGAGACAGGGAGATAGAGGAATGATAGGGGAGAGAGAGGCAAGAGATAGGGAGAGATAGATATAGGTAGAGAGAGAGAGAGGAGATAGATTGGGAGAGATAGAGGAGACAAAGGGAGAGATAGGGAGATAGAGAGTGAGTGAGATGTCTAGAGAGATAGGGATAGAGATTGAGACCTATGGAGGAATGATAGAGAATGGGAGATAAGGGAGAGATAGGGAGATAGAGGTGGAGGGATATTAATTTTAATGACCTCCACATTTTCCATAAATTCTTCTCCACTAAACCCTAGACCATCACCCAAATCCTTACTTTCCTAATAAAAGCCCTTCCCCAAACATCATTTGATCATGTGACTCCTTCCATCACTAGACAGGTGCCCAAGTACTTTCCATTACTCATCTAATACTGTAATCCCAATGTCATAGCTCACATTCCCACACCTACATTCATAGACTCCATTCCCCCTATTAACACCATCGTTGATAATCATTATATAAGGACACTCCCTTGAATAATAATTAAACCATGGATTATCCCATATCCCCATCTTACACTTTCCTCACCTTTGAACCTTAGAAGATGACATTTAGCTATCCCCACCATTACCAATCACACTTTCTAGCAATCCCACATAAGACACCTTACCCATCACTTCACCTAGGTCATCACCAATTAAATCACCTCATTACTCCATTCAACCATACCCATACCACCCATTTCTCACTCCACAACCTATATTAATGCATGATTAAACCTAACCCCTAAACCCTAAACTTGAGAAACCATAAACCCCTAAATCCTAAACACTAAACCCAAGAAACCCTAAACCTCTATCTCTCTATCTCCCTATCTCACTATCTCCCCATCACTATCATTCCTCTACCTCTCAATCTCTCTCCCTATGCTTTGGCCATGTCCCTCACTCTATATCTCCCTATTGGTCCTCTCTCTCTAAACACCAAACCCTAAACCTCTAAACATTAACCCCTAAACCATAAACCCTAAACCCTAACATTAACCCCTAACCCCTAGACCCTAAACCCTAAACGCGAGCAACGCTAAACCCTATCTCCTATCTCTCCCTTATCTCCCTATCTCTATCATCCCTCTAGCTCTCAATCCTTCTCCCTATTTCTCTGGACATCTCGCTCACTCTCTATCTCCCTATCTCTCCCCTTTGTCACCTCTATCTCTCCCTATCTGTCTCCTCTCTCTTTCTATCTAGCTATCTCCAAAACTAAGAAACCCTAAACCCAAGTACACCCTAAATCCAATCAACTCTAAACCTATATCTCCCTATCTCTCCCCTATCTCCTTGTCTCTATCATCCCTCTACCTCTCTTGATCTCTCTCCCTATGTCCCTAGCCATGTGCCTCACTCTCCATCTCCTTATCTCTCTCCTCGGTCTCCTATCTCTATCTCCTATCATTCCTCTCTCTTTATAAACCCTAAATCCAAAACCCAAAACCTCTAAACCTAACCCCTAACCCCTAAATAATTTAAATCATAAACCCTAAATAATGCCCCTAAACCCTAACCCCTAACCCCTAAACTTGAGAAACCCTAAACCCCTAAACCCTAAACCCCAAACCCCTAAACCCTAAACCCAAGTAACCCTAAACCACTATCTCCCTATCTCTCCCTCATCTCCCTACCACCTTTGTCCCTCTACCTCTCAATCTCTCTCCCTATGTCTCTGGCCATGTCCCTCACTCTTTATCTCCCTATCTCTCCCCTCAGACTCCTCTATATCTCCCTATTATTCCTCTCTCTATAAACCCTAAATCCAAAACCCTAAACCTCTAAACCTAACCCCTAACCCCTAAACAATAAATCCTAAACCCTAAATTATAATGCCCCTAAACCCTAACCCCTAACCCCTAAACCTGAGAAATCCTAAACCCCAAAACTCTAAACCCTAAACCCAAGTAACCATAAACCACTATCTCCCTATCTCTCCCCTATCTCCCTATCACCTTTGTCCCTCTACCTCTCAATCTCTCTCGCTATGTCTCTTTCCATGTCCCTCACTCTTTATCTCCCTATCTCTCCCCTCGAAGTCCTCTATATCTCCCTATTGGTCCTTTATCTCTCTCTAAACCCTAAACCCTAAACCTCTAAACCTTAACCCCTAAACCCTAAATAATGCCCCTAAACCCAAGCAACCCTAAACCTCTCTCTCTCTCTCTGGACATGTCTCTCACTCTCTATCTCCCTATCTCTCCCCTTTGTCTCCTCTATCTCTCCCAAACTCTATCAGTCCCCTCTCTCTATCTCTCTTTAAACTGTAAACCCTAAACCCGAGCAACCCTAAACCTCTAAACCCTAAATAATTCCCCTAACCAACCTCTAAACCACTTCTCTATATAGGTGCAACTAATACCACTTTTTCATTGCTTTCCACATTTAATTATATTCTTTTCCATTTTCCAAGTCCTACATGTGTCCAAGTTGTATTGTTTGTCAAGTTTTTAGTCTAATTGTTATTCCCAGCTCTCATGGTTATTAAAATGTTAGTATAGTTAGATTTATCCTTCGGTAACATTAATTTACACATTGTTGCACAAACAACCACACTGAAACATAACCTTACCTAATTAAGGTTAACCTTTAAGGTTCTTTCATAAATGGCGAGCTTAACAGATCCAACTAGTTCAATGTTCTTATAGTCCATGGTTACCCTTCCAAGAGAGTTCATGCCATGTTAACTTTGCATTATGTCCTAACATATCACATGAAGGACATCATTATCACAAGGAATAACAATGTCATGAAGGATTAACGAAGGTGTAGCTTCACCACATAAAGTATCATTCATAATTTTATCACTAGAGGGTAAGGGTATATCATGTGTATCCTTCTCAAACCATGTATCATGAATCAAATCATATGAAGGATTGGGTAAAGCAATTTAGGGCATGAAATCCAAAACACATCCCCTGCTGCCCCACCATTCCTATCCCCGAAATATTGGAACATAGTCTAAAAGTGATTATTTCACCTGATGAACAAAACTAAATATTTTATTATTGATTATTTGAGTAATTCATTAGTGATGATTCTTAGTGTTTAACAAATCCTTATGGATCAATGTTTAAAGAAGCTACCAATGTTAATTTGCCCTCCTCCTTCACTAGAAACGGTCTTTAAGGAGGTTCATATATTGATGGGAGATCTAAGATTTAAGAGGTATATTTTCAAAAAGAGTAAAAAGCCTTTTTCCCGAATTTTTTTAGAAAACGGATATCCGTTTTAGTTTGGTATCCAAAACAAAACAGATATCCGTTTCAAAGTCAAACTTTGCCAAGTCGCGAATTTGGCTAAGTAAAAACGCGATTTTCTTCCTATTGCCATTGTTTGGCCCACGATGATCTTGCACATACCTAGGTAGTTGAAACTGTTTCTCAAGATTTATAAAATTACCTCTACATTGTCATTAAAAAATTTTGCTTTATGCTTTACATCTCTCATTCACATTGCTTTATGTCTCTTTCTCTATACACAATATGTTATACTATGGCATATATGCTAAATCCTTTTCACTATGATCACCACCTAGGTTAATCTTCAATAATATTAACACTTGTAGGGGTCCATATACCTCTACCTAAAAAAAATAGCGGCCCCACCAAATATTATCAATGCTTTAATTAAATTAACTATGGATTTGCCCTTAGATGCTTTACTTTATATTCTAAATGTATACAACTTTACAGCCTTAAGAACTCACACGCAATATACTACAATTCAATAATGATTACACATAATATAAATATTTCTTTGCAAATTAATTATACTTAATTTATATAATATATAATTAAATAATTTATAGTAAACATTATATTTACAAAAGCCTAAACTAATATATATATATATATATATATATATATATATATATATATATATATTTCTAAAAAAAAAATTATACCAAATATACTATTTAACAAGAAATAGTATTATATTGGATATAATATTACAAATATGAAATAAGTATAATTTTAAGATTATATATATAATCATTTACAATTAGAAATCCTATGAATATCTTAAATATATTATATACAGATTTACTTTTAATAAATTTCAATTAATGAAAGAAGGAAAAAAAATCCCAAATCATTGTAATAGGTTACGTTATTTTAATTTTAATATACATATTTCATCAAATACATATGCTTCAACTGGCACAATAAACACTCATAAACTATGTGACAAGATTCATGTTTTAGTTCGATGAAGGAAAATCCAGAATATAAGCTTTGACTACATGGATATCAAAGGATTAAAGAAGATTAACAAGAAAACAAGCCTACTTAAAAGGTTTGCAAAGAAATTCCACGCTTCTCTTGCATCAAAAGCAATTTTTAAGCACATTCTTTGACTTCTTGCTCTTTGTCTTAACAAGATACGAAAAATTCCCCACTTTCATGTACCAACAACAACCATTTGAAGATAATGTCAAAGAAACCAAATCCATGATCACATTCCAATTGAAGAACTTTACTACAAAGATAAATTAAATGTTTTTTCACCATTTCTTTTTAAGCAAGGACACCAAATAGGTGATCTTGGGCATTGTTTTACTTTCACTGTCTTTATTTTTTTCATCATTTTTTCGTCATTTCTTTTTAAACAAGGACACCAGATAAATGATCTTGGGATGTTGAATAATATTGTCAATATGGTATCCAAGGTATCTGGGATACCTGTTGGACTCTAAAAGTCCAATATAGTATCCAAGGTATCTAGGATATCAGATAAAACCACACTAGCAAACTAGTTGTATCACAAGAAATCCTCATCCTTCCAAACCTTCAGTTTTCCATTGTAGTGCCTTATGCTACTAGCAGAAATGATTTGCATCACATGTAGTATCAAATGACTATCATTCAATAACATAGAAGGAGGCTAAGTTGTTCTCCCATATTTGTGGTGAGGTGGGCTACAATCTACCCTGATCTCAACCAACTATGCATGCTATAATACAAACTAATGTCTACTAAAATAATTTTAGAATCAACAGATTCACTAAAACAACACATTGTCCCTCCACACAGGCATATTTTAGGTCTCCCTTAAATTTTTTTATGTTAATCCAAATATATATTTTATGTTCTTATTCTGTAAACATAGCATCATTTTGGTATAAACCTAAACTCAAAACAAATGCAGAAGCTTGAACACACAATCCTTAAATGAACGGTGTATTACGTTACAAAATATGGAAAATGGTAATTCTCTCTTTTCTAAGAAATAAAATTGTAACTTTGTTAGCATAGCTGAATTTTGGTGACTGTCGTGTTGACAAGGAATATGCTTATCTTTTACATGATTTTTCAGGAGACAACAAGTTTTCTTGCTTGCTCTAGAATCCTATACATCACTCTTCAACTAAGATATATAGTGTCATACAAGAAAGAAACCCTTAATTTCATCATAAAACATGGGGGTGCACTTTATGTGCCTTATTCTTAACTATCTATGGACGTTAAACCTACCTCTCAACATATTCTGGAGATCGCAAATCACAAAACCCCACCCAAACAAGCGCTTCAAAAAAATGTCAACATTTCAATTTATACATGTATTTATTTCTTCGATTACTATAAATACATTTTATATCAAACAAAATAATGAAGAAACCTGAAAGATTCACCAAATAAAATCAATGGAAGCAAACCCAACATAACTATTACAATTTCGGCGTACCCATTGCACGATTGCTAGTATACAATGACTAATATTTTGGATGCTATAGTATCTTATTTTTGGCATAATTTAAAAGAAGTTTAAGTATTTATTACACTGATAAGCGTTCCTTAGTGAGAAGCACTGGCTGAAATAGATAGATGGATGGCCCAGATTAAAAGAACTACCATCAAAAACATCTTAACCATTGATTTTTCTAAAAAATACCATAAATTATAAGAAAAAAAAATCAATCACCTCACATTTATTACTTTGACCATAAATTGATAATTTAAATTTACTTTTTCCTACTACAATGATGGGTGACCCGAACTCAATGGTTACGTAATACAAGGTGCGGTTCAAATTTTCAAGTGTAATGTACATGGGGAAGGTATTCACTTAAGTGGCTCAACTTGTCAAAGCATGTAACCGTGTAATGTACATGGGGAAGGTATTCACTTAAGTGGCTCAACTTGTCAAAGCATGTAACCTGCAGATTGTTGGTGTGCATTTGCCATTTTTCATAGAGCGTGTTCAACGTCCAAAACAAGAAATTTGAGCCACTTTAGTCAATTGTAGTGGTGAGTATCAGATCTGATTTTATGGCGTAGTAGATTGGCAAACTTCTTCCTTCATTATTGAAAGATCACGAGTATGGGCATTTACCATTTGTAGGGTTAGGGGATTCTCTCGTGACTTCTAAGGGTTTTTACGTAGTAAGTATTTTAGATAAGTTTACATTTAGGGGTAAATTATTTCAATATTTGGGTGATTTATATAAGAACTTATGGGATGTGGCATTACAATACTCTTAGTTTTGGAGTACATCTTGCAAAGCTAAAACAATTATTTAATATATTAAAAACTCCAGTCTTTTAATATTTTATAAATTAAAATGACATAATATTGGTTGGATATCTAAAAAACATAACAATAAATAAAGTTTTAATATAGAATTTTTATAATAAATAACATAATATATTCTAAAATGATATACCTTGTTTTTTTAATTCCTTTCTAGACAATAATACAAAATGATATTATATCATATAAAATATATTATAATATTGTATATTTAAATGAAACATATTACATATTTATTATCTCTATTGTTGTTTATATTATATTTTTAGTATTTATATTTAAATTAAACGTAATCAAAATTATTAAATATTTTTTTAAAAGATTTATATTATAAATCGTATATTTATATTTAATATTTAGTATTAAATTATTCAATTTTATTATATATTTAATATATAATACATTTTATAATAATATATATTGTAAATTATTTAATATAATTTTACAATAATAATATAGTGTAA
The DNA here is from genome assembly GCA_027924645.1 of Cunninghamia lanceolata. Lineage (NCBI taxonomy): Eukaryota > Viridiplantae > Streptophyta > Pinopsida > Cupressales > Cupressaceae > Cunninghamia > Cunninghamia lanceolata. Next base: position 1,052,795 of record BSBN01001170.1, read on the forward strand.
CATCATATATCTATATTAAATATTATTATTGCCAAAAGGCATTTACAATGCAGTAAGGTGTGGAGTGTAAGGGGTGGAGTGTAATGGCATGAGACTGTTAACAAAAATTCTTACCTTTTACCTTAAAAATATGACATCCATTTACATGTCAAAATATTAATATTTAAATATTTTAAATAAATTGCCATTTAAAAATTATTTTATTTTGTTTGCATTGTTTATATTTTTATTTACCTAAGAGTTATTTTATTTCACTTTAGAATTTTAATTTACTTCCAAAATATTAATATTTAAATATTTTAAATAAATTACCATTTAAAAATTATTTTATTTTGTTTGCATTGTTTATTTTTTTATTTACCTAAGAGTTATTTTATTTTACTTTAGAATTTTAATTTACTTCCAAACTATTTTATTTTATTTTTTAAAAATAATTTTTTGGCTATATTTTGATTTTCTTAAATCTAAAATTTTACATAAATAAATAATATATACTTTATTTTTCTAAATTTTGAAAAGTGTTATGTACTAGCATAGATATGTTAAATACATCTATCTTAGCATATCAAATATACATAAACTAAACAAAATAATGTAGATACAATAAAAAATATGTGTCCATGCAACAAATAAAATAGTGCTAAAGTAAAATAAAACAACTTAAAGTTATTCATAAAAACAAAAAACAAAAAAACAAAAAAAAAACAAAACAAAACTCAAAATAAATAAAATAATTTCAAATTGATATGTGAGCATTTTTTAGATAGATTTATATTAGTATATTTAATATTTTAAAATAATTGTTACTTTATTATATATTAATATCCATATAAAACGATATGAAAGAGGAAGGGCCATTAGTTATAAAGAATGGTATTTTTATAAAAAAATAAATAAATAAATAAAAATAAAATTCAAATTCAAATTGATATCTAGCCTTTTTTTAGATATATTTTTTTAAGATATCTATACTAGTATATTCAATATTTTAAAATAATTGTTACTTTATTATATATTAATATCCATATAAAATGATATGAAAGAGTAAGGCCCATTAGTTATAAAGAATGGTATTTTAATTTCAAAGTAAGAAATACCGGTAGAGATTAGAATGATATTTTTATTTCTTACTTAGAATGGTATTTTTATTTCAATGTAAGAAATATTGGTAGAAATTGTAATGGTCTACAAAATTAAAAATTGGAATAAATTGATCGAGTAGTTATATGTATAATTAATATATACAATGTAATTGCTCACCAAGAATTCAAATCTCTCTCTCTCCCCCTTTCTCTTCCTCTCTCTCTTTTTGCTTCCTCTCTCCTCACTCCATCCCCACTTCTCCCTTTTTCTATTCTTCTCTCTCTTCATTTTGCACCCATTTAAATAGTATTAGGTTTAAAAAATATATATCATATATATTAATAAAATATTATATTCTATTTATATTTAATAAAATATTTGACAAAAATCACATCTTAGGAATCAATTTATAAAGAATTCAACTTATTCTTTGAAACATTTGAATCATCTTCTTTTTAAGAGATCAATTGCTCAAAACTTCTATACCTAGTTTAAAGTTTTAGAGTAGGGTTTGCAACCCCTGTGTATCTTCTACATTTGTGACTACTACAACTTTAACTTAGAAAATAGAAGGAAAACGTGTTTGTACAAGTAGTGATTGTTTTAAGTTTTTATTTTAATGGTGTCATGGGTTAATGTTTTAGAAGTTCAATGAAAGAAGATAATCTTTAATGTGATGGAATTCCAATAGGAATTGATAAAATAATTTAGTGGACTAAATAATTTATAAATTAATAAATGATAAAAAAATCTAACAAATTCTACAATTTCTTCGTAAAGTTATTAAAGTTATGAGCGTGCCCATTAAACCTATAAGTCCAATTGCTAGTTTAAAAGTCATAATTATTATTAGGCCCACTCTATCCCGATGTGTCGATGCCACCTCGATATGAAAGCGAATACAATAGGCAGTCCACCCCCTGACCATGCATAGGAATTCGACAATAGGGTATCCATGATTCCATATCACATGACCCCCTATACCTAAGTATAATGACAGGGTGTACTTGTCAATAGATGGGAAAATATTATTGAATAGAAATTTCTAGAAAGTTGTTTTTAATATTAAATAAATAATTTAATAATTAAAAATAAATTACCCACCATTTTGGACCACGAAATATAAAATTATTATTGACTGTGCACCCAAAAAAAAAAAAAATATTATTGACTGTGAAGGTTGAACCATTTGTAACAGGATACTCCACCATCACAATGGGAAGCACGTCTGTGGCCTTTGCAGTCTTCATCCTCCTCCTCCGTCCGTGGCCAGTTGTCCAAGCTCAAACGAACTTCATCGGTGAAACTAATTTCCCTTTCGTAAATCTGTTTGGGAACGCAACGATGATCCCCGATGTAGGTATCCGCCTCACCGATCAGGCAGAATACAGTAAGGGCAGAGCTATGTATTCACAACCTGTGCGTATGAAAGATCGCGGCTCCGTGGATGAAACATTGTCATTCAGCACTACCTTCGTATTCACCATACTTCCCCCTTCAGATCTTTCATTGGCCGGAGATGGATTGGCCTTTATCATAACGCCTCAGCCTTCTCAAAACACAGCTTTAGACGGTCTGTACCTCGGTCTGTTTGACAATTTTACAAGCATGGGGCAGTCTTACAATCATCTGTTTGCGGTAGAGTTCGACATCGTACAGAACGCAGAATTCGAAGACATTAACGGCAATCACGTGGGTGTGGATCTCAACTCTCTCATCTCTGTAGAGTCTGAGTCTGCAGGTTACTGGATTGGGAACCAGTTGTTAGAACTGGATCTCAAGAGTGGACAGAATATACAAGCTTGGATTGACTACGATCATCTTCTAAAGGAGCTCAATGTAACGGTAGCCCCTGCTGCTTCTCTTCGCCCAGAAATTCCCCTGATATCTATCAAAAACCTGAGTCTGTCCAGTATTCTTGAAGAAGAAATGTATGTTGGTTTCTCAGCAGCGACAGGATTAACAATTGAAGGCAATTACATCCTCGCCTGGAGCTTCTCTACAAATGGAACGGCACCTGCCTTGAATACATCTATGCTTCCAACCATTTTACAGGGGAAATCCAAATCCAACAAGTTGCCACTAATAGTCGGAGTTACTACAGGTTTGGTTGTTTTCCTTGTACTAGCCGTTGCAGCAGCAATGTGGTTTAAAAGAAAGAAACGCAGGGACCCTATTGAAGAATGGGAGGTGGAGTATTGGCCTCATAGGTTAAGCTACAGAGACTTGGCTATTGCAACCAAGGGTTTTGGAGAGGAGCAAGTCTTAGGATGTGGAGGCTTTGGCAAGGTTTACAAAGGAGTCCTTCCTACGAACGGCCTTGAAGTTGCTGTGAAATGTCTCCTCCGAGAGAGCAGGGAAGGAGTGAAGGAATTCATAGCAGAGATTTCAAGTCTGGGGCGTTTACAGCACCGGAATCTTGTGCAAATCAGAGGCTACTGCAGGCGAGGAAAACGACTATTCATAGTGTATGATTACATGCCCAACGGAAGCCTGGATAAGTTGCTGTTTGGGGATCCTGGCGGAGTGCTACGATGGAGTCAGAGGTACGGAATTCTGTGTGACGTAGCTGCTGGACTGCTGTATCTTCACCAAGGATGGGAACAAAGAGTAGTGCACAGAGACATCAAGTCTAGCAATGTTTTGTTGGATTCGGAGTTTCATGGAAAATTGGGGGATTTTGGACTCGCTCGTTTGTACAAGCATGATGACAACTACTTAAGCACTTGTGTGATGGGAACGCCAGGGTACATCGCACCAGAAGTGGCACACACAGGAAAGGCCACTCCCGACTCGGATGTGTTCAGCTTTGGCGTTTTGATGTTGGAGGTTGCATGCGGAAGGCGTCCCGTGACCCCCTTTCCCGATGCCCCTCAAATTAGTTTGTTGGACTGGCTGCGAGAGCTGCACGCCAACGGCAAACTCATGGATGCAGAGGATCCAAAGCTTAATGGTGAATACCTCCATGATGAAATGGAGAAAGTGCTCCAACTGGGACTTCTTTGTTCCAGTCCTCAACCGGAAGCCAGACCTGCCATGAGGCAAGTGCTGCAAATCCTTCAAGGAAAAGCATCCCTCATTTCACTTTCACTTGAAATGGGTAAGCCAAGTCCAACAACAGAGAGTTCAGACAATTATAATTACAGTACAGATGCCAACTGTTCCACTTCTTTAGAGGGACGTTAGGGCTGCAGCCGTGGATTGGGCGAATAGGGTGATTTTTTTAGACTTTTATTTAAAGACAGCTCGTCTCTTGTCTATGCTGTTGTTGGATAAAAGGCAAGAAGCCGAGTCTATGTTGTGCAGCCTTACAAAAAAATTACCCTGCATCAGGGCCTAAATTTGATGGCCATATTTAGACATTTTTCCTTGTAAAATACGATTAAAGTTTTCAAAAATTGTATCACATTAAACCGAGAGATTTTAGACAGATTATCAAAATTTATATAGAATTATAATGATATATATAAAAAATTGCTTCACAGGCAAAGTTGATTGACAAATTTAGGCACTGCGGCCCTGCATGTAGAGTTCTGGATTTTATTTTAATACAGCAATGTTTCCTATTTTTTAATGTAATTGTTGCAGCCTGAAATTTTCCCTCGGCATGTAGATTTTTTATGTTGAAAACGCAGTTCGCCTTCGTCTTATAAACGTAAGCACACTTTCCGTTCCAATACCGAGAGTCCAGTCATAGCTTCCAATGTTCTCAGGCGTTTTCCGTTCAAAAGTCAAAGAAGTTAATAACAATTTTATATTTTTTTCAATTTTGAAAATGATAAAGTAATATTTTTTTATTAAACTATTAAGTTATTTGATATTTAAAAATAATTTAACTATACTATTACTATGGTGGAATATGCTACTTTCTTTCACAAATTTTAATTGAGATGACTGAATTCTCTGCAAATATACATATTTAGTTGAGATAAATATTGTCACACATTTATTGAGATGACTACCAATATAGATATTTAGTTGAAATAAATGTTGTCACACATTTATTGAGATGACTACGAATATACATATTTAGTTGAGATAAATGTTGTCACACATTTATTGAGATGACTGCCAATATACATATTTAGTTGAGATAAATGTTGTCACATATTTATTGAGATGACTGCGAATATACATATTTAATTGACATAAATGTTGTCACACATTTATTTAAAAGTTAGATGCATTATAAAGGAGTACTATTAATTCATAGAATGGTATCTGTAGAGGAAAATAACACATTTTCAACATAAATATTGAAGAGGTGCAATAAATTAAGTGATTTAGTTTCTAAATATATAATTAAATTAACTAATGTAAATTGATTGATATTAGTTAATTGTAAATAAATATGTATAAATCTTGAAATAAGAAGAATTAGATCTCAAACGAATTTTATTTGATGAGATGTTGTGGTAGAAGATTAATGATTTAGATATGGTACTAAAATATAGATATGAAAGCTAAGATTGTTGAATCCTAACTAACCAAGTGTCTAAAACAAAATTGTATTAGAATCTTACCCTGCAAATATAATATCATGCCCTACAAACCTACAATCATGTCCAAAGTAGAAGTGGGGCTTCAATACCTACAAGGAATGTTTACCTAGTGGTATTTGAAGTAAAGAAACAAGGGATGGTGTTAAAGAGCACCATCAAGCTTACTCTGCAAATATTGAAGTTCAAGACTTCCTTGTAATTTAGTCAAATTCGGTGACTAGATCAATAATAAAAGTAAAAGAAAGATAATTGGTTGGCAATGAATTATGATGTGTGGTTCATAGAGAATGTCGGCAACACAATCATTGATTATTGTTGCTAATGTGAGCCCATGAATTCTTTGTACTAAAGAGTATTTTGAATGTGTGCCTTAACAATATATGTCGATTGAGTGGAGAAGTTGATGTTTGGTGATGTATGATGGGGGAGTCACTAGTGACTGATGTACCTACAAATGGAGAGGGGATTGTATACTTTCTAAATGCTTATTATGTGATCCAATAGTGCTCAAATTACCTGGGATGATGCCTTTAAATATAAACCTAGACACATAAATTTTAAAAAAATTACACCCATGTCGATAAGTAATAGTTAGATCTCATGAATGTTAGCCTTGGAATGTGAAAATTTGAAATTTGAAATTAGAGGATGAGATCATGCCAACAATCTTATCCAAGGGAGATGAGTGAACTATTGGTTATTGGACCAACAAGGTTTTGAATAGGGAAATGTAGTTTGTCTATGTGATCGATTAAGTCTTGGGTTGGTGAATATACCAAAATGGTCAAATCATGTGCTAGAATCGCATGTCCAAAATATTGAGCCAAATTGGAGTAAAACTAGAGTGGAAAAGTGTTATAGGGTATACACTTTTCTACTCTTCATTTTTCCTCCCACTTTGGATGTGTACTGTTGATTCCAAAAATTACATTTCCAAATCCCTAGAACATTATTCAATCTCTGAGGCCAGGGGTGTCGTCAAGGAGGTGAAAAGGGGGTTCATCAACATATCTCGGATGATCAAAGACCAATGAACAAGAGTGGGTTTTTTCTCCTACATTTCAAGCTTATCTTAGACTCAGGAGGGTATTCCCTGATGTTTGATAAACCTAATGAACAACTAAAAATTGGTGGCTAAACCCAACTCACTGACTCGATTCTAAACATTGTCACTAAGCCAAGAACAACTAGCCACATAAACCTCAATATAGTCGATTACACACCTTGCACATGCACCCATAAATAACACCATTTACATTTCCATAAGATACATTCATTTGACATTTTACACAATGGCAAGATGCAGACATGCATGACATGATTCACAAAGGATTGAAATAGTTTTGGATTACTTCATATTTATCTCTGGTTATTACATAGAATCATGAGCAGCATGCAGAAACTAACCCAACCCTACTCCTACTCCTACAACTAATAGAATGAGGGTTTGATATAAAAAGAATGTTTGATCCTTCCCCAATATGGACCAGTGCCTACTCCATTAGGCAACAAGAGTCATGAACAACAAAGAGGAAGGAGATACCCAGCAACCATCAACAAAAACATGCAATGTATTCACATACAAATCCAAAATATAAAAATCTACAATGGACATACTTAGTAATCCATGGAAGAACTGCAATAACCCATATATAACATATAAATGATAATTACATAGATTGTAATGCATTAATATGTTGTCACATATGTATCAAATCTGCAATTACCTTCATGCCAACCAATATGGCAAGACAAAATACATAGATGCACCCATATATTCCCCTAAATCACTACAATTTGCCATGGAGACATACCATTACCTAAAAATATTAATTGATGAGCTTTCCTATGAACTGTTGGAAGTATTCCCTCGTTTGTAGACAAGACTGCCAGTGTGATTTGTTGCTTGAGATTCACCATGAAGCACAAATGGACTAGATAATTAGTTTAGCGACCAACCCGTAAAACATATTTTGAACATGTATATATAGCATTAGTTTGCACTATTTGGGATTAGGCAGGAAAAACCTACCTCACCTACCACCATAACACCTACATTCAATTTCACCAACCTCCTTGCCTACCTGCAAGTCATCTTCATTCTACAAAAATCGTGTGCAAGCATTCAAATAGGGAAAGCCCATGAAAAAGCACACCAACAAGCTTTTACAACACTTTAAAATCTTATTAAAAAATGACTTTCAATGCCATTAAATCTTGGCAAACGTGTCGAACCGTAGAAAATCAACTTGGCTCTCCTTTTCTCATCTTTCTTTTCTTCTTTTCTTTAGTTTTCAACATTTCAGCACTTTTTAAAACTTGCAAACCATCGCAGCGTTGTCTCCTCCTTGTTTTTTTTGTCTTCAAGCCTTTCGGCAAAATTAGGAATCTTTGAACCTATTCAACGTTTTGGCGAGTTTAGGAACCTACAAACCCACCAAAACCTTTGTCTCTTTTCTTTATTTTCGCCATCCTTTACTTTCTTCTCCTTCGATGAACTACGGAAAGCTTGAACCATTTCGGTGTTTCAATGAGTTCACGAAGAACCTACAAACTCACCAAAACCTTTGTCTCTTTTCTTTATTTTCGCCATCCTTTACTTTCTTCTCCTTCGATGAACTACGGAAAGCTTGAACCATTTCGGTGTTTCAATGAGTTCACGAACTTACAAACTCACCGAAACCTTTGTATCTTTTTTCTTCATCATTCACATTCTTTTAGAAAATCTACAGAAATCCAACCCCAGTCAGGAAATGCAGAAGTCTGAATGGTGTCTAGATATGGTGGAACTTGGGAGGGGTCTAGGATATGTCTGAATGGACATAGAATTCATGTGAAAGAATGAAGGGGAGAGGGATGCATGAGCAGAGAGTGGAACAGGATGTGGATGTAGAGGCTTGATAGGTAAGTGGACATATTCACATCATGGTCAGGACTCCACAGATAGAACACGAAGGAGGGCATAAATGTAGGGGTTACCTAGATCTACAAAGATCTGGGGGTAATAAGAATATGTCCCAATCCTCATGGGAACTCCTCTAGAGAAGACCAATCAAGTAAGTAGGGAAGAAGGAAGGGAACGAGAAGTAGGGATTTGGTAGGGGGATGGATGCATCTACTTCCACATTGAATATCTACCAAAGGGACTTACAGAGATTTTGAGGGAGAAAGCAGAAGAAAAGGGGATGCGGGGAACTGATGGGGATATGGATATATCCACATCTAGGGGAAAACTCTGCATATCTGGATGAGGCCAAAAATTTTGCAAGGACCATTTAATACACTTAGAAAACTCAAGTTTTTCTCAGGATTCTTTAGGGTTTAAAATATTTTCCAAGGCACACAAAACTCAAAATTCACAAGGGGGAAAGAAAGGATTTTCAATGGGTTTTGGGTAAAGTTATGAAAGTTTGGGAGTCAAAAAATATGGGTCCCAACACTAGCTCTGGTTGGGGATGTGTGTCAAACATTGGCACAACAAGAACCAACTATCTCTGGGACAAACCAAAAAAAAAGAAAAGAGGATAGGACCTAGTGGGGAAACAAACAATGTATGTACAACAACAAGGGTATATACATGAAAACACACACACACATCTAATGGCATGAAAGCAAAAAGACAATATAAAAGGATGGTTGTGAATCAAAATTTTAACACAAGGCAGGGAAACCTTGCAAAAGAGAGATGGGGCTACTTGCCTATGTCATAGACAAGATGAATGAAAGAGAGTGGCATCCTCAGGAAGAAATTTCATCCATCTCCAAGCAGCATCAAGCGAAACTTCTTCCCAGCATGTGCATGCAAGCTGTACATTTTTAATTCATTATGCTGGAAGAAGAAGTGACTATCATCAAAAAAATGGCATCCATAGAAACAATCATCATGATGGCCCACGTAACAAATTTCACTTTCCAATTCAATGGTAGCATGATACAAATCCAGACCCACACTCACATTAGCATGAACAAAATGGTCTTCTTGGACACCAATTTGTAGTGGATCCAACACAACTATAACCTCAAGTTGGGCAATGCCATCTGATTGTTCAAGTTCACCTTGCATCACAGTTGCACCACAAATGTTGGTGTACTCCTCCATGATTGAATCAAAAACTTGATTCAAATCCAATTCGACCCCATCAGCATATGACAAAAATTTGAGACACTTCAAGTGAAGACTCACAATCTTCAAGTTGTCTCTTTATTTCACATCCTTCATTGCAACCCTTTGCAACAACACTACTATTCAAAAAATAATCAATGATTTATTTTTCTTCACCTCCCAATAAGCAAGCAATTTGATCATCATGAGACCATATAACACTATTATTAGCATGTTCAACCAATGAGCCCATAAATGTGTTCTCAATGTAGTCCACCTCATCACATGATAGTTGTTCCAAACCATACTCTAAAAAATTGTAAAGATTCAAGGATTCACAATTTGGAACAACAACATGACCATGCCCACCTTCACATTTTCCATTCTCATTTGCATCGAGAGGGGCATGAGCACCATCCTCAAATTCAATAAGGCAAGGAAGCATGTCAAATGAAAAGCAAACTTGCTACACATGAACTTCCTTACTTGCATCAACAACATCAAGAATATAGTCAAAAGAGACATAGAATGCCAGGAGTTCATCCAAGAAATAGTCATTATTCTCAAGACCATGAATTGACCCATATAAGCACAAATTATTACAAACACTAGCCTCATCATTTGTATTTATGTCATATAGTGTTGCATTATCATCAATTTCAATTCTTCTGACCACAATTTCAAGCTAATCCAATGTTGTATCCATAACACCATCCACATTGATATGGTGTGGAGTCTGATTAGTCTCCAAGTGGGAGATTGTTGTTATATGGAGCCTAATCAGACTCAGAGGTTACATTTTCCCCACTTTTATCGACGTGGTTTCCCCCCAAATTCCTACGGGGTCAAGGGGCAGCGCCCCTGGCGCGTTACCGACAAAAAGCTTGATAAAAGCGGCTAAGGGTTAGGGTTTTGAGATATTGTATTGTAGCATTTGCAACGGTATTGAGTTGTAGGGATTGCTGGTTGTAATCAGTTTGATTTACTGGATAATAATATTGGACTCTCTGTTTGGTGGATGTAGCCCGAGTTTGGGTGAACCACGTTAAAACTTGTCTCTCGCTGTTATTAATTCTATGTATTTCCATTTCTCTGTTTAATCTTTATTTGCATTTAATTGATATCTTCTGCCGGCTAACCCTAACAAGTGGTATCAGAGCGGGTTGTGTTCGATTATCGTCTGCAGGAAAGTCTCACAATTGAGTGGGAGCAATGGCGGACGAGGGTAAATTGAAGGTCGATAAATTCAATGGGCAGAACTAGCAGTTATGGAAGATGCAGATGGAGAATTACCTCTATCAAAAGGATTTATGGAGGCCGTTGGAAGGAGTAGCCAAGAAACTGGCAATAATGTCTGATGAGGATTGGAATCTTCTTGACAGAAAGGCACTGGGAACCATTCGGTTGTGCCTGGCACCGTCGGTGGCATTCAATATAACAGAAGCGAAGACAATAGATGGTCTAATGAAAGCTTTGGCTAAATTATATGAAAAACCCTCAACCTCAAATAAGGTATTTCTCATGAAGCGTTTGTTTAATTTGAAAATGGTTGAAGGTGGATCTGTGACAGGTCATTTAAATGAATTTAATACGATTGTCAGTCAATTGACTTCTGTAAATGTAAAATTTGATGAAGAAGTTAGAGCTCTCTTGATATTATGTTCATTGCCTGAAAGCTGGGACAGTTTGGTAATGGCAGTTAGTAACTCTATTTCTGGTTCAAATACCCTAAAATTTGATGATGTTATTGGTGTTATTCTGAGTGAGGAAATTCGTAAGAAAAGCTCAGGTGGATCCACATCAAGCAGTGTTTTGAATGCAGAGAGTAGGGGCAGATCAAAGGAGAGAGGAAAAGGTTCTGGAGGTCATGGGAAGTCACGAGGAAAATCAAAGGACAAAATATCCCAAACCAGAGGACAAAAGGATTGCTGGTACTGTGGGAAACCAGGTCATCTGAAGAAAGATTGCTGATCTCGGAAAAATAAAGAAGGAGACAAATAAGAAGGCAATAAGGAGGCAAATGTGGTAAGCAATAAATCTGAAGATGATGCTTTGATTCTTTCCCTAGATAATGCTGATGATTCATGGGTTTTAGATTCAGGGGCCTCATTTCATGCCATGCCCCATAGAAGTTATTTTCTTGATTATGTCCAAGGGGATTTTAGGCTGGTTTATTTGGGAGATAACGAACCCTGTCAGATTGTTGGAAAGGGAAGAATCAAGATTAAGTTGCAGAATGGGAATCATTGGCTACTACAAGAGGTAAAGCATGTTCCAAAGCTCAGTAGGAATTTAATTTCAGCAGGGCAGCTAACTGAACAAGGTTGCACTGTTACATTTACTAATAAAAATTGGAAGGTTTCAAAAGATGCCTTAGTAGTAGCAAAAGGTGTGAAAGTAGGCACCTTATATCTTTGTACAGGTCATATTGTTCCTTCTACTTTAGCTGTTACAGAGAAAAAAAAAATAGGTTCAGGACAGTTGTTGCAGGTTTGCAGGAAGAGACTGTAAAAATTGCTGCAGGTTCTAAGACAACACTGTGGCATAACAGACTTGGGCATATGAGTGAAAAAGGTATGAAGGTACTTCATTCTAAGAAAGTTTTACCAGGTCTGAAATGTATTAATATGGATTTCTGTGAAAGTTGTGTGTATGGAAAATAAAAGAGAGTCAGTTTTCTCAGAGATGGGAAGCAAAAGAAAAATGAAAAGTTGGAGCTTGTGCATATAGATGTATGGGGACCAGCTCAGGTATCTTCTCTCGATGGCTCCCAGTATTATGTTACATTCATAGATGATGCAACTAGGAAGGTTTGGATTTATTTCCTTAGACAGAAATCTGATGTATTTGAAACATTTAAGAAATGGAGAAGCTTGGTTGAGAATGAGACAGGTAAAAGATTAAAATGTCTCAGATCTGATAACGGTGGTGAGTATTGCAGCAAAGAATTTGAAGATTATTATTCCTTTAATGGAATTCGTAGGCAGAAAACGGTTCCAGGGACTCCACAGGAAAATGGAGTGGCTGAATGCATGAATAGGACAATAATGGAGCATGCAAGGACCATGAGATTGCATGTTGGGCTGCCTTTAAATATGTGGGCAGAGGCTGTTAACACTGTTGTATATTTAATTAATAGAGTTCCTTCAGTTCCTTTGGGCTGTGGTATTCCAGAGGAAGCATGGACAGGTAAGAAGGTGAGTTATTATTTTCTCAAAACTTTCAGATGTGAAGCATTTGCACATGTAGATTCTGAAAGTAGAACCAAGCTGGATGCAAAATCAAAAAAGTGTACCTTTGTTGGATATGGCATTGATGAATTTGGTTATAGGCTTTGGGATTTTAAAAATCAGAAATTTGTGAGAAGCAGGGATGTCATATTCAAAGAGAAGGTGTTGTACAAAGATCAGTTGCAGCAACATGAGAAGAATGCAAAAGATTATGTGTGTGCTGGATGATACTCCAAATAGTGATGTTCCAGTGGTTCTATGCTTCGCAACAGCAACCAGAAATACCACAAACTCCAGTGAATGTTAGACGGTCAACAAGGCTAAGTAGACCTCCTGAAAGGTTTTCTCCCTCTTTGTATTCTATTTTGTTAACAAATGCTGGTGAACCCGAAGGGTATGATGATGCTATGCAGGTGGATACATAGGTTCAGTGGGAGCTTGCTATGAAAGAAGAAATGGACTCCTTGCTGAAAAATCAGACTTGGGAATTATGTAAGTTACCTGCAGGTAAAAAGGCTTTACCAAACAAATGGGTTTACCAGCTGAAAGAGGAAGATGGAGGTAAGAAAAGATTTAAGGCCATGTTAGTTGTAAAAAGATTTGCACAGAAAAAAGGCATTGATTTTGATGAGATATTTTCTCCGGTTGTCAAGATGACTTCTATTCGTACTGTTTTAAATATTGTAGCTGCTGAAGATTTGCCTTTGGAACAGCTAGATGTGAAAACTGCCTTTCTCCATGGTAATTTGGAGGAGGAGATATACATGGAATAGCCCCACGGATTTGAGGTCAAAGGTAAGGAGAAATAGGTGTGTAGATTGAAGAAGAGTTTGTATGGCATGAAACAAGCACCTCGGCAATGGTATTTGAAATTTGAAAATTTTATGGCTGAGCAAGGCTGCAGCAGGTGTAATTCTGACCATTGTATTTATTTTAAGAGGTTAGATAATGACAGCTACATTATTTTATGTTTATATGTTGATGACATGCTTGTAGCTGGGTCTAACATGGATCACATAAGAGAGTTAAAATAGTAGTTAGCACAGTCATTTGATATGAAGGATTTGGGAGCAGCAAAATAAATCCTTGGTATGAAAATTTGTAGAGATGGGAAGAACAGAAAATTGACTCTATCTCAAGCTGCTTATGTTGAAAAGGTGTTGCAGATATTCCATATGGAGAATGCAAAAGCTGTCAGCACACCTTTGCCTAGTCATTTGAAATTGACTAAGGAGATGTGTCCTAAGACACAAGAGGAGGAAGAGAAAATGTCCAAGGTACCATATGCTTCAACTGTAGGAAGTTTAATGTATGCCATGGTATGCACGAGACCGGATATTGCACATGCTGTAGGAGTCATCAACAGGTATATGAGTCATCCCGGATTGGAGCATTGGAATGCGGTAAAATAGATTCTTAGATATTTGAGAGGTACATCCAATAAACATTTATGTTTTGGGGGCTCTAATGCTGATTTAGCAGGTTATGTAGACTCAGATTTGGCAGGAGATATTGATACCAGGCGGAGTACTACAGGTTATGTCTTTACTATAGGTGGAATAGCGGTGAGTTGGATTTTCAGGTTGCAAAAGGTGGTTGCTTTATCCACCACAGAGGCAGAATATGTAGCTACAACAGAGGCAAGCAAGGAGATGATATGGCTGCAATATTTCATGGAAGAATTGGGCAAACAACAGGTTAATTATTATTTGTATACAGACAGCCAGAGTGCCATACATCTTGCAAAGAATTATGCCTTACATTCAAAGACCAAACACATACAGTTGAGGTATCACTTCATTTGGTCAGTGTTGGATAATGGACAATTACAGTTGGAAAAGATACATACAGATGATAATCCAACAGATATGTTTACAAAGGCAGTGACAAGGGAGAAGCTGAGCTCCTCTTCAGCTTCGGTTGATCTTCTCGACTGAAAACAACAAAAATAGAACAACAGAGTCCAGGGTGCTTATTTCCAGTGGGAGCTACAGGGTCAGTGGTGTTATGATCAGTCTCCAAGTGGGAGATGATATGGTGTGGAGTCTGATCAGTCTCCAAGTGGGATATTGTTGTTATATGGAGCCTAATCAGACTTGGAGGTTACATTTTCCCCACTTTTATTAGTGTGGTTTCCCCTCAAATTCCTACAGGGTCAAGGGGCAGCGCCCCTTGCAGGGGTTTGGGGGCAGCGCCCCCAAGACGGGGTCAAGGGGCAGTGTCCCTGGTGGGGTCCAGGGGCAGCGCCCTTGGCGCGTTCCCTAACCTCACACGGTTTTTTACTATTTTATAAAGGCACCGAGAGTTATTTTTTCATTGACTGACATAAGAAAACCCTATTTTTGTAATCGACAAAAAGCTTGATAAAAGCGGCTAAGGGTTAGGGTTTTGAGATATTGTATTGTAGCATTTGCAACAGTATTGAGTTGCAAGGATTGCTGGTTGTAATCGATTTGATTTACTGGATAATAATATTGGACTCTCTGTTTGGTGGATGTAGCCCGAGTTTGGGTGAACCACGTTAAAACTTGTCTCTCGTTGTTATTAATTCTATGTATTTCTATTTCTCTGTTTAATCTTTATTTGCATTTAATTGATATCTTCTGCCGACTAACCCTAACACACATGATCAGACCCATGGCCCTCGAACTGGAAATTAGACATGCACCTTTACATGTCTCAAATTAGTTATCATCAAATACATGCACACCACTATCATCTTCAACTTTGAACAGGATGAAAATAATTGGTGAGGCAACATCATCATCATCCCCAAGGGATGATCTGCCAAATTGAAGATAGGTGGCCACACTATCCTCACCTTCTACATAACTTTCATAAGATGCTGCATCACACAACTTAACCTTTCTAACTACACACTCAATCTGACCTGATGCATTGTTGTCTGCTACATGCTTGTCATTTACACTACTCAACTTAGGGGACAACAATCCTGCCACATATTCATCCCTCATTCTTTCCTTAGCATCAAGAGCAAAGTAAGCCTCCTATAACTAGCACACTTGAAACACTTGTGATGAACTCAAGCCAACCTCATATGATTCATAAAATATATTAATACAGACTAGGATAGAAGGCCTGAAGGGTGTTGGGATTTTTGATAGAGAAATTGCAAACTAGTGGTTGAAATCCATGTTGGATTCACCCACATAACTTCTGATATTTTCCAATTCCCTGATAAGAATAGCAGGGTCAAGACCACTTGCAAACTCTTCGAATGCAATCACCAGATCCTTCCAAGAAACAAAGTGATGTTGAGGAAAACCACCGAGCCACTTCTATGTATGTCCATACAGTGATCGAAAAAAGAATTGCATCCACATGTCCTCATCATCAAATTGAAAATTATCCATCGATCTAAACACATAGCAACATGTACCACCCCATCATAGAGATCACACCCATCAAAAATAGGCATTTGATAATAAATTTTTCTTGGCATAGACCGCTTTTTCATAATTGACCCATGAGAGGTCTAATTGTTTGTATGTGGTCTCATTCAAGATGGGATGAGGCTAGGTAAATGAACAAGATGTGGCAGCAAGGAGAGCACTAGATTGAATTTTGGATTGAAGTAATTGTATTCGGTTTTCAATTTCTCTTTCTTGCCTAATGAGTTCATTCACTATACAAGGACATTTGACTTTGGGGTAGGGGAACACCAAACACAGGGTATTCTGAATAATAAGATCAGGTTTCATCATAAGAATCACAAGCATCCTCATCCATATAGTATTCAAGATGTGAAACATTGGATGATGCATATAAAGGATCTACCCAATAGTCATAATTGTGCCAAGAGGCCATGACTACAAAGCATGCATCGTGTCAAAAATGGACTACATCTTCTCAATGGATAATTTCATTGTAAAACAATTTTTTACTTCAAAAGAGGGAAGAAGAAACAACTTCATAGACCTCTATTCTTGCTACTGCACAAGATGAATGAATTTGTTGCACCACTAACTATATACACCTAAAAATGACACCATTTATCATTTTCAAACAATCTTATTCTTTGAAACAACGTGATAAAACACATTGCATCAAAGAGGGGCAAAATGTATACACCTAAAAATGACACGACTCTGTCTAAATAAATATTTTTAATATTTATTTAAGTCTACCTTGCTCTATCAATAAATAAATAATTAAATTTATTTATTCGATTCATATTCCTCTAAGTTAATTAAATATCAAAATATTTAGTTATCTCTTCTAAAGTCAAAATTAAATAAAATCCTTTATTTAATTAAATTCTTCCAAGCAATTAAATAATTCTAAATTATTTAATTAAGTCAAAGTCTATTCCTCCAAATTTAAATAAATCATTTAAATTTATTTAAATCCTCTCACTTTCCAAAAATAAAATATAATTAAATATTTTATTCTTCCAAATCATGTGCAAGTAATTAAATAAATTTATTTATTTAATTCGCTTTCTTATCTTCCAAATCTTCTAAAAATAAATTAAATAAATTTATTTATTTAATTTGCTTTCTTATCTTCCAAATCTTCTAAAAATAAATTAAATAAATTTATTTATTTAATTTGCTTTCTTATCTTCAATATCTTCTAAAAATAAATTCTTCTTGTCATACAAAAGCAAAAGCTGAGTTAACTGATTTAAAGCTATTAACAAAGCTCTTAAATTAGAAAAATATATTCTAATTTAAGAAATGAAAACTCATCCTCATCAAGAAAGCAATTAACTCAACAAAGCTTCATTTTGAATGACACATGTCCTTCTTCTATTCGCGCACGTTCCCTCAAACATCCTCTACCATTGATCTTCTTATTTCTTCTACACCATTGATATTCTCTCTCACAAGTCTATAAATACAGTCCTTTTCTTCCATTTCTAGATATCCAAGCTTTCCATATCATTACTCTGCAGAATTATTAGTGCACAATATCATTCCATATCAATCTATAGCTTGTGATCGTCCTCCTTTGTATTTGAAGTTCATCTTCACTGCAAGAAGTATCCTAGCCATTTCTCCATCGCCATCTTGAAGAACAAAGCAAGGAAGTGTGCTTCCTGAGAGCCACAGTCTTCACAACAAAAAGATCGATCAAGAATAGGCGAGCAATGGAAACCGCGGGATAACAGGGTTGTAAGATTTACTCTTTCGTTTTAAGCTTCTGTTATCTACATGTTCTATTATGTTTTTGGGTTTGATATTAATTTATGATATTATCCACTTTTACCCATTATACCAACAAGCACCAACAATAGTAGAAATAGTTGAACAATATTGTAGATTCACCACCTGACTGAATGAGGAAATTTTTGGAGCAAAAGAACCACCAAGATAGAAATACATTTCTAGGTCCAAAACCAGTAGAGTCTTCATTTCATTTTCAACCCAACAACAACATGACTTGGAAACCTGTTAAATTATACCAAAAAGATTTGTTCCCCAGAAATGGCACCAAAATGTTGGTTCCTAAAATAACATATCCAAATCCTTAGAACATTATTTAATCTTCGAGGCCAGGGGTGTCGTCAAAGAGGTGAAAAAGGAGTTCATCAACATATCTCAGATGGTCAAAGGCCAATGAATGAGAGTAGGTTATCTCTCTTACAATTCGAGCTCATCTTAGACTCAGGAGGGTATTCCCTAAGGTTTGATAAACCTGATGAAGAGCTAAAAATCGGTGGCTAACCCAACTCACCGACTTGATTCCAAACATTGTCACTAAACCAAGAACAACTAGCAACATAAACCTCAATATATCTGATTGCACATGCACCCATAAAATAACACCATTTACATCTCCATAAGATACATTCATTTGAAATTTTACACAATGGCAAGATCCATACATGCATTGTAACACCCAGTTTAGATTTCACCCTAAAAACTAAGTTTAACCAAAGGTAATAATTTTTTTTTTTTAAGTTTCAAACAGAAAAGTAATTTGTTTCTAAATTATAATCAGGTAGTTCATCCATCAACTATCAATATTCATGAAATTATAAATTATGCAAAAGGATATATCCATCTACAACATTTAAACAATATGTTGTTAAAAGTTACTTAGAACAATTCCAAAATAGAAACTTACCAAAGTCACTGCATCTCGATTGTCGACCATCCAAATTCAAGTCTCGATAATCCTCAAAAATATAGAAGAGAAAGTATCTTTAAGGAGCTTAACCTCCAACCACAGACCATCGGTCTCCCGCACTCCTTCCTATCCAGAAGTGGCCCTACCCTACTCAAAAAGGATAGACTAAGGATAACCAATAGTGTTTGCCATCTGAGTACTGGTGTTGTGACCTACATAACTTGTTATCATGCAATCCCCTAGATACCCTCTAGTCAAGCATGACCACTCCACAAGCTACGCCATCCAATCACAGTGAACTATCAATGCACTTGAGGCTCATGCATTACCTTGGCCAAAGGATTTGAATATAATTAGCGTTGTGTCAACGCAAATAATAAGTTCACCCACCCCAACTTGACTCGAATTAATCGCAATCCTACAGTTACCTATAAATAAGTTAATATAACGACCTCGATAACCTCAAGGTGTTCGAATCTCATCATACATTAACGCATGGCAATGAGATTTACTCTCTCTCTCTCTACTTAGCTCATGGAAACATTTCCGTCCATGTGATAAAAGAATGGGATCCTAGCTTATCGATTATTCGGATAATGCTAAAAGTTATTTCATTGATCATTAAGTTAGCCCACTGCTTAAATTATCCACTCAAGAGTGGACACTAAACTTAACTTTGTTGTTTCGGAAGGGATATACTATAAACCAATTTATAGAATATAAATATTCGAAGACCCTAAGTTTAAAATTAAACATTCTAAAGAATCTTCTTCGACCAATCGAAATCTTTGACATGGCTTAATCTTTGCCCATCTAAACATTTAGAAATCCTATCTTGTTGTTTCTATTAACAAGAAGATAGCATGCAAGTCTAGGTTAAATACTTGACTAAGGACTCATTATATTTGTTCTAACACTTCATTATTTAAACTTATATGGCTGTAAGGTCCAAAAGGTAAGTCTATACCTTCTTTCGGGAACACAACAGTTTGAATACTTTAATAGCAAAAGAGTTGCCTACAAAGACAAATGGACTAAAACTTGTTATCGTTTGCAGTAAGGTTAGTAAATTCTCTATGGTTGACCGACCATTTTAAACTTAGAAATAGAGGAGGACTGTGAAGTCTTGCATGTTTCAGCTTACACTTCACACCATTGATACTCCTTTGTCGATGGTTATCACAAAACAAGTCTTTTACTTTAAAACTAGCTGACTTTTAAATTTGACAGAACCAAGCAGTGGTATTCGGCTGGCCATATGAGAACTCATTCCACGTCGACCTAGGTTTTGCCATTGCGGCTAGTGATAGTTGTGAGTTATTTTACGACCAAACACTTAGTCTGAATTGCACTCTACTCATAACCAAAAACCTCCTAAAGTTGAACCAACGACTACACAATAATCTTGACCTTCGATGGTGCTTCGAAGAACAATGAAATATACTATGGGTTTCACGACTGTGGTGCGGTGCAGTGCAGGAGACAAAAACATTGCTTATGTTTTGAAGGTGATAAAACACATAGGCTACAGTTGATAACAATTCACACTTTGCATCTTTAAGCAAATTCTAAGTTCCTTCGAAATGTAAGTAGAGTCATTACTTAATATAAACATAACTGATAACTATGACTACACAGAGATGAGGTGAAAAGAACCTGAAGGTAACCTCCTGTGTCTGCTTGCAGACTGGTCCAAGGTGTTCGTTCTTCTCTTAGCCGTTCATCTTTGCTTCTTGCTCAGTCCCCTCTCCGCTTCTACTCTGCTTCCTCCCTCTAAAACTAACTCTAACTATCCTCTAAACCCCATCTAGTTGCAAAGGAAAAACTGCCTCCCCACTCTCAAGACCACGCCTAACAATAAGGGTAACTACCCGGCATGCATAACATTCTCCTCTTTTTGTGACCATCACCAGAAATGGTTTGGCCTTTTCTAGTCAATCCGCGATTATTCTCCAAAGTGGAGCTCCACACTTGGCGAGGTGACGGTTGACAGTTTTAAAAAACTGTCACACTACTCATATCCATTATGAGTATAAATCAAATGCAAAAACTATGAAAATAGCTAGGCTGATGATCATCGTGAGATTAAAAGCTTGAAGGTAAAAAGATTATTTCAAAATTAAAGACATCAAGAAAGGACTTGAGTGAGTCTCTTTCGAGCTACTACCCGATTACCAACATCACAAAAGAATAAAGGAATTACCTCAAATTGACAATATAAATATAACTTATATAATTTAGTATATTCCTTTACGATACAACCAAAGGTATTACACACCATGGTCTCTAGATTTAAAACATTATTTAAACCTTTTAATATTCAATAATAGCCCAATATAGAACAATTCAACATCTGTCGAATTTCGCAAGGAGACGTTTACGTCATACACTCGTAGAGCTTTACAATGATAATGACGAATTAAGTGCAAATGCAAAACAAGGTTTGGGATCAACTTACGCACAATTTTTGACTTTTGCGCTGAACCATTAACAAGACACGACTTACAACTTGACCTCAAGTATATACATATATATACATATAAACATTATATCGATCGTTCATATTTGATAACACGATTCAGAGTATTACGACACCGATGTCGATTTCCCAAACTCAATACGACAACTTACGAAAGGAGAAAGACCTATTCTTGCAAACCTTGACATCTCGTCTAAAATTGACTTAGCCCGTGATCAAAGCTTAACTCAAGGCATCTAGGTTTAACTACCTGATATTTGTTTTCAGTGGCAAGCACCCATGGGTTATTCTAGAGTCTATTCTCTCTTTCTCAAAGATACTTTCTCTTCTTCTTTCTTCCTGGTGTACATGTTCCATCTATTCCTGTCATTGACAATCTCACATACAATTTTGTGGTCAGAGTACCAATATTCTGATCAAAACACATTTATATCAAATCATTTCATTTTCATATCGAAAAGTCATTCTAATTCATAACATCATATTGATCATAATCAAGTAAAAATCCATGACTTCATAAAATTAACCTTTTCTAAACATATCATCATTTTCTATGGTGTTAAAACATATCCACATGGATGTATTATTCAAGAAAAAGTAAATAGTAATATTGAATCCAAAAAGGGGATGTAACATGCATGACATGATTAAAAAAGGATTGGAACAGTTGTGGATTACTTCATATTTGTACTTGGTTATTTCACAAAATCATGAGCAGCATGCAAAAACTAACCCAACCCTACTCCTACTCTTACAACTAAAAGGATGAGGGTTTGATATAAAAAGTATGTTTGATCCTTCTCCAATATGGATTGATGCCTACTCCATTGGGCAACAGAGTCATGAACAACAAAGAGGAAGGATCTATACCCAACATCCATCAACAAAAACATTAAATGTATTCACATACAAATCCAATATATAAAAAAATAAAATGGACATACTTGGTAATCCATGGAAGAACTACAATAACCCATACATATCACATAAATGACTATTACAAACCTTGCAATGCATTAATATGTTGTCACATACATCAAATTTGCAATTACATTCATGCCAATAAATGTAGCAAGAGAAAATACATAGATGCACCCATATATTCCCCTAAATCACTGCAATTTTCCATGGAGACATACCATTGCCTAAAAATATTTATTGATGAGCTTTCCTATGAATTGTTGGAAGTATTCCCTCATTTGCAAACTAGATTGCCGTGATTTGTTGCCTAAGATTAACCTTGAAGCACAAATGGACAAGATAACGGATTTAGCGACCAACCCATAAAACATCTTCTAAACATGTATATATAGAATTAGTTTTCATTGTTAGGGTTTAGGCAGGAAAAACCTACCCCACCTACCACCATAACACATGCATTCAATCTCACCATCCTCCCCACCTACCTACAATTCATCTTCATTAATCAATAATGGCATGCAAGCGTTTGAACAGGGAAATCTCACGAAAAAGCGTGCCAACAATCTTTTACAACACTTTAAAAATCCTATTTAAAAATGACTTTCGGCGCCCTTAAAGTTTGGCAAACCTTTTTGGCAGGTTCGCAGGTTCACGAACCTATTAAATCTCCAAAAATCAACTTGGCTTTCCTTTTCTCATCTTTCTAAATTATTTGTTTCTTTGGTTTTTGACATTTCAACACTTTTTGAAACTTGAGAACTATCGCAACTTTGTCTCTTCCTTGTTTTCTTTTGTCTTTAATCCTTCGGTAAAATTGGGAATCTTTGAACCTATTCAGCATTTCAATGAGTTCTCAAACCTACGAACTCACTAAAACCTTTGTCTCTTTTCTTTCTTTTCACCATCCTTTACTTTCTTCTCCTTAGGCAAACTAGAGAAAGATTGAACCATTTTGGTGTTTCGAAGAGTTCACGAACTTGCGAACTTGCTGAAACCTTTATCTCTTTTTCTTCATCGTTCACGTCTTTTTAGAAAATCTGCAGAAATCCAACCCCAGTCAAGAAATGTGGAAGTTTGAATGGTCTCTGGATATGGAGAAACTTGGGAGGGGTCTAGGATATGTTTGAAGGGACATATAATTCTCACGGAAGAACGAAGGGGAGAGGGATGCGCGAGTAGAGAGTGGAATGAGATGGGGATGCGCAGATCTCAAGGGAATAAGAATATGTCCCAATCCTCATGGGAACTCTGCCAAAGAAGGCCAATCATGAAAGTGGATAAGAAGGAAGGGAATGGGAAGAATGGATTTGGTAGGGGGGTGGATGCATCTGTTGGAGTACAGACAACACTGAGAGGGGGGGTGAGTCAGTGTTGTATCTAAAACAAGATTTTAAATCTTATCAAACTTGACAATGAACTTTATCAAAGAAGTGAGTTAAATACTGAATGTTCAAACATATAGAACAAATGAATTCACACAAAAACTTGAGACCATGACACAAAATGTTTCGCGAGTGGAAAACCCTCCTGGGGTAGAAAAACCACTCAAAACTGCCTCACTAGATTAATCATGAAAGCACCACAATTTACATAGTCTCACTGATTGATGAATGCCTCACTGGCAATTAGAAAGCCTCACTAACACATATATTGTCTCACTGACATAATAGCTGATTACATCAAAGTTTTGAATACATGAAGATACAGAGGGATACTCTATTTCACTTCAATACACCTTATGTCTCCTTTTTGTTTTTCACATCAACACCCTCTTCAAGTACACCTTTCTTAAACACACATCAACATCATTTGTCAATAATAAAAAAATTTCAACTCCCTACAAAATATGTCAATACCTCTACAATCAATCTATCCCTTTTGCAAACTGAACTAGACAAACTCATATCTCAAACTAATCACACTATACTTACATATGAATAGCCTTCAAGATTGCTTCCCTCAAGAGCTCTATTTCATTCAACTCTCATCTTCAAAAACATAAACTGAATGAAGATGATATGCATGCTCTCTGTCCTTTCTGCATATACTCATTTGATCATATCATCTTTACAAGAAAGTTTCTTGTTTGCTTTGTTAATGTTCTGTTCCAATCCTCTTTTCTTTAAAACAACATCACACCTCTCCATATGGATGACACTCCCCTTGAATCATTCAAAACACCAATCTTTTATCTCCATACTTGACAAACTGCACATATATGAAACATTCTCTTCTTTTGATACCAAACAAGATTTATCATTGGCTCAACTCTACACATAGCATATTGATTACTGTTCCAAGCCTTCTCATAGAGTATACAAAACATGAATTCATCTTAGAGTTGTATATTAAAACCTCCTTTTGGTTTAATCACACTAAACTATGTTTTCCTTCATTAAATCTTTCAATTTTCATATATACAAAAAGATACCTATCTCATCCATCTTATAAACCAAGTCTTGTTCCATTTTATATCATATAGACCAAGAAACTAAATCTCCTGGCCCTCTATGTCCATTCAACTTCAGTTATAAAGTAGTTAAAACCCTTTTAAGGAAAGTAGCCCATCAAATTCGAATAAGGAAGGTAGACCATTGCTTTTTGAATCGATTTAAATATAAGCCTTTAGATAAACTTGTCGCACCCTCTCATCTTTTAATTATAGTCTTTGATCTTTATTTGAGTGCT
This sequence comes from Cunninghamia lanceolata, assembly GCA_027924645.1. Classification (NCBI taxonomy): domain Eukaryota; kingdom Viridiplantae; phylum Streptophyta; class Pinopsida; order Cupressales; family Cupressaceae; genus Cunninghamia; species Cunninghamia lanceolata. Next base: position 1,077,896 of record BSBN01001170.1, read on the forward strand.
CAAACGACTAGGAGAGAAGATTACAAGAAACAAGGGGCCGATAAAGTTTATGTCTTAAAGACCCTTTAGAAGGTAATCATAAGTTATATGACTTACACTAATAAGTCAACTTAAAAATAGAACAAAAAGTGACTCAAGGCTTGACAGGTTAAAAGCATGTTAGGGTTTAGTGTAGACTAGCTTCTTTTTAGGGCTTCAACCTAAATTCTAGGATTTTCCTTCTTTGAAAACATAAGATTTTAAGTCTAATTCCTCATGATGAACACCTCTGCACTTACTTGAATATGTATAAGTGAACAACTCAAAGACTGAGCACAAGTCCTGATTGCCTCTTACAAGTCATCTTCATAAGGTAAAGTGAACATTCTCTTCAATAGCAATGCCCTTGTCATTCATTGTCAAAATCAAGATTCTCTTTGAATACTTTTTGTCCTGTGAATTCTTTTGAAGTTCTAGATTTCCTGCATCTCATCTCAAGATCTTTACTCATGATATATCATGTCCTTACATGTACGTTCTTGAAGTCTGCAGTGAACCTTTCACCATGAAAACTATGAGGATCATAAAAAAACATCCTGCCAATATGTTACCTTTACTATAAGCATTCTGATAAGAGTCATGAAGAACAATATATATCATGAAATCCTTTGAGTCATAATCAACAATATAAGATGATCACTACATGACATGAACTTCTCCACCACATATTTAATGTCTCTGTCATCTGCAAGCACAAACCCCTTGATCAATTATCACTATGTCATTGACATCACTGTCCTCTATTTGATCACTGTTCATATCTCATATACTGTCCATACCCCTGAACCATAACAAAACAACATATGAATGACCTCACTCCTGAAGATGAAACCTCCTGAGCCATGCCATATCCAACATGAACACCATTTATCTTGAACAACACACTGAGGAAAACCAACATCACTGAATTATATATAGGGGCATAACATCCTAACACCAATGAAAACAAACAACATCAAATCCACAACTCGATCAATACTGTTGACATCTCAACAAAACAATTGAGGTCAATAATATGAACTTAAACATCATGTACACAAGCATATCCATATCAATCAAGACCAACACATCCAACACTGTCACTGCATGCACAACATCAACAAACCTTCATGGCTGACATACTTTTTGACATCAATGACAACTATCACCATAGGGTAACAAACTCCCCCTTTGTCATCGATGGCAAAAACAAGCTCACTCCTTCTCCCCCTTTTTGGCATCTAATGACAAAGACATGAAAAAACTCTCCCTAACTCCATAATTCCCTCTGACATGCAGACTCACTGTTGCCACAGTTCCATGACAAATGTTGGGAATAAAAATTGTCACCTTGTTTCTTCAAAAAATAATACTGCAAACATTTGCTCCCCCTTGGAAGGAACCCTATCCAAAACACCATCACTAATAGGTGTCCAAGCAACTACCAAAGCACAGAGTAAAAATAACTATCTCAAATCAATCTGACCCCCTGAATCAAGAGCATTGGCAGCAACATGCATGACCTTGATGTATAATGCATGATCTACAACACAATATGATATCCAAAAAAATTGAATTATGTTCACATTTTTCATGACAATCAACAAATTAAAATGCATTAACTTGTAGAACTTCTTTCAAAGCTCTGTCAAAAGATTTTTGGTTTCTCTGCACATATTAAACTATGATTTCATTTCAAGCCATATAAATTGTATAAAGACTGCCTTGTTCAAAGAACCTGGATCCTTGTTGGAGTACAATCAATGTCCTTCTGTTGTCCTGATATCTTCTTCACACTGTTGTTTACACCACCTGCTGTCTTTGTCAAACATGCATTGCTCTGCACACAAAACTTACAAAGTCATTCTTGATTTATTATTGAAGTGATTGTCACTTGTTTTCTTCTCAAACATGCCCCTTTCCTATCTTGAGATTGTTTTGTGAATTATCTCTAATAAGAGGATCTGCTGCATCATCATGCTTAATGCCACCCAATACTACCCTTTACTGCCTTCTATAGTCTTGATAAACTGATTCTTTGTACTCCTTGTTAGTCCAAATCTATAAAGACATATGCAACAATAACATTAGACAATAATGCTTTGTAAAATGCTGACAAAGGTTGAAGACCCATGAAGAATTATAAATCCTTTCAACAAATCAATTTTATGGACTGCAATATAAACCATTTAAGGCCTTATTGCACCAGGAAACATTTTCAAGAACATTGTCATGAATACCATTTTCATTGTATATACAAAATTGTTCACCACAAAAATACAATCAAGAGCGCAAAAGAAAATTGTCAAGCAATGTCTCCAAATCACTGTCAAGCACCAGTACACATGAACAGTGCATTAACATAACCAACTGAATCAAATAAAAAACAAATCAATGTGATCAATTGAAAGACCAACTATATCATGCTACTAATGTCAACTGTTATAAGGACTGCCATAAAGCAGAATATTGTCAAATCACTTTGATCATCTATCCATGACTCCTGACAACACCAAGACTGTTCCAAGAGAAAATAGCAAGAAAAGATTTTCAAAACACATCACTGTTGTTCTGTTTTGTTTATCTCTATCTTAGTTGACAATGTTAAAAGTTGATATCAGTTACGAGAATAAAGACTATATCACCCATAGCACCTTTGATCCTTAATAGTTCAGTCTTAGATCAATACAGTCACATAAAATGTAGTTTTGCATCAAAAACAACACAGTCCATCATGCATCATCAACCTGCTACAAAGTATTTTAATCTACATTTGCACTTGATCAAAGACTGTATCACTTGTCATAGCAACAACCATAGTCATATACTAATTAATGTCATCATTGTAAGGCATCAAGATCAGCACCAAACTAAGACATCTTTATATACCACTGTACCCTATCATCTAAATTAATAACTTTTTCAAATGAATGAAAGACTGTTCCAACTGAATGAATGTTGCGTATCAAGATACCTCTGTGTAAGTTCATGATCTCTTGTTGGATAGGTTTAGAATTTGATAGTCCCTTGTCTATTTAGACATGCAATTTTCATAAGGTTTCAAAATTTATGAATCTTAATCTCTGATGACTGTTACATCTCCATAACTAATTTTGTGTAAGCTTAGTATCTTCTAAAAGATCTTTAACACTAATTGTGTTTATCATTGCATCCAATGTCAACATTGTCTCTTATGACACCTTACATTTTGAGACTTTTGTCAAGCACTGTGGTACCTCTATCTTAGTCTATCCACTATGTTTTTTATGACCTTTTTACACTGTAATGAGTTGATGGTGTTGCCTTTTGACTTATACAAGACAAACTAAGATGGTCCTATAAGTCAAACTAAGATGGTCCTTTTGATCTTCATGAGAGATTGTGGGTTCATTTAACTTTACAAGAGACATACTTGTAAACTCTTAAAAAAATGATCATATATGGGTTCCTCAAACTGATTTAAGACAACTACTCATCTTTGTTATCTTAGATGATTATCAACAATTAAATCTCCTTTAGTCAATCTCCTAATGAGATATGAATGTCTAATCAAATTCACCCTTGACACTTCTCAAGTGCTACTTATGGGGCTGAAAGATAACACATTAACTAACTCCCCCTCAACTTCATGCTTCTCTTTATGCACTTGTGGATGGAACTTGTGCAGCATGCCCAAGCTCAGATTCTTTCTTTTCCTTTTCTTGTTTCTTTCTCCAAACTGCTATAGTCCTTGTTTTCTTATGATGGCTAAATGGTTTCAACATATTAGTCTTACAAAACATTTCTTTATGTCCAAACTTATGACACTTATAGCATCTGATTTTAGGCCCAATAGAAGGAACAAAAGCATATTCTCTTGTCAACAAACAATTTCTTTCTATGTGACCAATTTGATTGCATTTGTAACACACAATCTTGTAACTTTGATTTGAAGATTTACTAGGACCTTTAGTCTTATTCCACTCTAAACAATAACTTGCTCGAGTTTTACAATTCCTAGCTCTATGGCCATAAACATGACAGCAATAACAATAACCATGAAATTGAGAATAATTGTACCTCATTGTTTGCTTGATGGGTAGAGATCTTGTGGACTTGATTGACCTTCCTCCTTGATCTTTTGGAGCACTAGTATGATAACTCAATTCAATTTTCCTTTTAGGTGCATCTCTTGCTTTGGAACATTCTCCTTCTTCATAACCTAGACCATTTGTGTCCTTGTAATGCTTTTGTTTGCTCAACATGTCATTCAACTTGTTTGTGCTTTCTTCAAACACCCGATATTTCTTGGACAAAACCTTGAGACCTTCATAATCCTTTCTCAAACTGACTATTTCTATCTCTAATTTCAAGCATTCAATTCTTTTCACCTCAAGGTCAGAATTTGTTACATCTATTATTCTTTTGGCTTCCTCAATTTCAGCCTTTAAACTAATAATCACTTTGTTAGATCCATCAACATGACTCTTTAAATCTGCAGTCTGATTTATTGCCTCTTCAAATTCTAAAGAAACTTTTTCAAAATCTGAGCATACCTTGTCTTTAGAGTCTTTTTCTTGTTGAAGTTGGTCTTCTGATCTCCTATTCTCTTTTCTGAGCTGCTTGATTGTATCTAGGGCACACAATAGTTCTCCTTGAACATCAACTTCATCAAACCCCTGTCCATCTTCATCCACAAAGAGGTCTTCTTATTTATCATCAATCTCAATAGCAAAAACATCTTTTCTTTCATCATTCAAGGGAGACTCATTCAACAAAACATCACATCACATGACAGGGGTTTGTTGTTCAAACTTTTTCTTGGCTTCTTTCTTTTCTCTATTTCTTTTACTCTTTCCCATGGTACTCCACTATCAAAACCTACCCAAGCCAGTTAGAATTCTATAGGGAACCTATGCTCTAATACCACTTGTTGGAGTACAGACAATACTGAGAGGGGGGGTGAATCAGTGTTGTATCGAAAACAAGATTTAAAACTATATCAAACTTGACAATGAACTTTATCAAAGAAGTGAGTTAAATACTGAATATTCAAACATATAGAACAAATGAATTCACACAAAAACTTGAGACCATGACACAAAAAGTTTCACGAGTGGAAAACCCTCCTGGGGTAGAAAAACCACTCAAAACTGCCTCACTAGATTAATCATGAAAACACCACAATTTACATAGTCTCGCTGACTGATGAATGCCTCACTGGAAATTAGAAAGCCTCACTAACACATATATTGTCTCACTAACATAATAGCTGATTACATCAAAGTTTTGAATACATGAAGATACAGAGGGATAATCTATTTCACTTTAATACACCTTATGTCTCCTTTTTGTTTTTCACATCAACACCCTCTTCAAGTACACCTTTCTTAAACACACATCAACATCATTTGTCAATAATAAAAACATTTCAATTCCCTGCAAAATATGTCAATACCTTTGCAGTCAATCTATCCCTTTTGCAAACTGAACTAGACAAACTCATATCTCAAACTAATCACAATATACTTACATATGAACAACCTTCAAGATTGCTTCCCTCAATAACTTTGTTTCATTCAACTCTCATCTTCAAAAATAGAAACTTAATGAAGATGATATGCATGCTCTCTCTCCTTTCTGCGTATACTCATTTGATCATATCATCTTTATAAGAAAGTTTCTTGTTTGCTTTGTTAATGTTCTGTTCCAATCCTCTTTTCTTTAAAACAACATCACACCTCTCCATATGGATGACACTCCACTTGAATCATTCAAAACACCAGTCTTTTATCTCCATACTTGACAAACTACACATATATGAAACATTCTCTTCTTTTGATACCAAACAAGATTTATCATTGGCTCAACTCTACACATAGCACATTGATTACTATTCTAAACCTACTCACAGAGTATGCAAAACATGAATTCATCTCAGAGTTGCATATTAAAACCTCCTTCTGGTTTAATCATACTAAACTATGTTTTCCTTCATCAAATCTTTCAATTTTCATATATATAGAAAGATACATGTCTCATCCATCTTATAAACGAAGTCTCATTCCATTTTATATCATACAGACCAAGAAAATAAATCTCCTGGCCCTCTATGTCCATTCAACTTCAGTTATAAAGTAGTTAAAACCCTTTTAAGGAAAGTAGCTCGTCAAATTCGAATAAGGAAGACAGACCGTTGCTTTTTGAATCAATTTAAATATAAGCCTTTAGATAAACTTTTCGCACCCTCTCATCTTCTAATTATAGTCTTTGATCTTTATTTTAACGCTCAGATGACCGAGAGAGAAGATTACAAGAAACAAGAGGCCAGTAAAGTTTGTGTCTTAAAGACCCTTTAGAAGGTAATCATAAGTGATATGACTTACAGTAATAAGTCAACTTAAAAATAGAACAAAAAGTGACTCAAGGCTTGACGGGTTAAAAGCATGTTAGGGTTTAGTGTAGACTAGCTTCTTTTTAGGGATTCAACCTAAATTCTAGGATTTTCCTTCTTTAAAAACATAAAATTTGAAGTCTAATTCCTCATGTTGAACACCTTTGCACTTTCTTGAATATGTATAAGTGAACAACTCAAACACTGAGCACAAGTCTTGATTTCCTCTTACAAGTCATCTTCATAAGGTAAAGTGAACATTCTCTTCAATAGCAATGCCCTTGCAATTCACTGTCAAGATCAAGATTCTCTTTGAATACTTTTTGTCCTGTGAATTCTTTTGAAGTTCTAGATTTCCTGCATCTCATCTCAAGATCTTTACTCATGACATATCATGTCCTTACATGTACGTTCTTGAAGTCTGCAGTGAACCTTTCACCATGAAAACTATGAGGATCATAAAAAAACATCTTGCCAATATGTTACCTTTACAATAAACATTCTGATAAGAGTCATGAAGAACAATATATATCATGAAATCCTTTGAGTCATAAACAACAATATAAGATGGTCACTGCATGACATGAACTTGTCCACCACATATTTAATGTCTCTGTCATCTACAAGCACAAACCCCTTGATCAATTATCACTATGTCATTGACATCACTGTCCTCTATTTGATCACTGTTCATATCTCATATACTGTCCATACCCTTGAACCATAACAAAACAACATATGAATGACCTCACTCCTGAAGATGAAACCTCTTGAGCCATGTCATATCCAACATAAACACCATTTATCTTGAACAACACACTGAGTAAAACCAACATCACTGAATTATATATAGAGGCATAACATCCTGGCACCAATGAAAACAAACAACATCAAATCCACAACTCCATCAATATTGTTGACATCTCGACAAAACAACTGAGGTCAATAATATGAACTTAAACATCATGTACACAAGCATATCCATATCAATCAACAACACATCCAACACTGTCACTGCATGCACAACATCAACAAACCTTCATGGATGACATACTTTTTGACATCAATGACAACTATCACCATAGGGCAACATCATCTGCATCCACATTGAGTATTCGGCAAAGGGACTTAGGGAGATTTTGAAAGAGAAAGCAGAAGATAAGGGGATGTGGGGAACTGAGGGGAATGTGGATATATCCACACCAGGGGAAAACTCTGCATATCCAAATGAGGCCAAAACTTTTGCAAGGAACAAAATACACTTAGACAACTCAAGATTTTCTCAGGATTCTTTTTAGGGTTTAAAATATTTCCCAAGGCACAAAAAACTTAAAGTTCACAAGGGGGAAAAAGGATTTTCAATGGGTTTTCGGTGAAGTTATGCAAGTTCGGGAGTCAAAAAATTTGGGTCCCAACATGTACAAAATCATGTGAGCATGCATGGCAAAGTAGAAATACATAGAAAAAAGTAATCTATGATTAAAAAAAGATTGATTTTTTGAATTATAGAGATTTTGAGCCCCTAAAGCAATTATGTGTCACCTATGAAATCTGCATATCAACTAAAAATAGAATTAGTAGATAAGATGCACTCCTAATTTATTTATACCATAAATGAGTGCACATAAAGCAAGGAGAGAAAGAAAAAACTTGTAAGTAAAACATAGTATGAACATGTAAAATTAAAATTGTCATTTTAAAAATTAGAGTATGAAAATTGAATAATTTAGGGGTGAATATAGAATGCATACCTATGCCTTGAAGAATATGTTGAAAGATACCCCCACTATTTATCCCCCAAGAAGAGCAGACGTGATGATGTGAAACCTACAAAAACCAATAATACCTTATAGATCCAAGTGGTAGGCGAGTGTTTTGGTGCTCAAACATGTAGCTCCACAAATCCTAAAGACTTACACCAAAACCTAAGGCTAGGGATATGTTGTCAAAGGTAATGGGTAGGACTTATGCTTAGACAGTGACATGGATGGACCAATTACTGTGAGTGGGTAAACTCGCCTTCAGCTTTAGGCTCTGTAAGGCCAAGGGGGATGTTCCCTAGGGTCTCAACAATTGGACAATTAAAGAGAAATAAATAATTTAGACTCAAGGCCCTTAAGCAACCATACCCAATGTGCTATGAACTCCAAAATTTGTCACCAAGTCCATGTTAGCACTAAGTACATACAGACCTACAATACCTCTAACAAGTAGATGACAATCCACTCTTACCTTGCACCAAAAGATTACTGCTACATAGTATTTTTTCCAATAGATGACTCCACTTAACACTTCACACACAAAAGGTAAGAGGGAGATACACATCGGCATGACTCTCAAATGATATTTTAGTTTCAATATTGCATAGAATATAACAACGTTTGTAATGTTAAATCATGGAGATGTGGTGGATCCTGACCTGCTCCTATAGCTAAAAAGAAAGGAATTCTTATAAATTAAATGATGTTTGGCCTCTCACCAATCATACAGGTGCCTACTCCATTGGGCAATAAAATCACAGCTAGGAAAGAGGATGAAGAACCTATTTGTAAATCAGCATTGGATCCAATCTTTCATATGCACACAAACTCATAAGATAAAGAACCTACAAATGCACATACTTAATAATCCAGAGCACTATTGCAACTACCCATATGCAACATAAGAAGACCATCACAAAATCTTTGCAATGAATTAAAATGTTGTCACACATTCACCTGACTTATGGAAATAGGAGAGACCATTACAAGAACACTTGCAATGCATTATAGTATTGCGACAATAATCAAAATCCTATTGCACTCATACTCACAAATGTGGCAAGAGGAAATCCATATTCTATTCGAGAGTTTCCCTGAATAATTACAAAATGCCATGGAGACATACCATTTACAAAAAAAACCTTCTAGATTACACCTTCCTTAAATTACAAACAATATACATCATTTACAGAGCTAGATATGCATTATTTGATGCCTTAGAAAACTACTTGAAGCACATATAGTCACGAATTGGTTCAATGACCAACCCACTTTTACATCTTTTTTACATGTGTATATATAAATACAATTCATTATTGTTTCCTAGAGTTGAACCTTGGAGAGGGAAATATGTTTGCAAGCACCCATGCCCATTACATCATCTTCATGTGTGTTTACGGGTGGAGTCATGCCAAATTGCACCATTCACCCATGCTTTCATGTAGAAATTGTGTCGTTCAGGGGTCCCATGTGTGGAGCACAATCAATTCCCACTAGACCTAATGCAGCCAAGGCATGCATGCAACTCAATGGATGGCTTCATCCTAGATCAAGAAGATCAGTGAGGGAGGACATGCTACATTTAATCTATCAACCTAGGGATGTGTTTCTTGGTATGATGTCGGTGCTATATGTACAACTAAAGGTTTTCTGGATGTAAAGTTGTGTATAGCTAGTAAATGATAGTTGTTGCAAGATAAGAAAAGAATACAATACTAAAACAAGAAAGCTATCTTATAACTTTTGGAAATAACTATTATAACTAACTTTTAATTAAATAGATAACAAATTGAAATGAAGTCAAACAAAATCCAATTCTAAGATCTAATTCTAATTGCATGAATCTATTCCTAACAGGAGGTAGTCTACCTCGAGTGGGCCCTGACTCAGATTGACTACTTCCTTCCTCCTTTTATTAGTTAATAAAATCAAATCATTCACTTCACCACCATAAATCCAAAATGATAATAATAACAATCTGAAATAAGAACTATGTTTTATTTACTACAATAGAAAATATGATACAATCATGAAAAAATTCAACTTTTTAGATACGTTGGGTGAGAAAGATATATACACACCCTTCAACAATTTATGCATTTGATGGGTCTAGTTATTGGCTAGTTTTCTTATGTTTTTATGCAAATTCTCAGACATTCTCAGATAATTGTCCTATACATATTCCTACACCTTACTATCTTTTATGTTCATTATGCAGACCTAAACCTAATTATTAAGTATATGGAAATATGGTTTTAATATGATTAATTATGCATAATTATGTGTGGGAATGTATGGATTGTAAAGGATAGTTGTGCTTGATTATGGTTGTTAGTATTGTGTGCATGTTTTGTGAACTAACTCTTTCAGTTGGAGAAGATGGATTGTAGCCCGTAGCAATTGTAAGGTGCAGTCCACAGCCAAAGAGATCCCAGATAGCAGAATAGGGGAAGTTCCAAGATAAATTGAATGTAGCAACTACAGCATGGAGAAAATTGATGAAGATGGTTACACATTGTGATAGCAATTAATAAAGACAATTGAAGGAGAAGGATTCTATTGCAACTAGAAGTCTAACGTGACTAATTTAGCCAGTCCACGTTCCTCTGTTTCAACAAGAAGTTCCAATTTCATTAGGACTCTTCTTTCTTTCTTTTTCAGTTATTAGTTACTTGGCATTTATCACACTCATGTATGTAGAGAGTGGTGATTTATGATTTTATGTATGTAGAATGTTCAATTGCATATATAGTTACAAAGACAATGTTTATGTTTTGATGATGAATGAATGAATAAAATCTGTCAGTAGAATCTTATGTGATATTGCAAGGATTGTGTAATGAATGAATTGGAATTAGTATGATTGTGTTAATCTGAGCAACTAGATTTGAGTTAGACTAGTGGAGACAATCACTTGAGCAAGGGCCACTCAAGATAACTGTCCCTCACTTCATTTTCTTTATGTTACTTTGTTATAACAGTTAATTCATAAATGCATTAAATTCTTCAAGATATTCTAGTTGTTTAACTTGTTTAACTTCTTGTACTCTGGAGTGTAAAGTGTATGTTAGGAGATATGATAAACTATCAATACCAAGTTAAAACCCTAGTGTTCATCTCTTTAAATTCATTAGTTACAGTCTTCTATTGCAAGTACCCATAGCCACAATATCAGCATTACTTCCTTTATCATTGTGTAATTTGAATTATAATAATTGTCGTAGGATGAGTTAGATAGTCTAAAACTTTGAAAGCACATGCAGTGCCAGTGCCATCACAAGCTTACTAGCCCTAATCGGTAATTCAATGAAGGTCTTTTCAAGGGTTACAGTGGATTGTTCGATTAGGTTGTTCCTTTGAATTGTGTGATTGCCACCAAGTTTACTAGACATAGTAAAGACTCTATAACATTTATGAAAACTAACTGCTAATCGGTCCACTTCCCATAAAACAAAGGAAGGACTTTTTATTTTAAGAAAGTAAAATGATATTAGGAAACTAAGACTTTAGAAGAACTAAAGAGGAAGATTCCAAATCAAACTGTAACACAAACTAACTAACTGAAAATATAACTTCAAATGATCATGGATTCTCCATCTTCACAGGTCCTTCGAAAAGTGAACATCTGTCAACTACCAAATATCCTCTTTTCATTATTCATACTTAAGAAGGATATTAACTATCGCTGGATAGTTGTATGTGACTTCATGCTTTGTTGTAGGTTGATCCTCAGGCTACATGAAATGTGTTCCTTAGCTATAGGTGATGATCCTTTGGCTACAAGAACTCTTCAATCCTTCGGCTGTAGGAACTTCTTCAGCCCTTTAGTTGTAGTTTAGAACTATTCCAATGGAAAAAATCCTTATCCACTAAGTAAGATCATAGAAAACTTAATCATGGCACATTATGCTTAAAAATAATTACTTTAACACACATACATCTATTAAAATATAATGCACACAACATAGTATATTGTCTAGATATCAGTTAAAGTTTCGACTTGAAAGGTGGAAATGTCTGCAACAGTATGACTTAAAACAGGAAAGATAAACACTTAAAAGAGACAATTATGGTGCTCATCACCATGGCACCTGGAGGTGTATGGGATTCATATTATTCTTATCAAGTCCATTTGGGGTCATTAGTGGTGGTCTAGAGTCATGTAGGGGAGTTGCTAGAATAGTTGAAGCTTTTTGGCAAAAATGTAGGAATTTGATATGGAACATGATGTGAAGTGGAGGAAAATTTGCAAGAATCATGTGGAATTACATGTAGGAAGTGGATGGAAGGAATTGGGGAAAGGAGATGAAATCCTAGAGGTCATCGAGTTCTCACAAATAGGAGAAAATGATTGGTTTTGGCACTTGGAAGGAATGCAGAAAAAATAGGTAGATTGTACAAAGGGAAATGCAAGTGTGAAATCATGTGGGGAAGCCACATGAAACTTGACATTGGGATTGGAGGTGGATATGTGGCAACATATCACATATCACAATTTTGGAATAGAGGCCAACCAAACAAACCATGATGTAAAGGGGGCATGATGCAATAGGTATGTGCCACATGTCAAAGTGACAAGGAGGAAATGAATGAAAAGATTTGTAGGGATGGGATGAAGGAAAGGAGGCATAGTTGGAAAGGGGAATGAGATGTGATCTAGAATCCAAGACAAGTTTCACAAAGGGGATTAGGAAGGAGGAAATAGAAATGTGAGAAATTGACCTGAAATTGGATGCAGGAAAGGGAAGTGGAACTAGATGTTGGAAGCGGAGGTTGAAATGCAAGGATTGAGGGCATTTTAAGGTATGCAAACATTTTGTGTGGAAGTGGAAGTGGATAATAAATTGCGTGGAGAGAAGAGGAGATATAATAGGTGGTAGGATTTTCACAAAGGTGGAATGACAAACATAGGTAGATTTTGGATGCAGAGAGGGATGAAGGAACTGGATGTGGGACGAGAGATAGGTATTGCATCCTAATGGGATTCTGCAAAGTTAGAAAATTGAAGAAAATGAAAGAAGTTAAGTAGGGATTTCATAAAATAAAAAAAGGAATGGGATGGGAGGATAAGATGTTGGGAGAGCATAATACATTCAGTAATTAGTAGGGATTTCATAAAATAAAAAAAAATGAAGGGAAATGAAAGGAATGAAGGGCTTGATGAGATCTGCAAGGATTTCTTGTGAAACAGGAGATTAGAACCAGATGGAAAGCAAAGAGGAAATGTCTTGTAGTACCTAGAAAGTTTGTGAAACACTAGAAACTGACTTAAAACTTCCCAAACAAGATTTTATTGGATTTTCACAACTTCAACACGTGATAGGAACATGGGGATGACAAAGAGCAACTTCAAAGCAAAATATGACCAAAGGAAAATCCATTGACCAATTTCTTAGATTAGTTATATATGATGGGCATAAAAGGGCTAATACACAAAATGCTCAAGAACTTAGATAATTTTTGCTTTTTTCAAGTTGGGTCCCAACACCCACCAAGAACACCAATGCTTTGACAGTGTATCCATTATCCTTATTGGTAAACTTGGACAACTATCATGTATCATGGATAAACCCATTTATCCATCACACTTAACTACAAGGATGTTATGGGAAACATTTACTTCAACTATCATGTTGGAACAATATTATGTTAAGAAGGCGATAGTCAAGCCCAAATTTTCTTTTGTGCCACATTACAAAACATGTGTGATGCAAAACCATTGTATCATGATTGGGAAACACTAGTGAACTATACGAATAAATCACCGAGTGTAATAGAACAAGAAGAATTTAACCTCTCCATGCATTTATTTGCCACCAACAACTTGGTCGTGCTACATAATAGAGAGATGTTGAAGCTACTAAACCTTCTCGTGGCACTTATTGTAGCACATAATACACATTAAAAATCAAACAATGACACTAACTATGACTAACTTAAACAAGAGGTGCTCATATGCATAGGCCAAGGGGTAATGTTAACAACAAACTTATGGATTGAAGTTGGCCTCGTAAATGGATTGTTGGGAGAAGTCAAAGATATTGTTTACAATTTCAACTCCAAACCCTTAGACTGTTAGGAATTTGTGGGTCAAATAAAACTAATTCCACATAACCCAATAGGAGAAAATGATATAGAAATTAACCATAATGCAAAGATCAAATGACAAACATAAGATAACACAAGATATACCCTGGGAAAACCCTAAAGAGGGAAAAAATCTAGCCTCCAAAAGCATCCACACTCATATGTATTATTCAACAAAAGATATTACAATACGTGCCATGAGTCTCCATGAATACCTCTAAACCATCAAGCACCTCCAATGCATCCTCCATGTGTCCAAGGATGAATCCACACATCACCTGCCATGCTTCACAATATGCACTTGCAGGAGAGAGCTCAATACAATGACAGCCTCTCACAAACCTCCAATCCACCTACAATGAAATAGCCAACCAACCTAGCTAATGACCATGTGCTTGCTTTTATAGACCAAACTCACACAAATACAACTCATGGTATTGGAAAAAATCATTGACCCCCTTATTTAATATTGGTACTACATTTTCCCAACAATTAAATAATACAAATAATATCCCAGTGTTACATACAACTTTTACAAGTGGCCTCCAAATAAATATCTAATGTGGTTAAACATATCAATTAAGATGCACCACAAATAAATATTTATTTTACATGAATAAAATAATCCAATATTATGCAAGGTGTACAACACCTATTTCCCAACATAGACTTGCCAGTGTATGTCGTAGTTCAATTTGATACCTACAATGACCCAGCATGGGATAGGGAAAGACCAAAAAACATATCTTTGATACCTATAATGTGTGGTGATCGTAGACAACAGCCCCTAACCATGGCTTGGGAAGTTCTATTAGTCCATAAACCTAAGGCCTCAAATTGAGCAACGCTACACTAAGCATAGGCGAAATTGAAAGGCAAGGCCTAACATTTACAACTATATCTAGAGTCAAATTCATACAAAGCCTTCACATAGAACTTGCATTTAGTTTTGAATGGTACTCTAAAATGTAGAACAATCCTTACACCATCATCATCGAAAAGAAGAGACTCACCTACAACTATTGTTCTCTTAACACATTCAAGTACACACATTTGCTTTTGTTGCCTTACAAATTCAACTTGACGTTCTCATGGAAATATTACTTAAACTAATAATTTTTGTGTAGGTAAATATAGAACATAGAGCAAGCGCCATTTGTAAAGAGTGACACTACTCTCACTACAATTATTACTATACTCAGTGTTGGTTTTTTCCCAGACTGGATGCTTATTCCCAGATTTCCCTACAAGGTAGCCATCAGTGATCAACAGGATCTCTGGGCCAGGGGCCAACAGTGTAGGAGATAGACTCTATATTTTATCTCCTCTTCTTCTTCAGGCTCTGCAAGACCTAGGGGGGTATTCCCTACTCAACATCCATGAGGATATGCATACAAGGCTGGGATGCTGACAGAAAGCAGATAAGTCCTCCTGTAAGTAGACCAAAACTGAAAGATAAGAGCAAAGGGGCTAGCTTTGGGCCTATTTGCAGTTGTAGACAGAGGACTGAGGATCCTAAAACTAACTCTAATGTCCTAATGGTTGTTTTAGATTTTGATTTGGATTTTAAGTTTGGATGCAAAGCTGGACATGGTTATAACACAAAAACAAAGCATGATTGGTGCCTATCCAGGGCCTGGAGTCAGTAGACATACACCTGTGAATGATCAGCATGAACAGCTAAAACTGGATTGCAAGGGGATATATGTGATACCTGCCTTACAGATATCTCCCAATATAGAGTGTTAAGTTATCTCTACTTATGGTATCCCTACTGCAGTATACCCTTCCCAATGTTCAACCTGAAAACAGTTTAATCTACTCCTTGAGCAGAAGTTAAAAGATCAGACATTCAACATAGGAATTCTATGCTCTAGAATCTAAACATTGCCCAAATATCCAGATTCAGAAGAAGAATACATGCAATACTGGAGACAGAATTAACACAACACATGCTAAGATAGCATTTCTCATATAAGATTAATCATGAAATCAGTGGGTTCATGCCAAAAACATACAACAAGAGATACATAAACTCACAGGTTAAGCTGTACAGAGCAACCAGATCAGCTTGTTATGAGTTACAGAGCCAAAAATCTTCAACTTTCAACAACCACAAATGAGTAACACTTCCTGCTTATAACAGCCAGGTAGTGTACCATAGCAATTAATTACAGGGTTGACCAAAAATCCCGCCAGATACACAGTATCATGAAAATGGCGCTCAAACACTACCAGACTGGCGCCCAAACATGAATGCAGCAGGTAGGGGAGGAGACAGGAAGATATCTCGAGCCCTGCGCCACTGTCCGCTGATGTACACCTTCAATCGGGTACCAGATCCGCCCATACCTCTGCAACCTTCGCCATTAATGGCGCACCAACCCGCGGCCTTGGGAAAAACATCTAACAGTTGATCGCAACCATTTCCCGCCGAGATTCATCATCATGATATTCGAAAATGCAGGAAATCAATTATCCCACATGCACCCCGCAGCAACCTCATTAACACTTTATATACTAGGTCATGAGCATATATCATGTCGGTGCTTTTGCTCCTGACGACACTAGTATAAGACTTCATCATCATCATCCTCCAGCAGCATGATATCCTGTCGCTTGAAATATCACCCTGACGTCAGCATCATATCGCAATATAACCTGCATGATAATCGCCTTCATCCGCACAACCTGATCCATCGGAGGAACATCCTCCTGCTGAGCTTATACCAAAAGTCTGGCCGATGAACATCCTGATGACGTCATCATCATATCCTGCTGACGTCATCATCATATCCGCCCACTGCGCACCTCCTCATATCCGGATGACGTCATCATCATATCCACATCAGGATGATATTCGGAAGATAACCGGATATTTGGAAATATCATCCTGATGCACAAATATCAGGTTGCACTGTAGCTCCACTATAAGATCGGGGCGATAGATGAATATGATGATGCTTGAAAAGATCACCCCCCACTAGATAATGCACGAAGCCGGCAGGCGGATATCTCCTTGATATCAGCATCATCATGACGCTGGAACAAACATACACCCGGGTGATATTCAAAAATGAAAATATCACCCCCTCCTTCGGAAATATCATGATGCAGATAGGCAGAGAAAAAGATATCACCCTGTCATAAGAATGACGTCAGCATCATCAGGATGATAAAACAACGAACATGAAGTGATACAACATCATCAGGATGATATTGACTAAGATCATCCTGACGTTCAAAATATGATGACCCCAGTGAATATCGGGTCGCACTTAGAACTCTTCAACAACATCATCAGGACGATCATAACCAAGATCACCCGATGATAAAAATATCACCCCGGCGAAATATCATGAAGGCAGAAAATATGATGACCCCCGCAAGCAACACGGTGATAACTGGAAATATGATGATGATGACGACGACCCTTAAGAAAAAACAAGTCAGGTCGAACAACTCAAGGAATAACCCCTTCAGAATATCGGGGCAACATCATCATCATGTTTGGGCAAGGTGATAAATGGAAGATCACCGGATACTTGAAAAATCACCCCCGCAAGCAAACCAGGGCGCACTGTAGCTCATCAGCAGGATCAGGATGATATCCAAACATCACCCGATATTGAAATATGATGATGACGATGAAAAACAAGTCGAAGCAAACATGTTAATGCAGACCATCATCGAAGACAAGATGATGATGATGATCTCCTCCTCAAAGAAAATATGATGCTGCAGCTGAACAATGCTGAGGAGGTCCAACACTTAGAAAAATGGGCAAGAAGATAAAGGGTTCAAATGAAGAAACCCCCTGATCATGGAAAAAACAACCCCCAGGTCAAAATGAGTGCTAACACTCAGGAAGAAAGAAGAAGCTCACCTACTACTATTATCCTCTTAACATATCTAGGTATCACACATTTGCTTTTGTTTTCCTTACATATTCAATTTGACTCAAACTCATAACTTTTGTGTAGGTGAAAAATGAAATTATATTGATGTCAATTTGATGATGACTAATTGTGTGTTCTATTTCCATAAAAGCGATAGGAAATACTAATGCTCTAGAGAGAGAGAGAGAGAGAGAGAGAGAGAGAGAGAGAGAGAGAGAGAGTTGTCCACACAGTCACTTAGAAGCATGTAGCTAGAATTGCATTTTTTGAGAGTTTAGTTGCCATACTTTTAATTATTGCCTAGAAAGCAACTAACTAAGTTAGTTCATGGGTGATCCTTGTGTCATTCACTTGAAAAATATTTTCATGATGTGTGTAATTCAGTTGAGGGATTATGATTTGAGTCGGTGGAAGATTTGATAAAAAATTTGCATCCTTTTATTAAATCTAGAGTCTCTCTTGTTAGGAACTAGTCATTGCAAACCTAGTGATGTTGGCATCATGGGAATTAGTGTCAATGGTTGCTTTGATATCCATATTGTAAAGGCCATTTTTTTTCTTGAGGATTCTTTTGAAGATCCTTGGAGACTCGGTTTCATTTACCACTTTGGCCTTGTTTCGACATAAGAGCTTTGAAACTCTAATATTTGCAAATGAGTGAGTAGAAAAGTTGAGGAACGAAGGTTGTTGGTGTGATCAATGTCTCATATTTTCATGCAATATTGGCACATAAAGAATTTCAATATTCATATAAATTATTTATCCTTTAGTCACAAAAGCCCTACTTTAATTTCAATCAAATATCACCAAAGGTGTTCTCCTAGTGAGGCCCACATTAAGCAAGGTATTTTTTCTTCGTATTCTTTATTTGTAACTACTCGAATTGTCAATTCAAGGATGAATGCAAGAGGATATCATATATTATTTCACAAATATAATATATTGATTTAAGTGAATGACTTGTATTTATTTTAAAATTAAACGTTTGGTCATTTAGATTAAAAATAAAATAAAGCCTTTCATCAAAACCATTTTTGGGTGCTTTTCTGAAATCAATGCATTCCATGCAATGACACCTCTTTGAGGTTCATTGTCAAACGATGCATGCATATTTATGTTTCCAACACCCGTTTGAGGATTCTAAAATGTTGGATGTGCCTTATTTTGTTGGATTCTCATTCACGTGGAGGAGCATTTTGGAAGAGAGAGGGAAAGACGTTGGAAAAAAAGAAAGAGGGGCATTTGCTAAAAAGTTTGGTGGGGGGGAAGGGCAAGGAGGAAGCAGGAAAAAGGAAGGAATGCTAGAAAAGGAAAGAGGTTGGGAAGGCTATGGAATCTAGCTTTACACCTACCAATGGAATTTTCTTAAAGTTCTCTTTCCACGTATATTAACGTACTCTTTTACAAGTATCTTCCTTAAAATATGTATTGTAAGTAACATACTCCCAACTCCTCAATGTAATCATCTCAATATGTTTTGACTATTTCTGTTGAAATTAGACTATTAAATTTATCATCTTGTTGATTTTATACAATGTAAATCATTGTATTCCATGTGATGACACCTCTTTGAGGTATTCTTGTGCTTGTTAACTACTTGGGATTAAAAAATTCTAAAGCCTTTTTAACAAATCCATTTTGTGCATATCTTACAATTGATGCATTCCTTGATATGATGCCTCTTTGAGGCATTCTATCAATAGTTCACTCAGAAAGTTTTTCAAATTTTTTATAACTCTGTAATTTCTAATAAATAGTATGAACTTCACAGCTACCAACAGACATTGTTATAGTCAAATCTTGTCATCTTAACCTAGCTGAAAATCGATGCCTTTTGTATCTTTTTCCTCCTTCCACAATGTTATTAGTGTGAATAGGGATATTTCCTATCTAGTTTCCCTTATTGTGAGAATAATTCATATTATTTAACTATTTATTAGTTAAATAATATTCTCGCACATAATTCATATGTTAAGTTGATTTAGTGAGCTTACTAGATGTTTCTAGTTGTGTCTAGTTGTTGCTAGTTATTTATAGTTGTCTTATAGTTGTCTTATCCTACACATGTGCTATAGTTGTCACATGTCATAGGATTAAGACACTTGTCACGTGACTACAACATCTTAGCTTTCATCCTTGGCGTTATAAGCAAGGCTCTCATGTATATTGTAACATAAGATGAACAATTTTGCAATCATTGATAGAATAGAATTATTCTCTCATTGTCTCTCTTGTGCTTTCATGAAGTCCTAAATCTTGGGTGACTCCTATCTTAGCCAACTCTTACATGGTATCAAAGCTCTCTAGGTGGAATCTCTACTTGTTAGCCAAATTATTGAGAGATTTGAATGCAAATTCATGGTGGATCTTGATAGTTGAGTATGTTCTTCTCTTGCGTCGAATGATGACCTGGACAATCATAAAGACTTGATGGAAATACCAGATTTGTGAGGGTTTCCTCTTTGTGCCTTATATTGTAAGTTCATTTTGGAGTGTGATGCTACAAATTTGATAACACCATTGTGTTCAGGAGGTCCGAGATAGTCAAGATCACCTTTTGTTTCATCCAAATCAAACATCGGAGGCAAAATCTATGAGGTTTTTAATTCGAGGAATGATTACTTGATCCAGGAGGTATCTACAATTTCGGAGTAGTTTGGGCAAAATTTGACCCTGCCATTCTGTTCGGAAGGCATCAAAACCTACAAAATTGAATATCAAATTGACCAATCAAACAAAGTCGTAGCGAAAGGCAATTTTTTAGCAATTCGGTCGTACAAAATATTATGTGGAATATTCTGCAGGCGTCATTATTGCAGGAAAAATATTCTTGCACAGACAGTCGTCACCGAATCTTCTGCATATCCATTGGGTAAATTTATTGTTCAAAGGTTAAAAATGTTGTTTGAAGGTTTATTATTTGTTGTTTTTAAAAAAATTGCAGACTGTTTTGTTTAATAAAAAATATATATAGATGGTACCAACAGGGTATTGTAGCCCATGTTGGCCCCGTACTCCGCGACAGGAGCGCCATTATTGGTGCGATCCCTGTTTGACCGACGACCACCGATGGGGGTCAAACCCCTGGTCAGCAACAACTGTCATGTTTTAAAACCCCTAGCAAGTAAGCAGCATGAAACAAGGCTTCAACCTTTAATTTTTTTTTTTTTTTAAATTTTGTCTGTAAACTCAAAATAAAACCCGACTGTAGTAAAAATAATTCAAATTTTTATTAATTCAGTGGATTTTGACAAAACCATCACAAAAGAAGCATATTCAGGGTATATTCCCCTTAAACAAGCCTCTGCGAACAAGCAATTCATTGGTTTGGTATTTTATCTAGGCTATTTTTCCAAATAAGCGGATTTCTCAGTCCATTGGTTGTTTTAACTTCAACAAGGTGGTTTTGGCCACATAAAGTTGTTTGGCATCGGGAACTAGTGGTTTTTCCACTGCAGATGGTGGTTTTCACCCTAAACAGGGCCCAGTAAGTGGTTTTGACCATTCAGTCAGTGATTTTGACTTACAAACAAGGTAGTTTTCACCTCTAATTGGTGGTTTTCTGACTAGACAGGCAATTTTGTGTGCAGACAGGGAATATTCCATTTGAACAGAGCATATTCCAATGCTAGGTATTGATGATGTCATTATTGCGTCAGCAGTGACATCAGTGCTAGGGGCTTCCTATGGCCCCTTCTAGCCCTAATAGGGCAATTTTTTTTTTAGAGCCATAAATTTTTGCCACGATATCAAAAATTGGCAAACGAGATATCGTCGAGAAGATGGTTCTGAGAACTTCACAGTGGTGTAGGTTATTTTCTCATATTCTACTGTAGGTGCTAGATACAACTGCTTGAAGCCAGATCTTGGATTTTTTACTCCCAAGCTCATAACTTGCACCCACTTTATCAAAATTTTAACTTTTTACAGGCATTGGAAAGGTATTTCTATACTCTACAGTTCTGTCCATGCCATTTTTTCATATTATTCTTTAGATATGAGATTTTTAGTTTGAAGCACTTTGGGTACATATCACTCATTGATTGAAAAGAGTTGAAATTGGTGGTTGTTTTGGTTTGGGGGGGCTTCAATTATAGTGTTGATTGATTTTGTGATTTTATATATCTTCTTGTCCTCATCTTTTCCTCTACATAATGGATAAACAAAGGTTCCATTGTTAACACTATATAATTATGCAACTTGGAGTTAACATGCATGGAATGCCCTAATGGATCTTGGATATTCTTTATATGTTGAAAACAAGATACCTGAACCCAAAGATGATAATGAAAAAATAAAATGGATGATAAAGCATACAAAATCTTTTTGATGTCTTTGTAGTTTCATTTCCCTAGATCTCTTGTTTTAGATTGAGGCATGTACAAATTCACATGATGCTTGGGATAAATTAAAAATATTGTATGGTAAACAAATGAAGTTAAAGGCTATTAAATTGATAATGAATTGATGAGCCTTGATCCTAAGAACTTTAGCAACATCCAGGATTGCATAACTAAGGTTAATGATCTAAGAACACAATGTAAAGCATGTGGTATTGAGAAAAAGGACATCTAGTTGATCTACAATGTGTTGAGCACTAGTAGAATTTTGGCAAATAAATGACTACGTGACTAAAACTTTTAGTCACGACAACTAAAAATGATTAAATTCTAGTCATTTTTTGCAACACAGCTATAAATGACTATTTTGATGGTGGGTAAAAAACACAGCGATAAATGACTAAATAATTAGTCACACAAATAAAAATTAGAAAGAGAGGGAAATTAAAAAAAATATTTCGAATTGGAAAGAGGGAAATTTTTTCCATGAAAAATAATTCAAACAAAAGAAACCTAACCGCCTCTATGCTCAAGACATTGTTCATGCATTGGACGTGTTGTATAGGGGTTGAATTCACACTCAAAAATAGGTAAGGCTCATTGATGTCCATTTTTTTGCATTGATGAATTGGAACACAATCGCTTGAAGATGTTAATTTTATTGTATTTTGTTAAATTTTGTATTGGGTAGACCCTTTTTAGGGGGATTTCTCGGAAGTGATAAAAGAGTATCTGGAGAAGGGCATGGCTAGATGCATTACATTTAATTGCCAAGGAACCTTACTAGTAGGTCTGGTATTCATGCATTTTTTAAACTATAATTTTTTGTTGTGTTTGGTACTCTATTTCAGTTATGCCCATTTGCTAGATGATATAAATACAGACACTGAAATCTAATTCAATCTGTTGATTGTTAATACTTAAATAATACCCCTCTTATTAGGGATGCATGAAGTTCAAAGCTCAGTTGTGAAGGATCAGGGTTTCACGTAATTGTAGAAGAAGAACTACCTTAACCTTGCAAACTTTTTAAAAAGAAAACAACAAATAATCTTATATTGCTTAATACCCATTTCAGTTTCTGCCAGCCCTATTGCAGTTTAGTCCCCTGAATAGTCATTATTGTGTTGAAGTATTGGTGTCACAACTCAATTTTTGAATTCTAAATTTGAAAACTAAACATAAAATGTATATTCATTTAAAAATACAAATGATAAACAATTTAACAATGGATTACACTTAAAAAAATTGAGGATAAGATTTACAAATCCACTAAAAAGTGGAGGATGCATTATCATTAAAATAAAAGAGTGGAGGATGCATTATCATTAAAAAACAAGAGTGGAGGATGCATTATCATTAAAAAAAACAAAAGTGGAGGATGCATTATCATTAAAAAAACAAGAGTGGAGGATGCATTAAAGGTTGTAATTTTCTATAAATTGCCTAGAATTATGAGGAAGGACACGGATCTCTGTTTTTGGAGTACTGGAGAAATCTAGTTACGGCAAAGGTTGGGAAGTTTGGTTTTTTTCTCCTTGGCTTTTGTTCCTCTCTTTTGGCATTTGCAGTCCATTCTTGTTGCTGCACATACATAGCAATTGGTGGTAGCATTTCACCACTCAGTATGGAGTCATGTTGTCCGCGCCTCTTCATTAGAAATTCATCTATTGATTATACTTGTAGATAAGTTCTTAAATCATTACGGTGTTTTATTCTGTTTAGATCCTATAATCATTGCATTACATGATACAACATTTCTTTGAGGCAACCGATTTGGAAGGTTAAGTGTCACCCTGACTGATTGTTGCTTAAATCTTGTTTGAAGTTGATTGTATGTCATGGTAATTAGATTTAGTGTTTTCTCTTTTCTTGTTGTTAAAATCATGTTTGAAGATGATTGGATGGCATATCAATTTTGTGTGTATCTGTCAATCATTACTTTTTAGGATATGTCATCCCTTTGAGACATTATGTCAAACAATTCATGTGCTCGCACGTGTATCGGGGCATTTGCAACTACAACATCTGGTGAAATTTGCATTTCCTCTATGCTCTGATGTAGGTCTATACCCTGTTCTAAAGCCCCCACGTAGGCTCAGACAAAGCAGATACTGGCAAAGGTCGTAGATTTTTGGAATTTCATCCTGCTACCATGGCGATTCCATGAAATCGCACTCCCATGAGTCATTTGGTCAATGCTTCCTTCATCAGTGTATAACATCTGGCCAAAAACCCACCTTCAATTATGTTTTGATGAATGTCCCTACCCTATTCTAGGGCCCGTGCAAGCACAGGCAGGGAGAATGTTAGCAATGGTCGAGGAGTCCGCTTTACACTCACCAGTTTATTTTGCCCAGTTCCACACCCGAAATCTGCTATCCTAAATATGCCTCCCAAATTAAACTTCAATCTCATATTCTCATAAGTGTTGCGCTCCAGAATTGGTTTAACAGCTTCAACCATCTTTAATTGCGTCAGCAAATTTTTCAAATCTAGATTTAGTATAATAACACAGAGCCCACAGTAGATGAGGTGGAAAAAAAACAATGAAAACGTGAGAATATAGTGGAAAATACTTATTTTCAAAAATGAAGAGCTTAAATAGTAACAAGTCATAGATTTAAACCCCTCACATTTTATGAGTTGAAAAGAAGAAAAAAGCCAAGAACAGTTCGAATGCATCGTCTATGCTTCCCTGTTTTCCACGCATGTCTGCTAGGTTAGTTTCAATTACAACAGTAACAAAATTCCCCCTTCCACTATGCTTTGATGGATGTTTGTGCCTTGTTCCAAAGCTCCCACACTGGCACTGGCAGAGAGGATGCTGGTAGAGGTTGTGGAATTTTCATTTACAGCTGACAATTGCATTTGCTTAATAGTTATTAATGCCTTATCAACAAACTCGTTTTGTGCATATCCTAAAATTGTTGCAGTCTATGAGACCACATTTATTTGAGGTATTTTGTCTAACAGTTCATGTGATTTGTCTACGATTCCTCATTTTTGCATATATGTCTACCAGAATATATCCAACTATAAGATCTGTCTAAAATCCCCTTACATTTTGCTGCTATAGATGTCCATACCCTGCATCGAAGCTCCCATTTTGGCACAGGCTGGGAGTATGCCTTCACTGTCCAAGCCAATTTCTCCAACCTTGCATAGATCTTCTCTGTCTACAGATGTGATCTACATACACCAAGAGAACACATCCACGCAACCACGCAGGTTTAATTGGCATTTTAAATGATAAATCTTAAGGTGCCCTCATGTCAGCCAGTGATGTGAAGAAGCTTAACCATGCCATATAACAGTCAACTGTAGTTGTAATACAATAAGAGTTACTCATGTGATTAAAGTTTGTACAACGCCCATTTACTAAGACTGCATGCACCGAGAACACAAGCAAATCTTACAATGTGATAAAAGTAATAATTAAGTAATTAAAATGTTGTTTGTGGGGGTTGGAGGAGTAAAATGAAACATTTAAGTATAATGATATAATGAATTGTAAAGTAGTATATTGTAGATGTCACTCTTATAACTATTAAATATAAACTAGGGTTTTATATTGTGGTGAAAATGCAATATTTTAGTGCCCTATGTATATCTTGTTAACATTTTATCTCTGGTACATGTGCGTATTGTAAAAGATTATAGTGAGAATCAAAGGTGATAATTATTTAAGCAATTGTTAAATGCTTTAGAAAGTACAAATGAAAACTTAGTGTGTTGGAACGATTTTCCCCAATCTTGAAATGTGATCGAAGAACCCCTCCTTTTGACCTATGCAATAGAAGTTAATATTAACCAGTTTGGTTATGATTTGGTAATCTGAATTTATGAAGCTAAGTTAATCTCTTGTTGGACATCTTTCTCATTAGATTACAAGTCTAAATCTGATTACATATAAATACATATATAAGTTTGAGATAATTATGCAAGGAAATGATCAAGAATCCTATTCTTGAAACAAAGATTAATTTGATATGCGATTATACATCATTGTCTTACCTTGGATAAAGATCATTTGATGAACGACAAATTTACTATCATATCACCTTGAAACTGAATGATTATGTATCTTTTCTAATTTTATGTTTGTGATTAACGTAAGTGAATTAGTACCTTCTGAAATTATGTTTACAATTGTTTGAATGTCGTTACTTTACTTTTTCTTATGTATTTATGAGTGGATCAAAACATCTAGCCTTATTCTTTACATGCAAGCAAGGAAGTTTAATTCTTCTCAACTATCATATATATTTTCTTTTCATCTAGATAGGTAAACCTTGTAATTAAACGTCCAAACTCAAACATTCGCAGTGTTCGGTATTTACGGTACCTCTGGGTCACGTTTATGGGTAATGCCGTCGCGTTGAACCAAGTACCTCGTGCCTAACATAGCTGCAACAATAACGTCTGGGCACCGTCCCTCTAAATCGTCGGGGAGTAATAAGGAACATCTCTAAGTTAAATCCGCAGGAAGGGAAAATCTCCTCGGATACCTGACTAAAAAGATTAAGAAAAAGAAAAAGGTGAGACTATCAAAAATTGTTGTAGGATGATCAACGGGAAGACCTCATCGGGGAAATATGCGTGATAGGTAAATTATTCACACTTGAAAACTTAAACGCCAAACACTCCCAGGGGGTGTGTTTGCGATACTAGTTTCTTTGGAATTCTGCCTCTGTATCACTTGAGTGAGTGGGCAGTTGGCAAAGAATTGTGTACCAACCACAGTTACATAAAACATAGTGCAAGACAAAACTACATGTTCGCATTCATCGTGTAGATCGCATCCGTAGAGGGCCTTGATCCCATGGATACAGGGTATGTAGGCAGTCTGGACGGTGAAGGATGCCCCCAATACTCAGGTCCCTTGGATATAGGGTAACTCTTTAATAATCAACTTCATAATCTCGATCTCTAGCTAAAAGTTTATCTAGGTAACTCAAGAACTCTCCTAGTACTCAGAAGAATCCCCGGGGTGGATTACTTGTACTCGGCGTTGCCGTAAATTGAAGTGAGTACAAGTTGATGTTATGTGTTCCCTGGTAGACATCCTCAGTACAGTGTCTGGGCAGACTGTGGTCCCCAGGAAGTGACTCATGAACCTGTATTGGTTCCGAGGGAGTCAGAAGTCTCTGGCCAGAGCATAATGATTCATGTCCTATTTAGCCCAGTTGGCTATTGTGTTTACTTATCCCGTATTGGATAGAGTCTTGGTCTATTTGACCACCAGGCCATTTTGCCACCATTTGTTCTACCCTGTTTCGGGTAGCGATAAGGTCCATTAGACCTAGTTCCGTATGAACCTATTTGCCCAAAGGATAGAAAAGCTTGGGTTGGCTTAAGAATGTTCTGTTTTGAACATATGGCCCGTTTTGGCCGAAATATATGTTCTGTTTTGAACATATGGCTCGTTTTGGCCGAAATATATGTTCCATTTTGAACATATAGCCGTTTTGGCTGAAGTTTTTCCTGAGTACTCAATGGAAGTCTTGATATATCTCTTAAGAACTTATTAATAAAGTAAAATTTTTGAAAATTCGAGTTTGGATCAAGCGGGTCCTTAAAGTTGGTGTATTCTAAAGAGTATTCAATATGCTCTGTTGTTAAAATGGGGTTTGATTTTTCTTAAATGGGGTCATCTTAGGTGGTTCAGCTTGGCTTAAAATGCCCAAGTGACGATCTTACAGATCAATCTAGGGTTTCTAGCTTTTTTTTTCTATCATATGGAAGTCACCCTTTCGAATGTTTCTCTCCCTGATGATCGTCTCACTAAAATATCCTTTTAGCATGATGATTTTCCTCTCATGGGCAAATTCATGGGAAGAAGACTAGATGACGTAAAACTCTATGGATGGATATGGAATCTACGAGGCTGGATACAGAGTTAAATTCTTCCTTTTAAGGATTTCTTTCTTCTTCAAGTCTGCTGAGGATAGAGAGTTTTCTCAGACAAGGGTTGTGATATTTTTGGCAAATCTGGGTTGTTTTTATGTCCTCTGGCAACCATTTGTAGACCTAGATCATCTCTTTTTCAAAAGTCCCCTTTTGGATCCCGCTTCTGCAACCTCCCTCTGGTTTGTAGAGAAGTGAAGACAGTTCAGTTGCTTGCAAAGATCTATACCTCTAGACCAATGCTAGTCACAAGTTGCATAGTGCATCATAACGATTGCCTTACACCCTATGCGGTTGTTAGTAGCTAGATGGCACAACCTATTTTAATCATCAATATCAACATTATAAAATTATATGCTTCTATGCACCATGTAAATGATACTCATGCTTCCTAACACTCAAAAGCACTCATTGCCACATGTTTACTTGCATTCAACACATCTAAAAAAACTAAACAGAAAATAAAGGGCACTTGATAGCAAGGTTTCCCTTCAAATTTAACTCCAAAACCCAACATACAATTCAGCAAAATTACCCCTCAGATTTCAGCTCTATTATCCAATTAATTTGCCCTCAAAATTATCAAGCCTAATAATTTAGCAATATGACCTCTCAAATTTCAACTCTAAAATCTATCAATTTACGGTGCAAGATAACAATTCTTTGGGTTCTCAAGTTTTATCTTTCTACTTCCTTTCATTCAGAATCATATGGTCATTGGCTTCTCAGGTCTTTATCTTTCTACTTCATCACATACTTGCATTATCATGTCATAAGATCTCTAACACAATACCATGGAAGCCTTAAAGCCAAATAGTTAAAAAAACAACAAAGTAAGAAACATAATCAACAAAAGTGATGACAAATTAGCACATTATCTTCTCATTTTTTTGTACAGTTTAGAACATTCCAAATGTTGTTAAATGTCAAATTCTTTGATACATCAAATGACTCCTCCAAATTATTACTTTTTTTTAAAATAGAAAGATCATAGTTTATAATTATAAGAAATCATCAATCTTTTTGCCATTTCTATGATCTGAAAGCAAATAACAAGCACTCAAGAAAGAACAAAAAATAACAAAGTCAATTAATATGGCAACCTAAAATAACCCTCAAACAATACAAGGAAACAAGGATTACAACCTAATTTGAAGTCTTTCCCAAAATTTTGAATCAAGAGTAAACCACTAATGATAAGAAACAATAATAGGAAACATGGTTTACAACCTGGTCCCCATAAGTTGTTAACACAAAGCAACCTAAAGAAAAAAGAAACTAAAAGATGACATTTTTAAATAATCAGAGCTCTATAATTGTTTAATTATGATTAAGTACATGTGCATGCTCAGCCTTCTCTGTACGACGCATAGTACTGGCATGCCCAATGTGTTGATGATTACCACCACCATGAGGATGCTCAATAGGATTCATTGCCACACCACGAACCTTGAGCCAACAGTTTCTTTTGACCCTATATTTGTGATATGCATTGCCAGCTTTGAGCATTAGCTTTTTTGTCCTTCCACCACCAATAACTTGACCAATCATGGCTCTGCAACTACTTGGCACAATATTCTTAGCTCCAGATGGAAGCTTTACCCTGTAAATTGAAACTAATTTCCAAGCTTCGTCAAACAAGGCTATTAAAAATCTACAAAATCAAAAATTACAAAAATCTGAACATTTAGAGAGAACTTAGATAATTTTTCCAAAATTATTTCCACTACCTTTGGAATAATTGCATTCATCATCTCACTGTAACCTTGGAGAAAAAATTAAGCATAGAAATATGCCATAAGTCTCCATAAGGTGTACACCTAGAACTCAAAATAGTTTGAAAATAATTTGGAAAAAGCCGCCATCCATAGGACATCACAATAGATGCATCACATGTTTGTTGCTAGCCAAAAAGCAAGATGATAAACAAAAATGATAATGTGTCAAGGGGAACATCAAGAAGTAGTACATTCAAATTAAATTTCAACCAGCTGCTAAGCAAGCACAACCCACTTTGACTTGTCATAAGTTCAAAATATTAGAACATGTACATTTTTATGTCTGTAAAGGTGACAACAATCCAACAATGGATCAAACATTTCAGATTGAAATGCAATAGAAATGCATTGCAAATAACAACAATCAAATTTGAAATTCCTCAGCTCATAAAAGAATAGTGTTCTTTGATTTGATCGGGCCAATGAGAAATATTGTCTCAAAAATTCAACTATATCACCATGACTTGTTCCCTGCCGCAGTACCGCAAACTATTTCTTTGACCATCGCGGGACTGCGGTATGCTAAACATCACTTGAAGCCTTTCACCGCACTACTGCACTCCTTCATTGAAACTATCGCGGGGCCATGGTATTCAAC
Source organism: Cunninghamia lanceolata (assembly GCA_027924645.1). Lineage (NCBI taxonomy): Eukaryota > Viridiplantae > Streptophyta > Pinopsida > Cupressales > Cupressaceae > Cunninghamia > Cunninghamia lanceolata. Next base: position 1,108,659 of record BSBN01001170.1, read on the forward strand.
ACTTACATAACTTAAACTCCTTATACTGCCATACCGCAAGCCTCACTTGAGGCCGTCACGGGGGCGCAGTGTACTGTTTTCCTCTGCTCCTTCTTACAACCATATCGTAAGTCTCACTCGAGGCCATCATGGGGGTGCGGTGTGTTATTTTCCTCTGCTCCTTCTTACCACCATATTGCAAGCCTCACTTGAGACCGTCGTGGGGGCGCGGTGTACTATTTTTCTCTGCTCCTTCTTACCGCCATACCGCAAGCCTCACTTGAGGCCGTTGCGAGGGTGCGGTGTATTGTTTTCCTTTGCTCCTTCTTACCGCATTATCGCCGGTTATTCTCTTGATTGCCACGGGACCGCGATGAAGTATCATATGCCACTTAAATTTATATTGCCAACTCGCCACTTCATTTTGAGACTGTTGCGGGACTGCAGTAATTGATCTCTGCATACCGTGATGCCGCAAGTGCAATCTCTTCATGCTGTGGGATAGCAATAACTGCTCCCTTGTTATCCTTGGTTCCCGCACACTTGCCAAGACCTTTTGAGTGACTTGTGGGACTGCGACGAGAGACAAAAACACATCAATGGTCAAAAATACAAATATCTTTCACATGGACTTGGTATGGGGTGCTTATGAATGACTCCTAGAATAATTTTAAAAGAAATATGGATCCCTAAGATGGATTTATGGAAGGAAACTTGCATGAAACCAAGTGGGACTATGAGAATTTTGAATGGTCCTAATGAATGACTACAAACCTTTCTATTCTTGTCTTGGTTGGGCCATGTACAGGCCTGTTATGGGTTCCATATGGTTTCTAGAAGTCTATCTATATAGACCTTACAAATGTCTCATAAACCCTTAGAAAACTTCACAGACCCTTAAAAAGCTTGTGCATACCTTTAATGACTTGATAGAGTTCCTAATGATCATGCAAAATTTCTCATGGTTAATGCAAGGTCCTCCACTAGCAAGACCTAGTCCTGCTTTAGGACCTCTTAATGGCCAGTGGACATCACCTTCACAATGACTAGTTCCTTATCTAGTTGTTGCTCCAGGTAAATAATCTCCTTGTTGATGGTGAACATTTAGTTGTATTTCACCTATTATGAAACCATACATACTTAAGTTTGTCATGCTATTCAAAGTAAAATTTTCAATCCTAAATGAAACATTATGGGTTGATCTATAAATTATATAATTATTGAAAAATTGGAGTTAAATATAAGGCCTTAGTTGCTTCTGGTCTTTGTCTTTTGGTTGAATCAATATCCAACAAAAGCAGTGCATGCTTGCTGAAGCAATGAAGTATTTTTTTAAAATTTAGGTCGTTTCTTTTGGGTTGAGTGCTTTTGTAGAGTTTGTAGCCCAGGGCCCAGGCTAAAAGCTTGAGTTTGGGAAAATCAAATCAAAATCTCATGGATTTGATTATTGGGTTGGGGGTTGTATAAATGTAGCTGAATCTAAGTCTTAGTGATAGTTTTTGATGTCTGCAGCTGGAACTCTATGAGGTATCAGTCCCCGAATGTTCTTTTATCAAATATATGTATAGATGTGTATCACCTGTAGAATATTGTAGGATAATCACTGTAGAAGATGAATTGACTCCACATGCTTCTTAACTAACCCTGTTTCATTTCATGAATACCTGAACCTTCTCAAATGGATAAGCCATCTTTCCATAAGAAATACATTTTTCTTATTTCCAAGAAACATAGTTGAGACTCTATTGGGTGACAACTTCAAATGGATGTGAGTTGATCTGTCAAGCACCCATATTCAGATCTGGTAGTTTTTTTTATTTTAATTTAAATCTTTATTGTAGGTTATTTTCCCTATATTATTTATTCTTGGTTTGAACTCCTTGATTTTGTGGTTTTTTGTTAGGACCTAGAGCTTTCATATGTAGGACCACCTACAAGGCACCAAAGGAGTCATCTAGATCATGACTTAGGAGCTAGTTAGTATTCATTGAGTGGTATAATGGTGGTTGAATTGTCTTGGTCTATACAACTAAGGGATGTACTTCTGTGCTTTGTAGTTTGTTTGTTTAATTTTTTGATGCTTAGAAAAACATCATAAATAGATAGGATGATATTTTTTGTAATTTATTCCTTCAATCACTTGTCATATGTCCAGTTGGAGGTAGCAGAGCTGGTAGAATGAAGGGTGTACCTTATCCGCCTATTTATTCAAGCAGAAATGTTGCAAGTTCCACTTTGGATCACCAAAGCCTTCACAAAAACATCTACACAAAATTTAATAATGAAGAATTTAAATGCACAAATTCTCTTTTGAATGATGCACAAAGCCTCCACTGCAACACCACACTGTTGCTAGGCCTTACGGTGATGCGGGTGATTTTATTGAATTTTGTGCAGAAATTTTTGTGAAGGCTTTGGTGATCCGAAGTGGAACTTGCAACTACAATATCTAATAAACATCTACTTCCAAGTATGCTTTTGATGGATGTTCATATCCTCATCCAAAGCTCTAATTCAAACACAGGCAAGGACGCTTTCAAAGGTTGAGGAGTTGGGCTTTACACCCACTGGTTGCATTTTCTTAAAATTTTCTAAGGACTTTTTAGAAAAACCCATTTTAAACATATCCTTTAATCACGACATTCCATGATATCACATTTCTTTGAGGCATTTTTGAAACAGTTCGCTTGCCTTGTCTATGCTTCCACATTTTCATGTATGTCTAGCAGGGCACTTGTAACTACAACATATGACAAAAAAATCTCTATTGTTATGCTTTGATGGATGTCCCTTCATTATTAATCGATATCTGATGTAGTGCACATTATTATAGTGCAAGCCTATTTTTCAGATTGTTTCATTTAGCATCACCTTGATATTCTCCACAAGAACATTGTCCCTGTTTAAAATGATGGAAATGGTTCACATCTCTCAAAACAATTTCTCTTGCAACAATCTTGGAGATGAATTTATATGCAGTGTGAAAATTAGAACATACTCGAAGGTTCTTAACAACTCTAATGGTTGTACCAGGGGCCATGTTTAACAAACCAAATGCAATTGCTAACTTTTCACTATGGTGGCAGATAAATGATTCTTTTTTCTTCTATTCCACAACATTAAGTAAAAGTCTTGAATCTAGAAATACCCTACTGCCTTCATTTGCCAAGCCAATTTCTCTATTTTTGCATAGCTCTCCCATGTTTGTGGACGTGATCTATCTCCTACACAAAAAGCATGTACCATTTTATGCCCTTCAATCCAACTACATGCAGGTATCTTTTTAATTCCTCTATCTTTCATCAATCTCCTTACTGTTTGAACCTCACCACATCTGCCCGCTTCTGCACATATGTTTTAGAGAAGAGCATAAGTTGTAGCATTTTTAGGATCCAACTAAAAAAGTAGTGTTGCTGGAATACTTAGCCTACATTCAAATTCTGAATTCTGGGAAATTATATACAGTAAATAGATTGATGGTTGTTTGGATAGTGAAATTAGCTTTCTTATAAATTAACTGAAATATCTTGTCTTGAAATATCTAGAAGGATTATTTTAATTAAAGAGGATTTTATGGTTATTTTTGTTACAATGATTAACAATGATTTTACAATGCAGCTAGCTTGCTATTTTCATTCAAGATACAAGTCATCAAAGTCAAGCACATACCAAGAAGATGGTACTCTACTTCAAACCCTCAACCTCACTTAGTTTAGTATGCTTACATGGGGATATTAAGGTAGTTGCTAAACAATTAATATATATCATTTGTTGTTTGTGAAGGAGAATCCTGTGATATCTAATATGGCAGTGGATCAATATCCAGTTTCTTAAGTAAAGATGATGTTACAGTTGGGAAACTTGTTGTGCAACATCAGGTTAGTAATTTTTGGATGTTAAGGATTCCCAATTGGATATCAAAGATCTTTTCTCATCAACTTAATTTGGAATTTATGTATAAATGGATTCTTTCATGGTGCAGGTCTTGACTGAGACAACACATGAACCAGGGTTGACATTTTTGTTATCTAAGTCTATTGGCATTCTTGGGCTTGGCTTCCAGGAAATTTCTGTTGATAATGTTGTTCTAGCCTAGTTAGTGTTGATAGCCTTCATTCTATAATGTCAACTTCATTCTACAATCTGAGTGTATTACCTTTATTAAACTTTGAACAAGGTTCTAAAATCAAGGGTTCAATATGCATATTTCAGGCCTATGTTGAACACTCTGTTTAAGGCATTTGTTGACAAGGCTACAATTTTTTAATTGATTTATCTTTCTGCTGTGTTTGGACTTACTTTTGTAAACTTGCAACATACAATGCACTTTTATTCTTTCTGAATTGAGACTAATAGTAATTTTGTTGGTTGTATTGAGGCACAACTTCATTCATGGCGGAAAAGGTAGCACCCTGTTGCTCATATCAGATGGCACATTGCATATAAAGGAGGAAAGATTCTAGGGTTATTGTTGGTTGCATTGAAGGAGAGAGCTTCATATATGGGACATGATCAACACTCTCCTTCTTGGATTCTACATGTTACAGCTTGCTCCAGGAACATTGCCCACGTTGCAGAAGTTTTAAGAGATGAAAGGGGCATGTGCTTGCATTGAAGGGCTCCAAGCATGCGTTTCCACAGTAGTAACAGTCTAGAAGATGACATAGAGTGCATGCCTAGGTAACAATAGTAGTGATGAACTATTTTCAAGGAATTTGGAAAAGATACAGTGATGTCAAATGTAGTCAAGGCATTCAATAGAGGGATAGTGTTCTACATTGATGAGAGGTAGAGTACAAGTGAAAGCATGCCAGAATAATGAGCTAGGTAGTGGCAGTCATGAGGCATTGCTATTTTATAAAGGGAAAATGCATGACAATAGGTTGACAAGTGATTGGACAATGTATTGAAGGAGAGAGCTTCATATATGGGACACGATCAACACTCTCCTTGGATTCTACACGTTACAACTTGCTCCAGGAAGATTGCCCACGTTGCAGAAGTTTTAAGAGATGAAAGGGGCATGTGCTTGCATTGAAGGGCTCCAAGAATGCGTTTCCACACTAGTAACAGTCTGGAAGATGACATAGAGTGCATGCCTAGGTAACAATAGTAGTGATGAACTATTTTCAAGGAATTTGGAAAAGATATAGTGATGTCAAACGTAGTCAAGGCATTCGATAGAGGGATAGTGTTCTATGTTGATGGGAGGTAGAGTACAAGTGAAGGCATGCCAGAATAATGAGCTAGCTAGTGGCAGTCATGAGGCATTATTATTTTATAAACGGAAAATGCATGACAATAGGTTGACAAGTGATTATACAATGCATTTCAAGAAGCTACAAGTTTAATTAGGACAATGCATAACCTAGTCATCAGGCAATGTTGAATAATAGTCCATGACAATTGAGGCATCCTACCAAAGATGACATTCATCAGAGGCATAATCATCAGAGATAAGGATAGTTTATTGCTACAGGTAACAATTCATAGTGGCAACTTATGAACTAGAGCAAGTTGGGTGCATGAGACAGGATCTCTACAGAGATGACAGTGTGATCTTGAACTAGGATAGTGAGCTTCATGGGACAATCATGGATTTGTGAATGTCGTTGTGCTTCTATCCTCGGTGATACTAAAAAAATCAGTTTCTTGCTCATTCTTTGAGCTATGTATTGTAACCATGAAGGTTTTTTTAGCAAAGAGAAAGCATTGTAACTTATTTTCAGATTTGTACGTTGTTTGTAAGCATTTTTATCAATAAAACATGTTTTTACCTTCTCAAAGTTTTTTTCATTGTGCAAACTTCAAAATATACTACTAAATATACTAATGACTAAATGCAAGCTTCAAAATGACTAAATATACTACTAATTGACATCAATTAATAATTAAATTGACTAAATATACTACCAATTGACACAAATAAGTGAACAGTGAATAAATATGACTAAATATATGATCAGTGTTAAATCAGTGAATAAAAATGACCAAATATACCACCAAATTGATCAAAATGATGATTAAAATTAATGACTAGATACACTACCAATGGACAGAAATCAGTGAATAAAAATGACTAAATAAGTGACCAGTTAACAACAATCAATGACTAAATTAACAACTAAATATATCAGTGAATAAAAAATGACTAAATAAGTGACCAAATTACAACAATCAATGACTAAATCAACAAATAAATCAACAACTAAATATACTACCAAATCGATCAATCAAAACAACCAATAAATGACTAAAAATGGTTTAGTCATCAATTTGGTCGCATTATAAATGACTGGCAATAAACTACTAATGGTCACATGACCATGTTTGGTCATTTATAAGCAGTTTTTAGTAGTTTTTTTAATAATATATTGTTGTTTCTGTACTAGTGGAATAAACTTGGTCCTGAATATGCAAATTTTGTTTATAGCTTTCACACTCATAGGTTAACTATGGTATCTTCTTTCACATGCCTTCATTTGCATCCTTTGCTGAGATGTTAATGCATGAGTAACAAAACTTCTTTCTATAGGTATCATTATGTAATGTCCCCATTTTTGGGATTGGCATCAGAACGGAATTTTCAGAGTGGGGTTGGAGGCGTCTCGTCGAGACCTTTCCGACGAGCTATAGATCACCGAATTTCGAGTTCATTTGGGCCTCCGTTTTAAAGTCCATAAATTAATATTAATATTTAATATTAGACTTTGGGTTTAATTGGTTAAGTGATGAGAAAATGAAATATTTAAAAGTCACTTATGTCATCTTATGGAGCGCTCACATTGGGAAATATTAAAAGTGAAATTCAAAGAAATATTTCCCTTCAAAGTAAAACACCCCTCTTGGAGAGTTTTAAAAGAGGGAAAATTGTCTCATTTGAAATGGCTTGAATTATATTATTTTGTTGGCTATTTGCTCTGCAAGGGTTTTTCTTGAGAGGGTTTGAAGAGAATTCAAACCAGAGACTATTGGGAATGAAAACTCCCTCTAGTAACGGCATTCTACAGATGTGCAATACCACCCAACGGTGCCATTGATGTTGAATGCATTCAGTGTTCACATTTGTGCCGAAATAGAGTTTGTGTAATGAGTTTTATGGATTCATTGTTCATATCATTTGTAGATTTTGTGAAGATTGTCTATGCAGATTTGAATGACTAATTTCATGGTTGTTTAGGGAATTTTTATTGAGGGTTTGGAGCTGGTATATATTGCATTGTTGGCCATACATAACAGTAGCAGGTCGTACCATCTTGGAGGGTTATTTGTGGTGGTTTATTGTGGATTTCTTTCCCCATCTTGGTCGTTCAGCATTAAAGATCGGTGCAGACTAGTTTACTAGTAGATATAAGGAGTTTTTCAGCAGTGTTTGATGCATTTTCACCTACAGCCAGCTGTACATTGTATTAGAGGACGTGGGTCTTTGGAGTGACTTACCCAACATGGTTAGCATCCATTGTAGTGTCTCTTTGAGGCATTTAGTGCCCATATCTATGCTGATAACACTTGTGTAATCAATCTTTATCATTCCTTAGAATTTGAAGCATTTCCAGCCATACTCATTAGCTGGTCCGGCGACAGCATAAAATTGAAGTTGTATATCTGCACATGGGTATGTGATGGTAATTAATATTTGGCCATTCTGCTATCTGGGTCTTTGTTATTTTATTCATATCTATTATATTTTTATGGGTTTGCATTCTATACTCTATATTGTATGCTCCGGCAACACACATCTGCAAGAAAACTAAAACTCCTTCTGCATCTTCTCTCTAGTATGAAAGAACACCTCTAAAATTTAAAATAACACATAAAAAGACTTTAAAAATATACAAACAGGTACGGCACTTTATAGTGGTATCAGAGCTAAAGATCTTGCCATCCTGCGAGGTCAGGTTCAGGCAGGCAGATGAAAGTATAAAACATACAGCTTAGCTTTGCATGTGGTTGATCAGCACTTGCATGAGTATTTAGAGACATGGACAGGGTCAGTACCAGTAGGAAACTTGAACACCTTCCGTAGTCAATGAGGGTTCTACGCAACATTTGGGAGGAAATGGATGATGAAGATCAGGAAGGACTCAGAGAGGATCTGAGAATGATACCACAGCATTCTAATCAATTGAAACAAATGATGGAACAATAGTCTAATCAATTGATTTAGGAGATAACCAATTTTTGCTACAGGAAACCTGATATTGATAGCAACAACAAGAATGACGGAAAAAGGAACAATAATGGAGACAGGAACCATGAAGATGGGAACAATAAGGAATGTGAAATAGAAACTCCTACCACCTATTTATTGCAACCAAGTCTTGATAAGAGCAAAGAAGACCTGATAGCTATAAAGAATGAGTCTAAGCCTCTGTATGGTGAAAACAAGATCATTAATCAAGAGACATGCAAAGAGGAACTTACTGATTTAGGGGAGACTACAACAGAAATTTGTGAAGATGGGCCTCGCTTTGATAAAGATCTTGAAGTTACTACTTCTAAGAAGGAATTAAAAATGATTGATAGCTTGCTAGAAGGTGACTTTGAAAGCGAACCTGAGGGCATTGATGCTGAAAGTTTTAAGTCCCCAAAGGACATAGGTGGAATGTATGCAGATAAAGATTTTAAATCAGCCATGGGTGACAAATTTGATGTTGCCATAACCTTTGACCTAAGCAATGAAGAAAATGATTCATTTCCCTTGCAACTCGAAGAACCAAGTGACCTTTCAAAAGGGTTAGTTGATAGCACCCATGAAGATGCTTATCAAACAGGGAATGATGATATGGGTGGTGTTCTGGATTTTGAGAACAAATCTGATTTCACGTTGCATGTAGCTGATCCTAAACAGAGACCTTGTAGCCTTGTCGATTTAGATTCACAGTTCACTATTGAGGATGATAAGAAAGAGGTACAGGTGATTTGGGACAGCATTGGAGTCATTGACAATAGGCATGAAGGTTTTGATTTTAGTATTCGCCATAACAACAATTCATTTCCCTTGCATGAATCCAATTGCAAGAATAAATTTGTGGTGACTACTATTAACCCATTACTTGAGATGGGTGGTGATATGACATATGACAATCCACCTTTGGAGTTGGATGATAGAGTTGTTTTCAGTTGTAGCATTGCACTTGGGAAAAATAACCAAGTGTGGGATCTGGGAGACGATTCAAAAATTGAGACAAAGCGTGACACTCAGCTTGGATGTGATGCAGGTTCAAGCTACAACAAGTCTGATTTTGCAAATCAAACCTTATAAAAGGACAACAAATCAAAAAATTTACTTGTTGATGATGGGTCCCAGGATAGCTCTTTGGTTGAGCATGTATCTACATTGGAGGCAGTAGTGTGTGATGATTATATCCAATCTGCAGCTTCTATCATGTCTTTGGAGCCATCCCATGAGGTACATAACAGCAGTACTTTTGTTCAGGAAGTGTGCAGGGCTGATAGCACACATAAGGATGCTTATCAAGCAGTGAGTGATGATGATTCAGCCTCTTTCCATAGTGCAGATTGCAAATCAAAAGATTGGTGTGAAGATGGTTCGTCACAGGGGCATCATCATTTGACTGGGCAACTGAAGGTTAATGACAATATGATTACTACAGCTTTGGAACATTTTGATGTTGCCAGACAGATGTTGGCAACATATGGTTGGAGTACTCTTGAGATGGAGGAACATGATGATAGAGGACTTTCCCTTACTAAATTTCAGGCACTTAGAGATGCAGTTGAGATCGTGAAGAATAATTACCTACAGCTATTATTAGATAGAGGTCATCTTCTAAGGCTTAATGGTATTTATCATGATGCTCTAAGGGGAAAGGTAGAGGAGGTCGCTGAGCTAACCTATGAGCTTGAGGTTACCACAAACTCTTTGAAGAGCACTCAAACAACCCTTCAAGAGTCAAAGCTATGGATATATGAGCTTACCGTGGAGTTGAGCTTGGCGCAGTCTTCATCACCTATAGAAACAATTCAGATATCTATGGCAGTGAGTGGTGATGAGCATGCATCCACGGATGGTGGTAATGAGTATGTGGAGGATGTGGCTACATCCCTTTCAATTATTGGTGTGGGTGATACAGATGGGACGATTGTTTTGGATGAGTATAGCTAGGAACAATATGTCGCACCAAGTGTTCCTGAGGTTAGTCCCATTTCAGGTGATACAGAGCAGATGATTGATGGCTCTTGTGATGTAGTAGTGAAATTTCCAGTGAGTTGTGTGATAGATCACCACACTACTTCATCATTTTCATAGCAGATATGCAAGGCAGCACCTAGTGGTGTGATTGGTCCTCACGTTGATTTGCTTCCCTCTCCTAGAAGCAAATCAAAGTTTGCATCCTTTGTAGATGATTGTGATAGACCACTTATTGAGCCGCAAGGATGAAGAGATCAGCTATGGGTTTTCGAGGATAAGATTGTTCAAACCTTAACTCGTATTGACAGTACCCACAAGTTTGTGGAGGGTCTCTTGTGGAGGGCACAACTGGAGGAAAGACGTATAGGGGTAGTTGCGGGCACATCCATATCTGATTTGCGAACTATCTAGCATGCCATGGAGTGTATTAAATTAGAATACCTCCAATTGCTTTCAGATCGGGACTTTGCTATTGGGTATGCAGAGAGGATTTGTAGAGTATCTACCCAATTAGCCATTTAGGGTCAGAGACATGAGCCATTTTCTGATTCTGGTGATGCGAGTGATGAGGAGTGTGTTCCTCATGACTATGACAGTCAACCATTGACACAGGCAGATGCTTTTTACCTTGACTATATAGTGAGAAGTGCTCATCATTTCTCCTTTAGTCTACACACAGATGACCTGATGATCCGTAAGTGTGGATTAGCTCAGGATTTATATCATCCCTTGCGAGATGAAGGGTGGCCATCTACAGGTGATGGAACTAGAGATTGCAGGTGGCTGAATCAGACACATTCAAATGATTATTTCTAGAGTAAGAGATCAGATTACCATCATGGTGATATGTATCAGACAGAGTTTGCAACTTCTTGGTCTCCTAAATTTTCATTGGAGACATGGCTTTTGAGAGGGTGCAGTGTCAGTAAGCATGATGGCATATTTAGTCTTTACAGCGGTGATGGAGGAGAGTTTATTCATTCCCTCGTTCTAAGAGGAGCAATTTCATATCTTCTAGCAGTTATGTTGTGTAGTCAGTACATCCATAGGAGTTTTGCAGAGGATGGAGGGGAATGTTGTGGTTTGGACACTTTGAGGGTTAATTTCCTCTTCATGATTGATGGATGTGAGGTTCTAATGTGTTGGGATCCGCGTGGTGATAAGTTTGGCATGACAACTCAGTTGCATTCCGAGGTGTTGCTTCACCACTCTCTGCATGGTGAAGGTTTTATCAGAGTAGCGCAGCGTCGACATGGTGGTTCTATGCTGGGAATAGCTTGGGACCTTGGGATTATTTTTGGTTTTAGTTGGGTTCAATTTGTTGCTTGGAGGTTGTATTGGCATTGCTTGAGGACAAGCAATCTTTGGGAAGGGCGAACTGTAATGTCCCCATTTTTGGGATTGGCACTAGAACGAGATTTTCAGAGTGGGGTTGGAGGCGTCTCGTTGAGACCTTTCCGACGAGCTATAGATCACCGAATTTTGAGTTCATTTGGGCCTCTGTTTTAAAGTCCGTAAATTAATATTAATATTTAATATTAGACTTTGGGTTTAATTGGTTAAGTGATGAGAAAAATGAAATATTTAAAAGTCACTTATGTCATCTTATGGAGCGCTCACATTGGGAAATATTAAAAGTGAAATTCAAAGAAATATTTCCCTCCAAAGTAAAACGCCCCTCTTGGAGAGTTTTAAAAGAGGGAAAAGTGCCTCATTTGAAATGGCTTGAATTATATTATTCTGTTGGCTATTTGCTCTGCTAGGGTTTTCCTTGAGAGGGTTTGAAGAGAATTCAAACCAGAGACTATTGGGAACGAAAACTCCCTCTAGTAACGGCATTCTACAGGTGTGCAATACCACCCAACGGTGCCATTGATGGTGGATGCATTCAGTGTTCACATTTGTGCTGGAATGGAGTTTGTGTAATGAGTTTTGTGGATTCATTATTCATATCATTTGCAGATTTTGTGAAGATTGTCTATGCAGATTTGAATGACTGATTTCATGGCTATTTAGGGCATATTTTATTGAGGGTTTGGAGCTGGTATATATTGCATTGCTGGCCATACATAACAGCAGTAGGCCGTACCATCTTGGAGGGTTATTTGTGGTGGTTTATTGTGGATTTCTTTCCCCATCTTGTCTGTTCAGTATTAAAGATCAGTGCAGACCAGTTTGCTAGCAGATATAAGGAATTTTTTTGCAGTGTTTGATGCATTTTCACCTACAGCCAGCCGTACATTGTATTAGAGGACATGGGTCTTTGGAGTGGCTTCCCCAACATTGTTAGCAGCCATTGTAGTGTCTCTCTGAGGCATTTAGTGCCTATATCTATGTTGATAACACTTGTGTAATTAATCTTTATCATTCCTTGGAATTTGAAGCATTTCCAGCTATACGCATTAGCTGGTTTGGCGACAACATAAAACTGAAGTTGTATATCTGCACATGGGTATGTGATAGTAATTAATATTTGGCCATTCTGCTATTTGGGTCTTTGTTATTTTCTTCATATCTATTGTATTTTTTATGGGTTTGCATTCTATGCTCTATATTGTATGCTCCGGCAACACACATCTGCAAGAAAACTAAAACCCCTTCTGCATCTTCTCTCTAGTCTGAAAGAACAACTCTAAAATTTAAAATAACAGATAAAAAGATTTTAAAAATATACAAACAGGTACGACACTTTACACATTAAGTCATCACAGACTCATGCTTTGGTGGTTGGACAACCTAAGGAACAGAAAGTGTCAGGTCCTTCTGACAAGAAATAAAATAAATCTAAGAAAAATCTACAAATAGATCAAACACAAAATTCACCTAAGAAGGAGAAGCCTGCATATGCTTATTGTAAGAAATTAGGGCATGATGAACATACTTGTTTTAAGAAACAGATTAACATGTTGATGCAACTTGTTCAAAAGAACAAACTCTCATCGCCTGATTCTTCTTCTACTCCTTCAACATCTACACACCCAGTACTTTCTAAATCAGGTCATGCAAGGAAAGCTAAGGAACCCAAACATAAAGGTAAAGCACTTTGTGCAAGAACAAGTTCTACATTAGGTAAATGGCTTCTTGTTTCGGGTGCTTCTCATCATATGGCTTCTTCCAAGGATATGTTTTCTTCATTTGAGCTATGTGATATACCACCTATCTTAATGGGTAATAACACATATATGAATGTAATTGGAAATCCCAGAACTATTGATATTGGTGAAGGTACTTTCAATTATGTACTTTGTGTGCCTTCTTTGACCAATAATCTTCTTTCCATATATCAAATTACTCACAATGCTCTAGGGAAGATAGTGGAGTTCACACCTGATTTGGTTATTATTAGAGACTTGGAGAGCACATAGATTATTTCTACTGTGGTGGTTGATCATGCATCTCGTCTATACACCTTTTATGGTTTCTCTCCTAATGATGATTCAGATCCGTCGGCTGACATTCACATTCCTTGTGTGAATCATATTTCCAAGGAGAAGTTTGGTCACTCAAACCTTGGTATTCTTGCCTCTTCATCAGTTCTTGAGACATGTACTACACTTCCTTCTTCTCCACCTTCTGCTTTTTTAGAGTTTATTGCTTCAATTCAGCAGGATGCTTCTTGTCTTTCAGATACAACTTTATGGGATGAGCAATTGATAGACATTTCTGATTTGTTTTTGTGAGTCTCATCTTACAGATTTGGAGGACACATTTGAGGGGTTATCTCTCCTCTTTGATGACAGTAATAGCACAACTATTGTCAACCCATCTTTGTCTTTGGAGATTGATGATTTTTAGTTTCCACTAGATCTTGGATTGTCACTTTCATTAGTGAGGCCTGAGACTCCTGATTTGATTGTGGTATCATTCGGCATCGACATGGAGACACATGAGAAGTTTTCAGAGACATCATATTTCATGAGACTTCTTCCCTCATCTCTTGTTTTGGAGTTGAATTTTCTTCAACATACACCAGTGGATTGGTTTCTTCCCAAGTGGAGGAATGTTGTTTACAAGTTTTCGGTCCTATTTGGTCTTCTTCTTCTAGCATTCACCATTGGCATAGGAGCTACTTCATTATGGGGGGGGACATCTTGTCTCATTATTTCCCTCTAATGGGGGGCTATTGATTGCATATTTGTGATGGGTATTGTATTTGGGGGGTCTTGACTCTTACATCATTCCATCATTTGTACATGTTTTGTATGCATTCTCACTTTTGGAGAGGAGTTTTTTCTCATGAGGTTTTCTCCTTTACTCCACACGAGACTTGTTTGTACATGGGTACCTAACATGGCCTAGTAGCTGGGACCCATCCATATTTGCATCCTTTCATTAGTTAGCTTCTTCCTAGGTTGCACTTAAGGGGGGTGTTAGTGTGAATAGGGATATTTCCTATCTAGTTTCCCTTGTTGTGAGAATAATTTATAGCATTTAACTATTTATTAGTTAAATAATATTCTCACACATAATTCACATGTTAAGTTGACTTAACGAGTCTTCTAGATGTTTCTAGTTATTTCTAGTTGTTGCTAGTTGTTGATATTTGTCTTATAGTTGTCTTATCCTACACATGTGCTATAGTTGTCGCATGTCATAGGATTAAGACACTTGTCACATGACTACAACATTTTAGCTCTCATCCTTGCCTTTATAAGCAAGTCTCTCATGTACATTGTAACATAAGATGAACAATTTTGAATTCATTGATAGAATAAAATTATTCTCATTGCCTCTCTTGTGCTTTCATGAAGTCATAGATCTTGGGTGGCTCCTATCTTAGCCAACTCTTACAAATGTCTTAGATGTGTGTGTGTGTATGGTGGCAAATGATTTATTTTGCCTATGTGCAATCTAGACTAATTGATTTAATGCTTTCATCTCAACATAAATTAACATAGATTAATTAGTTAGTTTTTTGGTTTTGTTTTGTTGTGAAACTCCTATGAGTTGTTTCCAAACATGAAAGGTAACGATTCAATCCAAAGAGATTGGAGTGCATTCAATAGAGCTTGGAGTGCATGCACACCATCCCATGCTATATTGCTGACAAGGAAATTTGTGTAACTTTAATCCTTTCCATTTTGTGGTCATGTGTAATTTTGAATTTAATGCTAGAACAAAAAGTAAGTGCAAGGGATAAGGGTACACAACTTCGTAATGAAAAAATGAGTGAATCTAATGAAGATTCTAGATTGACTGTCACTGGTATGGGAGATGATACCCCTTTGTCAATGTAATGCCTCATATTTTTGTATAGGTCTCATGCTCTTTCCTAGGTTGAGTCCACACCTTTGAGTATTGTTTTTTGCATCAGGATCTTCATGGATTTGATGTTTTTGAGTGTGTACCTTGCCCTATGGCTCGCCCAATTTATCTTATCTACTTTTCTCTTCACTCTTATCTAAGAAATTGATGGTATAGACAATGTTTAAGTAGAATAGATCATTAATGGCTTAATTGCTCTTCTTGATTACCTCTTTCATAATTGTATGCGTAAGGGTATGATAATGTGGAAGGACGAGTCTTAAGTTTTGTAGTGTTTTAGAGTAAAGAGCACTAAGTCTCGTAAGTACTAAAATTGACTTATGGTTAACCTTTTAAAATGGTTTGGTGGTAGTCTCAAGATTACTACTATTCTTTAACCAAATTCATTAGTACCTAGTTGAGAAAGGCCTCATCTAGTACGACTGATATCTTTGGTACATGGATACAAATCTTGAAACTTCATAATATGTGGTTGATATTTTTCTCAAAACTATACGAAAGTTCTTTAATCTTATATAAGGGTGAAGAAGGTTTAGATTTGGAATCAAATGTGAGATAGTCTCCATTGAAACTAGAAAAGAGGATTTAAGAAAGATCATCAACTATCAAACTAATGTTGGTATATGGTTAGAAGGTCACAATGATCCCTTTAGAACACGGGGTTCATGGGAAGATGATTAGGCAATAATTAATCAATGCATGATTGTGTTATGGATTAGTCTTTTGGTAGAATGTTCCATATGTTCTATTAACTTGGAAAGTATATAGTTGAGAACTAAAACTAGAAACCGTGAAATGTCAGATAAGGTTATTATTTTTTAGGAAATACATTTTCTATCCAATTAAATGTCAAGATATCAGCATGTGATAATGATATTTGTGTTTCTAGTTCATTAATGCATTGATAGTCGTTGCTCCACACTGCTTGAGGCATTGATTGCCATTACGTGATTGTGCAAGTTTATGAATCTGCTTTAAAATTGAAATGTTAATTTCAGTCTCAACCATGTTGAGATAAGGTGGTAAGACCTCTTGTCCACTTTATCAACCAGTATTGGGTGGATTTAGGAAATTATGTTTGTAATATGGATTAGCATCCTTGGCAGACTAATCAGTAAATAATTATATCTTGGAAATATATTATATTATATTAAATTTAAGGGACTGAATGTTAGTTACGGACTTGTCCTCTAGATATTTTATCCATCATGTTGAATGTCGAGATATCATGGTGAGATGATACCCTACGACATTCTTAAGCTATAGACATTTGATGTCAATTATGGAATTGTCCTCTGGATACATTTCATCCATTTTGTTGAATGTCGGGATATCATGGTGAGATGATAGGACACTCTTCAACTGTAAACATTTGATTGTCATTGTTTTACATAGCAAGATTTTATAGAACTAAAAATCACTATATGTTTTGAGATTTGGTATATTCAGTATCCCTGAGAGATGAGCATGGACAGATGCCATTTATGGGAACTCAGAGAGTATAGACCTTGTTCTGCCCATAGAAATACACTATGACCATAACTTGAAATCAAACATAGTGTGTTCCTTGCTTGATTTATATTCTCTCCCATATTATGTTTATTTAGGGACATGTGCATTAGATATATGAACATTGCATGAGCATATATGGTTGCTAGATTGTCAATGTTTCACATAGTGCACTAGATTCCTTCGAGCATGTCACCACATATTGCTAGATCCTCGTAATGGGTTGGGTTATTCCAGTGGGGTAGCATGAGGAAGCTTAATGCTTCATGGTAGGGTGGATATCACCTTGATGATGCTCTCTCTCCCTCAGTTTCTCCTTTGCAGATTTTGTGCATGGTTTCAGGAAGCATGAGCTTGAAGCAGTAAATGTAAATGTAAATGTATCGGTGATGTTGTATTATGTGGTACTCTTATAAAATCTATAAGGTCGTGATGGTTTAAAGGACTAAGTCCTGAATGTATAACAAGGCGAGTTGTATAGCCTCAATGTATCATTCATTGATTAATGCTTTATTCGTTGAATGATTATATTTTATGTGAGATAAGTTGATTAAAAAAAATTGACTTCCCTTTTTATAGTATTTATTATTATTTTATTGTTATATATTTGGAGTCTAGACTTTGCAAGGCTTGATTGCCAAACATTATGTGATTACTATATGCTTTACATAATCTTAATTGGAAAAATGAGCTCCTTTACATTTACAATCATAGAATCATTTCATTTCATAACCATCATTATTGTCAAAATTACATGAAATTATATTATCACACCTTTATTTCAACAACTTTGTGATCTTCATATATTTTGCATTATGTTTAAATGATTATTTTCATATAATTCAAAAGTAAGCTTCAAATAGTTTACAATTTTTTTTTAAAAAGATAAAATATTAAGCTAGCAAATAAATACTAAACCACTGAAGTAGATGAGGAAAACAATGCCTCCAGTGAAGTTGAATGGTTTTGAATGAGCTCACTAAGGATCAAGTCTTGGTGGTTGATTTGGAATGTTGAACATAATAAATAAATTAAAATTTTTAAAATAAGAAATCAATGAAAAATATGGTTAAACATAATAAATAAATTAAAACTTTAAAATTAAAAAGCAATAAGAAATAAAGTTAAATACGTAATTTAGTGGTGAGTACATGCATTGTAATTATAGTATGTGTTTTAATTTTAATTTTCATAAGGTAAACTTCAAATTTACTTTTTGTCAAACCAACAAAATCGTTATTATTAATAGTTATAATATTAATAATAATATTAATTATATTATTAATATTTATTATAACACTTGATATATTATATTAATTGATATTAAAGTATTATAATAATATTATATAATTATATAATAATAAACATAAACATAAATATATTATAATAATATATAATATTATAATAATGCAATTATACAAATATAATATTATTATATTTAATATTGTAATGATAAGATAAATATAATAGTATATTATAATTATAATTTATATTATAGTAATATAATAATTATAATAAATTTATAATAATATTATAATTAAAATTAAATACAATATCTCTGTTTTTTTTGAAAATTTCCATCTTTGGTATCAATAAAGGGTTGTATAAACACTTATTAACTTAATTTAAAGCATTGCTTTTTAGAATATGGTTTTCAAATACAACTGTGGACAAAGTAAAATGAAAAAGTAGCCTGTATGAAAAAAATTATTTAAGAATTCATGAGAAGAATAGATTATAAGATATGACTAAATCATGCAAATGAGCCCTTTAAAGAGTAACATGTGGTTAACAAATTCTTACTATTTACTTTGTATTGCCAAGATCACAATGGTAAAGACAACTATTACACAAAATGCTAGAAAAATGAAGATGAAAAGAGTACATGCGATAAATTTTCCAGTAGCTAAACTAAGTTTCTCATATCCATAAGGAGATGCACTAATCTTCTGCCAAGACATAGGAAACCATTCATAAGAGTATTTTAGTGCAACACAAACCCCTATCCAACATTGTTTCAAAACATTTGAGAGTCTTTTAATGCAACACAAGCCCCTATCCAACATGAATGATTTAAAGAAAAGCCAATGTAATAGGTACGACAACCACTGTAGCTGAATCAATTGGTGATCCTTGTCCTCTCCTGACTTTGTATAGATGAAGAAATCCACCCAAAATAATGTCAGCTGTCTATACAACTACAATTACAATTAAAACAAAATCACAGGAAATCAAAACCTAAATAATAACACATATTATTAAATTGTTATCAGTTGAAATAAAAAACAAAAATAATGTAATAAGAAAAACATTACAGACCTCTTATTTCTCTGTTACTATTCCTTAAAACGGTTGCCAAAAAATAACGAACTATAAATTGCTTCCTTCTTAATTTTAAAATAATAAATAATTAATAATTTTAAGATTGTTTTTATTTGTACCATAAATTTTTATTTCTAAGTTTATATTTGGTGAACGAACTACACATTTGAAGAAAACAAATAATATTTGTCTAACTTTAAAAAAAAAAAAATCCTTTAATAACCAAAAATTACTTGTTTCATAACCAAATCAAAAAAAATTACTCACTCATAATAATAATAATAATAATAATATATAAACATTTATATCACAACAATATTTTAATTTAGTCACTCATTATTTAATCAAACATATTAATTTGTTAGTACAAAAATTATAATTCCATTCATATGTAAAATCAATAATCCCATTGAAATATTATTGTTGTTATTATTATTATTAAAAATTATATTGTTTTATTGAATACAAATTAAACTATTATATTAATATATTATTATTATTATTATTAATTCTTATTCTTATTCTTCTTATTCTTATTATTATTAAGAATTATATTGTTTTATTCAATACAAATTAAACTATCATATTAATATGAAAATAACAATATAATATTACAAAATATAATAATAATAATAATAATAATAATAATAATAATAATAAATTGTGTAGATATTTTTACATCTTTTACCTGACTTTAAAGATCAGTCCCTTCGAGAGTTGATGGTGTTGATCAATGCAGCTTGCGACCTCGCGATGCCTTTGGTGAGATTGGTCTGTACCTCACGGGGAAGCGGGGGAGCAATGCCCGCCAGCCCGCTAGCCTTTGGCATGATCCGGTCTGAACCTTGTAGGGGATGGTGGGAGCAATGCCCACCAGCCCGCTAGTTCTTAGTGGGACTCGGGCTTAACCTGGCGAGGGAGTGGGGATTGGTGATAGTTGTACGATGGGACCAACATGGCTGTCACGATGGCAGTGGGGACCACAGTGGTGGTTATAAGCTTCATCAGTAAGACTCTCCTGTGTCGGTGGAAGATGTTAAGTCATCCCCTCAATGTCACGATGCGAAGTGATAACGACTGAGGTCATCTTGATCCTACAGCGCCCGCTAGCCCGTGCCTACTATGGTGGGTCCTGAATGGATCCTGAGGGATCCTGAGGGATAGCGGGGATTGGTCTCGGCGGGACAGTACACACATGAAAGATTAAGGAGTGTCCCGATTAGAACACCTGATGAGTTTAGAAAATCCAGCGGCATAAAATAATTTCAAATGATGATTCAGCAATCGTCTGAACTGCCTTGACTTTCAATTAGTGCAAACCAATATTTTCTAGAGCGCTATTAACCATAAGCCTGTTTTAGAATTATAATGAAATGCAAAACCCTAGAGAATATCATGAATAAGATGATTTTAGAAAAATAAGCTGGGTAAAAGACATAATTGTGAACAAACACAAAAAAAATGAACTACAAAAATGAGAAATTAACTTAAGCCCGCCAAACTAAAGATGATATAATTTATAATAGGTGTGAGAGATAAATTTATAAAATACTACATCTACAGACAAATTTTTGAAAAAAAAAATCACAGATGGAAAATATTTTTCAATAAGCGTATAAATGGAGGAAATATTTTCCACACGATAGAGTGTATGGTGGAAGAAAGGTGAAATTGAAGACGGATTTGTAATTAAAAGAAATGAAAGAAGGAAATTGTTAGGGTTTACGGAATGAAACTCACATATTGCTAAGAGAGGGCAAGGCCTGTTGTCATTTTGAAGAATAATGGGAATGGATCACCCCAGAAACTGCACTAACTTGGTTTTGTATACTACCACCACATCCTCCTCCTTCGCCCTTTCTTCTTCCTTGCCTCCTACCGCCATTAGATCTACACATTTATTAGATTGCTAAATTTCAATGTCTTTTTATGCTCTAGCATTGTTGAGGTTAGAAATGTTAAAATTTAGGTGAAATTAAAGTGGAAAGAAATAAAATCTGCAATTGAGTAAAATATTAAACAAACCAACAAGGAGGGCACGACAATCGGACGCACAAAGGTAAAAGAAATATCAAGTGTTTGCTTGAAAGTTGAGGGTAGAACAGGGGAACAAAAGTGGCCGACGAATGTGAACAATTGACAACTCTCTATAGCAGCATCATAATTGTCATGTTTCGTTATTAAGGCATTGTTTAAATTAAAGATTAAACAACATAAAAACAGTGAAGTCGCTTTCGTGAAATATGATGTTTAGTCATATTTAAATAAACATATATAATATTATTAAAATATAATATTTTAATATTAAATAATATTATTATATTTTGTAACATAATTAAAATATATATTTATTATATTTATAAATAATAGATATAAATACAACAATAAATATTATTAATTTAATAATTATTAAGATAATATTATAGTAATATAATAATTTTTTGCGGTCTGCAAAGTTTCATTTTCGGTATTTTCTTCGGCAACGGTTTTCACCTTTAGGGTTTCGTTGCCGGCAAGGTGGCGTCACCGGAAGGAAAGGCGGTCGACGGCGGAGGACAGATGGAGGTCCCCGCACGTGCGACTGCATCAGGTGCTATTACTCCAACCTTTCCCTCTAATTCTAATCTGTAATTTACATTTTCAGCAGGTAACACATTTAATAGCTTGGTGTCCTCTGTACCTGCCTCAGCTGCGATAAAAGCTAGTCCTCAACCAAAAAACAATGGCTCTTCTCCTCCTGCTAGTTCCACCGCCTTCAAGCCCAAAACTTTTTCGGAGGTGGTGGCTCAGTTTGCGGGTATTGTCGAAGCCAAAGCTAGGTTTGTGGTTGCCGGTCTTGATGCAAATGAGGCCGCCCCAATTGGTAAGACCCCTTTGGCTTCCCCGGTACCATTCTCTTTAAATCCCAATTTAGAGATGATTGCGGAAATTGTTAAAGAGAAGAATAGACTTAAAGATACTGCTATTTTCTTTGCGGCTGTTGAGGTTGATAAATGTCCTCCCCGTAAGTTTTTGGATGACTAGTTCTATAATTTTTGGAATATCAAGCTTGGTTTTCACATTTCCTTTTGTAGACAAATTCAAAAGGGTTTATTTGTTATATTTTTTGCGAATAATGAAGCTCAAAAAGAGGTGTTAAAAAGCAATATTGGTTTGTTGGTTCAACCTCTTTCCGTGCGTTGGCCTGGACCCCCGAGGCCGCCCATGAAGAGGTGTTGGCTTTGTCTGCTCCCAGATGGATCTTGGTCAAAAATGTCCCTCCCTTTCTCTAGCGTTTCTTGCCCCAGCTATTAGAACCCATGGGCAAAACTATTAGGATGGACGACACGGTGAGGCTTGTCTCGCATATGGATGCTAGGGTTCTCATCTCGCTTCTCCCTAGTAAAGAAATTCCTCCTGAGATCTCTGTTAATGTGCTTAATGAGTGTTTTGTCTGCCCTGTTGAAATATTAGGCGGTTTAAATGCTTGTTTTTTATGTAGAAAAGAAGGTCACCTCCGAAAGGATTGTCCTATTATTAAGAAACCATCAGCCAAACCCGTTAATAACCCTAATCAGTCGAGTAACCCTTCATCAATTCCCTCTGTTGTTGATTCTTCTTCCATGAGTCCTCCCGGGCCTCCTATTATTATCCAAAATACCCCTCCGACTAATCTTTTGCTCTTACCTCCTCCCCCGAAGGTTTCGGGCCCTGAATTAGATGATGGTTTTACTGTGGTTAGGAACAAGAAACGAAAAGGGAATAATTCTAGCAAACCATTGCCAAAAATCCCTATTGTTGTTTCTGTCCCTCCTACTTCCGCTTTTCCTTCGTAGAGTTCTGATATGATTGTTGCTAATTCCACCAAGCCCGTTTCTAATGCTCGAAAATTACCACCAAAGGAGTTTAAATAAATTGATGAGGAGGAGTTCATATTAGAAGTTATTCCTGCTCAGGGTACTTCTTTGGCTATGGACATTGAATCCTCAGACTGTGAAGTGGATCCTAAATCTGAGGATCCTGCCTCAAAAAGGCGTGGTAGGCCTCCTGGATCCAAGAACAAACCAGTGACTAAGAAAACTAGTGATAATTCTAGCTTAAGCCCTGATGTTGATGCGTGCTCTACCCCTATCTTTGGTTCTCAATGAATTGTCTTTCGTGGAATATTAGGGGGCTCGAGTCTCCTGACAGAAAGTTTGTGGTTAAGCATGTGTTAAATTCGATTAATTCTGTTGATATTTTCGTGATGCAAGAAATTAAGTTCACTGGTTTCACTCTTGAAACCAATCTTAATTATATCTGGTATGATGCTATCAAATTTCATTCTAATCATAACAGAGGTAAAGGGGGCATTACTGTTCTTGTCAATCCTAAATGGAGTCCCCTCATCATTAACAATGGAGTTTTCTCCCTGTCAAAGGGCTGTTTGGTTTACTATGAATTTTGACAATAATCTGATTGGATTCTGCTCTATTTATGCTCCTAATGATGTCAAAGATAGAATCTCCCTTTGGAAGTGGCTTGCCTCCCTACCTGATATTCCTTTATTTTTTAGAGGGGATTTCAACATGATTGAATCCCAAATGGATAAAATTGGGGGTAATCCCTTCAAATGGAAGGATTGTGAGAATGTGCACTGGTCTAATTTTATTTGCTCAAAAAATTTATTCGATCCTCTTGCTAATGACAAAGAGAATAATCCTAGATTATGGCACACTTGGTGCAATTTCCAGCAAGGGCATGCTAGGATATATTCTAGGCTTGATCGTTTTTATGGTAACAAAGATTTTTTCTCCTTCATCCCTGATCATAATGGTAATATTGTTTTGGTTTCTGCTACTACTTTGTCTAATCATCACCCCATCTTTGCTCATGTTATTTTTAATGCTGCTCCCGTTAGGCAGAAGCCTGTTTGTGGTAAGTTTATCTTAAATACTAAGCTTCTTCAAAATGAGGATATTCTTTGTGCCATTCAAATTATCAAAAATTTTAACCAATTTAAGGAATCCTCCATGATTAAAAGATGGAAGGCTAACCTTTTATCTTGGAAAAATTTTCTTCAAACTATAGGTCAAAAATTTGCTAAAGATAATCGATTCATTGAGAAACAGTTCTGTTCTAATCTTCAGAAAGCTAAGATGGAGGTTCAATCTGACTCCTCTAACTCGGACCTTGTTAAAGGGGTGCTCTTGGCTAAAGATGCTCTTAGTAGGCACCAGCAATCTAAGATCCAAGGTGCTAAAATCAGGTCGAGAGCTAATTGGATCCATCATGGTGATAGAGGATCGAAATTCTTTTTTAACCTTCTTAAGCATAAACAAATCAAAGAATCTATTGACAAACTTGTTATTAATGATCAAGAAATTTTAGACCCTGCTAGTATTATGACTGCTTTTACTGATTATTACAGTAATTTGTTTTCCTCTGAGGATTCTAGGGAAGCTGAAGTGGCTAGAATTAATTGCAAGGTTCTTATCCTGAATAAGCTGGAATCGGCTGATTGCCTATTCCTTTCCACTCCTATTTCTATTGATGAAATTGTTGGGGCTATTAAGTCCCTTAAGGATGATAAGGCCCCTGGGCCTGATGGTCTCTCTGTTGAGTTTTACAAAGCTAACATCAATTGGATCAGTAAAGACTTGTTGGAATTGTACAATGAGGCTATGATTGGTGGATCTCTTGGCTCTGAGATGAACAGGGGAATTATTAAGCTTCTCCCCAAGGATGGGGATAAGACTCTTATTATAAATTGGAGGCCTATTACCCTTCTTAATGTGTCTTATAAAATTCTGGCCAAAGTGTTAGCCCTCAGGTTGGTTCACATTCTTCCTAAGATTGTTAGCTCTACCCAAACTGGCTTCATTAAAGGTAGATATATTCTTGAGAATCTTATCACGGCCTGGGAAGCCATGGATTGGGCTAAATGCTCTAATCAAAACTCTGCTATTATGCTTCTTGATTTCGAGAAGGCCTATGACAGGGTTGAGTGGAAGTTTATAATCACGATGCTTCAATCTTTTGGATTTCCTCCCTACTTTTGCAATGCTGTTCAAATTCTTCTCAGTGATGCTTTTTCCCAAATTGAGATTAATGGTTCTCTGTCTGATCCTTTCCCTCTCGAGTGATCTATAAGGCAAGGCTGCCCGTTAGCTCCTGCTCTTTTTGTCATTGTTGCTGAAGCTTTATATTATATTCTTAGGGATAATACTCTGTCCCTAGAAGTCAGGGGCCTTTACCTCCCTAACAATGATGTGCTTTTAAATAGCCAATTTGCTGATGATACTGCTCTTTTCTTTGAGCTCTCTAATAACAATTTTTTAAATTTGCAAGCTAAATTAGATTTATTTTGCACCATCTTTGGAGCTCGTATCTCCCAGGCTAAGTCTATTTGTTTGGGCTGGGATGAGCAACCTCCTAGTTGGTTTTCCCATTATAATTATCAATGGGGTGGTCCTAATAAAGTTGTTAAGTATCTTGGTATCCCTTACTCGGTTGATCCTTCCCTTAAGGATATGTGGGATTGGGTTAAGGCTAAGATTATGAATAAGCTTAATAAATGGCACAATAGATCCTTGTCTCTTGCTGGGAGAATTCAAGTTTACCAAAAGCTTTTGTCCTCTTATAATATTTATTATTCTTCTGCCTGGATGTTCAGTAATTATCAAATTCTTGAAATTCAAAAAGCCATTAGATTTTTTCTTTGGTCGGATGGTAAAGGTAATAAAAAATGTCAGTGTTAATTGGAAATGGTGTCATACGGATAAGACCCTGGGAGGGCTTGGGCTGAAAGATCTTAAGTTACAAGGAATTGCTCTTGCCGCCAAATGGATTTTTCATTCTCTGGAGGGTGACAGTCCTTAGAAAGTGCTGGTTAGACATAACATTGAGAGAGGTTATCCCAAGAAAGCTAGTTCTTGGAAGAATCTCCCCTTTTGTGACTTGATTGTTGGTAAATTCCTGGTTGTTGTTCAGGGTTCCTGCCATCTTTAAATCCATTTGGCGGGCCTGGGAACATGTCCGGTTGTATATTACCAATAAGGAATTCCATAATGATAATTATCTCCATGGTGAGAGGTCCATTTGGTGGAACTTAAGCATTAATGATAAACCCCTAGCCCTCTATCAGGGATGCTCTGCTAGGTTCTGGGCTAAGTCTGGTATTACTCAATTTGCTGATATTTTTGAACATGACAGTCTTATTCCTTGGGCTGATCTCAAGTGCAGATTTAACTTACCTAATTCTCACAAGAAGATTTATAATCTGATTATTCTTGCTGCTAAGGATATCCCTGCCACTTGCCATGTTGATTCGCACAGATTCCTTAAGTGCAAGTGGCCGGATGGTATTGTCTTAGATAAGCTTAAAGCTAAGAACATTTATAAAATTATTGCTCACAATGGTGATATTCTTGAACATATTAATAAAGTTTGGTATTGTTCTTTTGATGATAATTCTTGGAATAAATTGCTGGATAGTATTTGGAAAAGCCCTGTTGAGCCTAAAATTCAATGTTTTAAGTGGCTAGTTTTACTTGATAGATTACCGATCAGAAGTGACTCTCATTCTACTAATGTTTGTAGTATCTGCAGAATGCCTGATTCGGGCAGGCATATCTTATTTGACTGTCTTTTTGCTAAAGAAATTTGGAGACTCTTTGGTATTGTTTATCCTATTAATGTTAACATTCTTCAGATGGTTATTGGGTATATTAATGGTATTAGTAATGATGCAATTTTTTTTGGAATATTCTCTCTTCTAACATTCTTTGGCAAATCTGGAAGTGCAGGAATGAAGAGAAATACCAAGGTAAGCCAAGGGATCTTATTGAGTGGTTTCGTAAACTCACTTATTTTAAAATCTTCTTGCAGGTTCAAACTATTATGATGATCGAGAAGGAAAAGCTCAGGAAATTCCTCAAAGATGGTCAAGCCATGTTTTTTATTTATGAGCTCAAGTATGGTTACCAGTGGCATAAGACTCTGGATGATCAGCAAATGTTCGAGGACACTTTATGGAGACTGAACCAGGTGATCAAAAGGAACCAAAATACGAGAAAGGAAGAGATCTTTATGCTGGCCCAAATTCAGGAGAGGAAGAACATTGTCTGGATGGAAGGCCCACTCAGTTGGACCGCGTGGGTTGATACTTACCCTGATATTCTGCACTAGTGTTTGGCTGTTGTTCATGATCTTGTATATCTGTATAGTTGATACTGTGGTTTGATGTGAGGCTTTGCCTCTGTCCTGGTGATTCTTGGTGAACTGTTATTCTTTTTGGTACTCTCTATAGCTAACATAAAAAAATTTAATAATTATAATATGTTATTAGATATAATATATAGTATATAAATAAAGATAAATATAAATAATACAAATATTATATATTTAAATATTATAATAAATATATTTAGAATTATAAACTAATTATGGCATGTATTCTATAAAGAATATAAATGAAGAGCTTAAAGACTATGATCATTATTGAGGGTACCTTTATGATAGGCATCAATCAACATAGGTTTTATGAATTAAAAAAAAGGGCCGATCAGACTTAAAGTAATCGTTGTGCCTAATGTAACTTGGTTTAATAAACTATAACTAATAATTGTTAAAGTAGTGAAACAAAAGGCAACAATAATATGAATGATCGCCACTTTTCAAGAGATGTCTAATAGATATAAAATAGAAAGGAAGCATCAGGAGATCACATGAGAGATTTTTGTGATAGCACTTCTCCATGTAATGTGGGCCAAAACCAGGGTAAAATACAGTCTACTTATATCTTCGAAATAACAAGGGAAACCTTGCCAAACAATATATGTTACAATTACCTTCTGGTCACGCATAGGCTGCAGATGGAATATATTCCAGGATTTCTTCCCTATACAAAGTATTATAGGGAATCTCATCGGATATAAAGAATAACATCTGCAAGAGAACAATCAAACCATCGAATCATCACCAATTACATTCACATTAATCAAATAATCATCGAATCAACAAAAAAATCATAGTTCGAATCATAAATAAGAAGAGCAGAAGATATCGACCATCTAATATCATAGTGCAAACAATAAAGAATTCCAATAGCGCCATCATCCCATCTCATCGACCATCACAGTTATACCTTGGACTAGTTTATTCTGCTATATCAATCTAGTTGGGAATTGTAAACACGTCAATATCATGACATCAAATCATAAGATCGCTCACCAAGGAAGAGCTGCGATCATTTTAATTAGCGGATATCATTGTTACTCATTGAACAACATATAACCAATATAAATTCCAGTGTCTATAACAATTTGGTGAAAGCACTCTACATTCGGCCTTCTGCATTTGAGTAGTATAGATCATCATTTCCACAGGTATGTCTTTACATCCAATGTTCTTGTACTTTATACATCTCTTAAAGTTTAATTCCATAATATGTGATCATAGATGAATGTATGAATTACCATAATTGCTGCAAATCATTTGAAATAAGCTATAACAGTGATATAGTATGATGTGCCATAAGGTAATCTATTAGACTTATATGGGAAAGCGAGTATGAATTGCCTAAGAGGCCAATCATGGGTATAGAGAGGCCTTTGTCACATGCTGGTACAAAAGGTACCCATAGTGCAAAGGATATTTATCACAGAGGCCTTTGTCACATGCTGGTACAAAAGGTACCCATAGTGCAAAGGATGTTGATATAGTGGCCTTGGCTACGAGAGGGTGCAAAAGGCATACCTGGTACCAAGGAATCTCATAGAGGCCTTGACTCCAAGGGTACAAAAGGTACTCCTCGAGTCTAAGGATAGAGATAGAGGACCCATGATGGATAGTGGCAAGTAGCATCTCATCTCTCTCATATGAAACTAATGATTAATACTAGGAAAGTGAATGGAAATGCATATTGATAGAGATTATGACATTAATGATAGAAAATGTGAAATATCATGATAGAGAATATGAAAGATACATTGATAGTGAACTTAAGAGGGAATGTGTGAAATATATATAATGATAATGATTATAAGATTAGTGATAGCAAATGTGTATTGATAGGGATCATAAGATTATGCATAGGAGATATGAAATGATACATTATAAGGGCAATGTTCTTATGTGATTTGAATATATCATATATTTATTGCTATAAAGGAAATCAAAAGAGTTTAGTGTACTAATGTTCTCTTTTTGAAAGTTGAAATTTGTGAACAAGGTAGAGAAATTTTGATTTGTGACAAGGGGACATTACAAGTGGTATCAGAGTAGTCATCTTGCCATCATGTGAATGATAAGCCTTTAATATTATTATTAATTGATTATGATCAGAATATATGTTGTTAACATGAGTGATTGCAGGAACTAAAAACGCACGCAAAGGTGGAGAAATCAAGGATATCCTAAAGAGAACATTACAAGATTTATATGACTCGTACCTTGTGTATTACTTGTATTTTTGCCTTTACTTCATTGCCTTACTTGTATGCTTCCTCTGTGTGTGTGTTTATGTATATTCTTGTGTGTATTCGCGTATTTTACTTCATGCTTCCTGTCTATGCGTGTTTATGCGTATTCTTGTGTGTATTTACGTTTCTTGTATGTGTAATCTTGTGTATTTTCGTGTATTGCTTCATACTTGTATGCTTCTTATTAGTATGCTTGCTCATGTTGATGAATGTGTGTTTCTCATATTTGATATATATTCTCAGCATGTATACTTCAAGCTCCATATGTGTTCATATGCATGCTACTTAGACATTCATTTATACTCCGTTAAGTGTATTTGTATGCATATTTCATGCCATAGTTCTTCACGTGTATTTAAGTAGACACTCCATGTATTACGTGTATGCTTCATACTTCATGCTTCATAAGTATTCATACTTGTATGATTCATGCCTGGTGCGTATTCAAGTGTATGACCTTGCAATTGTATTCAAGTATACGTTCTATGATTTTGCAATTGTATTCAAATGTATGCTCTTTGACTTTGTAATTGAGTGCATAGTTTATGATTATACTTGTATGTATACTCTATGCTTTGTACTTGTATTTGAGTGTATACTCTATGATTGTAATTGTATTTGAGTGTATACTCTATGAATGTATTTGTATTCGTATAATCTATGCTTTGTAATTGTATTTGAATGCATACTCTATGACTTATGATTGTATTTGTATGTGAGTGTATACTCTATGCCCAGGTTGTATTCAAGTATGATTATGTATTCGAGTAAATACTCTGTGATTTGTATTTGTATTCTAGTGTATATTCTATGACTTGTATTTGTATGTGATTGTATACTCTATGACTTGTCTATTCTATGACTTGTGATTGTATGCTCTATGCCTTTGCAATTGTCTGCTCTATGACATTGCAATGGTATGCTCTATGACTTTGCAATTGTATTCAAGCGTATGCTCTATAACCTTGTACTTGTATGCGAGTGTATACTCTATGAATTGCATTTGAGTGTATTCTCTATGTCTTTGTGTTTGTATACTCATGACGGTGTGTATTCAAGTGTGTATTCCATGACTTATGCACACTTCATGACTTGTCTCCATGTGTATACTTCATATTCATGCTTGTATGTTACATGTATGCTTCATGCCCTATGTATTGCGTGCATGCTTGTGTACCAAGTGTATGTTATGTATTTCATACGTATACCTGTATTACATACTTTGTGCTTCGTATACTTTTGTGTATCACATATAAGCTTCGTGTATGCTTCATGTACTACGTGTATTTATAATTTGGATTCATATATAATCGTGTACATATACCTCAACATGGATCTTCTATCCATCATTGATTATCTCCACGCGATCATACACTACTAAGATTCAATTTACCTTCTCTACAAATTCATCTCTACAAATTTTCAAAATGATTTCATCAATATCATCACTATTCAAAATAAAAGCTCCCCAAATCTTCTTTGATCATAAAATTTTCTATCCATGACATCATATAATAAATTCTCCTCAAGAACGCGACTCTTCTCAATTTGGAGGTCAATAACATATGACAAATACAAGATAGAATCTCATAATCAAGGACCAAGATGTCATCATCATCCATTGAAATCTTGGAATCTCAATACTCTCAAATCTTTTTAATCTATGATACTTGCATCCCATCGTTATTCAAAACATCAAACAAATGCTCTTCTGATCACAAATTCTCTTTCATAATTAATTTCTTTTCACTAAAGTAATATTCATTCTAGATCCAATCCACGATTTCATCTCAACGCATCGGAAAGTAGACATTAAAGGTGCAAGGAAATGAAAGAAATTGTTGTGATTGCTTGAGGGCAAGCAATCTTGAGAGGGGAGGCTTGTCATGTTTTGATATTAAGACATTGTTTAAATTAAAGATTAAACATCATAAAAACAGCGAAGTCGCTTTCGTGAAATATGATGTTTAGTCATATTTAAATAAACATATATAATATTATTAAAATATAATATTTTAATATTAAATAATATTATTATTTTTTTAATATAATTAAAAAATATATATTTATTATATTTATAAATAATAGATATAAATACAATAATAAATATTATTAATTTAATAATTATAATATGTTATTAGATATAATATATAGTATATAAATAAAGATAAATATAAATAATACAAATATTATATATTTAAATATTATAATAAATATATTTAGAATTATAAAGTAATTATGGCATGTATTCTATAAAGATTATAAATGAAGAACTTAAAATACTACGATCATTATTAAGGGTACCTTTATGATAGGCAGCGGTCAACATAGGTTTTATGAATAAAAAAAGGGCCGATCATACTTAAAGTAATCGCTGTGTCTAATGTAACTTGGTTTAATAAACTATAACTAATCTTTGTTAAAGTAGTGAAATGGAAGGCAACAATAATATGAATGATTGCCACTTTTCAAGAGATATCTAATAGATATAAAATAGAAAGGAAACATCAAGAGATCACATGAGAGATTTTTGTGATAGCACTTCTCCATGTAATGTGGGCCAAAACCAGGGTAAAATACAGTTTGCTTATATCTTCAAAATAACAAGGGAAAACTTGCCAAACAATATATGTTACAATTACTTCTGGTTGTGCATAGGCTGCAGATGGAATATATTCCAGAATTTCTTCCCTGTACAAAGTATTCTAGGGAATCTCATCGGATATAAAGAATAACATCTGCAAGAGAACAATCGAACCATCGAATCATCACCAATTACATTCACATTAATCAGATAATCAACGAATCGGCGAAAAAATCATAGTTCGAATCATAAATAAGAAGAGCAACAGATATCAACCATCTAATATCATAGTGCAAACAATAAAGAATTTTAATAGCGCCATCATCCCATCTCATCGGCCATCACAGTTATACCTTGGACCAGTTTATTTTGCCATATCAATCCAGTTGGGAATTGTAAACACATCAATATCACGACATCAAATCATAAGATCGCTTACCAAAGAAGAGCCGCGATCATTTTAATTAGCAGATATCATTGTTACTCATTAAACAACAGATAACCAATATAAATTCCAGTGTCTAACAATTTGGTGAAAGCACTCTACATTCGGCCTTCTGCATTTGAGTAGTATTGATCATCATTTCCACAGGTATGTCTTTACATCCAATGTTCTTGTACTTTATACATCTCTTAAAGTTTAATTCCATAATATGTGATCATAGATGAATGTATGAATTACCATAATTGCTGCAAATCATTTGAAATAAGCTATAATAATGATATAGTATCATGTGCCATAAGGTAATCTATTAGTCTCATATGGGAAAGTGAGTATGAATTGCCTAAGAGGCCAATCATGGGTATAAAGAGGCCTTTGTCACATGCTGGTACAAAAGGTATCCATAGTGCAAAGGATATTTATCACAGAGGCCTTCGTCACATGCTGGTACAAAAGGTACCCATAGTGCAAAGGATGTTGATATAGTGGCCTTGGCTGCAAGAGGGTGCAAAAGGCATCCCTAGTACCAAGGAATCTCATAGAGGCCTTGACTCCAAGGGTACAAAAGGTACTCCTCGAGTCTAAGGATAGAGATAGAAGACCCATGATGGATAGTGGCAAGTAGCATCTCATCTCTCTCAAATGAAGCTAATGATTAATACATGGAAAGTGAATGGAAATGCATATTGATAGAGATTATGACATTAATGATAGAAAATGTGAAATATCATGATAGAGAATATGAAAGATACATTGATAGTGAACTTAAGAGGGAACATGTGAAATATATATAATGATAATGATTATAAGATTAGTGATAGAAAATGTGTATTGATAGGGATCATAAGATTATGCATAGGAGATATGAAATGATACATTATAAGGGCAATGTTCTTATGTGATTTGAATATATCATATATTTATTGCTATAAATAAAATCAAGAGGGTTTAGTGTACTAATGTTCATTTTTTGCAAGTTGAAATTTGTGAACAAGGTAGAGAAATTTTGATTTGTGACAAGGGGACATTACAATAATGGAGCACGCTTCGCCCAAATGCGATGAATTGTCACCTAGTTTCCAGTACTCTGTCACAGTGCCAACTTGGCAACTTGGTACTTGAAAGGCAAATTAAAAAGAAAAACTTAAAGTTTCAACTATGGTGATCTTGCCAAATGAGTTTAATACTCAATGCTCATTGGTCAACTGAATTTTAGTATAATTAAAAAATAAAAAATTCTATTTTTCACTATTGCTGTTCACCCAATTGACCAATAGCACAACAGATAAATTGCATTTATTAAATCATTAAAAAGAAATTAACTTTCAATTTTAGGGATTTTGCCAAATAAATTTAATACTCAATTCTCATTGGTCAAATGGGCAAAACAAATTGCATCACATGGATGCATAAGTACATGAACTAATAATGATAATAATCATATAACATTTTAATAACCAATAAGCAAAAATGAATTGTTTTATAACCAAATTCCCTACTCACTCAAAAAAAATTATATTGTTACCATTATGGCTTAAATTTGAGGTTACCTGTCAAGCAATTTTTTTTATGACAATTATCTATTCAATAGTGCCTTTAAAATATAATGACATACTTTAGTATAAGTAAATTATTTAAAAACTAAATATATATGTATCATCATAATCTTATATAAATTTTGACAATTTGTCCAAAATTTCTCTTTTCATGATACAGTCTTTTAAAAATTTTAATTGTATTTTACAGCTAAAATGTCTAAACACAGCTATACAACTATCAAATTTAAGCCATGGTTACCATTGCGACCTCCTCCCTTCTAATTGGAATTACCTCCTCAATTTTATGTGTTTATTGCACTGAAAATAGTATTCCCACAATCCGCTAGAAGAGGTAATTTTTTTTGAGCCAACACGATAGAGATAAATAATTTCTCCAATTTTTTTTTTTTAAAATTTTCTCATATCCAAATTCAATTCAAATTTGCCCCACAAAAAAAATTATAGTGTGTTTTGATTGTGATTGGTTTACTCATACATAATAAAAAATAAACTAAAATTAAAAAAATAGAAGTTAATACTAAATATTATTAAACATTTACAATTTTGGGGCTTCTCGTAGTGAGCTCAGTGGCGGCGTTCCCTCTAGAACGCCATCTGCATCACGTCTTCGAAGGATTCCACCGTTTCGCTGGCTAGGCTGCCCTCGTTTTACTCGGAATTTTCTCATGCTTGCTGCATTTTACAATCCAGACGACAAGATTTACAGAGTAGGTATCTCTGCTCTTGCAAAGAAGGATGTGTGGTTTACTTTGTTCAACACCTTCACCTTCCTCATAACTCTGCCATGGCTGACCGTGAGAAAAGTTGCAGTGCAAGTCTCTACATCCCATGCTTACTCTAATTTAATTTGATTAAATGTTATGTATTAGGGTTGTTTTACGTTTTAGGGTTTAGATTTTTTATTTTAAAACATTTTGAGCTGCATGCGGCACAGACGACCGCATTGCCGACTTGTCCCGTGCGGCAGAAAGCTTGCCCTAATTTCGGGTACGGGCGGGCAAAGAGAACGGTGCCGAGCCGTATCCAGGCCGTATCGTAAATATACCCGTACCGGGCACGCTGTGCACGTACCAGGGGAGGGGGGCGGTATGGCGTATCCGATGACCCTGCACTAGGGTAACGAGGAGAAGAATGTTATCAATTTTATCACCGGTGACACCAATCATGAATAATGAGTCAAGTAGCATTTAAATCACAAAGTTTCTGTTCAACAAAAAGAAGGGTACATCATGGATTCTGCTTGCCAGTCTGAGATATAAATACGGCAAATAATCATTTATCGCAAGCCACCATGGCATTCAAAACAGGGATAAAAATAGTCAATTGCGGGTGGGTGAGGGGGGGGCGGGGCGGGTGCAAAATATTGTCTAAAACATTTATTTTTCACATATCTCCAAGAGTAGTGGGGTTTATAACACATGGGTGTGCAGTCTTAAGATTTCCTGTCCTTGTAATGTTGTAAGTTTTTATTTTAGTTGGATCTTGACAACTCACCGGTGAATGACTTTTGGACGCCTCTGCAAAATTCTTATGTTTGGTTGTTCCAGGAGGGCTCTGCAATGATGCTCAGAAGACATGTTTTGGAGGAAGCCCGAGATCTTAGCGGAGAGGATCAATTATATGATCGAATTTCTACACGGATGGCAAGCAATGATGTTGGTGAAAACTTGGCGGCCCTAAAAGCCATCGATGATTTGATAGATGTAAAATTGGGAGAGAGTGCCTCAAAGGTCTCAAGATTTTCTAACAACATTCGTTATTTATTCGAAGAAAAACATGACCCTGAAGTTCTAATACTTGGAAGTAAGGTACTGGGTCATCTT
The DNA here is from genome assembly GCA_027924645.1 of Cunninghamia lanceolata. Lineage (NCBI taxonomy): Eukaryota > Viridiplantae > Streptophyta > Pinopsida > Cupressales > Cupressaceae > Cunninghamia > Cunninghamia lanceolata. Next base: position 1,144,740 of record BSBN01001170.1, read on the forward strand.
GCCAGAGCAGGTGGAGCAATGACTGCCGATGAAGTTGAACACCACGTGAGTCAGTTTTCTTGAAAGGTGCAGCCTGAAATTATTTGATAGATTAAACGATGGAAGTAAAAATCTTGTGTCTGCAGGTCAAGAATGCATTGGAATGGCTCAGAGGTGAAAGAGTAGAGCATCGCCGTCTTGCAGCTGTTCTGATTTTGAAAGTGAGCATATTTGGAATTGAACTGTTGATTTTGTGTTGATGCTTGTTAGAAATTGCTTGATGTAGAATCAATCCTTTTGGTTTAAGCTTGCTTCAATATCAGCTTTTGATTGGATCCTTTTTGATATTTTCTCAACTTTTCTTTTGTGAACATGTATTTGGGATTATGGATAGTGCACTCAACATCTCTGTTATGAGCATCTTTTCTTGGCAGGAAATGGCGGAAAACGCACCAACAGTCTTTAATGTACATGTGCCCGAATTTGTGGATGCTGTGTGGGTTGCACTTCGGGATCCAACATTGGCTGTTCGTGAGCGGGCTGTAGAGGCCTTGCGTGCTTGTCTCTGTGTTATTGAGAAACGTGAGACACGTTGGCGTGTACAATGGTATGCATTTTTTATCTGTATGAGTGAATTTAATTAACAAATTTATCACTTAGAAGCAGAGTTATTGAAGAAATGGATTAAACTTGTTATCCTTTTGGCTATATATGTTTTAAGGGTTCTTCATCATGGTCCATTCATATAATCTGTGTGCTTGACTTGTCTTTGCTATTAAACAACTTGTAGAGTGTTATTCTTAAAATGTTGATAAAAGTGCGTTCTACAAAAACCCTCAAAGGTGTCAGATTGAAAACTTTGTTTAAAAGTGATTTATCATGAATTAAAAACAAAGTTACTGATCCTGATACTTGTTCAGGTTCCGGTTCGGGGGTTGAGTTTGCAGGTTTGGTCAAAATTTTTTTTGGGTGTGGGTTTGTTTTGGGTTTGCGCATACAAAAACATATAAAAATCAGAAATATATTCATATTTGCAGAGTAATTAAGTTCAGAATACCATAGCATCATGAATATGATCATTTAATAAACAAAACCTCCATAGTATTAAAAATTAAGAACACTAGAATGTCAATTAGTCAAACATGAATGCCATGATATATATTAAATTCAAAATTAGAATGTTAAATGCCAACAATCAGCCATCAGTAATTAGGCATTAGTGTCATATGGGTCTTCAAAAATGTCATCATCACTATCCATATTAGATGATGCAGGTATTGGTATATTAGAAGAACCACAAAAAGTGGCCGTCCCAATAGCATTGGCATTGGCACTGGCACTGGCACTCTCATGCTCACTACCAAGCTTGTCCTCAACATCAATTTCAAGTGCAGCAAGGTGGGAAATGGTAGTATCCAAGTCAGTATGCTCTGGCTCGATATCCCACCTCCTTGTGTTCCCTTCCTTGTAGGTCCTCTCTTTGTGTGAGAGGAGGCGCGAGTTGGAATGCACATACGCTTAAGTCCTCCGCCTTTTTTGAGTGCAGCCGGTTACGTTTTACTGAGTGGATGAAAGAGTATGTGCTCCAATTCCTCTCAGATGTAGATGAACTAGCAACCTATTAAGACAACATTAGAGAGTTAGAGTTTCAAAATATAAATATAATTATATAAAATTAAAAATTTAAAAATTAAAATTACTAATTAGAATTTAGAAATGAAACTTAAAAATCTAAAAGATAATAGAACTTACTCGCGCTAAAATTTTGATTGCAAGAGGTTGTAGGTGTATGAATGATTGGCCATGGAAGTACCACCACCTATGAGCATCAACCTTATTTTTGTCACGAAGAGCATCAATACTGTGATGTCCCGATATTTAGGCATTGTTTAAATTAAAGATTTAAACGTCATGATAAAGACGGTAAAGTTGCTTTCGGCGAAAATGCAATGTTTAATGATAGAGATATATTATATTATTAAAATATATTATTTAATAAATAATATTATTATGTAAAATATAATATATAATATATTAACAAGATATATTGTTATATACATATTAAATATAAATATTAAACAACCTAAATATTATTATTTAATGCTATAAAAATAAATATATTTTAAAAGGTAATAGTGCCCACTCATTAAGACAACGATGTCTTATGGGCAAATTGATACGGCTTTAATAAAAGGAGGAATTAATATATAGATGACCAAAAATAAAGAAAAGGTATCGTCTCCCCTTTATGGAGTAGCGATCCCTATCCACGTTTCAAATGTTTAACAAGTGATGCGTTCAGACAAGGGAACGGTTAAGGATGGAGAAATAGTTAAGATTTGCAAATAATAGATATCGGCCATGAGGGGTTAGCCGACCACTTTGAAAGGTGATTGTTCTAAAAGAGACGCCTCCTTTAGACAAAGGCGTCACTCTTGAAAAGAGTTCGCCCCTCTTTGGAAAAGGCACATCATGGTATAAGAGAAGGTGTGGAAAGGGAGGGAGTAGAATAGATAGAATAGATAGGGGATTTAAGAAAAAATATAACAGACATATAATAACATAATTCAGAGGAAAGATATAGAATATATTCTGTGACAAACCAGTCATACACCTGTGACGAGTAACAACAGAAAGATAGATGGAATCCAAGATAATAAATAACAGTTTTGAGTTCTAATCTGATTTAATACATGGATAGGAGAATACGTTCTGATATAGAATGGGAAATATAGATAACATACTCCAGCAGATACATGAATATAAAAATGCAGAGATATGGAGGAATAAGGGGAGACTTAGTGGAGGATAAGCAGCAAGAAGTTATCTCTGATATATATATTTTTCTAAGTATCCAAGGAGATTATCGCAAGATATAATCGAATAAAGAATAAGGCAGCAAAGTAGATCGTGGATAATAAATAACATAGCCTACAAACGGAACTGCAGTTTAAGAGGATACAGAAGCTGATCAGAGGTAAGAAGCAGTCAAGGACTGCAGATCTGCCACTAATCAGGTATGTATAAATAAGAATTAGATTACTATGCATCTAGATACATAAATCATGGTTAATATAGTATTCATGCTATTGTTCATAGTAGTCAGATATACATATCATGTTATTAGCAATCATAATTAGTAATATATGAATATCATGCTATTAGTATCATACTATTAGTTTTCATAGTTAATATGAATCCATCTCGTATGAGTGTTTATAGATTATAATGAGATATCTATTGGAATTCTGATTTGAGACATGAATGTCTCTGTCCATGCATTATGATGATAAATAATAAAATTATGGATAATTCCATCTATAGTACAAGGGGATATTAGCATAAGAGATCATATTTCCAATCACCTCTATTACTTCATCCTTAAAGGGATGATAGGTATTGTGGGGAGAGGCAGAGTAATTCCATTCGTGTATAGGCCCCAAGGCTAGGACAGTTTCCCCAAGGCTGGGTCTGAGATGGTTTCCACGCGCCCTAAAGTCTAGTCCCTTGATGAATAATAAGAGGGGAGAATATGGATCTTGAATAATGTGTAATATCCGCCCTAATAGTACAAAGGAATATTAGAATACAAGATCATATTTCTGGTAACTTCTATTACTTCGTCCTTAAAGGAATGTTAGGTATTGTGTGGAGAGGCAGAGTAATTCCATCCGTGTATAGGCCCCAAGGCTGGGACGTAGTTTCCCCAAGGCTGGGTCTGAGATGGTTTCCACGCGCCCTGGTCATGTAAAGCCTAGTTCCTTGATGAAGAATAGGAGGGGAAGATATGGATCTTGAATTATGTTTAATATCTGCCCTAATATACTTATGGAATATAGAATAGTCGTCAATAGTGAATGACAAGAAGGAAATGAATAATCCTTTAACAAAGAATGAAATATTTATATTATCATTGATCTTATTGAATATTATCATTGAAATTTATTGATCTCTAATATTTCTAATGTCTCTTTGAGAATCACTTTGAATTAGATTTAGATTTAAGTGTTTCCACTAGAAGGGGGACATTACAAATACTTAAGTCATTGGAGCTTACAAAATCCATGAACTCGACTCTAACTGCATCTCGTATGTTAGGATCAATGAAGAGTCTGTGAAATGTTGCCTTGTACGCATGGCTGACTTCAACATCTCTATATGGGGCAATCCTTGTCAACACAGAAAGGAGCCCAACACTATAATATTTGGGACTCAGTGCAAAGGCAAGAAGATGCAATGGGGTGGTCATTTTGTTCCATCTCTCTTCAATAATTTTGTGTAGTTGTTTGCAGAAAGTTTCTCTAGGATCTTGCTCTTTTTCATTTATGATGGCTTTCATCTTCTCAATCATTGAGTCGATGCCATCATATACCTCTCCCAAACAAGGCCTATCCATGTTGGTATAATGGATCATACTCAATATGGGCTCGGTGAAATTGAGGAGATAATCAACATGATCCCACCAAGTGTCATCTAGGATCAACTGTTTAATTTTTGTTGCCCTCATATGGACCAATTTTGGCTGCAGACCATGTTAGAGAGTGCCACTTTAACCTTCACAAGTCGTCTTAAGACAATTGTGTTGGAGGCAAAACGAGTCTCAACAACCTATTCAATACACATCAAAATAAAAAAAATAAAAAATAAGGATTCTTAAAAAATAATTTAGAAAACATAAACTTAAAAAAAATTGCTTCACTTACCTTCAACAACTCCAATTTTGAGAATGTTCTGAATATGCCTTGTGACATATGGTGGTTGGTGATGAACATTTGGACGTCTTCAACCTCACTATACACCCTGTTTGATCCAATCAATTTTTGTGCCAATTTTTTGTAGCATAAGGTTGAGGGAGTGGACTGCACAAGGTGTCCAAAAGATGTGTGAGTAACACTCCTCAACCAATAAACCAACTGCTCTACAATTTTTGGCGTTGTCTGTTATGACTTGAATAATGTTTCAAGGCCCCACTTCCTCAATGGCTTGACAAAGAATATTAGCAATAAATGGACCATCCTTCACCTCCGCCTCACAATCGAAAACATAGCCCCTTTAGGGCACACTGCAATAACATTGATCAAAGGCTGATTTTTTGAATCTTTCCATCCATCAGAAATGATAGGCTAAACCTGTCTCAACCCAAGAATCCCTTATGGGCTTCAATGAATCCTTTACAAGCTTCACTTCCTTTTCCAATAAGGTGCTACACACCTTCTCAAAACTTGGGCCCTTGTACCCTTTTGGAGCTTCATTAATTGCTTTCACCATTTGTTGCCAATATGGTGCGCGAACAATGTTGAAAGCTAATCCATTTGCATAGACACATCTTGCAATTTGTTGATCGGCAATCTCACGTGACTCATTGTGAAATGCCATTTCCAATGGTCCCTTTGATCTCTTATGTGCTACAGGTTGTTCTTCAACTGTGGCAAAAAATGGGTGGCTCTCTCCAGGTTCAAGAATAGATGGTGATTGGGGGGGCTTCATTCCTTGAGATCCTTTCTTTAGCAAAGGGTGATTTAATTTATGACCTGCTACTTCATATGCTTTTTCTTGCTCTTGTGGGATGGGTACATTATTTTTTCTTGGGCAAGATTTGATGCCCCAGGAATGTTACACAAATGGGCTTTAACCCGACTGTAAGAGCTTGAATACTTAACCTCACACCCATTGCGAATCCACATATAACCCCCACCGCCTGCAATTGGTTGTAACATATTAACATATTTCCAAAGGGGTGAATTTGGACATGTTTTGAACTTGGATTTCTCCGACAAGGTTGAACCGGTTGCCATTCGAAGAATCTAAACAAATGAAAACAACAAAAATAAAATATAGAACCTAATTGAGTTAAAAAACTTTAAACATATGCCATTGATTCATACTACATTGAAGAATTTAGAAAAAAAACCAAAATAAATTCAAAACAAAACAAAAATGTAGAAAAAAAACAATGTTCCACGGAGTTTCCTGACGGGGACGCGTCCCCTGTCGGGGACAGGGGGACAAAGGGTCTAAGTTTGGGGACGGCAGGGAGACGGCGGGGGGCGGCGCTGATATACATATGGTACTTGAATAACTAGTTATAAAAAGATGTTTAAGAATAACATTTCAAATTAAACTTTGGCAAATTAGTAAAATAGCAAAATTGCAAATACCAACATTTTAAATACTTGAATACTATTACTAAAAGACAAACGAAATTCTCGAATTTGAGATTTCTATTATATCGAAAACGGAAAATATAACATGTCACATCATAATATCATATCAATATATCATAAAGTCTTAAAGATGGTTACAATGAGTAGCATATGATGATATCAAAATAAGTACAAACTACAAAATGTAAAAATCAAAATGTAGTGAAGGGAGGCTCCTCCTCTTCTTCTTCTTTCTCCTTCTCACCCCTCTTGGACTTGCAACACCTCAAGCTCACTCTTTCACCCACTCTTCTCACTGGTTTTCCTCTTCTTCACCTAGCTGTTGCAAAACATGAAATGGCATATTGAGCAAATAAAATGAAGAATGAGAGTTTAATGAGAGTTTTTAGCTTTTAAAATGGTCAAACACCTCCTTAGGGTTCGGACCTGGGCTCTAAGTCCAAGGCAAAACAATTTTTTAAAAAAAAAAAAAAAATGACTTTTTGCTGCCCCCAGCACAGGAGACGTCCAGAAGTCCCCGAGACGTCTCGGGGACGTCTAGAAGTCCCCGAAGTTTCCTCGATGAATCTTACGTACCGGCGACGGCGGGGGGACGTCTCGTAGGCGTCCCCAAGTCTCAGAAACGTCCCGGACTTGGGGACGGGTGGTTTTAGGGGGGGGACGGGTCCCCGTGGAACACTGAAAAAAAACCAAAAAAACCAAAAAAACCAACCTCTTTTGCAAAAATATGCCTCTACAATCTACTTCGTAGCAAACGAGCTATTGCACATGCGTAGGAATAGCAAACCAATCACTTTGGATCCTTCACCGATCAATCTTCAACTCTATTTGTTTGATGGCAAGCAAAAATGAGGGTTCAATTGAAAATGGAAGAGTTTTCTAATTTGCATTTACAATGAGGTAAATATGAGTGTTTTTGTCTTTCAAATGCCTTCAAATGAGGCTTTTAGGGTTAGGGCGCACCCAAGTGAGAGTCAAATCACTTAAAAAAAATTTAAAAATGCAAAAAAAACTTCAAAAAAACCAAAAAATGTCGTGTGTCCTAGAAATTCTGTCCGGGTTCGCCCTGGGTTCGGTCGGGTTCCCCCTAGGTTCACCCGGGTTTGTCCCGGACGGACCCACAGTCCGAATACTAGGGAGGACCGGACTAGGATCCGGACCGGGCCGGGGCCGAACCGGACTGGTACCCAGGGTTCCCGGGCAAGAACTGGTAACATACATAAAAAATCCGGAAATACAGGAAAGTAGACAGAATAAGAGGGCAAATTGCTTCAGAAGAACACTCTGAATCACTATACACAAGATGCAAATCATTGTATTGATTTTTCTACTTGTAAGTGCATGGTACCTAGTTATTGATATGTGGTAGAATTCTTGCAGTCATGTAGCTGTAATATAATTTAATTTGGAAAATACCTTCAAATGGGGGCATGGTCGAATGATACAAAAACTATTGAATTAAATACATAAGTCTATCCTTTGTTTGCACCTTCCATTGTCTGCACATGACAACAAATTCAAGTCTTCTCTCTTTCTTTGGAGAAAGTGGGGAAGTGATGTTGGCTAACCATTCACTTGTATTACTTTTCTTCTATTTTGTCATCCACTGGATAGGTAATTACCTTTTGGCTTAGAAATGCAGCTAACTGTTATTAAGTTGGATTTATCATCATGCAGCACTCTTTGATGACTGTCTAAACTTCGGTCTTACATATGTGCAAAAATATTCTACCAGCAGGTATGCTGTGGTGTTTTAAAATTATAATTTGTCCCAAGAAGCAAGCTTCAGGAGAAAGTTTTGACATCAAATGTTAGTCTTCTTGAGTTTTCATGGCAGTAAATGCTGGCACATTTTTACCCTATCTAGATTCAAGCCTGATATGCATATTGTGGCATAGGAGAATATGATGGCCATCTATTTTTGTATATGAAAGAGTACTTTTTTGAGAGTTTATATAATGATTTGATTCTCACTGTATTCATGTTTCTGGTTTTCTATTGCAGTGATCACATTTAGGCAAGGTGTTTGTTATAACGTTTGAACCGAAATGGGTAATTTGTAGGTTTATTTTCTTTGATGGGAAAAGATCTATGAGTTGCATTCAAGTTTTTCAATATGTGTTCTGTATGATTCTAAGTTGGGAAAAAGTTGGATATTGATCTCTGTTTAAAACAGACTTGCATAACGACTTCTAATATGTTTGCCCATACGAGACTTCATGGCTATGCTAGATATTCTTAAGTTCTTTCTAAATATTCATTGAACCATGGTATACCACTTGCATTCAAATTCAGATTGATGTTTTCAACATCTGGATTTTTTTTCCGAACATCAACATGTGACAATCAGAATTACGTGGGAGATGTGAATTTAAGGGTATTTCACACGCGCGTGCACACACACACACACACTTACTTTTTCTGAATATCAACACGTGACAATCAGAATTATGTGGGAGATGTGACTTTAAGGGCAATTCACACACACACACACATGTGCACATGCACACACGCGCACTCATGCACAAACACACACACACGTGCACATGGACACACGCGCACTCGCGCGTGCACACACACACACATGCACTTGCATGTGCACACACACACACGAGTTTTTCAATATGAAGTTTTTGAAGTTGGGAAAAAGTTGGATACATGGGAGATGTGAATTTAAGGGAATTTCACACATATGTGCACACACAAGCAAATTTTTCAATACAAAGTTTTTCAAGTTGGAACACATGCACACACCTGCGCACATGCACACGCACGCGCACACACAAGTTTTTCAAGCTGGGAATACATACACGTACATGCACGCACACGCACACACAAGTTTTTCAAGCTGGGAATACACACACACATGCACGCACACGCACACACAAATTTTTCAATATGAAGTTTTTCAAGTTGGGAACACACGCACACACGGACGACACACACGCACACACGAATGACACACACACACATGCACGCACAGACGACACACACATGCGCGCACACACACATGTGCGCACACACACAAGTTTTTCAAGTTGCAAACACACACGTTTTTCAATACAAAGTTTTTCAAGTTGGGAAAATGATGGATACGTGACAATCAAAATTGCATGGGAGTTTTTCAATATAAAGTTTTTCAAGTTGGGAAGAAGTTGGATATTGGCCACACACACACACATAGACACTTGCACTTTTTCCAAACATCAACACGTGACAATCAGAATTACGTGGGAGATGTGAATTTAAGAGTATTTCACACACACATTGACACACTTGCACTTTTTCCAAGCATCAACATGTGACAATCAGAATTACGTGGGAGATATGAATTTAAGGGTATCACGGACACACACACACAACATAGACACACACACACGCATGCGCACATGCATGTGCACACACACATGCGCAGTGCGCGTGCACGCACCCGTGAGAATCAGAATTATGTGGGAGATACACGTGACAATCAGAATTATGCGGGAGATGTGAATTTAAGGGTATTTCACATACGCACACGCGCACCCACACGCACACACAAGTTTTTCAATACGAAGTTTTTCAAGTTGGGAAAAAAGTTGGATATCGGTCTCTGTCTAAATTAAATGTATACAGACTTGCATAACCACTTCTAATATGTTTGCCCATACTAGACTTCATGGCTATGCTAGATATTCAAAGTTGCTTTTATCTATAGTTCTTGCTAAATATTCATAATGGTATACCACTTGCATTCAAATTTAGATCGATTATTTTAGAGCATTGTTGATGTTTTCAACATCTGGATTTTTTTTCCAAACATCAACACATGACAATCAAAATTACGTGGGAGATGTGAATTTAAGGGTATTTCACTCTCTTTCTCTCTCTCGATCTCGAGTTACTGACCCACCCACACATATTCTGTATTGAAAGAGTAAAAAAATAGGTAGACTTGAACCATGACTATAAATATGATAGACGATAGAGGTGTTAGGGATTGCATGCAGAAGATATCAATTAAATGCAAATAAAGATTAAACAGAGGAATGAAAATACATAGAAATAATAACAGCAAGAGACAAGTTTTAACGTGGTTCACCCAAACTCGGGCTACATCCACCAACAAAGAGTCCAATATTATTATCTAGTAAATCAAACCGATTACAACCAGCAATCTTTGCAACTCAATACCGCTGCAAAATGCTACAATACATCTCAACGGAAACCCTAACCCTTAGTCGCTTTTATCAAGCTTATGTCGGTTACAAAAGTAGGGTTTTTTATGTCGGCCAATAGAAAAATAACTCTCGACGCCTTTATAAAATAATAGGCAATTTTTGCTTCGCCAGCAGCCCCCAAACCCCCACCGTGGGCTCCACCCCGGGGCCCCTGCCGGGGGGGATAAGCCCCTTGGGCCCTGTAGGAGGGGCTCTGCCCCCCCCCGCACTCCTCGATTAAATAATTTGGGGGAAACCGCGCCAATAAAAGTGGGGAAAATTTAACTTCTGAGTCTGATTAGGCTCTATATAACAACAAGAGGCCCCCAGAAAGTTGAAAAGTCTGCAGTCTTGTTCTATGCTTAAGTTGTGAAGGCAAGACCCCTAAGAATAACAATTTGAAATGCCGAGTAGAATAATTTAGTCTTAAAATGGCAGCAAAAATAGGAATTGATAGGATTCATTGAAGAGCAAGAAGAGAGGTTGAGAGGCTAGCTAATAGATGATGATAGAGGACTTGGAGTTCTCTTTAAGAACCATAAAAAAGATTGCTAAAGAAATTGCAAATGGTCCTTAAAGTTCAAAAAAGACAAAGGGAAAGCTGCTACTAGTCTGGGGAAGAATTCATGTAGGGGTACTTGTTCTTTGATTCTAATAGAGGATATTTTTTCATGTTGAATAACAAGTAGGAAGATGGTGGGCATTACTAAACAAGATGAGAGCAAATTTTAGAAGTGTTTCTTCCCTCCAAAAGTACTGGTTAACGAAATGATAAACATAAGCCCCATGTAGAGAAAGATAAAAGTTGCCTATGAGACATGGACCATTGATGCCTACAAGACATTATAATGCATGGGAGAAAATGTGGATACCAATAAATGGATGCAAGGTATTAGATGAAGACATTGAATTTGTTACAACATCTTATGTGATGTTTGAAGTTAGTGGGGAGTAGTTTCCTTTGGAATACATTTCAATGGCTGGAAAATGTTGAGAGAAAGTTGGACAAAGCAGAGGAGTGTAAGGCCGTAAGACTCTACAAATTTTGATTGAAGTTCTTGATAGTGAAGCTATAGATCCTTCAAATAGATGGATTGGAGAATGTTATCTTAGGGAAAGACTTTTTCCAAAGTATAAGTAGAATTCCAAGGTGGTCCCACCTACTTTCGTATACTAAAGCTTTGAGCATAGCATTGGTTTTGGAGATAGAAGTCAAAACTTTTGTAGAAAAGTATTGCACCTTAGACAATAATGATTATGAGACGCCTCGTGGCAGCTTTGAGGAGAGATATGACAAGGATAATGAGAGTATTGAAAGAGGACATGAGAAAGGAGAGAAGGGGTGCTTGGTCAACTAAATGTTATAATGTAATTGTTAACACTTCTCTGATTGTTTTATTAAATGTACCTACAATCAAATTGTATAGATGGAAAGCTCAAACAACCTATGGATTTGGGTTTGCTCCTCTTTTTTAATGCTTTTTGAAAAGTTTTGAGGGGGTGAAAAGGGTGAGAAAAATGCAATAAATGTGGAAATAGAAAGAGTGATGTGCTTGTGTGGGGTTACTCCCAAAGGAATAGATATGCACACAATAGTTAGAAATCAGAACATTCAACAATAAAAAGACATATTAAATAACGAAGGTTAGAGGCAAGTAACACTCTAATGAGGTTACTTCTAGCAATTTATGTATTTTGCCTTGGAAAATGGTGGTGAACCCTAATATGTATTCAATCTCTAGTATTTCACTGCACCTTTTAGAGGGACAACAAGGTGCGGTGGCAACGACATGTTTAGGGGCAGCAATTGCTAAGTTGAGTATGGAGAAGGAAGATCCTTGGCAAGGACATGAGGCTATGTTTGCAATTGGGAAAGTAGCGCCAGAGACTTCGATACAACTAGATGGAGGTGACAGCAATAATAGGATAGAGGTAAAGCCCGTATCAAGAATGTAGTTCACTCATATGCGGAGGTGGTTGGGAAGAAAAAGGACATTAGAGCTAATAGAGCATTGGATATGAACTTGGGGTTGAAGAATTAGAAAGAGGGATTTAAGCAAATCAAGGTAGCGGAAATGGAGTTTGAGGAGATGGAGCATTACAAATAAATGGTGTTAATAGACAAATTCAATTGCCTTTGGCCTAGTCTCCTAGATTTGAACAAATGGGTTACTCAAACTTTCCAACCTTTTTTGGTAGCATTAGTGGTGATCTATCCTACTTCCTTGTGATTGTGATTTAGAGGAGGATTGTTATAAGATTTTAGAGATGGGTCCCTAGTCTTGAGATAGTGCAATGCTTTACTTGTAGTTGTGGTTTCTTGAGTTCAACCCGCTTACCAAAAAAATGAGATTTTCCTCAATATGGGTAAGAATGTCGAATCGCCCTCTTCATTTTTTGGCTACATTCTACTTTTAAAAATATAGGTAACTCTTTTGGGAAATTCATATCTCTATCACTTGAAAAACAAAGGCGTATGTTAACATTGATAGCCATGATTTTAGTAGAAATGGATATGTCCTAGGGTTTTCTAGGTTTGAAAATTTGTAAAGGTTTATGGAAAACAACCTTTAGATTATGAAAATCAGGCATTTCGTTGTTGGAACTGTTTTGAGGTTGGTCACTTAGCAATGGATTATTTGAAGCCTAGAAGGTCCTCAGAATGTTCTACATGGTGGAAGGAAGCTTCTCCTAATCATATGCTGGTTGGTTGTACTTTTGACTTGATGCCAAATAATTCGAAGAAGCAGGATAAGGTGCAGCCGATGTCCTTTGAGGTATGGATTTCTGGGGATGTTCAAGGGCTAGTAGTGGATGGAGGCTGCCAAGAAAATGTGTAGACTTAGGTAGAGGACAAGGAGAAAGATAGTGAGGACATTGAGGAGCATCCAATAGAGGGTAATGGATCATTAAAATTAGGTTGCTTTGAATTAAATAGAGAAGAAATTCTTAATGAATTAGCAATTTCGTTAGCAAACAATGTAGAAAGTTAGGAGTTCGGGGGTCGTCAGAGATGGATCCTTTTTCTCCCAAGGAAGATTTCCTGTTAGATGATGGAAATAATAGTGAGGTAGACGCATAACCCGATCTTTTTTCCTCTAAAAAGGGAGAATGGACAATGATGTCTAACCATAAAGTTAAAAGTAGAAAGAAAGCTTCCATGCGTATGGTGTTGAGATCTCATTTAAAACAAAACAAATGTTTTGAAGCTTTGATTAGGTGATATGGGGCAGAGGTTGTTTAGAGCTCTATTAATTTTGTATATGTATGCCATATAATATTTGATTGCTATTGTTTCGAGTTGCTTTTCAATGTATTGAGTTGTTAATTTCAAGGGAGGGGGGCCCAATAGAACCGCCACTTATCTATCTAAAAAAAATCACTCTAATGATTAAACCATCTGAATAAATGTGGTTGCATATGGCAGTAGTCTAAGAAATGTATTAGAGTTGAGGGATATCAGCAATGAAGAAAAGAAGAGTGTAGAAGCAGAAGAATATGCTTAACATATGAAGGAATTGCATATAGAAGTAAGGAGTCACTTGGAAAAGATGAATGACAGATATAAGGAGAACATAGATGAGAAGAGAAGACATCAAGAGTTTGCGGTTGGAGATGAAGTGATGGTATATCTTAGAAAAAAAAGATTTCTAGTTGGAACATACAAGTTGAAGGTAAAGAAGTTTGGTCCTTCGTAGAATTGTCAAGCAGTTTGATTCAAGAAATGCATATGAAGTAGAGTTACTTGAAGGTTTGGGTATATCACCAATATTCAATGTTGCAGATCTATATCAGTATCAGGAAGGAGAGTCAGGGGACATTAGTACATGAGTACAATGGGAGAATTAATTACCGCAACAACAAAAAGAGGAGATTGAGAAGTTTTTGGACAATAGGATTGGGAGAAGCACTAGGAATAGGCAAATATGAGGAATATTTGGTAAAGTGGAAAGGAAGGCTTGAAGAAGATTCATCTTCGATTTCTAAGGTTGAGGTAGACCATCTTGGTTTTGCTCTAGCCATTAGAAAGTGAGGAACTCACTTTCCAAATTACCTTTGGTTTTTGATGTAGGAGCATACTAGATAATCATTGTCAATTTGTCAAACTTGAATCTCATGATAGATAATCATTGTTTAATGTTAAAATAATACCACTAGTAATTAGCATCGTATGGGTCATCATTAAGACCAACATCATTAACATCAAGCTTGCTATGTCGGCCAAGCAACAAAGGTTATTCGAGTAGCAGAGGGTATTCATGTCTATGTTCCTGGTAGCTGCTGTTTGCATTTGCATTTTTGTTATGTTGTTTGCATTCGCATCGTTCCCTTTCTCTGACATGCAAAACAATTGAATTTAGTGTGTGAACAAATGGAATGATGAAAATGTTGATGTTTAGGGTTTTCCATGGTCAATAAGTCATAAAAATCCATTGAAATCAATGTCAACCCCTGGAATCATGATGAAACAGGTCTGGAAGCGCCACGTAACTGTCGGATTCACGTGGGTTCGGGAGCTGTTTCATGGAAACATTTCAACCATGAAATGATGAAACCCTGGTCGAATCCATAGAAGATTTGAATCTGAATCTGATTTCGGGGCGTTTTTTTACCCAAAATCAGCATGATTTCCTGCTGATTTGGCAATATGGTTTATGTGAAGTATTCCTCATTTAGCTTTAGACCCTTTTTTGCTTTATGAGGCTTGTGCCTCGTTTTTAATAATTTAGGCGTACTATGTGTACATTTTATACTCCTTTTTAAGTTGAAGTACTACCTCCCCAGACTTACATAATCAAGAATAGAATAAACAATACGATAGCATAAGGCAAAAGATATAGTTTTTAATTTAGCAAGCCTTGGCATTATTATATGGGAAAGCAATTACATCAAGTCCATGGCTCCAACATAGAATAAACAATACAATAGCATAAGGCAAAAGATTTAGTTTTTAATTTAGCAAGGCATTAATACATGTAAGTATACCCTTGAATATACTTGAATACACTTTAATACACATAAGTTGCATTAATACATGTAAGTATACCATCGAACAATTGGAAAGGGGATTTGGTGCATCCCATACTACACCGTGGACCCTCCACCATCCCAAGGTCACCAAGTATACACATGAGTACACGTAACCCTAAAGTATACACAGCTAGCCATGAGGCATACACGCAAATACACGTAATGCACAAAATATTCACAGGATGGCAGGATAGATGCTATGATACCATTTGTAATGTCCCCTATTGGAACAATACTAAATTTACCCAAAAAATTCAAATACCCCAAGTTTAGGGTTAGGGTTTTGGAATTACCATTCATATTACCTTCCAATTTGCATCATTCTTGTGCCCTAAATCTACAATCACAACATAAGAAACATATATAGAAAATATATGTATACAAACATAACTCTTGGAATACAAGTGTTAGATAATATCACCCTGCATATAAACAATAATCACATAGATTTATTTACTACTTATCATGAAATTACGTTCATTGATTCCACTCCATCATAGTAGTGATGACAAGACATTCCTTGGAACATGATGCCTCCATGCAGGCCCTTACGGGGCATGGCAGTTCTCATGTTCAGTTCCTCCATACTGGCCCTAAGGGGGCTTGGCCGGTTCAAGCTGTCATACATGGCCTCCATACTGGCCCTTACGGGGGGGTATGGCAGGGGTGCAGATCAGATTGCCTCCAAACTGGCCTTAGGGGGGTATGGCAGGACTGCATAGCCTTAGTCTATCTGTCCTTCACTCCTATGATGGAGGATTATTATAAATAACAATAAATTACTTATATAGATTCAAAGCTGACATGTTCACAATATTTCTTTGATTGCACAATAAGCATAGTGACTTGAATACATGTCTAACCTGCAGATCTGAAACTGTATTATATAAATATCACAATTTGCTTTTAATTTCTGAGTCGAGTGTTCTAGTATTTCTCATGCTTTCTGCTTATTATTGATTGGATCAGATATGACTAGAGTGAAGACCCCCGATCCTCTTTATATCTGGATCGGTGACTTTTCATCCAATAGTCGCCACTTTTATGCTGTCCCTTCATAAGCGCTAACATTCCTTAACTAATCGGTATATCTGCTTTAAGGGATTGCTGGCTTAATTAATAATCTCTGCATATAGGATCGCTGCATATGATGTATGCCTTTGTATTGACAGTCGCTATTGTTAATACCTTAAGCACTGTTCTTAAGACATATAACAATCTTAACTTTTCATATGCCAATCGCTGCCTTAACCTTAATATACTAACAACTGCATAGATGATGCATATTAAGGGATCGCACATATGAATTCGCATTCCTTATTTTCTTTGAATCGCACCTTTAATTATAACTCTTGGCGTATGTTTTCAAGGGAGTCGGCTGTTACCAAGTAGTGGTCGGCCACTAATTTGCTTTATACATTTAATTTATAAATATTGCCCTTTTTCATATGGCTTGATGATCACCGCTGCCTATTTAGGCATTATTATAATATTTTATTAATATATAATATATCTTATTAAGATAATATCTTTATAATAATATCTTATGAATACTATTTATACTTGTTAATATATTTAATATTATTTATCAGATAGTATATATATATGTTGCATTTCATAAAAGCAACTTCGTCGTCTTTTATCATGGCGTATAAATCTTTGATTTAAACAATGCCTTTATATCGGGACATCACAGCAGATCTGTTGAGATAGGTTCGCTCATCTTGTAGTAGTATTTGGGTATTGAAATTGGTATGTGTTATTCATCATTCCTTCCTGATTCGTAATAGCAGTGTTTTGCATGATTGAATGGCTATGTTGGAGCCATGGACTTGATGTAATTGCATTCCCATATAACAATACAATAGCATAAGGCAAAATATTTAGTTTTTTATTTAGCTGGGGCAATCGATGATTTCACATCAGAGATCATATTTGGGCATGATGGAGTTTGACATATTTTGAAGAGTTGGTTTAGCAAGTCTGGATACAGTTTTTGGTGTGAGTTTGTTTGTCTTCTGGAATTTCATAGTGCAGCAGCTCCAGTTTAGTGAGAATCAAACCTCCAATGGAGCAACCAAAAGGAATGAAGCTTGAATGTCTTTACTGCAGACTGGAGGACTGAAGGGTGCCGTACATGCACAGGAGGTACGTGTGAGGAGAGATCATGAAACGTGGCCTTTTAGGGCCTTCTATCATTCTTATCATGAGCGCCTAGATTGTAAATCAACGATGCCACTAGCTTGAGAAGGTTTCAGGTGTTGGTTGGCAGCATATGACCAGTTTAGTGTGATCCTGGACGCCGTACCAGCAGGGACAGTTTGGAGTAATCACTGGAAAACGCTTCAGATTTAGTCGGAAACTTCATTGCACCTTGGACGCCTGGTTTAGCAGATCATTCTTCTAGTGTTTGTAACTTGGAATTTACATGTTTGAAGTAATCTGGGTTGATTTTGGCTGTTTCTGGGTGCTATCAGCATGACTGTTCCATAGCAGTCCTCAACAAAATTTGTTCTCAGTCAAAACAGAAGGATCATTGCTGTTAAAGCAGACGGTTGAACCACTGCAACATAAAATCATCTTGTCTCATTTGATTTCAAAGGTAACAATTTGTCTTACTTTCAACCTATGCCCTGATGCATTGTTACAGCAGTGATATTTAAAATAAAAAATTCAACTAATAAGTCTGCATCAGTTTTCAATGAATTGCATTGAGTTCATTATGCCAAACCTAGGGTGAACATTTCAATATAGTACTTGATTTCTTCAGCAGAGGCAAATTTGTGGGAGCTTGGGACATAAAAACCTGCTGTTGCTGTTGGTGGGTTCTGTCACTTTCCAGGATCACAGAGCTATAGATAGTCACATTAGCTTCCATAGAACATTGCTGAAGTGGAGAAATAGATAGCGCCTTTTCCATTGTGGAAGCTTTAATGTTTCTAGGTCTGCACATTGTGTAAATTTTCAGAGAAGTAATAACATGTAGACATCTGCTTTGGCAGTATTGATTATTGCCTTTTATAGATTTTGATAATAACTTGGAACTTCTCATCATTCTTGCAATGTCAATCAGTACCTAGGGAGAGAAGATCAAGTGGAAATGACCGCTTAAATTAGTTGCAGTCCTGGAATATAATGTTTTTGTGGTGCTGATTGTTAAAAAGAGAGTGAAATCTACGCCATTTTCTTGGGTGTTTTCTGACTTTACACATCCAATAGGGCTGAGTTGGAGGGCTTTGATCTTTGAATGAGAGTTTGGAGTGCAACATTGAATGGTGTAAATAAACAAGTCATCTTACCCTTGCTGAGTGGGCATCCTAGTGGCAGAGAAGAGTGTTTAAATAAATTCTTTCAAAGATTTGCTAATGTTTGTGACCTTATGTGGAATTGCAAGTCATGTACAAACTGTGGAGAAGTAATGAACATCCTCCTGCCGAGTGCAAAGCATAATGAAAGACTCATGTTATGAATGTGTCTTTATGTGTTGGCAGAACTTAGAATATGGGGTAGCGTCATTGGGCGGTTGACCTATGTTAATTTGAAGGGGCAAGCTGATTTCTTGATGCTGCTAAATGAAGTCCCATTTATGCCATGAAGGAGACAATTTTATTAGGAAGTCGCTTAAATAAGAACTGATTTTATTGGCATCTTTTGCCTCAATCTCTTGTGCCTTTGTCTTATGCAAGCTCAACCTTCTTTGTTGGTGAGCTTTGGCATTGGAAGCATGTTGGATTTGCCAAATCGGCCTTCTTTTTTTTGTCTTTTAGACATAGTTCTTTTTCCAGCTAGCAGTGAGTGCTAAGTCGTTTCCAATTTTTTTTTATTTGTGGGTCATGTGGAATAGATGGATGCAATCTTGTGGATGAGTTGTTGTCTAAGGGAGCATTATGTTTGAAGTTTTGACTGGTCATGGAATCTGGTTTGCTCGAGCAATTTGTAATCCCCGAGATTTGCTGGGGTATAGAAACTAGGAAGGGTCCCTAAAATCTGTTTTTCCCATCTAACTTACTCTACAATTAATTCCTTGTCATAATATTTCATAGGTTTCTTGGGTAAATACCCCTTGACATTTTTGCATAGGCTGCAAAAATCAACTGAGATCTGATACCACTTTTTGCATTCCAAAAAGAACAAGAACAATCCATAAAATTATAGACCAATTCAGTTCAAACAGGGGCAGCTGCATGCCCAAGATTGATTTATACCTTTGAATCCGGCTGAAAATGCTTAAGAGGTGTATTTATATCTCTGTTTTAGATTGATAGCAAGAACAGAAAGGATGCAATTTTTATGGTTTTATCTATATCATAGAAGCAGAAATCGCGAATAAATCGCGATTTATGGTAAAAATCCTGAATCGCCCGGATTTATGATTTTTTTCCCAAAAAAATTGCGGTTTTTAAAGCAAATCGCAGGTTTTAATAAATTTTCAGGTGCGTTTGACTTCAAAGCAGACAATTTAGGGTCTGAATACGAAAACGCGATTTAGGGCTTGCATAAAAACGTCTTTTGCGATAATATTACAGTCACGGATTTAGGGCTCGCGATCGTATTACAGTCACGGAGGATGCTGGCAGAGGTTGTGGGGTCTGGCTTTACACCTGCCAATTGCATTTGTTTGAAAGTTACCAGTCTTTTCGACAAATCCATTTTATGCATATCCTCCACTCATCAATCAGTTCGCGTGCCTTGCTTCCACATTAATGAATTCGTTTTGTTTAGGGTTTTGTTTTACGATTTTAGGTTCATTTTAAATAATAAAAATTTAAATTAATGTTTTAATTAGTTATTTAATGATTTATTATTATTATTAATTATGTTTATATAATATAATTATATTATTAATAGTTATATAATATTAAATTATTTAATATTTAATGATTTATTATTATTAATTAATATTAAAATATGAAATATTATCATATTTTCTATTTATTATTAAAGTTTAAAATAAAAATTTTAATTTTTAAATTTTAGATCTATAGATTTAAAATATATATTAAATTTAATTTTTTTTAATGTCACTTTTTATTTTAATTATTACATTTTAAAATTATTTAATATTTAATTTTAAATGTTAAATTGATTATATATATATATTATTAATAGTTATATATTATAATATTAAAATATTTAATATTTAATGATTTATTATTAATTAATATTTAAATATTCACATATTTTCTATTTATTGTTAAAGTTTAATTTATTTTAATTATTAAATTTTAAAATTATTTAATATTTAATTTTGTATGTTAAATTGATGTCTATTAATATATATATATATATATATATATATATATATATATTATATAATTTAATATTATAATATATTTTATAATAAATTTTATGTTTATTAAATTTTATAATTACTATAATAATTATATTATTAATAATAAAAAGATTATCAATCAAAAAATAATAATATAAAGATTTAATAATATAATGTTTATATTATTAATATATACTAATATAATATTATTAATATACAATATATTATTAATATTTTTTATTTTTTGCTTTTTTTGGAAATTCGATTTTTTCCCGATTTTTTGAAAAAATCTTATACTTTTGGTTTGCCGATTTTATCTCCAAACGATTTTTGCTTCCTTGATTTTTACTTAGGGGGAGGAAACCTTAGTAATATTGACACAATTCTCCACAACTCTGAACATAACATTGATTTATCCAGTGTTAATATAAACATTACATATCATAATATTTACTCCACTAGACTAGTACATAGGCCACAGGCTAAAGGATAAAATAGGCCATAACATACTCGTAATAGGCTAATACTATGTTTTACCTAGGTACACAAAAAATGTTTAATGGTGACATTATATTCAAAATGGAAAACTGCTGACTGATTTGTTTTACAGTGATATCCTGAAAGACAGAAATAGTGTGATTGAGGGTTTGTATTATGGTTACTTTTTAAGTGTGTCAAGTTTTACATACCTAATTTGGCATCAGTTCATATTCATTTGGATGCCTCAAATTTTACCTTCTAACTGTCTTGGATGATCCTTACAGCCCCTGCAGGTAAAGGAAATTTTCATATAGCCAGAATTAACTCTTTAATAATTGATTCCGATCTATTCCAGATCTCTTCTGCTTATCACATAGAGTTATTAAAGATTCTATTATTTATTCCTAGCCAAATATTCCACACTATTTCTTGCTTCTTTGTTAGCTGATCATTCTCATAAATTTTGATGAAAAATTTGTGACATTCATAGGGGCATGTGTTAAATTCATTAACGTGTTATGATTTTTTTTGTCCAATTGAAAGATTGTCTTTTACATTCTATGGGTTTTCACTTATTTTGTTAATGATAGGTACTATCGTATGTTTGAGGCAACACAGGATGGGCTTGGAAAGAATGCTAGTGTCCACAGTATACATGGGTCGCTGCTTGCAGTGGGTGAACTTTTAAGGTAGAGAATAATATGAACCTTTTTTGGACTGTGCAGTATTTTATTAATGTTTCACTTTTTGTTATAGTTCTATATTTTGGTTCCCATGAAAATTGAGATGTGGTCCAACCCATTTGAAGCTGAAGATTACAAAATCTTTAACCCCTATGTTTGAGTTTTCATATCTTAAACTTAATCGACTCATATCAATTATAGAATGATTTCAGCTCAACCATTTGGAGTAAAAATGATAACCTTGTTAGAAATTATGCTTCTTTGATATTATAAGAATTTAATTTCATGTTAATATTTTGACCTTTTTATTTAATGTATATACTACTTTGATATCTGGTTTCATCAGGAATACAGGGGAGTTTATGATGTCAAGGTACAAGGAAGTTGCAGATATTGTTTTCAAATATCGCGAGCACAAGGACAGGCTTGTACGGCGCAGCATTACGTCATTGCTACCCAGAATTGCTCATTTTCTGCGTGATCGCTTTGTCACTTCTTATCTTAAGGTGATTTCAGTGTATAATTCTTTCATTTACATTTAAGGGATCTGCAGGCAGTAGTGTTCAAGACAGTGAAGCCTCTAAATTATATTCATCATATGCACGTCAAATAGGATTTTAGAGTTGCCTTGGTTTCTATAGAGATTTGACGTGCTTGAATATTAGGAATAATTCACCACATGTATTCTAATCTTCATTAGTCTGGTATATCTCTGCACCTGGATGTGACAGATATGCATGGATCATATTCTTGCAGTCCTGCGGACTCCATCAGAACGTGCAAGTGGATTTGTTGCTCTTGGTGAAATGGCTGAAGCCTTAGATGGAGAATTGATCCACTATTTGCCGACAATAACTTCTCTCATTCGTGATGCTGTAATATGTTGTGTATGCTTCTTCTTGCTTCTGGAATCTTAACAAGTTGAGAAGAACTTAATTTAATTTTTTAATTGTAAAATTTGGCAGATTGCTCCACGTAGAGGCAAGCCCTCAATGGAAGCCCTGGCATGTATAGGGAGTCTTGCGAAAGCTATGGGGCCTGCTATGGAAGCTCATGTACGAAGCTTATTGGATGCCATGTTTTCTTCTGGTCTGTCACCTACACTGGTTGAATCACTTGATCAGATAGCTTCTAGGTAATTTACCTTGGAGTAAATCAAAGTATCATTTGTCTTTTTTGAATCTTTAACGTTTACAAGCATTGTACATAACTTCAAGACTGGTGCTTGTTATAAAACATAATATACTTTATCATTAAATTTGATTAACTTTTTTGTTTTGTTTTGTTTTTCACTCTAAGATCCCTTGCATTTGTACAATATTTGACATCAAATTCTTGAAAATTTCTAGTTTACCTTCATTGCTGCCGACAATACAAGACCGGTTACTTGATTGCATATCTATAGTGTTGTCCAAAACATCATATCGCACTGCAAGGTCTGGTGGAGCAGTAGTTCGTCCCAGCACAGTTCTCAGTTCTCAACAAATTTTGGATGTTAGTGATCCTACTTTGATACAGCTCGCATTGAGAACACTATCAAACTTCAATTTCAAGGTTGGCTTTTCATGTGACTTCAATTGAAAGAACAGTCTGATACATTTCCACATATTTGTATCTTTGTGAAGGTCCTAATTTTCATTGCCAATCTAGGGTCACGAGCTTCTTGAATTTGCAAGAGATGCTGTTGTTATTTACTTGGAGGATGAAGATGGTGCAACACGAAGAGATGCTGCAATATGTTGTTGTAAGCTAGTGGAGAATTCTTTTTTCTCTATATCTATGCCCTCACAATTTAGTGCAAGCCGAGCTGGCCGCCCTGGAGGAGCAAGGCGACGCCTTCTTGTTGAAGAAGTAAGTTTCAAAAAAGTCTTTATTTTCCTCTATATGCGTTCAAAAATAGTATTTATTTTCCTCTATATGCGTTATCTCCAGTGAATTGTTTTATTCAATATGTATGGTTCCTTTGTTTACTGAGTGCAATTTTCTTGTACACTTTATAGAACTTATTTACTTTATAGAATGAAAATTCATGTGTGCTAATTTCTGACAAAATTAGTGTATTAGTGGGCTCAAGGTGCATTGTTAAGATCTATGCTCCTGTGTTAGCTGAATTTCATTAAAAAAATGGATGACAGAGAATATATGTTTGGTACAAAAAATTTAAAAGATTTGTCAAATTAAATGGATTTAAAGGTCAAAAGCTATGCTCCACGGGGACGTGTCCCCTGCCCAAAACCCCCTTGTACCCTACAGGGGACGTTCTGGGGATGTGGGGATGAGTAGGAAATGTCCCCTACCCGTCCCCCTTTTTTTGCAATCCCAGGAAACGTCCCGGGGATGTCCCTGGAAAAACAGGGGATTGCAGGGGACAGTGAGCCGTCCCGGGGAGGCCAGGACATCCCTAGATTGTCCCAGGGATGGCTAATAGCCCCCTACGACCCAACACCTTTTTGGATGCAGTTTAAAAAAAATACATTTTAAATTAAAAAAAAAAGGGAGGGGGGGCCTTGCAAGGACCCCCACATCCCTTTAAACCCTAAACCTAAAATAGGGATCATATCAACCAAAAAGAAAAAAAAACACAACTCATTTTCACATTTTGCATTGGTGAACAACAGCAGTTTGAAAGGAGAAAGAGGAGCACCAACAGTTTGATGAGGTTAACATTAGTTGTAACTTGTTTGCCCTTACAAAAATGTATACTGAGGAGGGGGCTTCTATACTTCGCTCACAATGGATGGCCTTTGTCAATCTTCGTGGTCCAACCTTTAGCAAACCAGAGGCAAGGATGGATAGAGCTACATTAGCTCAAACCGACCCTATCAGATGGTGGATGTGGCATGGCATGGATGCACTAGAGTTGAGGACACTTGCCACTCGCCTCCTTTCACAGATTGCTAGTTGCTCTGTTGCAGAGAGGAATTGGTCCACATATAGCTTCATTTAGTCGGTGAAGAGGAACAACCTTATCTCTAGACGGTCAAAGAAGTTGGTAGCAATGCATAGTGCCTTGCGGCTATAGGATCGACAGAGACCTAAGTATTGTCAGACTCCAGCTGCACGTTGAGATGTTGATCCCGAAGATGTTAAGCAGATTGATGAGGAGGAGACAAAGGAGGAATTGGTTGGGGTTCCAGTGGATGAGGCAGCCCCTTGTGGTGGCAGTGATTCGGACTCAAATTCCGATTTTGATGCAGTCTTAGCAGAGGCTGATTATGGACAACCATATATTCTCTATGTTTTTGTCATTTTGCTGTTGAAACTTGCAGCCTTTGGGCATTTTGATGTAATTTTGATATAATATAGCCTTTGGGCATTTTGATGTAATTTTGATATAATATATATGCAGATTGTCATTGAAAATAATTAAGTTTTGTTAATTTGTTTGTCAATTCTCATGTGACAAGTTGAAAACTAAGTTCAAGTGTAATGTTATTGTTATGTATTCATTTTTTAAGGTTCTATAATGTCTATAATGAATGCCTTATTAATGTTATCATATAAGTATTTCAAATTTCCCTATATTTTAAAAAAAATCTTATTTTTTTAGTAGCCGCCCCCTGTCATCCCCTAATCCTCGCCCATCCTCGTCCTGGAAACTTGGGGGAGCATAGGTCAAAAGAAATGCTAGGTCTACATTAAAGGTATATTAATTCGTAGGTTGTGTCCTTCCTGTGATTCTTACAAACTGAAGAAGTATTGATCACATTCTGGGTCATCATAGTCTTTCAGCAGCTTTTTGTCTGCTAATATTGCTGCCTCTTTGCTTCATAAATACTAAAACTATACAATAAACTTTACTGTTGTTACCCTCATTTTTGGAACTGAAAAATTTTGAACTTTTCACTGCTGGTGCTCAAAAAGAAATTTCTTCACCTACATTTGGAGAGCGGTTATGCAAATTAAAGTATCCTCGGAAATAATTAAATGCGGAGATCTGTCGGTGCCGGTACGAAATTGTTTTACGGGTAGGATGTCAAATCACTTTGCACCATTCGTTTGGTTTCCGGGTAAAATCTTCTTCTCAATCAAAGTTGTTTATTTCCCGTGAAGAATAATATATATATATATATAAAATAATCTCCCTAAGTTCGGAAAGTAAAAGGGGTGAATTATTTAAGGGAACTAGAGGCCGGGAGTAAATATTATTTACTTTTGGAAGGTAAAAGAATTATCAAAAGTAAAAGAATTTTAATCGGCATATTCCAAAGTTTATGAATTTGGTATTTGGCTGACATAGTACTCCAATCGGCAGTTTTATGAGTTCTAAAATATCATATTTACCCGACTCCTCTTTAATCAGCAAGTTAGAAGTTTTTAAAACCTGCCGATGCCCGACTTCTCTCTAATTGGCAATTTTGTAAGTTCTAAAACTTAATTTTTAGCCGACAAGGCATCGGCATGTTCTAGAGTTTTGGAACTTTATATTTCCCCAACACCTCCTTCGTCGGGGATTTCTAGGGTTTTATAACCTTTGTTTTCACCGACTGTGAGGAATAAGAGACCTCTGATAACAATGATGAAGATAAGAAAACACAGGCAAGATTATTGTGGGGTTCTTGGATTCTGGTTTTCATTCTTCGTTCATACCTTTCTTCTCGTGGTTGATTTCTGCAGTGTATTTCTTTATACCGCCTAATTCAGTAAAGGAGTCAAGTCTTGCAATGGGCGATTCTCTTACAACTTATTCTGGCAATGATTGGATACAAGAAGAGGCAATGGTGAGGTGTAAAGAGTGGGATAAACTGACAACAGCAATGGAGGCCAAGATATCTGAATCGGAGCAGCAACTTGTCGGGGCGGAGGCCGAAAACAGTGTTATTCTCACATCTCTACAAGAACGGGATACCACTCTTGCACACCTCACCCAGGGGAAAAACAAAGCTGAAACTCAACTTCAGTCCTTGTTCGTCAAGATGACTAGTTTGTTGAAAGAGAATTCCAGATTGAAATACGAACTTCATCTGCTGAACAAAGAGTAGCAGATTTGGAATGATGATAAGTACACAAGACTGGAACAACTCAGACATGGCAAAAATCTCACTACGCCCGCTTCGACCACTCCCTATCATCTCAAGTCCTCCTCTATTACAAGGAAAGATGATCCAGCCCATAATGTGTACGAAACAACTACACTCCATAATGTTGTTGACAAAGGAACTCTTGAATCTGACCTTGAAATGTTGAGATCTATTCGTTGTGATGTAGAAGCCAACGATGCAGATGATGCATAGGGATTTAAATAATGGTGGCATGGCTATCTTGGCGATCCTCTTCAAACTTGATTGAAAAGCAATACATTTGCAGCCGCTATGGCTCCAGTAGACAGTATGCACGACCGGGCACATAGACGAGGGCAAAAGAATGCAGTGAACATTTATGTCTTCTGTGCAAAGGATACTTGAGATGAACTACATTAGCGAGCTTCGAACAAGAGCTTGGAATGTACTACAACCATGATGAATGGCGTAGATGATTGTGTACCTGAGATTGAGGTTGATGTTGTTCATGATCTGGATTCAACCGATAAGCATGTCTGTGCTGCAAACATGTTCACTAAAGGTAATACATTCCATGGGTATTTAAAAGGAAGTGAACTGGATTTACCAAAAGAAAAGGGTATTGTTGCTGTCGGAAGGAATGATATAAGAGCTTTGGAGTTTTCCTTCGAAAGCTTACCACATACAGAATCTGATGCCGCTGAAAATAGCTGCAACAAAATTGGAAATGGACAAGGAGACAGTCAACATGCATCAGATTTAAAACAAATTGACTCTGAATTGGCGGCACTTGATGAATGTGATGATATTTTTGGCATTCCTCTAGAGGCGTTACTTTTTGAAGTGAGTGCAAATACGGGCCACATACATCTCTATGTGTGTATTTCCAATAAGGATTCAAGACCAAGACAACTTGAACTGAACTCTCGGCCTGAAGATTTTGAGTCTTCAATCGCAGTGGATCAAAGGATTTTGACATTCCAAAACTGTTTACATTCTCAGGCAAAAGAACTCCTTGCAAGTCAGAAGCTTGCGAATTCAGGTTCTGCTGAAAATTCTTCAATTCCCCTTATTATTGTAGCAATAGATGATATAATTCCATCTCTTCAATTGAAATTTGAAGATCATGATTATTTTGGCCTTGAAGAGGAACAGGTATGGTTTGTAACACAAGGCAGTTTGCCTTGTGTCAGTAGCTCGAGTGATAAAGGGGAATACAAACTCCTTATGGAATCTTCTTGGAAAATAGTTGAGGCACCAGATGGGCCTGGAGACATGGTCAGATCTTTATTGGAACAATGAGTTCTTGAATGGTTGACAGGGAAGGGCATACAATATGTGCAGATATGCACTGTAAATGACCTTTATGTGGTTGCCGATCCAATATTCCTTGGATTTATGCATAAGCAAGGAACAGATGTAGGAGTCAAACTTTTTGCTCAAGAATTTTATGGTCAATCTGAACAAGCTGCAAGTACAAATTATATAGACTTTAAACCATACAGTTCGCCATACCAGAATGGTGAAGATGGCTATATTTTGGTCTCAGACGGATCTTCAGAAAGTGATAGCCAGTCACAGTAAAGGGCACTTCAATGATCATGGGGACGATCATGCTGAGAAAGTTAAGCACAGCCACAAACATAGCCATAGTCATAAAATTAAACATGCTCATGAACATGCCCATAAGCACAAAGATGTCCAAAGAGGTAGTGTTCATGAACATAGTCATCATGACAAAACAGGACTGTCCAGACCTTTGCTTCATGATGTAGAAAAGGCCGAGCATTCAGTTCACAATTATAATGTCCATTCATCTGCTACAGATAAAAGGCATTCACAGGGAAACAAGGTTTCTT
Organism: Cunninghamia lanceolata; assembly: GCA_027924645.1. NCBI lineage: Eukaryota > Viridiplantae > Streptophyta > Pinopsida > Cupressales > Cupressaceae > Cunninghamia > Cunninghamia lanceolata. The sequence goes on from BSBN01001170.1 coordinate 1,173,407, forward strand.
TAGATCATAATGTGGGGACAAGTACGAGGATACAGAAGGACGGTCAGTCGGGGTTCAATATAAACGTTCAGAGTGTCTATCTTCATGTGTTGGGGGATTTGATTCAAAGCATTGGTGTCATGATTGGAGGAGCAATCATTTGAATATATCCTGATTTGAAAATTATTGATTTGATATATACTCTATTCTTCTCAGTAGTTGTACTGGGAACCACTATAAAGATGTTGAGGAATGCATTGGAGTTTTTAATAGAGAATACACCTTGTGAGATAGATGTTACAGAACTTGAAGAAGGGTTGTGTTCAATTCCCGGTGTTTTAACAGTGCATGAACTACATATTTGGGTTATTACAGTTGGAAAGTCTTACTTGCATGCCATGTGAGAATTCAATCAGATGCAAATGCTGATATGGTTCTCTACAGGGTAAAAACCTATATTGAGAACGAGTACAAGATTAGTCATGTCACTGTGCAAATTGAGCATGAGGCTTGATAGGCATTTATTTTTATGAGTACCATCTTTCATCTGGAGTGGGTCAGCACCAGATGTGGGCTGCTCAATGGTTCAAATATGACCGTGTTCAACAGTGGTTGACATCAGGATGTCTTGATGCTATGGGCTTTGGATTGCCTGGAGCATTAGGGGCTGCTGTTGGTAATTTTGGGATGACTGTTGTTGATATAGATAAGGATGATAGCTTTCTAATGAATGTTCAGGAGTTGGCTACCATTAAACTTTAAAGTGGAGATGTTGCTGTAGCAAAAGCCCTGATTGTTTGAGAACTCTGAAAGCTTACCTTTTGTGAAAAACAGAGTTATTTCAGCAACACAAACATCACCTGCACCATGTTGACAAGCCAAAGAGTGAGCATACGGTGGTGGTGATTCTGTGACATTTGAAATTGTCACTGATTATCCAAGTAATTTGGAGACAGAAACTGAGCATCCTGCTTCATCAACAGTGGAAGAAATGAGTGCTAGTATTACTATGTATTGGTTCCAGAGGAATGGCATATTGCTGCGAGAATTGGACAGGTTACTTAGTTCAAGGGACAAGAATGATATGCATCATATGTGGAAGGCTCGGTGACATTTGGGAATGCAAGACAAATATCATTTTGATCCAGTTTAGTAAATATAAATGGTTGACAGCCATTTGCCAGTCAAGATTAAACTGAAGCATATCATTTAGATATAAAATTCTGTTATAATGTTTTAATTTATTTTTATAGTTAAATTGTTTTATGCATGGGAAGAGGAAAGGCTTTTATTTTTCATTTATAATTGCTTTTCAAGAATCAGTTACGGAAAGAGGGGGAGATTATAAATTTCATTATTTAATATTTTCTATTGTAAGAAGGATCTTTTTTAAGCTTCCCGAGGAGAGGGCTTTGGAAGAAAAATCATTTTCTGTAAGTTTGTGACAGCAGAGACTATTTTCTTTTCCCAACTTAGTCAATGTACAGGATCTGGAGAGACTTTGAGCTCTTGTTTATTGAAGAATTGAAGGGTTATTGCAGAACTTTGTGCCTCTTTAATTTCCTCTTTAATTGCAGGTTTTCTTATGTTGATTTGTAATTATTCTTCACTGCTTTCCTGTTATGTATAGCTGCGTTGAAATTCACTCAGAAACTTTGAGTTCTGTTGGCTACATGTTATTCCTAAGTTTAATATGTGACCTGTTTGTCATTTCTTTTATTCCAGTTGTTGTTCATGGGCAGGAAATTTATGAATTTTGAGTTATTCATTTTTGCTCATTTATTCCTAATCTTTTCTTTCTTTCCTTTGCATTAGTCTTCCTTTACTGCTTTCTAGTTAAAAGCATACCCCAGAAAAATCCTAAATTAGATCTTATGAGGGAGGTGCCCCTCTCAAACGCAGAGGAAAATCACTGATTTATTGGTGGTTTGTCCAACTGTTATGAGCAGTTTGTGTCTTTTTCCCTTGGACAGAGCAGAAGATTATTATCTATTTTAAAAGGGACAAATTTGTAAACTACAGTGTTCCACAGGGACCCCCCCCCCCAAAATCCAGCCGTCCCCTCGACCTGGACGTTTCAGAGACTTGGGGATGGCTGAGAAATGTCCCCCCACCGCCGCCCTCCCCCCGTTCCCGAAACCCGTCCCCAACATTTGTCAAATTTTAATATTTTATTTACTTTTAGTCTTTTAGTAAATAGTATTCAAGTATTTAAAATGTTAGTATTTGCAATTTTGCTATTTTACTGATTTGCCAAAGTTTAATTTGAAATGTTATTCTTAAACATCTTTGTATAACTAGTTATTTAAGTACCATATTTATATCAGCACCCCCCCCCCCCCCCCCCCCGTCGTCCCCAAACTTAGACCCTTTGTCCCCCCGTCCCCGAAACCTGTCCCCGTTAGGGGACGTGTCCCCATCAAGAAACTTCGTGGAACACTGGTAAACTAACAACTGTCACAAACTATATTGAATTGTACAATTAAAAATAGTTTAGAAAACTAATTTTTAGTCTTCTGTGTAACATGTTGCTTGATAAAAGTATACAATAAAAGTTACATTCATAAATTATAAAGAACTACATAATAACGTTTTCTCTTTGTTTAAGGTTGTATGAGTCCTCAATGGACTCAAGCTCTTAGGATCACCTGCAAAACCAAGCTTAGCCTTCCACAAGAGAGCTGCAAGAGAATAATTGCTAGATTATGGTGCAACAATGAATAATTATATTATTACACACTCCATACAAAATGTATAAGAGAGACCTTGCTTATAAAGGTAAGGTTGAGAGATAGGACTAACTAGGATGATGGCAAGTGTCTTAATCCTATGACATGAGACAACTATAGGATAAGATCACATGTGTACTAGAAACTTTTAGAAAGATTCCTAGAGCCCTAAGTAAACTTAACATGTGAAAATGTGTGAATAGGTCCTAACTAATGACTAGTTTGATAATATGCCTTGTTCACATTATAAAGGGGAAACCGGATAGGAAATACCCCTGTTCACACCAACAAGGGTAACTTGGAACATCAATGGGTCCTGATTGGTTAGGGAGAACTTTATAATAAAGATTAGTTTACAAAAGTAGTTTTTAAATCTTCTTTTTAACATGTTGGTTGATAGAAGTATACAATCAACTTTAGATTCAAAAATCATATCAAACTATATAATAAAGTTTTTAGTTTGTTTATGGTACCTCAGAACATCACCATATTCTAGATAAGTGGGGGACAAATAGGGCCCCAACCTTGAATGGTGTAGCTTGCCTTAATATTATTGTAAGATAGGAAAAGAAAGAAATGTTAGGGTTTTAACTGAGAGAAAATATAGAAACATTACTATCTTTTTAAATGTCCAATTAAGCTATAAATCAGAAATAAACTATGGATCTGCAGTAAATAATCCTATTTTGATCTAAATTAATCAAACACAACAGTTGGGAAATGGAGAATGCAATATAAAACAAGAAATAACTAGGAAATTGAAATTAAAACACAAAAACAGAAAGCATGCACCTGGTAAAACGTGGATCTGAGATTGGATCTGGGCTGTAGGAGACCATAATTGTCTGTGGTGAAATTGTGGGATCTTTGAGACATGTATTCTAGAAGGGGATGGGGCTGGCCACACTACCGCTAGTGGGCTGGTGGTCAAAGAGAGCGCATGATGTTCAATGCTAGAAACTCCTGAATTTTGTACTGAAGCTCTGTCTTCACTTGTAATGCTTGTTTCCACTTGCAAATTGTCTTTGTAGCCTCCCAAGTTTGTAATATATTAGATCTAAGTTAGGGACAGGAAAATGATTAGTGCTGCAAAGGAGACAGCCTCAGTCAGTCCCCTTGTGGGTATTTTCAAACTTGATCCACAATAGCATTGTAGGAAATTGCAAGCGTGTGTATTTAGACCTATGTAATGATGGAAGTGGTATATGCAAAGGTGTAGACAATAAACCCTAGGGGGTGTCTAGAACAAATGTAGTGTTTGAAAGTGATAGATGGCAAAATGGAGATGCATAAGATGATCACAAGGAAACAAAACAAGAGGGTGAGAGTATGCAGATTACACAAGGGTTGCTAAGAGTAAGGGTTTCAGATCTTGAAGGAATTGGACAAGGGTTTCTATGTTTGGGGTGATGGCAATGAGAGGAAACAAGACAGACAATGGAGATGAAGAGGAAAAACTACGAGACTCAATGGCAAGAGGCTAAGTTGCTGAATCGGAATAGGGTATGGGTACGTGGGTATGATATGCCGGTATGACAGTTTTTTTGGGGGGGCTGGGTATGTTTTGGGTTCATCTGTACAAAAAAATATAAAAATCATATATATATATATTTGCACCTAAAAATAGAATTAAGTTTAGAATACCATATATCATGCATATGCTAAACAAAACCATTACAAATTTTAAAAATTGAAATATAAAATACTAATTTGATATCAAAGGGATCAAACTTGAATGTCACGATAGATAATCATGGTTTAATGTTAAGATAATACAATTATTAATCAGCATCATATGGGTCATCATTAAGACCAAAATCATCATCATCATTAATATTAGATGATGCAAGTAGATTAGGAGAACCATATGGAACCCCACTGCCACTTGGACTAAAAGTATGTTGGCTCCTCGACTCCTCAAAAATTGAAGAAAGATCCAAGTCAGTTCGCTTTGGGTCTACATCCCACAACTTTGCTGCCCCTGCCTTGTACTCATCATCTTTGTGAGTAGGAAGGTGCAAGTTGGAATGCATGTAAACTAGCTCCTCTGCTTTACTTAATGCCAATCGGTTGCCCTTCATTGAGTGGGTGAAGGAGTATGTACTCCAATTTTGTTTAGATGAAGAAGAGCTATCAACTTATTGAAGCAAAGGGAGCTCTCATTAGAGGAGTTAAATTAATAAATTGTAAATCAAACTTCAAATTTGAAAATAGTAATTTTTAGAATTAAAAAAATCAGATTTAGAGGGTGGGTAAAAATTGATAAACTTACTTGCGATAAAAAATTGATTGCAAGAACTTGGAGGTGTGGCAATTTATGTCGATTGAGGTACCACCAAGAGTGAGCATCCTTCCTATACTTGTCACGGAGAGCGGAAACACTTTGACTAGTGGAGGCTGCAAAATCAACAAACTCACCTATAACTACAGCCTCCATATTAGGATCAGGGAAGAGTTTAGTAAGTGCTTTCCTAAACCCTTCACGGACTTTTGTATCACAGTATGGTGGCACTCTTATTGGCATAGCAAGGATCTCTTTGCTATAATATTTGGGAGTAAACGCAAAGGCAAGAAGATGGAGTGGGGTGGTCATTTTGTTCCACTGCTCAACACAAATTGACAGCACCTTTTTGAAGAAAGTTTCTTTAGGATCTTGCTCTTTTGCATTTATGATGGATTTCATCTTCTCAATCATTGAGTCAATGCCATCGTAAACCTCTCCCAAACATGGCTTATCCATGTTAGTAAAGTGGATCATAGTCATGATGGGCTCAGTGAAACTAAGAAGATGTTCCATGCGATCCCACCAAGTGTCATCTAGAATCATTTGCTTTACATTTGCTGCCCTCTTAGTATTGGATTACTTCCATATGGACCATAATTGGCTGATGACCATGCTAGAAAGCGCCTCTCGCACCTTCACAAGTTGTCTCAAGACGCTTGTGTTGGATGCAAATCTAGTCTCAACAACCTATTTGAAAATAAAATATAAAAAAATTAAACAAAGAATAATGCATACTTAAATTTTTAAAATTAAATTACTAAAATTAAACATAAAATAAAAAAATTGTATTGTTTGAATTACATTGAACAACTCTAATCACTAGAATGATCTAAAAATGGCTTGCAACATTTGGTGGTTTGTGATGAACATTTGGATCTCTTTGGCCTCAACATAGACTTGTTTGATCCAATCTATTTTCCTACCCAAATTTTGTAGCAGGAAGTTGAGCGAGTGGACAACACAAAGTGTCCAAAATATATGTGAAAAATGTTTCTCAACCAACATACCAGCCGGTTTGCAATTCTTTGCGTTGGCCGTTATGACTTGGACAACACTTTGAGGACCCACTTCCTGATTGCATTGTATAAGGATGTCAACAATAAATTGTTCATCCTTCACCTTCCCCACATAATCCACAGCTTTCAAAAACATTGCCCCTTTAGGGCACATTGGAATCACATTGATTAACGACCTATTTCTTGCATCCTTCCATCCATTGGAAATACTGGACACCCCTATTTATTTCCAGAAGGCCTCAATGAGAGCCAATGAAGTTTCAATATGTTTGACCTTCTTTGACAATATGTGCTTTGCACCTTCTCATAACTTTGGCCCGTGTACCCGTTTGGAGCTTCATTTACATTTCTTATCATATCTTGCCAATAAGATGATCGAACAACATTGAAGGACAAACCATTTGCATAGAGGCATCTTGCAATGGGTTGGTCAACAATCTCTCTAGCATCTTTTTTAAATGCCCTCTCTAATGGTCCCTTTTCTCATTTCACATTATCAAGCTCTTCTTCATTCCTACCCAAAAATGGGTGGCTCTCTACTTCAACATCACGGACGACACTACGAGTATGAGATGGAGAAAGAGGTGGCCTCTATGACCCCTTCCTTTCCTCAAAGGATGCCCCGTTCTATTGACAACTCTTGCATTTGCTTCCTCTTGCTCTTTGATATATTCTACTATTTTATGAGGTGGCATAGGTGCACTAGGCTTTCCTAGACAGACTTTGATTCCCAATCGAGGAATGGCACACAAATGGCCTTTCACCCGATTGTATGAACATGTATACCACTGATCACACTCATGCATATCCAAACATATGTCCCACCACTTGGAATCTGCCGTACCATTTCTACATGCCTCCACCAAAGGTGAACTCGAGTCAATTTTGAAGGAGGGTTTGCCGACAGAGCTAGAACGTACCGTAGGCCTGCAACAATAAGTTTGAAAAACAAACATTGAACAATATGTTTTAAAATCAAAACAAATGAAATTTAAACAATTTACAAAAAGTTTAAAGACTAAACTCTATGATTCAGTTCGATCATTTGATGAAAGAAATTATAAAATTGAACCATTTATTTAAAAATGAATGATATAATTAACTTATTAAGTGCATTACAAATTTACAAGTGTAGGAAGGATATACAAATATAAAATTAAAATTGAACTATTTATTTAATAATAAATATATACAAATAAATTAAAATAATGAATGATATATTGATTAGTATAAATAAAAATTATATCGTGCATTATTTAATAATAGTTAATTTATATGAACATTGACGTATTGTGCATTATTTATTTAATATATACTTAAGAGTACATACAAATAAAAATGAACTATATTCATATTTATTTATTTGAACAAAGCATTTTTTTGTTTTAAATATTAAAATGAAAAAAATTACAAAAGTTAAAACTTAAAATTAAATGTATCTAATGTGGTGGCTGAACTGCAAATGCACCAAAATATCAATTTTGCTTGTTTTGCTGCTTGGTGCTTGTTTTGTCAAGCAGAAAAATACCAAGCGAAATCGTTGTATTTGTGATATTCACTGTGATCTATTTTGCACCTCATTGTTGCTGTTCGTGTGCCCTTTCTTGTGCTCCAAAACAAGCAAAATTGATGTATAAAACAAGTAAAATGAACGAGACATCACTAGTTAGGGTTTTTCGCGGTCTAATAGTCAACAAAAATTGTCGCCGACGATTGGAATTGTGATGGAAACGCCACGCCATGCTCAGGATCGACTGTGTAATGGAGGTTTTTGGCAGAATCGGTTCAATTTGCAAAATGGTGAACCCTGGATGATTCTGCAAGTGAATTCATGGATATTCATATTTCAAGACATTTCATACCTGGAATCAGCATCTAAACCTGCCAATTCAGCAACCTTGGCAAGAGGTATCCCATAGCGTCAAATGTGATATTCTCTTAGCCTTCAGTCTTCATAAGAGTAGCTGCAATTTACCTTTGATGGAGAGCTAAGTTTGCACAAGAGAAATTTGGATGCTTAATGACCTAATGATCTAACTAGTGAGAAGTGGAAAAAATAGGGTCAAGTATAGGCTTGCACTATATCTTTAGGGTTCATGCGCATGAAAATGTTGTTAAGGTTCAGGCAAAGATGTTTGGGGAAAGTTTGCTGTTAAAATTCCATGACACTAGGGGCACTAGGGAAGTGCTGGTGGTCATGTGACTGGGGGCACTAGGGGGGCACCCATGACTCCTCAAGCTTTGAGGGCAAGGTTTTTTGTGGTCTAGTAAGGGTTTGGGAAGCTTAGATTGCAACTTTGTGATCATCGGGAAGGGCTATAAATAGGTGTAAAGTGGCTTAAAACAAACTAACAAAGTGGACACCAAAACGAGTGCAAAAATGCATAAAAGAAGTTGCAGGGTATGCAACTTCTGTTATTATAGTTATATGGATATTTGAATTTGAGTCACTCTCTTTACAAATGAACTTGAGATAATTATATTATTATAAATATTAGAACTCAGAAGATCCAAATTTATTTAGAAATATATGTTTATTTTTATTTCGGAATGTAAAATAAAAATAAAATTGTTTACTTTGTTTGCACAAATTTTTTACCTATGTTTTTGTGGGCAATTTTTTCGGAATTTTATTATTGTCAAAACTTAAATTCAAACAAGGCAACTTATGTTTATAATTTTGTATGGTAGTCTGTTAGCAGAAGTGTGTTAAGAATGAAAGCACCTTGCTCTTTTATTATTGATACATTTGATTTCTTGGTATGTGACTATTGCAGGTTATAGAAAAGCTCTTGATTGCAGCTGTGGCAGATGCAGATGGTGGTGTACGTAGGTCAGTTTTTGTTTCTTTGCATGCTAATGGCGGCTTTGATGAGTTTTTGGCACAAGCGGATAGCTTGCGTGCAATATTTATTGCACTTAATGATGAGGTAATGGCTTATGTTTTTAACTGCTTTATTGGAACTTAAATCCGTTTAAATAATTTTCAAATAAAATCATGCTAGCTAATGATGGTTCACACAACTTTGGAAAATTCCTTTATTATTTTTGAGACTCCAGGCATAGTTCTTTGGTTCATTCTGGGCCAAAATTTGGTAATCAATAGCCATTTTGGAATTTAAAAGTTTTCTCATCGTAATTTTATGTATCGCTTCCAAGGTTGCATGGACGTGCACTCCCAAAATCTGTGCCTGCTGGTTCAAGGGTGAAGTTGTGTTAAACCTTTTTAAATTATATATGTACATAAACAAATAGCAATGCTAATGAACATATAAAGCACAAAAATATCTAATAATAAAACCTCAAAATGAGCTTATTAGAGTTCCATGGACACGGATACAGTATCTGATACAGATACGGATATGACTATTTTTCAAGCTCCCTAATATTGATAAAATTGGATGCATAAATGATAATATCAAAAGACAGAGAGCATAATTTTTTTATACAAATATAAGCTATAAGAGGAGATTTTTATTAGTGGAGAAGTAATAGAGGATCATTGCTACTAGATGCCAAATTGTTTATAGATATAATTTGATCATCAATACAAGCTGTTGATTATCATTAGATTTAGGATCCTGGATTATCATTATCATAAATTGAATTATCTAATTTTCAAATAATTAAACAGAGACAATATTAAAAAAAAGTATAAAAATAAGTCTAAATTATATAAATATTAAAATATAAAGTAAATACAAAATTTAAAAATTAAACTAAATAAAATAAATTTTATTACTTTTTATAAAAATTATTTATTATTTAATCTTAAAAATATCAATAGTTTATTTGATTGGTAAAGTGAGGGTTTCATTGAGGCCTTTTTCCTATAAAAAAACCCCAATTGGCTGGGAAAAAATGTCAAATAAGTCAAAAAGCAGAATCCCAATTCTGCTGTGCCATTTTAAGTTGTTTAAATAGGATTTCGTAATATATATGTAAGTACATAGATTTGAACGTTCAGATTGTGCTATAGTGGTCCCATAGATACAAATTTGGAACCAGTCCTAGATGTGAATCACACAAATAAAAGGGTGATTGTTGAAAAGTATATTGTAGCTTTAGAATCCAAAACAAATTGCCTCAACAAAGCAAACCATCGTCTAAGCATAGAACTTTCCATTTGCATGGAAATATAGAAAACATAACAGAAATAAACTACCACACACTCATTCCACAACAATTGGCTTTAGGTCCCTTAATCAATGCCATCATGCTAGAAATTAAAAAAATTCAGGGTTTAGGGTTAGGGTTAGTAGTTACATATTATAAATTAAAAAAAATCTCTAACCTTAAGTCCAACCCCTAAAATACCCTAACCCCAAACCCTAAAAGATAGTGTTTTAGGGTTTGGGGTTAGGGTTAGTACATTTTGAAAAATTAAAGAAATTTGTAACCCTTAATTGTAAACTCAAAATATTGGGGTAAATGGTTCGGGTTAGTATTTACATACTAGAAAATTAGAAGTTAAAAAAAAATCCTCGACCCTAATTGTAAACCCTAGGGTTAGTGTTAGTACATACAATATTTTAAAAATCTATAACCCTAATTTAAACCCTAAAAAATTAGGGTTTAGGGTTGTTTAGGGTTAGTACATACTGAAAATTAAAAAAATCTTAACCCTAATCGTAAACCCTAATTTCTTAGGGTTTAGGGTTGGGTTAGGGTGCACAAGAAATCTGAAATAACCATACAGGCTAACTAACCCTAAAATAAAAAAATTAATTTAGGGTTAGCCCTTATGGCTGAGTATAAATTTAGAACAAAAAATTAAAAAAAGCCCTTAGAGGGTCTTACCTAGTTTGGTGGATGCAAATTACAAAGCCACTGAAAACCCTAATCTGCAATGTGGTCTGACTCCAAAAACACAATATAAATCCTGAATAGCCTCACTTCTCACTCGCAAAACAATTTATCTCATTTGAGCTCTTCTTGTGATGATTTTAGGTGATCATGGAAGCTAGATTTCAGTGAATTTCGAAGATAAATGTGGCTCTTGCTTTGACAAAGCAAAGAAAAGAGAGGATAAGGACATCTGCAGCCATTGTAACAATGAGGAATCCCAACATTTCACGAGAATTAGGGGCAAAATCATGGACAATGATTGTGGGCTCCGCTTGTGGTCCATGAATTCGTGGTACATCCACTTCATTGAACTCTAGTTGAGTGCAGTTAAAAGGATTTTTTGTTAAAGGTATAGGTTGGAACAAGGAGAAGCATGATGAAGCAAGCATGATGTGCGATTTTTTGGTACTACAACCTTTCGTTCAACATGGCAAGAAGCTCGTATTGGGAGAATTTGGTGAGAGTCTTGTTATCTTACTTAGGTTATAATCACAATCACAAATCAATATAGTAAAAACACTCTCAACGCCATACAATACTTTACTACACTTCACAAGACTCCATAATACCAGAAACAAGACTCTACAAGACACCATAATGCATACCAAATCTTCACAACACTTAAAAAGACAATTCACACATCCTCACAAGGTATATCACAAAAAATAAGATAAACAATAGTTATTAGATTGATCAAGGCTAACAAAAAGGTATACCAACACAAACCACACTTAATGATTGATCAAAGGACCATCAAATCCAACCATTAGCAGAGTTTACACATGACACATTAGGACTCATATCCATTCTCCATCCACAAATTGTCAACCGACATGCTTGCAACATGAAAATTCTTAAATTAGTATTCCAATAAAAACCACACCAAACTAGGTGCAATGACTACTAGCAAACTATTTATCACTTTGCATAACACCTTTATCCTTTTGTATAGAACCTTACTCTTTTGGGTAGAAACCATGGAATAAACCTTCCATGAAATCCTATCCTTTTGGATAGAAACCCTGCCTTTTAATGGAAATCATGAGATAAACCTCTCATGAAGCCCTATGCATGGGATAAACCTCCAGTGAACTCGGATAATAGGATTTATCAATTAGAAATCTCTTGGGACATAGTGCTAGATGTACGGTATGAATAAACATGCCTATGCCCTCTATACTTTACCCACTATGACCTCATGATGTAGTGTGTATATAGCAAGATGACTATCTCTAGCTACATATTTGGGGAACATGACCTCCTAATGATAACAAGACATGGGTGTTGTATGTAATATCAGGATTTATCATCCACCATTAAGGTACCCACTTACACACACCCCAAAACCACAAAACAATCAAATATCTTATAAGCAATCAACATAATCCAAAAATTGTTTTAATGCAAGGTGAGATCAACATCTAAGCTTACATCCCATTTACTTTTTCCATTTGACTCCGCTAGGGGAAGTACTCATTGTTTTAGGATAGATGTAACAGTACTTTTGAAAGTCAGATACTTAGAAACACAGAATTGACCAAATTAACCTCTAAACATTTTATCAGAGACACTAGCGCCCAATAGGGGTGCTGGTGTCTGGTCTAAGGGACACTAGTGCCCAATAGAGGCACTCTTGTCTTTTCCCAATACACTAGAGTTCGTTTGGGGCACTCCTGTCCTGTCCTTGTGGACACTAGTGTCCAACTTGGGCACTGGTGTCAAGGTTCAGTATTTTTAAGATCTGATTGCTTAGATCTATCCTGCAAGGTTTCTCCTATAATCAACTCAGATTCAGGAGTACACTTATCAAAAACTCAGAAATAGTAAAACAGGTTTACACACATAACTTAATGCACAATTCCCAATCGACATACAAAATCTGATCATACACCAACCATCTATCAGTCCTAAAGAACACTCAGCAGTTAAGCATTCAATCATGACATCAAGTTCAACACTCTATTTGGTACAAACACATCAAATCAAGTACACTTTCATAGAAAACACAATTCCCAATATGATAAAACTTGCATAATGAAATAATAAATAACCCAATTAAATATTCTATCATTTATTCAAACACATTCACACTCTAAATGCAGGCATACAAATAACCACAATGTCAAGCACATTCAATATTAACTGACCAACAATCAAGGTTTCCAATTCACATTAGGACAAGACAACACTACAAACCAAAAAGGTTGACAGTTAGGGATATTATGGGAGAACCACCCAAGCCTAGGTAACAAAACAAATCCTAGTTTTAACTTCAAATCTTTGATGTGTGCAATTAATCCTTTCTTACAAACTTGTGAATGTTTTCTTTGCAGCTACTTTCTGGGAAGATTGGGGTGGAAAACCCTCACATGAAGAGGCACAATAGGTTGACACAAAAGTGTCTCAATGATCATGTCTTCGTGCAAATACAACTTTTTCCTTTGCTTATTTAAGATGGAGGGCTCAGATAGTCACGAGGTGATTGACATGGATGACATTGATTCCTATAGTGACTGGATTGGCTAGGATGAGGAACCCATGTTTACAAAAGACAAGATTGCTAATTTTGAGAGGTAAGCAGAGGAGGGTGCAACAAAAGCTTAAGCAGGAGGCATTCAATTGGATGACATCATGGTTGATGATGATGTTGAGCCAAAGAAGTCATCACCTTCTAGATCAAGGAGTAGGACCCCATCGACGTCCATCACTAGGATGCATATGGGAAAGAGAAAATTAGAAATTATTGTAACTTAATTGAATCATAATTTTTGATGATGATTTCCAATGATCACAAGATTCCTATCATATTATCTAATATTGGCTGTTGTATTTGCATGTTGATACGATATTGTACTTTTTTGTTATTCAAAGCTAATAGAAAACACTTCCCCAACATTCTATAGATTTATGTTTCTAGAAGGAATTTAAGTATTTTAATTTTTTTTTAATGAATTTGCCAAGTTTTGCCGAATCACCAAGTTCAAGTCAAAACTGGGTATGTCAAGTTGTCAAGTCTGAGTGAAAATTGGGTCCACTAAGTTTTTCCGAGTCGCTGAGTTCAAGTCAAAATTGGATATGCCGAGTTGTCAAGTCCGAGTCAAAATTGGGTCCATTGAGTTCTGCTGACTTGAGTTTTATATGAAATATTGGAAATTGTGTTGTTAAAAGCTGTAAATTAAACAAGCCAAATAACGTGGTTCAGAAATGAACTCATCAAAATCAAACTTTGTACAAAATCTGAGAAGAAAAAAGCTCAGAGATCATGCGTTTACAAAATCATGGCATTAGTTTTCTTAGTCAAGTTAAATGTCTGAAGGTATAAAATGATACTTAAAAAACAAAAATCAATATTTGGTCAATAATGAAACATCAACTAATACTAGTTATGTTACAACTTTCTGTCTATAAGATAGTTCAAACTAATGTTCAAAACTTTGCTGGAAAATAAATTCAAATTAAGACAGCTACTAAATAATGATACTTTTCCAATATGGGATAACTATAGCAAAAGGTGAAAAGGTTGATTAATATGTACAATCTAAACCTGGAATAACCTTTATCAACACCATAAGTACTATGAGAATATTTATTTTCAGCATCAAAATTTTAGGCATTCTAATCTGAGTCACCAAATGTACCAAAGATATACATTGAATTAAAGCCCATCATATTCAAGATGAGAAAATTAAAGAATTCAATCATGTCAGCATTCAATGCCTATTAAGATTGATTAGGGATGTATCAATGTGTGTTCACTTTGTATCTATTTTTCAACCTTATTAAAATACCATTGCCTCTTGTATTCTATTTGTACTTTGAGATGATTCAGACAAAGGAGGGCATGCCATGTACCTAATTATCATTAGTTACCAAGGGTAGCTATGAAGAAGTGTGACCTGTCACCTCATAGGGACTTGACATATTGTACGAGTCCCTTAACCTGTATTGTATATATATCTTATCACCCCTATTCTTAACTCACCTATGTATTATTGTATTCTTTTTGTATATTCAGTGTGCAAGTATCTACATATTATGATATTTATAATTTTATATCTAGTAGGTGTGTGGCATGTGTTTACTAGCTTGTCCAAAGCTTCCCTGTTTGTGTTCACTTCTTTGTTTCTCCAGATTGTTTCTTATTATATGGTTTTGTGTATGGGGGCCAATTGAAGTTTCAGTTTCATTGCCACAGCAGAGCTGAAGTTTGCAATAAGCTAAAAGAGCTTAGGCAAACCCACCCTAGTAACGACTGGGTGCTAGAAGGATACTTGAAAATTATTCTTCTAGTCAGGGTAGATATATTATTTACTTGTCTAGGGCTTTCCTGTTTGTGTTCACATCTCCCTCTATTTTTGGTTTTACTTCTTACTAGTTTTAGTCTCAGGTATTTTATTTTCGGTTGTTGGAGTTCTTTGTAGCACTCCTAATTAACCATTGAACATTTACTTTTGGGTCTTCTTGATTTCTCCTGTCATCTGTGGACAGTATGTAATCTTGTTGATAACCAGTGAAATTTATTTGTTGTCCTTCATCATAGATTAATAATGTCATTGGAAAGTCCATTTCACTAGAAAGAACAATGTGGTAAAGTGGAAGAACCTATCCTTAAGGCTCAAGAGGACAGAATTGAAACATGCAGATGATAAAAAAATAGATGCATATTGTACTTTAATATTGCTTGTTTGGCAAGGTGAAAAAGTTGTATGATTTTGTGGAGATTGTGACAGTACACACCTTGAGATCAGTAAAAATCCATAGCTTCATGGAGACAAGTGCCTACATTTCTCTACATTTCAGACTCAACTTTCACCCAAGAAATTACATAAGATCTTAAAGTGTTTCCTGCATGGGTCACCTTGTTTAATTACAACTTGTGCATTGCTAAGTTTGAAACCATGCAAATTGACATTTTCTTTCAGCTGGATATTTGTGGTTTTAGAGTGTCTGCTGGAGATACAGGGATGGTTTTAACGATCTTATGAAAATTGTTCAAGGCATTAAATCATTATATGGATAACTCCAAGCATGTGATAACAATTTGTGTTTTAACTTTTTTATCAAGTGCTTTGATATTTTAATGTTGATATTTCTGCAGTTTTTTTTTGCACAGTTTAATCTTATTTCAGGTTCTCCTCTGTCCCTTTCAGAAACTTTTAAGATCTGATTCTGTGCATTGTTCTTATGATTTATCTTTGACAAGACACATGGTATGAATAATGATGGTTTGGTCCATTTGCCTTGTGGTAGAGTGTTGATCACGAGTCTTGTCTGCAATGTTAGTAGTTACTTAGGTGAGATTTTATGGCTTTTATGAAACCTTGGGGGTTATATAATATGTGTGCTATATAATGTGATTATAGAGTGTGTGAATCTTGCAGCATTTTTTTATACAGTGATATTAAAGTTTCCTATTGAATTTTATTAGGCATTTGAGGTTCAGGAGCTTGCTATATCAATGGCTGGCAGACTATCTGAAAGGAATCCAGCTTATGTCCTACCTGCACTTCGGCGCCATCTTGTACAACTATTGACTGACTTGGAACAGAGGTTTGAAAACTTCTTGTTGGTATTGCAATAAAACCATTGTTAGAGTTCATTGGGAAGATGAAGATGATTGATAGTCATCAGTTTTTTGATTGTGGGTGGATATGATGTATTAACAGTGCAGACAGCAAAAGACGTGAAGAGAGTGCCAAATTATTAGGTTGCTTGATCAGGGCTTGTGAGAGATTGCTGCTGCCATACATTGCTCCTGTCCACAAGGTGAAAATTTTGCCTTATCTAAAGTTATTGTTAGCCAGATTTTAGATTCGTTTTACTTTTATGTAAACTGGTTACATAAATTTATGTTACGCAGTCTTTGATTGCAAAAGTCTGAGAAGGCACAGAAATGGACGTTTTAGATTTTGTTTTGTGCAACTTCTTATTTAGATTCTTTTTTGTTTGCAGGCTTTGATTGCAAAACTCTGTGAAGGCACAGGAGTGACTGCCAATAATGGAGTTGTGACTGGGGTGCTTGCAACTGTAGGGGAGCTTGCTAGGGTGGTAAGAGCATTTTCTGTTACTGGTATAATTGTGTTTTGTTTGCACACTCATTTAATGTAATGCAATGAATGTTGAAAGATATTTGTGCTGTCCATCTGAAAGAATACAGTGTATGATCAATTTGCAAGCTCTCCGGTATAAGCTTGTTTCGTATCTATTTGTCTGATGCAATGTGGTGTAGATTTAATGTTTTATGTGCTGCCAATTTTAATGAATAGAAAGCATGATCAATTTTCAAATTGTCTAAGAAAAATAGTGTGAATGCATTCAACTTTTGTGCAAAATAATGCCTTTTTTAGCCAAATATTCCTACCATCCATGAAGGATTTCGTTAATTTTACTCTTTGCTTTAGGACTATCTATTTTTTATGATTTCTTAAGGTTTTGAGGAAATTTTGTTTTGGGGAACATGCAGTTCTTTTTTGATGGTTTCAGTTGTTGGCCATGTAGGGTGGCTGCGCAATGAGGCCTTACCTCCGAGAGTTGATGCCTTTGATTGTGGATGCACTGCTAGATGGAGCTGCTGCAGTTAAACGTGAAGTAGCAGTGGCTACACTTGGTCAGGTTGTTCAGAGTACAGGGTAGGCTAATAAGTTAACATCTCCTTTATTTTGTTTTGTTTTGATGACCATCTGTCTATAGATGTTTGTTTCTGCTTGTATCTCTCTTAGAGTTGAATTGGTGAAACATTTTGCTGTTTGATCTTTTATGCCAGATTGCTCAGACAAGAGCGTAAGATAATATTTTGCCATGTCTTGTGTTCTATTTTCTTGTTTTATGGTTTATGCTTGTGTCTCTCTTGGAGGTGGATTATTGAATCTTTGTACTTTTTTTCAGTCAGTCGCTTGAGTGAACTGCAAATGTAAGTTGTAAATGGTATCAACTTGATGTTTTTATTTGCAAGCATGTTATTATTGTTTTATAGGTTTCAATCTTTATAAGACACTTGACATTCAGAAACTAGCATAGGCATACTCATTGGGTTTCCATATGTGAGACTCAAAAACCATAGTTACCAGACTTGGACTTGGCACAAACTTGACAGGCTAATTTTGGGCTTGGACTCATATTTGACACTCAGACATGGTACTCAGACTTGGCATAAACTCGGCAAATTGAAAAAACCATGAAATAAAGAGCTTTTTAAAGGATATAAAATCTTCCTCTATACACTCTTCACTAAATCAACTTTAAAGACAAAAACCTAATCAATTACAAGCTACTTTGATCACATACACAAGTATACATTGAGCAAATGAGTACAAAAGCTGATTGGAGCAGAAGGAAACAAGATTTTCAAATACATAAATATTCTGAAGCGTTTTTGGTGTATAAAGCTCATGGATTATGATATCCATGGCATCAAAAACAAAAAGCAGAATTATGGTAGAGAGGAGCTTGCAGCACTCGGCCCAACGTTAGTAGCTCTATAGAGGGTCCTTTGCTCATGTCCTAGATAGGTCATTGATGCTGCTGCAGCCATGATATTTGCATAAATCAACCACATCCAAGGGATGTGCTTATGCTCTCTCCTCTGTTGCCATGGCTATTGCCTCTGCCTCATGATCAACTTGATCAACCCATGTGTGGTCATTCTTTGTAAAGATAGAATCCTTAACCTTGGTGATCCAATCTGATTGACAACTTAATCTAATGTAATGAGAGATAAAGAGCCCAAGATTTGCTTGTGACAGAGGAAAAGGTTGTAATGAACATTTAGTATAGGATTTCAAAAGAGATGTAGAACCAAGTGTAGGATTACGTCGAAGTTAGCATTTTATCAAGATTCCTGGATGGGAACAACTTGGAAATATTTAATTAAAAATTATAAAAAATAAAATAATATAAATTATCATAAGAACTGGGAAACATATCTTCTCATACCTGGACACATCTTGGGAATGTGGTGTATCTCCAAGATGCAAGATGGAGACAAAGATGTCTCCCAAGTCTTAGAGACTTCGTTTGGAGCCTCCCGTCTCCATTAGGAAATTCCCCATCCTCGACCCCCCTAAAATTTAGAAAATATATTAAACACAAACATTAAATAAAAGAAACTCCTATACCCTTGACCCTTGTTTAATGAACTCAAAAAATTATGATGAATATAATGTCTAATTTCTTCACCATCTCATTTAGTGTGCTAAAACATTTAATCAGTTTTATATCTTTTGGAAGTTAATGTCATATGAGGTCAGAATTTGATATATTTTAATTTCAGAAATTTAAATAATATAATTTTATTTGTTATAACTTATTACATTTGGTATCTGCATGTAACCCATGCCACTTGAAAAATGGTGCTCATCTCCTGGTGACTGATAAATAAAAACTTGAGAAAATTTTCCATGTTTGTGCATAAAAGGTCCAAAATCACTTCCATCTACTGTCATAATCAAGAAACAATCAAACGAATCATTACATTGCTTTATATGAGAGGTTTCTTGAGAAGCAACTTGAAACTTCAAAGACTGCATTGTTCTCCTTGCTACATTAAAGATTGCTTTGAGTGGGCACTTCTGAGATAGTTGTAACAGAAGGCTTTCAAGTAGTTGCAACAGCACTAGTCTTGAGGTAGTTGCAGCAACAGTAGTGCGGCAGGTTGTAGGATTGCAATGAGAGTGTTGTGTATTGGTTTTCTTTTTTTAATGTGATTGTTTTAGGCTTTAGAGGGAGAGGGATAGTTGTGTTTCAGTTTAGGGTTAAATTGGATTTTTTTGGGTGTGTGTTATCAGTTCACCCTGGTGATTTGATTATTTCTGAAGCAGATTTTTTAAAGCTTATTGGAACTTTTGAATTTCCTCTTTCCTGTTCCATCGTGATTTCCATATAGCTGTATTCTATAGTGTTAGATATCTTGTACCTAGAAATACCAAAAATAAGATTATTGCTCTTACAGTTCACTGTGGTGAATGGTCAAACTAAAGCTAGGTTGTTAGCAATGGCTAGATAATCTGGAAGGCTATATGGGACAGTAGAACTTAGCCTATACATAGAGAATTTATTCTTCATGTAGTTTATTTTGTTACAAGAAAATTGCAGATGCAAATCAGGCCAGGCTGTTCCATGGAGATGCATGGAGACTCATTTCAGTCCACAGATAAAAGTCCTGCAGACCTAGATGACTTAGCTTACTTATTGTTTCCTCTTCTTACCAATACCACTTTGTGCTTTGATTAGAAAATCCTCTTCTGAAAAGCACTTTGTGAATTTTCATTAAAAATAATCAAAGCGCATGCCTAATTTTCTTTTTTTTTTAGAACTTTTTTTAACTCAACCAGTTATTAGCACAAGAAAATCTATGTAATTTAATATGATATATCTGAAATATGTATTTTTGAAAGAAGTTTTCGGAGACATGGGGCTTAGGGTCCAGTTTCAGGATGCTGCATCCAGAGTGTGAACGCTGAGCTTAGCTTCAAAATCTACAACATTGAAGGCCCTTGTGTGTTGCATGCCTGTGTTGTTAAGTCCCTCCTCAGCCATAATTTTGACAAAGTGAAGGGTAGTTGCATCTGGGATGCAGAAAGCCCTTCAAAATTGACTGTCCAAGACCGCTTGACTGTGATGGGAGTCCCTGGAGGAAGCACCACAAAGCATCTTCTGCATGTGGACTTCATTGATCAGAATGAACTGCTAACACTACTAAAAGAAAGAGACGACAAACAAACTGTAAATGCTAATAGAATGGCACCTGGAGGACAGGCTTCAACATTTGCCTATATGTATCACCGGGACTAGGCACTAAATGCCATGATTTTATGATGCATGCTCCATCCTTAAGAAATTAATTTTGAATTTCAGCTGCATGGGCATTTTCCCACTTTTATGTAACCAAATCATGCCTTTTGAAACACATAACCAAATGACTTTTATGCTTGTGCTTATCCTCCTCTTTTTTCAACATAAGCAACATGTGCCTTGTGCTATTCTTTTTGATATGTATAGTATTGGTCTTCCTGCCTCATTATCATATTTCCATGGTCTTCCCAGAAAGATATGGCAAGCATCCGTGGGCACAACTTAACATAACACTCTAATATCATAACTGCTAATCTTGACATTAATCTCACCCTGCTCCCTTATTGTCAACTCATGACCTTCTACTAACCAAGACACTTGGTAGGGTTTTGGATGCGATACATATCTCAGATCTAATTTCCTTATGACCTTGGTTGTCAGCAGAATTTTTGCACTACCATCATCTACAATAATGTTGACTTGAAACACTTACTTATAACTTGCTTGTGGTCCTAAAAGTTTGATGTCTCAGGAATGGCTCCTCTTGCTTCATAGTGGTCTTCAAGTTACTCTCCTACATAAACAAATTCCTCTTTGGTACTTGGGTGGCAACTGATCCTTTTGAACTATCTGACTCATCTTCAATTTCTTCATTTAGTGCAGTTTGGTAACATGATTGTCTTGTTCTGGAACTTATATTACTACATCCGGGTTCTGTTTTCCCCTGAAGATAGTTAAAGGCTGTGTGGCTCGTTGAACTATAAAACTCATTTTCCTCTAAACAGGTCTCTTCTTGTGTTTGCAACACTTGACCCTTTGTTTTTCATGCCCAATTCTCTTCTTCATTTCCGTCCTTCCATAACTTCCACTTAGCTTCTCTTTCACCTTCAAGGCAAATTGATATGTACCCTCCAAAGTATATATCCTTAACACGGTTAACTCCTCTTGAATATTCAACCTAAAACCATTAATATATCTGACCACCTTCTCTTGATCAACTTCACTATAAAGCAGATTTGATAGTCAATAAAATTCTTCAGTGTATTCTTTAACTTAGTCTTATATCTCTCTTTGTCTCAGGTTTTGTAACTTCATCAATAACGACAACTTTTAATTCATGGGAAAATGTTTTCCCTTTATCTTAGCCGCCACCTTGTCCAAATTAGTGCTTTCTGCCTTTCCTTTCTAGTGTCTTCCTTCCTGCAACTCCTTCCACCATAGTGTGCCAATACCGTTATATTTAGTATGCACCATTTTCACCCTCTTTGGATCTTGATCCCTTCAAACTAAAAAATTGTTCCTCCATTTCAGTAACCCAAGCTACTAGTTTTTTCAGGTTCAAATTACCAGTAAAGCTTGGAACTTCCGTCTTTATGATTATTGCTCTTCTAATCTTTGAGATGATGGAAAGAAATCTCCCTTTTTCCTCCATAGAGTCCATTTCTCACACATTGGGAGGTTACACCAATTCTCAACTTTCACTTACACTTGCAAGACACACTTGTTCTCTTTCCATTAAGGGGACGGTATTATGATACCCAAACACACTCTCAGACGCCTTCTATTGTAATTCCTTCCAACAAGCTGAACACTTCTTCACTCAACACCTTCTATGAGAAGATGCTTTCCACTTCCTTTGTCTAGAGGACAAACAACTTCCAATCCGCTCTTAATTACGACGACTCACACATGCAAGTCAGAGTATTATACCACTTGCACACTGACAGGAACAAAACCTGCTATGATAACTCACAAACTCACTCTTACAGGAACTAAACCGGCTTTGATACTCTTTGATGTAGTCAACGATACGGGGGCAAATGATAGCAAGCCTTATCCTTGCAACCAACACTAATTTGACACACCCACAAAATTTTCAACTACTCAAATATGATTAACCCAATCCACACAGATTCCAACAACTCAATGAAAGAAAAATAAAATGAGTAGTATGTGATGGGAAAAGAAATGAGTCTGCTTGTGTTAACTCTTTTCTTTCGAGTGTGTAATAAATTAATGCCTATAAAGGACTATCTCCAACTAGTGCAACACTAACCTATCACACGGAGTTGGGAATGGAAAGTAGGCATGACAACAGGAAACAAGAGCTAGACTATGTAAAAGAGAGAAATTAGGAAATAGAGGTCATAGATGAACCTGGAATCAATCAGGACAGTGAGAAGAAATGTTGGAAATGATAATCTAAAGCTGCTGTGAAAGTTCTAGGGCAAACTGGGGTGGAACAAACACGCCCTGTGAGTAGAGGGCACAGATGCCCTAGGGCAAATGCACCGCTTTGAGTAGAGGAGTGCAAATGCTCTAGGGCAAATGCGCTGCTGTGGGTAGAGCGGTATTGGTTTGATGACCCTCCTTAGAATCAGCTGAAACTTTCAGATCTGTTAGGTACAGTAATAGGAACACCAGATGCACTGAGTATAGGAGCTTGCAATCATCAGAAGCAAAATATAATTCAGGAAAAGGTAGTTAAAACGTAGTGAAAAACTGAATTTGGAAGTCTTAGATCTGATGAAAACAGAAATTAAGAAGATGAATATGTCTGACAAAGTGTCAGGAAACTTCCTGGAAGATTTGAAGGTTATATGATGAATATTTCTATGAGGGCAAATGTGCCGATATGCTAGCAAGGGCATTGGTCGGATGCCCTAAGGGGGGGGTGCTGGTGCACTATCACAGAATCACCTGAAAATTTCAGGGATGATTCTCCTCATTGTGCCAATCAATATCTAAAACTCTCTTGCCTATCCAATCTTAATTGGTTCTTTTGCAAATCACTTGCAATGTAAATTTTGCTAATAGGAACCCTGCAAGGTGGTTAGGTCAAGGTGAAGCTGCCTCAATTAGCCCCCTTGTGGGTAATTCAAACATGAATCCACATATACATGAAAATGACAATAAAATATTGAAATCAGATTTGGAAATAGATTGCTAATGGAAATATAAATCAAACCCCTAATGTGCTTACCAATTAGGAGATGGGAGGAGAGACCTAGGGCTTGGTGGGTGAAAGAAATGGGCAACAAAGCAAAAAGAAATGGGAAAGGGAAAACAAGGGTTTAGGGTGAATTGGTGAAAATTGGCAAGGAAATTGGTAAGAGGGAAGAAGAAAGGCTATGAAAGAGGAGGATAAAAGGATGAGACCATACAAGACTACTGCATAGCTTCAAAATGATTCATGAATGACTTCACAAGATCGATGAAAATGCTTCAAGGCTCCAAGATAGCAAGCCAAGGCTCCAAGATGCAAGAACAAACTTGAGGATGATGTAGTGTAGTGAAAGTGTGATGTGTAAATTAGAGGAGGAAGGTTCCTTTTATAGATTTTCATGGGTCAATTAACAATTCAATTTGTGCTTAGTCGACCTAGGATAACATTGTATTAAATTTTTGGACCTAAAGGAGGGGTGAGCCAAATGCGCCTTGTGTGTAGAGGGGCGTGTTTGCCCCATATTCCAAGGGAGGTGCAATCCGGTGAGAAGAAAGAGGAGGGAAAAACAAGATCAATGGTGGTAGTTTCAGTTCAATTGGACACCCGATGCAGAAGTTATGGAAGAAATAAGGTGAAAAGAAGCTAGTCTTAGGAGGGGATGAACAAGTGTTTAGTTTTTGGAGCAATCACCTTGGAAATGGGAATATGGGTAGCTTAAGTGTGAAGGAAGCTTATAAGAAGGGGTGGAGACATATGAAAGGGGAAAATGACACATAGAAAGAGGAAAGGGAACATAAGGATAAGAAATAGGGCCTAGAAAGGGGCCAAAACACACGAAAGGGGTAAGTGACACATTGAGAGGGGAAAGGGAACCTATAGAAAGGGGAAAAATAGGCTAGAAATGATGCATTATGCAAAACACTAAAGTGAGCACAAAACATGTAGAAATAAATTGCAAGGTATGCAATGTTCTTACACTCAATTTGAACACATGCAACTTGACAAATTTGAACATGCACAATAGATCTGATTTTAATAATTTTATTTAAGAAACAAGGGACTTTGTTATGTACCTAGGGATACGATATTATAACGCATTTAGGTGGATGGAGATGCTGACATGTGGCACATATCCCTTAAGTTATTTATACTGGCTCATGTGGACAACTTGTATAATTAATTATATCAGGTGTTGAGTAGGCCTTCATTAGGATTACCCCTCCATTATATTATTAGGAGGATGTATATATAAAGGAGGTGATTATCATTGTAAAGATATGTGTGGATTATGATATTGTATCGGAGATCTCTTGGAGATTAGCGTGGAGTGGCTTCTTCCTTAAGGAGGGTTGTATGGTGTTACCTTACCTTAAGGGTTTATTCTATTTTTGCATATATTGGATATTAGTGCATATTGGCCCACAAACATTTCTTGTGTTGTGTATATTTTAAATTATATTATTTCCATTCAGGTGGATCTTATCAAGTGGTATCAGAGCTATGATTTGGGCAAATGGGACAAAACCCTAATTTTTGAAGATTCAACTATATCTTTAAAACAGCTTCAAATTTTTCTACAATTTTTTTACTGAAGGTGGAGGATGATCTGAGGAAGCTATAGTCCAAAAATCAGGTTTCTATCATCAATATTGAGTGAGTTATTGCAATTTTATAATTTTTCATAATTTTGCTTTATAGTTTCACAATTCAAGGAATATTTCTGAGATTTTTTATATTTTTGGAAAGCTCACCAAATTTTATTAGGGCTGTCTTTATATTTTTAATTTTGAGCCCGAAAACATTACAAAATAATTCAATCGAAGTCGGGTATGTTGGAAAAATTTAGAAACCCTAGTTTCAATGGGGATTCAATAGGAGAAATAAGTAGAGAAAAAATAAGAGACAAGTAATTCTCTTCATGAGCCAACAAAACAAGTGGCAAAAAATAATGAAGATTCAAAGAAGGTTCCAATGATAGCGAAGGGTGCAATAAATAGGCATCCACATCATTGTGAGAGACAAGAACGATGGAGGAAACCATCATGGAATGATACTACATGGAAACAACAATCCAATCACTATGGACCTACATTGAATCAAAGGAACAACTACAACAATCCATGGTATCATAGAAGTAAGGGTTATTCATGGCAGCAAAGGAGGACTTTGATAAGGAATGGAATCAAATGTGTGCAACAAAATATGGATCAAGGATGGGATCAAGGTACTATCAAGCTAAAACCATTGTGAAGATCAACTATGGATGGTTGTATGATTGGTCATGGTGGCACATTTGTAACAACTTGCGATAGTCTAACTATTTGGCTTCTTCTCATGTTTCGGGGAGAAAACATGTTAAGGAGGGATGGCATGTTATGTACCTAGGGATATGATATTATAATGCATTTAGGTGGATAGAGATGTCGTCATGTGGCACACATCCCTTAAGTTATTTATATTGGGTCATGTGGACAACTTGTATAATTAATTATATTAGGTGTTGAGTAGGCCTTCATTAGGATTACCCCTCCATTATGTTATTAGGAGGAGGTATATATAAAGGAGGTGATTATCATTGTAAGTATATGTGTGGAGTATGATATTGTATTGGAGATATAGTGTGGAGTGGCTTCTTCCTTAAGGAGTGTTGTACGGTATTAACCTACCTTAAGGGTTTATTCTATTTTTGCATATATTGGATCTTAGGGCATATTGGCCCACAAACATCTCTTGTGTTGTGTATCTTCTGAATTATATTATTTCCATTATAATATGTGTGGATCTTATCAGACTTTGTGTATGCATTAAAAATCTACAGAAATTTTGATAGAGTTTCCCTTATCGAATGACTGTTTTTTAACAAAAACAATACAACTTCTAGACTTACCCTACAACATCAAACAATTCACAAGCTCTGCAAAGCAATCTACTTGCCTCGTTGCCTCTTCAATGCAAACAACAGTGCACTCAACTTTTCTCGTCCCCAAGACCTCCTTGCTTCCTACAAACAAACAAGAACCTCTCTCCCAATCTCCAAGGCCCCTATTTGAAGATGAAAACCTGCAAATGGAGTGCCCTATTTGGATGCATCAAATGGAGGCCAAGTGTAATGCCTCTCTCTAGGAGAATCTCTTATAACTAACTAAAGATAGAGGTTAGTGGAGTGCCCCTCTTCATGGATCATTATGGAAAAGTTAACAATTCTCTAGCATGTGACTTGCAATCAATGACATGTGATAGATACTCTTACATGTCATAGATCTCACAAATAATTCACATACTAAGTGAGGCATCATAGCTTGCCATAGATTCTCTTCCAAAGATGGGTAAGTGGTGTGAATTCCAAGATTCATTTTTCAAGGGTCCAAGTAGGGCATATAATTTCACGAGGCTCAATTAAATGAAAAAATAAAATATATAGGCCTAGGGGAGTCATGTTCAATTATTCAACAACTAGACTATGAAATTACAAAGATAGTAAAGAACAATATTTTTGGTCGATGCTGATTGCTTGATTCCCTTGATGCTCCTGCATCAAGTGCATTCTCTCAATTTTACAAGCGCTTATTTGTATCATGTTCTGCCAAGTCTAATTTTTAAGATTGCGATCTAAATGAAGGCATAATGATTATTTCATTAGGGAGGGATTTTCTCCCTGAGTAAATGCGAAATATTCCACTTGTCTAGGTTATTGTTGATTTTTGGAGTGAATGGGAATTGTTTATACCGACCTTGTTTCCCTCTTTGTAACAATCGTAAGAGAAATCTCTTCAAAATGTTGAGCAATTGCACTGGATTCCTTGATGGTATTTCTTAACCTCCAATCAGTGAAAGAATTTCTTGGCATTCCTTGAATAATTAACATGGAATCACCTTATATATCTAGTTTCTTGCATGCCAAAGAAGTTGCCATCTTGAGACCTTCTAGAATACCTAGGGCTTCCATTTTGTTATTTGACTTATTACCTAGAATCTAGATAGAAAGAGGCTCATCTAATAAATAAATATAAATATAAATAAATTGAATGTGCATTTGTATTGATGAGCATTTATATTTTGTATCCTTCAATAC
This sequence comes from Cunninghamia lanceolata, assembly GCA_027924645.1. NCBI lineage: Eukaryota > Viridiplantae > Streptophyta > Pinopsida > Cupressales > Cupressaceae > Cunninghamia > Cunninghamia lanceolata. Next base: position 1,201,071 of record BSBN01001170.1, read on the forward strand.
CAAACATGATAATGTGGACATTTTTATTTTCTATAAATGTTAAGGATTCTCTAACTATACGACAGCTGATTGATTTTTATCATTGTAACTTTTCTTTGTTCAAAGAACAATCTATGCTTGATACTTCTTGAGAAGCATTTGCTGGTGCCTGAAAATGAAGCCATGATCTGTATTACTCCAGTTCACTTTGATAGATTTTGTTTCTCTGCTTGCTTTAGAAGGCTATGCCCTTCTCTTCATTCACTAAAAATGACACGAGAACTAATTTATTGACAAGCATACAAAGGAATCAATTTGAACTTAAACTTGTAGTTTTCAGTTTGATTATGATTGCAGTTTCCATCTTGTTGACACCTGATCAAAGAAATTTATTTTGTGGCTTTGTGTGTTACCATTTGGCCCTTATTGCTAATCACCAATCTAAGAAAATATCAATTAGGGCTTTGTGTTGTGCCTATAGATTAATGCTTTGTCTCAACCCTGTGTGTATCGTTTGGCTTGAGGCAATTTTGCCAAGAATGACTCAAGTAAGTTTCTTTGTAGACCTTTAGGCCTCTATGTGAATTTCCCATTTTTGTGCCATTGTTAAGCTTGAAGAATGGAGTCAAGGCTGCATGGTTCAAAATGCCTGTCTTTTGCCTTGTGCCTATGGACTTTTGTTCTAATTGAGTGTTGACTTGCAGTAAGTGGTGGCCCACTCAGTGGTCGCCTGTCCCTTAAGTGGATTCCTCATAACTATGTGGTTATCGATTATTGGTTCTGCGGCCTGCGGGAAGTCAGCCCAGATGGTATATCTTCCACTTGCCGTAGCTTGCAATGGTACACATATCAATACATTAGGCGTCCATGATGGCTTTACTGTGGTAACATCAATGAGGTGTATGTATTCTATTTGAGTGTGGTCATGACTAGTCGATAGTTTGTGGCATGGTGGCCAAGTGTTTTCTGGAACGTTGATGGACATTTGTCAATATACAAAGGTGGGGGAGATACGGTGGCTATTGATTGGCTGCAGGTAGTTTGCAATTTGCACTTTGTGGGAAGTCAAATTGCTTGCCCATGTATAACCTGTTGTTTTCCACTAAGCCATTGATTTATGGGCTGCTTACCACAATAAATTTGATCTATTGGTCTTTCTCAGAGATGTAACAGGTTTAAGTGACAAAACCAGGGGAGTCATAAGGCACTGGTGTTAGGGATTGGTACTTATTTGTCAATGTGCAAGTTTACATGGGGTCCACCTTTGCAATGTCTAATCAAGCATTGCGATGTGGTTTTAGGTGGCAAGTGTGGTGGGCCTGTCTCATTTATATGATGGAGTTTCAAAGTGAAGTTGACATTGTTGCCTCAAAGCGACATGGTTTTAGGTGGCAAATGTGGTGGGCCTGCTCATTTATATGACAGAGTTTCAAAGTGAAGTAAACATTGTTGCCTTACATCTTTGGCTATAGCGTTTTGCTCCTAGCCCTTGATCTTAGACAATCAAGGTGGGCTGTTTGATCTACAAGATATTTAGTGAGCCTGGTAGTGGTGATAAAAGGTGAGTTGACCGCTGTCAAACATTTGGCCTTATGTTTCACAGCCTCACCAGTCAAAAGGAGAATGTGTGGGTGACTCATAGGGGTTCATGCTATACAGACCAATTGAGGAGTGCCACGTGGTCTAGGGTGGTAGATGTTGCGATTTCATTTGGGCATGTTTTCTGATGTGCTTGCATATGTTTTGATGAACAACATGGTTTTATGGGCTGCATGGTAATATGATAGACCACAATGTTATGGGCATGGATTTGGTGGCTGACTTGAATGGGTTTGCAATGTGAAAAGCAAATATAATGTTGCCACACATTACTAGGTAACAAAGGATGGTGGAACCCCTTGATCTATTCAATCGAGGTTCAAAACAAGTCTGTAATGTAGCTCCGATGCTATGTGTTTGCATTCTAATGGCCAAGACAAAATGATAAAAGGTAACCACATGTAGCTTTGAGTTGTGCATGCAAGTCAAATGATGAGTGTGCAGAATTTCTAAGAGGTCTACCCTTGTGACAGTGAATAATGGACTGCTAGGTGGATTTTATGTGGCATGTTTGGCGGGCCTGCTTAGTCTACTTGGCTAAGGACTTGTCTACATATTTTAAGCCACTTAATGATGCTATTATAAGCGACATGTTCGCTTCCAATTACACCAGGATGAAATGGCAAAAGGTAACAACCTACACTTTGCTCTCCTTATTTTGTCCTCAGCCATTGATTGTTTGCCAGTCAACGTGAGTTGTTGATCCAAGACCAAAGTTGAAAAGTGTAATGCCCCACTTATTTTTTTATTTTTATTTCAGAATATAACAGCAGCCAAACGACATAGGAACATTGAATTTTCAAAGACAGACCAAGGATAAACATATACTAGAACAATAGCTCTATTAATTCATGTCTTCCAATGAGTCTTTTTACAAAATAGAAATGCAAATACTGAAAATATGCAAATAACAGTAATCTGATATAAATTTCTGCCTGTCAGGATGAGTGCTGGGAACCACTGAAATGCTCACCAAACTCTTTCCAAGACTCCGAATGATGCAAAATCAGTTGCAAATGATTCTCCTAGCCTGGACGCCCAAACTCCAATGAAGAAAACCTGATAAAAGTGGCAGAATCAATTTTGCATGCATTCCAATGCAACCCCAAGCTGTACATCTCACAAAGGGCGAATTTTTCCAGCACTCTGAATACTCTGTAAAAACTCCTGAAAATGTGGACAAATGGTCGCCCAAGGAAGAGAAATAGATGGGTCAAATACCCAGAATGATCTTTGTCTTCGCTTTTTCTCCACAAGTAAATCTTTGCTTCAGCACTGTCAAAACCAGCAACACAGGAATGATGAAAACACACTGAAATCTCCAATATGCACTTGTGCAACCTCTGTGTGAAGCTGCTCCTGTATAATCAGCTAGGGATTATCTTTCAAATCCGAAACCAATGTTAACTATGAGGGTTTTCGTTCTCAAAGCCCTGAGATCAATGGACAAACCAACAGCATATCATTATCAGCAATATTCAACATAATGAAAAGAGAAGCCCTCACATCCTTTTATATTTTCCTCTTCCTCAATATGGGCGCCACACATGAGAGGGAAACCTTTTTTTTTTAAAATAGAAAAAAACATTTCGTTCCATCCTTTTCGAATCTTTCTTTTTTCACTTTTCCCTAGGATTAGAAAAAAACACTTTATTTCCTTTCTTTTTCTAACTTTCCCTAGGATTAGAAAAAAAACACTTTATTTCCTTTCTTTTTCTAATTTTCCCTAGGATTAGAAAAAAAACACTTTATTTCCTTTCTTTTTTCCCACTTTCCCTAGGTGTTCCCCTTTTTGGCATAATTAATAAATTTATTTAAATGCTCACATGGTCCCCTTTTAAAAACAACTTTAAGTTGTGACTCCTGGGCATAGGGGTACAACTTAATTTTATAACTTTATAATATTTAATTATGCCAAGGTTGCCTTTTTGTGAATATAATAATAAAATGCCCATATTATATTGTCCTTGTCCATTGCAATTAGAAACTGTCAAGGAAGAACTCCATGCTATGTACCTTGCCATAAATCATGTTGCCAGAAATAGTGCTTACTAAAAATAGTAAGCTCAAGAAAGTCCTTAGTTGCCAATGCAGAACATATCACCCTGAAGCTCTCTGAAAACCCAGAAGGAATCCAGCAACCAAACTGCCATACACTGACAAACAAATCCCTGAAAACTCAGAAGAGATCACCACACAATTGGAAACCCTAATTATTGCCTCCAATTAGCCTACGGGCCTCTAGAATAGGCTAACGGTCAACCCTGGATATCACTGATGAGAAGGGGACATTACAAAAAGTTTTAATTCAGCAAAAGCGCCTATGGGGTTTCTAATGGAAAGCAACAGAAACATGGTTTTGCAAGAGAACAAGTTTAGTTGCAAGTGGAGTTGAGAGGGTGAATGCATTAAGGCCTAGTTGTTAGAGAATTTTTCGAAGGTGTCTAGAGGATATAGAACAAGATATTGCCTGTAGAGACAAATTTGGTCCAGTGCAACCAATAATGAAAATCAAATCTGTGCCCACTCCAATTACAGAAACCAAGGTGAAGCTGAATCCTAGGGTATGGGCAACATTGCATATATTTATGTGGCACCAAAGATGAATAAGATTTGATTGTAGCAGGCATCAGGCATGCAAGTATAAAGAGGTCTTCCTGGAAATCAAGTGGCAACTTCTTCTCAAAACGTGTTCTATGGTTTTGCAGTATGGGTATCATGTCATCAAGGTCTGCAAATGTCAATTTCTTCCAGATATTCTGATTGAGTGTTCCATTTCTCTGCAGAAGAGATTAATTGCTTCAACAGAGAGGTTGTTGCGACAAATTTATTCAATACACAGTTGAGGTGACATGTGATGACCAGCCATAGGAGATTGGAACATGTGTCAAGTGCACATGAGATTCAGAGCAAGACCAATAGATTATAAATATAACTTCTCTCTATGAAGTTAGGGCTAGATCTTTTTTGGCTGAAATCAACTAAGTGTGTCCTTTGGTCTAGTATATTCTTGGGTGTTGATTTTCTAGTTTAGGACTAGTTTCTTGTGACTTTCATATCTGTAAAATCTTGAGAAGGTGCTTGCATGCAGAAAATGTTGGGGATTAAATACCCTTATTACAGACGACTTGTATATTGGGATAGAGAAACTTAAAGATTATGTGATAAAAAATAGTTAACAATATTAACCAATCTATCTAACAACATTGACAGAAGTACATGGAACAGTATGCAAACACAAGATTACACGAGACACCAATGTTTATGTGGGAAACCCTTACAAGAGAAAACCCACAACCAAAAGATAGTCACTGTTATATTATTTAGAATTCAAAGATTCAATACACGTCTCTTATAGAGTTTAAATCTATAGTATTACAACATACTCTTCTTCTGCAATCAGCCTTCCAATGTCTCAACCATTTGTCTAACCGTCTATCCAACCTTGGCAGCTTCACAAGAAGATACATATAGGCATCATCATGGAATACCAATTGTCTAACTATCCAACCAACCTATGGAATACCATGAATCACAAAACTATATCTTGACCGTACCATGACGTCAGCATGCCACACATAGCACTAAACGTGATGTCTCCACGTGGATAATCACCATGTATACATAGCCGCTGCCATGCACTAAGAATCAATAGTTGCTTACTAAACGTTGTTGGTGTGTAAATGTCTTTCTCAATAGCCACCACTACTAGCTCCAAGCTTGCAGTAGCATATAGAAACATCTGACCATTTCTAATTGTTTGCGGTACCTCAGAACATACTCCTGAACATGACCATGTCCCTGAATTGTGCCACATGAATTCTAGCTTTGTCGCAAGTGCAGTTGCATTGACATTCATCCTTCCAGCAACAGTAAATCAGTATGTGGTAATGAGTTGTTTTCCAAATGACTTGCGGTTGCTACCACAACATCACCACATGTAAACATATATACATGCTATAGTGCAACATCTGAAACTCAGTGAATCATACTGGATTGCATTTTGTAGCTTCTTAACAATCTATAAATAAACTCTTTCTTCAGGAACTCTTTGCAGGTGAATAACACACCCAAGTTCCAACAGAAAATCCACTTTGTGATTTGAATGTTGGTTGAGAATACTAGGGGATGACAAAATCTCTGGGGCTACATTGACTAGTTTGTTGCTTTCTTTGATTAGTTGACTGCAGTAGCAATTGTAAAATTCTTCAAATTCTTCTAAGACTCTTTTCATAATAGCATATGGGATGTCTTTGATCAGTTGTGGATTATTGAAGTAGATTTGATCATGTGAAGTTTCTTGTAGATTGTGAAATGCATTTGGATGAAATTGCAGCTAGATTGATGGGATTTTGAAATACATTTCTAGTTCTTTGTTTTTATGTTGATACATATCTTGCTAGTGAGCTTAGACTTTCATATGTGTTTTTACTTGATACCAGGTCTTGGCTCTGTCACCAATGCACTAAGGCACCAGTCTTTCAGCTATTAACCCTTCCATATTCAAAATACATTGTTTGTCTTTGTAACTTAACTTATAGTTAGTGTTTTACCAGTCTGCATAACTGAATATTACTTGCTTTGCAAATACATTTTGTGATCGAACTTGTTTATTATCTTTCAAGGGTTATGTATTTCTGTATTTTCAGGGGTTATTTGTCATGTATGATTCTATGAATGATATCACATCGGTGGGAATAAGTCATTTGCATGTTTAGTTGCATGCATAACCTGTAATAATTTGTTTTGCTAAGAGATCTTTAGGTTTGCAAGACCAGTAAGCTAGTATAAGGGGTGTCTAGTGACAAATTTTTGGGATATCCTTATACAAAGGGTGTGGCTAAGCTGTGTGACCTCTTTTTCTTTCATCTCTGTTTAATTGTCCTGTAAAAGATCTCTAGGAATACCCTCCTTGGTTCTGCAGAGCCAAAAGTGTAGAAGAGTTGCCCCCTTTGTCAATTGGTTCCTGATTGCCTACAGTCTGACCAGGAGACTTGTATTGCTAACCTAAACTGACCTTAGTCCCTAGGTTAGGTCTCAATTGCATTCTCTAGGATTGTGGGGAACAATTTGGATCACCAACATGTCCATTGAAATAGAATAATGTTCGTCTGCATTAAAAAAAGGACCTTTATGGTTATCAAGTAACTCCTAAATGATGCTAGCTACCATTGTTATTAAATGCATGCTTCTAATCGATGATAGTGTTCAATATTTATTTTTAATTCAAATAAGTTGGATATCTGTGTGGTATATATCTACAATGGTGTGTGTTCATACTTAACAACATTGCTTGCATTTATAATGTGCTCATCATCTGAAAAAAATGGAACATAGTGGCTAAGATAAGTACTTTGTAACATGCACTGTCAAGTTTATGATAAGTATTTGATATAGGAAACTAATATGATCCTACTCCTGTCTGCAGTTATGTTATTTCTCCCTATATTGACTACCCACCTTTACTAGGTTTGCTTCTGAGGTTGTTGAATGGTGAACTAGCGTGGTCAACACGAAGGGAGGTTTTGAAGGTTTGCATCAGGAAAAGGATTTGGTTTTTGTTTTTATTCTTAAACATTTATTTAAAACTTTGATGTTTATTAACTGAAAATAAGTCAACAATAGGTTCTTGGGATCATGGGGGCATTGGATACACACATTCACAAGCGCAATCAACAATCGTTGCAAGGAAGCCATGGTGATGGAACACGTGCCATGGTAGATGGTGGCCAGCATATACGGTCCATGGAGGATTTGCCAATGGATCTCTGGCAATCATTTGCTACGTCAGAGGACTATTTTTCCACGGTAAAGTGCTTACTTGGTTCTGAATCTCTGCAACCTTTCAATCCATGTGTTTTGCATTGCTTACCGTTTTATCTAATTTAGGTAGCTATCAACTCACTAATGAGAATACTGCGAGATCCATCTCTCTCTAGTTACCACCAAAAGGTTGTGGGTTCGCTTATGTTCATTTTTAAGGTATGCGTGCATAATGAGATTCATTTATCTTATAGGGTCTTTTCCTTTATAATGCTGTATTATGTTTTAAAATTTAATTGACATCATATGCTACCATGGTGCTGAATATCATTGTTATATTTGTGAATGCAGTCAATGGGACTAGCATCCGTTCCTTATCTTCCAAAGGTTAGCCTATGTTCTGACATTGAAACTTATGTATATCCTAATTTTTGTTGCAGTGCTGAGTATCACATGTTTACAGAAAGTCTAGATTTGTTTTTGTTCATTGTAAAACATCTAGTCGAGGGGAAGATAATAAATGTTTAGCAACATTTGTTGTCACCCCTGGGATTTTAATGACTAAATTAAACCTGTGAATTTCAAGTTTTTTGGATGGAAAGATTTGCAGGGTATGCGTGACATATAATAATGAATATGTGCTTTAAATAACAATCAGGGTTTGTAGATTCTGCCTTTATTTGGAAACTGCTGTGGGGACTTAAAACTGCTTTTGTCTGCATTTTTGCATCCATAGATCTGGGTACCTGAATCCAAGGTTCAAGAATCATGGTTCCTTAACATTAGGACTCATCATTCAGATTGCAGGATTTAAATGTTTTCTTCATTCTTTATGATTTCCCCCACCTCCCTTCCCTTATGTTTTGTGGAGGGGGACTTATTTATAATATCGCAACATCTAGTGAGCTTTACTTGTAAAAGTGGTCTACCCTCTGCATGTCTGCAAGCGTAAGAGTGAATAACTATGCAAAAGACAGATGGTTCCCATGGAAACGTTAGATCTTCTATTTTTGGAATATGCAAGTGATTATGGGTTACACACACACACACACACACCATGTATTCTCATCTTTTTTAAAAAACTTGATTTGAATTGAACCAGTAATGCAAGGGAGAATACACTAGTTGAAGAACTTAATGTATTATAGGCAGCAATTGAACAAAACTTAGACAAAACAGGATTGACATTTACTGAATAGCTGGACAAAATATATTCTAATTTCGATTGATTAATTATACAAAAGCAAAATTTCTGTACAAGAAATGTTTGCCTGCTACTATGATCACATATGCTGAATCCATCTATTATATAGCTTCACAAGACAAAAAATTTAAAATTTACTCAAAATAGTAACTTAGGGTTCTTGTTGAGAATCAAAGAGTCACCACATTTAGTAGTGACCACTGTTCTTGGAAGTTGAACTGGACGGTTAGATAATGACAAACTTATTAGAAAACTGAATATGTTTACTTAAGTTATTTAATTTGTGTGACCCTACTTGTTGAGTCATAACTCCTAGCCTGTTTCTTGAAATTCGAAGTTCATATATGTTTCATAAAACTTATATCATTAACTAATTAATCTGGGTTAGACCATAGTGTAAGTAGGGTCCAATGGTCATATTACTAAATTCCACTTTGAAATGTGTCAAAATGCAAAATACAAAATATAGAAAAATACCAAAAAAATAGATATTTGTGAAGAAATCTTCATAGTAATGTCGAAGACTTACACTAAGATGATTCAAGATGTTTTCTACATCATTCCCCCTTCTTTGAGAAGCAGTGGTTCCTATTACTTCTAGTTTTTGCGCTAGATTAGGGAACTTTTGATGAATCTAATCTTTGGCAAACCACTTGCCTTAATGGGGAAGTTGCCCTGCCTTCACGATTTGATAGAGTGAGATCTGTTGATTCCTCGTCTCCTTGACAAATGTATCGATGAGCTCACTGTAGGAAATGGAGTGGTAATGTTAAGTTTTAGTTCTGTGCTCTGTACTTGTTCAGCAACATCTGATGTGCCCAATAATGGCGGAAAGTATTGTTAGAGTAATTATGCATTGAAAATTGGATGCAACCCAAGATAGGATAGGAAGTTCAGTTTAAATGCTTTATCACTCACCTATATTGTAGTGGTATGGACCATATTGCGAAGGCTTGAGTTTTGTGTTTGGGCCTTGATGCGTTTCTTTCTGAAGGTGCAACTGTACCTAGTCTCCCAATTGGAACTCACGAGGTAAATGATGCCGATTATGTCGTTGCTTGAACTTTTTACTGGGTCACCGCAATAGCTCATGAAACTACTGCTAACTGTGTTGAATCCAGTCAAGAACATTAGTAGCCTTATCCAATTCCTTTTCGCATGTGGTGATGCCTCATCTTTATGACAACAATGCTACATCAATGGGTGCTAATGGTCGGAACTTGAGGCAGACCTAGAATGGACTGTATCCTTTGGAGAAATGAAGAGCTCACTTGTACCTTTGTTGGACATAGGGCAAGCTGTCATCCGATGTGCTTGTATGCTTGAAGTGATACATTCAGAGAATGTACACAATCATGTGGTTGACAACCTCCGTTTGCCCATCTGAGTGTGGATGAAATGCTGTGGATTTTCACTATTTTGCAATTTTGTTTTCATTATGGATGAGGGTCTTCTGCAGAGACCCCTTTCTTCTAGGGCACTGGAACAACCATTTTTGAGAACGTATGAACAACAATATAGACACAATCATGACCATGTCTGTTCATTTGAAGACCCCGGACATTAAATCCATGGAAATAGATTGCCAAGGCTTGTGAGGAATTGGGAGGGGTGCATATAGGCCCTCATTTCAATTGGTTAGCCTTGCGATTGCACACGTGCAAGATTTGATGTATATAACATTATCATAGCATAACATTGACCAATAGAAGTACTGCAAAACTGTCACTGTCTTCTCTATTCCATAGTGACCTGCAACCCATTTGTAGCGAGCTCATCTTTGTATGGTCCTCAATAGGATCATAGATGTTTCCCATGTGGCATAGGAGTCCATTCTCCATGTGGTATTCAAGAACCTGTCACCTAGCTGCCAGCTCCTGGTACACGTCAAAGAAGTCAGTATCTCTGAGGTATATCTGGGGCTAGTGTAAATGTTTCATGCCCGGAGGAGCCTAGGACAGTTTTCAGGGATGTAATTGGAGGTTGACTCAGACAATCAGCAACCATGTTGGTACTCCTTTTCTTTTGTTGAATGTTAAGGTGACATTGTTTTAGATATGTGGACCATCTTTGATGTTGGTCAATATGTAGTCTGCCTTTTGAGTTTGCATTAATTGTAGAGGCTTGTGATCTGTGTGGATGATTGTCTCCTTTACTAGTATATAATGCTTCCATTGTTTGGAGGCCTGGACAATATCACAACTATGGTAGCAAATGTTTCATTATGACGGGCAACAATATGGCCATGTTGAGTGAGATGCCTATTCACTTTGTTAGGAGAGCCTTGTTGGCGTGACAATCCTTCTGGTCATGCCATGTGCTTTTGTGAGTCTTACACTACATGCCGATATCCATTTGGGTTTTCTTTTTGATTTTCTTTGGTGTCTGCTTTAGTGGCGAAGTATCTTTACTTTGTTTTTGAACTACAAACTTGCTTTTGTTGTCTCCCTTTGGTGACACATGCAAAAGGTTCTTTCTTACCTTTGGGCTTGAATTTTTCTTCAATCTTCATTGCATACCAGTAGGCAGTCCCATAGATTTTCATATTTGGAAATGCCATCTCTGTTTGAATGTAGCAATAAAGGCTGCTTTGATACATGAAGATCCAATGCTTTTATAGTCCTTTATGCTGATTTTGCAGGCAATGCACGGTAAATGTTGCGGTAGTCTTGTGTTGGTCCTCTTTTTGCAATAGTTGGCATTGTATGTACTTTTCTGCATATGTATCCTTAAGAAAATATTCTTTCTTGATGGCTTCCACAAAGTTTCTCTAGGTGGGATTCATGTTCATCACCTATGATAGTGGAGCTCCTTGGATTCCTTCTTGGCCAATAGGTTAGCCTCCCAACCTTGTTGAACATGGGGTTCAACTTTAAGGAGGGCAAATTTGAGTTTCTCTGAATTTCAGAAATTGTTTATAGAAAACTGTATTTCCAATTTGAAAATCCAATCTTTAAGAGCATTTGCATCAATTTTACTCTCAAAGGTGCATGTGACAAAGTTTACCTCTACTCTGAAGGGAGTTTGAGCGCTGAATGATCTTTCTGATGGGGCTTGCAATACATTTGTGGCATTATGGAGCATTTTTTGTAGTCGGTTCATCATCTCTGAACTTTGTCTTTCTATAGCCACGTTGATCAACACCTTGAAAGGATATGAGGAGTTGTTCATCATCTCTGAACTTTGTCTTTCTATAGCCACATTGATCAACACCTTGAAAGGATATGAGGAGTTAGCAGCTCATTCTTTGGTACCCATCTGCGATCATTTGCATCTACTAGGAAGATGATCTGATGGATCTCTTGTTTTCAGTTGAAGTTTCTGATATCTTGACTGCATTTGATGATGCATGCATGAGCAAATAGGCTATGATACCATTGAGCTCAATTATTATGATAATTCAAGGAACAGTACACTAGTTGAGGAACTTAATGTATTCTAAGCAGCAATTGAACTAAAATAAAAGAAGATCGACAATTATAGAATAGCTGAACAAAATAGATTCTTATTTCAGCTAAGAGCCTTTACAAAATGGGCAAATTTTGAAGGGGAGATGTATGCCCTGTTTCTCTTATTACATGCTTTGAATCCAAAACTTATATAGCTTTACAATACAAGAAACAAAAAATTATTAAAATTAGTAAATTAGGGTTCTTGGTGAGAACCAAAGGGTCACACATTTGGTAGTGACCTGTGTCCTTGATGTTGGGAAAGGTGTGTTGTACACCTTGCATAATAATAATGCTAAACATGTAAAAATAAATATTTAATTGTGGTGCATCTTAGAGATATGGATACCACATGGGGTAGGCAATCTTGGGGCCACTTGTATGTTGTATGAGACATTGGGATAAATATTTCATGTGAGTGTCACATTGGGAAAATATTTCTTATTGGGAAAACTTAGTACTAAATATTTAATTTGGGGTCATGGTTCAGTGAGCTCATGGTTTTGAGGCAAATGGTTTATGTAATACCACTTAGTGGTTTTGTGCAAGCTTGTCTTTATAAAAGCAAGCACATTAGTAGTTGTTGAGGTTGGCTTGTGTAACCTTTGGCTTGTTGGCTAAGGTTGGATTGAGCATCTCTTATATGTTGTATATGTGATAGCATGGATTGGGATGTGTGGCTACATGATTCTCATTTGCTTGTTCACATGGAGGAATGCAACTAAGGTGCTTGATGCTTTAGAAGCTTTGCATGGAGACTTTGCAAGTGAATTGTAATCTTGTTTATGAGATAATACATTGAGTTTTGGAGGTGCTTTTTGAGGTTCGGTTTTTTCCTTGAGAGGGTTTTCCTAGGGTACATCTTATGTCATCTTGTGGTTATGCTTTTTTATTTTTTGCATTGTGGATTATGAATACTTGTGTTTTTTTTTGTTTCTCTCATGAGGGTTATGTGGAAATAGTATATTTCACTGCAATTTCCTTTCACTTGAAAGTTGAAATAAATAGTCAGAAAAGCACAAACTTATTAGAAAACTGAAAATGTTCATATAGGCTATAATTCTTAGCTTGTTACCTAAAAATCAAGGGTCATGTTGGAAAGTTTAGGTCATGAACTAATCAATTTGGATTGGACCGTAGTAATAGTAGGGTCTAGTGGCATTACCAAATTATGCTCTGAAGGGCTTCAAAAATGCTAAATACAAAAAAATTAGAAAAATATCAATTGTTTTTTTGTTTGCAAAAGTCTTTTGAATGCTGTCCAAAACTGCCAGTTCGATGATTTGAGATTGTTTTTGAATCCTAACAATTCTTATAATATTCATAATTATCTTTAAGCATTTTGTGTCTCAACATGATTAAGAATGTCAAACATTTTATTACATAAATTTTGTTTTATTGCTGATAATTGGACAATTATAAAACTTGATATTCCAAATTGAATATGTTTTTATGTCATTGGTAATTTAGATGCCAATTTGGCATATGAGACCCACCTTATGGAATTGTAATGTCCCCAATTGGTGCTTAGCCAAGTCATGAACAATTAGCCTATTTCCGAGTTTTCCCATAGGCTAATTGGTGTGCAAGGGAGAACTCCAACCTTCTTGGAGAGCATTGGTTTGGTCGAATGCGAGTTTGGTTTGTGACAATGAGCTCAATTGATCTTGTGGAGTCCTATGATGCTTTGAGAAGTGGTTTCGGACTTGTTGGAAGCTCTCCAAACTTCTTGGAGAAGCCGTCTATTTATAGTAAGTCACCCAGTTGGCATCAATCATCATCCCAAACCTTCAAGATCATGTTGGTATGGTCAAATTTGCAATTTGCTTCATTTTGGGATTTCCCGTAAGTTGGGTGAGTTATTAAGCCATTTAATTAATAAATTCACTTAAGTTATCTAAAGTTGAAAATATTGAAAGATAACTTAAGTGTAATAACTCACTGAAAAGGTAATTTGATTTATTATTTGATGGGGCGCATAAAAGTGAACGCCTAGGCATGGGAAAAAAGGGAATAATTAAAGTGAGCAAAAAAGAATTATTCATCTTCAAAAAAAAAAATTTTCCCAAGTGCCTTAAAAGTGCCTTTTAAAGGGATTTTGGAGCTCATTTTGAGGGATGAATAATTTTGAATTTTGCTTTGGCTTTTGCTGGTTGTGAGTGAACCTGTGTTCCTCCAAGTCTCTTGAGGATGAAAAACCTCTTGAGAAACATCAATTTTGGAGGTGAAAGATCCCCCCTAGCTGATAGTAGTGATTTTATTCAGAGATAACACTTGCATTTCAATGGAGATTTTTGGAGGTATATCTAGATCAACCAAAATGCAAGTGAATGTGGTGTGAAGGAAATTAGAGGAGCCTTCATCAACAGCCAAAAACTTGCCTAGTTTATTGTCAATTGCTTCAAAACAAGATTCAAGCCAGAATTGGAGGGGCAAATTAGGAAGTCGTACCCATATAGGGGTTACAGAGAAAGATTCAGAGGTAGGATTAAAAGTTGGGTGCCATGGTTTAAGTATGAGCAAGTGTTGATCACAACTTCATCGATAATCATAGAGAATTGTATTTTTGTCTTGAACATTATTGAAAACCACAATTAAAAACCGCGAGCACAAGGGTAAATTTGAAGATCACGTTTCAAGATGGGGCTCCAATTGCCTATGATCCATTTGTGTAATTTTGCGAGACTGGGCCAAAACTTAACGAATCTACTGATTAAACCGTTCTTTGCAAAAAATATTTCATTCTCAACCACTTCCCTTTTAACTTCATCACTAAAATATACCAATGGAGATACATTGGCACATTGAAGGGATCATCAGAAAATCACGAGACTCTTTTGTTCCAATGTAGCCAGAAACATTCCTGGCTGCCTAAGGTAGATAAACTTTTCCATTGCCCTATTTAAAAGGCTGCTTGTGCCTAAGCGTTGCTCCCATATCCATGCTCTGCCAGTGTGATGCTCCCAGGCTATCGTTTGGAGGGTCACCCCTTTCTTGTCGTGCAACAGAAACCCTAGCCTCTGCATTTTTCAATAGTTTTGGCATCTTCGAAGTATGTTCAATTTTATTTTAAATTTTAGTATTAATTAAAATTTAGAATAAAAAAATTATTATGTATTATTTTTTGTTAATTTAAATTGTTATATATTATTTTTAATTTTTTTTTAGGTGGACTGATTAATTTTTTTTTGATCCGTAAGAAGTTGTGGACATGGGGTCCACTCCCATATATAAAAATATTAAAAATAAAATTCGCCATAGCCCACATATAGTGGTGCATCCAGTGTGTCTTTGGATGGGAACAATTACAAAAAATAAGGGCCTGTTTGAGGCAAAACACACAAGTTACTGTTGCCACTAACAGTAACATCACCTATGCTAAGCTATAAGCAAACAAAAATGTTTGCCACCACCAAGAAACAAATCTACCTTCCAGCACATATGGCTGTGCTGAAGAATTAATTTTCTGAGTTCTTTCCCTTCTTGGTTGATCTAAGTGTCATATGGAGAGAAGGTTTATTCTTCTTCCTCTTTACTTCTGTCCAATCTTGGTCAGAAAGAGAAGAAATCTTAGGGATTTGTTCAGCCGATCCATCTGTATTTGCAGCCAATTCCCCCATGCCAACATTAACTGGAAGACACGAAGGTCCAGAAGAATCAATAATATTTTCTCCTTTTTTGGAATTAATATTCATCTGTGGAGAATTTGTACTCGCTATAATCTGGGAAAAGGCAACAACAGGCAGTGTTTGCAGGCTGCACCTCATTTGCGCAATTGTCTCGTGCGGAGAAAGGGCCCGCTCAACACAGGGAGAATCAGGATCCTTCTCAGGAAGCTTTGATTGAGCTTCAATAGAATAATGATGTGGAAGAGAATCTGTCCACCAAGAATGATGCTCAGATTTTTTATTGTTTCTGGAGCAATTATTGGCCATGTGTCCAGTTTCGAAGCATCTTCTGCACCGACAGAGCAGGCCTTCGTAGTCCAGAGGTTGTGACCAACAGCGATCCGTAATCTTGAAAGTGATCCGCAGGGAGATCTCTAGAAATGTCCATGTCCACAAGGATGCGAGCAAATGTTGTATGGGTTAAATTTTAAGTGTCTGTATCTATTGCCAGAAAGTTGCCCAAAGAGTCATCAATAGCTTTAGAGCAACCCTCAAACCAAAACTACAGCGGAAGATTTGGAAGGCAGACCCATACAGGTTTCACTGAAAAAGATTCAGTGATAAGGTTGAAATCTGGATACCAGGGTTTGAGAAGGAGCAGATTTTGCCTCCAGCACCATCGTTCATGAAGGATAACATCCCTATCCTATTTACAATCAAACACCACAATGAAAAACCCCTGTGCACAAGGATATGCTTCCACATTACCTTTGAGCGACGGTTGCCAAGCAATTGTGATCCAATTGTGCAGATCTGAGAGTTTTGGCCAGAAATGATTGAATTGGCCAATCAAGCCATTGGAGATGTAGAACTGCTCTCATTCAAAAACATCCTTCTTCAAATCCTCAGAGAAGACTAAAACTGGGGATGAAGAAGCCCTTTTGAGGGGTGTTAATGGCTCGGGCTTGGAGATCACTTGTGCATTAGTGGCCAATCCGCCCTTTTTTCGCTGAGCATCCCAAGCCAAAGCTCTGTCCCCATTGCCGAGGATCCCATGAGTGACGACTTCCTTGAATGAAAAACCTTGCGCTGCCGTGGTCGCCGTCACACCAAAAGGATCAACCGCCGAGCAAGGAGGGCAAATGGGGGCATCAGAACCACCCACAACGGCCCTTGTAGGTGAGGTTTTAGAGAAGGTTGGGTGAGGAGAGATAGGGCGCCACCACATGAAGCTAGGATGAAACAATGCCCACACCTGAGCGTAGGGATCCGCCAGAAGACGCACTGTGGAGCGCAACGACCTTGGAAAGAGGAAGCGATGCAGATGGCAAAACAACAAATGAGTTCGGCATATCGGTAGAGTGTGGACTGTTTAATTTTTTAATTGTAATATATCATTTTTAATTTTTTTCTTCATTTATAATATTATATTTATACTTTAAAAAATAAATTTAAAATTTATTAAATAATGTATTTATTTTAATTTTAATATTAAATAAAATATATATATTTTTAATTCTTATATATATATTTTGTTTAAAAAAAATTAAAACTGGTATGTATTGTTTTTTTTTTTAGTTTTTCTAGTGGACCTATTATTTTTTAAATTGTAATATATATTATACTTTTATATTTAAACTTCAAAAAATAAATTTTAAAACTTATTAAATAATGTATAAATATTTTAAATTTTGATATTAAATAAAATTTAAATTATAGAATTTAAAATGTTATTTTATAAAACTTTAAAATGTTTTACGACGAAATGCTTCAATTTTTTATTAAACATTTGAAAGGCTAAATGCTAGATTTGGTCATCATGCAACATGAAAAAGACTTTGCATGGGTATATTGTACGTTGATTGAGGGTACAAACAAAGTGAATTGCAACTTTTGTAGTGCCATGTACAATGGAGGGTTTTCTTGTTTCAAATGGCATTTGGCAAAGCAGTCAGTCTATGATGTGAAGGGCTGCCTTAATGTCCATGTGAAGAGCTGCCTTAATGTCCTCGAAATGTCACCTATCAAGCAAATCAGGCTATGGAAGTCCTTTCAGAAAATAAGGCAAAGACGGCAAGGATGGGCACACAAGCTGGATTGATTTCCTCTGAGGCTAGAGTCAATCACTTTGTAGCTTGACATTTGTATTTTGTAGTTTGTGATTGATTTTTAGGGTTTAAACTTTGAAGTGGGATTATGTAATAACACACTATGTAATAACGATTTCAAATTTAATGAGAAAATCCATATATCAAAATTAACTCTACATGCAACTAGGATGCCTTTTAATATAAAAAACATAAGTTATTTCCCTTTTTGTTTTCGTAAATTTTTCTCTGATTTTTGGATTCCCAATATTTTCAAGATATTATTCTGAGAGATTGAAAATATCTTTCTTTTTTGGTTTGCCGAGATATTCCCAAGAAAGATATTTGCTTCTATGGTTTATTTTCTCCCTGTATTCCCACTTATTTTCTGTTATATCTAGGTACCCTGCTACTAGCAGTTCTAAACTCTAGATGTCTTATTTCAGTTTTAGGTATTTGTAAAATCCAGGATATTACAGAACAGTAGAACATATTTAATTGAAAAATGTATGTGTAGTCAATCTAAAAGTAACTTTATTTTACTCAAAAACATGTGCATAGTGAATGTAGCAATGATATTGAAGGACTGCAAGAGGACTCTAATTTCTCCTGTTTAGGACAGAGAAATAAAGAA
This sequence comes from Cunninghamia lanceolata, assembly GCA_027924645.1. NCBI lineage: Eukaryota > Viridiplantae > Streptophyta > Pinopsida > Cupressales > Cupressaceae > Cunninghamia > Cunninghamia lanceolata. The sequence continues at coordinate 1,219,394 of BSBN01001170.1, forward strand.
AGTGTTGGAATTTGCTTTCTTGCTATTGTAAAGATTACATTTGCAGTAATCCATGCATCGTAATGTTAACCTTGTGATATATTCAATATTGTTTATTGCAGGTTTTGCCTGATCTTTTCCACATTGTTCGTACTTGTGAAGAAAGCTTAAAGGAGTTCATAACATGGAAGCTAGGAACATTAGTTTCTATTGTACGCCAGGTAAAGATGCATATTCTCACTTATGATTTGGTTTTAGTGTTCCTTTGATGAATACTGGGAACTTAGTTGATTCATTTTCTGGAGACTTTAAAGAATATCATAATATGATTGTGCTTTATGGAATTTTGCAGCATATACGCAAATATTTACCAGATTTACTTGCACTTATATCGGAATTTTGGTCTTCATTTAGTTTGGCAGCAACCAGCCACCAGTCTGCAGTGAGTGGAGCTCTCTGAAGACATAGACAATAATAGTATTGTTGTTTAGTGGATTTAAAAACATATAGTTACTCTTTTGATTCTTATGGTCATCTTTCCCATTTATAACAGATCCTACATTTAGTGGAGCAGCTTTGCTTGGCTCTGAATGATGAGTTTCGAGCATACCTACCAGAGATTTTGCCTTGCTGTATCCAGGTTCTAACTGATGCTGAACGCTGTGGGAACTACAGCTATGTGCCTGCTATTCTGCATACCCTTGAAATATTTGGCAGTAAGCAAAGCTGGTTTTATATTCCTTTTTCCACAGTAAAATATGTAGTGAAATTAAATAATTCGTTCAGAGGGGAAGCTAAAAAAGTTTTGTCAATGAAGATTTTAGATTTTCATAGTTAGACATAATATCATACTTCTGGATACCACTGTCGTGGTTTTAATTCTGATGTTTCAAGTCTCCTCTGAGACCCCTTTTCAGGGAAATTACAAGATCAATAATCAAATTTTATCTTTTTTTCTAGGTACATTAGATGAACACATGCACTTGCTTCTTCCTGCTCTTATTCGGATATTTAGGCCAGACAATTCAGTTGCACCTGTAGAGATCAGACGTGCTGCTATGAAAACACTAACAAAGTTAATCCCCCGTGTGCAGGTTTACGATTCAATAATTTTCATTAGGTCCAATTTTGAATAGAATTATCTTGCTAGTCTATAATGTTGTTCATCATCCTTTTGATAGTGGTAAATTTAGCATAGTTTCCTCCCATGGCAGGTATCAGGTCATATATCGGCATTGATACAACCCTTAAAGCTTGTTCTTGACGGGTGAGAGAAGATTATTGATTTTCAGTTCATTCAATTAATAGTTTAAAGAACTTTTGCTCTATTACGTTTTGATAATGTTCCCTTTGAATATATAGTTGAATAAAGCTAACATTTACATAGTCTAATACTGTTTGTGGAATTAAATGATATTAATAGAATTGTCATGCGTTCCTTGATCCCTTGCTCTTGACCCACCTTTTTGGTTTAGGTTTGCTCGTATTCGTTCCTAGCTTTGCTCTTTTGTTTGGTGTTCTTGTTTTTGTGGGTTTGCACGTATCTATTTTGTATGTGTTTGTTTGATGATTTCCCGAGCTCATATTCTTTGCATCTTTTCTTTTACTTGTTTATGTTTCTCTTCTTCTTTCATTGTATTCATTGCACTTTATTTTTTCGCTTCATTCGTTCTCCTTTCTTACATATATTTGTGTTTATTTGCTTACTGGCTTATTTTGGTTCTTGTGTACTTCTTTGGCCTTTAGCAAAGGATCGGTTTAACCGATTGGACAACTTTCTGTAGTTTGTTATTGCTGTTGATTGCAGGCTTCCGTTTATCAATTTTGTCTTTAACCTAGCAGGCTGCCATCCCATTTTGGATATTAGTACGGTGTTGTGTGAGAGTGTGCCATCATGGTGTGTAATTAACAAAGGTTGCATCCTTTGAGAATTGGTCATATCTTTTATGATAAGACATCTCTCTTGACAAAGGAATAGAAAGATATTTAAAGGAGAGTAGATGAGGTTTATGACGGGAAGGATATCTGATTTTAAATATGCAGATGAAAAGGAATATATGTGAATAAGAATGAGAAAGAAATACATATTTTAGCATATATAAATCTGCAAGAATATATCAGCAGTGATTTCTATATGCAATGATGGATAATTATCTACAATCAAATGGGTATGCTATACCTTACCTTATGAACTAGTGTTTATTTATGACAATGTCATATTTGCATTCTGTTAAGAATAATAAGTATATAATCTATAATAGAAGTTATATATATATATATATATATATATATATATATATAATGTCAATAAGACTTATATTTGTTAATGATAAGAAATATAGATTTACTTATTTATATATTCATTCATAATGCATGAGAGATTAGTATATTCATGACCCGGTCTTTAATCTTTCTGTATTGCTCCTCATGAGGATTGGTTAAGTTGTTAGGGAAAGGTGGTATTAACATCGCCCCAGGTAAGTGAGAGGTAAGCCCCGAAGTGGTATGGATAGGTGTTCCTGAAGCTATCGGGCCAAGTGGTGGTATTGATGGGTGTTCATGAAACCCTTGGGCCTACTCCCCAATGTGGTATTGACAGGTGTTCATGAAGTATTGGGCCAGGTGGTGGTGGTATTGGCGGGTGTTCATGAAACCCCTGGGCCTATTTGTGAGGGAATAGTTTACTAGCGTCCTAACATGATTATCCCCCATCCTCCGTAGGGTTGATGATTAGGTTAGAGGTAAGGATTGGGGCTTAAATATAGTAATCACCAAGTATATTATGAATACTAATAAGTCCCTAGTCTTAATGATCTGATTTAGGGTACAATAAGTATGTTAAAGTATGTTTATACTCCAAGTAGGAGACATTACAAATAATGCTATAAACTGATTATTATCTAATTTATTGATCTTTAATATTTCTAATGTCCCTTTCTAGTGATCTAATTGTGTACAAGTAAATAAAACGAGAATATCCTAAAAGGAGACATTACATCTCTCGTCGTGAATCATTGTTCAATTCAATTTGGAGGAAATTTTGATAGCATAGAGAGTGGAAAAGATTAGTCAATCAAAGACATAGGTTGTTCTTGGGTCATATGTAGAGCTTTAGGTATGATCTACCATGGTTTAGTAATTTTGCAAGATTTCAGTGATGGACAATAGCAGCCGGATTTTTTTGGTAAGATAATCACACAGTGCAGTATTCACATGGATACATGGATAAAGGCTTTAGTAATGCGTATATTTATCTTGATCTTTCAGAGTGAACAGATGGTGATTCCCATGAAGAGAAATTCAATTCACTGATCTCATGGGCACAAATTTTCTCTTGTATTGAACTCAAAGCAATCAAACTCAGAGCATTGAATGTACGATCTCACTGAGGACCAAGGGGCTTGATTAAATCTTTCCTCATAAGCTTTAGTTAATTCAGGATGAATCTCCATTGTTTGATCTTTACAAGATGTGCATCTGAAGTTTTTAAAGCTTTAAAATTTAAATATCTAAAGCCTTTTTCCCACCATTGATATGTTTATAATCTAATGGCCAAGTCTCTTTAAACTCTGACAGCCCAAGAATTTAAAGCTAAATCAAAAGCTGGTGCTTTCCCTTTTCATAATCTAGAATCTTGTAATGATAGTGCAGATCATCCAATAAAAAATTGATCAATGCCTGGCTCCTCTTCACTATCAAAAGCTTAAAATTATAACATAAAAGCTTTGGCCATTAGATTAAATGTCAATCTACGTTTTTTAAACTGCAAGCTTATATATCCTTTGCAAATCTTAAAGATTTTGAATCATGAGATCTATTCACAATTTCATGGCCAACTCTGGTCGAGTTTTGACATCCTAAAATATGAGAATTAGAGAGTGCTGACTGCCTGTCAAAACCTAATATACTCCTCACAATTGTCTTTGCTCCACGCTCGCTTTTCACCTCAATAAATCTCTCCCAATGCTTGATCCGATAGCCTAATCCTATGGTTAATATTGCATGTTGCCCTTCCAAAGATAATGGACTCAAACACTAAATCTGAACCACCTAAATAAAGATTAAATCAACAACCCTCATCTCTATTCAATACATTTGCTATTTTGCAAAAGCTATCTCACTGCTGATTGGATTGCGTGGCTCATAATATTTTGGATGTAAAATCTTATTTTATAAAAGCTTAGTTTTTGAAAAGCTCAAGTTGGTTGACCTGAGGGAGCTTTGAGGCTTGGTGAGGAAGACGAATAGCCATACTCCATTACTGACTGCCCTTGGAAGCTCTGTGTCTGCTAGAATCGACTTTGATTAGTACTCTTCACAATGCTTGGTTAAGCTTTGTCAGATTATTCTCCTTTTTCTAATATGCCATGAATATTTTCTTTTGTCATCTCTTTCAGTAGTTGTTTTCAGAATTTTTGAATATGAATGTGCTTGTTTCCCTCCTCCTTTGCTTTTTATGACTATTCCCTGGTTGTGGTGTTTAGGGAATTAATTTTTTGTGATCTGTCTGAATGTGTGGTATTCCTGGGTGTAATGGTTTAACATTAAGTTGGTAGTTGCATTTATATTGGAGATCAATATGGAATATGTAGAGGTTGTTAAAGAGGCTGGTGATGTTGTACATAATAGCTTAGATGTAGGTAAAAAATCTTATAAAGCTGCCCTAAGTACTGATGAGCCAGCTTTGGTTCTGGATACAACAAAGTTTGAAGCTAGTTTTGTAGATAGATTTGGTAGGGACGGCTACATCATGACTGAACAACCAGGAACAAGAAAAAATGGCAATGTACCTCCCTATTCCTGTATACTTCACATTAGCCTTAACCTTGAGATGATAGATGTTGTTACAAAGGAAGAATCAAGATTGAAAAATGTGGCTGTATTCTTTGCATGTTTGGATAAAGACTTTCTTCCTTCTAGGAAGTTTCTTTGATGAGTGAATTTTAAATGTATGGGGAAAAAATGGGTTTATATGTCTCGTTTTGTAGAATGATTCAAAAAGGATTATTTATAATCTTCTTTGAAAACCATAACATGCAAACTAGGGTTTTAAACAAGGAGTTTTGGAATATGGGGAAGTTTGTTTTTAGAGATATTTCGTGCTCACTAGACTTGACTACATGTGAAGTACTTGCTAACTCCGCTCCCAAATGGCGTGTTATCAAGAGTCTTCCTCGTCAAATGTGGGCATTTATTTGTCAAATTATTAGGCCCTTGGGTAATGTCCAAGTAGAAGAAACTAGAGCCACTCTACCGCATCTTAATGCTAGGGTTCTTATTTTTATTTAACCCTTGGTGCAGATTCCTGATTATATTTGTTTTCAATTGGGTTCTTCGCAAATTCAATGTGAGTTGGAATTGTTAGGTGGATTGAATGCTTGTTTTTAAGCAAAATTCATGGACATTAAAGAAAAAAATGTCCCAAAATTGTTAATACCATTAATAGATCTGTAGCTGGAAAAATACCAACATTTAATGAAGCAACTTCCAATGGTATTAATAAGAAAATTAAAATACAGTCAGAAAACAACCCAGATAATGTGATTCAAAATGAGGATGTTGATATGGTTAGTAAAGATGAAAATATTGGTGAAAATAAGTAAGAAATTCCTTACAGTGTAGAAAACATGCAAGTTAATGAAGAACACATTGTTATTCCGGCAAAATTGCCTTATAATATTGTTGAGTTTGAAAATGTTTTGGCCTCCAAATTCTTTTCCAAGGGAAAAGGATGCGCAAGGACTTGTTCTTAACAAAATTAAGGAAAGAGCGTTTGGCTAGGCTTCCCAATGCTCCCTAGATTATTGTTAACATGGATACAGAGGGTTCAAATGAAGTTGCCCAAACAATTCTTATAGGTAAATCAAAAAGACAAAAAACTATACTTGATTGTGCCAATCCCTTGTTACAGGAGGAAGTGCAAATGCAAAATACTAATCTTGAAACAGGAGAGATGACACTAACGAAGATGGTAAAAAGAGGAAACAAAATTGCCTTCTAATATTATTAACATGCAAGTTAATGAAGAACACATTGTTATTCCGGCAAAATTGCCTTCTAATATTGTTGAGTTTGAAAATGTTTTGGCCTCCAAAGATTCTTTTCCGAGGGAAAAGGATGCGCAAGGACTTGTTCTTGACAAAATTAAGGAAAGAGCGTTTGGCTAGGCTTCCCATTGCTCCCTAGATTATTGTTAACATGGATACAGAGGGTTCAAATGAAGTTGCCCAAACAATTCTTATAGGTAAATCAAAAAGACAAAAAACTATACTTGATTGTGCCAATCCCTTGTTACAGGAGGAAGTGCAAATGCAAAATACTAATCTTGAAACAGGAGAGATGACACTAAAGAAGATGGTAAAAAGAGGAAACAAAATGGAAATAGTGACTCAAATAAAAAAGCTGGTAAAAAACGAAAGGATGAAAAAATTTGTAAGTGTTTTTCCAGATTGTACAAAAATCAAAGGTCTTCTCCTCTCCTCATCCTCATAAATGAATCTAAATAGTATTAGCCGGAACATCAAAGGACTGGAATCCGTTGATAATAAATACATATTGAGATCCTTTTGTAACAATAGACCTAAAATGGACTTTATGCTCCTTCAAGAGACTAAAGCTATTGGCCTTTAGCTTGAAAATACTCTTAAATTTGTTTGGATAAATTCTATATTCTATTCCTCTAACCATGAAAGAGGTAACGATGGTGCAGCCATTTTGGTTGCTTTGGTATGGGGTACTTTCATTAGTAGCTCTAGTTGTTCTCTCTGTAATAGGGTGGTACAGGTAGTCATAGATAAAAATGATGTTTAGTTTGGTATTTGCTCCATCCGTGCCCCTAATGACCACAGAGAAAGAACTGATTTCTGGAAATAGCTATCTTCTTCCCTTCCTAATGTCCCTTGGATCATTTGGAGGTGACTTTAACATGATTGAGCAGAAGAAGATAAATAGGAGGTATTCCTATGTCTTGGAAGGGTAATAAGCTTTATTTTTGGTCTAAAACCAAAAGGATCCTAAACTTATTTGATCCTCTTGAACACAAGAAAGCTGATAGCAAAAGCATCTGGTATACTTGGTGTAATAGTCAGAACGTTGGTAAAAGGATATATTCTAGACTTGCTAAATTTTATGCTCATAAGAATTTCTTTAGCTTTGAAATGACAGAAAACAATAATTGTGTTCAAGTGCTTCCTTTCACTGTGTCTGATCATAACCCAATTGAAACCTTATTCAATGTGAAAGGTGGTTCCTCTTCAGTTCAGAGTAGGAAACATAACTACTTTAAAATGAATGTGAGTCTGTTAAAGGATTAGGATTGTATCGATGGTGTTTATACCATTAGAAGCATAAATAAGGCTGTCTTCATTCTTGTTCTGCTATTGATTATTGGAACAGTTTGGTGAGTGGATGGAGAAATTTCTTTAAAACTGTTGGTAAGAAGAAGGCTTTAGATAGAAGGAAAATTGAAATTTCTTGGAGGAAAAGCTCATTTTCTGGGAAACTCAATCTCCAAAAAGACCCAGATAATGAGTTTTTGCAAAGCAATCTATTTGAAGCTATGAAGATGTATTCAACACTATCATGCTTAGGGGGCCAAAATTAGAGGTAAGATCAATTGGATAAAAGGAGATAAAGGGACTAGATATGTTTTAATATTTTGAAATCCAAATATTTAAAAGAATCTAGTGGTCATATATGTATAAATGAGGCATCAAATGAAAATTTGGAGGACATGAAAACAACCTTTAAAGACTTCTATTGTAATCTATTTACTATAGAGGATAATAACAATTAGGATAAAGAAGCTAGAGAATTCTGCACTAAGTTTCTTCCCAAGAAACTTCGTGAAGTGGAGTTGGATAAAGATATTTCTAAAGAGGAGATTTTAAAATCTATCAAGTCTTTTGAGAATGATAAATCTCTAGGATTTGATGGGTTACCCATTGAATTTTACAACCAATATTGACTAGATTGCTAAAGACCTTCTAAGGATTTATAATGAAGCCATTGAAATGGCTCTCTTGGGGGACATGTTAACAAAAGAATCATAAAATTATTTCCCAAAAAAGGGGATAAATCTCATATAAAAATTTGGAGATCTATTACTCTTTTAAATGTTCCATATAAAAATCTAGCCAAACTGTTGGCTTTAAGGTTCTCTGTAATTCTTCTTAAGATTATCATCGATACTCAAACCGGTTTTATTAAAGGAAGATACATTGTAGAGAACTTAATTACTAGTTGGGAAGGATTGGAATGGGCTAACAAATCGAATCAAGAGATCTACATGATGTCGCTAGACTTTGAGAAAGCATATGATAGAGTTGAATGCTCATTTATTGTTCTTGTTTTGGAATCCTTTGGATTTCCCTCTAAATTCTGCAATATTGTCAAGATGCTTTTCAAGGATGCTCAAACCTAGATTGATGTAAATGGGTCACTTTCCAATCCTTTCTATCTGCAAAGGTCAATAAGACAAGGTTGTCCATTAGCTTCACCTCGTTTTGTCATTGCTTCAGATGGCTTATTATATCTTAAGATCTAATATTTTTGGAGGTCCTGTGAGAGGGATTTGCTTGCCTGATAATGACTTTGAATAATATTCAAGTTGCTGTACTACATTATTCTCTGAATTGACTAAAGAAAATGTTGATAACATTTTGAATAGACTTAACATATATTGCCTAGTTCCACGGGGACACGTCCCCCCCTGAAATACAAACATCCCCGAAGTCTCCCTATTTCCGAGACGGGGAGACTTCAGGGAAATGTCTCCTCGCCGTCCCCCCATTTTGCCACCGCATTTCTTCTAGGCATTCTGTCAAACAGTTCACGTGCCTTGTCTATGCTTCCACATTATGCATACATGTCTAATAGGGCAGTTGCAACTACAACATTTGACAAAATTCCTCTATCCTTTATGTTTCTTTGGATGTCCATACCCTATTCCAAAGCTCCCATTTTGACACAGGCAGGAAGGATACTGGCAAAGGTTGTGGAATTTGGCTTTACACCAACCAATTGCATTTGCTTTAAAATTTGAATTTCTAAAGCCTTTTCAACAAATCCATCTTGTGCATATCCTGCAATCATTGCAGTCCATGAGACCACATTTCTTTGAGGCATTCTGTCAAACAGTTCACGTGCCTTGTCTATGCTTCCACATTTTGCATACATGTCTAACAAGGCAGTTGCAACTACAACATCTGACAAAATTCCTCTATCCTTTATGTTTTGATGGATGTCCATACCCTATTCCAAAGCTCCCATTTTGACACAGGCAGGGAGGATGCTGGGAAAGGTTGTATTTCAGCGCAATATGTTTAAACTCTAAACTTTACTTATTAAGTTATTCCTTAGGCTTCTACAGTTATACATCTTTTTATAACTAATTTTTCAAGTACTATATGTATTTCAGCGCACCGCTCCCCCTCCGCCCCCTCCCCGCCGCACCCAAAATTAGACCCCCCACCCCCCGTCCTCGAAATGCGTCCCCTGCCGTCCCCCCTGTCCCCGTTGCTGAAACTCCGTGGAACTATGATATATTGTAGAGCACTTGGAGCCAAGATATCAGAAAGCAAGTCTATTGTGCTTAGTTGGAAAGATTCTCCTCCAAACTGGTTCGATAAGATAAATTGGCAATGGGGAGGCCCTGTTGATGTGTTTTCCTTGCACATACAACGTAGAATAAAATACCTATGTACTCTATCCTCTCTTGAACAAAATCCCTCAAATGCTAAGCCAAGTGATCAAATGAGTAGACTCCAAGGTTCTCCATTAGTTCTTTCGATTTCACGATTTGGGATAGCTTAGTAGTAAGATGTGACTTGCTGTTTAACACAAAGGGACTTACACAAATGTTCAACAATAGGAAACTTGTTTCTCTTGGATAACAGGTGTTGTGACCAAATCACACATCGCCCCATTACAAATGGGGACCCCCTTTTTTTGAGCTCCGATGCTTTGCATGAAGTTCTGACGATGCCTTAGGTTCGTTTCCTCTGCCAATCCAACAATAAGTCTTTCTCCCAGAAGGTTTTTGCTTCATAACTGGAGGTCTCATCTAGAAAATGAAGAATCTTGATTAAATTCCATCCAGATAATGAACATTGAGATCAATCCTGAAGTATGTTTGAGACCCTGAAAAGACTGAGTCTGGAGCCTGAAATCCTGAAAATCCTGAAAAAATGGCTAAGTCTGAAATCTGGTGAATCCTCCAAATTCTAGATTTTGCATGTTAAATCCGGTGGATTCGAGACCTATCTCAAACATCCTGAAAGGTATATTGAAAAATATTTAAAGTATAAGAAATTCAACTTATACTTAAATATATTTTTCAATATACCTTTACCTCGCGAACCCTGAAAAACGCCTGACTCTTCCAAAGGATTCAAAAAGCTCATCTAGTGCGACGGGGCATCTAAGTGGCGCAAAATCATGATGAAAAAAGCGCTTTCAAAGACAGAAGAAGATGATGATTTCGAATGCATGAACCAATGCGCCCATCTAAAAACATCAAACCCAAGCGCTTGAATCAAGTGACCAATGCGAAATCTCAGAGGAATTTGAAACCCTCATCCAAAGCGACCTAAGGAGGAAGGATCTAGTTGAGGTTGTGTTGTTCTCAAAATCAGCTACGCTCGGTTTTGTAGACAACCCCCACGAAACTTGTCCGTTTCGTGAATCTACACTCTAAGCTTGCGGACCGAGACAAGATTCTCTTCGTCTCGCGCGAAGACTTTTGACATTCTAGACTAGTTTATGACATCCCTGTGAATAGGTTTTCTCGATATTTGCGAGGGACATTCAAGTCGAAATTGGTTAAAATGTTAAGTCATTTTTAAGAGTTAGTCGAATTTGAAATCTTGATATGCAAGAGCGGCGAATTTTGCCGCTCCTACATATCTCTTTTTGATTTCACATGTAAGGTCGGCAAATTTTGCCGCTCCTTCATGTGCTATTTGTCTTGTTTTTAAAACATGTGTAGTAGCGGCGAAATTCGCCGCTTTTACATATACTTTTAGCTTTTCATGTAGAGGCGGCGAATTTTGCCACCACTACATGCGTTCTTTTGGCTTGAATGTGAAGTCGGCGAATTACGCTGCCATGACATATTTTTCTTTTCTCCTGTGCGCTGACGCCCGAAATCTCCGCTCGAGCGAGATTTTGTGAATCTTGGTCACGCAGTGCCATTAATGGCCACTCGTGCCACTTGCTCAGCATTTGCGTCTGGGTTATATATTGTGTTTCGATGGTTATTTCTTCACTTCGTCTTCTCTCCCGAGCTACCCTCCAGACCTCTCCTCACATTGCTGGATCGCGCCCTCGAAGAAATCGGTCAGCATTCATTGCCATCGAACGTAGGGTTTTCAAAGTCTCAGAACGGGTAAGCTTACTTTTTCGTGTCCGTTCTCCTCCTTCACGGTGTATCAAATACGCTTCGTGTTTGATTTTTGTTTTTAGTTTTTATTTACGTTTTTGTTTTTGTTTTTGGTCTGTTGTTTTCGTTTTGTGCTTTCGCCTAGGGCTGCCCTAGGTTTTCTCCCTGAAACCCTTAGGTTTCTACTCCCTTCCCCAAACCCTGGCTACAGGCCATTATTGTAACGTTGGCGGATTTCGCCGAACCTACCTGATTGATACGTGACCCTTGCCGAGTTCTAGTCGGCGAATTTCTCGACCTTCGTAACTAAAACTGCAACTTTCATCAAATGCAACAGCGGCGAAATTCGCCGCTAAGACCACCTTACCTTTCGATGTAAAGAGGGCGAAATTTGCCGACCAAACACCAAGAAGCGACAAAACTCAAACGCAAAGTCGGCAAAATTTGCCGCTCGAACATAAATATTTGCTTTTCCTTCTGTCCTGCATCGACGACAAATTTTGCCGCTCATACCAATTTTTAGTCGTCTTTCAACATGCACGGGCGGCAAAATTTGCCGCCAGTGCAAATAATACAAAACCCGCATATGCAAGGGCGGCGAATTTTGCCGCCCGTGCAAAAATGTCCCAAATTTTCCCGACTCTGGAAAATTTCAAATTTTGATTTCCCGAGCCCGCTTCTCCTCTAATTCTTGGCCAGCTCGCACTATAGCCCTTATTCAAGCGCATTCCCATAGTCGTGATCATCAACATGCAATTTTCCCAGATTGCCCATATTTTCCCTAATTGCATGATCATGATTTCTGTTGCAGTTTCTTCTGTGGAGCTTCGTTCAACGTCAGACTTCTTCTCGGTGAAGGTTCGTCCAAATGACTGACTTGTCCCCGAAGAAGGCAAAAGCAATGAAGTACAAATATCAAGGTGTTTTCCCAATCACCTCAGTCTACTCTAATGTTGAGGACATTAGAGATACAGAGATTGGCCATGTTGATATGGCTGAGTTTGTAGAGAGAACCAAGTCAAGCAACCCCAGTGCTATGATGAGGAAGATAGTAGAAAGTAATATTCATCTGGTATCATCCTTCTCGGTGGCGGCTCACAATACAGAATTTGTTCTTCAGTGTGCACATTTCTATAACAAAGATATTAGAGCCGTGGTGGACGCCAGTGGTAATGTGATAATCAGGTTGGATCCTGAGTTCATTGACAAGGTGTTCATGTGTCCTCCTGCGACAGAGGTATTGAAGCTTGACTTTGTTGAAGCTCAAAAGGAATATGACAAGAATCCAGAGAAAGCAAAGAAAGTGATCAACAACAAATGGTTGAAGATTGCGAGGTCAAGTTTGTCAAGGTGGCCACGTAGTTTTCCTCGAAGTGATTTTGTGGAAGAAGTTGGTGACTTGATTACCCTCCTCAGCAGGATAAGAGGTTTGTCTTCCTCTTCACAATTTCATGAATGGATGTATCCTTTCATTAAGGTCATACTCCAGGGCAAGCAAGTTATCTTCTGGGGAGAACAAATCAGTAACGCTTTGCATGACCAGCTGACAAAGGTATCCACTACCTCTAAATTCTTCATGACTTCCTATCTGGTATACATTGCAGCCTCCATGAGGATTTTTCCGGGATTATCATCAGAAGGGGATAGGAGAGTAGTCCCAGTATACCAGTATTACTCTCAGCTGACATTGAAAGGCTCAATTCACCATTTCAGGAGAGTGAATGATGCGTTCTTTGCTGTATTCTTGTGTCTTTTTGATCCCCAACTGGAGCAGAGAAGAATTTCAGACGAGGCATGGACAGTGGTTAATGACTTTGGTTGCATGTTTTTGCAATTTCCATCTTTCTCATACTTGAGGGTTGGCTTTTTCCTAGGCTACCCTTATATGCTTCCTAGATTTCCTTCAGATAGACTAGTCTTGATGGAGTTGTGTAGACAAATGATTGTTGTGCATAACAAGCAAATGGAACTCAAGAAGCCTGGCTTCAGATTTCCAGTGGAAATCGGCAGATATTCAGCGTTGACTGCCACGAAGGCAAGGGCTATGGAGACAGAAATGCAGTTGGTCACCATGAAGCAATTCAAGAGGAGGCCAAAATTTGACTACCGGGGCGTGAAGGATAAAATCAGGAGGAAAACTCAGTTTCACGAACCCATGGTGGAAGATGTCTGGATAGATTTGAGGACAGAGGAAGATATCAGGAAACTGGACTATAGTAGGCTGTCTCTAGAACAAATTGAATATCTGGGGCTTGCTGATATTCCAGAAGACCTTGTGGATGATGGGGAATTGGTTGATGCCAAGTATGATGCAGAAAAGATAGCTAGTACTCCTTTACCTCCAATCCAATGGTCCCAAAAGGAGTCCACTTCATTAAGGAAGAGGTTTGAGCCCATATTGGCTAACACCAATAAATGGCTGGAAGATAAAGGAATTACGCTGAAGGAATTCCTCACTGGTTCGGAAACTGAAGTTCAAGAGCAGACTGGTAAGAAGGTTGAAAACAGAACGAAGAACAAGAGTGATGCTCCATCATCCTCTAAAACACATAAACCTAAAATCAGATTTGTGACGAAGAAAGCAAAAGTCGTTGAGGAGGAACCTGAACCAAAAGAGATGGAAGTCGAAGAGCCAGTGACTGAAGATCCAGTGACTGAAGAGCCAGCTACAGAAGAGATGGATGTTGAAGACAGGAATTCAGATCAACAAGATGAAGAGGCTTTGTCTCCACAGGACAATACACCTGTTGCACCCCCTGTGTCTGCTTCCCCTATTAACATTCCTTCCTCTGAATCCCCCTCTCCTCCTAAAATAATCTTCGATAATCCCCACAGCACTTTTGAAAATGTTCTCCGTTCTTCTGATTCAATTCCTAGTTTGTCATCTTCATCTTTTGATATTGGGGACACGTCTATGTTTGATCATTTTGTGATGAATACTGAACAAGTTCCAAGTGCCAATGTAACAGGTGCGGTTTTTACCAACACCCCGCCTATTGTTTCTACCACCAGTACAAGCACAGTTCCAGGAACACCAGCGGTAGGAATGGACTCCAATGTGAATACTTCTCTGCTTCCACCTTGGTTGTCAGCTTACACGCCAAAGAGCAAAAAGCAAGTCATCTCTCCAGATGATTTTGATTTCACTAAGTTGGTACCTGCAAAACCTAAGGCCCCGAAGAAACCAAAGATCCTTTCAAGGGTACTTGAAGATAAGGGGCATAAAATTTTGGAGATAGCAAAACCCCCACAGGATGCAACTGTTGAAAATTTTGATATGAATGACTACTCAGTTTCTAGGGTTGAATTGGGCAAAATCACCCATGAGAGCGCTAAAAATGATATGCAGTCAGCCATGGATATCCTGATCCAGAAGTTCGACAGGGAAAAAGAAATGAAAGATTACTATAAGGCAAAGGCAGAATAGCTAACTGCAGTGGTAAGAAAGATCACTTTGAATTCAGAAGCAGTTACTCCAGAGGCCGTTTCTGTAGAAGACCCCGTCATTCTGAAGGCAGAAAAGACTCACCTCAGAGGAAAAGTACTTGAAGAGTACTTAGACAGGATGCGAGCACAGGGAATCTCTTTGCTCACAGAGGTATTTGAGAAAACAGATAAGATGAGGAAAGTAAGGGCAGAACTCAATGATCTCATTGATGCCATCTCTCAAGATATTGAGCGCACAGAGGATACTCATGATAAGTGGGTGGAAATGAGGAAGCTGAAAATAAGTACCTTGATATCCATTGGCGCCATTTCTAACAGGGATTCATACACTGAAACAAAGGAAGCTCTGATGTTCAGAAGCAGTATGCTAAGGAATTTGATCAAGGATCTTGAGGCTGCAAAAGAAATCAGCGAAGAAAATGATGTCAACCTTTTGCATAAGTTGGAGGAACTGCCTTGTAACTTGGTATCACAAGATAACCAATTCCTGTCAGCAGAAGAAATGGTTAAGGAATTTGAAGACATGTTCCAAAAAGAATTTGAAGATAAAGCATTTTCAATAACTTCTGTGGACAACCTCTTAGACAACCAATTAACCTTGGACAATCTGAAAACCAGGTTAACTAATCATGCCAAGTCAATCACTACAGTGAGGGACGCCATAGTAAGGGCCAGGATGATCTTCAAAAACGCATTCAACCCAGATAGCATTGAAATGCAAGCGACATTCACTATGTATGATCACCACGTGAGAAAAAGTGGTGACACAAATTGAAGTAGCTGGTTTTTCCCCTTTGTTTATTTCCTGATTTTCACATGTACTTTCAAAACAATTTTGGACATTTTTACATGTACATTTTCAATATGTAATTACATGTAAAAATATAGGAAGTCCCAAGTCAATAAGGACTCCTATTTTTGAATAAGTCAAAGTAGTTGTAGATTTCCTAGATTTTCTCAAGGTCTTTCCCTATAAATAAAGGGGACCTCTTTTGTAAATATCTATCTTTTGTCTATTGCAAGGAAACTCTGGCGAATTGAGAAGCAAATCAAGACTCTGTGCTTTTTGTGAAAATCAATATTCAAATATTTATCAATACAAGAAAGCAAGTTCAATTCCAATCTTTGTCTTGGAATTATTTGTGTTGTGATAGTTTTGTTCTTACGTCTTGCTATCATAGTCTTATTTGATAATAATTGAAGTGTGGAGTTTATTACAAGTGATTGAAGAGCGCTCTTAATTTGATTCTGGTAAACTTTGTGTTATCAAATCAGTTGTGGGTTATATGTTCATGTTTGTGAAAATACATTAGTTTGGAGACTTTGTGCTGCAAGTTGTTCTATTTGATTTACTTTTATCATCTTGAGGAGGAGTGAAGACTTTGCGCTGCATTCTACTTCAAATATTTCCGTTTACAAGTAACAAGTGAGGTAACAGAAAACTTTGTGTTTCTGTGATTGTGATAATCTACGAGTCTTATATCAAGAGTTTGAAATATAAACATCTATTCTGAAAAAAGAGAATGAGATGAGATGGAACCACCACAAACATAGTTTTTAGTGTACATAAATTTGATAAGTTGTTTGATTTGCAAAAGTTAAGTAATTAGAGGGAACCTCCCCTTGCTGAGAGGAGAGACTTTGTCTCATCATAGCTGTGGTTGATATACCCATTTTGCCGTTAGCGAGTTAACGACAAAATATTCACCCAACAGGTTGATTACACATTAAAGGCGAAATCTAGAGGATCTCCAAACCCTTATCTAATGCGACTTCATGAAGGAAGATTCCAGGCGCTTGGAAGGAGATACATTACAAGGTTTAAATCAATTTTCAAGAGATTCTAAGGTGATGAACTAGTGCGCCAAGAGGTTTCAATATAAAATCCAAGGCGAAATCTCAGAGGATTCTCCATTCCCCATCCAATGTGCCTAGAGGGTTATGAAGGGAGATCAAGGTATTTCAATCACCTCAGGAAGACTTCAACATACCTATCCAATGCGAAATGCTAGAAGAAATCAAAAACTTGATCCAAAGCGCCTAGAGGATGAGGATTTTGAAGGTGTGATCTAATGCGACTATTAAGAATCAAGTCTTAAAGTGAAATTCTAGAGGAATTCAATCCTTTGATCCAAAGCGCCACTAAATCAAGGTAGTCTAGGCAAAATTCAGAGAGTTTAAAAGACGAATCCAAAGTATCCAACCACTCCGCCACCTCATGAAGGGAAGAAGAGTCAAGTGTTGGAGGCGTGTAAGGAAGATCTCAATGTATCAATCCAATGCTCTGCTTAAGGATAAGGTAAAGTTTAAAGGTTCATCAAGGTGGAATCAAGAGAATTTACTTACCTCAACCACTAATCCAACGACAAGAAGATCTCTTACACCCTATCCAATGCGCTCAAAAGAAGAGGATTTCGAAACCCTCATCCAACGCGCCTAAAGCCTAGAGGGTTATGAAGGGAAGATCAAGTTATTTTCAATCACTAACCTCAAGAAGATTCAACACCTTTAATCTAATGCACTTGAGGAAGAAGGGGTAATAGGTATCAAAATTTCAATCTAGAAGAACTCAGTACCCTCATCCAATGCGCTCAATGTAATAAGATCTTGAAGACCTCAACCGTTGCCCCACTTTGAAGAGGATTTCAAACTTACTATCCAATGCGCTAGCCTTTGAGGATGTGAAAGTTTGATCTAAGGTATGCGCCAAAAGTGAGGAAGAGGGTAAGGTTTTAAGGAGGATTCAATGACCCTGATCCAATGCGCTGCCTTGGGATGATGGTGAAATGTAAATTTTGTGAAGAATTTCCAGAGGATCCAAAATCCTCATCAAATGCGACAATGCCTAGAGGATCTCCAACTGCTGATCCAATGCGCCAAGGGTGATGAAGAATATGAACACTTGTCTAGAGGATTCCAAACTCCTTAACCGATGCGCTAGTCCTTATAAGATCTGAAAGTTGATTCAAGGCATTTAAATCAGTAAGAAATCTGAATTATCAACTAGTGCGCCAGCTTTATAGAGCATGGTTTTGTTTAAGCAAAATATCTTTTGATCAAGAATTCACTTTCTAGATCCAATGCACTTAAGGTTGGAAAGGTTAGAAATTGATTTATAATGATTATTTTGTGTTGTAAGAAAAAGGATTGATATTGCTTTTTGTTTGTTGCAGGAGCTAAGGGCTGGAATCACCTTCATGCTAAGAGTAAAGTCAACAAGTGGCTGTGTGTAAAGAAGACATCAAGTAGCTGTTCTAAGATATCACTTCAAGTACCAACTACTTCATCATCTTCATCAAGGCTTCCTAAGGCATCAATTCTACTTCAAGTTCGTCAACCCTCAAGGAAGCATCATTCCAAGAGATCTACATCACTTCAAGTATCAGCTGATTTCTTCATCAATCTACTGGAACTCTTCATCAAATGGCATCATGTTCACAGACAAGGCATTCCTACATTATGTTCAAATCTTCAAAGGTTCATCAAACTTCAAAGTCTCCTTGAGAGGTTCATCAAGCTTCAAAGATCATCATGAAGGATTACTTCATCAACTTCTACATCAAACGAAGGCATTCATCCATCTAAACTTCAAGACTTTACAACTTCAAGTCCAAGAGAGTCTCCTACTCTTACATGAAGGAAGCATCATCATTATCATATCTCTACTCTACTCTCTTCAAGAGGATGCATCCAAAGAAGATCATTCATATCTACATCCTACAAGAAGAAGAAACATTACAAAGTCAATCAAATGAGCTACAAGTATCATACATCCAGTCAACAAGAAGAATGAACAAGGCAAGATCCACAAGATGTATTCCTAAAAGTTCAAACAATCACATTGAATACATCACATAAAGATGATACAATTTTCAAAGTATGCTGAAGTGGCATCTAGGTGGCGAGTACACATCATTCAATTTTGATTAGCCGCATTATTTTAAATGCATTAAATGTATCATTTAATGAAAGAAGCCAAAGGGATTCCTATGTGGAGGAATATTTTAAATGCTTTCGCCTTACCTTATCACATTGGAAAACGTGCCTTCATTGCCTCTCTCTTTTGTGCTAAAAATAGCAAGTTGTAACTACCTCTGAGGTGGCACGATCTAGACCCTTGGCTATTGAATTAATCTTAGCTATTCATTGTAATTGGGACTTCTATGTAAAGGCCTTGTTGCCTCATTTGTAATAGATAGATTTTAGATTTTAGGAGTAGGATAGGAGAAACTCTCAAAATTGTCTGAGAGGACTGGAAATTGTTGTAAATATTTCTCAAAGTTAATGCAAAGACATTGGAGCTACTTGTTTGGTGTTAAGTATTATCTTGTGGAGTAACATGATTTCTTGTATCTTAATGCGATGGAGAGATGTTTCAAGTAGAAAGTAAAATAGACTAGAAGTTCTTTGTTGTAATGTATGTTGTATTAGATATTTGATCAACTCCTAGCCCATGCTTTTAACATTCATCGCTGATGAAGTGTTGTATAAAGCTAGTCTGAGCTATAATTTGTATAAGTTCGATTGTGGATGCTTGTTTGAGCTGCACCGTTCAATGGGTGCTCATATGAACCTTCATGATTTGAAAACCTTTCGCGTAACCTTAGGAGATAGCACCAACTTCATGTAGTTGTAGGCATCCTTGGCGAAGTGAAGTTAGGTTTACTTGGGAGTTTGTCTGTTTAATACATCATCATTACCTCATTGACCTTAGATTAGTTTTCTAAACCATCACCCCCTTTTTCTATTTCTTTATCATTGAAACCTTGTATATAAATCATCCACACTGAAAAGGAGGAATAAGCTGAATGAAAGGAGAAGAATCTGCGTAAGTCCCTTTGTGTTTACCAGCAAAAATCATACTTAAGTCACTGAGCTATCTCTTACCAAATCATCAGAAAGGAACCTTGGAGTCATCTTGTTTGATCACATAGTTCAGCATTCGAGAGGCTTTGCTCAAGAGGGAGTCAGATACTTTGTATTTCACTCTAATTGTTGACTTGTCCAAAAACAATCATCAACAACAGGCAACATAGCTTCTTTGAAAGGTCTAACAATATGTTGACTTAAGATACGGCAGTGAAAATTCTTGAATCTAATCCTAACGAGATTTTAAAGAAAATGCAAAAGAAATGGGTTTAGAGAACTCTAATCTAAGATGCAAGCAATCACCACTAACTCAATGGAATCTCAACCACACTTTGCTTCGCCATAAGATAACAACTACACAATGGTGATGCAATCTTCTAAGGGAACAAGTAAGATTTTCAAATTACTTATGCGCATAAATCCTCACAAACATGAAGGCAAATGATCATAGAGTAATTGAAGTTAAGCTCAAATAAGGTTTAGACTAACCATGCACTACAATCTGCCATCGACAAATTATAAATGGTACGAACCATAAGGATTCCAAACATGAATTAGCAGTAACAACTTCCATGAACATAAAACGAAATTGCTGAAAATAAACTAAGTTAATCTTATTCTATGAGCGAACACCTAGAAACCATGCATCCATTGAAAACAACACAAAATCACCATGGAGAATTCAACAATGAATTTGCATTTATTTCCGCAAAGTCTTGAGCAACAATTGCTTAGAGCATTCTCCCTTCAAATGAGAGCAAAGCGAGGCTTATATAGCCCTCAAAATACAATGAATGGCCAAGATTAAATATGGGAATCAAGGGCCCTTATTGCGCCACACAGACAAGTGGTTACAAAATTTACTAATATTAGGCACAACATTTATGATGCACCCACTAAGTGGAGTGCCCTCCTTTATGACCCTCTCTTTTTGTGACAAATTCCACAAATCTAGATATGACACGTGTAACCTCCTTCATAGGGACACTTGGCAGTGTTTGAATGGTGCATTCCACAATTTGCAGCTCCTCCGTGCTTTTGACAAGTGCCATCTCCCATCCAGCCATGGATCCCTGAAACATGCCCATGAAAGTGTGCAAACATCATCCAGAAGCTCCTTGGAAACAGTCTGTGTATGCTGAAAATACCTTGTATGCATTTTATCTTTTAGCAAATACTCATCAATTTCTTCATTTGGGTCAACTATCTTGTTTATTGAAACAAGTATTTTGCCTTGAATTTCTCGAAGTGCTTCCTTTGTTCGGAGGCCTTCACTCTTAATCTTCCCAAGAATCTGCTCCCTTATGTTCAGAGTACAGTACCAAGAAGGGAAATTAAATGAGGAACCCTGTTCAATCACTCCATGCATTAAGATAGCATTCGGAGTACATATCAACCTTTTCAACTGAGGCATCACTTCTTCCCTGACAACTCTGAATTTCGCACAAGACACCAGAACAGCCTGAACCCGATCCCAAAGAGAGGAAGCTTCCTTATACAATTTCACAATTTCATCAATAAATCCATCAGCTATGATTCTGAAGCTTGCTGTCCACTCTTGCAATGCCTGAGATGAAGATCTCATTCCTTCTAAATGTGCAACAGATTCCTGCGAAAGCAAGGCAGGTGGTGTAGGTATCCCCTCTGCTTGATTCACTGGCATCATCAATTGTTGGATATAATGTTGAAATGCTAGATTATCTTTTTCCAACTGGATCCTCTTTTCCCGTTCCTTCTTCAATCTTTCTTCGATGGCTGAAAATAAATCTTCTAATTCTTCCACTTCCTGTTCCACCGTGGTTGGACCCAAATCAAGAGTACGAATGTCATACCCTCCTGGAACACCATCACTTGCCTCTACATTGATTCTTGGGACAGCAACATGTACTTGTCTCAACCCTGAGCTGTCTCTCATAATCTTTGAAAATTTAGTGACCTTTTACTTTCCTTTGTCTTGTTTGGCTCTACTTAGCAAATCCTCCAAGCTTAAGATGGGCTTTCTCTTAACAACGGATTTTTCTTTGACTCTCTCCCTTAGCCACTCCGGTAAGTCAGACAAATCCTCTTGATTTTCCTCTTGAATTCTCTTCTCTTGAAAAGTAGGAAGAGCTTCTTCTTCAAACTCATACAACTCCCTATCATTTTGATTTTCTGCATCAGTCTCAATCAGGACTTGATTTTGCTCCTTCGGTGGATTTGACAGGGCTTCATCAATCCGATTCCCTTGCCTATTGGATTCCAAAGATTCATGTTTATCATTCCTGGCTTGTACATTCAAGGCCACCTGTTCATCATGCCCTGCTTCATCTCCCTCAATATCTATTATACTATTGTCTTCTTGCCTTGAAGAAGTGCTGGCTGCCTTTTGATCATTGCTTTTCATCTTCTTACTTGGCTGAATATCCTCTTGCGAATCAGCACTTACACTTTCTGAATCACGAGAATCACTAGAGTCACTGCTTGACTCACTACTTGAAGCATCCCTGGACTGATGCGCACTAACTCCTCCCATCAAATTGTATGTAAACTGAACATTCTTTTCTTGAAGCCTTCGAATTTGGAAGTCCACATATTTTCTTGTATGTGTCACAATTGGTACCATCAAATCATCATTACACGTGACCTCCTGCTCTGACCAGTTGATGGTAAAAGGCTTGTTCTTCTCTTGATCATATGAACTCTGTGACAATCTTTGCGATCTTCCTCAAGCTGATCTGGAATGTTAATTACCTCTGTTGCCCTAGCCAAGTCCAAGGACAATCTGTAGCAGCTTTTCCTCCTTATCTCCATATCATCACGTGCACCATCCCAATGATCCTCAAACTATGGTCTATGCTCATACTTACTTCCAAATTTCTGCCTGACTATATTGAATGGATCAAAATTGTTGCGTGCATCATTATGGCGCACCGGATTATAAGCTTGCAGTTCTATCTCTGAATTTTCAGCTGCCTGCAAGGACAAACAAGTTTCCAGCCTCCCAATACTAATTGGAAACTTAGTCGTAGTTTTTTTCTCTTTCTTTGAATCTTGTCGAAGGCTACCAATTGTCTTGTCACTTCTAACAACACCATTCTGTCTGTAGGATATCTTGGTAACAGGTAAGGCAATGATGAATATCCTTCAACACGGAGGTCTGTGAATCTAGGAAATTGAATAAACCATTTTCCGTGCTTTTCCACAAAGTTCATAGCCTCTTTTGACAATCTCCTACATGTGTTGCCTTGCAATAATCTGACAATGGACATGGAGAAAGCATCATTAAACCTCCTGTAATGAGATATAGCTTGTAAGTGCAGCTGAGGATAGCAGTCATAAACTTTGAATTGCCCATCTCCGTTTCCAACTCTCCCTTTGCAAGTCAGTCCTGGGTATCTCTTGTTCCTGGTGAGCATGTATATTATATATGAGCTCATGTAAAATGTTTGTCTCTTGCAAATTCTTCAGTTGATCATTGATATTGCTGCTGATCATTTCAGCCCAATCAATCATCCTCTTTCCACTTATAATCTCCTCGATGAAGAAGAACATCTAGGATTCGAAATTTGCTGATTGTGGGCAGCCCATAATGCGACTCAGAAATATAACCATATAACCGATCTTTTGATGTAAATCAAATTTGTGAAGCTTCTTAGGCACTTTGCTCACATGTGGCCTCGGTTGTACCAACCAGTTGTTGTTTATCACTTCCATGCACTTTTCGGGTCCAGCCAGATAAAGCTGCAAAGCAGACTCCTTATCGCAGAATGTAGTAGTCTTGTGCGAAGGAATGTCGAAAGCCTCTGCGATTGCTTCTTTCCTCAGATAAGCCAGTACGTTCCCATCACCTGTCACAATACACCTTTTTGCAGGATCAGAGTGCCTGGCGCACTCTAACATCAACTCCGGACTCAGCATCGCAGGCGGAAAGTAGGCAGCCTGTACAATTCCGGTTTTCAACATTCGCTTGATCAAATCCGAAGGATTGGGTTTGTACAAGTTTTGTCGAATCTCTTCCATGTTGGTTCTCCCCAGATTGGTGTCGCCGAGATTAAGCCATTTTGATGTAATCTTCGTTTCTGGCCACGTGCCCTTCATATCGCTCCTCATCAGCGCCTGTCTTTCCTTCGCATTTATCATTCACCTGCATAAACTTCATGACGTTAGCATAGTAGAATAATGCCTACTAGACAAGCAAATAGGACAAATTTTGCCGCCTAATGTATGCGGGATAAATCGAATATGCGATTTTAAATTACCTAGTTTTATTGCACAAAAAGTCAATAATGTTAATTTTGCAAAAGAATAAAACTCGACTGAATTTCCAATGATCCCAATCTGCAGTTCGACCTCAGTTTAGTCGCTTGAACCTGCTCCTAACATTGTTTCAATCAATGAGTGCCTCGAATAAGGAAATGAAGACTTGCATGAATATTTGCTGAAGGTTGATCACATAGATGCTTTAGAACTTTAAACGACTTAGCCAGATATTTCAATATTTATTCTTACCTCGGTGAATTTGAAACGTTCTCGATGTTGAATCTGTGAATGCGCACCTGAGAGGTATGTATAGCTTGCAGATCATTCGAAAATTCTCATTCATTACAAATCTAAAATCCTTTCATAAGTGTTGAAGCGATCCTTAGCTTCAATATGCATTAAGCGATGCTTATGTAGGCCTCTTCCCACGTCCATAGATAACATTTGCAATACGAGAGTGGTTAAAACATTCGCTAAATAATAAGAAAACTCACTCTCTTCTTATTCCTCCATGCCAGTTTAGATTATCACTTAGATAGCATTGTTAAGTTTTAACGCACATTACTGGATTTAGTCACCGCCAGACAATCTCCAAATACGAAATCGGTGGATTTTACGTTGTGTATGCAGAAGATTCTTTACTATGCGCGTTCTGAGTGGGATATTAATATTCACTGCACAAGGCTAAATTTGTCTTATTTCCCCTATCGCGTGCTTTGGCGAATCTTCACGCATCACTTGAAATTCATTTTTAGCATATCAATTATTACCTTGTGCTCCTTTTAAATCCTCTACGTGTAAATAAAGTAGTGTAATTTGCAGGACACTGCCTAAGCGGAAGTTTGAATTATCATGAATGAGAACACTCAACGCATGACTTAAATCCTATGCGTTACAAATTGACCATCAATCCCATCGCATATGAGCTGGAGCGGATTTATGGATGCTCCATACAATCGTTGGAATTCAAATTACAAAGTCATTTAAAGATACGTTTGGGAGGGGAAGTTAAGACTTATTGTATTTGACTGGAAATTTCACAATTTGCAAGGTGACCACGAATGTCTGCTTAGGCGGACATGTTGAGCCATTGTGTATAAGACAAAAATGAATGATTCGCAAAGTGCACTGGAAGTCCGCTTGAGTGGCAATTTTAGACTTGTTTGCAAAATGCAAGGTTGTATGAAAGCTGTCTTGGCACCTATTTTTAAACAATTATGCATGTAATATAATCGACGTGAACATGATATAATGAGTGCCTATGAAATGAGCGGATATTTAGATGCTCCCTGCATACTTTGAAATGCAAATCATTCTCCTCAAAGCGCTTAGGCAGACTTTTGAAAGCCCAATGGAAAATTCAAATTGTGAAACTCAGGAAAATATGCGCTTGAGCGGAGATTTATGTGCCTTATGCATACTTGCATGAAGGTGAAGTAAATATACGTCAAAAAGCTAAGTGGACAATTCGATACGCCATGTACAAGTTTGGTTTCACCCTTTTCAAATCTACCATCAGTCTATATTTAAGTGGACAATCTGACGTTGAATGCACAGAGCAAATTTTAGACAGCAAACTGATTAACACTCTGCGCCTAAGCAGACATTTGGAAGGATTATGCATACTTGGAATCCCACCACCTTTGTAAACCAACCATTTAATTGCGCCTCAGCAGACCTTTCTCCTCCATGCACTAAGTTTTGAATTTTCAATTCCTGCCAACTCTTTTATTCATGCAGGGAACTGCAAGTGGGACCACAGCCAAAAACAAACAAGCCAAAAGCTCAAAAAGAGGGGTCCCTATCTTTGAATGGGGGGATGTTGCGAGTAGGTCACAACAGGTCCCAATAAAACTGTTAAGTATTTGGGTATTTCTTTTGTAGTTAATCCTTCATGGAAAGACATGTGGGAATGGATGTTTAAAAAGATTGAAAATAAAAATCTCAAATGGCAATCTTAGCTCCTATCTATTTTTGGTAGACTCCAGGTCTATCAAAAAGTTCTTTCTTCCTACAATATCTACTACTCATCTGCTCCTATCTTTTTTTGGTAGACTGTAGGTCTGTCAAAGAGTTCTTTTTTCCTACAATATCTACTATTCATTTGCTTGGCTTATTGGTAACTGTCAAGTAGATAAAATTCAAAAGATGCTGCATCATTTTCTTTGGTTAGATGGCATAGTTAATAAAAAATGACATGTTAGTTGGGGTTGGTGTTGTTTGTCCAAATCTAAAGGGGGACTTGGTTTAAAGGATCTAAAATATGAAGGCATTTGCTTAGCTGTGAAATGGATTATTAAGGCTTTTAATGGAAATGAGCCTTGAAAAATCTTGTTAAGAAATAATATCAATCTGGCTGTTCCAAAAAATGCTAGAAGCTAGAAAGGGCTCCATCCTCATGATTTGTTGTTTGGTAAATTTCCTGTTAAACCATTTGGATCTAATATCTTTTGCAGTATTTGGAGAGCACAAGAGGCTGTTAAACATCTCATTGTGGGTCACGAAGCCTTCTGTAGATTTGATGGGTCTTTCTCCAGCTATAGAGCTATATGGTGGAATTTAAATTGGAAAAATAAGCGATTGGCATTTTCACAAGGTTGCTTTGCAAAATCTAGGGCTTCTAAAGGAGTTAATGATTTCAAAGACATTTTTGACAAGGGACATCTGAGGACTTGGGATAATTTTCAGAAATTCTTCTCTCCTCGATTTTCATAAAAGAACTTTCTCTATTTTCATAAAGCTTTATTCAGTTTCGAATTTCTTGCTACTCTTAAGTTCAATACAAATATACTGGATAATTTCTATTGGATTGATGGCTCTGTCTTTTCCAAGGTAAATAAAAGGTTGTACAATATGTTAACTGACACTCAGGAGATTTTGTCCCGCCTTAATAGCAAGTGGAATTTGAATTTGATAATGATTAGTGGTTTGTTGTCTTTAAAACCTATTGGTGTAATGATTTAGAGCTTAAGAAAGCTTGTTTTAGATGTTTTTTTCACTTAAAAAGTTTGCTGTTGGGTATGTGTTATATGATGTTGATCTTTCCACTCACACCTGTAGTTTGTGTAACATGATTGAAACATGTGAACACTCCTTTTTTATTGTACCTATGCCAAAAATGTTTGGTCTTCTTTCTTCGGTGATAATTTGGGTTGGGATACTAAAAATAGGTTTTCTTGGTAGGAAGCAGTGTTTCTTTAAGTTTCTGGGATGGGGTAATGAGGTTTTGGGGATGGCCAAAAATTTCCAAAATTTTGGGGATGGCAGGGGGAGTACTATATATAATATATAAATATTAAATTCAAATATATAATATTAATATATAAATATTAATTTTAAATATATAATATTAATATATTAATATATAAATAATATTTAGCCCTGTAGGAGCCCTAGCTTGAGTTCACTTTTTTCTTTTTTGAGCCTCTGCAAGCATACGTTAATCCAATATAAAAATTAGGTTTTGATTGTATGCTTTTCAAATTTAAATGTAATTAATTGTTGTGTATTTAGGGAAACATATTATTAGATTTGCAAAGTGCATAAAGAAAGACTAATTTGAAGAGTAGTTCCACATGTACTGCCATGCCCCTATGCAACATTAAATCAAAACTGCACTTTGCCATGTAAAAGATGGTCTTCACATATTATTATGCAATGAAAAGACTACCTTGAAATTGTAAATAGTTGCGGGGAGAGAGGGGATTCCAGGGTATGGGGGTAGGGGAACCAGAACTAGCAACAAGGGGTAGGGGAACCAGAACTAGCAACAAGAAGAGTCCCGCTTGGATAACTCTCTTTGGTCCCCATTATAGAGTAAGGCTGCTACACAGACAGAGCGACAAACTGAAGGGAATGCATTTGATTGAATTTGCACCTTCCATGTTTGGAAATTTGTGCAACTTTAGTGAATGTCATGCTATATATGTGACGAGAGAGTTTGACAAAGAAGTGCAGAGCGTTGGGCATTGGAGGGGCCTGAGAAGGGCGGTGACACAGAGACAAACCTAGTGCAGTGCATGTGAAGGCATACCTTGCAACTATGTTTTGTCGCGGGGGATGTTAGGATGTCCTCGGGACGGCTGGGTGCTCCCCTGACATACCCAAATGGGGGATGTGCCTAGGGGACGTTCCTCTTAGAGGGCATCCTTGGGATGTCCCCTTTTCTTCTGATTTTTTGGAAATGGCTGGGGGCATTCTGTCCACATCCTTGTGTCCTTGGGCTGTCCTCGTTTTGAGAAATGCCTGAAAAATGGGGGGGGCGCGTCCCTGGGGTATAGTGGCAGGAAGTCTTGTTTGGATAATTTAATAAGTTCGATGTGATGCTTAATAAGTTTTGGTTGGTCTTGACTGCTGAGATTTTATGGCATAGTTGGAAAAGGAGAAATGATAAAGTATTCCAGAATAGAAGAAGGGACCTTACGGAGTCTTTTAGCGGACTCACCATTCTTCATGGTGTCTCATAGGTTACAATGATGATGGAGATACCTAAGGTTTTTCAAGTTCGTGGCTGATGGATTGACTATTGTTTACAAAAAGGAGATAAAAAATGCTCAGTTTTGGCCACATGATAGAAGAAAAGTTAATGAAAAATTTGTGAAAGAGTACATGGAGTTTCAAAAAGAATACATGAAGATTCATAATTATAATATCCCAGATCTGATTGGAAACAGTTGTGTTAATAATCAGCAGGCTGATCTTGAGGCCATTCATCAAAACTCTGACATATACCAGCAAAAAGATGATAATAAGTTGGATAACAGCAGTGAGCCATTTGTTCCTCCTATTGGAGCTCTGGATTTTGACACTTATAGATGCAGCAACAATGTTAAATGCCGTTGGGAATGAAGTTTATTGGTTTTTTGGACTGCCTTGACGATGGCTGATGTTTATATCTTTTTGACTATGTTATATACTTAAAATTTTGTAGTCACCAGGCTTCTTGATTTAAGCCTTGGGAGTGTCTCCTTTTTGTTAGTCTTGGATCACAAACTTGGTTAGCAGTTTGAACTGATTATTTTTTGTTATTGGTGTGGTCTTTTTGACACACCTTATATTGTAACCTGTGATTTTAGTAATATATCCTTGATTTAAATAAAAAAGCTCAAGTTAAGTAAAAGCTTATGTAGCTATTTATGAAAGCAACTCACTTTGCTTTTATAAAATAAGAAAAACTATGTGTGTGTGTTTGTGTACACTACTATATCAGGTGTATATGTACACCTATATACATATATCGGGCTGTTCCACAGCATCACAGATGTATTACCATGACATATATCATGATCAGTAGGGTGCCTTCTTGAGATTAGGGCACCCACTTGTCGAATCGAAGCCTGGTCCTAAGTTGCACCTCATCAAGAACCAAGTGGTTCACAACTTCACATTCATTAGTCAATCCAGTTCAGCCTATTATTGATTGTTAGAGGTTCAATTCCTATTGTATTTTGTATTTGTACTTGTATTCGCTATTGCACACAGACCGATTCTTTGCGTGAGTTGTGTGTGGTGTGATTTGTATGTATGGTTATAGGGGCGCATGGATGGTTCGTCATGTCTATTACATAGTGTTGTGGCCTACCCCATTGGTTCCCTGAGCTATGGGTCTACCGGAGCGACCCACTTTTGATCAATAGTTAAGATTTTGATCGGATATGAAATAACTTTGTTGGGTGCTTGATCTGATGTGTGTATGTGTGTGTGCTTTTTTTTTCTGCAGTATTATACATGTACTAGGATGACTTATATCATGATCAATTGGAGGGAGCGCCCACTTGCTGCATCAAAGCTCCAACACCAAGTTGCGATCCATCAAGAACTGAGTGGTTCACATTCATCAGGCAATTGGGTTCAGCCTATTACAGATTGTCATAGGTTCAATTTCTCCTGTATTTTGTATCTGTACTTGTATTTGCTACAGCACCCAGAATTAGTCTCTGTGTGAGCTGTATGCAGTGTGAGTTGCATGTATAGTTACATGGGGACAGGGGTACAGGTGTTAGGTTTATCACATAGTGTGGTGGCCTACGCCATTTGTTCCATGAGTTATGGATCTACTGGAATAACCCACTTTGATTAAGTAGCCAAGATTTTGACTGGATATGAAATAATTTTGTTTGGGGCTCTATCTGGGGTGTGTGCGCGCGCATGTGCATGCGGGTGTTAATGTGTGTGATTGGTTTGCTGAGTCTTTTAGACTCGCACTTGGTGTCTTGTTCTTTGTTTCTGCAGTAACCTTCAGCATTCCTTATTTTGTATGCAGAATTATGTGAGCCTATTGTGAAAGCCATCTATTCAGTGCAGATTAATGTCTAAAGATTGCAGTTTTTCCCCTTCAAGCTTGTAATTCCTGAATATCTTTGGCTAAAGCTACATAAATCGTAGGAATTGATGCCGTCCAAAGGTTTATTGTATTCAGAATTTCCATTTGTAGGGATTTGGTATTTATGAAGTCTTTATTGTTTCATATTTTGCAGAAGATATCAGCAAGTTCTTTTTTCTCTTGCTGCTAATTTTATAATGTGAATTCATTATTCATGGTGCTTACACAAGTCCGATTAAAATCTATTGTGGAATTAGTGTTTTCTGCAGTTTATTTTAATCTTTGTTTCCCACTTCCATTAAACCTTTTTTAAAAAGTATATAGTGAAATTCCATCACCCAATTGATAAAGCTACTGGGTCCATTTTCCAAATTTATTTTCCAATTTTTCCCAGAAATCTCCAAGGATCAACAAGCCATCATCAGAACTATATAGGGCAATATCAGAACTACAAATGTAGTTTACACAATTACAAAATAAAGTAGACACAAATAACCGAACATGATGGCCCTAGGGGTTGCTAATAATTGGAATGTTCCCTTCGATAACAGCTGACTAATATTCAAAGTCTGAGGAAAGGATAGATGGACCCCAGCCATGGAAGGCCAGTACAAAATAAATTTTGATGGGGCAGCACAAAATAATTCAAGAAAACTAGTAATTGGAGCCACAATCTATGTGTGACCAAACAAGTAACATGGTTGTTGGATTTTGCCAAAACATAAGTATTGAGATCTAAAATGGAGTAGAAAGTAGAAACACGTGCTACACATGGGTTTCCTTTTAATTCAAAAACTCGCCCCCTCTCTAATTTGTATAGAAGGCTTGATATTAATAATCTCAATGGTACAGCGTAAAGGCAAATTTGACACAATGAGTAACCTCAGTCGAAAGCTAAAACTGGTTGCAAGTTAAGTTTTCTGGGAAATATAGCAGATTTAATGATCTCTTAACTCTTGCTTGAGTTGAGCACAAGAAATGACACTACAATAAAGTCCTGACCAAATATCAAAACTAGGCCTTCAACAAGGGATGCACATTTGTGTCTTCTTCTGTTTGCTAGACACCCTACTGGCAACTAAGATGCAAACATTAGATGTACCTGGAGCAAGGGCACCGCAAAGCCAACACGTAAAGATGACAATGGCAACAAACAACAGTTTGATTACTTCTGAACAAAGATCCCATATAATATCTAAAAGAATTAAAAGTTTAAAAAAAAAAAAAGTAATAAAAAATAATAAAAGCATATTGGAACTCTATAATAAGCCTCCTGCCTCCTGCCTCCTTCTAACCTATTCATTTTATCTACCTAACTCCATCTTCCATCCCATCACCTTTATATATCCTTCCTAGACTTTTATTATCCTAGCTGTATGAGCTTGTATATTCCACACGACACCCCCTGCAAATTTAAACATATGTCTCACCACTTGGAACCTGCTCTATCCTGTCAACATACTTCCACAAGGGTGAATTTTGGGTTGTTTTGAAACAGGGTTGGCCCACAGAGATAGAACTGGCTACCATTGTAATCCCTATGGCAACAAGTTTGGAAAACAACACATTCAAATCAAATAAAAACAAACAAAAAAAAGATCCTAACTCATTTAAATGTAGAAGAATGAAAAACATAAATCAAGTACCCTGTGTAATTCCACAGGGTACCTGTACCCAAAACATTTTGTACCTGTTTCCAGG
This sequence comes from Cunninghamia lanceolata, assembly GCA_027924645.1. Lineage (NCBI taxonomy): Eukaryota > Viridiplantae > Streptophyta > Pinopsida > Cupressales > Cupressaceae > Cunninghamia > Cunninghamia lanceolata. The sequence goes on from BSBN01001170.1 coordinate 1,251,331, forward strand.
TTGATTTGGTAACACAAAAAATACTAATAGTTTATAATATTTTATTTAAGTTTTGTGATAAATCTTAGTTTTCTTTTGTTTACAATATTTTATTAAGTTTTGTGATAATTTTTTTTTTGATTTTATGATAAAGTTTAGTTTTTATTAAGCTCCATGAATAAATTGAAATTATTGGTATTTAATTTTTGTTACATCTTATGCTTTTAGATTTTTTATTAAATCCTATTTTAATTTATTAACTTTGTATTATTCAAACTTAATCACGATTTTTTAATGAATTTTATAGTTGATGAATTTGTTCTGACTTTTTTCCTCGCTTAACTCAAACACAAATCTTGTGATTTAGAAGTTTTTGGATTTGACGAGAGAGGATGTCACTTTCATTTCTACAACTATGCTTTATTCATGAATTGAACTGCCAAATCTGTTTATTGAGGATCCAAGAGAGGTTCCTTTTAATGTTTAGGCCTCAATAAATGTTTTTTCTTTTCCAGATTGATGACATTATTTTTTCTGGATTTGGTATGATTTGTGTTAGTATACTAACAAATGAATTTTGGTTGATTGTAGTAATTAGTTTCCACTCTGGTAATATGGAGTAATTTAGCATTATTGACTTTGTATACTGAAAATATGGGTATTTATTCTGTAGTTTGTACTCCGGTAATATGGAGTAATTGAGCAATATTGACTTTGTATACTGAAAAGATGTGTATTTATTCTGTATGCTTTATTCATGAATTGAACTGCCAAATCTGTTTATTGAGGATCCAAGGGAGGTTCCTTTTAATGTTTAGGCCTCAATATTTGTTTTTTCTTTTACAGATTGATGACATTATTTTTTGCTGGATTTGGTATGATTTGTGTTAATATACTAAGAAATGAATCTTGGTTGATTGTAGTAATTAGTTTCCACTCTGGTAATATGGAGTAATTTAGCAATATTGACTTTGTATACTAAAAATATGAGTATTTATTCTGTAGTTTGCAGTCCGGTAATATGGAGTAATTGAGCAATATTGACTTTGTATACTGAAATGATGTGTATTTATTCTGTCAGTGACATTGTACTTTTCTTAAATTCTTTTTTTCATCTAGTCATTCTTATACAGTAAAATATCTGTTGACTGTCAGACATTTTTTAACATCTTGTATTGTGCAAGATCTGGTATTCACATATGGTTTGCATAGATGCCATCTTATATAGATTACTCCATTTACAGCAAGAGTTGGGAACCATCCATAAAAGAATTTGAGGACAGTCTGCAGAAATTTACTTTTGCCATTTGAAAAGCTCAATGTTATCAAATAATCTTGTCATAGTACACATGAGATTTACATGGAAGAAACCAAAGTTTGAGTTAAGAGGATCACTCCATGAAGCAAATGTTGAGAAACATTCTAATAATATGAATGGAGATGGTTGTTTAAATACTAGCAACTCTTGGAACTAATTATTAACATACTAGACTAAATGATCTGCTATGACTAAGTATTTAGTGCTTGGGTTATTGATTTTTAAATACTTTGGAAATGCATTAGAGGGCTTGATTGCATTAATTGAGTTTTCCATTGACTTCTAAGGGATCCCTACCTTGTTTGTAATTGGAGCTGGCTCCAATATGTAATCCTAATCACTCACCCTGATGATGAGCCACAAAGAGTGGCCTCATATGTCACTTCAGTCTTTTGTTCTGCCCAATTTTATTTTTGAAGCTTGTTTTCATACCTATGATGTATTGCAGGAGCTTGAGTTCTCTTATTGTCGTCATATTGCACGAAAGTTGAGCCCTTAAATTATGAACATCCTTGAATTTTTGTGATAGAAGGATCATTATACATTTCCTTTTAGTGATCATTCATTTGCATTTGTATGTAAATCCTGTTGCTATAACAATGAATGACACTATGATGTGATATCTCTATTCTAACTCTCCTAATAATTTCCTGACTTTCACTTTCTCAACATAATACCAAACCTTGAATGGCAGTTATTCTATACTGAACAAAATTTTCCATTTTGTCTCATTCAAACATGCTATTTGATATTTCGTGATTTGGCAGTCTTGTACATGTTCTTGAATGACATTAAATAAACTTGTGTTGACGAGCTAAGCTCTTCTGTCTGAGTATTTATTAAACCTATGTATTGATTCTAACCGGTTCATGTTCGATTTATGAAAGTCTTTTTTTCTTTTGTGTCTACAGGAGAAAAATTAAAAAGGATGGGTTATATTGACATAATATGTAATATGCAGGAACATAGATGAACTTAGAAAGGATGCTGTTGATTCTATTTGTGTATTAGCACAAGCCTTGGGAGATGACTTTGCTATTTTCATTCCATCTATTCGCAAACATTTACAGCGGCATCATTTGCAGGTTTGGTGTATATCATTCATTGAATTACCTCATTATAACTTTTGTGATGACTCCTGTAACGATTATTCGATATGATTATCTATCTAAAATTTATCTGTTTCAATTGCCTTGGAGCCAGCACAAAGATTTTGATGAAATTGAAGTGCGGCTTCGTAGACGAGATCCGCTTATTTTAGAGACCAGCAGTGCTTATAAAGTAATACGTCCACTGCCTGGTGATGTTATCAGTGATCCATTGAATGATATGGAAAATGACCATTATGATGAGGGTGCTGAGATTCAAAGGCAGGCAAGAAACTACAAGGTAAATGTGCTCTCTTTTCTTTGAAATGATTCTGTACGCTATTGTTTCTAGATCAGATTTAGGATCTTATCTATTAAGCAAGAGGATCATATTATGCTTCTGTAGAGTGCTATTATATAGAGTCATAGGATTATGCTTCTTTGAAAGGCTTCTGAACACCATTGTTTCTAGATCAGAATTAGGATCTTATCTATTAAGCACTAGGATCGGATTGTGCTTCTGGAGAGTCAACACCATTTTCTATAGAATCTTATAACTGTTGAATCTTGTGATAAGCTTGCTTCTCTTATTTTGCATGGATGTTAATAGTATCTTTGTCTTTTACCTCTCTGATACAGGTTTCTGCATTGTGCGTCAGTAATTTAGCATTCTGTAGTTGTTTCATTCATGTTCTAGAGATCCATTGGTAATATTTGCTTTCATTTTCTATTGCTTGGGTGCTAAGTCAACAAGAATTTGCTGGTTTTTATCATAGTTGAAATCTGCAAACATTTAAGAAACCTCTAAAATAATAAAATTCATTTGTACATAATTGTACAGTTTGCGTCAGGAAATCACTCGGGTTTGTGATGGATCAGGGCTGTGGCATCTAGGGTTTTTATATCAAAAAATTATAGATTTTTTAAAAGGAAAAGGTGCAGTCAGCTACAGCCAATGCGGTGCTGGTTGGCAGGGTCGACACCACTCTATTTCCACTATAATGCTGGGGTTTGACTTGGCATACTCTGATATTCTCTGTTCTACTTTGACGTATGAACAGAATTGGGATGGTATATAAGATGTCTTCTATTTTGTAGGCATAGTTGTTGGCAATTATGACAGCAGCTGCAATGGCCCTGTTGGCTTCATACATCTGCCCCATGCGATCTGTTTTGTTGTTGAATCTGTTGCCCTTTACCAATTTGGGATCAAGATATCTGCATTTACAATAACGGGGAAGCAGCAATGAAGAAGAGGGAATTGCTGTTGATGGTGAGGTTTCCTAGGTCGAGATTGAGGGTGGCAATGAAGGCTTTGTCAAGGGTTTATTTATTTATTTAAATTTTTTTTGTTTATTTAGCTTTTAGGTTTTTTAATTAATAATTATAATTTTATAAACCAGTATTGATATTTAGTATATTTTAATTTTTAAATTTATTGAACTTCTAATATTTTTAACTTTATTTAAAGTAATTTTTTAATTAAATTATATTTTTAATTCTAAAATTTAATATAATATCTTAAAAAAAATAAAATTGCAAATTTGTATTTTAGAATTTAATCACTATTTTTATTTGGATCTGATTAGTTGATTAACTTGTTCAGAATTTTTCTTTGCCAAACTCAAACATGAACATGAACCTTGTGACATAGCTTGGGTGTGAAGTAAGAAGAACTTTTCTTTGAATCAAGTTTGAAGGAATCAAAGAAACAAACACCAAATTTATATGCACCATAACAATAAAACCTTGATCGCAAGACACCAAAAAAGTGAGCGTAGACACAACTTTGGTGAGTTCTGAAGTTAGAATCTATGTTACACCAAGTTTCTGTGACAGGAATGGCAAGGGTCAGGGGGATGCGTTTCCATGACGGATTTTTTGGGAGGCCATTTTTTAGGGGATGGCAGGGGACAACTATTAGAAAAATGGGGAAAATTAAAAAATACAAGATATTTCAAATATTCATATTATAACATTGATAAGGCATTCATCATATACATTATAGAACCTTGATACATAACATTACACTTGAATTGAGATATCAGATTAGAATCGACAAACAAATTAACAAAATTTAATTGCTTTCATTGTCAATGTGCATATATATTATATAAAAATTGCAACAAAATGCCCAAAGGCTGCAAGTTTCAACTATAAAATGACAAAAACATAGAAAATCTGCTGCCATTGCCTCTAATTAGCATCTATTAACACTACATCAAAATTGGAGATTGAATTCGAGTCATTGCCACTAGGAGGGGCTGCCTCATCCATTGGAACCCCAGCAATCCCTCTTGTGCCTCCTCATCAACCTTCGTGGCATCTTTGGGATCAACATCCCAATGTGCAGTTGGAGTTTGATGATACAAGGGGTTTGTCGATCTTAAAGCTGCATTACACTATGCACAACTAGCAATTTCTCTGCTTGCTGAGAGATAAACCTATTCCTTTTGATTGACTAAATGAAGTTGGATGTGGATGAATTCCTCTTTGTAGTAGATGAATTGGCAACCTATTAAAGGAGGCTAGTGGCAAGTATCCTCAACTCTAGTGCATCCTTGGCATGCCACATCAATCGTCTCTTAGGGTTGATTTGAGCTAATGTAGCTCCATCTATCCTTGCCTCTGGTTTGCTGAATGTTGGACGACGAAGATTGACAAAGGCTAGCCACCATGTGCGAAATAAAATAGACTACTCATCAATATACATTTTTCGAAGTGCCTTCAGGAGCCCTTGTTTCACCTCTTCATTATGAGATGGAGGCACTCTTCCAGTCCTAGCTACATACCATTTGGGATTTAGAGTATAGGTTGTCGTATGAAGTGGGGTGTTCATAGTGCTCCATCGTCGCATCACAATGGGCCTAATATGCTCCTCATAAAATGCCATGGTAGGATCTGTGTTATGAATGACTCACTTCATTTGCCCAAGCATGTTGTAAAATGTCTCAGAAATCGCCTTGGAGAGTTTCTATCAGCATATCTTATGATGTGCACAATAGGTGAGATGAACGAGCAAACATATCTGCAAACAAGTTACAAAAGCTAAAATTTCAAAAAAGATTAAGAGTCAAATGACAAAGAGTGAATGGTTTTACAAAGAATGAAAATAATTTATAAGTTGTAAACATTAATAAATTAACAATTTAATAGTTTAATAAGAAAATCAACAATTTCTTACCTCATTGTGGACCACCAATGATCGTCAAAGATCTTTTGTTTGACACTTTTTCTTTAAGCTGTGCTTGCCTTTGGCCATCAACCCCACTTTGGATCAACCAACATTAACTGTAGAGGTTCCTACACCTCAAGCATCCTTGTTGACAAAATGAAGTAGTTGGCATATCTAGTATCCAAGACCCACCAACGAGGTCTTTTTGGATTAACACATAATATAAGGCCATGATTGAGTTGTGTGCCCCTCATCATACCTTTGTTTTGTTGTGGAGGCAACATTGACATCCTTCTCTACCATAAGACAACCCTTCAAAGGCTTCTTAGAGGACATCAAGGCTGCAAAATCAATATCATGAAGAGGAGAGGCACGCCCATAAAAACCCTTACTATTGTAGTTGCTATGGAGGAATCTACTTGAAAACCTTTTCTACCCCTGTCCTGTGCAAAGATGCGAGTGGAAACCAACCTTGCAAGACTAATAACATGCATAGATTGTGAATCACCAATAATGACAGTAGTAACAACATTAAGGCACATTGTAGTATTAGAAGCAATTGCCATCGAAATTGAAAATTATAATATTGGCTGCAAGCAAATTGGTAGTCATTATTTATTATTAATTATATTTTTATATTTTTTATTAGTATTTAAATTTTAGTAAGTTTAATATTAATTATTAATATATTTTTAAAATTTGCATTTAGTAATATTTTAATTTTTTGATCTAGATTAGATTTTGAAATCTCATTAACTTTATTTTTATGCCTAATTTTGTGAAATGTAGATACTAATAAATATAAGTTATATATTTTAATTGAATCTAAAATTATTTATTATGTTAAAATTGTATGAAAACTTTAATTTTTGTAGGATATGATTGGTGTTTCTAATTAAATTTTATAATATGAAAGTGTCATCTTATATATAAGGATAATTTTATGAATGCCATATCCAACAATATCCATATTGGGGGGCCTTGAAAAATAGCCATATCTGTTTTCATGTCCATGCAACTTTGGTTTTAATCTTGTGAGGGATGAAATTTATTCTTATGTTAATGAGATCAAGAACAATAGGCATGTAAAATAGGGTATTGTTACAACCCAAGATATTGTGGGGGTAAGCATATGAAGAATGCCTATCCTTGTTAGCCAAGTTAGGGTAAGGGCGTTTTAATTAGGGTATAATTCCAAGAAAACCCTCATTATTGTTAGTAAATGCAAAGAAATGAGATGAGAGAAAATTGGCTAGGAATGGCTTCCTCCACAGAGAGGAGGAGCATCATTATATAGAATTAGAAATGCACTATTACATCTACCACATTTAATGGAGCGACTACCATATTTAAAGTCAGTACAACAAGCTCATTAAGAGCTGCAACTATAACTACTACAACAACTTTATTTAACTACCTACACCTAACTACCCAAAGTGTGAATACACTTTATTACATCATTATTATATTCTAATACCCTCCCTTAACGACTAAACTAGAAGGATTTGGAGGTCTAGTCATTAAATTACAATATGCTCCTTAAGATGTGCAAAAAATGGGAAGGAATATCTACACAAGCAACCTTAAGGACAACATGCACATGAGAAAGGTGTGAAGAGAGAACACAGTGAACATGCCTTGGTGTAGAGTAATTAAATTTTTTGCTTGTCTTACAAAGTGATGCTTTTGATTTGGTGAAGTCATTGGGCTCTACTTCAAAGTAACATTGAGGCCTCTGAGGCATAACAGGTGAATGTTGCAGAGACGAAGTCTCAACTAGAGACAAACTGTGTATGGGTTGAACCTTAGTTGGAATGGAGACACCTTCAGTTTTGCATTGTTGATACAGAGGTGGAGAAGAACCACCTAAAGGTTGATGCATTATTACACCCAATGAACTAGAAGATACATTTGGCAATGTTACACACAAATTGTAATTGTTATGTTAAGTATGTTAGTTGGTATTGGTGAGTAGTTACTCCGGATCTGTGTGTCGTTGGTGACGGTTGCAACCGTCCACAACTTATATATGTATTGTCACTTCATTGTATCGAACATGGAGTTTTTGGGTGTTTATTGTACTTGTTGTTTGAATCAATATATGCAATTGAGTTTTTGAGTATCAATTAAGTTTTCATTCTCGTACAATGTGATAGTTCAGTTATCTTTCTTGTTTACTCTGTATGAAAATAGTAGACTCATTCGACAGTAAACAATTTGGTGCCGTTGTCGATATGGAGTCGGGTAGGAAAGGTGACGAGTAGTGGATGATGAGTTGAATTGTCAGAGGAATTAAATAGTCGGAGAAGAAGGAAGGAGACAATGGCGATGGAAATATAATGGGGCAACCGATTCATATTGACGAGGAATTAGAAACTAGAAGACAAGTGGAAAGAATAGAAGAAGAAATTCAAGAAGAACGGGTGGAAAGCGAAAGAGAGGACAACGGACGAGAAAGGAACGATCGGGAAGATGAGTTAACCCAAGACCTCGTATTCCTGTGGCAATTGGCAGTTGGACAGTACGTGAGGAACGAAGCCATCCACAGGGATATTATAGAGGAAATCATTGAAGAGAACTTGGAAGTCAATAGTGAGGTGGATAATCTTCTCAATCGCATTCCTCGACTTTTGGCAAGAAATTTAATAATCCTACAAGACCTCCGAGAAGAAAGAGACATAGAACTATGTCGACAACAGATACTTAGGAGGTATGAAGAATGCATGAAACAAGAGGAGTGTGATGCTGACCGTTGTCGTACACCATACAACTGATAATCGTACGAGTGTTGATTAATGTCCATACAACTTAACAAAGATAAAAATCGAGTACCAAGTGGGCAAGAAACACCTGAAGAAAGGTTAAGAAGATCATTAAGATTAAAAGAATAAGAAGAATGAAGAAAAAAATTAAAACAAATTGCTGATGAAACAAACAAGCATCATGAAATAAACCAAGATACCACAGAAGCACAGAAAAATTTCAGAACACTAGTAACTAATAGAGACAAAGAGAAAGATGATGAAAATGAATTAACGGAGGAACTTGAAAATAGTATACGCCATATCCGAGAATTGTCAATATCAGAAGAAGAAGAGCCAAGGACAAGAGGAACCGAGCCCAAAACCCTCGAGTAGGAGTACCGGAAGGAACCCGAAAAGACTCAAGGTGCAAGGGATGCTGAAGAGGGACGTGGGAAAGACCCGTACGTGGCCAGGAGTGCAAGGAAGGCACTAGAACGACGAGGGAGAACTAGTCCAGTCAGGTTGAACGCACAAGGAGGACATCGGGGAAGAAACATGGTGACTCCGCTGGGAAGTCCGAACATGAGGAGTCCGAGCACGGAGAAGCAAAAGCTGCCGAAGTTCCTTGGCAAGGGATCAGAGGACCTGGTTCGACATTGCAAAACGTGCGAGACCATATGGATAGCCAATGGAGAGGACATGTCCTATTGGCCAAGATCATTTCCAGCCACCTTGAGGGGAATTGCTATAGATTGGTATACGAAATTGGATGCCACATCAAGAGCCAGTTGGGATGCACTGAAGAAAGCGTTCTAGGAAGAGTTTAAATTACTGCGGGATGACAATGAGATAGTGGCCGAGATATACAATACAAGACAAGGTAAACATGAAAATGTCCGAGCATATGATCGAAGACTGAAAGAACTTCTGGTAAACTAGAGAAGGAACCGACTGACGGGTTAAAAAAGAGATGGTTCATTGAGGGTTTGATCCCCTCGATCAGGAAGAAAATGAAGATAATACCGCCAACGTCGTACGTCGAGGCTTACAACTGGGCGATGGACATCGAAAGTGAAGACAAGATGTCAAGCTGAGGAAAGAAGAAAGAGGACGAAGACAACTCAAATGACAGTGGCGAGGAGGAATCAAAAACCGTACAAGCATTAAGAAAAGACATGATCAGAATGATGAGGGAATTTAAAGCCGAGAAAGAAACGACAAAGCAAAGTAAGGAATTATGGTGCATGAAATGCAACAATGAGGGCCACATAAAAGCAAACTGCCCAAGAAAGATGTTCTGCGAGATCTGCCAGGTAATGGGCCATTCTATCAAGGAGTGCCCGTACAATTTGAAGATGAGGAGCACCCAAGTACTTTATACTCAGGGCGAGCAATCTACCCCGCCAGACACACCGCCCAAACCAAACAATCAAGATGCATCGCCTGGCAGATACCGCAATAACCGAAGAGGAGGCAACAACAACAACAGATATAATAACGGTGGGGGAAGAGGTCGTATCCAGTATGGTGCAAAGGGACGACCGATGATCCAATGTCGGCAATGCAACGAGTGGGGGCACTTTGCGAGGGATTGCTAGAGCAACAACCAGAACAAACCAAATGCATTGTGCAAATGGTGCGGGCTCGGCGACCATGAAGATAATGATTGCTCAAAACAGAAAGGTACGGTGAATCTCATTCACATTGAAGAGGAGGATGAGGAAGTCTTCGCTGTCACCCGAGCACAAACAAAGAAGGCACACTATCCAGATCCCCAAACAGAGAAAAAAAGACTCCGTGATGCAAGAAAGGAAGTGGAGATTGCCATGGAAACAGAACGAAGGGACTCAAACAAAAAGACAACCACAATCCTAAGGTTGGAGTTCGACAGAAACATTGCAAGTCAAGTACTACAAACTACTATACCAATTAAGATGGCTGATCTTCTCCAGAGCATGCCACAATTGAGGATGGCCATATCCAAAGTAGTGGAAGAAAACTCAAACGAAGGCCAGGCAAAAGATGACGTCATAGTGGAACCATGTAATGTCCCCTTTTAGGATATTCCTGTCTTCTTAACTTGCATACAATAAAATCACTAGAAAGGGACATTAGACATATTAAAAATCAATAAATTAAGACAATATTCAGTTCATATCATCATTCATATTAAACTCATCTATAATAGCATAATCAATAATGAGAACAATACTACATAACACAAATAATGAGGTCGATTCATCATAGTACAATCCACATTTAGTTTAACCCATACGCAATTCAATATCGACTATATCCAAGTCTTAATCCTTTCTTTCTAGTCCTTAACCTTGGATGGGGATTTACTTGTCTAGGACGCGATGACACTACCTCATGGATTGGATTTACTCCGCCTCTCCCTAACAACACCTCGCCTCTCCTAAGGTTGTAGGCAATAGAAATAACTAAGCATTAACTTAAACATATTTCGATATACTTCAACATACGAAATGATCACATTTATTCATAGCACATTATGTATTGGCTATGCCCAAATCTCAATCCTCATTTCTCTTCTAATCCTTAACCATGGATGGGGATTTACTTGTCTAGGGCGTGATGACACCAACTCGATGGTTGGATTTACTCCGCCTCTCCCTAACAACACCACGCCACTCACTCATAGGTTGGAGGCAATAGAAGCAAATAGGCATTGAGTTTGAACATACCATTATTTAATGTGTTGTGAATTCTATTGATGTTTTCCTTTATGTATTTCATAGCAAGTTTCACAATGCTTATATGTATACATGCCTAATGATAATCTTTCAATTAAATGCATTTATCACTACTTACCATATGACATTTATCACAATAAACATAGGGTTAGATAAATCATACCAAGAGGTTGATTCTTGCCTTTGTATCCTTGGAGATCTAAGGATTGTATTCCCTTCTTTAGTGGTGACTGCAATTCTATATACTTCTATATATTCCTTTATTTCTGCTCTCTTTTCCTTTTTCTAATTCTTCATTCAACTCAGAAAATATTCCTTTTATTTCTGTTCCTAAATCAGAAGTATAAACTCAGGTATTATCCTTCTTAGAATTATATATGTATTATTTCTGCTTCTCAGCATATATATATGTATATATCAGAAAGTATCTCTTTTTGAAAAATATATTATTCCTTTACTCTTCCTCATATATTCTTCTATATTCCTCCTCCAATCTGAATTATCTATCTCCTTTTTATATTTTCCTATCTAAATGAAGTAATACATCTCTCTAAATAGAGATCTTTCTAAAGAGACATCTTTTTGAAACTATTTTATAGTTCCTTTTATTCCTTGCTCAAGCGCTTCCTTTAACACTTAATCATTTCTGCCTTTGTATGAACCGCATGTCCTTTTTAAAACCTTTGCTTCTTTTTAATCATATGCAAGGAATATTAATGAGAATCATATATTCGCTGCTATAAAATAATCGTTGCCTTTCCTTTTTATCACAATGAATAGCTTAGGATATGAATCACTACCATGTTGTGATCGCTGCCATAATGTGTATATTTATTATATTAAATATTAATATTTGTATTATTATTATTTATATTTTCTTTTATATATGATATATTATATTATAATTATAATAATATTTAAATTGATAATATTGTATTGTATTTATAATTTATAAATACAATAAATATATTATATTTTAATTATATGAAAATATTTATAAAATAATATTATTTAATATTATTATATATTAATAATATTATATATGTTTATTAAGTAATATTATATACACGATTATCATCCAAATTGATGATGACAAACACCATATTTGACGAAAGCGATTTCTCTGTCTTTATCATGATGTTTAAATCTCTAATTTAAACAATGCCTTAATATCGGGACATCACAAACCACCGCCAATTGGTGAACAAGTGCTCGACCCAAGGCTATTGGCAATTGACACGGGAAAGAAACCGGCCGTAGTACACATGGAAATCCTTGGAAGGAACCTGACGAGTACAATAGTGGACGGGGGATTTGGGGTGAACGTACTTCCAGAAGAAACATGGAAAAGCCTCGGCAAGCCCACCTTGTGGCCGCAAAACTTCCAGTTAGTGGGAGCCGACCAGCATGGAATCAAAGCGCTGGGAGTGCTAATGGCTCAGAAGGTAAGGATCGGTACTCAGCAATTCTTGTTGAATTTTGTAGTCATAATAGCACGAAATGCATTCTATGATGCATTACTTGGCCGAGGATGGTTAATAGCCGCCAAGGCCAACCACAACTGGAAGAACACCCTATCAATAGAAAACAAGGGTAAGAAATTTATCATAGACTTGAGAACACAAATCGTCAGTGAGGAGTTGGCATCGGACTCTGACTCAGATGGAGAGGAGTCATTAGTAGAAGGAGAAAGAGGGCCGATGGAGCTCGATGACGAAGCGGTACTAAAGTTACAAGAATGCTCGGAAGATGAGACAAATTCCTTCAGCAGGTTATTCCATTGGCAAATGGAAGATTATGAATTCTTCCAACCATAATGTAATATGATTTCAATAAAAGAAATTGGCGAGTGCGCTCGGGCGACTAGTGAACCACTGGGCAATTCTCAGCCAACCAGTGAAACACTCAGCGACATTGAAACACTCGGTAAGAAGGCATTGACGAGTGACAAAGGGGAGGAAGGTAATAATCAGCCGGAAGTAACGCTTTTCCAAAAGCATATGAAGAGTATAAGGAAGAAGAGGCTATAATATACAGTACACCAGAACAATTAGTGGCAGAGACAAGTCGACCAGAAAAAAGGCACATAAAGAATATACAGAGGGTGATGCCAAGATAGATGATACATTTACACATAAACTTGAACCAGACAAGGTGATCAGGTATGAGGAGCCATTGGCAAGCAAGGTGAATCGGGGTGATGGAACTAATCAGAAAGTGATTTTTGCGGGTGACGATTGGAACCCAACATTGAAAGCTACTGTATTTAAAATTTTCTTCAAGTACAACGACATATTCGCTCGGACATACAATGATTTGAAGGGAATACCTTCGAAACTATGCATGCACAAAATCCCCCTGATCTCTAATGCACAACCGGTCAGAAAGAGACCATACCGGATGAAAAAGGATTATGCAGTATTTCCGTCAAACTGGAATTTTATTGAAGTTAAGACGATCGGTGAAAAGCAAGAGAGAAAAGATGATTGTAAAAAGTTGGACAGTTCATGTGTGTGGAATATAGTACACGGCTCGCAAAAGACAACGGTTCGAGAAATTAATAAAGGGAAAAATATTACGAGACAGATTACGCCACACGAATTTGTTACAATAGGAGTGGCAGATAAAACGTGGACCTCGCCGGAGAGGAACATAAAAGCTCTATTCAGTTTGCTATGGATGGAAGATTGGAAGAAACGGAAAAATAGAAATGTTGGAAAAAATTAGAGATGTCAAATAAATAAAAATTAAAAAAAAATTGTAAAGGGAGTCGTATGGCCCTGACCGTACGACCCCCTGACTGTATGAGTACATAAAGGCAGAACTGTTGTACGACTTAAAGAAAAAAGAGAAAAAAAAAATTAGAGTTTGTTGCCGTGTGAAAAAGAAATCATTCTGCCATACGACAGGAAGAAAGAAAGTGACCACCGTACTATTTGAAGTTAAATTGCCGTACATGAGTAGAAAACAGGAGTTAAAGTGCTGTCGTACGGGCTCCCCTTGCCGCCGTACGAGTGGAGGAATTACAATTTGCATTGATCGTACAAAGTGATTATTATCACCGTACGACTGCCTCAGGGAAATTATTGTAGGCCTTGTGAGTTAAGATCTCTGAGCCGTACAAGTCTGTCAAATCCATAGTACGAATTGTTCCACTGCATTACCGTACAAGTTGAAAGGTACAACCATGCACGAGAGCCTTTTGGACATCAATTCTACTGTACTAAAGGATTTTGCCACCGACTTCAGTGAGTTTTTCCAAGTCCGTATGAGTTGTCCTCGGCAAGCCAGCTGTATGTGTATGATAAGCACCTTTGTACGACATACATCATCGGCATTTAGAAGCATTTCAGTATGAGTTCATCAAGTCCTATTGTTGTACGATTGCTGGGAATACCTTCATCGTAGTCGAAATACCATTGATCAGTATTATTCAATTAAGGGCAGTATATTACAGCAAAGAAAGGAGTTTTTTCATCAGTGCTAAAGCCGTATGAATCGTTAGAAAAATGATGTGCCCCTCGACCCTGTTGGGGGTGCTGCCCCCAAACCCTCGCGAGGGGCACTGCCCCTCGACATTGTTGGGGGCGTTGCGTCCAAACCCCCATTAAACCAGGCAGAAATAGAGAATCATTCTTGTTGATTGGTGAATTAAATGGATGTACATTCATGAAACTACACAATCTTTTCATGATCAGAATGCTTCTAAGATGCTTGCAATACTATCTCGATTCAGTGATCGATGGGGGTGCAACATTCTCAGCATTCAGTGTGCTATTAGATTGGGTCCCTTGGTTGGTTGGTCTACTGACAGGTGTTCCGAATGTGTTGGTTCTACTTTTACTCAGCTCCTACTTCCAACTTTTCCTCCAAGACCTTTAGCATTGTCGTCAGTTTGCAGAGCTTACCAAATGTCACTTGATACTTCATGTTTTTCCGTCGTCTGGAAGACGACTTGTTTTGTGGGGGGGATGATGTTAGGCACAATTTGTAATTGTTATGTGAAGTATGTTAGTTGGTATCGGTGAGTAGTTAGTTACTTTGGATCGGTGTGTCGTTGGTGACGGTTGCAACTGTCCACAACTTATATATGTATTGTCACTTCATTGTATCGGACATGGAGGTTTTGGGTGTTTATTGTACTTGCTGTTTGAATCAATATATGCAATTGAGTTTCTGAGTATCAATTTTCATTCTCGTACAATGTGATAGTTCAGTTATCTTTCTTGTTTACTCTGTATGAAAATAGTAGACTCATTGGGCAGTAAATAGGCAATGGGATGCTAGTGCCATAGTACTCGCATCTATCTTGACCTGCTTAGATTTATGACCTGACCACCGTTTCTTCGGTGTAGGATGCAAAATTGGATCATTCAGTTTGTATAAGCCTTTGTACACATTGCTTGGCCTAATGCCTCGACCAATTAGTTTATCCTATTTGACATTAGAAACAATGTACTCTGTCCCACGAAACTGAATTAGAACGTTAGGATTTTCTGTAATCTGTCTTATAGAGAGTACATTTTTGTTCAACCCTAGAACATATGTAACATTTCATACCAGAAGTTTGATGCCATTGTTGAATGCAATTCTTACATCACCTATCCATTTAAATTTATATGACTTGATGTCACCAAGTGAAACAAAATCTCTTTGACTATCATCAGCAGTAAACTTGACATACTAGTCCTTTCGACAGGTGAAGTGCCTGGATGCACATGAATCAAAGAACCAACAACTACTTTTAGCACTGTTTGAAAGAGCCATCAATGCAAACTCCTCATCATGGTCTTCCTTAGCAATATACACCACATTAGCTTCATTTTGTTGCTTCTTCTGGGATAGATCATATTGTCATTTCTTCCGATTATTCTTCACATGCCCAAATTTTTGACTATGCGTTGTACTTTTCTCTGTGGTTGTGAAGATGAATGATGAAAACTGTGGTTTGTACCTTGAGACCATGCAGCAAGTGCACTTTCTGAACTCCCAAAAGAAACTCCACTTATTTGCTCTTGTTGTCGTTCCTTTGCAAAGGTCAAAGTCTGGCTTTTTGCCAACAGGTTTAGTGACTCCAAAAAGGTTTCATAGGAGGGTGATAGGCTGTTAATGATAGAGTGACCATATCTTCCTTGTCCATTGGTTTGTTGACTGCTGTGAGCTGATCCTTGAGATCCTTGAGCTTTTGACAATGACCTACCCTCTTGCAATTTCGTGGAAAACAACACATTCTTCAAATACAGAACTCGAGTTTTTTCAGAGACTTTAAACTTGTTTTTCTGACTTTCCCATAATATGAATGCAGATATGGCATTTTTGACTTCAGGGATTAAATCGTTAGACACAAACAACTTGAGTAATAGTAGGGCTTCTTGGTGACGCTTATCGAAGTCATCTAAGTTGGTTGCAGGCTTGGTTGTAGTCCCTAAGATAATTTTGTTACACATTGGATAGTCAACAATTGTGAGTATCTTGTGACTCCAAATATTTTAATTTTTACCTGTGAGTATCTGGGCCTCTGGCAACACGAAATTTTGGATATTTGCTTTTATCCCAAAAAATAGACTTTTCCTGAAAGTTCGAAAACCTAACAAACCCTTTAAATTTGACCTAGAAAACTTTCCTGACAATTTTTAAATATGATATTGGAAATTTTTTGAAATCCTTATAAATTTGAAACCCCAAACATTTTGAAACCCTACTCTTTAGTTTTTGTAAATCACCTAAAATTTGGAAGCCCCCTCAAGCTGAAATTTGTCTTAAAAACTGAGGGAATTTTTAAATAAGAAAAATACTCAGAATTTCTGCCCTAGCCGTTATTGGAAAAGATTAATTTTTTTGACCTTTGAAAACCCGCTATGCTGTGCCCTAGTAGTGATTTTCTGCTGTAAATCCACCTACACTTAATTTACAGCAGTTAAAGACTTTGCACGACTTTAAAAACTTCCCTTTTTCTATGCCCGGGCATGATTTTCAGAGCCTTGTGCCTCCAAAAAATGCAACTAATAGGTTTGTAACCTGCATGACATTAGAAAAGTGACACGATTTTTAACTGCTTTTGGCACTGCGCGATTTTTGGAAATCTTGCCTGCGACTTCTCACTATTTTTAGTCACGTTATTGAACTTTTGCGTCCACAAAAACTCTAGATGTGATTCCCAACCCACAACCCGCGATTTTTGGCGTGAAAAATGGGGATTTTTCTGAATTTTTCTGCTATGCAATTTTCTGCATGTTGCAACCCATGATATTTGCTATTTCTAGTCTTGGTTTTTACAGATTTGCGACTAAAAAACCTAGTCGTGATTTCCAGGCTGTGATCTGTGATATTCAACACAAAAATGACAACCTTTTCCATGCCCTAAACACTTGCTGAAAGCCTGGAAATTGCCCGTGATTTTTGAAGAATTTTTTTCCTGTGGTTGTGCCCTAGCCGACCTTGTGACCTCGACCTGCAAACATGACCTCTTCCCGACTTTGTTTGCACAGTTAGACCCTAACTTGAAACCCTAAGCTAGAGCTCTGATACCAATGTTAGTAAATGCAAAGAAATGAGATGGGAGAAAATTGGCTAGGAATGGATTGCTCATTAAGAGCTGCAACAACTATAACTTCAACAACAACCTTATCTAGTTACCTACACCTGACTACCCAAGTACACTAAAGTGTGAATTACATCATTATTATATTCTAATAATTATGATTTGAAATATAACTTTAAAAATAAATCTATTCAAAGTAGCGTTCCAAGGGGACGCATGAGTGGGGCTTTTAGTCGTTTTGGGACTAGGGGATGTTTTGGGGATGGAAGGATGTGGGGAAAACGTCCCCACCACATCGCTTTTTTAACAGAAAATTGGGACGTCTTAGGGACCACTCCTCGCTTAGGGGGATGTCTGCTGGGAATGTCCCCCAATTGGGGACCCCTGGGGGATGCTAGGGTGTCACTTGACTAAGTCATATTTTTCTTCTACTCGCCCTAGCCCACAATCATTTTTATTGTTTCCATTTGCATTTTCAGATTTTTGGTTTTGCAAGCAAGAAGAGAGTTCAACAAATTGAAGGTTGAAGAGAGGTGAAGGATAATGGAGGAAAAAGAAGGAAGAAGAAAAGGAGGAAGAAGGTGTGCAACATGTCCTTGGTTTTTTTTTTATGTTTTTGCTCTTTTTGTTTTGTTATGAAATGTCAAATACTTGCAACTGCTCTCATATTTCATTGCTTTTTTATTTCAAACCTTCAATGCTGCTGTTACAAATTTACACACTTCTTGTTCAAGTTTTTCAAAGCTCCAAACCTTACAAACTTATAAATTCTAAGTTGTTCAAACTTGCAAAACTACTATCATCTATCGTTTTTGGCATGCATTTTTAGCTAAGGATGTAATAAAAAAATTGATGTTTTTTTATATCCGTATTGTTATTTTTTGTTGCATCTTTTTTCAGGGTCAAGATTAATATATTAAATGGCAATGAAGACTTTGATTTGGGTGATGAATCAAAAGTGGTATGTTCAGACTTGATAGACCTCTTCCCATCGACAACCTCGAGGTGAGGAATGGCCTCATGAAGGCCTTAGAGAAAATACATACTCAAGGAAGCTTCATTGATCAAACTTGAGTAGATTGAGTTTACAAAACTAGATGGCCATAAGACTTTGATGAGGATTGATAACAAACTTTGGCCCTAGTCCAAACTAGTTTGTTGGTGGCAAATTTGTGAACTTCTAGGATTGCTCCACATGCTTGCCATTTGTCTTCTCTCACATGTTTCTAGTTCCTCTATTGCTGAGAGGAATAGGTCTACATATAGCTTTATCCACTTTCTAAAGAGGAACAAACTCACCTCTACAAGAGTTGGAAAAAATTGTTTGTAGTGTATGGTGCCTTGCGTCTCATTGATCTCATAACACTTGACTATAGGTAGAGCCCACCAACATGGTGAGATGTAGTACTTGAAGAGCCGCAACAAGTTGATGAGGAGCAAGAGGTGCAGACAAAATATGATGGCATCGGGAACACATTGTAGTATTAGGATAGAATTCCTTCTGACAGTTCTAGTGACGAGGGGTTTCTTAGATATCTAGTCGATGATGATGGCTTTGATTTTTGAGCTTGTTGCTCGAACAAAAATAGATATGGACATCTTTTTTGCCAATCTCATTTTGTCATTTTGATGCCCGTCACTTATAGACTCTAGTTGGTAATATGAACTTTTAGCTCATTTATAATGGATTCCCATTTTCAGCTACTTTGATATTCAAATGATTACATTTTGATTTATGATTTGACAATCGGCATTGTTTAATTTTATAACTTATTGCTTATCATCTGTTGTGTGGCGTGTTCTCAAATTTGTATTTATTACTTAATTTTGCATATTTTGTGACACACACACACACATTTGTATTTATTACTTAATTTTGCATATTTTGTGTAACACACACACACACACACACACTTGTATTTATTACTTAATTTTGCATATTTTGTGTATAACACACACACACACACTTAATCCCCAAGCCCTCATGTTCCCTTGTCTCCTCGCCCTTGGAAACTTGGAGAAATCCTGATTCAAAGTAAAACTTAAGCAACATAGGGCCTCTAATAAAATAGCAGGCAGTTGTACACAATGGCATGACCTATTATTTTACTGTCAGCCCTCTGTCTTTAACATAAACCCTCTTAGGTAAACGTAAAATATTGTTTTTAAAACCTTCGACTTTTTTGCAAGTGGCATCGTTTTTTGATGTATTATGTTCTTTTTTAATTTCTAAGCACCAACTTTGACATCAAATAATGAAATCAGCTTCTGCGGCCCTCTGTTGTATTTTGAAGAGTATAACATTTGTTTTTAGTTTCCTAAGTTTTTGCTGAGCTTTTCTAGTTTAATCTCAGTTAACAGAATACCTGTTACACTGTTGCCAATTGAATGCTACCACAAGTTTAAGAGTTCCTTATGGCAGCTATATGTTGCCATTTCTCTGGCACCTTTGGTAGGTGTGATACAGAGTTTCTGAAGTACTTATTATGAATAAATGCTCAAAATACAAGGTATGTTAGTTCTTTAAGTTACTTATAGAAATATGCCACATTTCTGCTTTGTAACCTATTTCATACATTAATGTTGATTCTTATGCTTAGCTTTTCAATTGATCACTTGTCTGGCCATTTTGTGAAATTGAAATATTGAAAAAAACTGAAGTTCTTTGGCATCTGACCAACCCCGGTCTTTATAAAATGCTTTGTTTTACTTGTGGAAGAAAACAAATCCCTTTAAGAATTTAACATCTTTTTTTAGATGAAGTATCGGGGTCTATAAAAGGGGGCCCCAGCCTAAAACAGATAACCAAATTGTAAAACAACATAGTGAGCAACCAAATCCAACCCAAAAAAATCTGAAGCAATTCCCTTTTTCTTGTGAGATCTAAGAGTCATTCCAACCATAGCTTGTTTGTTTGAAACCGTATTCTTATTCTTAACTTCTGTCGATTTCAAATCGTCAACCTCCTCCTCATATTCAAAAGATGCTGGAAAAGTAGATAGTGATTGATTAATCTGAGCTAAACTTGAATCTGCAAAACCATCCCCATATCCCCATTCTTCCTCATGCAATAGAGAGAATACCATACCTTTTTCTATTCTTTAAATGGTGCTGGAATTGGAAGTTTTTTGAACAACATGAGACCTATTACTTGACATGTTTCAAAATGTTTTAATTTTTCTTGTAGATGACTGTTCACATTCATTCTTTTTCGTGAAATCTGCCACCTCGATTTGATTACACTGAGCCTCAGCTGTTCTCACAACATCTGTATAGCAGCGTTTTGAGGGGTAAGAAGAAGCAACAAGCTTGCTCTGTTTAGAATCTTCAATCTCCTCAGCACCTGCCAAACAAACATTCTCTTTTGGATTAGCATCTTCAAAAGAAGATTCCAAAAATGTCCTTTCACTGTCAGGTGGGATAATTGAGCACCATCCCACAATGTATCTTTCTTACCTGTTAAAGATTTGCTAATCGAACGTTTAGCAGCTACATGCCACAAAAAATGTCCTTTCACTGTCAGGTGGGATAATTGAGCACCATTCCACAATGTATCTTTCTTACCTGTTAAAGATTTGCTAATAGAACATTTAGCAGCTACATGCCACAATTGCAAGCATTTTCTACATCTAAACTATATTCTTATAGTGTAAAACTTGTTTTCAAACTCTATCCTCCACCTGCAGCCAAACTTCTTCTGGGAAACGTTTGGAAATATCAATTTCTACTTGTATTCTAGCCGAAGTGGAATGAATCATCCCATCCGTTCTTAAGGTCCAGCTTCATAAATTTGCTTAAAGCATATCCTATTCTTTGTAAGCAAGAACCCACCCAAAATTGGAGGGGGAGATATGGCAAATGAACCCAAATAGGCAGAACTGAGAATGTATTTGTCATAGGGTTAAACACTGGATACAGAGTTTTCATGAATAAAACTTGCTTATCCCAAAACTAGGTGCCCTTTTCCAACATTAATATTCTATTCTCCATTGATTTACAACGTAGAATAAAAAAAACTTTGTTCACTTGGAAAAATTTCTATTGAATCTTGTAAAACCATTATCCATTTATTCAAGATACAATCATGAAGAGTAGCAAGACTCAGCCAGAAAGTGTTAAACTTACATATTAAACTAAACTTGGAATATTTCTCCTCCTCTGATAGGACCTCGTTGCCAAGCACAACCACTAGATTTAAACCACAGCTGGGGACCAACCTAAACTTTTGCATTTGGTTCACCTTTGTCACTTGTGCATCTGATATCCCTTTAGCACCGCGCATCTGATATCCCTTTAGCACCACCTTTATGCAGACGAAAACTAGGGCTGCCTCCCTTACTGGCCTCCACATTGACCTGCTTTTTGCCTTTAACCTAAGCTGCCGGTCTTGGGTATAATGGGCACGGGTTTGGTTCAAGTACATTGGTACAGCAGCACTCCCCCCCGCCCCCCCCCCTGGGTATGGGTACCCGTATGGGTTCGTGTAAATATATACATACAGTTTTATAATATTATATTATATTAAAAATATATAAATATAATATATTTTATTTTAATATTTATATAATATTTAATACTACATTAATGACAATTAGAATCTATAAATATATAATTAAATTAATAATCTATAATCTACAAATATAATTTTAATATTCTATTAATTGTCCGTGTATATTAAATAGATGATATTAATCTTAAATCCTCATTGTATGTTCGTTTTTTACAAGATTGTCTAGATATATTAAATAGGCACAGTCTGAGTTAAAATTGACTCCGCTGGTACTTGATCTTGTGCTATTTTTGTAGCCTCCTTTGGTCTTTCTGTTTCCTCTCCAGTACCTGTATCTGTGAATGACTTCGATTCCCCTTTCATAAAATCAAATGTAAAATTCTGTACTTGCCTTTCAGTCATCGGAGCTTTATGTGTAGCAGTGTCCAGTTTTCCATTACATTGCAGATATATCGGGTGGAATGTATTTCAGTTTAATATGTTTAAATTCTTTTGATTTTGTAATATTTATCTCCTCCCCATCTGGTGTTTGCATAAGTTTATTGAATGAGAGCCCTCATTTGGGATTCCAGGCTGGACCCTGAGTGAACCCAGGGCTGTCCCAGACTTGAATCTGTATCAGAACTGTATTTTTGCAATGCACTGGCCTATATAGGTGAACCCAGTAACATATCCTTTAACATCCTCTCTCCCTTGCTTGCTCAGTGCGATTGGAGCAGCTGGCATCAAACCGAGCACTGTACTTGGACCACATTGACATTATCTGCCAAATGGACCTCTGCCCAATCAGCACTATTTTGTACTAAAAGATCTCCCTTTGCTAACGAGCCCTCCTGCTCAGAATCTGCAAAACAGACCACCTTAGGGTTTGAAGAAGCAGGAACCACCATTTTGAATTTGCCTTCTCCTGTTGCTAAGTTAACCTCTATTAAATTCCTACTTTCTTTTGCTACTGCTTATAAGAATTTAGCATCTTTTACATCTTATAGTAATGTAAAATTGTGTTTATTTGATTTGATTTGATTTTGAATTATGGCAGCCTATATATTGCAGTTGAGAGCCTAGCATGGAACGGTGTGCATTTGTGATTGATTTTTGTCTTTTGTCAATAAGATGGCTTTGAGTAACAAATGCAATGCTTGCTACTTCTAGGTGAATGATGGTCGATTACGAACAGCCTGGGAGGCTTCTCAACGAAGTACCAAGGAAGATTGGGCGGAGTGGATGCGCCATTTTAGTATCGAACTTCTGAAGGAATCTCCATCTCCAGCTTTACGTACTTGTGCTCGATTAGCACAGTTGCAGGTTGAGGCACTTAATAATATATTTGGTTCAAGTACATTCTGTGAGTTGCAATCTGACTGTGTTTCATGTGCAGCCATCTGTTTGTAGAGAATTATTTGCAGCAGGTTTCGTGAGTTGCTGGGCACAATTAAATGAAGCCTACCAACAACAGCTTGTTCGAAGCCTTGAGATGGCATTCTCTTCTCCAAATATTCCTCCTGAGATCCTTGCCACACTCCTTAACTTGGTACTCTAGTCTTTGTCATTTATGGGATCCTTCTCAGTCACTTGTTATCACTGTGCTGTCTATAGAATGTCATGTATATATGAAGTATCTTATTGCAGGCAGAATTTATGGAACATGATGAGAAGCCTCTTCCTATAGATATTCGACTTCTTGGTGCACTTGCTGAGAAGGTACATTCTTTTAATATTTTATGAGATTTGACATTCATATGTTTCCCCTGTATTTTTGAGCTACCGCAATTTGAGAATAGAGTAATTATTTTGTAGTTTCAAATGTGGATGATTGAAATATTTCTGATGCTGATCATCAATTTAATTTCCATTTCTGTTTACAGTGTCGAGCATTTGCAAAAGCTTTGCATTATAAAGAAATGGAGTTTGAAGGTGCACAAACCAAAAAGATGGAGGCTAATCCTGTCGGGGTTGTTGAGGCCTTAATACATATCAACAATCAGTTACACCAGCATGAGGTACACATGACAATTTTTTGCAATGCAAAAATCGTTTTGGTAACATTATACTTCAATATTGTTTGAGCTTCTGTAAAATACTGTATGAATTTTTTTGATCAAAGGTTTGGATCACACTTAGTGATTCATCACCAAGACAAAAAAATGAGTATAGAATACAAACAACAGCTCCTTTTAAAGATAACTCTAGTGAAGTATAAAGATGCCTTATGGAGATAATAAATATATCAGCCTTTAACTCGTTAAATAGTAACCTACAACCACTAGTTCAAAATAATAAAATGAACTTGCTTTTATAACATCTAAATTTTAATTAGCTAAACCACTAATGCTTTGAAATGCATAATATCCTTTAATTGAGAGTTTTTCAACATATTAATAATTGGCTTTAAATCACATATGATGATATTATTAATATGTTAAAAAGCCCTCAAATCATAGGATAAGATGCATTTAGAATCATAGTAATTTAGCTAATTCAATGCTATAATGGCTGTTCATTTGAATTTTTTGACCCAGTAGTTATAACTTTTTAATGAGTTAATGGTTAAAATATTTATAATTTTTGTATGTTGGCATCTTTGTACTTAATAGGAGTTATTTCTAAACGGAGCTCTAGTTTGCATTCTGTTCTCATCTTTTCATCTTGATGATGGATCATGGAGTGTGATTTGAAACATTGATCAAAATACTTCTCGCAAATTTTTCCAGAAAATCTCCTCTCATTATCATATGGATTGTGAAAACATAAGATCTTAAACAATATACTTCACCTCAATGCTTCATCTTACTTTGAATTGGTGTCTCTTTTTATAAGTATTTATTTTCAGCATTGAATTTATTCATCCAATAATTGATTTATTTGTTTGTTTGTTTTGTTTAGGCTGCTGTTGGGATATTAACCTATGCACAGCAACATTTGGCCGTTCAACTAAAGGAATCATGGTAATTTTTTGACTTCAACATTTCTTTTACTCATAGCTTTTTTACTTTAGCTTGTATCTTAGACCTATCATGATTTTTCAAAAAGGTTTGCATAATTTTTTACAATAGGATAACATAGATGAATATGGTTTTATATTTCAGTTATTTAGTCTTCTCTAGGATTTTGTTCATAAAAAAATTGCACTTTTCAGTAATTAGAGAATATATACCAGCACAAAAATTTGTAATGAAGGCTAGGGTGTTTGTTTGCAGGTACGAAAAGTTACAACGATGGGATGAAGCACTTTCTGCATACACTTCAAAGGCAGCTCAAGCAGCAAGTCCCCATCTTGTATTGGAGGCAACTTTAGGTTGGTTGGCTTATTTGAATTTCTGGTGCCAATTCTCATGTATTTTGCATACCATTTTAAAGGGTTATTCTATATACATTACTCTTCAGAAATTCCTGATTTATTTCAATCTCTTCTTGGTCCATGGCTTTTCTGTCTCTTCCTGTTTTTTATACCACTTTGTTGGGTTTTATGGGCCAGGATTAATTCACTTTAGGATTACCCCTTCTTTTACACTTCTTTAAGTTTAGAGTTTTCTTTTTGGTTAGTTGTCATAATGTAGGGCCTTCTCCCCTTGTCTTCTCTATTGTCACTGGATGTATGTTTTGAGTTCCATTGACCTACTTTGGTCATTTGTAGACACTTATGTGATTTCTTTCACATTTGTTGGTAGTCCTATCTCTGATTGTTTTTTGTTGATAATTAATTTTATGTCTGTCTAGTAACTTGTTTTAGGAGAGCCAAATAGAAGTTATTGACACGTGCTTGACAGATCAATTTGCTCTTCTAAATCTAATGAGCTATGATTCCTGCTCAATATATATCCATTATATATGCCTTTCTGTCAGCTTGTGTCCCAACCATATTGTTCGCAGTTTTTCTTTTGGTGAAAATTTGTTTTCGTGTCAAGTTTATATGAAACTCTTGTAATTTTTTTGTTATTACTCTTTGAATATTTGCTTTTTGTGGGCATCTAAAGCTTCTAATGTATGTCTGGTTGATAAAATGCATGCCTGTAACATTAGCATTTTCTTAAACACACTAGTGCTTTATTCAAATCACCATCCCTGTATTTTTTGATAAAAGGACTTCTTCCATGTGCCTGGAACAAATGAAGATAAGTCATTCAGTATATGAACTTCATCTGCAATGCATCTTGCAGTTTAACCCATGTTGCAGTTTAACCCTAGTCAAACATTATGGGTATGTGACATTGAAACTATCTACTAGCACTTCATCTACTGCAATATGATCCTCTGGAAACAAAACCTCTATAAAAAGTTTCCAATTTTCTCGTCAATGCTATGGGCATTTCTTACTAAACCAAAATTTGCAGAGGTCCATGATGGCTGCATAAATAATAAGTTTTTTTATGAGAACATAATGTTTTCTAAGTTTCTGTTAGACCCCTTGAATCCGTAGCCAGTGGTAGAGACATATGGTGCTGTTATTGCCATACTGGGCATGTATTTGTTCCTCAACCCTGGGTGGATTTCCCATCAGTCATGGAACTTCTTGTGCCTCAATTACCCAGACATATATATCGAGGAGCCATTTATTATGCTATGCATAAAGAGGGCAGGTGTATACGTGCAAATATCAATGTAAAAGCTTGTAATTAGAATATACCGAATGGAGCATCCTTGTCATTGACACATTGGGTCTTACACAAACCAGCTAAGGGGAAGATTCTTGTATCCAGCATGAGCTTTTAAAGCTCTTATGTTATGTACCATAGTTCAAAATTTCGGACTCAGCAAAACTTCTGAGACCTAAATTTGACTTGGACTTGGCGACTCAGCAAAAATTTGGCAAAATTTTTGAATATTAAAATAGACATAAATTTGTAAGATAATCTTTAAAAACATGCAAAAGCTGAATTTACAGAAGTCATAAGTAGTTTTTCCTTTATATATAGATCAAAAAATGAGTTCAATGCACATCATAGTTTCATATGATTATAAATTACAAATCCATATTATTATTTTTACAAGTTCATCCCATGCTTTTTTGCTTTTTAAAACCAGAGCCAGGGCCTGGGGGCAGGAGCTGAAAGGAAAAACTGTGAAAAATGACTGTCATCTGGTGATTATGGGTGGGTTTCTTGCCACTGATTCACGAATTCTTGGGTGAGTAACTCACTGAGAACTCGCCAAAAATTTGCTGGTGAGTTTTCTTGCGACTGACTCACTGAGGGGTTTCACCTCGCGAGTACACACTAGTCAGGGAGTTTTTTCGCGAGTTTTTAAACTATGTTAATATGTACAAACATTTCATTTGGCCTCCTTTAATTACTCACTCTACCCACTCCATACTATACCAGATTAATCACTTTAAAATGGGTTCTGCATTGCTTCTATGTTGCAATGCTGTATAATCCTAATAATAATCATATTGGAAATCATACACAATGTCAATTTTAAATCCAACTGTAGAAGAGGCAATCACTGTGAAAGAATTATAACAAGCAACAAAAAATGCAGATATTGGGAACATAGTGGTGGGCTTGTATATTATTCAGCTTTGCATGCTCTATCTCATATTCTATAAGGTTAGTAGGGATTGTTGAGGTTGATGGTATGGAGTCCAACTTTGCACTTTTTTGCTTCTTGTTATCTCCTACTCGCTCTTCATTAATCTCCATTATTTCAATAAAATTGCAATTTGGATGGAATAGACCATTCAGAGAATTTTGTTTGATTCTTCTCTGATGTGCTCTTGAACCAAAAATTAACACAAGTACTTGAGATCTTGGGTAAGTTGATCTTCTATGTACAAATTATTGATCAAACTTGGGCAATCTCCTTCAAGGTGTATGGGTATGGCTGAAAATGTGGCGTGATATTTTTCATGGAAGGATTACCCTAAAGGGAAATTTGAGAGTATTTATTTCCTCTGAAACAATGTCACCCAATTTATGGATTCCTATGTTTCTAAATTGTTTGATCAAGCAAATGTATAGTCTAGATCTGTATTTGCCTGTGCCTGACTTTTCCCATTCTCCATTTAAATGCAAGTGGTTTCTCAGTGATGTCACTCTCTCTGTCTAACCAAGTTTACAAAATATTTTTAACTGGTTTGTTACTGGCCACTCCTCACTTGTTTAGAACCGTGTCAATCTCACTTTACAAAATGTCTCCACAGCAGGCAGTTTTCTATAAAAGCTTCATCCTGAACAGAAGATTGTAGTAAAAAGAGACCATACATACCATTGAGGTGTTTATATACCAGCTTCTTTTTCTTTGAGTATATTTGCAACCAAAAGCACTGCAAGTTTTATCCTTGCATGGGAATTGGAAACCTGTGAAATTTTGATGTCTGTCCACTATAGTTGTTAGGTTCTTTCTCTAGCTGGTTTATCCAGAACTAAGCATTGTATTAAAAAGATACCATACCAACGAGGTGTTTATAAATTTCAGCTTCTTGTTTAAAAATATGCTCAAAATGCACTTACCTAAAGCACTGCAAGTTTGACCTAGCACTGGATATGCTAAACTTTGAGTTAAACATTAAAGTCATGACTTCACAATAATACAGGGATTCTCAAGTATAGAAGAACATGAGGTTGAGGGTGACCTCTGCTACATGACTTGGTTGATGAAATATTTTACTTCATTTCACAACAATCTAATTGCCTAATGGCATTAGTTTGTCTTTGTCACTGTCACTCACAATATACTCTCAATAGATTCCATAAACCTGTCCATGGCCTGCTACGGATAACCAAGGGAGTATGGCAAGCGATTGGGAAAATAAGGTGTTGTACTGTCAACCAATCTAAGAAACTTCAAAAAGTTTCATTAAAGATACTCGCTTCCTTTATTGATTGCTACAAGGATAATAGAGAATAGGTGTAGCAATAAGAATCCCTTTCACTTGTTGGCTGAATAGACTTGCTACTCAAGAACACACATTTTTATATTATACTATTTTAGATGAATTGAAGAGAAATG
Source organism: Cunninghamia lanceolata (assembly GCA_027924645.1). Lineage (NCBI taxonomy): Eukaryota > Viridiplantae > Streptophyta > Pinopsida > Cupressales > Cupressaceae > Cunninghamia > Cunninghamia lanceolata. Next base: position 1,280,351 of record BSBN01001170.1, read on the forward strand.
TAGGTTGTTAGTAGAACACATTAACTATCTGTTGTTTGTTAATGTCCTCATGAGCCATAGTGTCAAGGGATGACTTTAAGAGTTGCTTAATGGTTGAATAATTTTACTAGTAATAAATTCTCTTTATAATACCATGGGTGATTGATTCCTCATCATTCCACAGGAAACTTATTACTGTTGCCCATCTATTTTTGTTTCCAGGGAGAATGCGATGCCTTGCTGCATTGGCTCGATGGGAAGAACTGAGCAACCTTTGTAAAGAGTTTTGGACTCCAGCAGAACCAGCTGCAAGATTGGAAATGGCCCCAATGGTACGTGCTTGCTTTGTTTTTTCTTTTTATTTCAAAAACCTGGGTATTTCAGAGTTCAGACCCACTAATGATGCCTGCATGGATTCCATAGAGCCACAACGAAATACTAATTATTCAGGGTGTATCTATTTTCTTTGTTGTGATATTATTGTTTTCTTGATTGATTAATGTGATTGTTGTAGGCTGCTAGTGCTGCATGGAACATGGGAGAATGGGATCAGATGGCAGAGTATGTTTCTCGTCTAGATGATGGCGATGAAACAAAACTTCGGATGTTAGGAAATACTGGTGGCAGTGGTGATGGTAGTAGCAATGGAGCATTCTTTAGAGCAGTTCTCTTTGTTCGTCGTGGAAAGGTTTCTTGTTGTTCTTGTAGTATAATTTGGAGTGGTAAAAGCATTATTGACACGTAAACATTTTGTTTGTTGCAATGTACTGAATATGGTGACATTTACAGTATGTTGAAGCCCGGGAATATGTGGAGCGTGCAAGGAAATGTTTAGCTACAGAACTTGCTGCTTTGGTAATCCCCATTTCTTTTAGTTCCATTTAAATTTTTGTGGTTGAGTATAACAATGAAACATTTCATGATTGATATCCCAAAAACATTGATGACATGAAGGAAAATTTCATGGTGTATTTTCTTGAGTCCAATCAACATTGCTTATATCTAGAAATGTGGTAAAGTATATAGTAGATATAATCTGGTCTCAACACTCTCTTGAATACATGTTTTATGCCTTATGATTCACTAGAAGTTACAAAATCCATCAAAGTGAGGGTATCCTTCATGACAGTATCTGATGAATCTTTTAAAGTAGTAGTGAAGTGTGTACCATATATAATGGTGGATTTGTGTTGAACAGCATGAACACACACTAAAAGACTGGAGCATGTATCATAAAGAACTGGGATAGAATAAATGACAATCAATTGATGGATCTGACTTATTATGGCCCTCTTAAAGATAAAGGTAATATTTTTTGAAGAGAAATAATCTTGATAAACCAATACAAGAGAAGCAATGCTAACAAAATTTTGAGCATGGTAGAAAGAAAATAATGGTACACACATAATAACATGATTATTTACTCTGGGAAACCCTTTTAGGAAAAAACCCGAAAAAATCAACACTCACTCATTGTATTAACCATAGTTCGCAAACATAGGACTCTACAAAAATTCAGCAGACCCAAATTTGTCTCGGACTTGGCAAAAACTCAACAAAATCTCACATGACAAAACTTCGCAAAAATTTGGCATGCATGGGTTTCTCATACAATCTAATTTTTCTTTCAGGTAATTGAAATAAAGGAACTCCGAAGTGAGTAATCTTTATTTGTCAGAGGAACAAATTGGGTCCATGCTGCACTTTAAGGACCATCTGCCAATATATTGTCATTTGATTTGGGAACATTGTTTTACAAAGTGAATTTTCTAGCCTTTAGACTCCAGGGTTTTGACTGCTTAAGAAAAGAATTCATACAATTGTTGTTGTGCGGTGGTATTTTATTACTTATCGTCTCTAGTTGGGGATTCTGGCAAGACACGTAACATCTTTTAATTTGTTCTGTAGATGCCCTAACCTTTATCTCGTTGTTGGTAAATATAATTTGTTCTAGATGCATTTGACTGGAAGATTGTTGATAAATATAATTACTTGTAAGTCTCATGTTTCAAGTTTTGGATGCAATGTTCAAACTTCAAACTTTTAAAAATGGTTCAATTATATCTCAGATACTTGAAAGCTATGATCGTGCTTACAGCACAATGGTTCGTGTACAACAACTGGCAGAGCTGGAAGAGGTGCTTGTTCATTCCTATGTTTTCTTTAATTTAATCATCTTTAATTAATAGGTTTTGGTGAATACTTCCATAATATGAATTTAAATTGGAAGGATAACAACTATTTTCTTTACATGTTTTTGCTCTAAAGTTTCTGATTTGATCTATGGTAGGTGATAGATTACTGCACATTACCCATGGGAAATGCTGCCACAGAAGGGCGTAGGGCTTTGATCCGTAAAATGTGGATAGATCGGATACAAGGAACTAAACGAAATGTTGAGGTAGGTTTTGATTTGAAATTTAGCTGTCTGATATACCTACTAATTCTGTAGTCACAAGGCTTATTCTGGGAATGTGTTTTCAGGTTTGGCAGGAATTACTTGTTGTGCGTGCATTAGTCTTACCACCGACAGAGGATGCAGACACATGGTTGAAATTCGCTTCTCTTTGCCGTAAAAGTGGTCGAATCAGTCAGGCTCGTTCCACCTTGGTGAAACTGTTGCAGGTAAATCCTTTACAATCATTGCTTTTTCCAGAATCTTCAAGAACAGTCTGACCAAGTTCTATTCAAATTTTGCAGTATGATCCAGAATTGAGTCCTGAAAGGACTATGCTATCTGGTCCACCTCAAGTCAGATTAGCATATTTGAAGTATCTGTGGTCTCTTGGAGAAGATGGTAAACGGAAGGAAGCATTTCTTCGATTGCAGGTGTGCAAAGGCATCTTTGAAGTGAAATAAAATTTTAATTTGCAATCATTGCGGTATTGATGATGAACATGGACAGTGCTAGTCCAGTGTGCTGAGACTCGGTGAGTTCTGGTGAAGAGATCTGAGTCTGAGTCAGACTCAACACGCAGACTCGGCTAAGTCTGACAGCTGAGAGTCCTGAGTTTTCGCAGCTTGGAAAGACAGAAAATCAATTTGAAATTTTCAAAAAAATCATTAAAAACATTTTTTCATACATTATATATTTTTAATTGCCAATTTTGGCTGAGCTTTGGCCGAGTTCTTCCACTAAGTCCGAGTCCTGAAACAGCTTGCTGAGGTTTCACCGAGTCTTGAGTCTCTACACTATTTGTAATACTTATGACTTACTCTTATATTTTTCTTCTAGGAATTAACAGTTGAGCTTGCTGGTCATGCACAATCATCGGGTACCATGTATATGTATCCTCTCGCAACAGTGGGATCAATTAGTTCTTCAAATGCAAGTGTTTCTCTTCTTGCTCGAACATATTTAAAACTTGGGACATGGCGATGGGCACTATACCCTGGATTGGATGAGGACTCCATGCATGGTGCTGTTTATTTCATCAAGCTTCCTGTCACATTTTAGGGCATTGCCTATGCATGTATTTTGAGGCAGTTATGTGCAGAAATATTGTGTGTTGCTGACATCTTTATGTTATGGTTGTTTCAGATATTCTTATTACATTCCAAAATGCCACAGAATGTGCCATAAATTGGTCAAAGGCATGGCATAAGTGGGCATTGTTTAATACTGCTGTGATGTCCCATTTCACACTACGAGGCCTTCCTGCTGTGGCCAGTCAATATGTTGTTGCAGCTGTAACAGGGTATTTTCGTTCAATAGCATATGCTGCAAATACGAAAGGGGGAGATGATAGTTTGCAGGTATTAGAAAATACAATTATTGTAGAACTTGTGTTTAGCTATAGTATGCCAATTTTCATTCAGTCATATTTTCTATTATTCATGCAAATACAAGGTTCAAAAAATGAAATGTAGGGAGATCAAGATGCTCTATGCAAAAGGAAATAGATATGGAGAATGATTCTGGTCATAGTTTGATGATACATTTTCGTTAACTGCAATGGAATCTACAGAACTAAAGATAAAATGCCATATTTTTTGTGCCAATAATAGAAACATTTCATAAAAGTGGGTAGGTTCTTAGCCAGGTAAACTGAGGAATCTGTTGTGGAATTGTCTTGTAGTACGGGGATTTTGATCAGGATGTATGTTAAGCACTTAGTTGGCTCTTCTATTGAATCATCCTCTCAAAAATGTCTTTCTTTTGGCTCATTGTTTCTCAAAAGCTGTTCTATGTTTCTTGGGTCCTTAGAGTTGAATAAAATATATTTTTCTGCTTGGACTTTACATCCACCTGCAAGTTCGATGGTTTATATCATTTGTTTGAAATTGGCAAATTGTCCCTAGAAGTTTGAGATTTGATTTTAACCTAATGAGAAGTACTGAAGTCTAAGATTGAATTCAGTTTCTGTGCAATGCCAATATCATATTTAAATTTATTTCACTTGATTGTTTAATTTATGGATATTATGTAATAGTTTCTTGAGGGTGTGCTTCTAATTATATTCATAGATATGTTTTGTGAGGTTTGTTAGCAATTTCTTTTTCTAATTAAGCCAATATATTCTCATCAGTTCTGGTCTATTACCAGGATATTCTTCGGCTACTTACTTTATGGTTCAACCATGGAGCTACCACTGAAGTGCAGGAAGCATTACATGATGGGTTTGCCTATGTGAATATTGATACCTGGTTGGTAGTGTTGCCTCAAATAATTGCAAGAATTCATTCAAACATCCCTGCTGTAAGAGAATTGATTCAGTCACTTTTGGTGCGAATTGGGAAAGGGCATCCACAGGTTTGCTTATGAATATGCTGTTCATGCTTGACTGTTGGGTTGTTTATGCTTATATTGAGATTCGGTATCATACCAGAAACTTGAGTTGGGCAGAAATCGTTTTTTCTTTAAATTGTGTTGTAGTTTACTTGGACTGCGGAATTATGGCTTTCAATAAAAATTCCTTTTAACTTTTTCCTCTTTAGACTTCTACATGAAGCTTGTTGTTGTAAAATTTGCTACTTATCATCTACATTGTGTGCTTGTGAAACAAAGGAGGACAATTTTTTATTCCTTACTAAAGATATACTTTTGAAGCTGAAAGAGCTATTGTATAGTCCCATAGCTCATATTAGTTCGTTACGTTTTGGTCTTGAAACTTGAAAGATGTGAATGTGTAGAAAACAAAGTTATATTAGATTACAATTTTATGGTTGCATGTTTTAAGGATCTCATATTCTGATCTGATTTAGTGATAGTGATTGATGTACATCTCAGCATAAAGTGTGCCATTGATTTTGATAGGATGATGTTAAATGCAAGCAAGCCATTAATATTTCTTAACAATATAGTGGGATTTGGTGTTATTTTGTGGCTGGCCAAGCCTGCCATGAGGATGATTAAATTGTTTTAGATTTTATTCATTAAAAGACACAAACATCGCTTCCGTAGTAGATTTACCAAATTTCATTAGGACAATAGGCTGGATTTTGGGATTCCTTATTTTTATTTTTCTCTTGCAGGCTCTTATGTATCCATTATTGGTTGCATGCAAATCTATAAGCACATTGCGTAGAGCTGCTGCTCAAGAAGTTGTTGATAAAGTGCGACAACATAGTGGTGTTCTCGTTGATCAGGTTGAAGATGATTTAAACCTCAATCTTGATTAGAGAATAAGCTAAAATTTTGTATATGTGAGGGTTTGCTTGTTTTTTCTTTGATTTCAATGGCTCATGGGTTTCTTACCAATCTTGCTTTACTTTGATTTTTTACATCTCATAGATCTTGTGTTTTACTATTTCTGCTACAGGCTGAGTTAGTTTCAAAGGAACTGATTAGGGTAGCTATATTGTGGCACGAAATGTGGCATGAAGCACTGGAAGAGGCTAGTCGTTTGTATTTTGGTGAGCATAATATTGAGGGAATGCTAAATGTGCTTGAACCACTACATGCAATGCTAGAGCAGGGACCAACTACATTAAAGGAGACATCCTTTGTTCAGGTTATATCTACCCTTGTAACATTCGTAAATCTATAAATATGAAATCAGTTTTAGTATATATTCTACTAGGCTTCTGGAAACTCTAGGACATCAGTATCTGTATAGTGATAGTATATAATAATTTTAAGTTGGGATAGAAATACCTCGTATGGACTGCAGGTTACAAATGAGGTAGAAAACTCAAAGAGTAAAAGCTTAGAAATTAACATCTGTAAACCTTGCCTAGAAAACTGAACTGAAAAAGTTCATCTTATGAGCTATATTGCACATGTGCCTGCCATTATTCAGCTCTTAGTAAATTGTGACTTTTAATTCATAAAAGATTTTGCATTAATTCTGGTTTGAAAGCAGCAGCCAATTGCTAATTGATTTCAGCAGAATGACTGTTAGTGAGCCTGAGGAGGACACCTTTGGCCGGTAGTGCCATTGATGACATAGTTGGTCCCAAAGGGCTACTGTGAGATAAGTATTAGCTAGATGAATCCTGTGTCGGAAATAATGGCACAGAATGCCTTTTACCATTTAGAGTGTCTTTTCCTACTTTGTTTTTTCTGTTGGTTTGAGCAATGTGTGAATAGCCAATCGGCTATTAGAAGGATGTGGGATCATATGGGCTTTATGAATGATGGCAATGATGGGTCAACTTTTGAGTTCTTTGAGGCTGGTAGGGATCTTGATCTGCATTGTGGCAGCTATCAGATAATATCTGAGGAGGATATCTATGAGGAGACAAATGCTAGCTACTTTTATTTTTGTCACATGACATAGATTATATGGTTAACTGTATTGTTCATTTGCTTTCAGGACGGTTTTGTTTTTATTATTTTATACCATTTGGACCCTTATTACCGATGACAGACATGGAATTTGACCCTTGATCAATAAAAAACTGCTGTAGAGTTGTCTGTTTTCTTGAATACAGTTATCTTTTTTATGTTTATAATTGTACATTCGGTTTGAACAGATACAATATTGTGGCAGTATTGAGAATGGTATGCTGTTCTCAAACTCTTATAAAAATGAAATTATTATGATGTTTGCATTTCTCTATACAAATTGATATAACCATTTCTTGTCTGAAAATTTACAACCTTTCCATCATTTGCCACTTGACATTTCTTGTAACTTTGGATGTTTGCATAAAGGTATCGTTGACCTTTAGGCTAGCAACCATCGCTGTTGATGAGCGAACTTTGAACATTTTGAGGACATGCAAACTGATTATCTGTTGGTTCTCCATGTTCTGCTATAATTGTTAGTTATGCAAATGAACCATTTCCACCATTAATCAATGAGGGCACGTTTCTCTAAAAGTTGCAACCATCAGTGAATCAGTTGCGAAAGAATTTGAAGATTCAGCTGCAACAACAGACATTAAAAGTTAGGAGGTACAGGAGAGGTGGCAATGGCCTCCCGTTCTGTAATAAAGAATTTGATATATAGTAAAAACCATGTGGGCAAATCAAGGCTGAGAAAGGGCGCACTAGAAGGGAGGATGAAAACTTAAGACAAATGAAATTGTGAATGTAGTTTGATCAGAATCCTTCTTTCATAATGATTATCAATAGGCATACATCTTCTAGGCTGCTCTACACACCATTTTTATTTAATGCCTTAAGTAACTTGTTTTAGATGTAGAAGATTGTATTGGAATAAGAATTTTGTCATTGTAAAATGGAACCTAAGATGGTTTGCTTTTCAATGTTATTCAAATTGAGCATAAGTAGCTTCAGACTTGATTGTGAAGGTGTGCACAGTGAGGACCTGAAAGTTAATGAGACTTGGCACACAGAAATAAATAAATGAAGTACATTAACATCCTCACTTGGCCAAAATGGGGCTTTTAAGTACAAGTTAGATTAGCAAATTAGGAGTGCTAAGAGAACTCCAACCTGCTGAAAATAAAAACCTACAACTGAATCTACACCAAATTCTAGGAAGGAAAAGAACAAGAGGAGTGGAGTCTCTGAAATTGAAAATCCAAGACAATTCAATATATACTAAGCCATGTACTACAAATTATCCTTGTGAAAGGATGGTCCCTTGCTAGATAAACAGAGATCCGAGAACCAAGTTAAAATATCATTCATGGATGAAATGAGCTACATTTGCATAAATGAAATATAACATTGGACAATTGAGCTTACATAGAGATTGGATGTTTGCTAACAAACCCCAAAAATACCTTTACAGATAATGATTTCTAGCCAATAAGAAAGTTCCTTGCACATTAATGCGACCTAATGCATTAGTCTCCCATGTTAGAGAAAACATCCAAGGTGATCCACCTGTAGATTATTAATTTATTTTCCAACATCTTGCAGAGGTCTCTTGCTTCAGAAGAAGAATCTCTGAATAGTTATGCAAAATTCTAGTCTTTGAAATAACAAGTTAGTTGTCATAGAAGGTTCCTTCTTATATCTTTCTGTTAGCCCATCTTTAGGATGGACACTGTCTTAATATTTATTAGTGTTCCATGAAGTTTCAGTGACGTGGGATGGGGGACGGGTTTCACGGAGTGGGGGACCAAGGACCCATGCTTGGGGAGAATAATTGAAATATTATATAGTACTTGAAAAATTAGTTATAAAAGATGTATGAGAAATAACAGTTGAAATTGTAAACTACTAAGCACAATGCATTGAAAATGGCTGATATAAAAAATGCTAAGTTGCCGATCCTGGTACGGGTTTGGGTACGCGGATACGGCAAATTTTTTTTGGCCCAGGTACAGTACAGCAACACACACACACACATATTAAATACCTCATAACTTGTAATAATGAAAATTCAAAATACTCATGAATTGAAATTCATAATTCATTGATTTCAAAGTCATAATTGAATCCAAGTATCACCATCAAAGCAATAGAAATCAAGTTCCAATTATGTAAGATATGTATTGTTGATTAAAAAATGCTCCATCTAATGGAGGACTATATAATATTGTAAAGACTATGACGGTATGACCAACCATTAAAGCTATATTTAATTTATTCAAACCAAAAACCAATGTTACACTCTATACAAACTATATGTCCTAACAATAAAACACTTGATAAAAAGAATATAGTCATTAATAGCAATTAATGGCACAAACCAATTTTGTGTATATCCAGTATCCTATAAGCATTGCAGTCCATGAAACCATGTTCTTTTGATGTATTTTGTCAAATAGTTCACTTGCCTTATGTATGCTTCCATTGTTCCACATTTTGCATACATATGTACCAAGGCATTTGCAGCTACTATGTCAGACGAAAATCCCCTTTCCTTTCTGATTTGATAGATTTCCACACCCTATTCTAAAGCTCCCATTTTTTCACAGGCTTGGAGGATGATAGAAAATGTTATGGAGATTGGATTTATACCTCCCAATTGTAAATTTAAATCGAACTTATAATCTCTGACTTGGATATTTTCTGAAAGTTGGATATTTATATAGCAGACTTAACTTATTACTTTCTTTTGTATTTCAGATGCAATTTCCACTTCTCATACACTTCCGATTTTTGTGTCGATCCGTGGTATTGCAGGGCAAAGACATTGATATAAATATGTGAGTGACGGTAGGAGTCACATCTGTGATAGACGTGACTCCTCAAGGAGTCACGCCTATCACAGGTGTGACTTTGTCACCGTTTGTATTGTAATTGGTTTCACTGATTTTAACAGTTACTAATCACCGTTTAGAATGCAGAAGATGTTTATGCTTTGGTAATATATCATTCAATCATGCTATATTGATATTTATCTTAACATACCTTATATATTAAGTATGAATATATAAGTAATATTTAATATTACTTATATATTCATATTTATTACTATGTTATCTGATCGAAGCTACAAACAACTCAACACCAATTGCTTTATTAAACTATAAGAACAAGATTATCCAAAAATTTAGATGATATCTCTTTTACATATCAACTTCATACTTCTTATCAAAAAACCTTATTTTCATTATTTTGGAATGCCAAAGCATTAAAATGTTCATTTAAAAACTTTATTTCACTTTTAGTCATACTTGAATAAATTTCACTTTTAGGGCAAAATACCAATTAGGCTTTTTTAAAGTTAAAAAAAGGTTAAAGAAATGTTTAAAAAAGTTGATTTTGACACCATTTTGGGCATCCCTCCCTTGGGTTCCCTTGGGTTCTACTTGGGTTCTTCTAGGGTTCTGCTTGGGCACCCTGGGCAGAACCCTAGGCGAACCCCTCGGCATCCCGTACCCATACCTGAACCGGACCCATATGGGCACTACGGGCATATGAGAAGAACTCGGTAACTTAGAAAAAAATGTATAAGAAATAACAATTTTGAAACTGTAAACTACTAAACACAAGGCATTGAAAATGCTGAATATAATATATTATTAATTAATTATATTCAAAATTTCAATATGATGATTACATTGAAAATTGAAATACAAATGGCCAATGCCTCTAATCATTATCCCCAAAGGTCATTGGAAATGTTGGACCTGTATAGCTCAAGCTCCTCTAAACAGATACCAACCAACCTTGTTTGTTTCTGATCATTGTCAATCTGTATAGGCCCCTCTAGCTCTACGCCTCTTCATGCTGCTAGACTTTGTTGGAATATATTGTCATTGATGTCAAAGGGTAACGTTATGAAGAGCAGAAATATAAGGATTTATAAGGCATGGCAGAACAGAGATATAAGATGAGTTAGAAGTTTAATAGCAGAGCAGAGATATATGATGAATTAGAAATAAACAACATTCCCAAGTAATTCATCATATTCAGATTGTGGCCGACTTCCTCATGGATAAATAGAAGCGCCAAAGCACAAAGCATATATGCTGGCCGATTCTCCTTGGGCAATATAGTTTAAATATAATTTAAATTAAAGATTTAAATTGCTGAGATGGCCGACCTCTCACAAGGAAGCACCAATTTTTTTTAAGGGTATATGGCCGACTCCCCAAAGGAAGGCCGAATCACATATAGTTTAAAATAAATAAAAAAGGGGTAGCCGACCTCCCATTTGGACTGCTTCACTAAAGGACGCCAAGATGTGTATAAAAGAAGGTGCATCTCTTTGCAAAAGGACATGTTTTATGAAAGAGTTGCCACCCTTGAAGGAGTATAAAGGATTAATGAAATGATTGCATTTTGAAGCAAGAGTGAAAGCAATAAATGATTTATTTCTCACTTTTTTAGGAAGAGATGGGGCAGAATGATGAATTGTATTTCAGACCTGTTCTGAAAGAATATATGCAGCCCATGTATGAAGGATAAATGCAAATGTATGTGAAAAATATATGTGAAAATTAAGAGCAGATTGATAAGGAAATTATAGTAGATATAAAGGCAAAAATTTATGTGAAGATATTGCCATACTTATGATCAGTTTTATGAAAAGAGATTGTGTATTAGTTGTGATCAGATTTGTGAAGGAAGGATATTGTGTGGGTTGTAATTAGATTTGTGAAAGGAAGAGCATTAACATTCAGATATTGTGAAGACATATCATCTATTAAAGAATTTGTAAGTTGGTGCCTATCAAAGAAGAGATTGGAGTCTCTTGCTAAGTTGGAGCTTAGTTGTGGGGATTGGTGTCTCCAGTGGGTTGGCGCCTACAAAATCTACAAGCGGGGATTGGTGTCTCCAGTGAGTTGGTGCTCATAAAAGAAGAATTGTAAAAGTAGTAGGTTGGTGCCTACAAAGAATATCACTATATATATATATATAAGCAACATTTTGCCGTGGTTTTCTCTCGCAAGGGTTTCCACGTAAATCTTGTGTTCTTTATGTGTTCATAATTGCTAGATCTTGCATGTGTGATATTAGTGTGGTTGAAAAGTAAAAGATTGTGTTATTCTGATTTCCCCCCCCACCCCCTTCTTAGTATAATTGTGTGCTCTTCAGACTCTCCTTGTGCTTAAGCATTTTGCTATCAATTTGACACAAGGTGCTATGTATAGTTACAAGCTTCTCTGTCCTTCTAGAGGTAAGGTTGTTCCTCTTGATAGGGTGGATGAAGTTGTTTGTAGATCAGTTTGTTTTAATACTAGAAGAACAAGAAACTAGGGAGAAGAGGTGAATGGCTAGTATGGTAGTTAATGAGTGAGGCCCATACATAGTCGACCATAGTAATGGGTCCGCTATGCCATATTCTCCCTATCCAACTTTGCCTCTTCTAGATATCCCCTGTGTGGCAAATTTGGTCCACTTGGTACGAATGGTTGTGCCATCCTCAACACTATATTCTTCTGAATTGTCTTCACAAAACTTGTCTTCACCTCAACATCTACCATAGGGGCAACTTTGCTAGGCCTTTGCACATACCACTTTGGGTTCAATGCATAGCCAACAGTGTGCAAGGGGGTGTGGAGCTTCTTCCACCTTTGTTGAATGTATTCATTATAGAACTGTAATGTGTGGTCTTTGTAATGTCCCCTTCCAAAGTCAGAATTCTTCTTATCCTTGCACACAATTTTGACTTGTAAAAGAGAACACTAGTAATCAATTCATCTTATAATATCAACATATTACAATTAGGGTTAATAACCATTTATAAATATCAATATAAAATTCATATACTTTTCACATTTCCTTTTAGGGTTCGTAATCTTATAATCATAATCCACATTAAATTCATTACATAAATGCTTTTCACAATTACATTTCTTTCACATATAGTTTTCCCATGATATATGTTGGGAGGGACATCACCTAGACTGATCGTTAACCTAGTCACCCACCCCATAGGAGTCTGGTTGTGTTGGTGTAATCATCCCATCCGGAGGCCCAAAGGCTTCACACTACACACAGTGTTCCTCACCATTTGGCTCAAGGGACTTCATGCAGCATTCCTCGTCCAGTTGAGAGTCACCTACCGTTGGGCACATTTATAATAACTATGCATTTTATAACCGTAGTCCCAAGAGCTTCACACTACATGCGGTGTTCCTCGCTTCTTGGCTCAAGGGACTTCACACTACATGCGGTGTTCTTCATCCAGTTGAGGGTCACCTAGGTCCATTATACCGCCCTTCCTTAACTTACCACCATACTCGTAGGGTGATAGAGAGGTTAAAGGATGAGGCTAGGTGCTCTACTCCAAGTATATCATGGATCTATAAATCATATCTTATTAACTTATCATTACCATCTCGTTGATTGCCATTCACATTACTTGGCAATTCATTCAATATGCTTCCTTATAGGAATAACATTCATCATATAAACATTCTTATGCCTTAAGCATTCTCATTCTAACATTGTTAGGAGTATTTTCATATTATTAGGATTATAACATTTTTCATCCTATATCTCAATCTGTTTCATATACTTATTCCTTCTATAATAAGCATTCTTATATCACATGTTATAGATGTTCTTGATGATTGGCATCCTTATCATAAGGTATACATTTCATTCTATGATGACATTTTGTTTTATTACAATTATTCTTGTACTATTCTATTTCAACTATGCTTATAGTACTTTCATTCCATTCTATTCATATATATCTATTCTCATTCTATACAATATTCTCATGTTAGAGATATTACCATTCTATTATGTTATACATGTTCCCATTCTATTATCTCGTTCTATTATGCTTAATTTTAAAGAGATCATTCATATATCTATTATAAACATTTTGACTTATGATAAGATGACATACCTTGTATAATTGATTCGCCGGACCTGCTGATCCAAATGCCTTCACTGATCTTTGGAATTCTTGCAGATAAGACTGCAATTAATATAACTTGGCTGATGTAACTTTTGTTGCACCAATCGCTGCCTTAAGATTTTGGTAATGCTTTTGAATGCTGGTTCGTATGCTGTGTTATATCGCTGGGTCTGATCTTTATTTTCACTGTTTGTGATTGATTTATAAATTGATAGATTATTATGGATGAAAGGAATCGTTGAGACGCTGTGTAATTCGATGATTAGATCTGCTTCTTCCTTCCCCCTTATACGTCTCTCTTTACCTTCCTTTTATCCATTCCTCAAGGGATACGTCTCCATTGAGTGAATGTGTCTTTTGGAAAAGAGATTACTCTTCGTATCTCTTTAATCATAAATGGTTGCCAAAGGAAATTGCATTACTTTAACATAGATCATTGCCTTTTAAGGTGATCACTGATGTCTCTGCCTTAGACTATGGAATATTTCATTCAGCCGTCCTTAATTAAATCACTGTGCCTTGACTAATGTGTTAAATACTTGTATAAGGTAATAAAACTTTATTTAATCGCTTCCCATAATAGCTTTACTTTTATATATAATCGCTACTAAAATGATTTACATTCCCCCCTTTAAATCATTTATCCTTTCATAATCACTAGTCTTCGTTCGCTTCATTTTGCTTTTTCTTCAACGTCTTAATCGTATCATTGATTGCCTTAGTCATAGGCTAATATATGTGCTGCCTTGTCTTTTGTCTTATTCCTACTGATAAGCGGCGATTATGTAAGTTCCTTCATCAGCTTGAATGATATCTATCTTTTTCCCATGTCTAGTGCTAGTTTATGAATCGCAGAGGAAAGAGTTCGTTGTGTAAGTTCCTTCATCAGCTTGAATGATATCTATCTTTTTCCCATGTCTAGCGCTAGTTTATGAATCGCAGAGGAAAGAGTTCGTTGTTAGGAGGGTCAATTTAGAGGATATCGATTCCTCTATAATATTTAATTCATATATATATATATATATATATATATATATATATATATATATATATATATATATGATAATTATTATCATATAATATAATTTATATTTATATTAATAATATTTATATTTATATCTATTATTTATAAATATATTAATATTCATAAAATTCTATTATATATTATATTTATAATATTAAATCTCATATGATTTAATTTGAATAAATCGATTCGATTAGATAGAGGGATATGACAGTCTTTCACTTGTACAACATCTTTAATTTGGCAAGCATTCTATCAATGCGTTTCATACCCCTCTCCAAGGTTTGGAGCATTAAAGTCCCCATATTTGATGACTGTGAAAGTTGGATATATGATTGAGACAATGTATTGGCATCAGCCCAAAAATTGTCGTTCTTCCTTTATCCTCTTCATTTGCTCTCACTTAGAATTGGGTCACTCATTCCATCTTGTGTCATGACCATTACTTGCAATGGTTGTTGCAGCTCAAGCATCCTCTCCAAGAGAATGAAATATGAGGCACATCTGGTTTTTATAGGTTTCAAAAATTCCTTCTTGGAGAAGGTCTAGGATAGTGCATGTGTTTTTGATGGTTGTAGATAAACATTTGGACATCTCTTGCATCAAGAACTACCTATTTGTTTTATTTTATTTTCCCCATGTATTTGAGTGCATTGTTCATGGCATGCATGTTGATAAACAAGGTGAAACTACTGCAATAAAAACTTCAACAAAGTGTATGCAAATCTGAAATTTGTTCCTTTTATGAGATTACCATAAAGATAATATGTAGATGCTTAAATCTAGATGCTTAAATCAGAAAATAAGAAATAAAATCAGCAAACCACATAGACACATGATTTACGTGGAGAAACCCTTTTGGGAAAAGACTCCATCGTAGAAAAGAGGACAAGTATGTATTAATCTTCAATGTACGTAATACAATATCAACGCACTACCACTCCAAAATCTGACAACATTCTTGCAGCCCGTGCGTACTTGTAAAATAATGCTCTCAATTTATAAACAAGGAAGAGGCCAAAACCACAAATGGTTTTACCAAAACAATGGGTACCAAAATTATGGTATACTGCAAAAATCCCATGCCCAACTCACAGAGGATCTTCTGAGAATAGTAAATAATTTATTAACTTTACATGGACTTCACATGGGCTCAATCAATGAGTCTCCAATTAGAATTTGTAACCGACATAGCATCTATGACAAAGTAACTCCCACATCCTCAAATATAGTGCTCCAAACTGGAGTGGCTATCTCATGTGGGTCCCATTCATCGTAACAAGATTCCATTCCCCAATCCCAGTGCCTAGAATTGGGAAAGTGCCATAAATGAGTTCAAAGTCAAAAATAACCGCCATCGTTGTGCTCCACCTCCTTAATGAATGCATATGACAACTAGTGCCAAGAATCTAGGGAACCTAAATTACATATTAATATTTTCAAATATACCCTAGGCGTTTGAGGACACTTTTCAAGAGTGTTGGAAACACATAAAATATACATAGGATTTGGAAGGTAAATGGCACCTTAATCCTAGCAATGCACACAACAATGAGTCCACCATATATGTTTCTAGGCTACTTCAACCAACTTTTCCCATTGCTCTGCACACATAGACCACATTTGTCATGACTTGCACCACTTTATCACAAATAACCTTCTCAATAGCATCTCTGAGGATGTGAACTTGGCACTTTGCATCCTTGTGAGCACTTGAACAATCAACAATCCTAATGAAGTGAGGCCCCTTTGTATATGTCACCATGATAATGATGAATTGACGATGCATAATGTCTCTCCACCCATCCATGACATTGTTGCATCCACTTGTGATCCATGTAGCCTTCATTTTCTCCATAAGAATGTTAATTTTGGAATTGTTCTATTGAAGTATGTGGTTGTTAGTTTCCTCTCCCCTGATGGCACACATGAAGACCTTGCTCTGATAATCTTAGCTATAGCCTTGTTATAATAAGGAGAATGATCAATGCGGAATGAAATGCCATTGAAAAAGAACATTTAGCCAATGGCATCATCTACCTCATTTCTCATATGAACATTAAACATCTTTGCCGTCGGGTTGGGATAACTTGTTACCCTACGTCTCTCCTTAGGCTCTATTGCACTAAATGGAAAAAGATGAACTCGTGGCTATTGGGAAGTGCCAATAGCCTGTTAGAAACAAGGCAGATAACTGAGAGGCGGGGGGGGGGGTGGGTGAATCAGTTATCTTAAATATCTTAACTTTCTTTTCTTCTTTAATATTAGAGCAGCATCAAAACATAAGAGCATACATAATCATGAGAGCAGAAATAGAATCAACACACATAACACAAGGATTTTTACGTGGAAAACCCTGTTAAGGGAAAAACCACGGGGTGACTAACCCAAGATTGTATTCTCTGTTAAAAGAATAAGAATTACAAAATGACACTTGCCAATTAGGGCTCACTGCACGAGCACACTGCTCACAAGAGGCACACTGCCTACAAGAGACTCACTGTCTACAATGTTTATGGAAGGTAACCAAGTGTTTGAACTGAGAAGAGGCATCCACATATGCTGAGGTTCAGTTCTGGTTAGGCTCAATATACTGATCTACTGCATTTCATTCTTCCTCTACTTTAGTGCTGCTATTCTATCACATACCGGACTTGTATTCCTACTTCCACTCTGCTCTCTGCCTTTCTTCGCACACTATATCAACACACACACATTCATACCGAAATCCATCTAGTATATATATCTGCACAAAGGATTTCAACATCTTTCTAGTCGGCAACCGGAATACTCAAGATATTTACTAAACACTGAATTGTCGGTTGGATCCATGCTCAATATGTGATGCGTATCAAAAACATAGATATAGAAGTCATCAATCATGTCGGCCAACCATGTATGATTCCTTAAATAGCTTGATCATCATCAATTTCTCATCCGGATTAAGGTCTGATGCTCTGCCGGTCAGTTCTTCCTCAGTCTGCTCTGCCTGTCAGGAACCCAACACTTAGATGCTCATATCTTTTCACTCTTTCATCACTGGAGGCTCAATCTCTGGAATGTAGTAGTAATGGTACTCCTCTTGACTTCCCCAAATCCGCGCTTTGCTGAGATACATCCTCTGAGAGATCCGGACCTGATTGTCGGACCTTACTGCATGCTCTGTTCTTGTTCACCGGATCAAAATACTCTTAAATCTGACTTCCGGTAAAGACATACTATGTGCTGTGGATGTGTGGGATGAACTTTGTTGCCATCAATGACAACAATCATGAAGCCACACAGTGTCTCTTGCCAACATAGCCCTCATTGGCATAGTAGCAGGTGTTGTGTCATGCTCTTCACTAGTACCAAACAATATTTGTATCTTTGCCCTCTGTTTAAGTAACAACTCATGACATGACCCAATGCCTTTGGCTAGGATGTGAAGGAGATACCAAAATAATATTGCCATAGCCTAACGCCACCTAAATTGCTAGATTTGTTTGATTATATTTTGGTAGCAAATTGTTTTAAAGGGGCTTTCTTATCGAAAGGAACCTTGGCAAAATCTTCCAACAACTTGGAAGGGCCATTGAAATGAGCACTCCCAAGAAAATTAGTTGCCTTTCTTCCCCACATGTCCTTTACTTTCATTCTTAAATTCAATTGTGATGTTTGGATTCCCAACCCTCTCATCGTCAGTCATGCTATGAGAGCTCATAGTGACATTGCAAGAAACGAAATTTATGGTTTAAAACTTTAAATTTAGTGCATATACATAATGCAAGGGCTCAAGACATAAGGGCTTTCCTTTTGTTTTTCTTATTTCAGGTCACACAAAGTGTAGTAGTAGAGGATACTCAAAAATTCAAATACTTGTTCTTGAACACTTGTCAAACAAGGATTTCACTTTTGTTTTTCTTATTTTAGGTTGCATGAAGCATAAAAGTAGAGGAGACAGAAAAAATCAAATCCTGATGAAATAGAAAAAGTTAAAACTAAAGATTAAATACTAATAGTTAAAACATTTGAACTAAAAAAAATTATAGCTAAAAGAGAAATTCTGATTTTCATTTGACTTTTGTTTTTCTTACTTCAGAGTTCAGATTACGTGATGTTTAGAAGCAAAGGATACACAACAGTCAAAGGAAAATCAGAAAATCAGCTATATCATTATGCAAATTTGCAAATAAACATTTAAAAATAAATAAAATTGAAGTCCTAGAACGTTTAAATACTTTAAAACAACTATTATAAAACCCTAATTAGTAAAAACATCAGTAAACAACCCTAAAAACAACACTTAATAATTTTTAAATCCTACGAATATTTTGCAATATGTATGTATAAATAATATATTGAATATTTAAAATATAAAATTTATATTGAAAACAAAAGAAAATAAGATATGATTTCAGATTTAGAAATGAAAATGCAAATCCCAAAAACAAATTATGAATTTCAAAATTTGCTAAGT
This sequence comes from Cunninghamia lanceolata, assembly GCA_027924645.1. Lineage (NCBI taxonomy): Eukaryota > Viridiplantae > Streptophyta > Pinopsida > Cupressales > Cupressaceae > Cunninghamia > Cunninghamia lanceolata. Next base: position 1,299,441 of record BSBN01001170.1, read on the forward strand.
ATTACCTTGAAGGCTTGCTGACTGCTTCGAATGGTTGATTGATGAAAACAATTGAAGTCTTCCTCTTCCTCTTGCTCTTGCTCAATGTAATGACAAAGTGTAGGATTGAAGGTGGGAATGTATATTTATAGTTTTTTTGAGGGTTTGGGGTGTGGGTGGGGCCCATTAACAATTTAGAATTAGGGTTATTGAATTAGGTTTCCCAAAAAAGTCTTTTTTAAAAAAATAAAATAAAAAAAATTGACTTTTATCATGCCCAGATAATGGGGACTTCGTGGAGTCTCTGAGATGGTTGAGGGACTTCTTGAAGTCCCCAATCCATCCTGGGGACTTCCCACCATCAACTCAACATCCCCAATGGGGGGGGTTGTCCTGGAAACATTTCCTCCCTCATTTGGGGGCAGGGGGTCTAATCCCTGTCCCTATGTCTTGGGGACATCTCTGATTCAGAAATGCACCATTTGGAAAGGGGGATGCATTCCCTTGGAACTATGATATTTATGTAGTTAGTATACCTCAGTGGTCCCGGGGGACGCGCCCCCACTGGTTTTCCACCGCTCCCAAAAAGTGGGACGTATTGGGGACGTGGGGACAGGGACAGAACGTCCCCCCGCTGTCTCATTTTCTGCCTCTAAAATGTCATTGTTGCAGGGACGCCTCCTTGAGAACTAGACGTCCTCCCAAAAAAAGGTTAAAATCGGCAAGGAAAAGCAGCAGCGATTTCATCAGCAATAAAAAAAACGCGATTTCATCAGCAGTAAATTCCTATACTATTAATTCCTATAGGAGGTTCAAGGAATACGTCGATAGAAACAACGGACGAGTTTAGAAAATTTTCCGGCGTGAATTTTTTTTACGGCATGAGACAATTTCGAGCACTATAATGCTCACATATAAAAGATCAGCTAATAATATCATAACTTTTGATAAAAACGCGATACTCTACTATAATGAATCTCTGATTTATCGAATGGATTATAGTAATTGATAATATCATAACTTCTTTGAAAGACAATTAATTAAAAATCTTATAATATTAATACTTCTATTAATATAGTAGTTTAATTAATAAATAGTTAGGTATTAATATTTAAAATAGTATAATATATTTAGAAGTTATGATATTATTATTTATAAATTATATTAATAATATTATAATATATTATATTTATTATTATCTATATTAATATATTATAACACCAATATATATATATATATAGCTGTCCCCTTGCCATACCCTCGCCATCCCCAAATTTTTTGAAAAAAATTGCCGTCCTCTGACCCGTCGCCCCATCCCAAAAACTTGGAGAAACTCCAACACTATTGTTTAAAACTGATTTCCAGTTATATATAATTTTAGTCAAACACATCTAGCTTTTTAGCAGTGTTAGGGTGGGACGTGTCCCCCCCCGCCCCCCTCTTTGCCCCGCTCTTGTCAGCCAGAACGCCTCGGGGACGCGGGGACAGGACGCCCCGCTGCAGACCCCTGTTTTTTTGGATTTTTGGGGAGATCCTAGGGACTCCCTCTCCACATGGGCAACGTCCCTGACGCCCCGTATACTAGCACTCGCACCCATAAGAGTTACTAGGAATATGCCGATAGGAACAACCGACGAGTTCAGAAAATTTTCTTGCTTGAATTTTTTTTACGGCGTGAGACAATTCCAAGCACTACAATGCTCACATATAAAAGCCTATCAGCTAATTATTAATTTATTATTTTTATTAATAATATTATAATATATTAGAAATATTTATGTATAAATATTATTATATTTATTATTATCTATATTAAATTTTAATATATTATATTATTATTTATATTTATATATATATAGCCGTCCCCTAGCCAGCCCCCGTCCCGGAAACCTGGAGAAACACTGCTTTTTAGGTTTAGTTAGAACTAGGAGATCCTAGCATGCTTTAGGCAGTTGTCCATTTCTATTGTTTGAGATTCCATGAATTGCTCATTGCTTGTGCAAGGATGCATATAAACTAGTATAACCACACACTCTCTCTCTGTCTCTTCTCAGGCTCTGCTTTTTTATCTAGTAACACATGTTTAAAATACATATTTGATCTTCATGATTCTTGCTTACTTATATTTCTCTCCTCTTTATACTCTGAAGGCTGATAGACAATAATATTTTATTTTGACAGGCATATGGTCGGGAATTGCAGGAGGCTCATGAGTGTTGCTTGAAGTATCGAAAAACTGGAAAAGAAGCCGAACTCACCCAGGTATTTGAAACTTAAGTTGTTTTGAGAGAATATAAGTTGCTTTAAAATATCTAATTTGTTATTTTCTTTACAGGCTTGGGATTTATATTATCATGTTTTTAAACGTATAAACAAGCAGCTTCCCAGTCTTACTACATTAGAATTACAGGTGATGTATTTCTTTGGTTTCATTCAAATAGTAGATGCGTTGTCTAGATTTTTAAATGCTTTGCCCCTGTATTCACTAGCATGGATGTTGCAGTATGTTTCCCCAGAATTACTCTCTGCTTGTAATCTGGAACTAGCAGTACCTGGAACTTATCGTGCAGGTAATTTTTATCTGCAAAATATCTTGCCATATTTCTTATAGGATATGTAACATGTCTTTTATCCTGCAACTTACAAATACTCATTATGGTGATTTTTTTTTTCAAACTATGCAGGGTCTCCAGTAGTGACAATAGCAGGTTTTGCACCACAGCTAGTTGTCATAACATCGAAGCAACGACCACGAAGGCTGACTATTCATGGAAGCGATGGTGTTGATTATGCTTTTCTGCTAAAGGGTCATGAAGATCTGCGGCAAGATGAGCGTGTCATGCAGGTTTGTAATCAGTTATCTACCTTATTTGGAAGTGGCTACCTTGATTGGGTTTAAAGTTTCTTTCTTTTCGAGGAGTTTGCAATTGGATCAGGCTTCTGGCTTTTTGGACATTCAGAGTCTACAGGATATCATAAGGATGTTGGTATTTGGATGATCTGAGCAGGATGTAAATTCAGTTAGAGTTGCTGCCAAATATTCTTGAATATGCAAACTGAATAATGAATGTCATTTGTTATGCCCTAGTTTTTAATCTTGTCAAATCTTGCTGCAGCAATGCTTATAACTTTAAACAGTTTGAATTTCATTAACAAATAAAAAATTCTCATTTTGGAACAGTTGTTTGGTCTTGTCAATACCTTGTTGGCAAATTCAAGGCAAACTGCAGAGAAAGATCTCTCTATTCAACGCTATGATGTGATTCCATTGTCTCCAAATAGTGGACTAATAGGCTGGGTTTCCAATTGTGATACCCTACACCATCTCATTCGTGAATATAGAGATGCAAGGAAGGTATCTAAATTATTCCAGTCCGTTAATATTAAATGGATCACAAATTATTTCAGAAGCTATTTGTTTTCTATTTTAATTCCGAATATGGTTATTGTAACAAGATTGTTGGCTATGTCAATGTAGATTTTGTGTTTCCTGTTGTTGATATATCTTTCTCTAACATTTGCAACCAGATATTTGTGAATTTGGAACATCGCCTGATGCTAGCCTTTGCTCCGGATTATGAACATCTGCCATTAATAGCAAAGGTTGAAGTCTTTGAGCATGCACTTCAGAACACAGAAGGCAATGATTTGGCGAAGGTTGGTGTATAAATGGACAAACATTCTTTATGAAATGTTATTGGGTAAATGTGTAAGTTGTATTTGGAATTCATAAAGTGAAGTTGGTAAACATGCACATGCTATAAGTTAGGACAAAATTGATTTAAGACAAATGAAGCATATTAGGAAGATAGTAATGTGCAATTCTCAACATTGCAAACTGTAGAATCATGTCAATGTCATATTTCCTATACAGCACAATGGAGCATACATTAAGATAGCCTGATTTTTGTTTTAAAATGCATGCTTTGTCATTTCTTAAAGTTTGCGAAATCTATCAGTTGCTTTCCTTATGAAGAGGAAAATTGGAAGGGTTATTTTGTGGATGGTTAAGGATGTTTGCTGGAAGGTTTTTTCATGATTTCTTTTAAGGTTTACATAGTGTTTCTTCTAGTATAATGGATGCGGGGATGGGTGGATGAGTTGGGGGCGCTGCAAATTTCTTTTCTGGATTTTGGGGTCAGTGGGGGGCGAGCAATAAAATAATATATAATTTTTTTTTTTTTTTTTAAAATACAAATGAATGAAAAGTATCTAAAAAATAATATAAACCATGGATGGAAGATCCACCGAGTACTCGGCGAGTCATGAAAAACTCGGGAGTTTTTCATCATGGCAAGTATTTGCGGTGTTTACTCGCCAGAAAAGCTTGCCGAGTTTCTGGTGATGACTCTCTGACTTGCTTGCAGGGTGCTAACATTTGAGACTGCACACTTGTGCATAGATTGGTGTTTGTGCTGCACTGGTCTTTGGCATAGAAACACACATTTTGAATGAAAAGTAGGTTCTCCATTTGCCTGGTTACACTATTGGTCATCTGTGAATGGGGGGATAATTCTAAGGGATCCAATTATGTAACCAACATGTCCTGCAATAATTTCTTGAAATAGTTGACGAGTTTGGGATCATGGTTAGACTCAATGGATGTTGGAAGTCCAAAGTGGACCACACTGCATTTGCAAATGATCTTCTTGCATGCAACTATGATGATCATCTTCAAAAAATGATACACGACAACGTAAACATTGCTATTCTGATGCATTGTCATGGGAATGCCCTTCAGATGATCTAGGATTGGATGATATTGATGAGGCTGAGGAAGAGCCATTGCCATCTACTACCAAGATGGAGTTCGAGCCACTGCCTTCCATGCCAAGCGAGGAGCCACAATGGACTCCAAGGACTAGAACCTCTACCTCACCCCTAGTTTTCAGTAGATTAGGGAAGAGGAAGATGTAAAGTGTTGTATTTACTTTTAGTTTTACTATTTTCATTTTGTCAGCTATCTATTGTATCAAGCTATCAGCCATTAGGATTCCGCATGAGGATGCGATTTTGTACTCAATTTGCATTCAAGAATTAAATCAATCAAATTTAATAGAAAACACTTTTGTACTCATTGGATACATCTTGTCATTGAATTTTGCAAAAAACGTGTTTCTAATGAAATTTAAGCAAATTTTTAAGTTACCGAGTTTTTTGCCGAGTCGAGTTTTTTGGGCCTGGCGAGTTTTTGCCGAGTCTGAGTTTTCCAACTATGATATAAACAAACAAAAAGAAGCCGAAATTTTAAAGAGCAAGTACAATTACAATTCATCGCTTCCATAGTCCATCTGATACATTGATAATCAGACACAATATGATATTATGAACCGTGACTATTGATTTATATTGAGAGATGCCAAAAAAGAAATGATGGATCATGCATAGTACATAAGTATATCGAGCAACAAGCTTAGAAATTGAAGTCACCATCTGATTGATATCTCGGAAACTGCTCCTCTTCCTCTTCCTCTTCTGTTTTGTTGTCTCTTTGGTTAATGCAAAACAAATAAAACAGACATGTTTAATTCGGATTTGGTGTTCATATGTCCTCTTACATCTTACGCTTGGATGGCTTTTTCTTAACCGAAGCACCAAGAGCCAGGCTGCTAGTTCAAATAGGAAATTACAAAACAGTAAGAATTCTACAGCCAACACAAACATCCTGCTACAGGACTGGTTTCACACCAAGGACAGAGTATCATATTATGCAGCGTTGTCTTGATTTCTCATTTGCCTTCATTCCTGGTTTGGAAGCTACGAAAACACTGCCTGATAGAGGAACTGTGGTCATGTTGATTGTGTTTATTTTTAAAATTTTAAAATTTTTAATAATAGAATGAGGGTTCTTAAGGGGTCCCCACCCATGAAAAGAGGAACAAGATCCAAACTGCATTGCTTTACAAAATACCAGCAAACAAACTAAAGGCTGGCAGAGAAAGAGACCAACGCCATAGCTGAAAGATGCATAACAAAAGGAAATGGCAAAAAAGAAAACCCAAATCCTCATTGAGGATAATCAACAGCATTGTGGCAAACACCCCAAACTCCAACTCTTGATGACATGCCAGCACCCCAACCTTCCACATCCATAACCACAATCTGATGGCTAGGGGAAAGCACTGACTGAGAAGTGTCACCATGAGCAGAAGGTTCCAGACTTGGGAAGTAAATCCCTTGAAAGAGCTCCCTATGCTCATAAGCTTGAATCATGCGATCACCATCCCAAACAAGTAACATCATCGAGCTCAAGATCTCCAATCGGCCCCAAGTGTGAGTCACTATCAAATTCTTAAGCTCCAACCTTAAGTCATTGCTTGAAGAACATGCATCCTTCACCCTTTGATAGACTGACGATTATTCCTTGCTTAAAACACTTATATTTCTCACAGATGCTGACACTTGCAACCCTTGAGCATGACCATCCTCCAATGGTGCTGAAGAAAAGGTAAATGTAGGAGAGCCAAAAAAACTTGGCAGGAACAGTTTCAAAAGCTATCCCCTCATTGCTACTAACAGAACTAGATGTCTAAAACAAGAAGCTTGGCCACAGAATCTTCACTTGTTGACTTTAGATTTAATGTCCCCTTCCTAATTTACCTTAGATTTACAACGCAACAAATTAGGGTTAGGGTTACATCTTACTAATGTAAATATCTCTTTAAATAATGCGATTCTGGATTTGAATACTGCAATCAAAACATAAGCAACATATACAGATTTATGCATATATATATTCAATCATATGGTTAGTCAAGACTTCATTGTATTTTCATATTACCGCTAATGCTATATAAGCATGTTTGGGATTTGGAAGAGAGGCATGAGGGGTCTGCCTGAAGCCATCTCTACACTAAGCTCCAGAGTGGATGTCTGCCAGAGCCCTCTTGTTTGCTTAGCGGCTTGTAACTGCTTTCCCATCGATGTCTCATCTTCCTAAAGACAAGTGCCATCTTGCAGAATTGAGCGGAGATTGTAAGTGGGTTCCTTGGCTCTTCTATGTAAGTGCCCTTTGGTCCTAGGAGCCATTATGGTCAACTCTAGGACGGCTTACTTACTTAGCCCTATTAAACCCCTTTTGCTTACATCTCAGGCCCTTCGCTACAAGATGGGTTTCAGACCAGTACGTATATATGATATCTATCATATAAATATATACTTAAGCACTCTTAATGCATGAACAATATGTATACATCTATGTATATAATGATCATGATTACGAAGATATAAAGCAATAGATATATCGCAGAACCTTTATTTGGATGACAGAAATCTGAGGTACTTAGTGATCTGCTGTAATTGTCTCTTCTAATATCTTCCTTTGTTCCCTTTATCACTGCTGGAATGATCGGCTATATGCAGGATTTTTTATTGCTTTATATATCTGTTCTAAAGTATTTATAATGCATTGTATTTATTTCTGCTTATCTTTATTTGTTCTTTCTGCAGATTTATCTCTGTTATATCTTTCTTGTTCCTTGATCGCTTGATGATCTTTGCACATGGTTTGACTTTCCTTTTATATCTCTATGTTCCAGTGAACTGATGCATCTCTTAGAAAGGAGGCGTCTATCATGAAAGAGTATGTCTCTTAATAAAGAAGACAAACATTCCAAAGCTGATGGCACCTTTAGGGAGATCGCACCTTTTGTTAAATGCTTAACAAAGATCTTTACACACCATTCTTATAGATTGCAGCCTTCATTCTATTGATCGCTGCTAAAAACAATTGCTGTCTATGATAATTGCTGTCCTTTAAATCGCTGCACATGTATATTGAAATTGTTCTTTTTGGCATGCATCAGTTACTTGTCTATTTGGTATAAGACAATTGTCTATCCTTAGAGAGAGGTCGGCCATTTGCATTCTTATTTCGGGGACATGACATTAGATATCCTTGAGATAGATTCAGTCAAACCCAAAGCCTCCAATACAAACCTCACCAAACTTAAAGAAGCTTCATTAGGACAATTAAAAACTCTCTGCACCTATCTATCAGTGAACTTTCCATGATACATTTATCTCTTTGACGAATGACGTGCCATGTGCCAACAAACTAGAGCCAAACCAAATAGCCATCTAGGTGCTCCCTGGAGGAGCCCTGTCTCCAGCACAAACAAACACACTGCAGACCACTCTACAAGTAGAAATAACACAAAATGAAACTTTTGAACCCACGCCATAAAAAGACAGCTGAGGGGAGAAAACACTAGCAGTTACATGCCAGCATGGGGGGGCACATCCTTAAAGCCTGTCTTTGAAAAGAAAGCCAATTAAAATGAGCTGCTGTTTTGTACTGCAAGTCCCCTACCTTAATGATTACAGGATGAAGTTGTTTAAAACTAGTAAATAATATCAGCCGAGGATTAACAAAGCAAATGAGTAATCAAGAAGGCTTATAATAAAAAAAATGATTTAACCCAGGCCAAAAATCCAAGTTATCACCATGTAATGCAGAAAATGGATCCTGATCAACTCCCACATTTGTGAGAAAGTATGGCCTCTTATTCCATTACCACTAGTAGTGTCTGAATTGCACAACTGAAAAAGAAGACAAAAGACCAAGTGCTTCCTCTAGACAGTGACCGTTTCTCCAATTGACACCAGAGCCTTTTTTCAAACCTTGGATTACATTTAAAGAATTGCCCTTGATCACAAGGTGCTACAGTCAGCCATGGAAGCCAACACAGGACCAGAAACTACCGTTTTCACCTCTAGAAGCATCATCAAAATTGAGCTTAAAAAACTAAGATTTAGAATTTGCAATATTCCTTTCAGCGATTACCCCATTAACAGGGGAATTGTGCTGATTATCAACATGATACTGTCTGTGCCATTTTCTACCCTGTTTCTTACATTACCTTTTGTTGTTAATGGGTTCTGCAGAGATATCCTAGACTTAAGTGAATATATTATCTATGGAATTGATTCTACAAAAGTCACATTATTTCTGTATACTAGATATTTGGTTCTTAACAATCCAATTTTAAATTTCAATTTGTTAATGTCCTAAAATAATATGCATTTCACTTTCTTATAACTATTCTGCAGTTCAAGATTTGTGTAAACTTTTGTTAATATTGTAAGTTGTGTTTAGTGCCAGTTTTTTTCATTGTTGTAACTTCAATTTAATATGCTAACTGCCATACAGGTCCTCTGGTTAAAAAGCAGAACCTCTGAAGTTTGGCTGGATCGTCGAACAAATTATACTCGCAGCTTGGCTGTTATGAGTATGGTGGGTGTTATCCTGTCATCCTTACATCCAAGCTGTTTTGATCTCGCAAGTTAAAAGCTTCCTAAAATTTTTCTATTGATTTTTCAGGTGGGCTATCTTTTGGGTTTAGGTGATCGACATCCTAGCAATCTTATGTTGCATCGCCTAAGGTTTCTTCCTTGCCGTGTGTTAAAGCATATGATTTGTTATTTTCTACAGTAAACATGTGTTCATATTTCTGATTAGCTTTGTTTCTGAAGATTTTTTACTCTAATTTATATTTGCTTCAGTGGAAAAATTATACATATTGATTTTGGAGATTGCTTTGAAGCTTCCATGAACCGAGAAAAATTTCCGGAAAAGGTATTGTGGGCATTTAACCTCTTATTAAAGATATTGCCTCTTGGGCATTTGCTTTGATTCAGCCCTACAGACTTTGTAGCATCTTTGAATTTTTTCAAACAGGTGCCCTTCAGGTTAACCAGGATGCTTGTCAAAGCTATGGGGGTCAGTGGCATTGAAGGAAATTTTATATCTACTTGCGAAAATGTCATGCAGGTCCTTAGGACAAATAAGGACAGTGTTATGGCAATGATGGAGGTAGTTAATGTCACTTTTAATGTATATAATGCCAGCCTGTTTTCGCAGTATTAAGTTATTTATCTCTGGGTGCAGGCTTTTGTCCATGATCCTTTGATAAACTGGCGACTGTTTAACATTAATGAAGTTCCTCACATGTCAAATCTTGCCAGCACACATGCTCAACCAGTAGTAAATAGTGAGGAGTCAATGCCAGCTCCACCTCATATGCATCCTCAGCGAGGAGCTCGTGAAAGGGAACTTTTAGAGGCATGAATATTGGCTTATAATCAATTTATTCGTAGGTTCTTCCCTGTATATAATTGGCTTATAATTTTTAATTTACTTATGTGCAGGCTGTAAACCAGTTAGGTGATGCAAATGAAGTTCTGAATGAACGGGCTGTGGTAGTTATGGCTCGTATGAGCAACAAGCTTACTGGACGTGATTTCCCATCTGGTACAGCTGGGTCTGTCCCAAGCAATGCAGCCTTGTATTCAGTTGATCGGAGTGGTCTTGGTGTTGGAGATACACGTGAAGTGGAGCCTGGATTGACAGTTAAATTCCAAGTCCAGAAGTTGATTGCTCAAGCAACATTGCATGAGAATTTGTGTCAGAGTTATATTGGGTAAGTTGTGCACTATGAATGTCTATGTAAATCATTTTCCCATGTAGATTTATGGATAGTTGCGATTCGATGAATAACAGCTGTTGTTATACTTATATTCACTTCTCTGAATTTTTAGCTATTTATACTTCATTAGTGTTCACAAGTAGGTAGGTTACTACACAAGGATGTCATCTCTGTTAGGTGTTCTATGACATGAAACAGGCAGATCATTTTTAGTACAAGTAGGTTTGTATATTGTAGGCTCATTCAAAGAAGTTTGTCTATAGGTTATTTTTCTAGAAATTCTTTTGGTTTGGTAAAATGAGGGTTAAATGTGACACTAGGCTATAAAAGAGAGAAGAACCAAGGCATTTTTGGCCCAAAATAACAACACCTTGTGCAGGAAATATATTCACTGAAGATTCATGAGTACAATAATATCTTCAACACCACCTTACAAACAGCAATACTTGAGAATACAGAGCTCACCTATGTCACAAGGCCGTGCTCAAGTTCAAATTCGGCAAGGGAAAAATTCAAATCAAATTCGAAGAATATAAATCTCTATATTTTTAATATTTTATTATGATATTAAAATACTTATTTATAATAATATTTTATATTACTATGTAATAATATTATATATTTAAATGTTTTTATAAACATTTAATATTATATTAAAAATTAAGATAAAATGTATTAAAAATTTAAAATGAAAAATTTAAACCTAAGATACCAATTTGAGCAGCAGGAAGTGCAGGTTGATTTATTTTCTTTTAACTATTGTTCCTACATAAATGCAATTAAATTACCATGAAAGATGTGTGCCCATGGCCTAAATTTGACAGTCGACCCTGCTTGTCAAGCCAATATTTTGTGATAGTTATCTATTCAGAGTTGCCTTTCACATGTGAAAATATATTTTATTTTTAAAAAGTGTATATATATATAATTTTTGATGGTCTGTCCAAAATTTTCCCTTTTATGTGATAGTCTTCGCAAAATTTTAATTGTAGTTTACTGCAAAAATCACTAAATATGACCATACAACCATCATATTTAGGCCCTGCATGTACCCACATTTGATAACAAACATATAGCACATATTTGAGGATGCACATATTTCGTTATAATATTTGAACTCCATAAATTAAGAAATATAGACATCATTACGCTAAAAAGAATTGGTAAATCTATAGACATAGCAGATCCTCAAGAAAAGGTTACGCCACCTCAACAAAAGTGCCGACTGCAGCCATTAATTTTCAGTGCACTGTGTTTGGCAGCAAAGAAACCCACGGTGGAGTCTTTTTCATCCAGGGGTATAAGCTCTACCAATCTGGAAATCCTGAAGCCAAACGTGATACTGCAACCAGTACTGCAGGTGACATTTTCATAGTTGATGTGCTTGTGGACATACAGTGCAACCATCACCACAGCGGGTGTTTTGGCGATGAACCCAGGCCTTGTCTATGACATCAGAGCAGGCAACTACATTCATTATCTTTGCAGTGCTGTTCTCTGAAAAATGACTGGAATTTCTCTATGGGGAAGCAACAATTATATTTAGGGTTTTCAATAAAATCTTTTGCATCGCATACAGATGATTAGTAAGACAAATTTTTGGGGATTGTAATGGTATTTGCCGGATTTCAAACTTTTTGGTTGAAATTTGGTGAACGTGTGACATAGGAGCTCACTATGCACCATAGTTGGCAGACTCGCCGAGTTGTCAGCGAGTCTTGAAAAACCCACGAGTTTTTTTCCTCAGCGAGTCTTTATGACTTAAACTCTGCCTTTTTTTTGTGTCGAGTCTTTGTCGAAAACTTGTCATGTTTTTGCATAGCAGGGTCCTATTGATGGTGTTTTTAGCGCAAACTGCAATAAGAAGCAAAAATCCCACCAGATTTTGAAATTCCATGGGTGACGGTTATTTAAAAATATATTTAAGTATAAGATATTGAATTTCTTATACTTGAAATATTTTGAAATATACTATCAAGATGTTTGAGATAGGTTCCGGATCCATGGGATTTAACATGTAGATTCTAGATTTTGGAGGATCCATCAGATTTCAGACTCAACCAAATTTTCAGGGTTTCAGACTTAGACAAATTCAGGGTTTCAGGGACACGCATTAGGGTGAAACAACAAGGACCCCTTACTAAAATGTTGTGGAATTTGACATGATTTTGCAATTCTGAGGCATGGAAAATAGGAGCTTTGTAGTGCATCCAGTTGTGAGCGGAATTGGAGCTTGTTTGAGGCCATTCACACGAAGAAGAGGAACAAATTAGCTCAAAAGTGCCTCAATGGCCTTGTCTTTGTGCAATACAACTTTCGGTTGCTCACAAAAATAATTGAGGACAAATCACTGGATCCTAATGATTTGGATGAGATAGATCCTTACAGTGATTGGACAGGGCGGGATGAGCAACCTCCATTGTTTACTGTGGAAGAGATTCTTGATTTCGAGAGACAGGCAATGGAGGATGTGGGTGCAACAGGAGATGTAGGGTTGGAGGATATTCATGAGGATGAGGAGTCATTACCAGAGCCAGATATTTTCAGGATGGTAGTCGAGCCTCAGCCACAACCTTCCATGCCAACCGAGGAGCCATCGGCACCGCATACTCGCAGGACTAGAGCATCTACCTCTTCCCTAGCTTTGACTAAATTAGGGAAGAGGAAGGTGTAAAATGTTGTATTTAGTATTTACTTCTAGTTTTACTATTTTCATTTTCAGCTACCTATTGTAATTTGTATCAGACTATCAGGTTTTCAGCCATCAGGATTCAGCATGAGAATGCGATTTTGTAATCAATTTGCATTAAAGTCAATCAAATTTAATAGAAAACACTTCTGTACTCATTTATGGACTCATTGGATTCATCTTGTCATTGAATTTTGCAAAAAAAATGTGTTTCTAATGAAATTTAAGCTATTTTTTAAGTTCCTGAGTTTTTTGCCGAGTTTTTGCGAGTTTTTTTTGACTCGTCAATTTTGGGCTTGGCGCTTCTTCTAAGTATACTAAGTGGATAAACCCTCAAGCAAATCTCTACACTGGAGGTGTTATACAAAACAAAGCTAGACTCCCTATGTCAAAATGGAGTGAATAGTTGAGCCTGGTCTGCTTAGTTCAAATCCTTGATGATAAGAGCCTTCTTCTTGCCACCTTTGTCCTAGTTAGCTTCTACAATTGGGTCTTCATTTTCTGCCCTTGTGGCCCTTTCTGTCGGCTTTGAAGGTCCCAGTCCACCAGCATTCTTCCTGAACCAAGTGTCTTCCTAGTCATCTCATTGTCCATACTTGTTTTTCTCATTGCAAACATCTTTCAATTTAAAGGCTTCCTGTATTTTAATGCGCTTTTTTATCTTCTGTTCTTTGCTGTAATGCTTTTCTTCCCTCTAGCCATGTTACTGATTGCTGATGTTTTGTAACTACATTTTTACGTCAAATACTTTTAACTTTGTTAAAGAAAAGAGAGACTGCCTATATCTTGTCCAGTTCTTTTCTCATAGAGGATGTAGCTCTGCTCAAATTCCTTAGAGAGAGCAGGGCTTCTAAAAATTACATAAATATCTCTACTCAGAACAATATGCGGGGTAGGAAGTAGAGGCTGAGCATTTTGATCACCAGATATTTGCTAAGCAGGTGTGTTGATGAGAGAGTGAGCATGGTGGTATTTCAATCAATTGATGCCTCCCCTCATGTTAAACCCACAATAATTGCAAGTCACCTTGCCCTTGAGCTCGCTCATTGTGTCATGCCTCTATGCAGGTTCCTTTCCACTGTTGCCTTCCATTGCACATTGTAGATTTTAGACATTGAAAAAAAATCAGCAGTATAACAACAGGGTTTTCATTCATTTGAATATAAAATTTTGGAAAAAGAAAAGAGATTAGAAAATCTACAACAGGGAGGCTTTTATGAATCGAAAGATTATAAAATTTTAGTGGCGTAACAGAGTGTTTTCATTGTTTAGGGTTTTGAACTTCGAAAAGCAGCAGAGAAAAATAGACTGAAAAGGAAATACCTTTACATATTCACTCCAATTGTCGATTATATCTTCAAACTGCACCTCCAATCAGTCAACAATCACTTCACCCTGCAGCTTTTGTACCTGCCGAAGACAAAAATAAGGAAGAACAAAATCAAAATTGGTATATGATGTTGCATTCCATCACCTGGTCCATTCTAAATCTTTTTCTGCGATGCCTGTGCCAAGCCAATATGAACTACATTGGACAAACATCTATCAATCTTTTTCTTCAAACAATGTATGTTTAAAGCTCGAGGAAAATTGACAAGCACATGATTATTGTACTAAGAAGCCACAAAATAGTGTGTCAAATCATGAGATTGTTCAAAGAGGTGTAAATTTTATTGCAAAGCAAAATGATGTGAGTTGTATATACAAACATACATTAAATTCATTTTTCCATTTCCTCATGCTTCTTGGAGCACTACAGAAAGGACAAGATGGAGTATAAGCCACATAAATAGAATATTTGGCAACATTAATCTCACTGCAGAAAATCATTATATTTTGCTTTTGTGGAAGAAATCTCACAATTCGAAAGTCTCATAGTAAAAATTGGCTAATGATTTTTTGTGCAATTTTCAGGTGGTGTCCTTTCTGGTGATCCGTTGAATTTTTTTTAATCAGCTTGTCTATATTCCTCGTTATTTAGTACAAGCAAATCATCAAAGTTGCTATGTGGTCTTCATGTAAGTAAAGGTGAAATTTATTAGTATTATTATGAGATACTCAATGATTTGTATGTGTGCTAATTATTTTATTTTGTTGTCAAGAAGAAAGCATTGTGATTTTAACATTTATCTTTAGACAGGCAGATGGCCTATATCCAGAATTATCATGTGCTTGTTTCTTTCATTTACTGTTCTTTATTGGTAATTTATAAAGCAAAAGTTTATAGGATACTTTAACTAAAGCCTTAAAATGGTTGCACTCTTTGCAGGTACGAGGATCATTATGACATGGAATTCAGATCTAGAGTCTTTCAAAGATATATTCGGGCGTGCTCTTCAAACTATACTCTTGCTTGTATATGTTTTGTGCATTTAAAAGGCAATGTGTACAAAATTTGCCCTTTCTGTATTTTACGAAGTGGGCTGTATATTATGTAAAGCCTATCTACTTAGCTTTGTGTACACACGATGTCAATTGGGCATGGCCCTTTTCTGTTAGAATATGCAACATATCTTCTCTTTCTGTATGCAAGGCTATTCAGAAATAAATGATGATAATGGCTGGTTTGTGCATTTGATATTTCCGATGGTCATTTCTATCTTACCAATGAAAATTCATTTCTTGTCATTTGAAATGAAAGATAATCTCATTTTTACAAAGGACCATGGACATATATCCAGCAATTTTGATTTTCGAAATTTTCCTCCTTTGTTATGTACCTGAATGTCATGGCAAGGTAATTTAATATTAATAGAAGGGTATGAGCCCAGCAAAATATAGATAATACTAATTGCACATTGATCGCCACAAACAGAGGAGCCATAGAAGGAGAAAAGTGGTTCTAACTCAGCAGATTATATAGTTTAGATTTGCAATGATTCCCTATAACTAGATAGCCATTGAAGAACAAAATTGGTTTGCAGTTTTCTACAATATTCCTCGCTATATTAGAACAAAACCATGTGTCGATAATATTATTGAGATAATTGTTATATATGGTGTTTTCGTGGTATATCACAAGAACTTATCTCATGTCCATGAATTTTCCACCTAGCACTCATTGCATCAGGTTGATGCACACACAGGTGAAGCACAACTTTCAGTGGTCTTATATTCCAGTACTATTCTAGTTCAAATGAAATAGAGCCCATTTAGTTTGTTGAAGGTTTTGCAAATGGGTTAGCAAGCTAAGTGGGCTCTCTTGTGGGGGAAACTTCATGGTTAAGTGAGCTTGAGCCAGAGTAGTACTAAAATGGGAGACTTCCTAGGAAATTCTAGTGCTTCGCCCTTGTGAGCATCACCTAGATCCCCTTGTGAGGATCATTCATGGTAATGAGAGATAGGTTCTTGGAAACCACTACTCATGAAATATGGGTTGAAGATTGACTTGAAAATACATAGATGAATTCTGATAAATCATCACATAATTATTGAGATAATCTAATATTATAGAAAAACATCGATCGAGTATATCTTTCATATATAAACTGATATTTAAGCAAGATAAGAACATTGGAAATTGAGAGGTGAGACTATTTGGAGACTTGCAACCCATAGACTTTAATACCAGTAAACCTTAGTTGATGTGGAGCCACGAGTTCCTCAACACGTTGGAGCACCTCATTTGGAAGTTGGCTGTGATAGTTATTAAGCTAGCTCGATACCCATGTATCTAGCTTTTGCCACATGTTACCTACATCATGACAATAATGACATTTAAATCGACAACATAAAAGTATTTAGCGTGTGTTTGTTAGTTCTTTGTACATAATAGTATTCAGCATGCAAAAACAACATAACTAATAATAATTAGCACTTAGAAACTAACGAGCATATCCAATATTGAAGTTTATATAACCGTCGTTTCCTGTTTCTAGACTGTAATGAAAATATCAAATAAAAAACAGCTCATCTCTATGCTCCTAACACCATATCGGTTTGCCAATTTGCTATGTATCTTGAGTTGCATATGAAGTATACGACAAATAAATTATAAAATTTATATATCTAAGTCTTTTATATACTACAAACAGACTAAAGTACTCAATACAGCTTATATATTATATCTTTTATATAAATTGGAAACAAAATAATCTAGACATTGCATATAGATTATGACAAGAATACAGAACTTGTCTAAACAAATAAGAAGCAGACAAATCAAAGATTGTCCATAAATATTGTAGAATAGATTATTAGGAGTGGATAGGTGGAGGTTTTTCTTGGAATTCACTACGTTGTTATTTACAAGTTAAATAATGCATATAAATCCTATGTAACTATGGTCTAGCATTTATTGTATACAATATTAGCTTGGAAAACTGCAAACCTCATTCTAAGTAGGATAGTGCATTTGTTTTCAACCTGCTCAATTAGTATAGAATACGTCGAGGATCGTGGAATAAGATGATACAATGTAAAATGATTGAAACAAGGATCTCACTCATTAAATTCATACTCTTGTGATTTCTAATTCATTTCACAATGCCTCAGAGCATCTTTTGGCATAAAACTAACATTAGCATTAACATTAATTCTGGCAAAAATGCACAATATTAACATTGTTCAACATGTGATTCGTTATATTTTAATGTTTCCTTGAACTTGTAATTCTGGCAAAAATGCACAATATTAACATTGTTCAACATGTGATTCGTTATATTTTAATGTTTCCTTGAACTTGTGAAAGGTTTGTAAGGTAATCTTAGCCAATTAGTGGGATATGCATGACCAAAAATTTGCCAAAACACAAGCTTCTATCCATTGCATTTAATACTATGGTTTCATTGTTCCCAAACAGATGTTAAAATATCTTGGGAAGATATCATGGTGAAAAGTCGAAGAACTATCAAAGTTAATACACAAGAAGCACAACCAGTGGCTAAGTAGTTTGGGGTAAAATGCACATCATTTTTACAACAATGATGCATTGCAAAAAAGTTGAGTTGGCAAAACATGATTGTAGTGATGTCCTCCACATCAAGTGTAGTTATAGAAATAGACAACTATATAAGATCTTTGTGCAAACAATGTTTAGTCAGTCTTGGTAGAACATACCTAAAGCTTGTCTACTTAAGTTCCAATAGAGTTGTGATTATCAATCAATTAGAGAAACATGTATAAATTGGAAAAATGTACCTTGACCTAGTGTAATGAAGTTATAATATAGTTGTCCCATTAAGCTGTTAATGGTAGTGAGCTCTTGGACACCCTCAGAAGTCCTTCTATGAGGCTGTGAATGGCTTCGGAGCTCAGGTCTGCTCATCCCAGAGTGGGTTCTGGCCATTTCCTTGTGCCCGTTCTTCCTCAGTTGTGGTGTGTGGCTTCGAGGTCTTAGAAAATGAGGAGTTTTATCGTAATAGAGGAGTGATACAGATTCAAAGGATTATGGCCCTCTCTACCCGATCTTCACAAATGGGTCATGTAATCATGGAAATCGTTTGTAGATGGAAAGATTGAGCTCTTCCCCAGTGCATGAGGATTCTTCATTGTGACTTTCGCTTCTTTTGAGCAGCGAGACTTAGTGCTTGATGGAAGGTTTTGGATGTGGGGTGAGTATTCCCTATCCATCAAACCCTGGACTCTTTCCTTAAATCCCCTCACCAAGATGCTTAATATCAGACCAATATGGGTTGGGCTTTCGAACCTCCCTCTCCAGTTTTGGGAGGATTCATGCTATGAGGGCATCGGTAATGCTATCGGTCGTTTCCTGAAGGTAGATTCTACTACCTCATTTATGGGGCATTCCACGGTTGCTCGTATCTTAGTGGATATTGTTAGAGTTGGCTATGATTGGAGCCACTCAAGATTTAGGACTTCATGAAAGCACAAGATAGATCAAATGAGAGAATAATTCTATTCTATCAATGAATGCAAAAGATTGTTACAATGTACATGATATGCCTTGCTTATAAAGACAAGGATGAAATGTAGGATGTTGTATTCATGTGACAAGTGTCTTAATCCTATGATATGTGACAAGTGTAGGATAAGATGTCAACTATCAACAACTAGAAACATCTAGTAGACTCACTAAGTCAACTTAACATGTGAATTATGTGTGATGTGTAAATATTATTTAACTAATAAATAGTTAAATAATATGAATTATTCACACAAGGGGAAATTAACTAGGAAATACTAAACTAGTTAGGAAAAACCCCCTATTCACACCAACACCCCCCTTAATTGCAACTTAGGGAATAGCTGACTAAAGTAAAGATGCAATGATGGGTCTCGGCTACTAGGCCATGTTAGGTACCCATGTACAACAAATCTCAAGTGGAGAAAATGAGAAAACCTCATAGGACAAAACTCCTCTCCAAAAGTGAGAATGCATGAAAGTGAAAGAAGTGATAGTAGGACTCAACATGACCCTCCAAGGACAACTTCTATCACATATTTACAATCAAATGACCCCATAGGAGAGAAAGAGTGAGACTATAGGTCCCCCCATAATGAAGTAGCTCCTGTGCCGATGGTGAATGCCTGAAGATGAACGCTGGAAAGTTTCCTATACCTATAAACAACATTTCTCCCCTTAGGAAAAAACCAATCCAAAGGCTGATGTAGAAGAAACTCCATCTCCAAGAAGAGATATGAGGGAAAAGTCTCATGATTGGTGCCTTTGAAAATTGCTCAAATGTCCACATGTCAGAATCGAAGGATGGCACTATGCAATGAGGTGTGACCAATCCAAAATCCTGGGTAGACTTACGAAGAACAACCTCTAAAGATGAAGTAGATGGGATAACAGTTGTTCTGTAACTGTCATCAAAGAGGAGAGATATTCCCTCAAGTGTGTCCTCCAAATATGCAATATGAGACTCACAAAACAAGTCTGATATACCTACCAAGAAAGTATCCCACAAAGCTGTATCTGAAAGACTAGAATAATCCTGCTCAACTGAAGTAGAAGAAATCATGTTGATGTCAATCTCTGAAGAAGTAGGAGAGGGAGGAGATGATAGCTCAACACTAGTCTCAAGAACCGAAGTGGATGAAAGAACACCAAGGTTCTAGTGACCAAACTTCACCTCAGAAATATGATTCACACTTGACACATGAGTGTGAATATCAATCAACGGATCTACAACATCATCAGAGGAAGCAAAATGGGAGAATGTATACAAGCGGGATGCATGATCAACCATCCTAACAACAAGGATATCTCTACTCTCCAAGTCTCTTATGATCACTGAATCAGGAGTGAACTCAACTGTCTTCCCTGCACCACAATGAGTAATCTGGTAGACGGAAAGGAGATTAGTTGACAAGGAAGGTACACACAATACATTATTGAAAGTACCCTCACCAATATCAATAGTTCATTTACCAATTGCATGCATGTATGTATTGTTACCCATCAAAATTGGTGGCAAAGTACATGACTCAAAGGAAGAGAACATCCCTTGTGAAGATGCCATATGATGAGAAGCTCTAGAATCAAGAAGCCATCTCTTTGATTGAAGACTTGTAGAAGCAAAGAGTGCTTGTCCTTTTCCCTTGTTTGTCCCATTAGCAATGCATGTTGTCCTTGTCTATGTAGATGATGATGATGTTGGTGTTTGGTCTAATCGTTGGGCAGATTTTATTCGCCAGTGGCAGTTTTCACTACTGCTGGTGGCTTAAAAACCCTGGTCGGTCGTTACATTCGCCGTTGGGAGTTCCTTTACCACCTACGGGCGGGTTTTAGCAGCTATCGGCTTAGGTTTGGCCCAGCTTGTAAATCTGTCAGCTGGGAAGTGTGCCTGCTGGTAGGAGATAGAGGGGGCCACTGGGGCCCGTGCCAAGTGGCACCCAGTGGTTGGCTAGTGGTACCTGCAATTGTAGGGTAGTACCCTACGAAAGATTTTGTCCGTAGAAATGAAAAAATAAACCTGCAGATAATTTAATTAGCTAGGGGACCAAGCTTTTACCTAGAGGATCTTCATGATTCGCTTGCACCATATGCCGCCTGCAGTACGTAGGTACAAAGATCTGCCCTGATGCTTGCAGAAAATTCTGCGGAATCTATCCGTACGACCGAGGGGTAAATGTTTTTGCCTTTTGCTATAACTTTGTCCAATTTCAATGAATTGACATTCGATCTTGGGGTTTTGGGCCTCTTGAGCATGATGGCAGGGTCGAATTTGACCTAAAGTGCTCTGAAAAATCATGTACCTATTGGATCTGGCATGCGCCTCCCAACTTCAAACCCTCATAGATTTGGCCTCCGATGTCTGATCTGGATGAAACAAAAGGCGATCTTGACTATCTCGAACCTCCTGAACATAATGGTGTGCTCAGATTTGTAACAAAATGCTCCAAAATGAACCTACAATACAAGGCCATAAAGAGGAAGACCTCACAAATTTGGTATTTCCATCATGTCTTTCTGATTCTCCAGGTCATCATTCGATGCAAGAGAAGAGTATACTCAACTATCAAGATCCACCATGATTTACACTCAAGATCTCTAAAAAATTGACTAACACAAAGTGATTCTTCTTAGAGCTCTGATACCATGTTAGAGTTTGTTATGATTGGAGCCACCCAAGATCTAGGACTTTATAAAAGCACAAGAGAGATCAAATGAGAGAATAATTCTAATCTATCAATGAATGCAAAAGATTGTTACAATGTATATGATATGCCTTGCTTATAAAGACAAGGATGAAATGTAGGATGTTATAGTCATGTGACAAGTATCTTAATCCTATAACATGGGACAACTATATGATAAGATGCCAACTATCAACAACTAGAAACATCTAGTAGACTCACTAAGTCAACTTAACATGTGAATTATGTGTGACATATGAATATTGTTTAACTAATAAATAGTTAAATAATATGAATTATTCACACAAGGAGAAATTAACTAGGAAATACTAAACTAGTTAGGAAAAAACCCCTATTCAGGCCAACATATATTGACATCTCCAAACCCTTGCATGGAGATGTTGTTTTGTAGGTAGGGGAAAGGCCTTGAAAACAACTGTTAGACTATGAGGGTATCCCCTTCAGATGCAGACGTTGTTTTGCTATTGGTCATTTGGCCTCTGGTTGTCCTCTCTCGCGTCGCAAGGGCGCTACAACTTGGTGGAAGGATGATCTCTTGGATCACTTGACTATTAGTGCATCCCAAGAGGATGGTTCATCTCAGGGGGATGATTCCTCTCAGGAGGATGAGCACCCTCATGAGTTGTTACCTGAGGGGGTGATGGTGGTTGAGGTTGCAACGAACCCCACGACTTCTCTGGATTCTTTTGATCGTCTTTCAGCTCCCTTGTCGACTCCTGCTTTGGGTCGGATTGCTACTTCATCAGTTCCTGTTATATCTTTGGATTTTCCTACTTCGGGTTCAGCATCTCTATGTGGGGAATATCTGGCTATGACATTTGCCGAGGTTCCAATCAAGACCTCTTTGGTCATGGCATTGGGTGAGGATCCCCTCACCTCGTTCTACGAATTTTGACTCAGAGCTTTCTTGAATGGTGGTTTAGCAAAAGAAGAAAGGACTTCCCAACTCTATTGTTGCTTTGCACCCTAGAGTCAATGGAGTTAGGTTTTCTAGATCGGGATCTGGTGTAGTGTAGCTCCTTTGGTTGGTTTTTTGTTTTTTAGTTGGGTTGCTGTGCATGTGTTATCGTTCTATTGTTTTTGGCTTGTTTGGGTCTGCTTGTTCAGCCCTAGGGGCTTGCTTGTAAAGGGACCATGACCCTTGTTTCTTGCTTATCTTAATAAAAAATATTCCAAAAATATTAAATTATGTTCAACTAGAGCTTGAATACACACTTACTTAAGAATGATGATGCTATATTGTGTGTTTGTAATGCCATTTTGTGTGCTTGTAACATGTGTCATTAGCCATGTTGAAATTATGTTTGTTGCGTTGAGTATGCTCTCTATCTTGTTTGGTTGCCTTATCAAGATCACCATGCCATTGTTGACGTTTGGGAATTTGTGGTGGTAGTGGTTGTGGAAACCTAGGAGTATTGTTGGAGATACTTATTTGTTTCCTGGCATTCATGCACTCTATCATGTCTCCTTTCTGATGAAGAGTGTGGCCAAATCCATGTATAGGGATAAATGATTGTGAATTTCGATGGTGTAATCCAAGTGGGGATGAAATGTGCCTACTTTTGACGTTTGTTGACATGATGAAAGTGCCAATCAATTGCACGACTCATAATTTCTTAGTACATGTTTGTTATTTGCAAGCTCATCTTTATATTTGTTTGTCCATCTTTATCATCAGTGGTCTACAAACAAAAGAGAAATGTAGGTTTATGCAATTATTAATTGAACTGACAAAAAATTGAATGAACAAAGTATGGTTGCAACCTCACCTATGAAGGTACATAGTCATCTAACAATTGACAATTTTCATTTCGTCTAATGCCATCAAATTTATGAGATATCTCCTACATTGATATGGTGACACATGTTAAGCAATACTTGCACATAGAATCGTATAACAATACAATGAAAAATTGATTGTTTATCAAATACCAAATGATCAAAAACACTTATGATGCATCCTCTATACATGCAACTATACGAGCTCCATTGTCACTGTTTGCATTGAAGGTGTGAGACACATGTTGTCTCTCCCTAATCAAATTTTCTTTGATAATGTGTTTGCATGTGTATCCTTGCATTGAAAAGTTGCAAGAGCACATACAAATGTTGGAAGAGATGCCATGCACCTGGTGTAAAAACAAGGATCATTCGCATTTGTCACCCATGTTATATGATAGTTAGTGTGAACAAACATAACATGGCCATCTAGGATTTACAAGGATTCAACACAAAATGTGTTTTCAATTTTATGGATGTCAAAGTTTATGTAGAACCCATGTTTCTTGCTAACTTGCATCCACTAATAATATACATAAATTTATGTTAGTCACTAGTGTGCAGACCAATTAACATGAGGATGTGAGACACATTGAGTTGTCTTGTTGAATCGTATCTTTAGATGTGAATGGTAGGACTATATACTGCCATTTTCCTCATATCCCACACACATTATGTCAATCCACCATTCTTCAAAATACTACACTAATAATCATCAAGAAACATGCAAGTCTCAGCATTTGCAGCATCCTCGTTTAACAAACAATGCATGATAGGTCAAATACTGAAATATATCTCACTTGGCTATATCATATTTGACCTTCACATTCAAGTTCTTTAGCCATGAACATCTGACATGCTAGGAGCACAAACATATTTTACATTGAAATATTTATTTGCATCATGAAATAGTTGCTCATTGTTACCAACCTTAATGCAATTGATTAGGGTATGATCTAAAAAATTAAAAAATACAAAGTTGTAATAAAAGATCAACCACCTGATAGCTTTGATCTCAACATTTGCATCTTCTACCATGAATAAATTGAGTCTCCATTCAATGAACTCTTTAAGTGGGCTCTTTAGAAAAAAAATACATTTCCAATATGCAATATTAGATGCACAAGTCTTGGACATGATGACCGATGCCATTGGTACCCCCATATGCTTCAAATCAAATGCAAACAAAGCGTAGAACTAAAATTGTTATAAGGCACATGATACTATGTGTCAATATAATGTCTTATATGAGTGTACACATTTTAAAATGAAGTCAATTAAAGAATATACAATGAACCTTCATTGTATTCATGCTAAACATAAAACCCATGGACAATATATTGTTGCGACCATACTAAAGCACCCACTACAATTGTTCTATTATTTGATTTTTAAAAATAAATGTGATATATCCATCTCTGTCAACACCAATGGTATTGTATTCTTGATATGTGAGCTACTTGTTGAAGTTGGCCAAAACCCATCGAGTACTAAGTAGATATGCCAAACTTAAGGGATATATGTTTGGATTGAAACCCTTTGCAATTGATAATAATTTTGTTTGTACTATGGACTCACAAACATTTTTTATAACATGTTGAACTATCAAATTTCTCATAGCAAAGATCTTTTATTTCATTTGGTAGTCCTATTGAGAATTAACAATTCGACATAATCATGCAAGATCCAATTGTAGGGGCTTTAATGCACAATATAAGTTGTGAGGGGTTTAACATGGTCATTTAAACTTGGTAGTGAATCCCATCCTTAAGGTAAGGCCTCCCTTGGATAATCCCTAAAGAGCTCACAAATACAACACTCATCATAGTCAACCTTTCAAAGTATGTATGGAGTCATTTCATTGGCTCTATCTTATGTAACTTCATGTCATGTTCACATTTCTATCTCTCTTGACCAATAAGATCAAAACACATTTTGTGTTTTCTTTTGTTCTAACTAAGATTAATATAGGCACATTCAAGTGCATTTAATGTGAAGGCAAGATTATCTCATGTCATATATCTAGGACCCAACAAATGTTCAATGAGATTGATGATACGGGTTTCGATGCACAAAACAAGCTATAGAGTTTAATATCACTGTTTCACCATGTGATTGACACATAACATGCTTGCATAACACTATAGATATAAGGTCATTAGGCCATCAATAGGACATAGGGAGGCCAACCAAGCCAATGCCATGGTGCTACAAAGCAATTGTTGGTCATCCTCACATTATGATAAAACAATTTAAGAGCTTAAAGACCAATAGACACCAGCCAACAAAGAAAAATAACAAAAACATAGAAGATAAAGCATTTTAAATTATGACTTAATCAAATGGTAGGGAAAAAACATACTGAAATCAAGGGACGAGGAATAAATTCATGGGATAATTTGTGCACATTTTAACAATGTTGTTTCACCCAGTTGTGACACTGGGTTCCCATCAAAATTTGAAGGGCCTTTGACATTAAAATAAAATCAAAGAAGGTGTGCTGACTTAGAACAAAAAAAGGCTTTGACGAGGCTCAAACAAAACAAAATCCTGCAGACTTGGGGAAAGGGTGGGTTCAAACAATTTTCATTGTAACTAGAGGGAGCCCACCATGAACAAAACCAAAAATTACCCAAAAAAAGACTATAAGCATGAAGTCAGAGATCAATCCATCATGTATATAAACTAAGGCTTCTCGGCACAAGGGTAATATATAGACAAGAAGTCATTGACAAGGTTAAAATATAGTAATAAAAAAAATTCAAAACAAGTCTCAGAAGACACATAAAGAGTCCAAAAATATATATGAACAAGGGTTCGAAAATAGAGGCACAAATAACATATATTTTAAAACACATTTGAACCAAAATCAATAACAAATTTTAGTCCTGCAAGCATGCACATAAGCAATCCAAGCCAAACCATGGACTTATGTACACTCATTGAAATTCAATATGAAACATGAAAACCACATGGCCAAAAAATAGAAAATCTCTACAAATCTAAAATGTCATGATACAATTTTCAAGTGTTTTGAACAAAGAAAGTGATTGATTTAACTTGGAATGTAAAAGTGACACAAGGCCATGCACACATTGTTGAACACACCATGATACTAAGAGAGGGGAGGGGTGAATCAGTATCTAAACAAGCTTTAACTTCTTCAGAGAAGATTAAAACTTAAGCATTATAGTATTAACATAACCATGAATAATTAACGCAATACACATCAACACATGACACCAAATATACGTGGAAAACCCAAGAAGGAAAAAACCATGGTGAGGATTAACTCACAATATATGAAGCTCAAACTAACAACTTTGTTTTAGGGTTACAACCCAAGGAATCTACTCCCTGAAAACTTTGATTTAGGGTCACTCCCAAGGAAGCTACTGTTGCAAGTATGTGCTTACCGGTGTTGTCATTGGTGCCAATTGTGTTCTTGTTTTGATGCTTAATTGTGTTGAGTTAGTTGCTTTGTATGGGCTTATATAAGTGTTGAAGATAATGAGAAAGTGTTCTTGATATTGAGTTTCCAAGTGCTTTTGAAAAAAATTGCTCTCCTAGTGGAAACAATGTGTTGTAGAGTTCCCTGGCTTGCTAAAATGCAGTATGGTGTTTTGCTCCGCATATTCTGTATATTGAATATCTTTGTCTATGGATTGGAGGTTATGTTAAGGAATGTCTGTAGATGCTATGTTTCAAGTTTGAGCCTTCGGTATGAAAATTTGAGTGAGTTCTATTCGCCAGAGTAAAAACTATTTTTTCTGTGCATTTAGTGGTGACAGGGAGAATGTATTATGCTCCACATTTCTCCGCATTTGAGTCTTACAATTTGCGGTTTTGGAATTAAGTTTGTAATGATGTTATGTACCTTCAATTCAAATGGTTCATGATTTGGTGGACCGCAAGCTATCTTTTCTTTATGACAGTGGCCAACAATGATGTTCAAGTGCTCCGATTTGAATAATCTTGTGGATGAAGTGTTTAGAGGTTGTGTGAATGTTCTTGGTGATTATAACGTGCTTGTGGATGTCTCTTGATCATGTTCCTATCTTTTGATTGGTTCACAAAGTGTAATCTGGATCATGCATGAAGCGTGTTCTTAAAGGTCTTAGTGTTAACGCCAGTTTTAGCCGACTTGGTTGCTTTCACTACTTGCGATTATACTTTGAGTTTGCGATAGCGTGTTGTTGCATGGAAGATTGCATTTGAGTCCCAGCTAAGGAGTGGTTTGGTCCGCATTCATTCTTTCTCTTTCATTAATCTGTTTAGGTCCAGACCTATTCTAATGTATGTTTGTTTGCCGACCTTGGAGATTGTTCCAATGGTTGATGATTGTAATGCCGACCTCGATGATCATTCTAGGGTTGATGAATTGTATAAATACTTGTAATGAAGTCGTGAAAAATGTATCCAAGTGCAAAGATGAAAATATAATTGTGAAGTGAAAAAGTAGAGCAGAGTAGATGATGTTTATTGTGCTTCAATGGAACTGAACCTTGGCATAGTGTAGATGCTACTATCTCAGTTCACCAACTCTTGCAATGAGCCACCCATCGGCAGTGAGCCTCTTCTTTTGTAGTGAGCAATCTGGGCAGTGAGCCCTAAGGTAACGAGCCTCTAATTTTTGGTATTATTATTACATATTATATTGCGAGCTAACACTCATCGTGGTTTTTCCTTTATTGGGGTTTCCATGTAAAAATCTGGTGTCTCATGTACAAATGTGTTTAAGTTTATGATTTCATGCTTTCATGGTTAAAATGCAATAACAATGATTAAATGGATGATGTATTAATGGTTTTGAAGTATTGGTTACAACTGATTCACCCTCCCTCTCAGTTGTCTTTCCCTTTTCAACAACTACAACTCCCTAAATAATTTGTTTTAGGGTCACTCCCAAGGAAGCTACTATTCCCTAAATTGAGATCAAACTAGGAACACATTATAGTATGACAACTTCTCTCTACTGCCTAAAAAATGACAATGAAGCTCACACCTTTGATGATTGCAATTCTGCCTCTTCACACTTCCTTCTGATGATCAGATCAGTTAGGCACACTCTACACTTGATCACTATCAAATATATGTCTTCAAGATAAATTAGGATAACATCTACAACTTCTACTCTTTCTCCTTCAGTCACACATCATAATGCATTCATTCTGCTCCTTATCTTACTTGTGAACCTTATCAATCACATTGCAATCACACCTCACCTAACTCAATTTGATTTACAATTTATACATGATATTACATTGATTACATTGCTTGTCAGCTAGAGACAACATGAAAAATACATTTACAAGTCAGACATACAACACACACCATGAAATGTGTGGAGGACAAGTCCTAAAGAAGACCACATGCTACACCAGCAGAAGACCCATGCCTTGCGGACATCAACACTTGCTTAACCAGGTCCAAAACATCCTCCACAATATCAAACAACAAGGAATTACATCTGCACACTCTGCTCATTTAAAATAGGACAGCCTTAAGCAAAGACATATGAAACTTGAAGCATAATGGCCACAATAACTTGAAAACCTTGTGTGGTACTGGAAACAAGAAAGATCTTCATGAAACTCTTCTAGATGAGTCTATAGGACTCATACAACATCTCCAAACACTCCTTTATCTCTGCACATCAAAGATTTTGTGTCATACATCTTCAACCATAAACTCTGAGAACAACTAGTGATTAGAACACACTGCAACATATTGTCATTAAAAAACTAAGCTTGTGGACCACCAAGAAACTTGAAACTACAAGGAAGCATGTAATGTACATCCATAAACATGTCCACAAAACCACAAAGGAAACCATTCACATCCAGAGGAATGCTGAGCATTCCAACAGGCCTTCAACACTACCTTACTCTGCCAGAACACATGCTTGTGCTCTATCATGCATAACTTTCACAGTGGAAGGACAGATGATTCAAAACTTTGGAATTATCACCTTCACTACACCCTGAACATAGTTCCAGAATTGCATAGCCATAACTGCAAATGCGGAGGAATGCAGAGCATTCCATTACTGTATAGGAAATGTCTTTTTTAGAACCAACACTGTCTTCAAACTGTCAACTGCAAAACATCCTTCTGGTGATCTTAGTCAAGCTTCTAATTCCCATATTAACGTATCTTCTTGATGATTCTAATCCCATCTTAATATGTCTTCTTAATGCTTCTAATTCCCATCTTAATATGCCTTCTTGATGCCTCTAATTCCCATCTTAATATAACTTCACACTCAACTCTACATTGATCAAGGCATGACATCCAACCATGAACTGTATCTTCTCTGCTGGATAGGACATGACATCCAACCATGAACACCATCACACATCCATGATAGCATTTACATCAATGACAACCTTGTGACAGTGTTGACACCAATAACAACCTTAGGAACCATATGTGTAACAATCTCCTCCCTTGGCATTGATGGCAACATATACCTACATATTTCTCCCCCTTTGACATCAAGGACAAAGGGCAACTTGTTCACCCTTAGGGCATAAATTCTTCTTGGAACAAATAGATCCCCCTATCATTAGCAACCACTACCTTCTCCCCCTGAGAGGAGGCCACAATCAATCCAGGAAAAAGATATGACATGAAGCACTCCCACTGGATAGATGCACCACTATGCATCTAGCAAGGAGGGGAAATTACCCCTAACCTCTGTCGGGGATCCTCAAACGTGTCCTTTACAAGAGCCTTTGTGAAAATATCTACAATCCGATCCTTTGTTGGAACATATTCCAACTTCACTTCTTTATCTGCAACCTTCTCTCTCAAAAGTGATAACTGTTTACTATATGCTTGGTTCTAGAATGCATCACTGGATTCTTGGAAATATTGATAGCACTTGTATTGTCACACAAAATAGGAATAGGCTCATCATACAATACCTTGATATCCTTTAGGGTTTGCTTCATCCACAACACTTATGTACAACAGGATGTTGTTGCAATGTACTCTGCCTCTGTAGTTGATAAGGACACTAAATCTTGCTTCTTACTCTGCCATGAAACCAATCTGCTTCCTAAAATGAAAGCACCACCACTTTTACTCCTATCATCAACACAACCAGCCCAATCAGCATCAGTGTAGGAACTCAAATAAAATTCATTACCTCTTGGATACCATAATCCATAATCTGGAGTTCCCTTCAAATATCTGAATATTCTTTTCACTGCCTTGTCGTGTGTTTTCTTGGGATTGGCTTGATATTTGGCAACCACACATACTACATGCATAATATAAGGTCTAGGAGCAGTTAGGTACAACAATCCTCTAATCATAGATCTATAAGAAGTATGATCCACCTCCAGAGACTCATCATCCTTGCTCAAGTGGCATCCAGTGACCATGGTAGTACTCACTGGTTTTGAATCCTCTGTACCAAACTTCTTCAACAACTCTTTGACATACTTAGCTTGAGAAATAAAGATACCATCATCTAGTTGAGCAATTTGAAGTCCAAGGAAGAAAGACATCTCACCAATCATAGACATCTCAAACTCTTTTTGCATCTCCTCTATAAACCTCTTACACATATGATCTCCACCAAAAATGATGTCATCAACATATACTACAACTATCAATATCATGTCTCCTTCCTTGATGTAAAGATTGATATCTGTAGTACCTTTCTTGAAGCCTTGTTGAAGTAAAAACTTGTCCAATCTAGCATACCAAGCCCTAGGTGCTTGCTTGAGACCATACAAAGCTTTCTTGAGTCTACACACCATGTCTAGACCTTCTGATATCTGAAAACCATCTGGTTGTTTAATGTAAACCTCTTCTTCTAGATCACCATTCAAAAAAGCTGACTTAACATCCATCTGATATACTTTGAAGTTCTTATGAGTAGCAAGGGCAAGAAACATTCTGATTGCCTCCATCCTGGCTACCAGAGTAAAAGTCTCCTCAAAATCAATGCCTTCAACTTGAGAGTAGCCCTTACATACTAACCTTGCTTTGTTCCTTACAACTTCACCTTCTTCATTCAGCTTGTTCCAGAACACCCACTTTGTTCCTATGACATTCTTGTTGGCTGGTCTAGGAACCAATTCCCAAGTCTGATTCTTCTCTATTTGATCCCGTTCTTCTTCCATTGCTTTTATCCATCCATCATCTTTGCTAGCATCATCAAAGGTTTTGAGTTCTACTTTTGATAACAAACACAAGTTTACTTGCTCATGTGTCTTAGTGAACCTTCTCCTTGCCTGCACACTTTCATTCTTATCTCCAATGACCTGGTTTGCGGAATGGTTCTTCTGAACATACTTTGTTGCAGTCTTAGGCATCTGCTCTGGCTCTTGTTCCTTTTCTTCTTTCATTTCTTCTTCTTCATCTTCAATGTCAGATTCAGAGTCTTCTGAATATTGTGAGATCTGATACAAGTCTTCATCTACTTTGACATTTGTGCTTTCAATCATCTTCCCTAGTCTTTTGTTGTAGCATCTATAGGCCTTGCTTCTAGTTGAGTAACCAAGAAAGATTCCTTCATCACTTCTTGAATCAAACTTTCCTAGGCCTTCTTCATCTCTTTTGATATAGCATTTGTTTCCAAAGATCCTAAAGTATCCAATAGTGGGACGTCTTCCATACCATAGCTCATAAGGGGTCTTAGAGCTATTGACCCTCAGTTGCACCCTGTTAATTAGGTAGACAACAATGTGAATTACTTCCTTCCAATACATATTAGTTAAATCTACACCTTTCAACATTGCCCTTGACATCTCTTGCACAGTCCTATTCTTCCTTTCAACTACCCCATTCTGCTAAGGGGTTCTAGGAGCTGATAGATGTCTCCTAATACCATGATCTTCACAAAACTTTTCAAATTTATTTGAAGTGAACTCACCTCCTCTATCAGACCTTAAACATTTGATGTTAGCATCCATTTCATTTTCAACCATAGCTTTGAAAACCTTAAATTTATCAAGGGCATCTATTTTTTCTCTTAAGAAAGTAACCCAAGTCATTCTAGAATAATCATCAATGAGAAACATAGAATACATCTCGCCTTGTTGACTTTTTATTCTTGTAGGGCCACATAGATCAATGTGGACCAGCTCTAATGGCATTGAAGAAGAATACTCCTTGCTTTTGAAACTTGTCTTTGCCTGCTTTCCCATTTGACATTCCTTGCATACTGTGTTTGCAGGCTTGATTATCTTGGGCATGTCTCTCACTACATGAGTAGAGATGATCCTTACCATATTATCACAATTGTTGTGGCCCATTCTTTGTTCCACAACCAACACTCACTGGATTGAGCCAACAAACATGTTCTTCCATTTACCTCCTTCAAATGATAGATATCACCATATGACTTGATACCTTCTGCAACTAGTTTTCCGGACCCTACCTTCCTAATTTCACATCTGACTGACACTGAGAAGATTGTGCTTTAGCCCTTTGACATATAGGACATTCTCAGTCCCGTTCTTCCCATCAATAGTTATGGCACCCTTTCCACATATTTGAGTTGACTCATCACCACAAAACTTGATAGCTCCACCATCCCATTTCTCAATGCTGATAAACTTCTCCTTGTCACTAGTCATATGATTTGAACAACCACTATAAGTTACTCAAGCCTTGGCTTCTTCTCTTACATAAAAGGTAGTCCATACAACCATTGATCTATCATTGTTTTGGTATATTTTCTAGGCATCAATCTTCTCACATTTTCCAACATCATCCTTTTTGTTACCAACACTCAAGGCCATGAAAAGTGTTTCATCATTTGAATCATCATGATCCTCATCTTCTGAAGAATAATTGCTCTCTATAGAATACAAACTTCTTTTGAACTTGTTTCTCTTGTTACTACCCCTTGATTCTTTAAAAGGACATTTAGAAGCAAAGTGACCAACTTTCCACAATTGAAACATTTGAAAGGTAACTTACCTTTGTATTTGCTAGTGCCTTTCTTCAGTATTCTCAGAAAATTTGCTTCAACTTCATCAGAGCTCTCATCTTCATCAGCAATTTCATCCTTTGTCTTCATAATGACTTTGAAGGCTGCTTCTTTCTTTGGAGAATCACTACCATCTCATTTCAAAAGCAGTAAGGGTACCAAATAATTTGTTTACAGTGTATGTATCCAAGTCTACATTCTCCTCAATAGCAGATACCTTATGACTATAAGGTTTGGGGAGAGATCTCAAAACCTTCTTCACAATTTCATTCTCTTGCACTTTGCCACCAAGACCTTTGATGCCATTGACCACTTCATTCTCCCGGAGCATATATCCAGCAATATCTTCATCCTCTGTCATTTTTAGGGTCTTAAATTTGCTTTTGAAGATTTGCATCTTTTCTTTCTTTACTTTCTTATCTCCTTCGTAAATGGTTTCAAGTTTAACCCAAACTTCTTTAGCAGAACTGCAACTTGTTACCTTTGAAAGTTCTGAATCAGATAACCCACTCATGATAGCAAACTTTTCCTTGGCATTGTTATCATAATGCTTAACTTCATCTGAGTCTATAGGAGTAGTAGTAGGAATAGTGTAACCAATCTTGACAAATTCCCAAACACCGTACTCTATAGAATTGATATAGGATTCCATCCTTAGCTTCCAAAAAGCATAATTTGTTCCATCAAACCTAGGTATCTTGATGGATCCATTAGGTACCATCCCGGACCTTCCTCAAGTGGTTAAGTTTCCTTTAGAGGAACCTGGCTCTGATACCAATTATTGAACACACCAAGATACTGAGAGGGGGGGTGAATTAGTATCTAAACAAACTTTAACTTCTTCGGAGTAGATTAAAACTTAAGCATTACAATATTAACATAACCATGAATAATCAACACAATGCACATCAACACATGACACCAAATATATGTGGAAAACCTAAGAAGTAACTCAAAATAACAACTTTGTTTTAGGGCTACAACCCAAGGAAGTTACTACTCCTTGAAAACTTTGATTTAGGGTCACTCCCAAGGAAGCTACAACTCCTTGAAGACTTTGTTTTAGGGTCACTCCCAAGGAAGCTACTACTCCCTGAATTGAGAACAAACTAGGAACAGATTACAGTATGACATTCTCTCTATTGCCTGAAACACTAACAATGAAGCTTACACCTTTGATGATTGCAATTCTACCTCTTCACACTTCCTTCTGATGATTAGATTAGTTAGGCACACTCTACACTTGATCACTGTCACATATATGTCTTCAAGATGAATCAGGATAGCATCTACAACTTTGGCTCTTTCTCCTTTAGTGGCACATCATAATGCATTCATTACTCCTTATCTTACTTGTGAACCTTATCAATCACATTGCAATCACACCTCACCTAACTCAATTTGATTTACAATTTATGCACGATAGTACATTGATTACATTGCTTTTCAGCCAAAGATAACATGAAAAATACATTTACAAGTCAGCCAGACAAAACACACCATGAAATGTGTAGAGGACAAGTCCTAAACAAGACCACACACTACACTAGCAGAAGACCCATGCCTTGCAGACATCAAGACTTGCTTAACCAGGTCCAAAACATCCTTTAAAGCATCAAACAACAAGAAATTACATCCACACACTCCGATCATTTGAAAATCAGATAACCTTAAGCAAAGACATGAAACTTGAAGCATAATGGCCACAACAACTTGAAAACCTTGTGTGGTACTGGAAACAAGAGAGATCTTCATGAAACTCTTCTAGATGAGTCTACAAGACTCATACAACATCTCCAAACACTCCTTTATCTCCGCACATCAAAGATTTTGTGCCATACATCTTCAACCATAAACTCTGAGAACAACAAGTCATTTGTAACACACTGCAACATTTTGTCATT
Source organism: Cunninghamia lanceolata (assembly GCA_027924645.1). NCBI lineage: Eukaryota > Viridiplantae > Streptophyta > Pinopsida > Cupressales > Cupressaceae > Cunninghamia > Cunninghamia lanceolata. The sequence continues at coordinate 1,334,736 of BSBN01001170.1, forward strand.
ACAAAACTGAGCTTGCGGACCACCAAGAAACTTGAAACTGTAAGGAAGCATGTAATGTACATCCATGAACATGTCCACAAAACTACAAAGGCAACCATTCAATCTAGAGGAATGCTGAGCGTTCCAACATGCCTTCAACACTAGCTTACTCTGTCAGAACATATGTTGTTTCTCTGTCATGCATAACTTTCACAGTGGAAGGATAGATGATCTAAAACTTTAGAATTATCACCTTCACCGCACCCCGAACACAGTTCTAGAACCGCATAGCCATAACTGCAAATGCGGAGGAATGTGGAGCATTCCATTACTATATAGGAAATGTCTTCTTTAGAACCAACATTGTCTTCAAATTGTCAACTGCAAAACATTCTTCCGGTGATCTTAGTGCTTCTAATTCCCATATTAATGTATCTTCTTGATGCTTCTAATTCCCATCTTAATATGTCTTCTTGATACTCCTAATTCCCATCTTAATATAACTTCATACTCAACTCTGCATTGATCAAGGCATGACATCCAACCATGAGTTGTATCTTCTCTGCTGGATAGGACATGACATCCAACCATGAACACCATCACGCATCCATGATAGTGTTGACATCAATGACAACCTTAGGAACCATATGTGTAACACATATGATACCAAAGATAATAGACTCAAAAATCCATATTCTCAAAGAGAGGGTCCCTAGTTCAAGGAAAATTGGTGCGTGTTGTGTAGACTAGAACAAGAATTTCTCTAAAAGATTGGTAGTGAGCTTGGTAACGTTCAACTTTTAGATGGGGGATTTCCATGGTATAAATCTTTTGGAAAATCTAACACATCCTTGTTAGCATACCAAGCCTTGGCTTTTTGAGTATCATACTTCAACATTTTCTCTATAAGACAATAGATCAAGTGAAAAGCACCAAACACAGGAATAATGCTTACTCTTAGATTTTTGATATCTCCCTCCTTAATGTTAGTGTAGGGTAAACTTATCTAAACAGTCCACTCTATCACTCTGCATTCCTACATTGAATTATCAACCAAGGAGTGTAAGCTTATGATGGTACTTTCAAAGTATATGCCTTCAGGGCTCATATGGTTCCTAAACTATTCTATCTTAACTTTAAACAAACAAATCTATCTTACTGGAATTGACAGAATTACAAAATAGTGAAAACTACTATAAATCCTAGTTGCTACGGGTACCTACAACAAGGTCTGTAGATAACTATTACAACAGGGAAACTATAAAATTAACTTAATGAATTGACAAGAATGAAATGGCTAACCGTTGACCTCCGGAGGATTTCTAAACACACTAATATGCATTTTTTCAAGAACTATATTTGATAAAAACATAATACTAACTTGAATTGAAATTGCGATTAACAGAAAACTAATAAACCAATATTAACTGAAATGAAATAAACAAGGAGAGAATCAGTACCTTGAGTGGCCAGCTCAAGAGACTGTCTTCCTTAACTGAAACCAAATCTAATCTAGATTTTATGTATCTTTGTAACACACATCGAAGCTTAACTTATTCCATGCACAAAATCAACTCATATCAAATTGTTCAACAATGAAATCTTTTCTGTCATATCCAAATTGTACTCCATAAATGTAACATGCTTGAGTCTTTACACATAGAAAAGGAAAATGATAGTTGAATTGAACTCTTTGACTCTACTACCTTATATATCTCATCTTCCCCTTACTATACAAAAATGGAGAGAGCGTTATTTATTAATTAACTGACTCTAATCATTTACCGCGCCTAGATACTAGGTCGTGGAGTCAAGATCACATTCATATTCTAACTGACTATAAGAAGAAGAATTCAAATCAAATTAGAAGTTTGATGCATGAACAATGTCCATAACCATATTTGAAACAAATCCACTCCTTAATTTATTACTATCCATGATGTTCCATAATTGTCTTTAGCTGTCTCTGCATTCTTAGCATTGAAACTCATACTTCTATTAATTCCTTTGTCTGCAACCTGCTACAAATGCTCGACCTCATCGTGACACGTCCAATTCTACACATAGAATTAGTTCCCAAAGCATATACCACAAGCATTCTCCATGACTAACCATAAAAACATCTCATTTATACTTTTATACATATCTATATCTAATTCACTCATTAGATAATATGATCATCACATTCGATATTAATATTATAAGTTGAGGTCCTAGAAGTATAAAGAAGGTCAACATATCGTAGTGCAAACATGGATAAATGTCTTCAAGGATGCTATAAAAGAAGTCTTTGAAGTATAAAAAGTAGCTTAAAAGAGACTAATTCTGCAGTCCATCATTCCCCCCAACTAACCTTTTGCTTGCCCTCAAGCAAAATTACTCAAACAGATACCTAGGAGAATGAATTATAATGTAAAACTATTTGCCTCAAGTCCATAACTACATTGACACCCTCACCTTGTTTCAAATAGAACCCATTGTAGCATGAAAGCCTTGTAGTCTGATAGCTTCTGCAGTCCTGCATTCCTCTCCCTTTTCTCCTATCCAGTGTGGAACTGGATATAAGAGTAGAGGTGGATGGTAGGTAAGAGGCAACCATGCCACACCTTTATTCTTTGAAATTTGAATGTACTTGTGTAATCTTTCAGACATGTTCATAAAGTTATGTAAGGAATGAGGTTCTTTATGTTGATGAGTAGGTTTCAAACTGATCCATCTGCTTTGCTAACACGACCTTGTAACATGGATCCCATCATTCTATGTATCCTTTTGTGATCCCTTATTCTTAAGTCCATAATGATTTTTCCTGAGCCCTTACGAAAGAGAAGTCTGTACCATTTTATGAGGATATCTTCAGGGTTAAATGCCTCTTGTCTAATTGGTAGTGCTACCTTCTCATATTCTTCATACCTATCCATCAATTCTCTCAATTTTTCATTATTTAGGTATGATGCTATTGCTCTCAGTTGTAAATCTCCAACATTTATGGAGGGATTCCATTCTGTATCTTCCTCCACCAAGTAGTTGTGCAAATAGAACTCACATAGCTGATCTTGTTGTTCTAGACTGACCTTTTGAAAATAACTGAGGAAATTGTGTCTAGATTGCAGAGCTGGTTGGTCATTAACAAATCTATTGAATTCAAAACTAAGAAATTTCTCCTTTAAAAATAATGCATAAACCCTTGAAGGTGGTTTGCATTCAATGATTTCCATGGCCCTGTCAATTATGCCTGCCATCTTTGCCTCTAATTTCTTAATTTCAAGATTTTGATTCTCAATTATTTCATTAAAATTTTTCGTTTCTTTATCCCAATTCTCTGTGTCTTGTTTTGACCTTCTAGTGACTTTCAGCAACTCAAAACCCAATGAAACAGTAGTGTGGTATGTTGGAGTTCTTACCTCAAGAAATGATGGAGGGGGTTCCTTCTCCTCATCTAAGCTGATCTTGCTAACAACCAATTGTGCTAACAATTCCAATTTAGACCCTTGATTCTATGTCTGAATCCTCTCCTCTAATTCCTGTATCCTCTTTTCTTTTTCTGTCTTCTTCTCTTCATACCTCTTTACCTGATCCTCCAGGGTTTTGATTTTGTTCAATGCCTCCGGAAGTTCTTTCCAGAGGTCTCTTTCTTGTAACAATTCATTTCTTTGCTCAAAATTGACATCACCACAATCACTGTTATCAAAAGCATTAAAAATTTCTTTAACAGGGCTACCAGGGGTTGCTTTTCTCATCTTTTTGGCAATAAATGGGTCTTCTGAGTCAGAGTCAGAAGAAGAAACATACCTTTTCTTCTTTGAAGAAACATTTACATCATCCCTATTTGCAGAGATATCATCTTCAAGTATATCAATAGGAACATTCCCAGGAGCATTTCCTCTTTCCTCATAATCTTGTCCCTACTCAACAATCTTTTCTTCAGCCGTCTGTTTCCTAAATCTACCTGATCTCCTCGGGGTAGTGGTTTCTTGTTCAACAGTCCTTTTTCTTTATTTTTTACCTTTCCCCTTTTGTTTCTCCTTTGCTTCCCTTGTATTGACATTTTTCTCTTTCTTTTTCCTTTTTGTCTTTTCTATGCTGATATCCTTTCTTTCCTTCTCCTTATTTCCTTTCTTGCTTACAAGTTTTGGGGTCACATGTCCAGGAGGAGAAAATGAAGGTTCCCCTGTTTCTTCAGGTCTATTTTCAGGGACATTTTCCTCCTTCAGCTCTTCCTGAATAGGTTCATCTTTAGGTTCAGCATTGTATGGGGGTTCTTCTTCCTCCTCATGAGGTTGCTCCAACAAGGTGGAAATATCAACACATTCCTTAAAGGCCTCCCAATCAATTTGTGGGTATTGTATCCGCAAACTCCTCTTAACCAATAGTGCAATTAGACAATGATGAGACACCGAAGTATCTGCTGGCTTCTTTTGCTATTCTAAAGCCATTCTCTTTAGGAAGTTGTAGAGGTAGTTTAGAACATTCACCAATTTCTCATGACGAAGATGGTTTAACAATTTAAAGTGCACAATGTACAACATATTATACCTCCTATCACAAGTGAAACAACTGATAATGTAGGTAGCACATTTGCCCTAGAAAAATGGCAGAGATAGGCATTTTGTACCTTGATTTGTTGAGTCTAAATGCTCGCCTCGCTCGCATAATTCTTCTCTGGCAGCAGCTGCATCAGCTCTGGCTGGGTATTCTGACCCGGTGCATGGTAGTCTAGTCACTTGGGCTATAGCTACCTTATAAGCATCAACCATTAACCCTTTCACTACTGCTTCGTCACTTTGCAATGTAACTACAAATTCTACGACCATATCATTGTCATACTCTGTCAATTTTAAGTACTTGAGCCATCCTACTCTAGTGAAGAGTGGTAAAACTAGCACATCTTCAAGAATATCCTTGTACGCAAATGGATCTCTCCTTACTAAGTCATCTCCCATGTCTATAATCCTATGTATAATTCCTCTCATCCTCTGTATAATTCCACTTCACCACCTTGTTAGACTTAACCACTATTCATATCTCTCTGCAATTCCTCTTATTGCTCAGGGTTAACTCAATTTGACTTAAGCAAAGATATTAGGAAGGTAACTCCTACCGGTTATTTACACAGTACATAGGGATGACAACTCATTTGAAAACTATTAAAAAAATCAAGAATGACACAAGAATGACAACCCTTCCCCCCAACTAAACGTGAAGTGACCTCACTCACGTGGCAAAGGAAGTGGTAGGAAGTTGCAATTATTAATTGGAATGTTTTGAAATATTATCGCATGCATGTAGTAAATAGGGATAATGATAAATGCATAAAAATGAAATTTAATGGCAATCATAAAAAGTTACCTTTGGGACAATTCCTCAAAAAGAAATGTGGAAGCATTCTTCGAAAGGAGATATTGTGTACAATGCAATTAATTCACAAGATCTATAAGGTCATGCATACGGATGAATGGTGAGGTGACAAGTCAACATATGTGATTTGATTGAATTGCTTGAAATTCAACGCTTGAGGTACAGGCATGGTGATGAAGCAAGGCGTAGTGTACAGATTGAGTGGATTGGCAGTGCATTGCATGGAAGACATCGACAGTTGCTGCAGGTGCTTGCAGCATTGTTCCAAAGTGTAGATTATGAAAGTGATCAGAATAAGTGTAGAATTAACAGGTCCCAACTGAAATTTGGAGATAGGTCCCAATTGAAGGTTGTAAACAGGTCCTAGTCTGAAAGATGTAACTAGGTCCTAGCTGAAAGATGTAAACAGGTCCCAGCTGAAGGATGTAAACAAGTCCCAGCTGAAAGTGGATATCATGGTAAAGGTGCTGTGTATGCAGGTGGTGCTGTGTGTGCATGTGTTTGGAAAGAAAAAGAAATTATGCCTCAGCTATAGGGGTTGAGTATTCCAACTCAACCTCTGCATCACTAGTCAGGCCGTGTGGATCATCCTTTGATGCTGTATCAACTGGTGTCATAGTATCCTCATCAAGAGTGCCAGAAGCACCATATGCAATAGCTAAGGAAACAATGAAGTCTTCCTTCTGTAATGGCTTCTTATACAACTTTAGCCTATGTCCATTTACCAAGAGTGAAAGGACCTCATCTATAGTTTGCAACTAAATTGCTCCATTTGGGAAAACTTGCTTGATTTCGTATGGTCCAAGCCACCTAGATTGGAGCTTGCCCTTGAAGTCTTTATGCCTAGAGTCATATAAAAGTGCCCAATCACCGACTGTAAATGCTTTGTTCTTGATATGACTGTCATGCTATTTGTCCCTCTATTTCTGGACAACTTTAGTATAGTGGAGTGCCTCTAGCCTTATTTCATCTAGAGTATTAAGATGTTGAAGCCTATCTTGTTGTGTTGATGTCAAATCCATTCCAAGCTCAACAGCTGTCCTTAGTGTTTTATGTTCAAATTCAATTGGGAGGACTGCTGTTTTGCCATAAACCAATTCATATGGAGTAAACCCTGTAGTGGTTTTCCAGGTGGTTCTATAGGCCCAAACAGCCTCTGGCAACCTAGTAACCCAGTCTCGCCTATGGAGTTGTACTATTTTGGTCAGGATGTTTTCTAGTTCTTTGTTGGTTACCTCAACCTGTCCATTGGCTTGAGGACGATAAGGGGTAGACTTTTTATGCCTTATTTGATACTCCTCCACTAACTTTGTGATTAGATCAGAGGTAAACTAAGGACCTTGATCTGTACTATTTCCCTTAGCACACCATATCTGGTGAAAATGTCCTCATATAAGAATTTAGCTACATTACCGTCTCTTGCAAACTACAATGCTTTGACCTCAACCCATCTTGTAAGGTAATCAATACATACCAGAATATACTCCTTATTGTTAGAGGTTGGAGAAATAGGACCAACAAAGTCTAGTCCCCACTTGTCAAAAGGAGCTAATGAGATTTGTGGTTGCAATGGCATTTCATCACTTTTAGTTGGTCTACCCATTCTTTGACACCTATCACAGCCTCTTGTATATTTGATAGCATCCTTGTGAAGTGTTGGCCACTAATACCTTGTTGCCAAAATTTTGAAGGTTGTTCTTTTTGCTGCAAAGTGTCCCCCACATGGTTCATCATGACAAGCCTTCATGATATCAAACACTTCATCTGCTCTGATGCATCTTCTCATGATGTTGTCTGGTCCAGTATAGAAGAGAAAATCTGAAATCCAAGAGTAAGGAAAGCATTTGTGAACAAGTTGTCTCCTTTCTCTTGGTGAAAAATATCCTGGAATCTACCCTGTAACCAAGTAATTTGCTATGTCTGCATACCATGGTGCGTGTATAGTGAGAGAAAATAGATGCTCACCAGGAAAGGAATCATCAACCACACCATCTGAGGATTGAGTGGGCAATCTAGATAAAAAGTCAACAACCACATTAGCCTTACTGGGCTTGTCAACAATTGTGATATCAAATTCTTGAAATAACAATAACCATCTAACCAGCCTGCCACCCACTATTTGTTTGTTCATCAGATATCTGATGGTTGTGTGATTGGTATGAATCAATACTTTGTAGCCGGTTATGTAGTGTCTGAACTTGTTGATGGTATAAACAACTGCCAACGTTTCTTTCTTTGTTATTGTGTAGTTTAGCTAAGCTCCTTACAAGTTTTTATTGATGTAATAAATTGCATATTCCTTGTTGCCTTCTTGCTCACCTAAAACTACCCCAATGGAAAAATTTGATGCATCAGTGTGAATATGAAAGGGTAGTTTCCAATTTGGACCTCTCAAGACTGGGGCCTGTGTTAGGGTTGCTTTCAATTTTTCAAAAGAATGCTGACATTCAAGTGTCCAAGCAAATTCAATATCCTTAGATACAAGTGCAAACAAGGGAGCAATAATTTTACTAAAATCTTGAATAAACCTTCTATAATAACCTTCATGCCCAAGGAAACTTCTAACATCCTTCATTTTTTGTGGAATAGGCAGTGTAGAGATTATTTCTATCTTCTTTGGGTCAACTTGGATACCTGTAGATGAAATGAAATGTCCCAACACCACTCCTGCGGTCATCATCATAAAACACTTTCATTACTTAAGGACAAATTGTGCTCTGTACATCTTTTCAAAACATTTTCAAGATTGTGCAAAGCCTCATCAACTGCTTCACCATATGTGGTGAAGTCATCCATATAAGTCTCCATGCTATCATGAGCAAAATAAAAAAAAATACTAAGGACTGCCCTTTGAAAAGTAGCTGGAGCATGGTACAGTCCAAATGGCAAAACAAAGTATGCATAGGTCCCCCAGGGGCAGGTAAATGTGGTTTTATCCTGGTCTTCTGGGGCAATCTTTATCTGATTATATCCACTAAAACCATCAATAAATGAGAAGTACTTCTTTCCTGCCAAAGAATCTAGGACTTGGTCAATAAAGGACAATAGAAAGTGATCTTTTTTGGTGGCAGTGTTGAGCTCTCTGTAGTCAACACAAACTCTCCACTTGCCACCCTTTTTAGGAACTATCACCAATGGTGAAACCCATTCACTGTCTGAAATGGGGTAAATAAAACCTGCATCCAGAAGTTTTTGAAGCTCAGTCTTGACTATGTCCCTTAGAGTAGGGTTCATACGTCTTTGTTGCTGCCTGATAGGTTTAAAATCAACATCAATATAGATCTTGTGCATGCATAGATTTGGGTCAATGGATTTCATATCACTATAATCCCATGCAAAAGATGTTGAATTGGACTATAGGACATCTTGAAGGGATTGCTCCTGTTCTTTAGTCAAGGCATTATTGATAGTCAACATCTTTCCAGGATGTATCTCTAATGGTCTAGTCATTGGTTGAATGGAAGACACATCGAGGCTAGGAAAGACTGGTAGATGCTGCTGGGGTAGTAAGGCATGAAACAATTGGGAAATTTCTTTTGTTGAGCTACTAGGTATTATATTGCTCAGTGGATCTTGCTGACAGGACAGGGAGTCTTGCTGTTGTGGGTGCCTCCCACAGTCATTTTGGATAATGTGTGCCAGTAACTCATCTTCATCTTAGATATCGAACAAAGGACTACATTCAATGGTCATCAGGGTTTGCAAAGAATAATTGTCTTCTTCTGCTAGAGTAGACCAAATAGTTTGCTTCAGTTCATGGTACGATTGGGCTAGTTGATACAACACCAATTTCTTGGTAATTGTTCCATTAGATATAATCATGTTTCCTGACCGGCAACCTATAAATGCATTAGCTATAGAAAGCCATGGTTTACCTAGTATCAGAGGGTAACCAACAAGATTGACTTTAGGTTGTAATACAATGAAATCAACAGGATATTCCTAGGAATCTAATGGAATGACTAAGTCTTCAACGATACCTTCAAGTTTTACTGTGGACCTATCAGCCAATTACAGGACAGTCTGAGTAGGTCTAAGATTGTTTAATTGCAACATTTGCATTATGTCCTTAGTCATGACATTGATTGCTGCACCCAAGTCTATTAAGGTATTCTTGATTAGGGCTCCATTGATCTTGACATCGACCACTGGACTTCTTGGATCAGTATACTTAGGAAAGTGATATTTCCCAACATGATGTCTGCAAGATTACCTAAGACATGCACTATTTTTGGGTCTACTCTTTTTCTCCCTAGTTTCTTGATACAAAGATCCCTGATTGTCTTAGTGTAGATAGGAATATCTTTGATGGCCTGAATCAAGGGCATCTTTATGTTTATATCTTGTAACTGTCCTATAAGGTCATTGGTAGGCTGTTCTAGCTATTTTTGGATAACCAAGCGCTTAGGGAAAGGAGGCTTAGGGTGTGATATAGATTGAGGTTCCTAAACTGGTTCAGGTTCCAAAGGTGATTCATCTAAGGCTTCCTCCATGGGTTCTCCATCCTCTAGTTCTGTGATTTGGGAAGATGAAGGACCTGCAAGGTGTTTCCCTAATCTAAGGTGAACATTACTTGCCTCAACTCCATAGGTGGGGTATTGCATCACTTCATTAGTATAAGCTTGTTGTTAGGGTTAGGTGCAGGTTGGCCAGGAATTTGGGTAGGTCTAGGAGGTTCATTTGGAGGTGCTGGTGGAGGCATGACAATTTGTTGTTGTGTTTGTGGCTGAGGTGGAAGCAAGGGTTGCTAATATTGGGAGTTTGGCTGCCATGGTTGGTCCTTGTTCCATTGAGGTTGCCATTGCTGTTGTTTAGCAGGCCATTGGGGGTTATAGGTAGGGCCTTGGCAAGTCTCCTGAGGCCATTGTTGCTATTGGTTCCACCCTGCCTGTGGAGTAGACCATGGTGGGTTTTTCCAATCATTTGGATTAGCAGGCTAGGGCTGGTTATCCCAAGCAGAAATTTTTTGATTGGCAACAGGAAAAGATGAATTATAATTAAGTGGATCAGGGGGCATACCTTGCCTTTGCTGCCAAGGTCTTCTTTGAGCAATAAATAATAGTTTCCCATTGTCACCTTCAAATGGTTGAAGTTTTGGCCTTTCAATCTTCTCCTGCTAGATACTGGCTACCCTTTTGCATTTACAGTTGGCCTTCCTTTGTCTACAGGTTGGGTAGTATCAGTGAGCATTGTATCTGCCTCTTCTTGTTTCTTTTTAATGTGGAGGGTGTCCAACTGTGTAGCCATATGGCTAATGATATCTTCTTTCATATTGGTCAGCAAGTTACTAATTTCCACTCGAGAAACTCCATTAACTGACTTGCCTGCAATAGCTACTCTTTCTCCTCTGGGTTTTTTGGAAAAAGTCTTGGAGTAGTTCCTGCAAGCTGTACAAATATCTTCAAAGGGTAATTGGGAGATATCCCCTATTCCAATGAGATTTAAGGCATCCATGCAATCATCATTGACCCCTTTTAAAAAGACTAGCTTCAATGATTCTTCAGACAACTTATTCTGAGGGTTTTTCATCAAGACAAATTGGAATCTTTCCACATAGTCTTCTAATGGCTCCTCCTCCTTTTGTGACAGCCTAAAGATGTCATCTCTCCTCCTATCATGTCCTCTAAAGTAGTCTTTGTATTTTGTCAGGAACTTTGTCTTCATGGTATCCCAGTTTGGAATGGCATCTTTCCCTAGTCCCATAAACCACCTTAAAGCAGCATCTTTTAGGGTAGCAGGGAACAACTTGAGTCTGTAAGGATCAGTGGTATAATCATAACTCCTACACAGAACATCAAACTTGAATAGGAAAGTGTCAGGATCTTCAGTCACCAAACCATAGAAAATAGGCAAAACAAATGGTGGTATATTTTTTAGGGTAGCTTCCCGTGCTAGGTTTGGTATAGGGAATTCAAATGTAGCTTGTCCTGAAGGATCCTCTACTGCTTCTGCCATTGTTATGAAAGTTCCCTCTGTGGTAGTAGAGGAAGTTGATGGAGATGTAGGGGGTGTTGATGAAGATGTAAAAGGGAACTCTCCTTCAGCACTTCCTATTGTGTAGTTGTTGAAATTAGTTGTACCCTCGTTGTTCTGAGCAGTTGATGGGAGGAATCTACCTCGAACGTCTCTCTGCCTCCGCATACTAATTCAGGAGAAACCTATCTGAACAGTCGACTCTATCACTATGCATTCCTACATTGAATTATCGACCAAGGAGCGTAAGCTTATGATGGTACTTGCAAAGTATATGCCTTCAGGGCTCATATGGTTCCTAAACTATTCTATCTTAACTTTAAACAAACAAATCTATCTTGCTGGAATTGACAGAATTACAAAAGAGTGAAAACAACTATAAATCCTAGTTGCTACGGGTACCTATAGCAAGGTTCGTAGATAGCTATTACAACAGGGAAACTATAAAATTAACTTAATGAATTGACAAGAATGAAATGGCTAACTGCTGACCTCTGAAGGATTTGTAAACACACTAATATGCATTTGTTCATGAACTATATCTATTTGATCAAAACATAATACTAACTTGAATTCAAATTACAATTAACAGAAAACTAATAAACCAACATTAACTAAAATGAAATAAACAAGGAGAGAATCAGTACCTTGACTGGCCAGCTCAAGAGACTATCTTCCTTAACTGAAACCAAATCTAATCCAGATTCTACGTATCTTTGTAACACATATCAAAGCTTAACTTATTCGATGCACAGAATCAACTCATCAAATTATTCAACAATGAAATCTTTTATGTCATATCCAGATTGTATTCCATAAATGTAACATGCTTGAGTCTTTACACATAGAAAAGGAAAATGATAACTGAACTGAACTCTTTGACTCTGTTACCTTATATATCTCAGCTTCTCCTTACTATACAAAAATGGAGAGAGAGCCTTATTTATTAATTAAGTGACTCTGATCATTTACCGCGCCTAGTTACTAGGTCGTGGAGTCAAGATCAGATTCTTATTCTAACTGACTACAAGAAGAAGAATTCAAATCAAATTAGAAGTCTGATGCATGAACAACGTCCATAACCATATTTGAAACAAATCCACTCCTTAATTTATTACTATCCATGATGCTCCATAATTGTGTTCAGTTGTCTCTGCATTCTTAGCGTTGAAACTCATACTTCTATTAACTCCTTTGTCTGCAACCTGCTACAAATGCTCGACCTCATCGTGACACGTCCAATTCTGCACATAGAATTAGTTCCCAAAGCATATACCACAAGCATTCTCCATGAATAACCATAAAAACATCTCATTTATACTTTTATACATATCTATATCTAATTCATTCATTAGATAATATGATCATCACATTCCATATTAATATTATAAGTTGAGGTCCTAGAAGTATAAAGAAGGTCAACATATCATAGTGCAAACATGGATAAATGTCATAAAGGATGCTATAAAAGAAGTCTTTGAAGTATAGAAAGTAGCTTAAAAGAGACTAATTATGTAGCCCATCAGTTAGAATTCTAGACCATATATGTAATTAAACCCTAAGAAGGGAGTACATTGGGCTTACTGGGTACTCTATGAAGACAAGAATATCTAACTCTAGCAAAGGCTAACATTCTATCTTCTATGTCAAAATCATCATTTGGTTTTCTTCTTGGTATTCATTATTCTTGAAAAAGAAATCTCAGTGAAATTATTCCTATACAAGGAGACATTATGTGAAGGATCTTGAAACTCTTGCGTCCTCTGCTACTTGCAAATTTTATCATGCTAGAATAATAGCCCTAACCAACCTTCCAAAAACACAACCAATACAAAATTACACAGGAACTCCATAGAATTCTCACATAATACGAGTCCAAAAAGAAGAAGTGAAATTGCAATATATGAAGTAATAAAACAAAAGACATCGTCAAAATGATTTAAACAACTATTGGAGATCAAGACAAATGATGGTTGCATGCACTAAACAGTTTATCACCCTCCTTACCAATCACCTATTAAGATCACATCACATTAATGCCACAAGCATACCAAATTAGAAAAATAGAAAAACAAATCATTAATTAACAAATTGGGAGTAATTTCCCAATTAATTTGATAGTTAATGCATGAGAAACAAGATAAAATAGTAAAACCAAACCACTGCATCTAGGAGTTTGGACTCATAAGACGATTAAAACCATTCTTTACTTTCCTTAGTTTGTCTCATTTGAGTTCTTAGATTTGATTCTCCAAAGGTCCCCTCCCTTATCCAACCCATAATTGAAGAATCTTTGGAACCTTGCTTTCTCCTATTTCTACTAGGTCATTTGGTTAGAATGGGATGCTATAATCTTTAAAGGAAAGAAGATGAACCACGTAAGGGTAAGATTTAAAATTTGTAATGCCATTATAAAAAATCTTTTTGGTGATTTAAAAAAAATCAAGCTTAGCCCCCTTTCAATCTTGGAACAAAGAATTTCCACCAAGTGGGGCCTAAGTTTAACTCTTAGAGAATCAATAGACAACAAGAAAGTTGAAAGGAGCAACATCAAATGGGTTAGCTCATATCACAGTTGGTTGAAATTGAACTTAAATGGGGTGTTAAAGGGTAGCCTGGGTTTAGCTAGGGGTGGGGGTGTGATCAGAGATAACAAACGAGGTATTGTGGTTGCTTATGCAGGAGGTATGTGAGTGAAAACCAACCATTCTATGAAAGCTAGGGTTGCATACTAGGGAATTCAATATGCTAAGGAGGTCAAAGTCTTTCATCTTATCATGGTAGGGATTCTCTTAATATTGTCAAATATCTTGAATAAGAGCCCTCCCTCTTAGACTATTAAAAGTATTATGAATGATGCTCTAGAGTTCTTAAGGCTTTCAAAGAAGTGAATTTGTCACTTTTTGAGAAGGTAATAGGCTGGTTGATAGTAGAATGACCAACATTGGTGTTGTTGGTTCTATGTTAGAGAAATGGGGAAATGTTGACTTCCTACATAATGGAGTTAATCAAAGCTTAATTGATGAGGATCATTTGTAACCTTTATTATCTTTTGTTGTTCATTATTTCTATGTTAGTGCATTAGAGTTTCCTTTGTTCCCTCATGTTGGCATGTGTGATATGTTAAATCATCCAAGTCATCATCATAGTAAGATAATTATAACTCTTTGTCCCAAGGATCTTCATAATCTTGAAACTTTTTATTAATAAATGAAGGCATTTGGTATGTCTTGTTATTAAGTTCACCCAATCTCTCTATGTTTTTGACCCTGTTAAGGATTTTCTTAGGTTGAGGATAAGGGTTTTATATAAGGACCTTAAGGATCATAATCTTCTTCAAGGGTTGTCTACTAGGAAGAAAGATAGTTTTCAAAATCTTTGGTGCTACTCTAATAGCATAGGTAGAGAGAAGACTCGAATTGAACCCTCCTCTTGTGAAGGAATTATGAAAAATGCTACCATTTGGCATATCTTATGGAGGGGTGGGCTAATTCATTTCATGGAAAGGGTTAATGGTCATGACTCAATTCTGTCGATGGAATTTGCTAGATCTTGAAAGAGTTGGAACATAAATGTGTAGCAGAGGCTAAAAGGTTGTTTGTACAAAGTTTGAAGGCTTTCAAGGCAAGGAAAACCAAATAGAAAGAGGAAAGAAGCCTTTTTAAGAAGAAAGGAGAAGAGTGTGAGATTTTAAATGGGTTATCCTAGAGAGTCCCTCCTCAAACCATGGGATGAGCTGAGCTCTCAACTTATAAAATACATAATACTAGAGGGGAAGTACAAGTGCATCCTTTCCTACTATTTTACTCCTCTTTACCTCTTCATACATAGAAGAATGATTAGCTTTCCCTTTTACTTGATTATGTCTTGGAGTTTTCTAGTTGATGTTTGGCTAAATAAGGCTAAAATGTTGCTTGACCAATGTTTGATTTATCTACTATATCAATTCACTAAATCCAAACTGGTGATTAAGTGACCTTCCACAAAGGTTAAGATTGTGGATTCCTCCTAGCATGATGTTGGCCCATCCGAGCACTCTTTTGGTAATGTGTGCTTCTCCCCTAGGAGAAGGTAGAGGATTTAGGGCCTAGGACTAGGGCTAGGAATGGTAAGGTTGTTCAAGTTCTAAAATAAAGAAAAGGGCAAGGATAAGGTTGGGGAGGATGAAGTTCAAGAGATCTCTATGATGGTTGATGAAAAGATTGAAGGAATCAAAGGCAAGGGGTTTATTGATGCCAACATTTCCTAGAGGGAGGAGGTTATGAGATCCATGAAGGGGAAGCCCTTTAGTAAGATCAAATTTTATTACCCTACAAGGAAGCTAAGACTGCTATGGAAGAGGATAAGGCAGAGGATTGTGCTGCTAATGATGAATGGGGAATTCTCCATAAGGAATTTAGTTAGAAAAGTGGAATCATTGGAAAGGGATTATAATCTCCAACTTATTATCCTAAAATGGTTTATGAACATAAATAAGAGACTAAAAATTAGGCTAAACCAACTAAATCAACAAACTTTAATGGGGAATAATCCAAAATTGAGATCCAGGTTTAGTTCAAATAGGATAATTGGAACAAGCTTAAGGATATCTGTGAGATTAGGAAGGATATAGAAGGGTTTGACTCCTAGGTAAGAAGGCTTTAAAGAAACCACAAGGATTTGAAGGTGTCTTTGAATAAGATCATCCTTCTCAATACAACCATTAAAAAATTTGCAACCAATATAGTGACGCTTTAGGAGAATATGTTAAAAAGAAAGAAGTTGGATACTCAAGAGGGCCCAAGAAAAAGGACAATGAGCCATATGGGTAGAAGGCGGGCACAATTATTGACCTAGATACTAAGGTGATGGAGGAGCACCTAGAATTATTGAGGGAGGAATGGAATGCAACAAACTCCTTGAAGGAGCTCTCCTCATCTTAGTTGTAATATTGGTGGTGTTATTCTGTTGTTGATTTGTTGTTATCTAGTTTCTTGCTACTAGATTTCAATACTATCCTTGTTATACTTCTAGTGGACTGTTGTTTTCATTTGATGCTTGTTGTCCTTTATATTTTATCTATTGTAAAAAGGTTTGGGCCCTTTGAAAAACCACGTTTACCTAATAATTAAAAAATATAAGAATATACAAACACATCACACTAAAAATTGAATAGCGAATACAAAGTATTAAACTCTCAAACTTGCAAGTATCTTCTTATTAAATTTGAAAATAAATAAATTGCACTAGCTCAAAATTGGAATGAATAAATTTCACTCATACGCCTACCATTTTTATAGATGAAAAATATTAATCTAATTATAAAAAGTAAACACCTTATCTTTTTTTTTCCTAGAGAAGTGAATACTTCCTTGCATGAGTCAAACTAAAAGTTTCCCAAGTTATGTAATTTAGCTAAAAAAATAATTCTACCTAAATATGGTGCCTAGCTAAATTTAAAAAATTAAACTTCCAAAATAACAAAAAGTCAAGTGAAAACTTAGAATTACAAATTTTGGAAGAGGATGAGTCTAGTGTATGTATACACCCTCTCCTACATAACTTAGAATTCTAAATCATGCCTAAAATAGAACCTTCTCATGCATACCTAGGCAAGCATGTGCCCTCAGATAGCTTATGTACCTACTATATATGCCTCCTCACACTATTATTGCCCACACAATTGGGTCGTCTGTTAGGAATAACATGTAGAAGATATCAATTAAATGCAGATAAAGATTAAACAGATGAATGAAAAATACACAGAAATAAACAACGAGAGACAATTTTAACGTGGTTCACCCAAACTCGGGCTACATGCACCAATAGAGAGGCCAATATTATTATCCAATAAATAGAACCGATTACAACCAACAATCTCATGCAACTCAATACCGCTATAATATGCTACAACACAATATCAACAGAAACCCTAACCCTTAGCGTTTTTATCAAGACTTATGTTGGTTACAAAAATATGGTTTTTATATGTCAGTCAATAGAAAAATAGCTATCGACACCTTTATAAAATAATAGGCAATTTTTTCTTTGGGGGGAAACTGCGCTGACAACAGTGGGGAAATTTAACCTCCAAATCTGATTAGGCTCCATATAACAACACTGTCTACACACTATTATGCACATGATAGAGGTTATTGTGTTTTTTCTTGGATATTATGAAGTACGTTACAATTGAAATGCACCATTGCTAAAAAGAACATGGATTAAGCAACTAGATAAAAACTCTAACACAAGAACCAACATTATCTACTATTGAAGATAGAGATGTCCTAGTTTAGTAGGAGGATTATCCTCACATAATGATTTGCTTGTTCTCTATTGTTACTCATATGGGTGTCAAATGCCCTGTTAAGTGGGGTACATTTTGTGCCCTCAATAATGTGATTTTTATCTACACCTCTTCATTTTTTCCCATAACATAGTCATACATAGATTGTTTTCAAATATCTTAGATGAGTTGGAAAATTGAATCAAAGAATTTAGTAGTCAAGTGTCCTTATTAATTTTCTCCTATTGTTCATAGCATACTTTTTTTGTGGGTTTATAAGAAATAATTCTATCATTTTCATTCCAGAAATTTGATGGTCATAACTTTTAATTTCATTGAAGTTTTAAGGTGATTTTTTTGAATTTGGGTATTTTGTTTCAAGATCTACAAACTAGTGCATTGAATTATACCCTACAATAACTCTTGTAACTTGTTTTTGTTGTTTTGAAATTTTCTATAATTTTTTAGTTTGGAGTATTAAAAGATTATAATAACAAATTGAAAAGGGAAAACATGTTTTAATTCAAGGGTGCACATCATAAGCACCATTATTTGTGTCTTGTTTAAATTATGTTGTTTTTTCTCTTTGCGGCAACAAAACAACACTTGTATTATTTTTTGTGCATTCTTTATTTATTTTGCACTTCATCAAAATGTCAAACTCCATCCTTACAACTTTTATTCATAGAAAGAGCCTATGATAGAGTAACTTAGAAGAAAAGATTTGTTTTGTGTGATGATAGGAAAATAGATACATCCATGTAATCAATTGAGAAGATGGAATTCATTACAGTCAAATATGATGATTCCCTTAGGATAATTAGCTTTGTAGTTTCCCTATATCTTAAGTTCCACATTCATGACTTAGAGCTAGTACCTTTGAAAATTGTGATAAGCTTACATAACTATTTGAGATCATAGATGTCATCAAGATAAATGAGTTGGAGAATGTAGTCATCAATTTAAATAAAACAATTTAGCACCATTAAGGATTTTATTTCATAGATCAAGCTAATTAGGCTTTAGTTGAAGGTCTATAGTTCATTTAAAATAAATATGACTACTAGTTAATCATGGCAATTATTTATAAGATTAAAACCCCAAATTCAATTATCATCTTTATTTTATTACAAAATATGGATTTATGGGGTGCCAATTTTAAGATGCCCATAGTTGATGCTTTATGTGAATAACTGTCATGAAAGAAAGAAAAAATCATATGCACAGGCATGTTATCTCCTTAGAATTCAAATTGTAGTGTAGAAAAGTGATCTAGCCTAAGGAGTTAAACTAGGTCAAAAACCCTCTTCTACAAACATTGGGGCACAAACCGAGCTTGGATTATACCCAAGAAGGAGAGCCAAACTACAGGGGTTCTTCCCTTTTGTTGTATATAGATGGATAAATCAAGTTCAACCAAAGTCAAGCAAACAAGATAAGACTAATGATCAAACCCTAGAAGATGAAGAATAGACGGAGATAGATCCTGAAAAACTAAAAGCACAATAGAGATCATAGAAGAATTTGAAAGGAAGCTAGGTGTGCGAAAATCACTTCCTACACTAATCTAATGAGGAGAGATGTGTGCAAATTCTTTTTAACCTTTACAATTACAGTGTTATTAACCCAACAACAGAGATATTACAGCAATACACATACACACAAAATGTAGACAGAAGAGAGAGAGACAAGATATACGTGGGGAAAACCCTTACGAGTGAAAAACCCCACACTCTAAAACATAGCTCAAATGTATTCCAGTAAACAATCAAGGTTACAATATAGTTTCAGAGCCAATGCTCTTGTAGTAGTATTCAACACTCATATTTGGAGATATTCTGGTAGCATAACAGTATCTGTCAATCACATAATACATCTCTCCAAGCACCTACTTAAATAGAAGTTTACAAGGCAAAAATGAGCTTTTCTTGAGATGGGCGTCCAACATGGCCTCATGGCCCAAAACCCACGCCTAAGGACACTTGTGCAACACTGCAGCATGGTCATGACACTTGGCATATCGCCCCATCCCAAAATGGTCGCTTATTCCCAAGTTAGGCAATAACAGATGCTCTTACGCATCTTACGACTGTTATAGAATCCGTCATAACTGACAGCTCTTACAACTGTAAGAGAATATGTCATACACTGACTAAAAATAGCATATTCTCTTACAACATGTCATAACCCTCCTTGGGGCACCCAAAGGTGCCTTCTTCCAAGATGCCTTGTGACACATGTCTTCACCTGTCATAGAACATTCCATTTACGACTCTTACGCATCATAGATTCTATCATAACTGTTTCGGTCAAGATTCAGTTACACACTAGTCAAAGTGCCGACATAAGGAAAAATACCTCTACCACTAAGTGGGACACCTATCTCCTCATGTGAGGACAAAATTACATGTGGTCACCTTCCACATAGGATGACACATCACTGTGTCAACTCCCACAAGATGATGAAACAAGACTTGCATCCAAAATACATTAATAGGCAATAAATAAATAAATAAAATTAATTAATACAAGGAATTACCAAGGTTGAGAAACCTTAATTCCCAACATTCTCCCACTTGTTGAACACCTTGTAAGAGCCAATGGAAATGACAGGATTTAACTGCTATAGGCCAACAGGCCCATAAACTCTGAACACCATCTAAACTTCTCTGTGCCCACTTGTTTAGTCAATGCATCTACAACATTCTTCAAAGTGTCTACCTTCTCCAAATTCACCTTCCCATCCTCTACTATGTCTTGCACAAAGTGAAATTGTACATCAATATGCTTTGTTCTAGCATGGAAAGTTAGATTCTTTGCTAGGCAAATCATATTCTGACTGTCACAACAGATAGTAATCTATCCTGCATCAACACAAACATCTGAACACAATCTCTTAAACCAAATGGCTTCCTTACAAGCATGAGTTGCTGCCATATACTCATCTTCTGTCATGGACAAAGCAACCACAGGTTGTCACTTACTCATCCAACTAATTGCACCACCAAACATAGTAAACACGTAAGCACTGGTGGATCTCCTGTTGTCAATGTCACCTATCCAATCAGAATCCACAAATCCACAAATACAAATAGAATGTGGAGGTCCTATAGAATTACCATGATAGCATATGGAATACTTGGAAGTACCCCTCAAATATCTAAACACTCGCTTAACTGCATCCCAATGTACCCATCCAGGATTAGCCATAAATTGACTAAGGACTCCCACTGCTTGGGCAATGTCTGGCCTTGTGTAGACCATGGCATACATCAAACTACCAACAGCACTAGCATAAGGTACTTTTCTCATGTACTCCACCTCACTAGGAGATTTTGGACAATCATTAACAAATAACTTTGTCCCTAAAGATACAGGAACACACAATGGTCTACAATCCACCATGATGAGCCTATCCAACACGGTCTTCACATACTTACTTTGGCTTAACTAAAGTTTTATGTTAGCTCTGTCTCTTCTAATTTCCATTCCCATAATGTACCTGGCTACCCTAGATTTTTCATCTCAAACTGTGTTGACAACTGAGACTTCAAATTAGAAATCATATTCTTACCATTCCCAATTAACAACATATCATCAACATATAATGCAATAATGAGAATGTGATCTTTGTCAAATTTGTAATACACACAATGATCTAATTTTGATCTCAGAAATCCAATCGACAACACAAAGGCATCAAATTTCATATACCACATCCTAGGAGACTGCTTCAAACCATACAAAGACTTCTTCAGTTTGCAACCCAAATTTTCTTTACCTTTCTCTATGTAATGCTCTGGCTGTGACATGTAAATCTCTTCCTCCAAGTCACCATGAAGGAAAGTTGTTTTCACATCCATCTACTTCACCTCTAAGTCATAAGTTGTTGCAAGAGATAACAAGAACCGAATAGAGGTCAGCTTTGCAACGAGAGAAAATTTCACCATAATCAATTCCCTCCACTTGTGAGTACCCCTTCGTAACCAGTCTAGCCTTTTACTTTTCAACACTGCCATCTGCACCGAATTTCTTCTTGAACACCCATTTGCATCCAACAGGTTTCCATCCTTTAGGCAAAGGCACCAAGTCCCAAATTTTATTCTTATCCAAAGAAGCCATCTCATCTTCCATGGCCTCCTTCCAGGAACCTGCATCTTTCATGCCCATAGCCTCTGTCATAGTTCTAGGCTCATCAGTGTTAGTAAGCAAGGCAAAAGCACAACTAGAATCAAGCAATGAATAACCAAACCTATTAGGTTGCTTCCTTGTTTGTGTAGACCTCCTCAAGGGCTGAGGTTGAGGTTCTGCTTCTTCTTCTGACCTTTCAGAGCTGCTAGAGCTCTCCTCATCATCAGGTCTCACAGGGTCTGTCGGTTCAGTCTTCTCAAGGGTAGAAGGAAACTAAACCACATTCTCTTTCTTTTCTGTCTATTCTGGCTATAGAACAATAGAAGGTGTTAGCTCTCTGAAGATAACACTTTTTCTATACAACACTTTTTCAGCCACAGGATCCCAAAGCTTGTATCCTTTCACACCGACACCATAGCCAATGAAAATACACTTAACAGCCTTGTTCTCCAATTTTGACCTTTTCTCCCTAGGCACATGTGCATATGCCTCACAACCAAAAACACAAAGATGTCTAACTAAAGGCTTCTTACCAGACCACACCTCCATAGGTGTCTTACCAACAAGAGATGATGTAGGAGACCTATTTACTAGGTAGCAAGCAGTGGCTACAGCTTCAACCTAAAACTTTTGTTCGAGGCTTGCTCCACTAAACATACTCCTAACCTTCTCCATCAGTGTCCTATTCATCCTCTCTGCAACTCCATTTTGCTATAGGGTGTATGGAGTTGTCTTATGTCTTTCAATCCCTTGCTCTTTATAGAACTTATCGAACTCTACCGAACAAAACTCACCACTGTTATCAGTCCTCAAACACTTAATATTTTTACTAGTATGATTCTCAACAAAAGATTTAAACTCTTTGAACTGACTAAAGACTTCAGACTTGCTTCTGAGAAAATAAATCCATGTCCTTCTACTGTAATCATCTATGAAAGATACAAAATATACAGATTTGGAAATTGAAGGAACACTAACAGGACCAAACACATCAGAATGAAGAAGGTCCAACACACCAAAAGACTTGTGAGAACTAGAATAAAACTGAACACGGTTTTGCTTTCCATATATACAATGTTTGCAAAAGTCAAACTCAAGATTACAATCATTTAACCCATCAACGAGGTTTTTATTTTTCAGGGTTCTTAGACCCTTCTCACCAATGTGGCTAAATCTCATATGCCATAACATTGTCTTTTCATCAGGAAGCTTAACTTCCAAAGCATGAGCACCCTTGGGTACCCAAAATGCACTACCATCAGAATTTGTTACAATATACTTTTTCATTACTGGTTCCAATGGTGGGGATGAAGTGACTGCAACTCTTTTCTTTGAGTTAGAAGAACTATTGCACTATGAAGTGCATACCTCCAGCTGAAATAGAGTACCTCTCTGAGTACCCTTCGCAAGCACCATAGATCCTCTAGTCATCTTGCATCTGTCCTTCAAAAAGATAACCTACACACCTGCATCATTCAACTTACTTACAGAAAGCATGTTCCGTGCCAAGCCTGGGATGTGCATGACCCCAATGATCCCCTTCACTTGTCCATCAGGTAATCAAATTGAGACTCTTCCACGACCAACAATCTTCAGATGAGAATCATCACCCAGGTACACTCTTCCACCATCAAACTCTTCATACTTCGTGAACCAGCTTCAATGTGAGGTCATGTGGAATGATGCACCAGAGCAATCAACCACACATCATCAGATGCATGGGTGGCCAGGGCTGTGATGAAGGCATCACCATCATCTTGTGACTTGTCAGAATCTGAGTCTGGGGCATTCTTCTTTTTCTTTTCCTCTTTGCATTCCTTTCAGAAATGCCTAGTTTTTCCACAGTTCCAATAGAAAGCCTTGGACTTTCTAGGAGATTTGGATCTCCCACTAGATTTGGATCTACCCTTCTCAACTTTCTTGTCCTTCTTTTTCCCTTTCTCTTTGGGTCTCCCACGAACCGCAAGAAACTCTTTGGCTACTTCAGAAGACTTTCTCCGCATTTCTTCAAATAACAACAAAGATACCACTTCATCCATTTTGAAAGTGGATGTGGTGCTCCCAATATCCATAACAAGATGATCCCACGAGTCTAGGAAAGAACAAATCAAGGTCATACAACGATCCTCCTCCTCCATCTTCACACCAACAAAAGTCAATTGTGCAACTAACATGTTGAAAGCATTTAGATGGTCTACAACAGATCCTCCATCCTCCATCCTTAGAGAATACAACTTCTTTCTCAGAAAAAGTTTGTTCACCAAGGATTTGGCCTGATAAACATCTCCCAGCTTCTTCCAAAGATCTTTCATGGTCTTCTCCTCATGGACATTTAACATGACATAATCAACTAGACTGAGTCTTATAAGACCCTTAGCCTTCCGATCTTTGAGATCCCAATCAGCTTGTTCCATTGCAGTTGGTTTTACACTGGAAACAGTTTCCCATAGGTCTCAATCAACAAGCATGTCTTCCATCTTAAGTTTCCATAACTCAAAAGTTGTGCTGTTAAACTTCTCCACCTCTAATCTTCTGGATGTGTCTGCTGATGAGTGCCAGGTACCACCCATGAAATACACCTTTTTACCCCTCTTTTTCTCCCTTCTTATTCCATTTCCCTAATGACTGCACCAAAATAGGTTAACAAGATTGTTCTAATGATGATTAATAAGAGATGAATTACTTATAATCATGATTTTTGATTGAAGGACTAATGTGCATTGAATTGATGGAAATATGCAGAAATCTTCTCTTTTTGAATCAATAGGTGTAGGTATTCGAGTAGACAATTTTGTACATCTTCGGAGGTAGTCCTAATGATCTCCAGAGCTGACATCAGAATGCCATGACTGGTCTCCAATGTTTTCCAATTTGATTGGAGAGATTTTGGGATAAGGAGGTGAACCATCTCCAGAGCTGGATTGAAGTCACAAGCATCTCCGGAGTTGAACGAGAAGGTCACAATCATATCTCTAGAGCTATAGACAGAAACATACATCTCTGGTGCCTCTTTAGAACAGTACAGATTCTAGCACAGCTATCAGTCAAACACCTCCAGTAGTGATCGGGATGCTCCTGATGTTACTCAAATCATCACCTGAGTGATTGAGGGCAGACCATAGTTAACTACTGGAAGTTTTATCTCTTTTTTATTTTGTATGAGTTATTAATAAACTAATTTAAATACCTATATTTTAGGGCCTCGTTGCCCAAGTGTATTTAAAACTAAGACTCAGATTTAGTATGGACTGTTGTTCCACTAAATCTATTTTAATTGCATGGATATTCATTCTATAGTTAGACTGTTAGTAGAATAAAGAGATTGATGTTATCTCTTAGATGAACTAGTAGATAGGGTAAGTGATATCTCATCACAGATTTAGATATAAGCTTATAGAAGTAGCAGCAGAAGAGAGAGCTATTAATTTCTAATTTTTGTAACCTTATTTTGATATAAACATTTTATGAATACAAAGCTGATGGAATTGGACTGGAATTAAGTTGTGATCTTATCTTCTTGTGATGATTCTTTACTTTGGTCTTCAGCCCCAAGGGTGTGGAGCAAGGGGCCACTCTCACCACTAAGGCAAAAGGCTAGTACTATTGTTTTTGTTATTTTAGATTCTGTTTAAGGAAATAGTTACTGTTTTCATAGATAAATGCATGTTTCCGTTGGAAGGAATAATATAGATTTACTTTAAGCAATTCATTGTTTAGTTTTGTTTTCAATATTCTTATAATTCATTTTACAGCAGATACATCAGTAATATTAAGTTTCTTTAATCAGTAAAGATCATTAGAGTTAGTTAGATAAAACTGGGCAACTTTAGGATTCCTAATTGCAGATAGCCATGGACACAACCCTGGATTTGACACTTGAAATATGATTAAATGATAAGGTACAACGACCCTTGTCACTTGTCATCTCTTTCCTGTAACAAGATTACAGAATACTCTGCACAGACTCCCACTCAATCTAAGATTAGCTTAAAAAACCCCTACCCAACAACTAGGACCAAAGGTGATCAAGCTCTGATACCAACTGAAAGGAAGCTAGGTGTGTGGAAATCGCTTCCTACACTAATCTAATGAGGAGAGATGTGTGCAAATTCTTTTTAACCTTTACAATTATAGTGTTATTAACCCAACAACAGAGATATTGTAGTAATACACATACACACAGAATGTAGACAAAAGAGAGAGATACAAGATATACGTGGGGAAAACCCTTACGGGTGAAAAACCCCACACTCCAAAACATAGATCAAATGTATTCCAGTAAACAATCAAGGTTACAAGATAGTTTCAGAGACAATGCTCTTGCAGGAGTCTTTGACACTTGTATCTAGAGATATTTCAGTAGCATAACAGTACCTGTCAATCACATAATACATCTCTCCAAGCACCTACTTAAATAGAAGTTTACAAGGCAAAAATGAGCTTTTCTTGAGATGGGTGTCCAACATGGCCTCATGGCCCAAAACCCATGCCTAAGGATACTTGTCCAACACTGCAGCATGGTCATGACACTTGTCATATCACCCCATCCAAAAATGGTCACCTATTCCCAAGTTGGGCAATGATAGATGCTCTTACGCATCTTACGATTGTTATAGAATCCGTCATAACTGACAGCTCTTACAACTGTAAAAGAATCTATCATACACTGACTAAAAATAGCATATTCTCTTACATGTCATAGCCCTCCTTGGGGCGCCCAAAGATTCCTTCTTCCAAGATTCCTTGTGACACATGTCTTAACCTGTCATAGAACATTCCATTTATGACTCTTACACGTCATAGATTCTGTCATAGGAATTTCTCATAACCGTTTTGGTCAAGATTCACTTACACACTAGTCAAAGTACCGACACATGGAAAAATACATCTACCACTAAGTGGGATGCCTATCTTCTAATGTGAGGACAAAATTACATGTGGTCACCTTCCACATAGGATGACACATCACCATGCCAACTCCCACAAGATGATGAAATAGGACTTGCATCCAAAATACTTTAATAGGTAATAAATAAATAAATACAATTAATTAATACAAGGAATTACCAAGGTTGAGACAGCTTAATTCCCAATAGAATTTAGAACCTAGATTTTGTAGTAGAAATGCCCAAGACCAGGACGCTTGGGTGCCTTAGACCTTTTCTAAGGTTTAGTAGAAACTCAGATGTCACCAGACCTATACCTATCTTCTCTACCTTCTTCCCAGAAATCAGCTCCCGATACCAGTTCCTTCGACCTGCACACAAAGAAAAAGGAAAAGGTTGTGTTGTGTTTAAGGGCTTGCCTCAGTCAAACCCAGTGTTGGTGTTCCCACCTCCAATACAATGATGATTATATCCAAGAGTGCGTACCCTAGGAGGGCAGAGGCCAGATCTGCAACAATATGATGAATAATAATGATAATGATGATGAAAACCACAAAAGATATGACCTTAGTTGATGAAGATGACTCAAGATCCTACACCAACAAAGGAGAGTAATGAAGAGGGCTTCAAAATTCCTTAAAATCCTACAAAAAAACTTCAATAGCATCTACAAGTAGACAACACTCCAAGCATGAAGAACACTTTAGCATAGAACACAATATCACAAGATAATTCCTTCTCATAAGCTTGTGGTCATCTAGGTGTAAAATGAACTACAACACTCATTTAAATATGCTCTCTCGCTCACTCACGATAAATAAAACTTAATTAGGCTGACAAATACAAAGTATAGAAGTTTCCTAAGATGACACTACAAAGTGGGGCTAAAATTACCAAGTGGGACTAAGGCACTTGGGCTCCTTGGACCTTTAGCCCATAGACTCCAAAAAGTACCCAATTTAGCAGGCTTAGTCTAGTCCTAAGTTGATTATGTCGGGTTTATTTATTGGGATCAAGATTTTCATTGTTTTAAGATCAAAATGGTGTTAAAATAGGTCCTAATTAATAAAGGCAACAAAATAGGTCCAACCAGGAGCTAAACTAAGTGTAAAATGCTAGTGTGCACATTTTATGACACTATAGTATCATAGACTCTGGAGCCTTAGATAATGTCATGCCAGCTAAAGTTGCCAATGCCCTTGGACTCACCCTTATCAAAACCTTTGGAAAATGTTACTCAATGGGATCCAAGAAAGTACCCCTTATAGGGTAGATTAAAGATGCACAAGTCATGTTTGCAGCCTATCCTAATAAGAGGCTAAAGATTACCATCCTTGTAGTGGACATTTGTGCCATTTATAGCATTTTGTGTAGTTGCAACTTTTGTAAAGACCTTGGAGGTGAGATTCAAATAAACTAGTCTCATGGTTACATTCTTTTGGGTAGCAATATATTTCATCTTGACCTTGAGCCCAAGGCCAAGTTTACTGTCCTTAAGTTAGAGGACCCTAGATCAAAGATTTTATATGAAGAAACATGGCCTAATACATATATGATAACCTCAACCTCAAACAATGAAGCTCCTGAAGTTACTTGCCTAGATATAACTTCTAAACTTTGGACATTAGAGTTTGACAATAGTTGTTCATCATCGAGGCCTAGAGCAAGGGTAGTTCTCATTTCTATTACTAAGCATAAAATTTGCTCATCTTACAAACTTGAATTTGAGAATGTAAATAATATAGCATAATATGAATACCTACTCTTAGGATTGTCAGCTACAAAGGAAAGGGGAAATAAGAAGTTGAGAGATTTGGGAGATGTTGAACTTTTTGTTCAATAGGTCAAATTATTATTTATGATGAAAAATGAGAGGCTAAGACATTACAAAAATTTGAGTTTGGGATAATATTAGATTCTTCAATGCCTTCTCCATAGACGTTGTTCCTAGAGAACAAAAATTAAGGGTTGATTCTCTAGTTGTTTCTACTTCCCTCTTACTTCCTCATCTTAATTTCAAGGAAGGTTCATATAGAGTCAAACTCATATACTACCCTAGCATTCTAGATAACGCAAACTATTGGCAAGTTCTTGAAAATGATAAGTAAATCATTTCTTTTCTAGAGAAAGTTAAGATCTTTTCCAATTTATATTTCAAAGAGAGTATTTCGAAATGCAATGAATTTGTTTTTGATTGTCACATCCCATTTTTTGTTATCTATTTAGAACATATTAATATGCAAATTTAATATTCATTAGTCCATTTTATACCACACTATAATGAGATAAATGAGCTTTGTTTATCTTGACGGAATATTCATGATATGGAAATTGATTATATGTAGTTGATATTTACTCAAATTGATTTATTTTACTAATGGACTAACTATTGTCTAGTTGGACACGGGGTGGATGCAAGATAACCTTTTCCCCACCCATGCAGTGAGAGAGAGTAACATTTCAGAGAGGATGATATATGGTGACAAGTTTCAGTTGAACCAAATCAACCGATAACCTCACACACACCTACATGAGTTGGTAATACGGTTGTACGTGATGCATGATAAATGCATAAGAGAACATTAGGTGTTTTTGATAATATAAGTTGGGAAAAGGGTCCCAGTCCCTCACAAAACAATATAGAGAATCAAAACAAGAGAGAGACTAAATAGTTAAACATCTAGAAAGCACTAGCTGGCTAAACACCCAAATCAAGCACTGAAACAGACAAAGACAACAAAAGATAACAAAGAAACAACACACTAGCAACTCAAAACTAGACCCAACAATAGAAAATCAAATCTTAAGATTAGTGACCAGTGAATCCCATTTTTCGCTCATTGCATTCAAAGTGTCTCCCTAGTTGGCTACTTCCAAAGTCGTCCAATCCTCCTTTCTTTTTAGCTTCTTCTTATATGCTTCAATTTCCTCCTTTTGATAGTGCTTTCACTTATTGAGTTCAACTTGAAGGGTGAGGACACCAGAAACTGTCCTCATCATATCATCAGTGATTTTTACTTGATTATTCATATCCCTTTCAACCTTAACCAACCTATTCTGATATAACTTCATAGTGTCATATATATTGTCCCATCTCTCAATACAACTATCACAAACTATGTCCTTTCCTTGAGTCTTTTCAAGTCTATTTACTTTGACAAGAAGATCCTCCAGAGTAGCAAAAAATTTAGCAAGATTTTCATTCTCCTAGATTTCCATGCCATCATCTTCCCATTGATCATTGTCAAGATCCTTAGTCTCCATTACCAATTCTTCATTCTCCTCCTCATTCAAGTCACCTTCTATTAGAACACACAGATATACTAAGAGGGGGTTGAATCAATATATCAATGAATTTTAACCTCAACTACTATTAACAGTAATAATCTTTGCACAATACAATCATCACCTTTGCTATCAATGATAAATCATGATTTGCACAAATAGAGTCATGGTCCAATTTTAGAACTTCGTTGTCACACTTCTAAACCCTTCTATTCTGCAATTTAGAATAAAATAATATGCTCTTGCAAACATGGATACATACTGTGTGACTCCCAAATTATCTTTTGTTTATTTCCTTTACACTCAATTCACATTTGCATGTACACACACACCTTTCGCTTCAGTGCTCACTTATCCATACACTCTCCAAATATGAAAAATGATCTGCTTTAAATATCAATCTATACAATTAGATACAATCCTCATGTCGACTTGTTAGCCTCATTTTCAACTTTCCAAAATTTAAAATTTTTGCATATCAAAACCCTTTGCCAAGTCATCCGTTTGGTTACAATTCGCCAATGTCGTGCTTCTTGTGTCAATCATGTCGATAACTTGTTAACAAGATGTCATACTTTGTCTTGTTCATTCTCTCTCTCTCCATTGAAGCTTTGTATAGCAATATTATTCCAAGTCAAAATTTATGTCGAAACGGCTTAGTAATATTATTTTGCGTCAACTTTCATTTTACACTAAGCTTGCGTCAACTTTTAGTTTTAGCAAAGTTCGCGTCGATTCTAATTTTGCCACAAACCTCGCATCAACTTTTGAATTCTGCTAACTTTGTGTCAGATTTCATTTTTCGCAAACCTCGCGTCAACATTTGCTTTCTGCTAAGTTTGCATTAACTTTCGAGTTTGGCTAAGTTCATGCACGTTTTGACTTTTGGCTAACCAAAATCAAAGGGTGTAATTTTTCAAGGTTGGAGAGATAAAAAGAAAAGAAATCCATTTTCACTTCTTACGAACAGTAATAACTCCACTCCTCCATGTCCATTAACCTCTCCTACAATTTAGGAAGTCATCTTCAAAATAAGCTTCTTTGTCTTTAAAAGGTTGTTTTTATTATTAAAAATAGTTTTCTACTCCTAAAGTCATGCCAGATGCGATGTGGAAGGAGACGTGGTTTCTAAAACAAACTGAAACTCCATCTTAACATGCCCTCTCTCACGTGTTGATGTGGACACATGATGTTGCACCAGAAAGAAATGTGGTCTCGAGTAATAGCTAGATGGTTGATCAAGTTTTAACTATTTTGTTTCTATTCAAATGCCTTAAAGAAATATAGCCTAGGCGAATTCAATGCATGCATGGTTTGAAGGATGCTACAGAGAAATGTGGTTTCATAGAATGCAATGATGGTGGTTTTGTACAAAATAGTTATGAGGCTGTAGTAACTGTGAAGCAAATGCAACTACAAATGCAAAACTAGACTCCAAAACTTTTGTCAGCTTTTTAGTTTCAAAACCACTATTTGCGCAAATAACAAGCGTATGCAAAACTCGACTCCAAACCTTTTGTCATCTTTTTAGTTTCAAAACCACTATTTGCGCAAATAACAAACTCATGCTTTTATTATCGAAAGAATTTATTAGTTTTGCCTTAAGTTGCGGCAGAAGAAGCTCCTTCAGATGTTTATCCCATGTTACCAAGTTGCACCGGCTTTAAAACTAGTTTTATCAACTTCTAAAGAAGCCGATTAAAGAGCTAATAAGTTAGTTATTATAACTACCTGCATCATGGGTTTTATTGCAATAAGTTTCAAGGTTTTCGATGTAACTCCATACTCCAAAGCCTCCACCAGCCTCTCTCTCTCTATCCATGATCGCTACCAACCATCATACTCCCAGCTCGTGTCAAAATGGGAACTATCAAACTGATTATCGACATCCATTAAAGTATAATAGAAAGTGAATTTAATTACAAATACTGCAGCAGACATATATGTTTCATGCAGAAGCATAGATGTAGCACATGAACGGTTTGACATGATGCACCAGCCACCATTGTTACAGAAGGGTGTGTACATGGAATGCAACAATTACATTATTAAAGATGAAGGTGTTTGTCTACATAAGATTGATCTATTCATAGGGTTTCATAAGCCTTCATGTATATGCAATTGGGGACTGATAAGGTCGATGAAAGGAAGTGCTACAATTTCTTCTTACTACACATGACCTCTGCGGGGAACTCCTCTACATATCTTCAATTGTTACAGACCTATACTCTCAAGAATGTTGCTTCGCAAGGGAAAAATGCTTACTCTTTCAACACCCACAGAAAAAAAAAAAAAAAAACATCCGCTCATGGTGATCATAGTTGCAGTAGACTAAAGACATGTGTATTCTCATGAGGCAGTCACACTATTTCACTGAATGCAAGAAAAAAATTTCATGCCTAATGAATTCATCTTCAGAAATGTACTCCTGACTTTTGCCAAAATGGGATATGTATAGGAGCATATGGACAACTGACAGAGCATAATGAAATGAGGATCTTTGTCAGATATTATCATTTGGAAACATGTTAGTAAGACCTATACGCAGAATGTGGAAGCATTGACATAATATGTGAGGTTTGTGACAATCAGCTTTGAAGAAATCCTCTCATGGTACGCAATGATTACAGGGAATGCACAAAGGGCACAGAAAATTTCAAGCAAATGCAATTGACAGGTGGAAAGTTGAACTACTCGACCCTTGCCAGCATCCTCCTCGCAGCATGGACAAGCCATCTGGACCGTTTTATACTTCCTCAAAGCAATGTGGTCTCAGAGACTACAATGATTGCAATATATACATAAAATTAGGTTGTTGTAAAGGCTTCGAGTCTTTCAAAGAAAATGCAATTAGTAGTTCAAAAAATACCAAGTTCTGCGGCCATTTGCCTGGGTCATCCCCACATGCACCAAATCAAGGATTTTAGAATAAGGTTTAAACATCCATTAAAGTATAACGGAATACCATTTATTTTTAGATATCATAATTACAAGTGTGTTGTCAAACATGCATGCAAAATGAGAAGCTACAAAAAAAAAGGGGCATGTGAGCTACTTAACTGCATTGATAGGCATGAGTGCAAAATGGCATTGTAACTATTTTATAAAGTACCTCAAAGACATGCCATTGCATGGAATGCCATGACTACAATATATGCAAAAATAAAAAATGATTTGTTGAAGGTGAATATGGTAGATGGATGGCCGCCCATCAAAACACAACTATTTTGGTAGATATACTTACAAAATATAAAAGCATAAGATAAGGCATGGAGATTGTTCAACAGAATGCCTTAGAAGAAATACAATATCGAATTATGAGTTCACATATCCTTAGGTTGTTTATGGAGAAACTTTTACTCTCATATATCACAACCAAAAGGATGTTTCTTGTCCTTGTTTTATTGCACGTTTTGCACCAAGCATGAATGGAAATCTCTGCCCTATATGTGAGCTTGCAGTTGTGGGTTTGAATGCTTCGGGTTTACTTTTGCTCTTACACACAGATAAGGTGATCCTAGTATTTACATAAATGCCAACATAGTTCAAAAGAATTTTCATATTAAATCATTTTCTTGGCTAAATATATGTTTAATGACATGAGGTGCTACCAAATCAAGTTAGTCATGGCACAAAGATGCTATTGGTGTTGTGGGTGTTAGCCTTACATAATCAAAGAGATTTGTGGTTTTCATTCTTGTCTATATAACACATAACGCTACACAATCTCTTGAACTTATAGAAATGATAAAGTATGCTCATTTGAACAAAGTACATTCAGTGTTGTCAAGGGAACTATGGTCTGAGTCACTATTCTTGTTGTTTCAATGGAGTTTGGTGTGGTAGCACCTACACTAGGATATATTACTTCAAAGGAAAAGAGTTTGGTGAAGAAGTGATTATGTTCCTAACAAAGTCAATAGAAAATGGCTATCATCATACATATCAAGACTCCCAAGAACATGTGGATAGATGGTTTTATTCAGATTCACCGACCACTTGGTGTCATCATCTCCCATGATCCAACATCATCAGGAAAGGATAGCTGAGACACAACATTGCAATTGAGTTTGAGGAAGGGCCTCAATATGCAGGTTTGGGTTATTTTAGGGGAAAAGAGAAGGTTAAGGAATGCTTTTAAGACTTCCCAAGCACAATCTCTATGCTAAAAAAGGAATCAGTCCATATTTTATATGCATGAATAGAGGAGTCTAAAATTTAGATATCCAGAGGAGTCATCAACATTCAGTAAAGTTTGACCACCAACATGAAGGAGATGGACATGGAAAGGACTCGGCGAAATGCACAAATTGAAAGTCACAAGTTCTAATTACCTTTTTGTAAAAGTGACTTATGTCAGTTGTTGTAACTAAAAGTTAAAAAATGAACCTTGTTTCTAGAAAAGTGATGTAAAAAGTAACTAAAAATAAGGTTTATTATTTTTCCAAAAAGGTAGTTATGAAGTAGTTGTCAGGTAGTTACAAAGAGTTACTAGGAGAAGCCTATAAATACAAGGCTATTTCATATGTAAATAGGGGGGACTTTTCAAGAGACTTTTTTAGGGGAAGTTATGGAGAATATTTTCAGAGACCTCCGGTCTAACACTTTGTACATGAAAGCTTTTGAAATTGTATAATTTCACAAAGATAATGAAGAGTGCTTTGGTTCATATGTTCCAATGGTATTTCTGAGTTATTGTTACTAATTTCTCGTATGTTAGATTGGTAATATTTTTGTGTCACTTTGTAAATCCTAGGTCATCCATTGAAACATTTTAACTATGCAATCGATGTAAAGAAATGCAGTCTTATCTTGGTATCTTGATTCGAATGTTGTTGATGTAACCTATCTCATAGTGTGTGGGATTAGTATATCATTCTTTCATCATTGTTATAATATCATATACATTGTTGTCCAATCCATCATATAGATTTAGGAACGTAGTTTCTAACTCTTATGATGAAACCCCTCTTTAACCTGTTAATAAGTTTATGAAATCTTGGTTGGTATTCGTATGTCTACTACTAGGGTTTCTATAATTCACGTTCCTTTAGTTTTGTGTTTTCTCCTTTATGTACTTTCAAGTTAAAAGTACACAAAAATACCAAAAACCCAATCATACGAGGGAGCTGCCCCTCTCAAACGCAGAGGAAAGCTGATAATTCAATGGCAACTTCTCCAACTATTGGGACAATTTAGTCACCGCTCTAAGGGAAACAAGTCAATTTCAAAGGTTATTTCGTGGTGACAAATCTATTTACCAACAGATTTTTGGTGACTCTGCTGGGGAAAAGATTGAAGTGTTGGTGCCTTTTATTCTTCATAAATCTATAAGTATCTCCCCCATAAAAGAAGTTGGCGACTCTATCTGAAAGAAGAATCCTGAAAGATGGTTTGGTATTGAAGAACCTAGATGCATAACTTGTAGTTTCCTGAATCAGACAGTGACAGTGATGATGAAGATTATCCTTTTTCTGCATCCTCTACTCAACAAAATCAAGTTCTTGATGATCCTAAGCAAGTAGAGTTTTTGAAGAGTTTCTATGGTGGCATGCAACTTGCTACTAATCAGGTTCATCCTTGTTTGCTTCAAACATTGCAAAAGATTGAAGAAAAAGATGGGAAGGAGACTCATTTTCTTTCTCATGATCACAATTCCCTATCAAAGGAGATTCATGCACCAGAAGATAAAATAAACTGTGCTGAGATATATCATTCACATGATGAGGACATCAATGAAGAGGCAAAGGTTTTTCCTACAAATTAACCTATATTGAATACACCATCTTCTCATCAAATGGCTAAGAGATGTTCACCGGAATGTGCATGTACTGGAGAAGGAGAACTTATTACATCTGCTTGTGATAGGACACATCCACTTAAGGAAGATGAGAAAGAACAAATGTTGGAGATTGAAAAAGAATGCTATATTGAAGAAAGAATCTTTCCAAATAACAATGCATTCTTAATTTCTTGCTCTAGTCTCACAAGTATATCCAGTGAAGAAAATTTTCATGATGTGGGTAATGAACAAAGCAGTGTAGAACAAATTTTAGATAAGACTAAAAATAGAAAATGTAAAGAAGAGCCACCAAATGCTATCCTGACATACATTCCACATGAGCAAGATGATAATGATGAAGTGTCACAAGAGCTCTCTCATGAATTTTTCATCCCAGATTGGTGTCTTAATTAGCCTGATGATGATTTTATTTATGGAGATGGTATTGTCCTTTCCCCTTTATCATTCTTTAATGAAGAAGACAACTCAGCAACTGAAAATGAAGATGTGAATGTAGATACGTCTATTGAGAATCTTGATCATTTCGGTTCTCGGTCAGGCAATGAGGCAATATCCTACAACCCATCGGTTAATCTTCGGGGAGATGAATGTGAACCTATCAGTGAAGAATGCTCACTTAATGGTTCAACTATAAATAAGAATTCAAGACAATTGGAGAACAATGTGCATCCAGGTGAAACATCGAGTACATTGTCTCCAAATATTCAACAAGATCATAATGATACTGGACTCATTGTACGCCCCAATCTGTTATCTACTAATGATAATGTTGAAAGAGGATATATGATGCATGAAAATATTATTTCTTCTCGTTTAACTATAGAGGAAGATTTTTAGGATGGTAAAATGCATAATGCAGATCCGTTACTTTCTCTTCCTCATGTGCCATCCTTCGATAAAGTGCATTCTGAGTTAGTGATGGTAAAGGATGAGAAATTTTCTTTTGCAGATGATGATCTCATATTAAAAGAGGTTGTTATTCATAAGGCAGATATACAGACTAAATTAAGTGATGGTTTCTCTTATGGTGAAGTTATCTTTCCCATCTCTCTAGGTGTAGACAAAAGTGTTTCTGTAGATCAGTTACAGAATATAGAGATTTCTTCATTTCTGGCTTCATGCAAAGGATGCCTAGTTCCTGGTTTATTTAACCTTGATTCAGGCTATCAAAAGAATTTTTGGATAGAGGATATTCATGTGCTCAACATGATTCTGGAACACATGTTTGAAGCTACATAAGGCAACACCAATGCGATTTGGAAGGACTCAGATGCTTATGACGAGAAATATTTGTTTGGTTTGCTATTCAAGGAGTCCTCATTTTTCATGCAGCTTATTTTTCTCATCACTTTGGAATGGTTACTGAGTTCACAAGCACCTCATCCATGCTCATCTCTTTTCCATACAGGTGCATATTTTTCTCAGCCTGTTAATGGGTTCACTTGATCTTTCCCAGGTAGTTTGAGGTAGGAGTCACCTACCATGTACATAGCTTAACTAGGTGTTTTGGTTGTGTCTATCTTGTTTCAGTTTCTGTTAGCTTTTATTGTTTGCCTCGTCTCTGTGTGTCTTTGACTCCTTGATTCCCCTTGTATATCATGTTATCTTCTAACTCTACCTGCCCAATGGATAAGGCACTGGTCATTTCCAGAGATTCTAGGTTCATCTGGTGTCCACAAGGTCCTTGTGCCCAGTTAGAGCTAGCTGTTAGCCTCATTTTCAACTTCCCAAAATTTAAACTTTTTGCATATAAAAACCCTTTGCCAAGTCATCCGTTTGGTTACAATTCGCCAATGTCGTGCTTCTTGTGTCAATCATGTCGATAACTTGTTAACAAGACGTCATACTTTGTGAAATATTCTGAGCCAAATTTTTTGTTTTTTCAAATTACAAATTACAAACCAATGCACCTGTTAAGGTTAGCAGCTAAACCAAAATGTTGCTGAAGCAACTCTAACCAG
This sequence comes from Cunninghamia lanceolata, assembly GCA_027924645.1. Lineage (NCBI taxonomy): Eukaryota > Viridiplantae > Streptophyta > Pinopsida > Cupressales > Cupressaceae > Cunninghamia > Cunninghamia lanceolata. Next base: position 1,372,377 of record BSBN01001170.1, read on the forward strand.
AATGTACACCAAGATCCCGATGTGGGCAAGGTGTGAGCATTGGTCAGAGGATCTTAATCAAAATGCTTATGCAATAACTCTAATCAAGAATGGCGCCCATGATGGCGAGCATATGGTCAGAGGGTCTTCTACACTAAGTACTGAAAGAGAACTCGACACCAAGTATGTGCTACCCAATCCAATATGGAGTTGAGGCGACCATATGGCGGAGTATTACAAATTACAATGCTTGAAAGAAATAACTGTAATGCTGAAAGTACTCAACACCCAGAATGTGCTTTCTATCCCGGAATGGGAAAGTAGCTACCATAGGGCGGAGGTAAAGTAAATACAAAAGCAAATACTGGAAGTAGAGTTGAGCATTACAAATCAGAATCTAACAAGATTGAGAATTACTGCTAGTACTACTGCCAGTTTACAAAATGGATCTCATTCGCCTTTAAATTAAAACCAGCAACCTATGAATTTACTCATATGCTCATATCTCCCTCATAACTCATCCAACTGACTTGAAACAAAATGCAATATTCCCTAAGAATGATGATGCTTAGGATAGAACACTGAAAACAGATCAAAATGCCATGTATTATTTATGCACAGATTCCAATGCACCAGCAGATGGTACGGCCTTCAAGAAAGGGAGATCTGCCTTTAAAAAATCACAGCTATCTCAAAAAAATCTGCAAATTGGAGGAAAGTGACGCCTTGACCAGACAATGAGAATAAGAGAATACCCAGAACAATATTTTTGTTGTTTTTTGACTTATGAATAAAACACAAATCTGCTGTAGCTAAAAATGCAATGCTGGAAAAAACTCTAATATGCAAAACTGAACTAAAGCCAAAAGCTGATGACAATGTACAAATCCCAATGTAAACTCACAAACTAGACTATTTCACCACTAGTCGCTATCTTTCAAGCGAGAAGCAATGCCAAGCTAGGAGGCATACATTCCTCGAAGCAATCCCAAGGCCAATCTGGCAGCATAACATTATCAAGATTTCGGATCCGAAATGAGAGCACTCTTCCTCCTTTTATACTTTTCCAACTGGGAGTCTCTAAAATCCTCTTGCATATGGGATAAAACATGAGAGGGAAAATAATATAATCCTCTTTTTCAACCTCACCCTTAAAGTCCCCTCTTTTAAAACAACATTAATATTAAATAATAATGTTTAATTTACGGACTTTAAAACGGAGGCCAAGATGAAGTCAGAATTCAATGATCTATAGCTCATTGGAAAGGTCTTGACAAGACGAATCCAACCCCACTCTCAAAATCCCATTCTGGTGCCAATCCTGAACTTACTAAAAATAGCCGTAACCAACAGGGACTAAGGAGAACAAACCCGAAAAGAAACCGCCAACCAAACCACAATCCACGAACAAAAGCAACCACCAAAACATTAAACCCCAATTTCAACCTCCGAGTAGCCTACGGGTCTCCTGAATAGGCCAATGGTCAACTGTAAAAGATCAAGCTAGAAAATGGAACATTACAGTCCGCCCTTCCCAAGATTGCTTGTCCTCAAGCAATTGCAAGCCTGGATGCTGCAGAATCTCATCATTCTCCCAAGTAGCATCCTCCATAGGCAAGTTCTTCCACTTCACCAAATACTCTCTGATAGTTCTTTTCCTCAAGGAACGCTCCCTGGAATCAAGAATCTCTTCTGGAATCAAAACTAACTGTCCTTCTTCATCCAAAGGTGGCAACTGTGATGAAGCAACAACATTGTGTCCAAGTGCCTTCTTGAGGTGAGACACGTGGAATACATTGTGCACTCTGCTATCCAAAGGTAACTGCAACTCATAAGCTACTGCCCCCACCTTCCTAGTGACCTTGAACGGCCCATCGAAACGTGGTTTGAGTTTCTCAGCTCCACTTTTCTTGAGAGTGGACTGTCTATAAGGTTGTAGTCGAAGATAAACCATATCTCCAACTTCAAAAGAGCGCTCAACACGCCACTGATCAGCATACTTATTCTACTGATTCTGTACAATCTGAAGATTATTCTTCAATGAGTTCAAGATATCTTGACTCTGCTGCAACAAATCTTTGGCCTGAGGGGCTTTGCCATCACCAAACACCAAATTAGCAAAGCTAGGAGCCTCATAACCGTAAAGAGCCATGAAAGGTGACATCCTTATTGACATGTGAAAAGTAGAATTATAACAATACTCACCCATGTGAAGCCACTTCACCCAAGCTCTTTGCTGCTCCAAAACATAGTTTCTCAAATAACCTTCCAACCACTTGTTCACTATCTCTGTCTGTCCGTCGGTTTGAGAATGATAACTAGTGCTTGGAGTAAGCACTGTACCACTCATTCTGAAAACCTTTTGCCAAAAAGTGCTTAGGAACTTGCTGTCCCTATCACTCACAATATTTTTTGGCAACCCATGTAATCTAAACACCTCATGAAAAAACAAATCTGCAACTTGGGCTGCTGAAAAAGAGCTGGCAATGGCGAAGAAGTGAGCAAATTTTGTTAATCTGTCCACTACAACATAGATACAGTCTTTACCTTGAACCTTGGGCAACCCTGTGATGAAGTCCATTGATATGCTTTCCCATTTTTGATTGGGAATGGGAAGAGGTTACAGAAGACCAGCTGGTAAAGTATGCTCATTCTTGTTCATCTGACAAGTGGGACACTCCTGAATGTAACGTTGAACCTCCCCTTTCAGCCCTTTCCAAGAAAATCTTTCCCTGATCTGCCTATATGTCTTGAAAAACCCTTGATGACCAGCAAGTGGAATGTCATGAAAGGTCAACAAAATCTTCTTTTTGAGCTTAGAATCAGCCACCACAAAGATTCTACCCTTGTAGTGTATCAGCCCTTCGACCACTTTGTACCTTTCGTCAGGAAAAGTACCCTCAATGATGTTGGTTGCAAACTGATTTTTGGCATAATCAGCAAGCAACATGTCCCTCCAATTAGCTGTAAGCTCACATAATGAGCTCAAATGAGGTCTCCTAGATAGAGCATCAGCTACAATATTATTTTTCCCTTTGACATATTCGATGTCAAAATCGTAAGCTTGAAGCTTACTCACCCACTTTTGTTGCCTCTCGTTCAAATCTCTTTGATGCATGAAGTGCTTGAGGCTATTGTGATCAGTCTTGACCACAAACTTGCTTCCCACCAAGTACTGTCTGAACTTAGCTAATGCATGCATAATGGCAAGCATCTCCTTGTCGTAGATGGAGTAGGTCCTTTCAACACCTCTTAATTTTTTGCTTTCAAACACAATGGGATGTTTGTCTTGCATCAAAACAGCCCCAACTCCTTCACCGAATGCATCACACTGTAGCTCGAACGGCTTGGAGAAGTCTGGGATAGCTAACACTGGACAAGAGCTCATGATCCCTTTAAATTTATCAAAAGTAGTTTGAGCCTTTTCTGACCAACAAAAGGCACCCTTTTTCGTGAGGTCAGTAAGAGGAGCAGCATTCTGAGAGTAGCCCTTCACAAATCTTCTGTAGAATCCACAAAGACCCAAAAATCCTTTCAGATGAGTCAAATTCTCAGGAGGTGGCCAATCAACAATTGCCTTGATCTTTTCAGGATCAACCTTCACTCCTTCAGCACTGATTATATGGCCAAGGTAAAGTAACTCCATTCCAAATTCACATTTGGATTCTTTGGCAAACAAACTCTCTGATTCCAAGATGCTAAGCACTTCCTCCAAGTGCTTGAGATGTTCTTCCCATGTCTTGCTGTAGATCAGGATGTCATCAAAAAATATCAATACAAACTTCCTCAACTGCTTCTGAAAGATTTTGTTCATACATGTCTGGAAGGTAGCAGGAGCATTAGTCAACCCAAATGGCATGACTAGAAACTCGAAGTGGCCATAGTGACATCTAAATGTTGTCTTCTCAACATCGGATCCTCTCATCCGAATCTGGTAATAACCCGATCTCAAATCGATCTTTGAAAAGAACTTGGCTCCATGTAGCTCATCAATGAGCTCATCTATCCTCGGGATGGGATATCAATTTTTGATGGTGCTTTGATTCAAAGCACGATAGTCCACACACATGCGGATGGTACCGTCCTTCTTCTTTACCAGGACAACTGCCGAAGCAAAGGGGCTCTTGCTTGGACGAATAAAGCCCATCTCCAAGAGTTCCCGAATGTTTTTCTCAATCTCATCCTTTTGCTTCTTAGGATACCGATAAGGAGTTGTAATAACCGGTTTAGCTCCTTCCTTGAGCTCTATGACATTCTCCGAACCTCGATCAGGAGGTGGTCCGGGAGGTAAATCAGCAAACACCTTGCTCTTCTTTGTGAGTAAAGACTGAATATCAGGAGGGTAGTCTCTCTTTGTTTCAACCGGACTAGCAGGAAGAATCATACACTCTGCAGCCCACTCAACTTGATCATGACGAATCAGCCTTGCCATCCTCTTGAATGACACAATCCGAGGACCACCATTGGACATTCCTCTTATCACTACATTCTTCCCTTCGGATTGAAACTTGAGCTCCATGGTTTGCAGATTTAGAGTGATCTCCCCGAGTGAACGCAGCCATTGAATGCCTAGGACGGCATCCGTATCTCCAATTTTGACTACATAGAAGTCATCCTTGACTTCATAGTTTCCCACTTGCATGGTCATGTTTGAGATCTTCTTGGTGCAGGTGATGTGAAAATCATCAACAACCATAACCTTGAAGCCTTCAAACTCTTCTGTTTGCAGCCCCTTCTTTGCCACTATAGCTTCGTCAATGAAGTTATGCGTTGCTCCAGTGTCAATCAAAGTAACTATGCGTTGCCCCTTAATCATCCCTCGAACTTTGAAGGATTCATTCCTTTGAAAGCTTGAAAGTTGAGCCAAAGTGCCTCCACTTCCCTTTTCATCTTTGGATTCCTCTGGGACCTTTTCCACTTCACTGTCTTCAGAATCAGACTGCTAGTCTGACAAATCAGAATTACTTTCTTCAGTTGAACAGTATTCAATTTGATGAAATTTGCCTCCTTTTGGGCAAACATGATCTTGGGACCATTTTTCTCTACACCGGAAACATAACCCTTTTCTTCTAAGTTCATTAAGTGTCTCGGGATCCAACCTTGTGACATGAGGTTGATGATTTTTGAACTCCTTATGCTGAGGTCTTTTTCCTTTATCTCTTTTGTGAAATGATGGATTGGGTTGAATTTTTGCTTTAGGAGTAGCCCACTCCATGTTTCTTGCCTTCTTCATTGCCTCTTGTAGAGAAGGTGGATCAAAAGCTTTAATCCAACCCTTGAGTGGCTCCGTCAATCCTTCACTGAATAGGATCACCAATCGCCTCTCAGTGACTCCTGTGACCATGACTGAAAGCCTTTGAAACTCAGCTATGTAGGCATCAACTGTACCATATTGCTTAAGTTGTGCCAAATCTCTGAAATGCACTTCTGGATCTTTTTTCTCAAATCTCTCTATGAGCTTATTGGTAAACTCATCATAGGTAGTGATAGACCGATGACCCAAGGTGACTAGACCATGGTACCACCACTCGTGCGCCACCCCATCCAGGTGTAGCGTAGCGAACTTAATCGCCTCCTCCTCCTCCATGGGTCTAAGAGCTAGATAGTTGTCTAACTTCTGTATCCAAGCTCTGGCTGAACTATTGTCACTTCCATCAAAATGTGGAAGCATAACCTTGTTGATAGCTTGATGCAAATCCCCATGAACTATTGTCCTCCTTTGTTCATAATGTCTTCCTTGTCCTCTATCCTTCCTTTTATGATCCATAAAATCATTATAAGACATATCTGCCTTAATTTCATCAGGTAGAGAATCATACTCAGCGCGGCCGAGTCTCAACTATTCAACAAATGACACATTTTCTTCTAGATCAAGATGAGGTTTTACTGGTGCCAAGAAAGTGGGTTTGAATGGCCTAGAAGAAATGTTTGTGTTATTTGAAGCAGGCTGAGCAGCATGTCCATTATGCTGGTTGGTGGCACTGTGTTCTCCACCATGTCCTGAATTGTTTAGTAGAGGTTGGTTCTGACCCATTCTCCCCATCATGAGAGATATCATATCCATTAAAGTATCCATCTTCCTCTCGAACCTCTTTGCCGGACTTAATGATCTTTCTCTTCCTTTCCCATTATTATCTTTGTTACCTCCCGACGTCCCCTCATTATCCCCCATTTCTCCTTCAGGAGAATACTCCCAATTGGCTCTTAATACCTCTAAAGCTGTCTGACCTTCTAGGGCCTGATGCCAATGAAACTGACTGGTAGCCTTCTTGTATTCTCTTGCTAAGTACCTCTGTTCTCTGTCACTCATAGAAGGTTGTTTTCATAGGATGGCAGGATGCGTGGCTCTGATACCACTGAAATATTTTGAGCCAAATTTTTTGTTTTTTCAAATTACAAATTACAAACCAATGCACCCGTTAAGGTTAGTAGCTAAACCAAAATGTTGCTGAAGCAACTCTAACTAGAATGTACACCAGAATCCCGATGTGGGCAAGGTGTGAGCATTGGTCAGAGGATCTTAATCAAAATGCTTATGCAATAACTCTAATCAAGAATGGCGCCCATGATGGTGAGCATATGGTCAGAGGGTCTTCTACACTAAGTACTGAAAGAGAACTCGACACCAAGTATGTGCTACCCAATCCAATATGGAGTTGAGGCGACCATATGGTGGAGTATTACAAATTACAATGCTTGAAAGAAATAACTGTAATGCTGAAAGTACTCAACACCCAGAATGTGCTTTCTATCCCGGAATGGGAAAGTAGCTACCATAGGGTGGAGGTAAAGTAAATACAAAAGCAAATACTGGAAGTAGAGTTGAGCATTACAAATCAGAATTGAACAAGATTGAGAATTACTGCCAATACTACTGCCAGTTTACAAAATGAATCTCATTCGCCTTTAAATTAAAACCAGCAACCTATGAATTTACTCATATGCTCATATCTCCCTCATAACTCATCCAACTGACTTGAAACAAAATGCAATATTCCCTAAGAATGATGATGCTTAGGATAGAACACTGAAAATAGATCAAAATGCCATGTATTATTTATGCACAGATTCCAATGCACCAACAGATGGTACGACCTTCAAGAAAGGGAGATCTGCCTTTAAAAAATCACAGCTATCTCAAAAAAATCTGCAAACTGGAGGAAAGTGACGCCTTGACCAGACAATGAGAATAAGAGAATACCCAGAACAATATTTTTGTTGTTTTTTGACTTATGAATAAAACACAAATCTGCTGTAGCTAAAAATGCAATGCTGGAAAAAACTCTAATATGCAAAACTGAACTAAAGCCAAAAGCTGATTACAATGCACAAATCCCAGTGTAAACTCACAAACTAGACTATTTCACCACTAGTCATTATCTTTCAAGCGAGAAGCAATGTCAAGCTAGGAGGCATACATTCCTCGAAGCAATCCCAAGGCCAATCCGGCAGCATAACATTATCAAGATTTCGGATCTGAAATGAGAGCACTCTTCCTTCTTTTATACTTTTCCAACTGGGAGTCTCTAAAATCCTCTTGCATATGGGATAAAACATGAGAGGGAAAATAATATAATCCTCTTTTTCAACCTCACCCTTAAAGTCCCCTCTTTTAAAACAACATTAATATTAAATAATAATGTTTAATTTACAGACTTTAAAACGGAGGCCAAGATGAAGTCAGAATTCAATGATCTATAGCTCGTTGGAAAGGTCTTGACAAGACGAATCTAACCCCACTCTCAAAATCTCGTTCTAGTGCCAATCCTGAACTTACTAAAAATAGCCGTAACCAACAGGGACTAAGGAGAACAAACCTGGAAAGAAACCGCCAACCAAACCACAATCCACGAACAAAAGCAACCACCAAAACATTAAACCCCAATTTCAACCTCTGAGTAGCCTATGGGTCTCCGGAATAGGCCAATGGTCAACTGTAAAAGATCAAGCTAGAAAACGAAACATTACACTTTGTCTTGTTCATTCTCTCTCTCTCCATTGAAGCTTTATATAGCAATATTATTCCAAGTCAAAATTTACGTTGAAATAGCTTAGTAATATTATTTTGCGTCAACTTTCATTTTACACTAAGCTCGCGTCAACTTTTAGTTTTAGCAAAGTTCGCGTCGATTCTAATTTTGCCACAAACCTCGCATCAACTTTTGAATTCTGCTAACTTTGCATCGGCTTTCATTTTTCGCAAACCTCGCGTCAACTTTTGCTTTCTGCTAAGTTTGTGTTAACTTTCGAGTTTGCCTAAGTTCGCGCATGTTTTGACTTTTGGCTAACCAAAACCAAAGGGCGTAATTTTTCAAGTTTGGAGAGATAAAAAGAAAAGAAATCCATTTTCACTTCTTACGAACAGTAATAACTCCACTCCTTCATGTCCATTAACCTCTCCTACAATTTAGGAAGTCATCTTCAAAATAAGCTTCTTTGTCTTTAAAAGGTTGTTTTTATTATTAAAAATAGTTTTCTACTCCTAAAGTCATGCCAGATGTGATGTGGAACGAGACGTGGTTTCTAAAACAAACTGAAACTCCATCTTAACATGCCCTCTCTCACATGCTGATGTGGACACATGATGTTGCACCAGAAAGAAATGTGGTCTCAAGTAATAGCTGGACGGTTGATCAAGTTTTAACTATTTTGTTTCTATTCGAATGCCTCAAAGAAATATAGCCTCGGCAAATTTAATGCATGCATGGTTTGAAGGATGCTACAGAGAAATGTGGTTTCATAGAATGCAATGACGGTGGTTTTGTACAAAATAGTTATGAGGCTGCAGTAACTATGAAGCAAATGCAATTGCGGATGCAAAACTAGACTCCAAAACTTTTGTCAGCTTTTTAGTTTCAAAACCACTATTTGCGCAAATAACAAACTCATGCTTTTATTATTGAAAGAATTAATTAGTTTTGAAAGTGCCTTAAGTTGCTGCAGAAGAAGCTCCTTCAAATGTTTATCCCATGATACCAAGTTGCATCGGCTTTAAAACTAGTTTTATCAACTTCTAAAGAAGCCGATTAAAGAGCTAATAAGGTAGTTATTATAACTACCTGCATCTTGGATTTTATTGCAATAAGTTTCAAGGTTTTTGATGTAACTCCATACTCCAAAGCCTCCACTAGCCTCTCTCTCTCTCTATCCATGATCGCTGCCAACCATCATACTCCTAGCTCGTGTCAAAATGGGCACTATCAAACTGATTATCGACATCCATTAAAGTATAATAGAAATTGAATTTAATTACAAATACTGCGGCAGACATATATGTTTCATGCAGAAGCATAGACGTAGCACATGAACGGTTTGACATGATGCACCAGCCACCATTGTTGCAGAAGGGTGTGTACATGGAATGCAACAATTACATTATTAAAGATGAAGGTGTTTGTCTACATAAGATCGATCTGTTCATAGGCTTTCATAAGCCTTCATGTATATGCAATCGGGGACTGATAAGGTTGATGAAAGGAAGTGCTACAATTTCTTCTTACTACACACGACCCCTGCGGGGGACTCCTCTACATATCTTCAATTGTTACAGACCTGTACTCTCAAGAAAGTTGTTTCGAAAGGGAAAAATGCTTACTCTTTCAACACCCACAGAAAAAAAAATCTGCTCATGGTGATCATAGTTACAGTAGACTAAAGACGTGTATTCTCATGAGGCAGTCACACTATTTCACCGAATGCAACAAAAAAATTTCCTGCCTGATGAATTCATCTTCAGAAATGTACTTCTAACTTTTGCCAAAATGGGATATGTACAGGAGCATATGGACAACTGACAGAGCATAATGAAATGAGGATCTTTGTCAGATATTATCGTTTGGAAACATGTTAGTAAGACCTATATGAAGAATGTGGAAGCATTGACATAATATGTGAGGTTTGTGACAATCAGCTTTGAAGAAATCCTCTCATGGTACACAATGATTACAGGGAATGCACAAAAGGGCACAGAAAATTTTAAGCAAATGCAATTGACAGGTGGAAAGTTGAACTACTCGACCCTTGCCAGCATTCTCCTCGCAGCATGGACAAGCCATCTGGACCGTTTTATACTTCCTCAAAGCAATGTGGTCTCAGAGACTACAATGATTGCAATATATACATAAAATTAGGTTGTTGTAAAGGCTTCGAGTCTTTCAAAGAAAATGCAATTAGTAGTTCAAAAAATACCAAGTTCTGTGGCCATTTGCCTGGGTCATCCCCACAGGCACCAAATCAAGGATTTTAGAATAAGGTTTAAACATCCATTAAAGTATAACGGAATAGCATTGTGTTTTCAAACATGCATATAAAATGAGAAGCTAAAAAAAAAAAGGGGCATGTGAGCTACTTAGCTGCATTGATAGGCATGAGTGCAAAATAGCATTGTAACTATTTTATAAAGTATCTCAAAGACATGCCATTGCATGGAATGCCATGACTACAATATATGCAAAAATAAAAAATGATTTGTTGAAGGTGAATATGGTAGATGGATGGCCGCCCATCAAAACACAACTATGTTGGTAGATATACTTACAAAATATAAAAGCATAAGACAAGGCATGGAGATTGTTCGATAGAATGCCTTAGAAGAAATACAATATCGAATTATTAGTTCACATATCCTTAGGTTGTTTATGGAGAAACTTTTACTCTCATATATCACAACCAAAAGGATGTTTCTTGTCCTTGTTTTATTGCACATTTTGCACCAAGCATGCACGGAAATCTCTGCCCTATATGTGAGCTTGCAGTTGTGGGTTCAAATGCTTCGGGTTTACTTTTGCTCTTACACACAGATAAGGTGATCCTAGTATTTACATAAATGCCAACATGGTTCAAAAGAATTTTTATATTAAATCATTTTCTTGGCTAAATATATGTTTAATGACATGAGGTGCTACCAAATCAAGTTAGTCATGGCACAAAGATGCTATTTGTGTTGTGGGTGTTAGCCTTACATAATCAAAGAGATTTGTGGTTTTCATTCTTGTCTATATAACACATAACGCTACACAATCTCTTGCACTTATAGAAATGATAAAGTATGCTCATTTGAACAAGGTACATTCGGTGTTGTCAAGGGAACTATGGTCTGAGTCACTATTCTTGTTGTTTCAATGGAGTTTGGTGTGGTAGCACCTACACTAGGATATATTACTTCAAAGGAAAAGAGTTTGGTGAAGAAGTGATTATGTTCCTGACAAAGTCAATAGAAAATGGCTATCATCATACATATCAAGACTCCCAAGAACATGTGGATGGATGGTTTTATTCAAATTCACCGACCACTTGGTGTCATCATCTCCCATGATCCAACATCATCAGGAAAGGATAGCTGAGACACAACATTGCAATTGAGTTTGAGGAAAGGCCTCAATATGCAGGTTTGGGTTATTTTAGGGGAAAAGAGAAGGTTAAGGAATGCTTTTAAGACTTCCCAAGAACAATCTCTATGCTCAAAAAGGAATCAGTCCATATTTTATATGCATGAATAGAGGAGTCTAAAATTTAGATATCCAAAGGAGTCGTCAACATTCAGTGAAGTTTGACCACCAATATGAAGAAGATGGAGATGGAAAGGACTCACTAAAATGCACAACTTGAAAGTCACAAGTTCTAATTACCTTTTTGTAAAAATGACTTATGTCACTTGTTGTAACTAAAAGTTAGAAAACGAACCTTGTTTCTAGAAAAGTGATGTAAAAAGTAACTAAAAATAAGGTTTATTATTTTTCCAAAAAGGTAGTTATGAAGTAGTTGTCAGGTAGTTACAAAGTAGTTACTAGGAGAAGCCTATAAATACAAGCCTATTTCATATGTAAATAGGGGGGACTTTTCAAGAGACTTTTTGAGGGGAAGTTATGGAGAATATTTTTAGAGACCTCCGGTCTAACACTTTGTACATGAAAGCTTTTGAAATTGTATAATTTCACAAAGATAATGAAGAGTGATTTGGTTCGTATGTTCCAATGGTATTTCTGAGTTATTGTTACTAATTTCTCGTATGTTAGATTGGTAATATTTTTGTGTCACTGTGTAAATCCTAGGTCATCCATTGAAACATTTTAACTATGCAATCGATGTAAAGAAATGCAGTCTTATCTTGGTATCTTGATTCGAATGTTGTTGATGTAACCTATCTCATAGTGTGTGGGATTAGTATATCATTCTTTCATCATTGTTATAATATCATATACATTGTTGTCCAATCCATCATATAGATTTAGGAACGTAGTTTCTAACTCTTATGATGAAACCCCTCTTTAACTTGTTAATAAGTTTATGAAATCTTGGTTGGTATTCGTATGTCTACTACTAGGGTTTTTGTAATTCACGTTCCTTTAGTTTTGTGTTTTCTCCTTTATGTACTTTCAGGTTAAAAGTACACAAAAATACCAATAACCCAATCATATGAGGGAGCTGCCCCTCTCAAACGCAGAGGAAAGCTGATAATTCAATGACAACTTCTCCAACTGTTGGGACAATTTAGTCACCGCTCTAAGGGCAACGAGTCAATTTCAAAGGTTATTTCATGGTGACAAATCTGTTTACCAACACGGCTATAATGCATTGAATTAAAACACTCTCCAAAGTTGGTCTCTGTATTTTGAATTTCAACGTATACTTAGTTCGGCCCAACTTCATTCCCACGTTGCCAAAACATAATTTGGGCCCAATGTAAACAAACTAAGTCAGCCACATCAGTATTTATTTTATTCTTCTTTTATAAAGTATGCTAGCTTCCAATATTTCACAATAATTGTTTTCACTTTAATTCCAAGGGAATCGGCCCTAATAAATAATCAATGTATTTTATTAACGGCCTTATAGAGAAGTCTGTTGGTGACTTTATATTTCCACGAACCTGGGACTCTTCTCTATTGACTATCAGCAAAAGTGGCTTTCCATGAACCTTTTCTCAAAATCCTTTATCGACAAAAGTTCACCTCCATGAACCACAACTTAAAAGCCTTTATCAAAAAAATCAACTTTTCGTGAACTATGGACAATTTATCCATTATCGGCAGAATCACAAATCCACAAACTTCAACTTTTCTCAAGCACCTATCGGCGAATCAGAGATTTCTAAAACTTAAGAACTTGTCAGCAAAAGATTATTCCCACAAACCAACTTCTTACAAACCATTATCTTTCTCTTTATTGGCAAAATCGCTTATCGGTGAACTAAGGAGTTCACAAACTAAAGACTTTTCTGATACCTTATCAGGCAAATCGCCTATCAGGGAACTTGAGGAACCATGAACCAACTTTCCTTCATCGGAAAAAATATCAATCGGCAGACTAAGTGACATACGAACCATTCTTTAAACTTTAAACTTTCTTCTTCAACCCTTCATCGGCTAAACTTGCCTATTGGCAAACTGTCTATTGGGGAAACTTGCCATTAGTGAACTTAAGAGTTCATGAACCTCGCAATTCACCAATTGAAGGCTTATTCATGCCTTAGAATCTTTTTGGATCAATTTCCCTTTGACGTTATTGTCTTCATGCCTTAGAAACTTTGTGACACCTTTGACATCAATGACAATATTTCCAACAATCTCCCCCTTTGTCTTTGATGGCAACCAAAAAGAAATGAACTCTGGATTGGTCACTTTTGTATCTCTCTAAACTATTACACAACTTTTGAACTTTCTCCCCCTTTGACATCAATGTCAAAGGGATGTAACAAACCTCTTTCCTTCATGATGTGATTCTTCCTATTTTCTATGAAGCTTCCCCTATCTGTTGAGCTCCCCCTTTTTATAATATTTCCTCTTGACATTAAGGACATTATTCTTCCATTTTTTGTACCTCAAAAAAATCTTCATCAGCTAATCTATCTCTGGATTGTCTTCTTTGAAAGATACTGCAATGACTAGCTCCCCCTGTCTGCATCAAACTTGATTATCTATATTGTCTTCTATCTACCTACTCGTTCTAAGAGGTAGCCACTGTCCAACCAGGGATGAAGGGTATGCCTTGAGTTGCTCCCCTTGGACAGATGTTTCAGCTGCACTTCTACTTGTGAGAAGAATAAGGAGCAATAACTCCTAACTTTTGCCTAAGATATTCAAAAGTATCCTTAGGAAGTGACTTTGTGAAAATTTCTACAATCTGATCTTTTGTGGTGATGTACTCCAACTTTACCTCCTAATCTGCAACCTTTTCTCTCAAGAATTTATACTTAATGGATATATGCTTGGTTCTAGAATGCATCACTAGATTCTTTGATATGTTGATTGCACTTGTATTATCACATAAAATAGGAATGGGCTTATCATATATTACTTTGATATCCTTCAACATCTTCTTCATCCACAACTCTTGGGTACATCAAGATACTGCAGCTATATATTCTTCTTCTGTTGTTGACAGAGAGACTGAATCTTGCTTCTTTCTTAACCATGAAACCAATCTATCACCTAGGAAGAAAGCTCCACCACTTGTGCTTCTCCTATCATCAATGTTGCCATCCCAATCTATATATGCAATCAGAGAGAAGTCCTTTCCCTTCTCATACCACAATCCATAGTACAATGTGCTCTTCAAGTATCTAAAAATCCTTTTAACAACCTTTATGTGTGTCTCTTTTGGATTGGCTTGAAACCTAGCCACCATACAAACTGCTTGCATAAAATCTGGCCTTGACGTAGTCAAATATAATAATATTCCTATCATGGTCCTATAAAGAGTTTGATTAGCTTGAGATGACTCATCATCCTTGCTAAGATGACAACATGTTACCATAGCTGTACTTACTATTTTGCAGTCATTCATACTAAACCTTTTCAGCATCTCCTTGACATACTTTGCTTGTGAAATAAAGATACCCTTGTTTGATTGAGGAATTTGGAGTCCAAGAGAGAATGAGAGTTCACCTATCATAGACATCTCAAACTCTTTCTGCATCTCTTCTGTAAACTTCTTGCACATCCCATCATTTCCACCAAAGATAATATCATCAACATATACTATTACTATCAACATGTGCTCACCTTTTGCTTTGATGTAGAGATTATTGTCTACAATACCTTTCTTCAATCCTTGTTGACCTATAAGTACTTGTCTAACCTTGCATACCATGCCCTAGGGGCTTGTGTGAGACCATATAAAGCCTTTCTAAGTCTACATACCAAATTATGATCTATTGTAGTTGAAATCCTTCAGGTTGCTCTATGTAAAATTCTTCTAGATCACCATTCAAGAAGGAAGATTTGACATCCATTTGATACACCTTGAAGTCTTTGTGAATTGCGAATGCAAGAAACTTCCTAATTGCTTCCAATCTTGACACAGAGGCAAATGTTTACTCAAAATCAATGCCTTCCACTTGTGAATAGCCCTTGCAGACTAACCTTGATTTGATTCTAACCACTTCTCCATCTTCATTCAACTTATTTCTGAATACCTACTTCGTGCCAATGACATTCTTATCTTTAGGTCTTGGGACAAGTTCCCAAGTTTCATTTTTCTTGGTCTGATTTAGCTCTTCTTGCATTGCATCAATCCAACTTTCATCTTTGCTAGCTTCTATAAAACTTTAGGCTCAATTTTGGACAATAAAGAAAAATTTACTTGTTCTTTCATAGTTGCCAATCTTCTTCTTGTCAGAACACCATCATCCTTGTTTCCAAGAATCTGATTTTTAGAATGATTTCTTTGAACATATTTTGCAGGTGTCTTTATGCTTTCCTTTTATGATTCTTCTTCTACAACTTCATCTTCTTCTTCGATGCAGATTGATTCATTTGAATAGTTGTCTTCTTTTGTCATATGTCGAATGATGTAGGTCTTCATCAATCCTAACATTTGCACTATCAACTATCTTCTGCAGTCTCTTATTGTAGCATCTGTAAGCCTTACTTCTTATTGAGTAGCCAAGAAAAATTCCTTCATCAGATCTTGAGTCAAACTTGCCCAAGTTGTTTCATCTCTTCTGATATAACATCTACTTCCAAATATTCTAAAATACTTGCAGATGCAGGTCTGCCTTTCCACAATTCATATGGAGTCTTTGTGTTATTTATTCTTATCTATCCTTTGTTAAGAATGTAAACAACAATATGGACTGCTACTTTCCAATACACATCAGGCATCTTGGCTTCATTCAACATTGTTCTTGCCATCTCCTAAACTATTATGTTCTTCCTTTCAACTACTCCATTTTGTTGAGGAGTCCTTGTAGCAGAGTATTGTCTCCTTATTCCATGTTTTTCACATAATTCTTCAAATTTAAAGTGAACTCACCACCTCTATCTGATCTTAAGCACTTGATTCTAGCATTCATTTTGTTCTCAACCATAGACTTGAAGATCTTAAATCTATTAAAAGCTTTTGATTTATCTTTCAAAAATGTAACCCATGTCATTCTAAACTAATCATCAATGAGAAACATAAAGTACCTTTCATCTTGAAGACTCCTTGTTTTGGTAGGACCACACAAATGTGTATGAATCAGTTCTAATGGCTTTGTTGAAGAGTATTCTTTTGTCTTGAACCTTGTCCTTGTCTGCTTCCCAATCTGACATTCCTTACAAAAGGTGTTAGTAGGCTTGGAAATCTTTGGAATGTCTCTAACTGCATGTTTAGAGTTGATCTTCACAAGACTGTCAAATTTGATGTGTCCCATCCTCTTATGCCACAACCAACATTCATTTGTTTTTCCTAGAAGATAGTTCCTTCCTTTGACTTCGCTAAGATTATACAAGTTAGTCTTTGTCCTTCTTGCTTCTACCACAAGTTTACTAGTGCTTGCTCTTCTGATTTCACATCCTTGTGTATGGAAGATGAGGTTGTATCCTTTGTTGCACATTTTAC
Source organism: Cunninghamia lanceolata (assembly GCA_027924645.1). NCBI lineage: Eukaryota > Viridiplantae > Streptophyta > Pinopsida > Cupressales > Cupressaceae > Cunninghamia > Cunninghamia lanceolata. The sequence goes on from BSBN01001170.1 coordinate 1,389,180, forward strand.
TTACATTGAGAAGATTGTGCTTGAGAACTTTTACATATAAGACATCTTGTGTCCTAGTCTTTCCATCAATGCTTATTGTGTCTTTACCACATATTCTTATAGTGGTGTTGTCTCCAAACTTGAATGATCAACCATTCCATTTTATAGGGCTAATAAACTTGCTCTTATCTCTTGTCATGTGACTTGAGCATCCACTATCTATAACCCAAGGATTTACTTGCCCTTGTGCATGAAATGTAGTTTGGACAATCATTGAATTTTCACTTGCATGATTGTTCTTCTTGACTTTCCATTCATTCTTCTGATCTGTCTTCTGGTTTTCAGGAATGTCTATCCTTTTGTCTTGGTTATCAAGATCAGTCATCTGAGATTTTAACTTTGCCAAGCTACTTCTGCAAAACCTTGTTGTTCATGAATGTCTATCTTGCAGGAGTTGATCTTCTGAATTTTCTTATTTGAGAGATGACAGGGATGAAATCAACTTCTTCAATTTTCTAATTCTCTTTCTTCATTGGGATTTCTTCATTTGGTACTGTCTTCTCTAAGTCAGTTTTTTTTTGTAGGAGCAGAAGATTATGTGACTTCTTCATCCACATATCCCAAACCTAACTTTATGAATAGACGTCTCTGAATGTTTATTATATTATCCAAAATTTGAGAGCTCTTTCTGAACATGATATTCTTATTCAACTGAGCATGTACTTTTTCCACTTCCTTTCTTAGTGAAACAATTTCTTCTTCAAGTTTTAAACACTCATCTGATTTGGCTTTGAGGTCAGTGTTTATGATGTCTACAATCCTTTTTCCCTCTTCAATTTGAATCTTTAAGGTAACAATTGTTTCCTCTGATTCTTTAAGCTTTGCCTTTTGTTCTTTGTTTTCTTTCCTTACTAATTATCTCTAGTCCTCAAGAGCAAAAATAAGTTCACCTTCAAGATCAACTTCACATTCTTCTTCATCAATGAATGTCATGTCTTCTTCATTAGGATATAGCATTTCTTCACCATCTTCTATAAGGTGTCTTCATTTTCCAAAAACTCCATTACCATAAACAAGGCTTCTTCTCTATCACTTTTAGATGAACAATGATTACATTCTTATGATGAACTATTGTTCTCTTTTGAATAGAGGCTCTTCTTATGCTTGTGAAGATTCTTCTTTTTGTACTTCTTATGACTCTTATAGTGATCACTATTTTACTTTCTCCAAAGGGACGTTTAGAATCATAGTGACCTACTTTACCACAGTTAAAGCATTTGAATGGTAAAATACATTTATACTTGTCAGAGCCCTTCTTCAACTTCCTCACAAAGTTGGCTTCCTCATCATCAGAGTCATTGCTAGGCTCATATTCTTCATTCTTCTCTTTCTTAGATGCCTTGAAAGTAGCTTCCTTCTTTGATGTCTCTTTACTTACATTGTTCATTTCATAAGTAGTGAAAGATCCATATAATTCATCCATTGTAAATTTATTCAAATCTTTGGCTTCTTCAATGGTAGAAACTTTTGAATCATACCATTGGGGAAGGGATCTTAGGACCTTCTTCACAATCAATGGGTCTTCCATTTCTTCGCCAAGTCCTCTGATAGCATTAACAATTTCATCAACCTAGAGAAGATAGTCAGCAATATTTTCTTCTTCCTTCATCTTTAGACTTTCAAACTTGCTTCTCTAGGTCTATAGCTTAGCTTGGTTCACCTTATCATCACCTTCATAAATGTTATAAATCTTTTTCCAAATATCCTTAGCAGACTTGCAGTACATCACTTTAACAAATTTAGTGTTTGTCAATCCACCTAGAATTGCATTCTTAGCTTTAGCATTGTTCTCACATGCCTTCTTATCAGCCTAATCTATTGGAGGAGTTGCAAGAGAAGTATAGCCATACATCAAGCCTTAATGAGGTTAGACAGCCTTCCATCCTTATACTCTAGAACATATAGTTTGATCCATCAAATAGAGCTGCCTTGTTTGAATAGGATCCTTCCTGACCTACCATGTGTTCTAACCCAAGACCTACCTTCAGTTGTTAGGCTATACCAAGGAACTTAGCTCTGATACCAATTGTTAGAACACACATATATACTAAGAGGGGGTGAATTAGTATATCAATGAATTTTAACCTCAACTACTACTATCAGTAATAATCTCTGCACAATACAATCATCACCTCTGCTATGAATGATAAATAATGATTTGCACAAATAGAGTCACAGCCCAATTTCAAAACTTCACTATTGTTGAACACACGAGGATATTGAGAGGGGGGTGAATCAATATCTAAACAACTTCAACTTCTCCAGAGTAGATTAAAACTTAAGCATTACAGTATTAACATAAGCATGAAAGATTAACACAATGTACATCAACACATAACACTAGATATACATGGAAAACCCGAGAAGGGAGAAACCATGATGAGGATTAACTCACAATATATGAAGCTCAAATAAAAACTTTGTTTTAGGGCTACAACCCAAGGAGGCTACTACTCTCTACTGACTTTGTTTTAGGGCTACAACCCAAGGAAGCTACTACTCCCTAAAAAGATTTGCTTTAGGGTCACTCCCAAGGAAGCTACAACTCCCTAGGAAGCTACAACTCCCTAAAGACTTAATTTAGGGTCACTCCCAAGGAAGAAACTACTTTCTAAATTAAGAACACACTTTAGAATAGATTACAATATGACAATCCTTCTACTGTCTAAAAACTGACATTGAAATTCACACCTTTGATGATTACAACTCTGCCTCTTCACACTTCCTTCTGATGATCAGATCAGTTAGGCTCACTCTACACTTGATCACTGTCACATATATAAGTCTTTAAAATGAATTAGGACATCATCTACAACTTCTGCTCTTTCTACCTCAGTCGCACATCATAATGCAGTCATTCTACTCTTTTTCTTGCTTGCGAACTGTTGACCTATTTTCCTCTGTCCAGAGTTAAATAGTTCACCTTATATTTTCCTTGAAAATAACCCTACAAGGCTTAAATCCTTCAAATATTTATGCTATGCCTTGTCAAAAAATCCCAAAAATCTCACCTTGAGATCTTTGTTGAAAACCCAGAAAAACTTAGAAACCCTTTGTCTTCAAGTGATTTCCATCACAGATAAATCTCAATTTCATACTTAGTATTTGTATATGCATTTTTGAATGTATGTTCGCATGTACATTCGCCATTGTATGTTTGCATATATAATGGAAAATGTATAGGCGAGATACAAGGTACCATATACAAAAGGGAATATACAAGGTGGGCATACAAGACAGAATGTACATTGGAATATACAAGAGGAACATGCATAGCAAAAAGATACAAAGGACCACATGCAAGAGGGAATCTACATAGGTCAACATACAAAGCAGTTTGTATATGCAGGGAAAAGGATGCAAGGCAAGATACATCGGCGACATGCAAGTGTAGATACAAGGTTTTGCTTGTACATTCGCATTGTATATCTGATACACAAAGCTCACATACAAGTCCGAGATGCAATGGACGATATACAAAGGCGACATACATTCGCGATATACAAGGGAAAAGGATGCAAGGCAAGATACATCGGCGACATGCAAGCGCAAATACAAGGTTTTGCTTGTACATTCACATTGTATATCTGATATACAAAGCTCACATACAAGTCTGAGATGCAAGGGCCGATATACAAAGGCGACATACATTCGCGATATACAAGGGAAAAGATGCAAGTCACACATACAAAGGATTTTTGCAAAAGATACAAAGGCCACATGCAAGCAAAAGATACATTGGCCGATAAACATACAAGCAGCAAGTAAAGGCAAGATACAAAGGGATGGGCCCACCAATTGGATGAATATGCGATTGTATGTTTGCACATACAATCGAACATACAAAGGAGACATACAAGGAGTTACATACAAGGCTCGGACCTGATAGCAATTTCAAAGAGTTTTATAATCATTTGAGCTTTGCGGCTTGTATATGCACAGTACATTGTATATGCCGATATACAAAGGAGAAGAGATACAAGGCCCGAACCTGATAGTGATTCCAATCCGCTCCATAATCATTTGAGGTCTGCGCTATGCATATTGCATTTGTATGCGCAAATATACAAAGCGATATGCAAAAGGAGGAGATACAAGCCAGACCCAAGTGCGATTTCAAATTGTTCTATAAATATTTGTGGTCCGCGCCTTGTATGCAAGTGATTGGATGTATATACAATCTCAGAAACATCATATACAAAGGCCGATACATACAGGGGATTTCAGCGTGACCTCTTACATCGGCAGCTCATGCATAGGTCTTTCCAATGGCTGATGGAGGATGTATTTTCAGCGATGGGTCCCAGGGATCAGTTTAGCGACTGACCAGGTGGTGCCACATGTCAGGTACATTTCAAAGGCCGATTCAAAAGGTAAAGACCCACGTTTGTATGCAAGCACATGCATATACAAATGTATATACAAAGGTGACTTCAAAGGTTTTTTAAACGCTGAAAGCAAAGGCATATACAAAGACATTTTGGCAAGACTTTGCACATCAGTGACTCTACTGGAGGTCATCCCGACAGCCTGACATAGCCCAATATATACAAAGCGCTTTGCATATGCAAAGACAGTTTCAGAGGAGGTTTCAAAGGCCGATACAAGTGCAGATGCAAGGTGATATACATAGGTAGTTGACTGCAACTTTGATCGCAAATATCTTACGCATCTTGGCGAATTTCTACATGTTACAAAAGGCAAAAATGTTTGTTTTTTCCTCCTCTTTCATTTGGCGGGCTTATGAGGCAATTATTTTCACTTTCAAAATTTGGATCTAGCCTTGTATGCTTTGACGGCTGGACATTTCAATGACTATTTTAGATATGCAAATGCAGATATTTGTGGCATTCATTGCTGCAGATTGATGATGCAGCAGCTTGCATTGAAGACTTAAAATATCTTCCACTTGCCCTGTTCCAGATCTTTTATTCAATAACTTATGCAAGTAGACGTCCCTTCAGGTAGATATTTTCTGACAGCACCCATGGGCGAAATTGTTTGTAACCGACTGAGGTCAAAATGTAAAATGCTATATAGACATGTAAAATAGATGTATATGGTGTTGGTTGTTCTTTTGGGCTATTTTTGTAATGGCTACTTGGCCTCTATAATCAATAAAAACCGGTATTTTTGCCTCTCTTTTGTTATTCTAGCATTGTGTCTCTGTCTTGACCTCTATTAAAATGGATATGAGTCTGTGTAAGTCTTTCCAGCTGTGAGATTATTACTGTGTCGATTCAGTTGCAGCCAAACACATTTAAATCTGGTCTATCACTTATTTTCATTTCAACATTCCTTCTAACCCTTTTCCCAGTAGGCATTAGCACTAGGTTTAGATGCATTTCTCTAAGCATTAGGCTTAAAAAGAGGAAGCCAACCTTCTCCGGAGGTCTAATCTCAATTTGCAAGGTCCCACACTTCGAGATCATTCCCATGTTTCTCCAGATTGCTAAAGTTTTACAACCGCAACAAAGGGTGCAAACTTGAGAGACAACACGAACCTTATCAATCACTTTGCAATTACACATTGCCTAACTGACTTTGATTTACAATTTATACATGATATTACATTGATTACTTTGCAGTCACTAACCTTGTAAATCCCAATATTGTAGTTATTCCATTTATTATATGTAATTTGTAATTATCGATGAGGAGATGTACTAGTTTCACTGGCAAGGGTAATTTTAGAGTAACCGGAGGTAATTATAAAGTGACTTTTATTGTTGGCAAATGTAAAAACTCAAAGTAAATGAGGGTAAGCATTTTCCCTTGAGGAATCTACTATATTTGGCATGTATGACAATTGTCATAATGTTTGGTAAGTGAATCTATGACAGCTGCAAGTTGTTATAAGATTATATGATTCTATGACGGATATGTTAGTTGTATATTTGCTATATTTAGCCCCAGTTGCCTATCTTGGAAAGCATGCATGTTGGAGGTATCTATGACAGTTATGACATGTCATAAGATGCTATAAGATGCCATTCTTGGATATAGGCACCCAACTTTGAATGGGTCAACTTTCGACACTTGGAGGTTGCTTGTAGGTGCCATTTTGATGCTTGCATGTGGGATATTTGGAGAGAGAAGGTGAATGCCTAGGATGAGTTGGAAAACATTTCTATAAGTATTTGCCATGTATTTGTTGCTACAATACAGATTTTAAGTACTCAGGTGCTACCGGAATGCTATCGGATTGAAGACTGAAGGAGAGATTGGTGGTGTTGTATTATAAATCATTTTCAGATTAATACAAACATTAGGCCTCTTTTCTATGTGGAGTTTTTTACCCAAAACTATTTTCTCCACGTTAAACATTGTGTCATGTGTTCAATTTTCTAATTTTGCATTTCTGTGAAGCATAGTTTTGTTTCTGTGTTATAATCTCCATTAATAACACACAGTTAAAGATTACAGAAATTTATATTGAATTACATTTCCATTAAAGTAGTGTTGCTTTCATTTCTAACATTTGGTATAAGAGCCTAGCCAGCTTTGACTCTTGGGTGGTAGTGTGGAAGTTGTAGCTGCAGTGGGAGATTTGGTTGTGTTTGTTTTGTAGATCTTGTGTTGATATTATGGCTGCATCCACCGTTGCATCAACCTCTCGATTGGACATTGAGAAGTTCAATGGAACGGGGTATGTGTTATGGAAGCTGAAAAGGCAGGATTTGTTGGAAGAAAGAAACCAATGGTTGGTTGTTCAAAAAGAGAAGAAACCTGATGATGTCTCTTTGGATGAGTGGGCAAAACTGGATAAGAAGGCACAGGAAACCATCCGTTTGTGTCTTTCATATTCTATGCTACTGAATGTCACAAAGGAAGAGACTGCACATAAATTGTGGAATCGGTTGGGTGAGATCTACCAAGCCAAGAGTATGGTAAATAAACTTTACTTAAAAAAAATTGTTTTCCTTGAAAATGAAAGAGGGTGAGTCAGTTGTAGAGCATTTAAATTCATTTAATTTGTTGATGAGTTAGCTTGCTTCAGTAGATGTTGAGGTTGATGAGGAAGATAAATGTATCTTGCTTCTTTGTTCTTTACCTAAGTCTTGGGAGAATGTTATATTTTCTATCACTGCTAACCTCACAGATCTGAAGTTGGATGCCCTTGTAGTTTTACTATCACAGGAATTGAGGAAGAAGAGTTCAGATAGTTCAGGGGATGCTCTCAGTATCAGGGGAAGGTCTAAGGAAAGGGGACCTAAAGGAGATCAGAAAGGGGCTAAGGCCAACTCCAAGGGCCAGTCTAAGACTCCTGGTGAAAAGAACAGAGTTAAGTGTTGGAACTGCGGTAAAAGGGGACATGTGAAGGAGTCTAGAAACCCCAAGAAATAGTGGGAGAGTGCTTCAGATAAGTCCTTGAATGCAGGTGAATATGTTTTACTTTCTGCATGTAATGTTGTTTCTAATGACCACTGGTTGGTTGACTCAGGATGCTCGTTTCATATAACCCCACATAAGGAATGGTTCTCCACATATGAAGAATATGATGGAGGTAATATCTATCTTGGTGACAACTCTTCATATCTAATTGTTGGGAAAAGGAAAGGTATTGTTGTGTTTCACTGATGGGAGGATTAAAACCCTCCCTGGTGTTTTGCATGTTCTTGGATTAGCTAGAAATCTAATTTCAGTTTTGAAGTTGAATAATTTGGGAATGCATGTGACATTTGACAAGCATGGCTGCAGATTGGTGAGAGGGAACTTGGTGGTAGCGAAAGGGAAGAGATTTGGGAACTTGTTTAAGCTTGAAGCCACTACAGTTTCTAATGCCTCTTATGTTTCTGAGGCTTCTGAAAACACTTGAATGTTGTGGCACTATAGATTGGGCCACACAAGAAATAATGTATTAAAAACTATTAAGAATAAAAATTTGTTGGATGGTTTCTCCTATTCTGATGAATATTTTGATTTTTGTGAGCATTGTGTGTTTGGTAAACAAAACAGAAAATCATTTCCTTCAAGAAGCAATAGAGCAAAAGAGAAGTTAGAAATTATTCATACGGATGTGTTTGGGCCTATGGATAATGAATCTATTAGAAAATCTTGTTATTTTGTCACCTTCATTGATGATGTATCCATATTTACATAGATTTATTTTATGAAACATAAATCTAAATTTTTCACTAAGTTTAAGGAATTCAAAGTCTTAGTAGGGAACCAATCAAGTTTAAAGATAAAAATATTAAGATATGACAATGGAGGAGAATATTGCTCTAAGGAATTTGATGAGTTTTGCAATCATGTAGGTATTATCAGACAAAAGACAACTCCATATACACCATAGTAGAATGGTGTTGTAGAAAGGATGAACCGAACAATCATGGAAAGACCCAGAAGTATGCTTAGTGATGCATAGTTGGATAAATGTTTTTGGACAGAGGTTGTGTGTACTGCTTGATACTTGATAAATTGTTCTCCTTGTAAGGCTCTTGATTTGACACTTTATGAAGTGTGGACAGGTAAGAAACCTTCTGTTTCACATTTAATGGTTTTTGGCTGTGAGACTTTTGTTCATGTGCCTAAGGAAAAGTGATCTAAGTTGGACCCAAAAGCTAAAAAGTGTACATTCATTGGATATGGTGATAATGTGAAAGGTTATAAGCTTTGGAATCCACTAACCTGCAAGATTATCTTTTCTAGAGATGTTATTTTCAGGAAACTTAGAGCTATTTCTGAACCTGAATAGCCAAAAGAAAAAGATGAAAAGGTAAAGAGAGTGCACTTTGAGTTAGAGCAATAAGATGCACCTCAAGAAGAATAGAATGATGGATTGGAGGCAAAGAAGCAAAAGATTTGAGTAGTTCTAATGATAATGAGTCTGTTGTTATAGAAGAAGTTGGTGCAGATGATCATGTAGAAGAACGAGTAGAGCTCTTACTCCACCCTTGAGGAGATCCACAAGACAACGGAATCCAATTGACAGGTATAGCCCACCAGATTTATGTTGTGCATATGCTTTATTGAGTACTAATGATGAGCCTAGATCCTACAGGGAAGCTATTTCTGCAGATGATAGTGAGTCTTGGCAGTTAGCCATGCATGAGGAGATGATGGCTTTAGACTCTTGTAACACCTGAGATCTTGTTCGTTTGCCCAAAGGAAGAAAGGCCATAGGATGTAAGTGAGTCTTCAAGAAGAAGTTTGGAGCAGATAGTTCATTGGAGAAGTACAAGGCTAGATTGGTAGCCAAGGGCTACTCCCAAAGAGAGGGAGTTGATTTTGGTGAGATATTCTCTCTTGTTGCTAAATTGACTTCTATTAGATTTCTCTTATCCATTGCTGTAGCTTATGATTGGAAGATTGAGCAAATGGATGTTAAGACTATGTTCTTGCATGGAGATCTTGAGGAAGAAATTTATATGCAACAACCTATAGGTTTTGAGGTAAAAGGAAAAGACAAATGGGTTTGTAGGTTAAATAGGTCTCTCTATGGTTTGAAACAATCCCCCAGAATGTGGTATCAAAAGTTTGATTCATTTGTTTTGAAATTGGGTTTTGTTAGAAGCAAGGAGGATTATTGTGTTTACATTTATTGTGTTGATGATTTTATACTGGTTATTGCTTTGTATGTTGATGACATGTTGATTTTCAGCAATACTAAGGGTATGATCAGTGAGCTTAAAGCCCAACTTTTAGGTGCATTTGAGATGAAGGATCTTGGTGCTGCAAGGTATGTTTTGGGAATGGAGATCAGGAGGGACAGAGTTAACAGAAAGCTTTGGTTGTCACAAAGTACATGTGAATACTATTTTGCAGAGGTTTAGTTTGCAGGACTATAACCCATTTAAAATTCCTTTACCCATTGGTACTAAGCTTTCATTATATATGTGTCCAAAGACTGAGGATGATTTTGAGGATATGTCTAATGTGCCATATGCTAGTGTTGTAGGGAGTTTTATGTATGCAATGGTTTGCACTAGACCAGATATTTCCCAAGCAATGGGAGTTTTGACCAGATTTATGTCTAACCATGGTAGACAACATTGGAATTATGCGAAGAGGGTGTTTAAATATCTTGCAGGTACTCTTGATCATTGTTTGGTTTATTCTAGTCCTGATAGTGCTGATAAATCTTTGGACATACATAGTTTTGTTAATGCAGATTGGGTAGGTGACTTGGATAGTTGACGGTCCACTAGTGGCTATGTGTTTACTCTATTTGGAGGTGCAGTGAGTTGGATGAGTAAGAGGCAACCCACAGTTGCTTTGTCCACCGTAGAAGCAGAGTATATGGTTGCTTCTCATGTCTCTAAGGAGGTAGTTTGGTTAAGGAGACTGTGTACAGGTATTGGTTTTGATTGCAGGATCATTCAGATTGGTTGTGATAGCCAGAGTGTTATCTATTTGGCTAAGAATCCCATGTATCATGCTCAGACTAAGCATGTTGATGTTCAATATCACTTTATTTGAGAGTTGGTTGCAAATGGAGAGATTGAGTTGAAGAAGACAGACACTTAGGAGAATGTTGCAGAATCATTAACCAAGCCTGTGAGCACAGAGAAGTTCATATGGTGTAGAGAGGTCATGGGCCTTGTTTCTAGTGTCTGATTATTTTCATTTGATTTCCCATGGGTTGATTTACAATGTATAATGTCAAGTGGGAGAATGTTGAGATAAGGTGCCATTAACCTTGTAAATCCCAATATTTTATTTATTCCATTTATTATATGTAATTTGTAATTATCCATGAGGAGATGTACTAGTTTCACTAGTAGGGGTAATTTCAGAGTAACCGGAGCTAATTATGAAGTGACTTTTACTATTGGCAAATGTAAAAACTCAAAGTAAATGAAGGTAGGCGTTTTCCCTTGAGGAATCTACTATATTTGGTATGTATGACAACTGTCATAATGTTTGGTAAGTGAATCTATGGCAGTTGTAAGTTGTCATAAGATATTGTGATTCTATGACACATATGACGGATATGTTAGTTGTATATTTGCTATATTTAGCCACAGGTGCCTATCTTGGAAAGGATGCATGTTGGAGGTATCTATGATGGTTATGATGCATCATAAGATGTTGTAAGATGCCATTCTTGGATATGGGCGCCCAACTTTGAGTGGGTCAACTTTTGACACTTGGAGGTTGCTTGTAGGTGCCATTTTGATGCTTGCATGTGGGATATTTAGAGGAGAGAGAAGGTGAATGCCTAGGATGAGTTGGAAAACATTTCTATAAGTATTTTCCATATATTTGTTGCTGCAATACAGATTGTAAGTACCCAGGTGCTGTCAGATTAAAGACTGAAGGAGAGATTGGTGGTGTTGTTGTATTGTAAATCATTTTCAGATTAATACAAACATTGGGCCTCTTTCCTGTGTGGATTTTTTTACCCGAAAGGGTTTTCTCCACATTAAACATTGTGTCATGTGTTCAATTTTCTGATTTTACATTTCTGTGAAGCATAGTTTTGTTTCTATGTTACAATCTCCATTAATAACACACAATTAAAGATTACAGAAATTTATATTGAATTAGATTTCCATTAAAGTAGTGTTGCTTTCATTTCTAACAAAAAATGCATTTGCAAGTCGGCTAGACAACACACAACATGAAACGTGTAGAGGACAAGTCCTAAACAAGACTACATGCTACACTAGCAGAAGACCCATGCCTTGCAGACATCAACACTTAATCAAGTCCAAAACATTCTTCACAGCATCAAACAACAAGGAATTACATCCGTACACTCCGCTCATTTGAAAATAGGATAGCCTTAAGCAAGGACATATGAAACTTGAAGCATAAAGGCCACAACAACTTGAAAACCTTGTGCAGTACTAGAAACAAGAAAGATCTTCATGAAACTCTTCTAGATGAGTCTATAGGACTCATACAACATCTCCATGTTGGAAACATAAGCATGATGATGAAGAGACTGATGAGCATGGCAGTGAGCAGTGTTGTCATTAATGGTAACAAAGGGTAAAGACATAGTTGTGTTGATCCAAAGAGTGGAAACAAAGTGTAAGGATACAGTTGTGTTGGTTTGGTGATGTTACTAAGTATGATATGGGAGAGAAAACACATAAGGGTTAATCCCAAGAAGTGGTTAAGTATAATATAAAGCAGAGTATACCTAAGCATGATATCTTTCCATTTTGGTGCTCCATAGTTAGATACAACTTGTTGAAGATTTGACTAAGGCATTTGCCGTACAGAACCTATGATAGGGTCACAGTATTTTAGTTTGCATTTCTCCGCTATAAATAATTTTTCTATGTGGTTGTAAGGTAGTGTCGGTGCATACTAAAGGAGTCTAAATTCAAAGATTCAGGTCTTGAAGCCCTCCAGATTGAAAGATAGAGCTGACAGAGTACCAGACTCTATATTGACAGTGTAATGACAATACCAGTGGTATATTGGAATGCTCTACATTCCACCGCAGATGAATGGTTTGCTATGCGGATTTGAGGATAAGGTTATGGATGTCTGAAGTATGTTGTCTCCAAGAGGTAAGCATTTTTGTGGTCTGCATGTTGTGTTGTGAACTAACAGATAGTTCGTGCTATTGCTACTTTACGAGTTGAGCCAACCTAAAGGTGTTAAGGTTGTGCGGAGTTGATTAATGAATGGAACAAAGTCATGGGAGTAATTATAGGTTGTGCTGACCTATATGGATGTGCTACACACTTTGGTTCTCTCTACAAAGCATATAAGGTTAAGTTTTGGGCTGATAGAACATGTAGCCACACGGTACATCTTTCTGCTGACCTGGTTGATATTTTTTCTTGAGTGTGATATATATACAAGATTGAATTCTTGTGTGGATTGAGGTGTAGTGGAGATGAGAAGGAGTTAAGTGTGTGTGTGTGTGTGTGTGTGAGTGAAATCTGATGTAGAGAAGGATAAGTTAAGATTGTGGTAAAGATGAAGTTTGGAAAGTCAGTATTCTGAGCTTCAATGGAACTGTATCTCCAGCATAAGTTAGATGTATTATTAGCAGTTCATTTTTGGCATTGAACTATCCCTTCTTCTATCTCTTTCTATTCAAGATACTGAATCCTTTGGCAGTGAACCACCTGCAGTGAGCATTCTGGACAGTGAGTCCACCAAATTGTACCAACCTTAACCAGTTGCATTATTAATATATTGTGAGCTAATCCTCGTCATGGTTTTTCCCTTTTTGGGTTTTCCACATAAAAATTAGGTGTTTATGTGTTATATTCTTTAATGGTTGATTCCATGCTTTCCTTTCTTACTGCAAATTAAATATGCTATGTGGAATGAATGTTTAAATGATTAAGTGGTTTTAGAGAATATTGATTCACCCCCCTCTCAGTCTTTAACAATTGGTATCAGAGCTTGGTTCCTTGGAAGAAGCTTAACCACTTGAGGAAGATCTTGAAGTGTGAACACATGGCACCTAGGAGATATCCTATCCCTCTAGAAGAAATCCATGTTGTTGAATTTACTAAAGAAGACTACATAGTTGACATGAATGGAGAACTTGAATCAGCTCTTGAAGATCTTAAAAAAGTTTAATGTAAGAACAAAGATCTGAAAGAAAATATTAAGGAAGCAAATGAATGCATCAAGAAGTTGAGAGAGCAAAACAAGAAATTCAAAGAAAGATACAAGAAAGTAAATGAACAATCAAATGAGATAATTACCTATCTAAAAATACAAATTGAGGAAGGAAAAAGAATTTAAGAATGCCTAAATGAAAAACTAAAAGGTAAATCTGAAGAATGCTCAAGGCTTGAACAAGAAATAGTGGTCTTAAAGACAGCTAGAAAAGGCAAAAATTCAAGAAGGCAAATTCAAAAAGAGCTCCATACTGCTTGATGAAATGATTGCAAATGAAAAGGCTCCTAAGGATAAAGAAGGTTTGGGATTTGAAAAGGGTGAAAGCTCAAAAGAAAACAATGCTAGAAAGAAGAACAATAACCAAAAGAAGACTGTAGTCAAGAAGGGTAATAACAGACAAGCCCAGAACCAAAAGAAAAACCTCAAGAGGCCACCTATCAGAAAACTAACTGCACAAAAGTACTCTGGCTACTGTTACTCTTGCAATAAATTTGGACATAAGGCTAATGAATGCAGAAATTAGATGATGAATGGTTATAATAAGGGTATGATGGTTTCATCTTTCAATGGCTACTGTTATACATGCAATAGATTTGGGCATAAGGCTAATCAATGCAGATCCAGAATGAATGGAAGTAAGTCTGTTCAAAATGTCAGATGTTATGAATGCAACAAATTAGGTCACATTGCTAAATTTTGTAGAAGCAAGAATCTGAAGGATGATCTGATCAAGGAGAGTGATCCAATGAAGAATGTGGATCCGGTAGAGATAAAGAAAGAAATGGACAAAGCCTAGAAAAAGAAAGAAGAAAATAAAGTGAATGATGAGGTTGTGCCAATCTCTGGCGTAGATGTTTCCTCCAGAAACTAAATTGAGAGCTTTGGCTCAGGGGGAGCTTTAATGGAAATCTTTTATCCCCCACCAGAGAAATGGTGTTGATGCTTCAGCATGAGGATATGTGATGTAGATCAATGCATTTGATCTATTAGAAAAAACACCGCTGAAAAATATCTTATTGCAAAAGATTATGGAGCAATTAAAGGTGATTGTGTATCATAGTTGAAGCTTTGATAGCTTTATCAATCTGTGCATTGAATGCGAGTTAGGTTTTGAAAAAGGGGTTTTTAAGCAAATCTTGCTTAACAAGAAGATCATTTGTAATCAAACTTTGAAGAGAGAAGAGCAGTGGAAGAACAAGGAAAAGCAAATCAAACTCTAACTAGAAGTGATTGAAAGGTATTTATAGCTTCTATCTTGCCTTAAAGTTTTTCAGCAGTATCTTGAAGATGTTTACTCCACAAGTCGTAGAAGTAGTAGACCATCCCCACCCTAAATTCAAGAAACATTCGTTCAAGTCTATGGAGACGGATCTGGATGGTGCCTTTTCAGATATTCCATATGGTGTTTTACATACAGAGGATGTGAGGATGTATATCCATGCAAAGATGGAAGAATACAATCATGCAAAACTGGGAGAAGTATGGGTAAATGAATTAACAGATGATGAATTTGAGTTGAAGACTGAGTTTAAGGGTTTGACTAAGAAGAAATTAGATGTATGGAATGACTTTCCTATATTTTGTTATGAAGATGCATGGGTTAAGTATGTTTTGAGCCGTATTCACGACAAATTCATGTGGCTAGGTCTACCACATATGATAAGCAAGGAAGCCATTAGAGCTGTGACAGGGTTATATTCTACTAGAATAGTTCTGACATTAAAATCATTGAAAAATGATGTGGTGATGAGCTCATCGAAGCAAAGTTTGATAAGAGAGCCCTAACTATAAATGACATTGAAGACCCTACTATGAAGTATGCATCCATTATGATTGGGTATAAAATTTACTTCACCAACAGAGAAAATTCAGTCTCTACAACTGCTATCAAAACAACATATGAGATGGTCGAGAACAGTGCAGACTATGACTTGTGTGAATTGCTAAGACAATAATTACTTGAGAACCTACAAAAGACAAAAGACTCAAAGTACCCCTTCAAATTTAGTACTTTAATTATCTATTTACTATTTTACTTTCTCAGAGAAATTCCTGATACAAAGAAAAATGCATGGCTTGGATATGTTCTAGTAGCAGTGAAAATCAGAGATCATATAAGTAGGTTGGGTAACCTAGAAACCCAGAAAGCTGCATTATGGGGTTTCTTTAAGAATTTTTAGGAGAGAATGCAAGCAAGGGAAAGAATCCCTAAGAAGGTTGTAGAAAAGTATAAGAATTACATTATTTTCATGGTCAGCAAAGATGAATGCTATATGGAAGCAGTGGAACCCAGAACAGTCTGGATTCCGGAGATGGGTTATGAGGTAGTAAAAGATATAATTATAGGTCTTGCAGACCTAATGCTTAGCAAACCAAAATACACCTATGTAGAAATATTTGGAACATTTAAAGAAAAATCCATTGAATGCATTTGAAGCACAAGGAGAGAGAAATAAAGAAAAGTGTCACTACAACAAAACAGGCAATTAGCGCCTAAAATAGCACTAGATTTTAGTGCATTTAAGTTCATGAATTGGAGCCAAATGCCGGAGCAAAACTCAGTGCCAAACTACATTTCACTTTGGCGTCGGGTTTAGCGCCGATTGTAACGCCAGGTTTAGCGCCAGAATTTTGTGCCAGGATTAACGTCAGATTTTGTTGCTTCCAGTTTGGCTTCTAATTTTGCTTCTGGGTTTGCTTCTTGTGTTGCTTCCAAGTTTGCTTCTGGTTTTGCTTCTGGTCTTGCTTCCAGGTTGGCTTCCACTTTTTCTTCCAGTCTTGCTTCAGGTTTTGCTTCCAGTTTTGCTTCCAGGTTTGCTTCCAATTTTGCTTCCAGTTTTACTTCTGGTTTTGCTTCCAATTTTTCTTCTAGTTTTGCTTCCAGTTTCGCTTCTAGTTTTTCTTCTGGTTTTACTTCCAGTTTTGCTTCCAGGTTTGCTTCTGGTTTTGCTTCCAGTTTTGCTTCCAATTTTGCTTCCAGGTTTGCTTCCAGTTTTGCTTCTAGTTTTGCTTCCACTTTTGCTTCCCATTTTGCTTCTGGTTTTGCTTCCACTTTTGCTTCCAATTTTGCTTCCAGTTTTGCTTCTGGTTTTGCTTCCGGTTTTACTTCCAATTTGGCTTCCAATTTTGCATCTGGTCATGCTTCCAATTTTGCTTCCAATTTTGCTTCCACTATTGCTTCCAATTTTGCTTCCATTTTTGTGTCTTTTGTTGCTTCTAAAAATGCTTATTATTTTTCTTACATTTATTAATTTAATATGTTTTATTTCAATTTAATTAGTTAAATATATCATGGCTCTTAAATAACTCATATGGTTATAAAGTAAGTAATTTAATTATTTAACTCATATGATTAAATAACAAGATAATTATTATAACATGATCATCATCTATAATTAAAACAAGTGAGTCAAATATCTATAATTTAATTGAATTTGACAACATCCATCCTGAGTAGTAAATTAAAATCATTATACATAATAAATATCATCCAAAAATCATCGACCACTTTCAATATATATAAATTGACAAGTCAATACGAATAAGATCATCATCATATATAACTAAAACAAGTGAAAGTCAAATATGTCAGTAGAACAATAACATGTCTAAATGATACATGTACAAATGATATAAGTAAAAATAATAAATGACGTAGCTCAAAATGATACAAGTCAAGATGATACATGTCCAAATGATATAAGTCAAAATGATACATAAATTTATGATACAACTCATTAATATGGCATTGCAGGTCGTGACAATGATGCGTATGATAGCTAGCGACTATGAAAAGAGGCATCATAACAATATATCAACAATGATTCATGATGCAGTCTATATGATCATGAATGTCACTGGCTACTACGAGCAACTACCTCATCATCATCATCACCATCGTGATCATCATCATCATCACCATCATCGTCGTCGTCATCATCTTCATCAACCTTAGTGTCTTTTGTATCTGCGTCATCATCATCCTCTGCCATGTGATCTGTACTAGAACCAGAACCAACATAATCTGGATCTCTATCAGGAGGATCATCTTGATTTTCTGGAAGACCCGTGTTCTGCAAAAAAAAATTAAAATGAAAAGTTATTATTTATTTCATGCAATAATTTATTTTTCTGTTATATATCTAATATTACAACATATGAAATGAAACCATAATCATATTACATCATATCAAAGTGCACATACCATAATAAAATTTCAAAAAAGTTACAGCTAATATGTCATTCCAATGATGTAAAACATGCAACAATTCTAATAAATGTTAGTAAAGATCATAAAAAAAATTGTTATACAATTTAACTATCAACTGTAAATTCTATTACACAACCTTAAGTGCTACATATTGCTTGGTCGTGTTACCTCTCAATCCAACTGGATGCTTATTCCCAGTTGTCCCTACAAGGTAGCCATCAATGATCAATAGGATTCCTGGGCCAGCGGCTAACAGCACAGGAGATAGACTCTATAGATATCTCCTCTTCTTCTTTAGGCTCTGCAGAACCAAGGGGGGTATTCCCTATTCAACATCCATGAGATATGTTTGTGGATTGACTGGGCTGTTGATACAAAGAAGATAAATCCTCCTTTATGCAGACCAAAACTGTGAAATAAGTGCAAAGGGGCTAGCTTTGGGCCTATATTCAGTTGTAGACAGAGGATTTTGGATCCTAAAATTACTTCTAAAGTCCTAATGGTTTGATTTTATGTTTGGATGAAAAACTGAGACCTTGGGTTGCGGCCTCAATACAAGACTGGATCGGTGCCTATCCGGGGCTTGGAGTCAATAGACATACACATGTGAATGGCTAGCGTGAACATATACCAAAGACTGGATATCAAGGGGATTTCTAATATTTGCCTTACAGATACTTCCCAACAATTAGGTGCTTAATCATTCATACTTAAAGGTATCCCTGCTGCAACACGTTCTCTCAATGATTAACCTGAAACATTTAATTTGTTCCTTGAACAAAAGTAGGAGATTAAACATTCAATATAGAAAAACTATATTCCTAAACCTTAACAACCCTTAGTTATCTTGATTCAAAAGAAAATATGCCCACAGCTTGGAGACAAACGATTAAACACATGCATAGAGCATTTCTCATATAAAATAGCATGAAACTAGTGAACTCATGCATGAAACATACAACATGAGACTCATAAACTTACAAGACATCAAGAACAGGGCCACAATGAAGTTGTATTGTGTCACAGCACCAAAATTTGTTCAGTTTTCAACAACCACAATGGGCAACACAGTTTGGCCTTTATAGCAACACTGTGTACCCAACAAAATTTATTACAAGGCAAATCAAAAATCTGCTAGATTCAATGCATGAGGAATGGCGCTCAGAAATATTCAATGCTGTGGGGAGATAGAGGAATGAGCAGATGGAATCGGGATCCGCACTGCCACTTAAGGACATTCATCTTCTATCAGGTTGTTGACCCATCCATCATCAACCCATACCGCTGCAACCCCGCAATTAATGCCTCAGCTACCCATGGGATGCAACAATGGTTCGTGCTATGAAGTTTCCCACTCGAACTAGTGCATTTTTACTCATCACTGAGATCCACGGCACCCAAAAAATGTTGAAAAGTCACGAACCAATAATACCATGCCACATCAGCACCTCATGCACCTATCGCTGATTTTTTGCCCTCTCATTTTTGCCTTTCAAAAACCCTTTGTATATGCAAAATGCATATACATGCAACAACTCAATATACAAGGCGGACCCCAAAATATCATGAAGCAGACTGGAAACTTATTTGGGTCCGACTTGTATCTCTTTCCTTTGTGTATCAGCTTGTATATCGGCATATACAAGCACTTTATACAACCCATGGAACTCAAAATTTATTCAATGCATTTCATTCCTCCATCGCGTCCAGGTTGTTTGTCCTTTTGCTTGCATGTCTCAATGTATATCTGCATATACAATCACCTCACACATACAAGGCGGATCTCAAAAATTCATCCGCCGCACCTGACTTATCCCTCGGGTCCGGAATGCATATTTCTACGTGTATGTTTTGAATGTATGTTGGCATACATACAATTGCCTTTGTATGCGACTGGTGGGCCCGACCCTTTTTCTCTCTCCTTTGCACATTTCGCTACTCATTGCATATACAAATACAATGTACAAGCCCTTTGATACAAGTGTGGAATCTGCGGCGGAATATTCTAGGAATGCACATTTGTATAATTTTGGAATCCGGCCTGCACATTTGTGAATGCATATCTCCTTTGTATGTTGAACATACAATCTCACTTGTATATCTGCGGGCCCCACCAGATGTATCTCCCCTTGCCACTGTAGCAAATGCATGTTGGCCCTTGTATATTTTTTCTTTGTATACCTGATGTATCTTTTCTCTTGCACATAGTCGTTGTATGTCTGAACATACAAACCAAATATACGTGCAACTTGATATACAAACAGGGAATATTCCCAAGAATCTATGAAAGATTCCCCCTTTGTATATGCACATTTTCAAGCCCGATATGCATTCAAAAATGCATATAACTCATCTTTTCAAAAGTCGATGGAGATTTCTGACCTGCCAATGCACATTTTGACATGTATGTATATACAAACACCTTTGTATATACAAAGACACTTACACCTTAACTGATTTTTTTTATTTTTTCAATTGCAGAGGCTAAAAGTGTTAGAAATTTTTTGAATTTTTGGAAGATGCCTGCGAGTTAAAATACCTGAAACCAGACTGCTCATGCAGGCGGTAATAGGTCGAAAGCTCCCATTTTGACACAGGCAGGGAGGATGGTGGCAAATGTTGTGGAATTTGGCTTTACACTAGCCAATTGCATGTGCTTTAAATTTTCTAAAGCCTTTTCAACAAATCCATTTTGTGCATATCTTGCAGTCATTGCAGTCCATGAGACCACATTTCTTTGAGGCATTATGTCAAACAGTTCTCGTGCCTTGTCTATGCTTCCACATTTTGCATACATGTCTAACAGGGCAGTTGCAACTACAACATCTAACAAAATTCCTCTATCCTTTATTTATTGATGGATGTCCATACCCTATTCCAAAGCTCCCATTTTGACACAGGCAGGGAGGATGTTGGCAAATGTTGTGGAATTTGGCTTTACACCAGCCAATTGCATTTACTTTAAAATTTATGAAGCCTTTTCAACAAATCCATTTTGTGCATATCCTGCAGTCATTGCAGTCCATGAGACCACATTTCTTTGAGGCAATCTGTCAAACAATTCACGTGCCTTGTCTATGCTTCCACATTTTGCATACATGTCTAACAGGGTAGTTGCAACTACAACATCTAACAAAATTCCTCTATCCTTTATGTATTGATGGATGTCCATACCCTATTCCAAAGCTCCTATTTTGACACAGGCAAGGAGGATGTTGGAAAAGGTTGTGGAATTTGTCTTTGCACCAGCCAATTGCATTTGCTTCAAATTTTTTGAAGCCTTTTCAACAAATCCATTTTGTGCATATCTTGCAGTCATTGCAATCCATGAGACCACATTTATTTGAGGCATTATGTCAAAGAGTTCACGTGCCTTGTCAATGCTTCCACATTTTGCATACATGTCTAATAGGGCAGTTGCAACTACATCTGACAAAATTCCTCTATACTTTATGCATTGATGGATGTCCATACCCTATTCCAAAAGTCCCATTTTGACACAGGCAGGGAGGATGGTGGCAAAGGTTGTGGAATTTGGTTTTCAAACAACTCATACTTGTAGAGTTATGGTTTTAGGTCACATATGTTATGGTAACAATAATGGATTCCAACTATGGTTATGATAGCTAAGACTGCCCTCATTTGTGACCGTAACAAGGTTCTTGGACAACACTATCTTGCTCTTCACACTGGGTACTATATAGGCCAAGATTGGGTTGAAGAAATCACTTGATGGTTACCTATATAGTGATACCACACCCTAATACCCCATGCATTATAAATAGCTTGAGATTTATACAATACTCAACCAAGATGAAATTGTATCACTGTACCACACTTAACTATGACAGTCCTTTCTTGACAACAATTTGTAAACCTTAGACTATTTGGATACTTGCCACAAATAAATATTAGGTCAATGACACTATTAGGTCTCAAAAATGTAGGTTACAAATCCTAAAAGGATGCCAGGCTCTATGCTTAGATTTGCAACATTTTTGAACTAACAAAACAGAGTTAACCTATAGGGTTGATGACTCCCTGCACTTCAGGTTCTGCTAGACCTAGGCGGGTGCACCTTACTAATGAAGCAGATTAAATGGATGTGTAATCTTGGCTGAGTGATGGATCTACCCATAGTGGCAAATGGTGTGGAATAGATGATTACTTGTTGCCTACTTTTTACTTCTAATGTCTGAACAATGATTGAAAATGGTATGGTTCTAATTTGGTATAAATTGTATAAGCAATATCAAGGCAAAACTAATGGATATGTTCAATTAATGAAAATGAGTAAGACTAGTGCCTAAATCTATTGGGCTATTTGAGTCAGTGAATGGAAACAGATGTATGTGATTGTGAGCTTATCTCCTAGCTTAACTCTAATAGTTGGGCACTTTGGATATTTACACCTTGTGCAAATGTGCAGGTTTGTATGTGATAGTGCTCTTCTTATATAATCCCAATGATATTCCCTTGAATTACTGTGAAATTATGAAAGGAATTTAATTCTTGAGTTGATGGAAACCAATCACAATAACTTCTTCAAAAGGATTTAATCTTTGACAAGAACCAATTAAAGTCAATTATTAGAAAGGATTTTTAATTCACATCAATTGGAAACCAATCAAAGAACTTCACACAGTGACAGCAAATATGCCCTGACAAATATAAATCTGAATAATTCAATAGAACCACTTTGGAGACAGCACAATAACATATAATCATGAAAATTAACACAACTGTTGAACACCGGAAATAAATCACCATGTAAAAATATTCTACTCCATTATGTTTTTCAGAAAATAAACATGTGTGACTGAAATTCTTTAATTAAAACAGAACTAACAATATATCTTCTTTCTATATGTAATATATACAGTCTTCTTCAAATTAAAGAGAGATACCTATCAATCGATGATCTTATGACCATCATATGTTTTAACTTTTATATCAATATTAGTGAAGAGACCACGTCTCTTCATAGTGTCTTTTGAGAACTAACAAAATTATGAAAATAAACAAATACATTTAATACTAAGCCATGCTGAGCCATAAGTAGATTTGAGCAAGATGATCCAAATATTTCAGGCTCAAACTTTTATATCAATATTAGTGAAGAGACCACGTTTCTTCATAGTGTCTTTTGAGAACTAACAAAATTATGAAAATAAACAAATACATTTAATACTAATCCATGTTGAGCCATAAGTAGATTTGAGCAAGATGATCCAAATATTTCTGGCTCAGGTGTGTCTCTGCATACTCAATGGCATCCCTAACATCCACCTCTATTGAAACCATCTTCTCCAGATCTGAGCAAGCTTCCTTGGATGCCGAATCTTCATGTTTTACAATTTCTAGGGCCTCATCTAATATTCCTTAACACTCCTTGACCCATTCATCCTTGCTCTTCAAATCTTTGTCATTCTTGAGTAACACAGGTACACCTATCTGAGAAGTCTCCATGCATTCTTTCACTTCATCTTGGAGCTTGTCATGGTACTTCTTATGTTGCTTAATAAGATTGTCTACATCATATGTGCTTGCACTGTCAGAGGTGTGTTTACCCTGTATTTCATGTAACTTATCGTGCATTCTGTTATTTATTCTTTCATGTTCTTGATTGACCTTTTGGTTTTCAGAGCAAATATCCCATAATTTAGGCATCCATTGCATCAGATGAGCATGCATGTTCTGTAGGACTGTAGTGAGTTTATCTATTTTGACCTGTGCCATTTGATATTTTGAGGGTGATTGGACTTGTTGTGAGCTTTCTACCTAAGAAATCATTTTAAGAGGGATTGAATCCTTTAAGAAATCATTTTCTTTTTTCAACCTTTCCCAGCTCATTTTGTAGGTATCCCTCTCCTTTATCAACAGCTGAATCTGAGATTTATTTAGTTTTGCCACATTTACTCCAAGTTCTGATGTAATGACTGGATCAGTTTATCCAGCTTTTAATGTCATAACATGGCCAAAAGCTTTTTCAATGTCAATCACAGCAAGTTTTTTGTTTGGTGGGTATAAAGCCCATATCATGAGGGAGTTCTCATCTAGATTGTATTTTGTTCCAGTAAATACTTCAACAACCCCTTCAGAACTAAGCTTGTGTTTTGTATCATTATTGTGCAGAAAACTGTCAAAAACAAGTGCTGAATTCAAATCAAGACCCAGGAAGATCATTACACCAGATTCTCTGAGAAACTCCCTTCCTTTCTCAGGAGTCATATCTTCCATCTCCTTTTCAACTTCTACTTTTAAAGCATTCGTTAACTGCATCTAGTTGTCTGGTATAACATCTAAGACTGATTCTCTAATAGCCTTCCCCTTGTGTTTGTACAAAAAGGATCTGAACTCAGGGGTATGAATAAACTAGTCATCTAAAATAAAAGATTTATATGCAACCTATCTAGCATCATTATCCCCTGTTTCTTCAATTTCCAATCCTCTTTCCGGGGGCTGGTATGGTTCAATTCTACATTTTGAAATTGTATCAGAAAAGTCATGGGGTTTAGAGGCCATAGACCCTTCACTGTCGGAGGAAAACACTTCAATTTCTTATGCTTCCCTTCTTCTTTCCCTTATTTTATGATTATATTCATCAATGGCTATTTCAACATCTACTTGTTCCAAATTTCTGATTACATCATCATGAGGGTAAGGCACATGAGTATATCCACTCAGTTTTTGCTTCTTCTTAGCATAATCAATAAAGCCTTCCGAGTCAAAAAAATTTCTCTGTATTGATTTCCTAAGATTAAAATGAGACAATTTATCAAGAATCAGATCATAACCTTCTCTAGCTAACACAGTAAAGTCACCAAAACATAAGGTGCTTGGCATGAAAGACTGTTTATCATATGCACTGAGATTCATCACATTTGAGTAGTCAAGCTGTCTGACTATTTCCAAGTATGCTACCCTATCTGGTATAGTTTTTGGCAACTGAAAAGGGGTATCCTCAAACCCGTATACTCTGATCATTATGGAATCATGAAAACAATACCAATCCCGCCAATTGTGGTTTACAGTAGGTGGCCCATCAAAATCCTTGGGTTTCAAAAACCTTTTAATTTCTTCTGACAAAGTGTAACTGCATGGGTAGCCATAACATCTGTACAGGGTTTTTACAAAGAATTCTTCAAAGTGAACATAACTAGAATTCACAAACCTGTTGTCCCATATTGAGGTCCATAATTGTGGGGGCAACGATTGACCATCTTTATCAATTTGTGAAATGTTCAACTGCTCTGGCCATAGATTCAATTCTTGTCCAAAATACAAAACCATATGCATGAGAATAGAATAGTGTCTGAAGCTGACTGTGGGGGAACTATTCTTTAAGGCCTTCAGACCTGAGTCTATTTCCTTAAAAATAAAAGTAGCATAGTCAAATGTCTTGTTGTGATGGCACTGGATATCCACATAGATAACCATGGGCACTATAGACATAAATTTTGGAACTTCAGTTCCCAACACCTGCCCCACTGAGTAATATGTGTATCTCAGGTAAGGTTTGAACAACTCGACATGAAACGATGGTTCATCCCCTTTTTCAATGGCACTAGATTCCCCTCATTCTGTGGCCTATGTAATGGTAGTCTCCAGCCCTTATATGTGGTATCTAATTTGAAATATTCCTTTTCTAGGGCTTCATGTACGATTGGGGTGTTATATGTGTCATTTAAATCAAAAACTTCACAAATTGCATTTTTAGATATATGAAACAAGGGCTTTCCTTGTAGATTGCATATGGCCTTTTGGTCAGGATCATAATGGTATGCTAGCAGTTTTAAAAGGTCTATATTGACAAAAACATCTGTGACTATTAATTTTCCTAAATTGAGTTGCCAGGGGTTGTAGACAGGTTTCATCCTATCTCCTATGATAGTGGAACATGAATAATTCATACCCTCGGATAGGAGTCCATATATTTCTGACATATTTTTATTTATCTTCAAGTTTTTCCACATTTACCCTCAATTATGCAGTTCTTTTGGCCTTGGGTCCAGAACCGAGCAATTGGTCCACAAGATCTTGGTTTAGTTTCCTTTTTGGTGTTTTCTCTCCCTTCTTTGTTTCAATTTTATATTTTTTGCCCTTGGTTTGGCTCTTTTCAGTGTGTTGCCTTTTCTTTGTTTCAAAGGAGCCTTCCATTTTATACCAGAACTTGACTGTATCAAAGAAAGTTCAAGGACTTACCTATATATGCTCCGCACAAATCTCCTAATTCCCAGCGAATTCCTTCTTCTTCGTCTGCAACCCTTGTGTTGATTTTAGTGGGATCAAAATGGCTTTTGTGTTGATTTTTATGGGCATTATGTTCAATCAGCCATTAATGGCTGCCATCGGAATTGAATGCAGGGAATTCATGAATTTCAAAATGTCAGGGCGATCATATCAGTGAGACCATTTTATTCTTTCGCCGATCTTCATATTGTTTTGGCTCCATTTTCTTTCATATGTTTTTGGTTGGTCACCAAGGGTGCATTGGTGTCTCCACGAAATACTCTTTTCATAGAGTTATGAACCCTTTATTGTCATTTCAGGGAGATATTATAATTTTCATCCCGATGTCATTTTGATCAGGTGTGGCGAACGTTCTCCTTGGCATCAATGAGTGTTTCTTCGATAGATAGGGGTTACCTCATCTTTATCGGCATGACAATCTCCATCGTCAAGAGAATATGATAGTCTCCCAATGGGTTAGGTCTTCCCGATGATCTTATCTCCATCGTTCATTTTTATTAGAACATACCGAAGAGAGTCTTACCGAAAGCCTTTGTTCTCTTGTGTCAGGGTGACTTTTGTGGTCAGGGAAGCTTAAGGATTTCATTCTGATTGTATATGTCACGCTGATAGTCTTAATATTACGTGTCGAGGAGAGATTGTTTGCTTCCTGGTGATGAGGCATTGGTTGGTGTGACTTAAAGACTTGGTGTAACTTTAGTATTTCACTCTGATTGTTCTACTCACACCGATGAGTATGCATTGGTGATACATACAGAATGTCTCCCTGATCTTTTGACATATGAAAATTTGATTGTTCTGACATCAATCATCTCTCACCAATTATCACATTATACTTCAAGAATGTATTTTGCTATTTGGGGTGAGTTACTTAAGGTCTTACCGATATAGATAACTTAGTATCAGAATTAGGTTGTGGTCAGAGAGCTAGGTATATTCATGAGATTGTTTATGTGCAAATTCTGAAATGGATCTTATCACACAAATTTTTGGTGGTTGGTTTTGAAAATGAGGGACATTAGTCACATTATGTGGAGACTTGGTGAATTCTTAGTAGATGAATAATGTGAAATTTTTCAATTCCAATAGAAACAAGGATTTTAAACAAAAACCATAATCCCAACTCTATATCCATCCCCTAGGCAGTCTCAAGGGCCACCTTGAGACAAAAAATGCTAATGTACTATTATGACAGTTATGATTGTCCTCCATCGTTTCATTGTGCATTTGAAACTTGAGATGAGGATTGGGAAGGTCCCCATTTGTAAAAACATGGAAAATACTCATGGCAAGATCTTTAAAATAGGCATATTCAACTTCAGGCATTTCTGTAGACCCTAGGAAGGTGGATGTAAACTTAGTGACTTTAATTACCACCACAAAGACTATCCCCTTTGTGACTATGACAAGGTAACACTATCGTGCTCTTTATGACAATCCCTTCTCCATTGGGTGATGACCTAATAACATTTATCTCCTTTGTGATTTCAATGCCTCTCTAATGCACTATCATAGGAGTCTTGATAGTCCTTATGTATTAGTGAAGAAGGCTTCCAACAAATCAGAAAGGAGGGCTTAAGATTACATACAAAGTCCTAGTCTTCATACCCTAGTCACATATCACCCCTCTAAGAAGACCTCAAGACAATTGCCCTTTAATATAGGAAGTCAATGTAGTTTTAAAAGATAAAATGCAAGAGGCCAAAGGACAAGAAAACTTAAGGCCTTAAGGGGTTTAAAGGAATAAAAATATAGGCTTGCAAACTCGACTTAAAACCCTAACCCTATAAGGTGGGTACCACCAGATACCACCAGAACCCTTTAACTTGGCACTGCAAAACCTTGTCCAATCTGATCGTGGGAAGCCAAAATCAAGCATGTACACTCACATATGATAGATAAGTATGCCTACCAAGTGGTTTGACATAAAAATGAATACGCTTCAAATTATAAGCAAGCACAAGACTAGTATACTCATTATGATCCTAATGGCACCAAGAAGGGTCCCCAAAGATATAAGAGTAAAGTTTCAATAGTCCATCGATTCACCTCTAAAGTATAATGTGTAGTTACCTCCCTCACAATCCTGGAAAACGGAAGTATAGGGATAACCAGCTCAAAACTTGTCTGATGAGCAAAAATTCCTCTCAACCTTTTAGATGAACACCGAGTGCCCCCTGCACCAGCACTGGCACTAGAAGATTCAACAGTAGTACCACTTCCACTTCTCTTCTTCTGCCTAGCCATTTTCAGATATCTCAGTGGGTAGAAATTGACTCAAAAATTGATGCTCTTAGAGAGATCACATGTTAGCATCTTTTGAACAAACAGGGAACAAAAGGGTATCAACAGCATCTCTAAACATTAGGGTTTTGAATATAGTGTCACCTATTGTTTTGGATTAAAGAGCTTACAAGCAAGCAAGCACAAGACTAGTATACTCATTATGATCCTAATGGCACCAAGAAGGGTCCCCAAAGATATAAGAGTAAAGTTTCAACAGTCCATCGATTCACCTCTAAAGTATAATGTGTAGTTACCTCCCTCACAATCCTGGAAAACGGAAGTATAGGGATAACCAGCTCAAAACTTGTCTGATGAGCAAAAATTCCTCTCAACCTTTTAGATGAACACCGAGTGCCCCCTGCACCAGCACTGGCACTAGAAGATTCAACAGTAGTACCACTTCCACTTCTCTTCTTCTGCCTAGCCATTTTCAGATATCTCAGTGGGTAGAAATTGACTCAAAAATTGATGCTCTTAGAGAGATCACATGTTAGCATCTCTTGAACAAACAGGGAACAAAAGGGTATCAACAGCATCTCTAAACATTAGGGTTTTGAATATAGTGTCACCTATTGTTTTGGATTAAAGAGCTTACAAGCAAGCAAGCACAAGACTAGTATACTCATTATGATCCTAATGGCACCAAGAAGGGTCCCCAGAGATATAAGAGTAATCATTTGTCATCTACGAGAAACCTTACATTTAAGGGCGCTAGGGCCAACAGAGAAGCACTTTAGAACTCATCCTACGCATCAATAAACAACTCAACACAAGAAATTCAAATTGACATATTAAGACAACAATATCCAACTAAGTTATTGAAAGTCAACTATTGATACCTCGTTCTCCATCCAGATTACAAAATTGGTCCACTTTTTGCTTTGTAACATTTCCTTTTCAAATTGGCTTGGATGCCGGCCATATTTCTCCTCCTGTCAAAACATGGCACATGGACTAGTTAAACTAATTAATATGCAATCGTTTACTTTTTCCTAGGAAATTAAAAAAAATATATCATTTAACTTATTAAATATACTTACAAATGTACAGATCATGGCCTGTAAACCTTTCTGGCCACTGTGATGTGTGGCACGAAGTTTGTCAAGCCTAGCCTTGGAGGCCTTGTCCTGAAACATATACTAATTCAATTTAAATATGCACAAATAAAATTTAAAAATCATTTAATAAATTTGATATAATCTTATGAGCAAATTCAAATACTTGCGTACTCTCCTCACCGGACTTCCTCCATGCATCAGACTTCTCATATGCTTTTACAAGCTCTTTCCATACTTTCAAACTTACATCAATTTGCCTTTTTATGAGCCTTTGCGTGGGAGGGAGTTTTTTTATCTTCTTTGTTTGGTTGCACCGAAATCTCTTGCAGTTTTGAGACATTCGTAGCTTTATCTTCTTTACAGACCAACCTGTGCCAAATTTAGTCTCCATGTCTTGGATAACTATTTTTTGCAGGTGCATGGGTATCTTTGAGAATGGAAAATGTAGATGGTCTTTGAACCATTGAAGGCATGATTCCTTCAACCTGTTCACAAATGTTTTTCCAGCATCCGTCATTCAGACGTCCCCTGAAACCACATCGTATTCTATCTTGATATCGTAGGTACCAATGCAAGATGCAAAACATGGCATGGTGGTCGAAGAAGTCTGTGTCCCAGGAGTGGGTGGGACATTGGAAGCCTCTGTTCCCTGTTCCAAATTCTTAGAGGTTATTGTTATTGATTTCCTCCTGGATCTTTTGCTTGATCCATGACTGGTTGGGGAATCAATTGATTCCCTTTGACATTGTTGATTTGGTTGTACTGTTTCAGGGGCTTTACCAGATCATTTTTCTATGTATCTAACAAGTATTGTCAAGTCCACACCATCCAATTTGTTCACTGCCTCTACCCCCAATATGGAAGCCAATGCCTCTTTATCTTTGTCAGTATCATGTTCCTATAAAATAAATTTCTTCTTTTAAATTTACAAATAAAAAACTAAAAACTAAAAATCAAAGAAATAATGGAAACATTTACAAATCTATAAATTGACAATGAATTACCTCGTTGTGGCCAGAGTCTGCTCCCTTTGCTCTCTTCCCTCTATTGCTTGACATTTTGAGGCGACCTAGGGCAAATTATTTTCATTCAGTCTATGGAGGCAAACAAAGTACACACTGCCAGGTATGAAAGTTTTCGTCCAATTTTTCTGTATTCCTCAAGGTTTTTGACCTTTACTTTGTAGAGAAAATCATGAAGTTGTTTTCCTATGAATCAATTGGTGCCTTGGGAGGGAATCTATAGTTCCCAGCGTAATTTTATTTTTCTCACCGTCGTCTCAAAATCCCTATCTCCTCATATTGTCTCGACCAACCTCTATTTTAGTTTACTCACCCTCGTCTCAAAAGCCCTAATTTCAATTTGCTCACAATCGACTTATCTTAAAGCACTCGACTACTTTTTTAGGAAGGAAGCAAGAAAGTTGTGTTCAGAGAAAGGTATTGATGGTAATGATAAGTGAACTTGGGCATTGGGGTTTGAAAAATGCATTCACTGCTCTCAGATGCAGAGGAAATAATGCAATGTCTACATTTTTACCCTCCTCCTTTACAACCACATGAGACTTGAACGATTTGCCTGTAAACAAAACAATATTTACAACCCTTTCTTCACAATCCTCTCCATTTAATCGAAACAAAAGTATATTTGGGAATGAAAATTTTTTATTGTAATTGTAACCTTACCTATGGTATCAAAAACTAAATTGAATTTCTCCTCTCTTCACGCGGCATTTTTCTCATATCAATTCAGGTGGGACTCCAACCCAAATGCTCGATCTCCAAACAAAAATAAACACCAAAAATCAATATTAAAGTTTTGTTTTGTTTTTTTTGTTTTGGGTATGTGCAGGCAGGAATTTTGTAAATTTTTTTGATCTAGTAGTCGGCGCCATAGTCAGAGCAATTAACGTCGACTTTACCACCGAATTTTAGGCAAACAATGTAATTTGTTTGGGGCACCAAAGATGGCGTAAAGTGCGCCTCATTTAATGCCAATCAGTGTAAAATGATGTATTTTGCTTGAAAGTAGATAAAAACGTAAGCTCACCAAATTTGGATTGTCCTTATAATAAGTAACTATATCTTGTTTCCATGATAGCATTTTGACTTCATGCTTCTCTTATGATTAGCTCAATAATGACTCACTCTTTCACAACCTTACACAGATGGTTGGTGACAATCCTTATGCAACTGATATGGTTTTGGAAAAACCAAACAACTCTTCTCTTACTATCATGATGACATGATATTGGGACTATATTGGCAGCTTATGGAGTGTGCTTATGGTATTGTGATTTTCATCTCTATGTTCTCATTAACCTATTTTAGGTTGAAGCATGGTAACTAACCTACTAGCTATTATGACATTCATACAATGACTAGACAATCCTCTCCACTTTGACTATGACAGTCCTATGCATGGTGTTTTCTTCATGATAGTCCCCAATAATGTGAATTATTGATAGTAGCTAGTTCAAATGGAGTTTTGGATGGTGTAGTAAGTTGTCCCTATGGCTCATGATAGTGAATGCCTTGGTTATATCCTTGTGACATTACTCTCTAGATATCTCCTCTTTATAGTGACAAGGTTTCAAGAACATGACAACTTAGGTAAGGTATCAACTTGTCTCTTTAACTGCTGGATTGTCATTTTTCAAGAATTGATTCATTGAAATGCAAAGACAACATGTCATAGATTAGATGAAAAGATCAAGGAGATGCATGTTATAGAGTATTAAACTCAAAAATCAAAGGTCTTTTTGGGCCTTTTTCCAACAATATGAGCAAAATTCAAACTTTAAACATGTAGCACAAGTACCATATGACTCATTCGCATACATCACACATGTGGGACCACTAAGAAGGGAGGTAGGTGCTTAATATGAGAAATGACAATTGCACATAATGTTTAAGTTTACTTCAACATATATTTGGGGTTATGATAGCTAATGGAGGGTTTTCTTTTCAAAGAAAACCATTAATTTTGGAGTGAAAGGTAATGGTGAAATATAACATAATGTCCCTATAATTAAAGAATATCCAATGGCTAGGATTAACCTAACAAAGATCTAATGATGTGATTTCAAAATTAACATCCAAATTATCCTTCCCTCCATCAAAAATTTAAAATTTTGGTGTCGAAGACTCTTTGAGACTGTTTTGAGGGTTCTATGATAGTTTTGAGGGTTTTATGGCCACTTGGAGAGATATAGATTGCCTTAAAATGACCCATAAAAGAAAAAGGAGAGTCAAATATGAAATAAATGTCTTTTTGATGTGAATTTGTAGTCATCTTGTAATCATAAGATTTGAGCTATAGTTGTCAAGATTCCGCGTGTAAATTTTTTTTGAAGAGCAAAATGTTGCAATGTCCTATTTTATTTTTCATAGTGCATCTTAATGAAAAGCGAGTGTATTACCAAGATAAATTCAAGAATATTCTCTTGGTGCATAGCTGTTATGTGACTATTGTCATTGTTGTGTATTGTAGGATCCAGAGGAGGCCATGGAGAGAGGACGTGGATGGCGTAGAACTACTAAATTGCAGAGAGGAAAGTGGGTGGAAATAGATATGACAACGGAATCTACAGATACAATAGAGGTAAGAAGAGAAAGCAACCTCAACCAAGGGAGGAAGATGTTTATGAATTCACAAATGCTACAACATAGAGGAGGTAAAGTCATTTTTTGGTCCACGAGGCCTCTGAGGTCAAACTTATTGGTTGAAAATGCACAAGAAAGGTCATTAAATGTGATTCTATGATCGAGGGAAAAGTTTGAAAATTAGGATGGCCAAAACATGATATCAATATGTCAAATATATGACTAAAGTGAGGTTTTGTGTTGGATAGCATATTTGTTGAAATGATATAATTGATGTACTAAACATTATTTACTATGTTGTGTATTACAGGGGCCAGACAAGGCCATGGCAACAGATCGTGTTGTATCAAATGAGGACACAACGGATGAAGTGGGAAATCAGGTACTCAAATCCAATTTCCTTAGGAAAATATGATCTAATGGCATTTTGTGATACATCCATATTTTTTCACAGTATTATTAAAATTTATAATGTATTATCCAATCTTGACATAAATTAATGCATGTTGTTGATTATTTTAGATGGAGATTGGAGCAAATGCAAAACCTGAGCATTCAACTACCAAATGAAAAATATGTGTACGTGGACGTGGACCTAAAACTGTTAAATAAGATAGACGACAGTGGGTGGAAGAGGATATGACAATGGATCCTGCAGACACAACAAATGATTGCACTGAACAAGAGGTTGGTCAGGACTATAGTACATGGGATGAATACTTTGAGAAAATTATTGTTTGTGGATGTTCTGTATGTCGTGGAAAGAAACAATTCAAACGAGCGATTGTACAAAGACATTACATATATGATGAGCTTCCAATCAATAGTATGCCTCCTACAATCGATTCAAATCCAATAGGAATTGTGGTAAGGAATTTTTCAAATTGATATAAATAACATGTATACTTCGTTTAAACATTGTTTTATATTATTTAAATAACTAATTTTTTTCTTAATGGATACTTGCAAGATAAAGTTCTTGGTTTAAAGTTTTCTGGATCACCAAATTCCATCCTAGAGGGCAATGATCATTTATTAGATGATACAACTAACAAAAATATGTGCCAATATACCAGCTCAAAAGATGAGGAATTGATGAAAACAAGCAACAGAACAAGAACCGGTTTAAAGATGCATAATTTGCTTAAAGACAAGGGGAAGGTGGACTACATACCCTATGAGAATGAATGTGATGGAGATGATAACTTGCCCCTGAGTTTGAGATCAATTTACAAAGAGACATTTGATCATCGACTATATTGCGCTTGGCCTAGTGATCAACAACTACCTAGAGTGTACGAGGTGTTTCAATTTTGGGGATACAGCTACATGATACGACCCTCCAATATTCATGGAGTGAAATATAGGCCTCTTTATTGTCCAAAATGTACATGTGGGATCTAAACATAGAAATAATGCAGAACAAACCACTAGGAGATTAATGCCATATTATGGTCCATCATATTACAGTGGTGAATGGAGAAGGCTAGAAGAATATAAGCTTAGCATGTTAGCATATGGTCTAAATTTGAATATGTATACACATCGTCTCCAATTGGAAAGTGGAAAAGAAATGAATAGAGGTCATCTTATGTATATAGATGGACGTGCATACACACACTAAAATATTGCAGGATTTATAAATAGTAGTAAAGGAAGGGACCCTACTGTAAGACCGAATTGTCAATTTGTTGAGGTTATAAATGATAAAGATGGAGCTATGGAAAGAGAGGTTGATATATTGATAATGGTTGAGGCTATTATGGACCTTACCATTGGGGATGAGTTATTGATTGATTACCCCTTCTTAAAACGTACTCCTGTGCGAAAGAAGAGGAAAGAACAAGGTCTCCCTAAGGATGTTCTTAAGGGCAGAAAACTAAAGAATAATAAATGAGTGTGGACTAATGTTTTATAAACTATGTTGTCCAAATTGTGTTTTATTTAAATTATTGTATAAAAAAGGTAGTCTATAAAATAATGTTCCATTATTCAATTGATGTATATATGTTCATACAACCAGTATTTTTATTTTTTAAGCCATATTTGATTATATTTCTTTGAAATTGATAAATTTATGATTTATCCAATTGTTGCCAAACATTAAATAATGTTTGCATTTGTTGATAGATAGAAGATGTTGATGAATCACATACTAATACCCAAGATCCAACTGGGTTATTAAGATTTGGACGCGATGATCCAAACCATCCTTTAAACAATACCAGGGCGAAAAGAGCATTATTGAAGAGAACACTACCATTTGAGAAATTTAAAAAGCTAATGAGATCTGTATATACTAATGACATGCCACCTAGCCTTAATGATGATGATCATGATAGTGAAAATGCAGTGTATGAAAAAGGATTGAATGAAATGCTTACAGATTTCTTTGGGGATGAAAATAATGATGACAATAATGATCATATGGTTGACAGTAACGATGATAGCAGGGGTAATTACCACCAACGTAATGTTGATGATAACAACCTGAAAGACTCCATCAAGCAAGCAGTGAAGACACCCGTGTTCAAATCAGGTGCAAGAAGAACCTCAAAACTGGCATGCACATTAATATTATTAGAAATCAAGTCACTATTTGGTTGGTCAGACAAAGGATTCACTACCCTACTGAAGTGAGTTGAAATCTATTACTTACTTTGCAATTGTCAATTGGTGTACATAATTCATAAACATTCATCAACTTCGTTTATATTTCTTTAAGGGGATTTTAAAACCATAAATTGTATATAAATAGTCTAGTATAGATTGACATATCAAACATGTTCATCATAAGTCAAAGCATTCAATTGATTTAATCTCTGGCAATCTTACAGGGCACTAAAAACTAAAATATTCCCTAAAGATAATGAGTTGCCATCAACTTTTAGAGAGGCGTGTCTGTTGTTGGTTGAGTTAGGGATTGAATATAAGCAAATTCATTCATGTAAAAATGATTGCATTTTATACAAAGATGAATATCAAAACAAGGTAGAATGCCCTGTATGCAAATAGAAGAGATATTGTACAGATGTACAAGGTCCTACAGTTCCAAAGAAGGTTTTATGTCACATGCCAATTATACCTAGACTTCAGCGAATGTTTCGTTGCAAGTCACTTGCACAATTGATGGACTGGCATGCAAAGAATAGGAGTAAAGATGGATTCATGCGAATTCTAGCCGACTCTAAAGCAATGAAACACATAGAGGAAAAATGGCCAAGAAAATTCAAAGATGAACCCCGTAGTATTAGGTTTGGTCTTGCAATTGATGGAGTGTGCCCATTCTCTTTCCTGAGCTCAAATTATAGTGTTTGGCCAGTTAGATTGATAGTATACAATATTCCCCCATGGATGAGTGTTAGAAAGGAGCACCTTATGCTGACTCTCATTGTTCCAGGAAAACATCAAGTTAAAAACATGGATGTTTATCTTGTGCCTTTTATTGATGAGATGCAACTGCTATGGAAAGGCATAAGAATTTGACATATCACATCCCCCATCAAAAAGGTCCTTCATGTTGTACGGTGTGCTATGTTGGACTATTCACGATTTCCCAAGACTTGGTGTTTGTTCTGGTAAGATAAAATATTTATGTATTTACACTCAATTTATTTTCATACCAACATTCATACTTAGTTTTATACTATTTTTTTGATGTTATTAACATTACTTATTGAATTGTAGGGCTTCAAACAAAGGGGATATTTGCATGTCTAAGATGTGCAGAACAATTTCAAGGGCGGTATTCTAAAGATCTACATAAATTTATTTATGCAAACAACATGGTTTTTCTACCACTAGATCATAAGATTAGAAATCGCCTGAAGAATCAATTTGATGGAAAAGTTGAAAATAGAGGCCCTCCCATGATTATGGGTCTAGGTGATTGGCTTAAGAAGTATGAAGATGCTGAATTGAAAGGTTGGGAGGATTTTTTTGATTGGGGTGATTCAATTGAAGAACCAGAACCAGTTGTAGTTAATATGCTAGAAGGAATGAAAAGGAAATCCATATTTTATGAGCTCCCTTACTAGAAGGATCTATTAATATCTCACCTATTAGATCCTATGCACGTCTTCAAAAATGTCCCAGTTCTATATTTCGACATATATCAAGCAAAGAGAAGGACACCTTGTCTTCGAGGAGAGATATTGCTCTTTCGTGTACCAAAATTGATAGAAAACATTTGTGGCCAAACAGGGAAAATGAAACATATGCAAAGCTCCATGGATTTTGAAAAAAAAAGAGCTAGACCAACTAAAAAATGTCATCCATTCAATAAGGACACCTATTGGGTATGGGTCATCATTTGCTAAAGCTTTTACAGTTGATGGACATATCACAGGATTTAAAACACATGATTTTCATAATTTTATGAAGGTATTATATATCATCATTTAACATTTACTGGTAACATTGATTAAGTACTAAATATATTTTGATATCATTATGTTGTGTGAGAAAAATTACTAATGACCTTTTCATAAATGTGTTTCATAGCATATCATGCCATTGGCAATTAGGGGGGATTCCTATCTTACAGTTGACTTAAGGAATTCCATAAGTCGATTGTCAACATTTACAAGGTATGTGGTTAATGTGTGAGAGACATAGATATATTATATTGCATATTAATTTTTGACTAAAGGTTCATACTAATTTACTATTCTTATATTAGGTGGGTGACCTTGAAGGAGATCCACGAATGTGAAGTGCAAAAATGGAAGAAGGAAATTGCAGAAATTTTATGTGCATTTGAGAAGGAGCTCCCTACAAGTTTCATGGACCTACAAGTCCATTTACTTATACATCTAGTCGATGACATTGAATTGGCGGGTGTCGTATCAACGAGGTGGATGTTTTTCTTTGAGAGGTATATGAAAACTCTAAAAAGTTATGTCCGACAAAAGGCACATCCAATGGGTTGCATGGCTGAAGGGTATGTATTGAATGAAGCATTTTTCTTCCTGTGTGAATTCCTTGGTAAGGATTTTGAAGATGGGCCACGCTTCTGGGATGAAGAACGAGCATCAAATATTATTGATGGAGAAAAACCACAATCTAATGGTGTTCAAGTAGAAATTAGTAAGTAAATTCATGATCAGTGTGGTTTTTTTTCTTGCAATCATTAATTTACTCTGTAATTTATTTGTCAAATTAATAGCATGACATTTGGAGTTTGAAATAAACATATTGACATGTAATAGGTGTAGACAAAAGTGCTATACTCGATAAGTTCAATCTATACCACATGGACTTTATGAACAAATGGATTGATCTATATGATAAAAAGAGAGAAGTGTTAGAAGCAAGGAGACAATTTAAGAGATCGAACCCAAGGAATACTCCACTTCCGACTGATCTACTTGGGGAATGGGGCAAAGATTGCACACTAGAATGGGTTACTAAACAAATTCAAAATTAAATAGAAGATGCAGGTATAGATTCAAACATAACAGAAGATGAAATCAACATGTCTAGAGGATGTGAAAGAAAGGTACAGTTGGAATTTTACAAAATGTTGTTTCCTTACAGCTTTGACACTATTAACTATTTTAATATTCGTCATTATATTTATTTTCACTGAAATAAATGGTCTTTCACAGGTGAGGAAATATCCAGCAATGTGGGCATATGGTTGACATTATCATGTAGAAAGTGTAGATGTAAAGAGACGATCCTTCGATTATGGCATCATGGTTGACTTCAATCAATCCAGTCGATCAAGCTCAAAAGATAAGAATATAATTGAAGTGAATCTACAATATGTTGAGAAAATACAAGAAATTATTGAGTTGGATTACCACTCTTTTAAATGTTGTATTTTTAAGTGTAGATGGTATGAAGCATTTGAGAGGACACGAAGACATGATACCCATAGTGGATTGTTTTCTATAGATTCCTCATGTTTCCTACCGTAGGATAAGGAGCCTTATGTTTAGATACCAATTCATTGTGAGCGGGTATTTCTTTAACTCAAACAAGAAGTGGTAGTGATCATTAATCTATTAATTCATAGTTTATTGCAAATATATGCATGTGTTTATTAATCAATAAAATTATTATACCATACGTCTAATATATGTATGTCATTCATGTGCAGGTATTTTTCTATGAAGATATTTTGGACCCGAAATGGATATTTGTCATACATTATGATCCAAGATTAAGGCATGTATTTGACAATGCATTAGTGGATACTGAGCAAAACAATGATGGCCAACAAAATGAGAGAGAGGGATTAGAGAACATCGAACAAATTGACATCCATGATGATGTTAAAGATGGTTATGTTCAAGAACAAGAAGACAACAATCCAGAGTTGGATGATGTTATGGAAGACAACAATATAGATGGTATACAAAATGATGATCCAAATACATCTGGTAACAATATAGATGGTCTATAGTTAGATTTCAATGATGATGAAGATGATGGCCGTCAAAATGAGGATGATGATAATATTAAATACTTGAAAGAACATATGAACATTGACAATGATACACTGGATGACATTGTAGCAGATAGTAAACTTAATGACCAAGACTTCTAAATTTTTAGAATCATTTGCAATCCATGTTTAAAAAAGGATGATTAAATTGTTGGCAATAATGTTAATTAAATGGATTGTTCAATTGTTGACAAATTACCTATTGCAATATCCTTAAATTGTTCAATCTTTGGTATGAATTGTTGGCAATAATGTTAATTAAATTTGTTTATCTTTAATTATTTTTCATATATATCCTTAATTGTATCTATGCCATGTTATCTTGTGATAAGTACTTGAGTAAGACCATCAATGAAATATGAAGTGGACATATTATCATCTATATTAGCTAATTGATTGCACTAATATTTCAATTTATCAATGATCTCATGTTTCTATTCATTTTCAACACTTTTAATAAAGACATCATGATCATAATATTCTTCTTCATCATTAGAATGCAACATGTGATCGTCATAGGAAGTAGGAGAAAGAGGTAGTCATGTTTGCAAGGTGAGGATTTGACCTAGTACTTTTTTGAAGGGGACATAAGGATCCTAGATGTTTCTTAGGAATGCAAAATTAAAGGCATTGGGTTGTTTCAAACAAATGCAAACCACAAAAATATCAAAATAAAAAATCAATCTTTTTTTATCCTAAACATAGGCATGGAAATTGCGAGTTCAAAAAAATGTAGGGAAATAAATCATACCCTATAATAGAAGATTTAAGTCCAATCCTAGATTTAATTAAACTTTAAAGTACAAGGAGTTGAGAGTAGAATAAAATATTGAGATATTAAGTAATTAAGATAGAGAAATGAAATAGTTGAGAAGAAATACAAAACTTATTTGATCTTTTTAGCATGATGTCAAATGTGAAGTGTGTGATTAACTAATGCATTATGAAAAAAAATGAAAACTAGGATTTTCTACTAGAATTATGATCATGAGATTGTGGCAGTGATTAACTAATTTTTTGCATTCTTTCTTCAGTTGTCCTCTTTTTCCATATTTCCAAAACTTTACTCTTATCTTCCTAGGGATTCTAGATTTTCCTCTTGACTTGGATTGATATTTATACCATTCCCCTTTAGATCCACTTTTGTCCTTGGGCCTTTGCAGAACATGCAGGGCATCCTTAGAACCTTCATCATTGAACTTGCTCCCCATATCTCCATTGAGCATTGTAACAATAAAGGATTCCATAGTCACCTTTGCAACAAAACCATTTATAACAAGCATTATGTTCTCCTAATTTTTGGGTAAAGAAAAAAGTGAGAAGATACATTTGTCTTCCTCATCAAGTTTAACATTTATTGAACCTATTTGACTCAAAATCATATTAAAAGTGTCAAAATGTAGACTGTTGAGTACATGTGTCTCAGATTTACAGGCATCATCGAGTGTTGATCATTTCGATGGGACTAAGATGGTTGTCCCAACGATGGATTGACGGGCTTGGTGAAGTGTATCAGTGTGACTTGTGAGATCGGTGTGACTAGAAGTTGTCTCTCCGGTGCTTTGTGTCTCTTCAACGAGGGCTTGGCATCGGTGGGACATGACACTTCGATAAGGGTCTCACAGGGTCTTCATGTTACCTCGATGAAGGTTGACATCGGCAAGACCTAACATGTCGCTATGACTCTCTACGGCACTCTAGGTCACTCTGATGAAGGCTCTGTATCGGTGTAACAATAGTTGTCAGTCTAGATTTGAAAGGTTGTTCCGATGGTTTGTGTCTTTCCGATGGAGGTTATGGATCAGTAAGATTATAACTATCGGTACTGTTTGGAAAAGTCACTCCGCTGGTTGTGGTCACTCCAATGCGACATCATCCAGGGTCTTCCCGATGGTCGTTAGTTGTAGACTGTTGGTCTCGTCGGTAGCAAAAGTGCTGACGATTAACTATCTCGTGGTCGTGTACATAAACTACAAAAGTGGCGGTCGACTGGTGCATGTGGGACTATTGAGTTCTCATGAATCTGAACATCCGTGGAAACAGCTATGAGCTGGGGTGTTGGGAATGGTTTGACAGTGATGATGTGGCCTCCTTGACATGGCAGAAGGACAGAAAAGCCAATGTTGTGTTGGCAATGCATATCACAAATATTGTCAATTGAACGATTGCCTTTTGTAACTATCTAGTCTGTTATGGTAACAGAGGATAGTGTGATGAGAGACAGATAGAGAGAAGAGGAGTGACTGTCGAATAATCTCTAGATGGAACAGG
Organism: Cunninghamia lanceolata; assembly: GCA_027924645.1. Classification (NCBI taxonomy): domain Eukaryota; kingdom Viridiplantae; phylum Streptophyta; class Pinopsida; order Cupressales; family Cupressaceae; genus Cunninghamia; species Cunninghamia lanceolata. Next base: position 1,430,904 of record BSBN01001170.1, read on the forward strand.
ATGTTAATCTCCATGAAAGGGCTTAGTGCCTAAATTGTATTGTAACTGTATTTTCTATTGTTGAATAATACAATGGTGATCTATGCTTTTGGAGTGTGGGGTTTTTTACCCGAAAAGGTTTTCCCCATGTAAATTTGTGTTCATCTCTTCTGTTCCATCTTTCATGTTTAATGGTTCTGTTATTGAAATTGTATAATGCTTGTTATTGAAACTCGTTAATGTTGCTTGTAATTTCCTCTAAGGGTTAATGTTGGAAATGAACTATGTCTGATTTCACTTTGTGTCATAGTTGTGAGTGTTTTTGAGGCAATCTAATGAAATTTAAAGTTACCGAAGACACCACTATTCTTAGATGTTCATTCTAAGTTGCACTCATTTCCTTAAAACCCCTAACCCCTAAACCATAAACCCTAAATAATGCCCCTAAGCCCTAACCCAGCCCTGACCTACCATAAACCTAAACCCCTAAATCCTAAACCGCAAACCCCTAAACCCTAAACACTAAACCCAAGCAACCCTAAACCTCTATCTCCCTATATCCTTATCTAGCCCTATCTCTATCATTCCTCTACCTCTAATATCTCTCCCTATGTCTCTGTCCATGTCCCTCACTCTCTATATCTCCCTATTGGTCCTCTCTCTCTAAACACTAAACCCTAAACCTCTAAACCTTAACCCCTAAACCATAAACCCTGAACCCTAAATAATGCCCCTAAACCATAAACCCTAAACCCTAGTAAACTCTAAACCCTAAACTTGAGCAATGCTAAACTCATAAATGCTAAATAATGCCCCTAAACCCTGACCGCTAACACCAACTCTATCTCTCTATCTCTCTGACCTATATATTATCTACCAGCTCCTAGCTAGTTAAATCATTTTCCTAGCTTTCCTAGTTTTCCTTTTCCTTTCCAATTTCCCTTTAGATCCCACCAATTTTTCCCTATTTTACTATTTTCCACCTCTCCTCTCATCATTCTTCCCATCCAATGAACTATAGTTTTATCATCTTATTTCCATTTCATCCGGGTGCCAATTTATATCCTCATCCCTCTTTTAATCATGTCCTAGTTTTCTTGTTTCCATTTGCTTTGTTGAGAGAGAGAGAGAGAGTCCTATAATTTTTCTTGTTCATTAATTCCTTCATCAATAAGGGAGAGGGAGAATTAATAGAAGGGAGACTAGATAGGAAGATATAGGAATGATAGGGGAGAGAGGCAAGAGATCATAGAGAGATAGGGAGAGATAGCTGGGTAGAGAGAGATAGAGAGGACACAGATCATAGAGAGAGATAGAGGAGACAGAGGGGATAGATAGGGAGATAGAGAGTGATCACTAGAGAGATAGGGAGATAGAGAGACAGGTAAGAGATAGGGAGAGATAGATAGGTATATAGAGAGAGGAGATAGATTGGGAGAGATATTAGAGGAGACAGTCGAGCGAGAGATGGGGAGATAGAAAGTCTGTGAGATGTCGATCTAGAGAGAGAGAGAGAGAGAGAGAGAGAGAGAGAGAGAGAGAGAGAGAGAGAGAGAGAGAGAGAGAGAGAGAGAGAGAGAGAGAGAGAGAGAGAGAGAGAGAGAGAGAGAGAGAGAGAGAGAGAGAGAGAGAGAGAGAGAGAGAGAGAGAGAGAGAGAGAGAGAGAGAGAGAGAGAGAGAGAGAGAGAGAGAGAGAGAGAGAGAGAGAGAGAGAGAGAGAGAGAGAGAGAGAGAGAGAGAGATGATAGCTAGAGAGAGGGAGATAAGGGAGAGATAGGGAGATAGAGGTTTAGGGTTGCTCAGGTTTAGGGTTTAGGGGTTAGGGATTAGGAGCATTATTTAGGGTTGAGGGATTTAGAGAGAGAGAGACTTCTTTTGACATGCAACCGTAAACCCTAAATAATGCCCCTAAACCCTAAACCCGAGCAACCCTAAACCCCTAAACCCTAACCCCTAAAACATATATAAACCCTAAATAATGCCCCTAACCCTGAACCCATAAACCCTAAACCTAAGAAACCCTAATTAACCCCTAAATCCTAAACCCCAAACCCCTAAACCCTAAACACTAAACCCAAGCAATCCTAAACCTCTATCTCCCTATCTCTCTATCTCTATCATTCCTCTACCTCTCAATCTCTCTCCCTATGTCTCTGGTCATGTCCCTCACTCTCCATATATATCCCTATAATCTCTTCCAGCTATGTCTCTGGCCATGTACCTCACTCTCTATATCTCCCAACTATTGGTCCTCTCTCTAAACATTAAACCCTAAACCTCTAAACTCTTAACCGTAAACCCTAAATAATGCTCCTAAACCTTAACCCCTAAACCGGTCTAAACTTGAGAAACCCTAAACCCCTATATATCTCCCTATCTCTAATATTGTCCCTCTACCAGCTCTCTCTCTCTCTCTCTAGCTATCTCCAAACCTGAGCAACCCTAAACCCTAAATCCAAGCAACTCTAAACCTCTTGTTGGTTTTTTCCCAGACTGGATGCTTATTCCCAGATTTCCCTACAAGGTAGCCATCAATGATCAACAGGATCTCTGGGCCAGGGGCCAACAGTATAGGAGATAGACTCTATATTTTATCTCCTCTTCTTCTTTAGGCTCTGCAAAGCCTAGGGGGGTATTCCCTACTCAACATCCATGAGGATATACATACAAAGGCTGGGATGCTGACAGAAAGCAGATAAGTCCTCCTGTAAGTAGACCAAAACTGAAAGATAAGAGCAAAGGGGCTAGCTTTGGGCCTATTTGCAGTTGTAGACAGAGGACTGAGGATCCTAAAACTAATTCTAATGTCCTAAAGATTGTTTTAGATTTTGATTTTGATTTTAAGTTTGGATGCAAAGCTAGACATGGTTGTAACACAAACACAAAGCAAGATTGGTGCCTATCCAGGGCCTCGAGTCAGTAGACATACACCTGTGAATGATATGCATGAACAACTAAAACTGGATTTCAAGGGGATACATATGATACCTGCCTTACAGATATCTCCCAATACAGAGTGTTAAGCTATCTATACTTATGGCATCCCCTACTGCAGTATACCCTTCCCAATGTTCAATCTAAGAACAATTTAATCTACCCCTTAAGCAGAAGTTAAGAGATCAGTCATTCAACACAGGAATTCTATGTTCTAGAGTCTCAAACATTGCTTAAATATCTAGACTCAGAAGAAAGATACATGCAATACTAGAGACAGAATTAACAAAACACATGCTAACATAGCATTTCTCATATAGAATTAACCATGAAATCAGTGGATTCATGCAAAAAACGTACAACAAGAGATACATAAACTCACAGGTTTTGCTGTATAGAGCAACCAAATCAGCTGTATTGTATTACAGAGCCAAATATTCAACTTTCAACAACCAAAACAATGGTAACACAGTCTGCTTATATCAGCCAGAAAGTGTACCACAACAATTAATTACAAGGCTTTTACAAAAATCTACCAGATACAGATCCTTCAAAGGAATGGCGCTCAAAATTTATTAATGCAGCAAAAAAAGGGGGGGCCTTGAGCCATGTACCATCATCTGGGGTCTTCATTCAAAAATCGAGCGACCTGACCATGTGTACCATTGCCCACATCCCTGCATCGTCGCCATTAAGGGTCTCAACCACCCGCGGCCACTTGAAAACCGTCGCTGCATTCAAAAAGGATTTCCTGCCAAAACATGCTTCTCTGCAGGTTGAAAATACATAGGGGAATAATCCCACATGCACGGTGAAGAGATCACTTTATTAGTTTAAAAACGGGGCTGCATGCATACTAAGTGTCGAGCGCTTTTGCCGCGCTTGACACACAAGCCTTCGCCCAAGAGCCCATCGCCATGACACAAGCCATTGGCCAAGCCCTCGAATCTCCTGCCGACCTCAATTGTCCTGCCGACCGCTACATTACAATCCCCTCCATCGGCCAGAGATGCACCATCGGGCCAACTCTCTAAACTTCCACCGATAGCATGAGTCTCTCTGATCGCTACTCCAAACTACCCTGTCGGTTTGACTGACACCATCGGCCAACATGAAATTCCTCCTGCCGATAGAACAACTCCCGCCGATAACATATCGGCCTCCCCCTTCATCAGTCAGACCCTCCACTGTCGGCCCAATGCAATCCATCCACACCGACAACACAAGTCAAGACGAAGACCACCTCCGTCGGTGTGACTTACACCGTCGGAGCAACCAAAATCTCCCCAGCCGATCTCACTAGTTACGCCGATAGACATCGGCCTCCCATCTCCGTCGGTATGACCAAAGCCATCGGCTAACCTCAAAATGCCTATGCTGATACTCAATCTCACTCCGATGGCATACCACATCCTAGGTCTTTGGCAAGACCATCCTCCCTCGGAGCAACAAGAAAATCCCTGACCGATAGCACAAGCCCTGCCGACGACCACCTTGAACATCCCTCATCGACTAGACACCTTACATCAGCGGCCCAAAAATTTGCTTTGCCGATAGCCAAACACACGCCGATGACCACTCCAAATCCTCATCGGCCTGACACTACCCCATCGGCGGACCCTCCAATGGCTAGCCCGATATAAAACCTCACTCCGATGGCATTCCCCATCGGGGTGACCTCCTTCCATTGGCAAATCACAAAAGACTGCTACCGATATGCCAAAGCTCGCCGATGAACACCTGAGATACCCTCATCGGCATGACCAATACCATCGGTGGAACCACAAACTCCATCGCTGATAGATCAAGCTCCTGCCGATGGACAGGAATACCTAGGGTTTGAATGAAGAAACCCTCCAACAAACAAGCTCAGCCTCCAGGTCAAAACGAGTGCTAACACTAGCTCCAAATGGGGACGTGCAGGTGAAAAACCTACAGCGAGAACCAGATATCCAAGCAAACCAGGCAAAAAAGCCAAAAAAGCACGAACAGTACAGAACATTTACACTATATACATATTTTTACAAATGTGCACAGCGACAAGTCATCTATGCAAAATAGAACTTAAGGAATTGGCCATGCACAGGCAATTCCAGAAATTCACCATCTAGGGCCTGGAGGAAATAAGAGTCCTCCCCATGAGTGCTGCAAATCTGATATGGGCCCATCCATAAGGGTTTGAAATTACCATGTTTACCCTTTTCTTGACCTTTTGCATTCCATATGAGCACCAGATCATTGACTTGAAACTTCCTTTTTGTAGCTCTCCTGTCAAACTGATATTTCATATCTTGTTGTCTCTTGAGGTTAATCTGGTGTGCTTTCCTTCTATTCTCATCCAATGCAACCAGCTGATTCACTCTTTCTGTCATGGAGTCTTCAATCTCCTCATCATTTTCCTGGATGAATCTGTAAACTGGTAGGAGATTGTTTATGGGCAATCTGGCTGATGCACCATATACTAGCTCAAAGGGTGACATTCCAATAGCCTTTTTTACTGTCACTCTGTCAGCCCATATTGCTAACTTTAATTTTGAGTCCCAAGCTCTCTTGTTCTTGTCCAGTATCCTCTTGATAATTTTCATGATGCTTTTATTGCTTGATTCTGCTTGACCATTTCCTTGTGGGTGGTATGGTGATGCATATGATAGATTTATCCCATACCTGTTGCAAAAATCAACAAATTCACCTGATCTGAAGCACATAGCATTATCAGTGACTATCTTGAATGGTACTCCAAACCTGATGATAACATTTTCCAGTATGAAATCCATCACCACCTTACTTGTAGCTCTCTTAGTTGGAATGGCCTCAATCCATTTGGTAAAGTAGTCAGTTGCCACCAAAATCCAACTGTGTCCCCCACTTGACTTGTCTGCAATTTCCCCTATGAAGTCAATTCCCCATTGCTGAAATGGAGCATCCACAGTTACAGTTCTGAGGGGTAAAGCACCATCATATATCAATTTTCCTGAGAATCTTTGGCAAGGGTCACACTTCCTCACTAACCTTTGTGCATCTGAAAAAGAGAGTGGGCCACCAATATCCTGCTCTGAGAGTCTTATGAGCTGTTGTTTGGGCAGTATAATGTCCACCACACAATCCTTTATGCATATCAATCAAAACATTGTTAGCCATATCCTCATCCACACATCTCAGCAGCACACCATCAGGGTTTTTCCAGTATAGCTCACCTTGAACAATAACATACCTGATTGCATGTAACTTTAAAGTCCTCTTTTGACTGTCACTGAAATGGGAAGGACAATTCAGATTTTGCAAGTAGTAGATAATATCCTTGTACCATTCAGATCTTGATACATTTACACTCTCATTTTGGACTACATTAACTTGGCATGCTTCCAAGTTTGACTGTGCCATCATCTTGGCTAATCCTTGTCCTCTTACCAACTTGGTAATTTGTATGTCTATGTTGAACTCTTGCAGTTTGTTTATCCATCTACACCTTCTTCCAGTCACCTCCTGCTGAGTGAATATGTCTTTGACTGCTGCATGGGGTACATATACAATTACATGTGATCCTACCAGGTATGGTCTGAAACTTCTGATGGCTCTGACTAGTGCATATGCCTATTTTTCCATAATATCATACTTCAACTCAGAATCCTGCAAGGACATACTGAAGAAAGCTATGGGCTGTTCAAAACCATCTTCATTTTTCTGTAGCAAACATGCAGCAACAGTGTGAAAGGAAGCAAATGAAAATACTTGGAATGGCCTAGAAAAATCAGGAGATTTAAGAACAAGGGCCATCTTGATTGCCTCTTTGATACTCTAAAATGATTCTATTGCTTCACTTTCCCAATTGACAGTTGCATCCTTCTTCATCATCTTGGAAATGTTCCTTGTGGTTTCTGCAAAGTTGGGAACAAAATCTCCTAACAAAATTTATCTGTCCAAATAAGGACTGAACTCCTTTTACAGTTTTTGGCATTTGAATTCTGTCAATAGCAGCCACTCTCTCTGGATCTATCCTAACTCCATCCTTGGAAACAATGTGCCCTAGGAGTTTTCCTTCAACTACCCCAAAAGCACACTTCTTTGGATTTAAAGAAATACCATACTCTAGTGCTCTTATGAAAATCTGCTCTAGAAGCAAACAATGTTGCTCTTCCTTCTTTGAATATGCAGTCAAGTCATCCTGATATACAGCCAGGATTGAATCAATCAACCCTGCAAAAGCAACGTCCATTGCTCTTTGAAATGTAGCACCTGCATTTGTTAGTCCCAATGGCATTCTAACATACACATAAGTTCCCCATGGAGTGGTGAAGGTAGTTTTATACTGTTCTGATTCCTTTACCTTCACCTGATTATAACCTGAAAATCCATCCATCATGGATAAGAGTTCACAACCAGTCACTCTCTGCAACATAGCTTCCATATTAGGCAGTGGATAGTTATCCTTTAAAGAGGATACATTCAAGTTCCTGAAATCAACACAAAGCCTAATATCACCGTTCTTTTTTCTGACTGGGACAAGGTTAGACACCCAAGTTGAATGTCTAATTGCACAATTATTCCAGCTTCCCTAAGCTTTTTAAGCTCTTCTTGCATCTTTGGAGCTAAGGTAGGATTAATAGGTCTTTGCCTTTGTCTAAATGGCTTAGCTCTAGGCTTCAATGGATCTCATGCTGGAATAAATCTTCCCTATAGGCTTTTAGGTCCTCATATGACCAAGCAAAAACATGTTTATACCTTTTTAGTAATGCAATCAGCATACTCCTGATGTGTGGTTTGAGCTGTTTACCCAATGTATACCTTCTTGGGGGCCTGAGATGTCCCCAAATTTATCTCTTCTAAATCTTCCTTGTTTGTGGGAGATGTCCTTGTGACCAATTTGTCTCTACTGTCAAAAGCCTCTTTCCAAAGCTACTAACCCTCTAGGGATTTTATTAGTCTTCAATTGAATTATCTCTTTTCCCACAAGAGTTTCTTTTCCATCTATAGTTTGTACAAAAGCTTGGAAATCAATTTCTTGATTCTCATATTCATCTATGCAGTGCAAAAATTTTAACAAATCCCTATCATCATTAAACACTTGCCAACTGCATATGTTCTCTGGTACTGCAGGCCTGATTTTAACTTCTACATTTGTAACATCTGACAGAGTGATGTCATCTGGCCTTATTGCAACATTAGCTAAGAAATCAGCCATAACATTCTTTGATCTCTCTACCCAGCCTATTGAAAATGCATCAAATAGTTCAATGGTATCCCAAACAGCATGCTTGTATTGTTTCAATCTTTTGTTTTTTGAAGCATACCTATCTCTAATTGGGATACAATCAGCTCAAAATCCCCAAATACTCTTAGCATTTTGATTCCATGTTTGAGAGCTATATTTAGGCCTAAGATTAAAGCCTCATATTCTGCAATGTTGTTTGTGCAAACAAACCTCAGCAAGAAAGAAAATTTGAGGAGCTTACCAGTTGGAGACAGGAAAACAACTCCAGCTCCAGAGCCTTCTTTTGCACAAGCTCCATCAAAATACATGGTCCACAGACCCTGCTGGTCCAGCTCTTTAATGCAAACATTTTTCTTTTTATCTTCTCTATCATCTGAGACAACCTTGAAGTTATCACAGTCAGTGTTTACAAAGCATATCTGTTCCTCTGCTTCTTGGTCTTCCACTGTCTTTGATGATCTCTGTTCTCTGATTAGCTTAACATCCCTGCCATTCATTGGAATCATGGCATATGACAGGTCCAGCTACATACTTCCACCAATTAGTGCAGCCCATCTTCTTGACAGCAACATACCATACTGTGGCTTGATGTCAACCACTGTTATATTCATTTTATATCTTTTCTCAGGAATGCTGCCAATTTGAAATCTACATCCTTTATGATTCCAATAACTGGTACCTCTCTGGCATCCATAGCGTAACATTTTCCACATGCCTTGTCGATTTTCAATCCAGCTTGTTGCATGACGGCTAAAGGCATGACATTTGTAGATGCTCAGAGTCAAGCATACAATTTCTGATTATTTTTCCATTTATAACCAGGGATACATAAAATGGTTCCACTTGTGAAGGACACTTTGTCATAGTCACTCCTAAATAGACTTCAAGAGCCTCATCTTCTTCATTACACATGAAATGTTTCTCACCCTGGATCTGAACATTTTGTTTAGCTTGAAAAGGCACCCCTGAAATTAGGGATACTGTCCTATTTTTGATTTCTTCAACCTTCATCAGTTCCATAAGTGGAACAGAGACTTTTACCTGGGAGAGGACTTGAGCTATATCAAATGGAGCATAATTTTGTATAACAGTTGTAGCTTGCTCCACAATCTGTTTTTATCCTGAACTGATTTAGCTTTTACTTTTATAGTTCCCTGATCATCATTCTTGTCTTGGGAACCTTTACTTTGATCTTCAGCCTGAGGAATTCTATTTTCTGGTCCTTGAGATTCATGACTTGTTCTATGTCTAAAATTCTGTTTATTATTACCCCACTGCCTTTTTTGTGATTCAATCCCTTATGACCATGCACTGGCTGACCTACAGAAATACCTTCTGGCTGATGTGGGCTGCTTACTTGATTTTTACCTCTGAGATTGTAGTTGCTCTTAACTTGAGCAACTGCTGCAGCTGTGAAGGCCCTAATTTCCTCATCAGAAGGTTGTTGTAAGTTACTTAGAAAATTATGCGAGCTCTAAGCATACACATAGCTCTCTTCATTACCTTCATCATAAAAGTCCTGTTGACATGCCCGAATTCCATCATCTGTACTCTCATCAGCATCATAAATGGGGTATCCATTGTTTGTGGACATCATATTAACATCATCATCTTGCACATAATGTGGCTCATTACATTCATTACAAGATGTAGTATTATGACACAAGGACTGAGCAATCATACACTGTGACTGTGAATGTGGCATCTGACAAATTATACACCATGGAGTATCATCAACAATATTTACAGCTTTCTTTAGAGGATCAGGAGTTTCTTTGACATGTTGAGTCCTCTGATTTGTGTTGTTATATGGGAATATAGGCTTACCATTATGCCAATTGGTATTATAAGGCATATCATGCAATGATGGCCTCTTTCCTACCTTTGATAGACTTGCCTATCAGGACCTATCCCTTTTTCACTTCTAGCTAGTCTGTAGCTTAGGTCCTTAACAACATTTGCCAATTTGTCTATCTTATCTTTAGGGGCAGATGTATTACCTTGAGTGTTCTGAGGCTTGTTTGGATTCTGCAAAATTTTCACATCATCCCTTCTGTTAGTCTTGCTGATGCTTTCCTGTTGTTCTCAATATTTACTGCAATTCTGAAAGCATCCCTGATAGTAGCAGGACTTTTATCTCTTAATCCATATGCAGTTTTTGCATCAAAGGCGTTGATATAAAATATTATGCACATAGGTTCATTTGGCCTCATGTGATGTGGCAATTTGTTTAACACTTTAGTAAATCTTGCATTAAAATCTGCAACCTGCTCATTTGACCCTTTAGTGATACTGGTAAACTCATTTACAAAAAAGCTAGGGTCAGTTTTGTCACCATACTGCTCCTTGAACATCCTTTTAAAATCATCCCATGATGAAATACTCCGGTCAGGCAGATTCTTATACCATTCCCTTGCCTCATCTACTAAAGATTGCATGAATGACTTCATGAAAACATCCTCATGTTCAACCTCAAAGTTATCCATGACATTTTGAAAAGCTTTTAGATGATCTTCTCCTGACACAGTGTTGTTTCCTGAAAATTTAGGCACCTGCAGCCTTAGATGCTTGTTAATGGGGTTAGGATACCCAGGAATACCATCAAATACCAGCTGTCTAAATCTATCTAACTGCATGGGCTATCTGTCAAACTGATTAATATTAATATTTCTGTTTGCATTCTAGTTTCTTACATTGTTTAGTGGTATCCTAGCATCATTCACATTTTGTCTCTCATCATTATGCTGATGTTGCACTTCCATTTCTCTGTTGATGTCTCTGTACATTTGCATTCTCAAGGGTAGGAATTGAATTATTTTTGGGCAGCCCTTAAAGCTTGCACTTTCTTCCTCAGGTCATCTCTGATTGTTTATTGCTGCTGATATTCAAACTCGGCCCTTAAGCTCCTAATTTCATCAGCTAGTTCTTCCTCGCTAGGCCTAGAGGAGGATGGTTTTACCATATTCTGATCTTCATCTTCATCATCCCTCAGAGACTCTGCCTCTTCAAACCTTTCACTAGGGTCTAGAAATGGGCGTTCTTGGAACACCTCTGACCTCATTCTCACGCTACCACCCTGTTGCCTCTCATATGCACCCTGAATATCAGCTTCTGCATTTGAAAAGTAAGGCACATGCTGTCCTAATGGCCTAGGGTTATCTTGCATATCATCATTTTTTCTGGGGGAACCCTCATGACTAACTGAGATAGCTCCCTTTCTTCTGTACATCATTCTTCCTTATTACTGGTAACTCTTCAAATAAAGGATTTTGTTGCGATCTTCTCCCCTGCATATAAATTTTACTTTGACCGGTTGGGAGATTACTTTGGAGTCGCCACCAATTACTAGGAACTGTTTTCTTTTGAAAATCAGGGTTCTTTCACAAACTCCCCAGTAGAGTCGCCAATTTTTGTTGGTGACTCGGATGGGCACACAGATATTTCACCAGGGAGGACAAAAATAACAATTTTTAAATCACCATCCCCAGCGGAGTCGCCAATTTCTGTTGGTTTTTTCCCAGACTGGATGCTTATTCCCAGATTTCCCTACAAGGTAGCCATCAATGATCAACAGGATCTCTGGGCCAGGGGCAACAATATAGGAGATAGACTCTATATTTTATCTCCTCTTCTTCTTCAGGCTCTGCAAAACCTAGGGGGGTATTCCCTACTCAACATCCATGAGGATATACATACAAAGGCTGGGATGCTGACAGAAAGCAGATAAGTCCTCCTGTAAGTAGACCAAAACTAAAAGATAAGAGCAAAGGGGCTAGCTTTGGGCCTATTTGTAGTTGTAGACAGAGGACTGAGGATCCTAAAACTAATTCTAATGTCCTAAAGATTGTTTTAGATTTAGATTTTGATTTTAAGTTTGGATGCAAAGCTGGACATGGTTGTAACACAAACACAAAGCAAGATTGGTGCCTATCCAGGGCCTCGAGTCAGTAGACATACACCTATGAATGATATGCATGAACAACTACAACTAGATTTCAGGGGGATACATATGATACCTGCCTTACAGATATCTCCCAATACAGAGTGTTAAGCTATCTATACTTATGGCATCCCTACTGCAGTATACCCTTTCCAATGTTTAATCTGAGAACAATTTAAATCTACCCCTTGAGCAAAAGTTAAGAGATTAGTCATTCAACACAGGAATTCTATGTTCTAGAGTCTCAAACATTGCTTAAATATCCAGACTCAGAAGAAAGATACATGCAATACTGGAGACAGAATTAACAAAACACATGCTAACATAGCATTTCTCATATAGAATTAACCATGAAATCAGTGGATTCATGCAAAAACGTACAACAAGAGATACATAAACTCACAGGTTTTGCTGTACAGAGCAACCAAATCAGCTGTATTGTATTACAGAGCCAAATGTTCAACTTTCAACAACCAAAACAATGGTAACACAGTCTACTTATATCAGCCAGAAAGTGTACCACAACAATTAATTACAAGGCTTTTACAAAAATCCGCCAGATGCAGATCCTTCAAAGGAATGGCGCTCAAAATTTATTAATGCAGTAGACAAAGGGGGGGCCTCGAGCCATGCACCATCATCTGGGGTCTTCATTCAAAAATCGAGCGACCTGACCATGTGTACCATTGCCCACATCCCTACATCGTCGCCATTAAGGGTCTCAACCACCCGCGGCCGCTTGAAAACCGTCGCTGCATTCAAAAAGATTTCCCGCCAAAACATGCTTCTCTGTAGGTTGAAAATACACAAGGGAATAATCCCACATGCATGGTGAAGAGATCACTTTATTAGTTTAAAAATGGGGCCACATGCATACTAAGTGTTGAGCGCTTTTGTCGCGCTCAACACACAAGCCTTCGCCCAAGAGCCCATCGCCATGACACAAGCCATCGGCCAAGCCCACGAATCTCCTGCCGACCTCAATTGTCCTGCCGACCGCTACATTACAATCCCCTCCATCAGCCAGAGATGCACCATCGAGCCAACTCTCTAAACTTCCACCGATAGCATGAGTCTCTCCGATCGCTACTCCAAACTACCCTGTCGGTGTGACTGACACCATCAGCCAACATGAAATTCCTCCTGCCAATAGAACAACTCCCGCCTATAACATATCGGCCTCCCCCTTCATCGGTCAGACCGTCCACTATCGGCCCAACGCAATCCATCCACGCTGACAACACAAGTCACGCCGAAGACCACCTCCGTCGGTGTGACTTACACCGTCGGAGCAACCAAAATCTCCCCAGCCAATCTCACTAGTTACGCCGATAGACATCGGCCTCCCATCTCCGTCGGTATGACCAAAGCCATCGGCTAACCTCAAAATGCCTATGTCGATACTCAATCTCACTCCGATGGCATACCACATCCTAGGTCTTCGGCGAGACCATCCTCCCTCGGAGCAACAAGAAAATCCCTGACCGATAGCACAAGCCCTGCCGACGACCACCTTGAACATCCCTCATCGGCCAGACACCTTACATCGGTGGCCCAAAAATTTGCTTCGCCGATAGCCAAACACACGCCGATGACCACTCCAAATCCTCATCGGCCTGACACTACCCCATCGGCGGACCCTCCAACGGCTAGCCCAATATAAAACCTCACTCCGATGGCATTCCCCATCGGGGTGACCTCCTTCCATTGGCAAACCACAAAAGACTACTGCCGATATGCCAAAGCTCACCGATGAACACCTAAGATACCCTCATCGGCATGACCAATACCATCGGTGGAACCACAAACTCCATCGCTGATAGATCAAGCTCCTGCCGATGGACAGGAATACCTAGGGTTTGAATGAAGAAACCCTCCAACAAACAAGCTCAGCCTCCAGGTCAAAATGAGTCCTAACACCTCTATCGCCCTATCTATCCCCTATCTCCCTATCTCTCTCCATAGTCTCCTCTATATCTCCCTATCATTCCTCTCTCTCTATAAATCCTAAACCTCTAAGTACCTGAACCCCTAAACAATAAACACTAAACCTAAATAATGCCCCTAAACCCTAAACCTCTATCTCCCTATCTCTCCCCTCTCTCCCTATCAGCTTTGTCCCTCTACCTCTCAATCTCTCTCCCTATGTCTCTGGCCATGTCCCTCACTCTCTATCTCCCTATCTCTCCCCTAAGTCTCCTCTATATATCCCTATTGGTCCTCTATCTCTCTCTAAACCCTAAACCTCTAAACCTTAACCCCTAATCCTAAAACCATAAACCCTAAACCCTAAATAATACTCCTAAACCCAAGTAACCATAAATTAGACACTGAATTAGGTGCTAAAACAGGCGCTACATAAGGCGCTAAATAAGACATTAACGCAGTTGCTAAATCAGGCGCTACATCAGACGTTAAATCAGGTGTCAAATGTGGTGCTAAATTAGGCGCTACCGTAGGAGCTAAAGTAGGCGCTAAAGTCGGTGCTAAAGTTGGCACTAATTTAGGTGCTAATTTGTGCCTACTTTAGTGCCTACTTGTTCTGGTCGGCGCAAAAAATGCCAAAAGTAGCGCCATCCCGATAAATAGCGCTGACTTTTTCAAAAAAAATGGAGAAAAATACATTAAAACACTTGGTGGAAGCAAAAAATGGAGCAAAAAAGGGAGCTAATCACAGAGATTTGTTGTAGTGTGTTAAGGAATTGAGAACCAAGTTAGAAGAGTTTGTGTCACCAAAGGGATATGCGGAGAAATCAAAAGACATACCTACTCCTTCTGAAGAGTCTCCCAACATAATAAGGTCTGCCAGGACTTTTGTTTCTATTCCTACTATTCCAAAAGCCTCTAGAGCTACATCTTCAAAGAAAATAGCATCAAGTTTCTCTGAGCAACAACAGCCTCCCAAAAAGAGAAGGGTAAAAGAAAAGGCTACAAGGGAAAAATACATCAACCACAATGATGATGAGGAATAGGAAGAAGAAGGACCTAAATTGGTCTGGAAGAACAAAAGAGGGCCACAAACCTCTGAAGAAGAAACAGGCACCAAGAAAGCAAGAATTGATACTGTTGATATAGGGAGTGAAGAAGAAAGTGAGAAGGAAAAGGAAGGTTTCACCTTCAGAAGAAGAGAAGAGAAATCTGATAAAGGAGTTGAGTCTTCTAAAGGTAAAGGAAAGAAAAAGAAGTCAAAAGAACCAAGTCCTCCACCCCTGCAACTTGAATCTACTGTTAGTGCCATTACAGAGTACGGAAATCTAAAGGAAGTAGCAGAAATGTATGATGAAAGATCCTTAAATGACAAATCAATCATTGAAACTACAAATTATCAGGTACATGGATGCTTTTAATGTTGCTTTGATAGAAATAATTGATCAGTTACTTGAGAGTCTTACTAGTATTCTGACAAAGAGAAGAGATGAAGCCATGAATAAGGATACTAAAATGAGAAATAAGGCAATTAGGAAAGTTTGTCCTTCAAATTTTGGTCAAGAAAAGAATAAGCCTATTTAAAGTTTAGCCAAAGAATTTAGGACAAAGAGACTATTGAACACATTAATGTCTAATGACAAAGATGAAATAAAAAGGTTAGAGAAGGAGACACTAAGAATAACTACAGATGTCCTGAAGGAAATGAAAATCAATATAATAGAAGAAGGGTCTTCTTCTAAGGAAAGAGAAAAAGTTAATGACATTCTGGAGAAAAATGAAGAGATTGTTGCAGCATGTACAAAACAAGATACTCTGATAGAGCAGAATTTGCCATCTCCTCCGATGAACACTAATGTAGAGGATCCATGGTGCAGGAGCACCAAGAGGATCATGAATATCCATGATTGTTTTTGCTTTGTTTCATGGTTGATTATGTTGTAATAAGGTCTTGAAGACCATTTTCATGCATTGTAATAAGGGCCATTGCAAATGGATGTCATGTTGATGTCAATAGTGTAGGTGGGGCAGTCATAAGTTTCTCATGATTGTAGCCTTTTTATGGCATATAGGAGGTAGTCATGGGTTGAATGCCTTGTCAAAGGCTTATCACTCTTGGAAAAATAGTCTAAACATCCCAAACAGGGACAATACACTTGTAAACACAATGTAAATCCATGTCATTTAGTGACAAATGCTGACAAAACAGGGCAGCGATGGTTGAAGAGTAGTTATATACCTTCCCATCAATTAAAATTGTCTTCCAAGAGGTCTGTCAAGAGGTATGTAGGCTTAAAAACCCTTGAACATGATCATTGATGTAAGACAGTAAGTTGGAAGGAGAAATAAGAAATCTTAGTTTTCCTGCCAAATTCCTGTGTCTTTCGCTGTTCCTGCCCGTGGTACTTCTTTGTACAGAAGTGTCATAAGGCTAATGATTGTGGAAGGTTGGAGGTATGAGTTAAGTTCTTTTTTCAATTGATTAGAGGTTTTGAAACATCTTTATATTTGAATTCTTTGCATTTTCATAAAATTGGGTTACTAAACCCTACCTTAGGGTTTCTGACAGAAATTATGCCTTTTATCTCCATTCCACTGGTTTGACTCACTCTCGATCAATGGAATGGACTTGTCTTTGACTATTTTCATGTGTTATGATAAGGTTTGGGCAAGGGGTCTGAGAAGGAGGAAGTTTTGTTGAAGAATCCTAAAATCACCATGTGTTAGGACCTACCAAGAGAAACAACATAATGAAATTCTTACACAGTCGATTGTGAGGCTATAAAACCCTTGAAATCCATTGTTTTGCCACCCATGTGAAGTTTTCAAATGATTCAAGAGTTTGGTGGTTCCATTTAAGGGTACTTACTTTGTAATTTTGGGCTAATTGGGGCTCTTTGCAATAGGACATCCTTATTGAAAGTGGCATATGTTGCAAAACAACCCACAGTGAGTCTTTGATATGTTGTAGGGCATCCAAAAGGGTGTCTTAGGATTGTCTAAGATTTAATTTTGGAGACCACCAAAAGGAGTTATTGTTGACTGTTCCCATTTGGAGGGCTACAAGGTTTAGGATAGCCAATGTGGGAAATGGTGTCTCCAAGGAAGTCTAGACTTGTTGATTGGTTTGGAGGTGTTCTCCAAGATGTTGAATGTTCCTCTAGATCCCTACCTTGAGAAGATCAGGTGCCTAATGCTAAGTTCCATATGTGCTATTTGATATAATCTTGTAAGCATTGTCTCTCATAAAAACAGTCCTACCTTGTCACCTATCAAAGTTGTGTTATTCTCCATTGGCCCCTGCATCAATCTGAGTGGTATTAATCATCCTCCAGAGAGTGTAGAGAATATTGAAGAAATGAAGGAGATTCCAGAAGAGAAGAAAGATGAAGAGAAAGGTGAACAAAATGAGACAGTTGTGAAGGAAAATGAACAAGTAGAAAACACTATGGATAATGTCTATGTTCCTTCAGAGAATAAAGAATATGAAGAGATTCATGAAGAAAATTGTCCTCCAGAGATCTTTGGATCACACATGGTCTCTAATTCTAAAGAAGAGAAGAAGAATACATAAGGTGAATGTTTCAGAGTCTCTCCAATAGACTCCATCAGAGACTTCTTGGCACAACAAAGACAAATTCAATCAATTGCATCTCCTCAGTTGTTTCGATTGCGATCTTTTGATGGGAAATTTAATTTGTCAGATATATCTCCATTTAAAAATTGCAGTTAGGAACCATTTTTCAAGCTACTGCACAAGAAGAGATATTGTAATCACAAGTTGAAGTAAATGAGCTTCTAGATGAAGCAATAAAGGCATTTGAGAAAATATTGCCAGATGCAAAGAAAGACACTTCCTTGACTCCTGCGCAACAAATGAAACATTGACTGGAATCTTTTAATAATCATTTTAATCCTTGGAGAAGGAAGTTGAGAAGAGAGTGTTAGAACAGATCAACAATAAAAGACTAATTGATTTATCAGACAAATGTTCCAAGGCACACAGCTTGTTGGGAGTCAGATTAAAGAGTATTCAAAATGTCCTAGAAGAAGCCAAAGTAATGTATCAATACTACCTATCATGGCATCATACCACAAAGGACATAAAGGACACGATTGATGGACTTGAATTACAAATAGCTAAAATCTCTAGAACCTATGAACCCCTAAAGGAT
The DNA here is from genome assembly GCA_027924645.1 of Cunninghamia lanceolata. NCBI lineage: Eukaryota > Viridiplantae > Streptophyta > Pinopsida > Cupressales > Cupressaceae > Cunninghamia > Cunninghamia lanceolata. The sequence continues at coordinate 1,449,067 of BSBN01001170.1, forward strand.
AGCGATGGAAATATGAGGGCTGAAATTGAGAAGACTCATGCAATTATTAAAAATCTACAAAATTAGAAAGAAATGATCAAGGATCAAATGAGTCAGTTGAGAGAGATTATTAGTTTCAAGATTGCACACTAACAGGGATGCTAAAAGAGGCTGACAAGGTTGTTTAGAAGACCACTGCACCTTCAATAGTTGAAGAAGTAGAAGAGTTTCTTTTGTAGATCAATGGGTAGATACAGGTACTTAACTCTGCCAAAATACATTGGGATTTTGTAGTTCTATAGCTGAAGAATATATACAAGGATATTATTCCTACCAAATAGTAAGACTTATATTTTGATTTCTTGTACATATGCGGAAGGATTGGAGAAAACAACTTTGATATTTTGATGTACATATTAAAGCATAGGAGTAAACAGTAAGGGGGAGTCTGTGCATAGAAAAGCAAGATCAGTTTTGAGATAGGGGAGCGGTTCTGATTTGTAGATATACATGTAGTTCCTTTGTCATTGATGACAAAGGGTGAGAGATTTTGGTGCATGTTTCCATCAATGACAAAGGGGGAGATTGTTGACAACATAATCATGATGATGAAGAGATTGATGAGCATGGCAATGAGCAGTGTTGTCATTGATGGCAACAAAGGGTAAAGACATAGTTGTGTCAATCCAGAGAGTGGCAACAAAGTGTAAGGATACAATTGTGTTGGTCCGGTGATGTTACTAAGTATGATATGGGAGAGAATACATATTGAAGCATAGGAGTAAACAGTAAGGGGGAGTCTGTGCATAGAAAAGCAAGATCAATTTTGAGATAGGGGGAGCAGTTCTGATTTGTAGATATACATATAGTTCTTTTGTCATTGATGACAAAGGGGGAGAGATTTTGGTGCATGTTTCCATCAATGACAAAGGGGGAGATTGTTGACAACATAATCATGATGATGAAGAGATTGATAAGCATGGCAATGAGCAATGTTGTCATTGATGGCAACAAAGGGTAAAGACATAGTTGTGTCAATCCGGAGAGTGGCAACAAAGTGTAAGGATACAATTGTGTTGGCCTGGTGATGTTACTAAGTATGATATGGGAGAGAATACACCTAAGGGTTAATCTGGAGAAGTGGTTAAGTATAATATGAAGGAGAGTATAACTAAGCATGATATCTTTCCATTTTGGTGCTCCTTAGTTAGATACAACTTGCTGAAGATTTATCTAAGGTATTTGCAATACATAACCTATGATAGGGTCACAGTATTTCAGTCTGCATTTCTCCGCTATGAAGAATTTTTCTATGTGGTTGTAAGGTAGTGTTGGTGCATACTAAAAGAGTCTAAATCCAAAGATTTGGGTCTTGAATCCCTCCAGAGTGAAAGATAGAGCTGACAGAGTACCGAACTCCGTATTGACAGTACCAGTGGTATATTGGAATGCTCTGCATTCCACTACAGATGAATGGTTTGCTATGTTGATTTGAGGATAAGGTTATGGATGTCTAAAGTGTGTTGTCTCCAAGTGGTAAGAATATTTGTGGTTTGCATGGTGTGTTGTGAACTAACATATAGTTCATGCTATTGCTACTTCACGAGTTGAGCCGATCTAAAGGTGTTGAGGTTGTGCATAGTTGATTCGTGAATGGAACAAAGTCATGGGAGTAATTATAGGTTGTTCCAACCTATATGGATGTGCTACACACTTTGGTTCTCTCTGCAAAGTGTATAAGGTTAAGTTTTGGGCTGACAAAACATGTAGCCACACGGTACATCTTTCTACCGACCTGGTTGAAATTTTGTCTGAAGTGCGGTATATATACAAGATTGAATTCTTCTATGGAATGAGATGTGGTGGAGATGTGAAGGAGTTAAGTGTGTGTGTGAGAGAGAGTGAAATCTGATGTAGAGAAGGATAAGTTAAGATTGTGGTGAAGATGAAGTGTGCAAAGTCAGTATTCTGAGCTTCAGTGGAACTGTATCTCCAACATAAGTTAGATGCATTATTAGCAGTTCATTTTTGGTAGTGAGCCATCCCTTCTTCTATCTCTTTCTATTCAAGACAGTGAGTCCTTTGGTAGTGAGCCACCTACAGTGAGCATTCTGGATAGTGAGTCCACCAAATTGTATCAACCTTAACCAATTACATTATTAATATATTGTGAGCTAATCCTCACTATGGATTTTCCATTTTTGGGTTTTCCATGTAAAAATCTGGTGTTCATGTGTTATATGCTTTAATGGTTGATTTCACTCTTTCCTTTCTTATTGCAAATTAAATTTGCTATTTGGAATAAATGTTTAAATGATTAAGTGGTTTCAAAGAATACTGATTCACCCCTACCTCTCAGTATTCAACAATCTAGACACTCCTTTACCTCTGCACATCAAAAAATTTGTGCCACACATTTTCAATCACGAACTCTAAGAACAACCTATCATCCAGAACACACTACAACATACTGTCATTGAGAAAATGAGCTTGTAGACCACCAAGAACCTTGAAACTGCAAGGATGCATGTAATGAACATCCATAAACATGTCCACAAAACCGCAAAGGAAACTATTCACTTCTTGAGGAATGTGGAGCATTCCAACAGGCCTTCAACACCACCTTACTCTACCAGAACACATGTCGATACTCTATCATGCATAACTTTCACAGCAGAAGGACAAATGATCTAAAACTTTGGAATTATCACCTTCACTACACCCTGAACATAGTTCCAGAACCGCATAGCCATTACTGCTAATGCAGAGGAATGCAGAGAATTCCATTTTCATAGTAAATATCTTCTTAGAACCAACATTGTCTTCAAACTGTCAACTGCAAAACACTTCCAGTAATCCAATCATCATGAAACTTGGATCAAACCATCAGTAACATCTTCCCAACATCAGTAACACATCTAATTATCTTAGTGCTTCTAATTCCCATACTAATATATCTTCATACTCAACTCTACACTGATTAGGGCATGACATCCAACCATGAAGTTCAGTAATCCACATTATATTCAACATGACATCAAACCATGAACTTCAGTAATCCACATTATATTCAACATGACATCCAACCATGAACTATATCTTATCTGTTGGATAGGACATGACATCCAACCATGAACACCATCACACATCCATGATAGTGTTGACATCAATGACAACCTTGTGATAGTGTTGACATCCATGATAACCCTAGGACCCATATGTGTAACAATATCCCCCTTTGGCATTAATGGCAACACATACTTGCACATTTCTCCCCCTTTGACATCAACGACAAAGGGAAACTACTACCTACTCATCAGTGATCACATACCTGCACATTCTTTCTTAGAGCATGACTACTTCTTGTAGCAAACAAACTCCCCCTATCATCAGCAACCACTACCTTCTCCCCCTAAGATTTGGCCACCATCAGTCTAGGAACAAGATATAACATGAACTCCCACTGGACAGATGCACCACTATGCATCTAGCAAGGAGGGGCAATCACCCCTAACCTCTGTCGAATATCCTCAAAAGTGTCCTTTGCAAGAGCCTTTGTAAAAATATCTTCAATTTGATTCTTTGTTAGAACATATTCCAACCTTACTTCCTATTCTACAACCTTCTCTCTCAAAAAGTGATACATGATTCCTATATGCCTAGTTCTAGAATGCATCACTAGATTCTTGGAAATATTGATAACACTTGTATTGTCACACAAAATAGGAATGGGCTCATCATACAATACCTTGATATACTTTAGGGTTTTCTTCATCCACAACACTTGTGTACAATAGGATGCTGCTACAATGTACTTTGTCTCTGCAGTTGATAAAGACATTGAATCTTGCTTCTTTCTCTACCATGAAACTAATCCGCTTCCTAAAAAGAAAGCAGTGCCACTTGTACTCCTTCTATCATCAACACAGCCAACCCAATCAGCATCAGTGTAGGTACTCAAATCAAATTCATTACCTCTTGGATACCATAAGCCATAATCTAGAGTTCCTTTCAAATATCTAAATATCCTTTTCACTACCTTCTCATGTGTTTGCTTGGGATTGGCTTGATATCTGGAAACCACACATACTACATGCATAATATCAGGTCTAGAAGAAGTCAAATACAACAATCCTCTAATCATAGATCTCTAGGAAGTCTGATCCACCTCCAGAGACTCATCATCCGTGCTCAAGTGGCATCCAGTGACTATGGGAGTACTCACTAGTTTTGAATCCTCCATACCAAACTTCTTCAAAAACTCTTTTACATACTTCGCTTGAGATATAAAGATACCACCATCTAGCTGAGTAATTTGAAGTCCAAGGAAGAAGGTCATCTCACTAATCATAGACATCTCAAACTCTTTTTACATCTCCTTTGCAAACCTCTTACACATCATCATCTCCACCAAAGATGATTTCATCAACATATACTACAACTATCAATATCATTTCTCCTTCTTCCTTGAGGTAAATATTGCTATCTATAGTACATTTCTTGAAGCCCTGCTAAAGTAAGTACTTGTCTAACCTAGCATACCAAGCCCTAGGTGCTTGCTTGAGACCATACAAAGTCTTCTTGAGTCTGCAGACCATGTCTGGGTATTCTGATATCTGGAAACCATTTGGTTGTTCAATATAAACCTCTTCCTCTAGATCACCATTCAAAAAAGTTGACTTAATATCCATTTGATATACCTTGAAGTTCTTATGAGTAGCAAAAGCAAGGAACATTCTGATTGCCTCCATCCTAGCTATTGGAGCAAAAGTCCCCTCAAAGTCAATGCCTTCAACTTGTGTGTATCCTTTGCATATCAATCTTGCTTTGTTCCTTACAACTTTACCTTCTTCATTCAGCTTGTTATGGAACATCCACTTTGTTCCTATAACATTCTTATTGGCTAGTCTAGGAACCAATTCCCATGTCTGATTCTTCTCATTCTGATCCAATTCTTCTTCCATGGCCTTTATCCATCCATCATCTTTGTTAGCATTAGCAAAGGTTTTGGGTTCTACTCTTGATAACAAACATAAGTTTACTTGATCATGTGTCTTAGCAAGCCTTTTCCTTGTCTGCACACCTTCATCCTTATCTCCAATGATCTGATCTACTGAGTGGTTCTTCTTAACATACTTTGTTGGAGTCTTAGGCATCTACTCTGGTCCTTGTTTCTTTTCTTCTTTTACTTTTTCTTCTTCATCTTCAATTCATGGAAAGATATTAGATTCAAAGTCCTCTAATTCTTGTGAGATCTGATATAGGTCTTCATCTACCTTGATATTTGTGCTTTCAAACATCTTTCCCAACCTCTTGTTGTAGCATCTATAATCCTTGCTTCTAGTTGAGTAACCAAGAAGGATTCCTTCATCACTTCTTGAATCAAACTTTCCTAGATCTTCTTCAACTCTTCTGATATAGCATTTTCTACCAAAGATCCTAAAGTATTTGACAGTGGGAGGTATTCCATACCATAGCTCATAAGGGGTCTTAATGTTGTTTACCCTCAGTTGCACTCTTTCAATTAGATAGATAGCAGTGTGAACTATTTCCTTCCAGTACATATCAGGGAGATTTGCATCTTTCAACATTGCCCTAGCCATCTCTTGCACAGTTTTATTCTTCCTTTCTACTACCCCATTTTGGTGAGGGGTCCTAGGAGCTTAAAGATGACTCCTAATACCATGATCTTCACAAAATCTTTCAAATTCATTTGAAGTAAACTCACCTCCTCTATCAGACCTTGGACATTTGATCTTAGCATCCACTTCATTTTCAACCATATCTTTGAACACCTTAAATTTATCGAGATCATCTAATTTTTCTTTTAAGAAGGTAACCTAAGTCATTCTAGAATAATCATCAATAAGCAACATAAAGTACCTCTCACCTTATTGACTCTTTACTCTTGTAGGGCCACATAGATCAGTGTGAATCAGCTCCAATGGCTTTGAAGAAGAGTACTCCTTGCTTTTGAAACTTGTCTTTGTCTACTTTCCCATTTGACATTTCTTGCATACTGTGTTTATAGGCTTGATTATCTTGGCCATATCTCTCACTGCATGAGTAGAGTTGATCCTTACCATATTATCAAAATTGTTGTGTCCCATTCTTTTGTACCACAACCAACACTCACTGGATTGATCCAACAAACATGTTTTTCCTTTTACCTCCTTCAAATGATAGATATCACCATATGTCTTGATACCTTCTGCAACTAGTTTTCCAGACCCTTCCTTTCTAATTTCACAACCCTTGGCATGAAAGGTGAGATTATAACCTTTGTTGCACACCTGACTGACACTAAGAAAATTATGTTTTAGCCCTTTGACATAGAGGACATCCTCAGTCATATTCTTCCCATCAATAGTTATAGCACCTTTTCCACAGATTTGTGTTGACTCATCACTACCAAACTTGACAGCACCACCATCCCACTTCTCAAGGATGATAAACTCTGCCTTGTCACTAGTCATATGATTTGAGCAACCCCTATCAATTACCCAAGCCTTAAATTCTTCTCTTGCATGAAAAGTAGTCCATACAACCATTTATCTGTCATTGTTTTGATTTGTTTGCAAGGCATCAGTCTTCTCACATTTTTCAACATCATTCTTTTTGTCACCAACACTCAAGGACATGAAAAGTGTTTCATCATTTGAATCATCATGATCCTCATCTTCTAAAGAACAACTTCTCTCTATGGAATACAAAATTCTTTTGAACTTGTCTCTTTTGTTACTACCCCTTGATTCTTTAAAAGGACATTTAGAAGCAAAGTGACCAACCTTTCCACAATTGAAACATTTGAAGGGTAACTTACATTTGTATTTGCCAGTGCCTTTCTTTAGTCTTCTCACAAAATTTATTTCAACTTCATCAGAGCTCTCATCTTCATCAACAACTTCATCCTTTGTCTTCATACTGACTTTGAAAGCAGCTTCTTTCTTTGGAGCATCACTACCAAACTCTCATTTCAAAGGCAGTAAGGGAACCAAACAATTTTTCTACAATGTCTATATCTAAGTCTGCATTCTCCTTAATAGAAGATACCTTATGACTGTAAGATTTGGCAAGAGATCTCAGAATCTTCTTCACAATCTCATCTTCTTTCATTTCTCCACCAAGACTTGTGATGCCATTGACCACTTCATTCACCTAAAGCATATATCCAGCAATGTCTTCATCCTCTGACATTTTTAGGGTCTCAAATTTGCTTTTGAAGATTTGCATCTTTGCTTGTTTTACTTTCTTATCTCCTTCATAAATGGTTTCAAATTTAACCCAAACATCTTTAGCAGAACTGCAACTCATTACCTTTGAAAGTTCTAAATTAGCTAACCCACTCATGATAGTAAACTTTTCCTTGGCATTGTTATCATATTCCTTAACTTCATCTGGATCTGTAGGAATAGTAGCAGGAACTTTGTAACCAGTCTTGACAGATTGCCAAACACCGCATTCTAGAGAATTGATATAGGCTTCCATCCTTAGCTTCCAAAAAGCATAATTTGTTACATCAAACCTAGGTATCTTGTTGGATCCATTATGTTACATCCAGGACCTTCCTCAAGCGATTAAGCTTCCTTCAGAGGAATTTGGCTCTGATACCAATTGTTGAACACACTAGGATATTGAGAGGGGGGATGAATCAGTATCTAAAAAACTTCAACTTCTCCAAATCAAATTAAAACTTAAGCATTACAGTATTAACATAAGCATGAAAGATTAACACAATGCACATCAACACATAACACAAGATATACATGGAAAACCCAAGAAGGGAAAAACCACAGTGAGGATTAATTCACAATATATGAAGCTCAAATAACAACTTTGTTTTAGGGCTACAACCCAAGGAAGCTACTACTCCCTAAAAAACTTTTCTTTAGGGTCACTCCCAAGGAAGATACAACTCCCTGAAGACTTTGATTTAGGGTCACTCCCAAGGAAGGAAAAACTCCCTGAATTGAGAACACACTTTAGAACATATTACAGTATGACAATCCTTCTACTATCTGAAAATTGACATTGAAATTCACACCTTTGATGATTGTAACTCTGCCTCTTCATACTTCCTTCTGATAATCAGATTAGTTAGGCACACTCTACACTTTATCATTGTCACATATAAGTCTTCAAGATGAATTAGGACAGCATCTACAACTTCTGATCTTTCTCCCTCATTCGCACATCATAATGCAGTCATTCTGCTCTTTTTCTTGCTTGTGAACCTTATCAATCACTTTGCAATCACACATTGCCTAACTCACTTTGATTTACAATTTATACATGATATTACATTGATTATATTGCTTGTCAACCAGAGGCAACATGAAAAATACATTTACAAGTCAGACAAACAACACACAACATGAAATGTGTAGAGGACAAGTCCTAAACAAGACTACACACTACAACAGTAGAAGACCCATGCCTTGCGGACATCAACACTTGCTTAATCAGGTCCAAAACATCCTTCATAGCGTCCAACAACAAGGAATCACATCCGCACACTCTACTCATTTGAAAATAGGACAACCTTAAGCAAGGACATATAAAACTTGAATCATAACGGCCACATCAACTTGAAAACCTTGTGCGATACTGGAAACAAGAAATATCTTGATGAAACTCTTCCAAATAAGTCTACAGGACTCATAAAACATCTTCAGACACTACTTTACCTCTGCACATCAAATATTTTGCGCCAAACATCTTCAATCATGAACTCTGAGAACAACATGTCATCCAAAACACAATACAACATATTGTCATTGAGAAACTAAGCTTGCAAACCACCAAGAACCTTGAAACTACAAGGAAGCATGTAATGTACATCCATAAACATGTCCACAAAATTGCAAAGGCAACGATTCACTTCTGGAGGAATGTCGAGCATTCTAACAGGCCTTCAACACCACCTTACTCTGCTAGAACACATGTTGATACTCTATCATGCATAACTTTCATAGCGGAAGGACAAATGATCTGAAACTTTGGAATTATCACCTTCACTACACCCTGAACATAGTTCGAGAACCGCATAGCCATTACTGCTAATGCAGAGGAATGCAAAGCATTCCATTGTCATAGTAAATGTCCTCTTAGAACTAACACTATCTTCAAACTATCAACTGCAAAACACTCTTCTGGTAATCCAATCATCATGAAACTTGGATTAGGCCATCAACAACATTTTCCCAACATTAGCAACACATTTTATTATCTGAGTGCTTCTAATTCCCATATTAATATAACTTCATACTCAAATCTGCACTGATCAGGGCATGACATCTAACCATGAACTTCAGTAATCCACATTATATTCAACATAACATCCAACCATGAACACCCTCACACATCCATGACAATGTTGACATCAATGACAACCTTGTGATAGTGTTAACATCCATGACAACCCTAGGACCCATATGTGTAATAGCTATCACACTTCTTAACCCTTCTGTTCTACAATTTAGAATAAAATAGTATGCTCTTGCAAAAGTGGATACATATTGTACAACTCCTGAATTATCTTCTGTTCATTTCCTTCACACTCAATTCACATTTGCATGTACACACACCTTTCGCTTCAATGCTCACTTATACATACACTCTCCAAAAATGAAAAATTATCTACTTTAAATATCAATCTGTATAATTAGATACAATCCTCATGTCGGCTATAATGTATCGAATTAAAACACTCTCCAAAGTCAGCCTCTGTATTTTGAATTTAAACGTATACTTAAGTAGGCCCAACTTCATTCCCACATTACCAAAACATAATTTGGGCCCACTATAAACAAACTGAGTCAACCACTTCAATATTTATTTTATTCTTGTTTTAGAAAGTTGGTTAGCTTCAAATATTTCACAATAACTATTTTCACTTTAATTCCAAGAGAGTCGGCCCAAATAAATAATTAATGTATTTTATTAACGGCCTTATAGAGAAGTCTGTCAGTGACTTTATATCTCCATGAACCTGAGACTCTTCTCCATTCACTATCAGTAAAAGTGGCTTTCCACGAACCTTTTCTCAAAAGCCTTTATTGGCAAAAGTTCACCTCCATGAACCACAACATAAAAGCCTTTATCAGAAAAAAATCAACTTTCTATGAACTTCAGATAATTTATCCATTATCAGTAGAATCACAAATCCACAAACTTCAACTTTTCTCAAGCACCTATCGACGAATTGGAGAACTCTAAAACTTATGAACTTGTCGGCAAAATTTTATTCCCATGAACCAACTTTCTTACAAACTATTATCTTTCTCTTTATCAAAAAAATCACTTATCGGTGGACTTTACCATCAGCGAACTAAGGAGTTCACAATCTAAAGAATTTTCTGATACCTTATCAGACAAATTGCCTATCGACAAACTTGAGGAACCACAAACCAACTTTCCTTCATCAAAAAATAGATCAATCGGTGAACTAAGTGACATACGAACCATTCTTTAAACTTTAAACTTTCTTCTTCAAGCCTTCATCAGCTAAACTTGCCTATCAGTGAACTTAAGAGTTCACGAACCTCGCGATTCACCGACTAAAGGCTTATTCATGCCTTAGAATCTTTTTGGATCAATTTCCCTTTGATGTTATTGTCTGCATTCCTTAGAAATGTTGTGACACCTTTGACATCAATGGCAGTATTTATAACACCTTCCACTTCCTCAAAGCCACCTTCATGCCCAAATTTCTCAATCTCTTGACTATGAGAATATAAAATAATTTCTTGCACTACTTTCTAAGAAACTTGTCCAACATCCCCTTTACCATGACCTTTACCCCCACTATTAGAAATAGAAGCCCTAGCAAGCCTGGCAAATATTTGACCACCACTAACAGTACGAGCATAGACCTCATCCAAATTATTAGTATCTTTGGGGTTAAAAGGCTCGAAGTCCATATCAAGGTCCAAACCAGCTTTACTAGACTTAATTTTGATATTTTTCCTAGGATTTTTAGATGAAGAACCCATCCTAACCTCATCCTTTTTGAGGGAAAGCAATATCTGCTCAGGAGAAGAGGCACTATTCTTTTTACCCTGAGACCCTTTAGTATTAGAAATAGGGGTAGAAAGCAGAGGATCTTTATACACCATTTTCATAACATCAAAAGTTGGCACATTATCAACAAATGAGAGTTTTTCTTCCCTTTATCCCTAACAGAAGGTGGGTTATCAGGGATAACAACATTCTTCTTAGGGTCTTGAGGTTCACTAGCAGGGATACCCTCAAACAAGTAGTCAGATTTCTTTCTACCCTTCCCAATCTGTTTAGGGGTCTTCATAGAAGATGGAGTACCTGCATTAGGGATAACAGAAGGGGTTAAAGAAAGATTATACTAGTAAAGGGCATAGATTAAGCCCTGGTGGAGAGGGGGGAGGCACCCTCCTTAATGCATTTTTCAAGAGATGACAAAAAGAAAAAAGGGAAAATAACTATATTTCTTTGCCTTAGATGATCAAGTAAAGCAAAGTGATAATTATGGATTGTGGAAAACCTACCTTCTAGCAATGATTACTTGATAATATGAAAGTTGACCAAGGCCCAAGGTGAAGGAAGAGCAGTCCTATCATAACCATTATGATGTCGAACTACAAATTCTCCCTCTTTTAGAAAGGAATCAATGAATTTCTTTTCTTTACACATCCCCAGCTATGAAACCTTCCTCTCTTCATAGCTAAGACCAATAGCTTGACAAATCATCTCCTCAGTGACAATAAACCTAACACCCCCAACAACAACCTCTATGTTACACCAAGAATTCACAAATTGGGAAGTGATGGCTTCATCATGGCCCTTCATGGCCAAAAAATAAGGCATTATCCCTCCTACTCAAAGATACTCCATATATCGACATTTTTCTTCAAGTAAACGTAGGAGAGAGGCTCAACCCTCAGACATTTCCCTCCCATTTTTATGTACTCTCTGTAATTGTTAAAATGAGTTTTGAAAACAATTAACGAAGCAAAAGAAAAAATACTCTCAAATTGGGTAAACTAACCCCTCCAGTACTGCCAGCTCAATGTCATAATAGATGTGATACTTCGGGCATTGATGGATAAATAGTAATTGCTTCCCATAAGTAAAGACATAGTCTTGGCATGAGAGGGTGATAGAATGCAAAATATCTTATGAATTACCTTCACATGTTTCCAAATATGAATCTTCTTGGAGGAACTAACTTCAATTCCAAAATCCACACTATCCAAACTAAATACCCCCTAAAAGGTAGTCATGCAACTTTAATGATGATTTCACTTGTTAATTAGCTTTATTAAGAACAATAATGCTCATAGGCATAGGAAGATCTTTGATATCATGTCAATAAACCTGATTTTCCTCCTCAATACCTAAGTTGGCCATTTGATCAGCATTCTTATTCCCCTCGCAATATATATGGTTGATACTATAGCTTTTAAAATGTTTAAAGAAATCCCTTATATCTTCAATATAATCCCTCAACTTCCAAGGGTGATTTTCACTACTCTTAACCAAATCAAGGATGACCTTGGAGTCTCCTTCAATTTCAATATTTTGAATGCCATAGTGAAGAACACATTTGATTCCCCACCAAAGAGAAGCAACCTCATCTTCATTATTGATCTTTATACCAACGCACTTAGTAAACCCTTCCACCATAGTTCCTGTTGCATATGGGTTGTCATTGATGTCAAAAGTTGTATCGAGTGTTGTAGTATGGTAGAGTGTAAATGTTGTCAAAGGGAGATTGCAGCAGTATGGTGATCAAAGAAGACATTATAGAATAAGTGATCAAAATTATTGTGAAGCAAAGAACAGAGAGATGAATATATTCTATGCAGCCAAAGGGGTAGATCAAGAAAGAAGGCAGAAGGAGATGGATCAGTATCATCTATACACAATCATACCATATCTTCTGAAGTTCATGTGTAAGTTTACAAGATTTGATATATTTATGTTTGAAGTTTGTGTTGAGTAGAGTTGGGGTCTTGCTAAATAATAATGAAATAAACTCATGATACTTACAACATGATAAAGGAAGTTGTAAAAGATTGGAGGAAATTGTCTAAGTATAGCACAAGTCAGGGAAGTTGTCACAAACTTACAAGAAGGTACCACATTCTACCGCAGTTGAAGGTAAGGGTCTGTGGATTAGATTAATGGATAGATATTACACTCAGGTACCTATGTATCAGATTTAACCACAAGATGTTTTGGAGACAGAAGTGTGAAGATAGTATTGAAACAAGGTAAGTGCAGTCACAGGGAGATACTTGAGAATGCTCTGCACTTCTCCACATATGAATATATGATGGTACATCTTGGAGCATAAGTAGATATGAGTTAAAAGTATGTGTGCTCAAGTTTTTGGTGATAATATGTATCGCAGCTACTTCTCCAGAGTCAGTTGTGTGAAGACATGCCTTGGTGCAAATTGAAGTAAGCAAAGGAAGATAGCTGAGGCCACCACAATTCACCGCATAATGGTAATTGGTCTTGTTGATTGAGTGATAAGCTCATAAGACTAGTTGGTATGTGTTGTTCAAGTTTCAAATGATTGTGTTTACCGCAAGTTTGGTTCTTATTGTTCATCTTAAGACTTTGTAAGAAGAGGTTGTTAAGGATAATGGCATCAGAGATCAAGTGTTTGTGCCAGCATGAAATATCTAGAAATGATAAAAGAAGTATATAGGAATGATTCACAAGACATATAATGTTCATTATGTGGTCCGCATGATATAATTTGTTCCCTCTGATACCAGTTTTGGGTCTGGAGCTAAATGTAAGGAAGGATAAGTGTTTGTTGTGTTGACCTGAAATATGTCGATGGTTATGCCATGTGTTTTGGAGTGTGTACCAACATGGAAGGATGTGCCAAGGTAAGATAGGACCCGATTATGTCTTGCTCTTGAACCGCATTAGAATTTTACTTACCGCATATGTTTTAGAGCCAACTTTTATGACCACTACACATTTCATATCACATGTTTCATCTTGGTTGACCAAGGAGGAAGTTTTTGGAGCTTGGATATAAATGTAAGAGCAAAGGTGTCAAGAGAAACATATATGAGAATGGGATGATAACATTGACTTTATGTGAATAAACTTACTGTAGAAGCATATTTCATGATGAAATATGGAAAAGACCAATTCATGTTACATGATACTATTGTGGAGGTAGTAGTTGGTGATGTGATGATGAAGAAGAGTTTTTGAAGTTGTTTTGTTATGGCAGAGGTTGATATTGTAATTGTGCAGAAGTGTGAGTGTTGTGCAAAGGCTAAAGTGATTAGCAGTTAGTGTTGTGAGAAGAATAATGGAATCAGATAAGTTTTGTTGTAAAGATTGTAAGTGTTGTAACTGTTCAGGGAGTTATAGCTTCCTTTGGGTTGTGGCCCATAAATAATATTGTAATCCTATTTTATTTGTGAGGCTAGATTTGGACAATAGATCCAAGAAGCTTGCTTGCTGTGGTTTTTTCCTTCTAGGCTTTTCCATGTAAATTTGGTGTTATGGATGTGTGCTTCTATGCTCTTGTGCTTTTCTTATTTTAATGCTTATGTTAGTTTGAATGTTATTGGAAGAAAAGAATTTGAATAAGTATTGATTCACCCCCCCCCCCTCTTAGTACTTTTGTGTGTTCAAGAATTGGTATCAGATCAAGGTTTCTTGAGTGTGGCTTAACAACTGAGGTAGATCTTGGTGTGAACACATGGGAACTGAAGTACTGTTTAATGGCAAGAATTCTTCGGAAGATGATGAAGATATGATAACTTTTAATCCAGAAGACTGTGAGGTTGACTTTGAAGGAGAACTCATTTCTGTCCTAGAAGACCTGGATACTACAAGAAAAGAAAATGAAGAGTTTAAGGTCAAGCTTAAAGAATCAAAAGAAGCAGTTGCCAAAATGAAAGCTCAACTCAATGCCAAATCGATTGAATGCTCCAAACTTGAAGAAAAAATTGTCACTTTGAGGAAAGAACTAGAGAAAGCAAAGGATTAGATAGACAAAGGCCTAAAACTTCAAAAAAACACCAACATCCTTGATGAGATAATCAGTAATCAAATACCACTTAAGAACAAGGGTGGCAATGGATTTAAGAAAGGTCAAAGTTCAAAAATAGATTTACCTGAAGGATTTTTTGAAATGAAAAAGGAAGAGCTCTACACTAAAGAGATTATGTTTGAAACTGAAAAGGGAAAGTCCTACGCTAAAGAAAATGAAGAAAAGGAGCAGGAAATAAATGATGACTTCATAAGTGTCAGAAACCTGAAGAAAGCTTTCAAGAGGTCTCCTCCTAGACATGCTACCAATCCCAAGTTCTCTCAATTCTTTTATGGTTATTATTATTCCTGCTATAAATTTGGTCATAAGTGTCATGCCCCCGAAATAAGAATGCAAATCATAAATCAAACACTTACTTATGGCTGACTTCATCATATAAAAACTACTGAATAAATATGTGTGATGTTGATATGATCAAGACATATATGTGGTGCAATCTAGATATGGAACAATTTATCATGTGATGAGAAGTAATATGATAAAGTATGAGTAAAAGGGCGGCGATCATATTTAGTACATGATGTGATTAGTTTATGAGTGAATTTATTAAGGAGGGTAGCAAATAATATATAATAAATGGAGCTGTTAACATACATATTTTGGTGAATAAGACCAAAGGCTTAATATGAGATATGAGCCACAGGTCATGCGATCATCTTTTATGAGTAATGCAAAAGGCTGCAATGTATATCCTGAAGGGGCGGCGCTTAATACAACACTGTGATTGTTATAATATGCAATGAAAAGAAATGTAAAAGACAACGATCATCATTATATTAAGAAGAATCAATTGTTAAAGAAGGCAATGTTGGGATTCAATCACCAAAGGCAGTAATATGTTAAGATGAATTTGTTAACTAGAGACACATCCATTCAAATAGTTGCCTCCTTTCTAAGAGATGCATCATTCATTGGGATATATAAGGGAAGTCAAATCATTTGCAAAGGGGTACATCAATCATTGGTTATTTAATATAACAACAGATATTTGAATTTCATCTGCAGAGTTATAAAATATTGTAATAAACTGTCAACATGGACAAGGAGGAAATATGCACTATGGGAGAGAACAGCTAAAGGCACCCTTTACATTGACAGGTAGGGAGAGAACAGCTAGTAGGGCACCCTATTGTCCTATGAAAGGGAGAGAATGACTAAGGGCACCCAAGGGCAGAATTATCCTCTTAATCTCCATGTTGAGGGATTTATTGACAAATTCAAGTTCATCAGTCAAAGAAGAATGGTGAGGGGACTGCTTGGAGGGAGAGTTGTTGACTAAGGGCACCCTGCCATGCCTCCATGTACCACCCTCTTCTATGACTAAATTTTGTAAACAAACTGAGTTAGATGCATGGTAATGAATATATAATCTCTCTATATTGATATTGTTTATGAATTTGAAGGCAATGTAATCTTGTCTAACCCTAATGATTAAAGATGTATATATGTATATATTTTGTATATGTTTTTCCTATGTTATGACTGCAGAATTCAAGTCCAAGAATAATGTAATTTAAAAGATATTCTATGTGGTAAATCATAAACCCTAAACCTAACTTGTGGCATTTGAATTTCTAGGGCAATTTAGGTGAGGGGCATTACAAACATCATTGGATTATATGTCTATTTATCTGTTGATAACTAACATGTTTACAAGACCTAAGTCAGGTTTATCTTGCTTCAAACATTCAATTGGTAAGTTACAACCCTAACTATGTTAAATTTGTAATTCTAGGGCAATATTTAGGGCAATCCTAACAGGGGACATTACAATCGGTATCAGAGCATCCTTCCTACCATCCTGTGAATGATAGTTGATGCTACATATATTCAAGTGCATACTTCATGACTTAAGTGTATTCAAGTGTATACTTCATGACTTACATGTATTCAAGTGCATACTTCATGACTTAAGTGTATTCAAGTGTATACTTCATGACTTACGTGTATTCAAGTGTATACTTCATGACTTACGTGTATTCAAGTGTATACTTCATGACTTAAGTGTATTTAAGTGTATACTTCATGACTTACGTGTATTTGCATGTATGCTTCATGCCTCATATCTTATGCGTATTTATATGTATACTTCTTGTATTACATGTATGCTTCATGCTTTTTTTATTACATGTACTTATGCTTCGTGTATCACGTGTATGCTTCATGCTCCGTGTATTACGTGCATTTATGTGTATACTTTGTGTCTTGTGTATACTTTGTGTATCACATGTAATTATGTGTATCCTTCATGCTTCACATGTAATTATGTGTATACTTCGTCTATTATGTATATCTATGCAAGATGTGTGTTTAAGATTATTTTATGCTTAAAAAGTATGAAAATGTCAAATCTATTAAAGTTTTATTTGTCAAAATCTTCTTGGGTTGAGAAGCATTAACAAATTAACTTATGAAGAGTTGTAACTAGTGAAGTGAAAAAGCGTGATTCCTCAAACTTGAGATACAAAAGGGGAGAGCATTTTATTTGAGAAAGACATCCAACACATCATTAAAGAATTCAATTTAGGATAGAACCCTAAGTGATTTTACAAGTAAATTAAATTAGGTTCTCAAGAATAATGATGATGTGAGATAGGATGAAACCCCAAATACGAAAAGTGTGACCTTTCAAATGTAGAACTTCCTTAACAATAAAATATAAAAGGGGAAGCATTTCCTTGTGAAGAAACCATCAATAGGAAATACATCTAACAATCAACTCAAAGGTAAAGTAGCCAAGAAGAGTAGTGAATCCTTCAAGAAATAGATATAAAAGATAAATCAATTCATTTACCTAAGAAATCATCACTCATCTATTCATCAGGAAATCAAGCAATCATGTCATGTCTCAACTATCTAAACTTCCTGAACTCAGCTATATTTAGAATTGTTAGATGTTTCATTTCTAATTATGTTATAAATAGGTAATTGTCTATGAGTAAAAGGTGAAATGTTATCTTACTTTTTCAAGTATATATTTAGGAAATGATGAATATAGATGTTATGTGATGCTTCGGCTATGGATTTTTGGTTACTAACCTATTAATCAGAAATTTGACCTAAATGAGCTCAGGTATGTGTCGAAGGCAAGGGTTTGGTTAAGGTAGCGGTGACCTAGCTGCCTGGCAAGAAATGGGATGGAGAAAACCTCGATGCTTGCATGCACAAGCACATAGCTCATGTTGCATTTGTACTTTTATCATTTCATGGAATGATCTCTGATTGAATTTTATTGCGTGGCAGTGTGGTTGAGGGAATTAATTGATTAATTATGTTAGAAAAATATCTCCATTATGTTTATTTTAGATGTACAATTAGATGGTTCGAATTATTGTAGTTAATATTATAAGTGTCTTTTATAAGAAATGTGCTAAATTAAAAATGATAAAATAAAAATATAGTTTATTATTAATATACATATTAGTGTGCAAATGAGATTCCTTTTTATTTTTTTAGATAATATCAATTTTTAAATTAAAAGAGAAAGAAAACAAAAAGAAGAAAAGATTAGAAACAAAAGGGTTATCCATGCAAAAATAGAAGAAAGACAAAAAGATAAAAGATAAAAGAATAGAAAAAGAATAACTTGCTTGAATTAGAGAAAAACGAAAAAGATAGAAACAAGCAAAAATAAAAACAAGGAGAAATCTTTAAAAGGATAGAAGAACAAGAGGGAGAGAAGGGAGAGCATAAAACTAAAAGTAAAGGCGTGAAGACTCTGGGCAAGATCGAAAAGCTTGTGCACCGTAAGGGCGATAGGAAGAGTCTCTGGTGAAGTAGATTTTAGGTACACAATTCTTTAAAAGTTACCTTTGTGTTTTTTAAAAATACTCTATTAGCAATGGCGGTCTCTTTGGTAGTAAATTCAAATGTTTGAGTGGCCTGGTTAATGTCTGATCGGCCTGTTCTTTAACTTTGGTATGTGCATGATTATCATCAACTTTTACATGTAAATGGATGTTCAGTAAGCTAGTTGATCCTCAAACCAAGCCATCGACTCAAATAACTCAGATCTTTCTTGAATAGAAATTGACACTTAGTTTCCTGTAGGGAGATGGCGATGGATTGGCGTGATTATACCCGCTATAGTGGTTTTTCTGAATTGTATTAAACTCTTATAAAAATCATTGGTGGATTGGCATTTGTATCACATTGTTGTGTTTGTTTTTACTTTTCTTTTAACATCGCCCATCTGTATCTACCTTATCAGCAATGGCTTCTCTCTATTGTTTTATTATTTATATTTTGAACTGTGAGATTTTGCCTCTGTTAGAATAGTCTGTTGTTTCACAAATAATTTTATTTTTATGAACTTGATTTCTCTAAAAATTTTATATAAGGTGTTAACCTTAATTATTTAAATCATATCCAAAAATCAGCCTTACCCAGTTTGTCCTTTTTGAGTTATGTAATAATTAGTGACTGTCTATCTTTTACCCATTTTGTCTCTATTAAAATAGTATGTTACGTAACTAATAAATTTATTTTTAGGAGCTAGGTTTCTCTTAAAATTTTATATAAGGTACAGAACTTAGTTATTTAAATTATATCCAAAAATTAGCCTTACCCAGTTTGTCAATTTGGAGATATTTATTAATTAGTGATTGTCTATCTCTTATCTATTTTGCCTCTATTAAATTAATTTCTGAAATATACTAGATGGATGAACCCTAGTCTACATCTATTATTTCATTCCCTCGATTGATTATCTTTTACTCTTTTCACAATAAATTTATGTTAAAGGCTTTTGCGATTTATTGTTGTCCTTACTGTTATTACTGTTGCGGCTTATTACTATCGTAGCTTTATGTATTCCTATAGTTGCGTTCTTTCTTTATGTAGCCGCATTGTTTGTTTGTAATGTTGATAGGTATATCATGAGTTACCCTCTCTTATTTTTCATTCTTGATAGAAGGTAATCCCCATAACGTTTTGGTTATCCTATAGCTTTTTATTTCTGTTTTCTGTAACATTATGTTTTTCATGTCGCAAGTTAATTGTTCTTCCTGTAGTTTATGGTATCTCCTGTAGTAAGACAGTTGGGCTGCCATAATAACTATTTAATCACCATAAACTGGATATAAAAGACTTATTCTTGTGACTATTGAAAAGTATGAACCTGAAATTTATTAAATATGCAATTTCCTAATTCTTCTTAGTCATAAATTTAATCATTATCACATTGTAAACCAATCTTGTTTGTTGATCTAATTATCTCTCTTATGATCATAACTGCATTTTAATGATATAGATATAAAGACTTCATAATCAATTTTGACATTTGTTCATTATTTAAATAGAAGAACTCTTGGTTGTTGTATAGTATGCTTGCATCATCATAGTCTTTGTTCTTGTTAAGTAAAAGCAAAATCACATCTTTTGTAAAGAAAGTAAGTAGTAGAATGCATGTGCTATTATGAATTAGTTTTTGCAATAGAATTAGTTTGTTTTTCTATATGTATCTTGAACTTACCTTCCAGGACAGGATGCCGAATGTGGGCTAACAGAGAAGGTAGTCTTCTTTTTCAAGACTTACCAATTGTATTTTATGCTTTGGCCAAAGTTGTGTTGAACCATTGAAATAGATGGATAATTAATGCTTAGTGATTAATATTGTTCTCTTCCACATCCTATTTACAAGAAATATGATCATTCTAAATTAGAATGCATATAGGCATCAAGCATGCATCGAGAGTTTCCCTCCTACCCATTTGTTTCGAGTTGCTAGGCACCTCATGCAGGGTTGGGTATTCTTCAATATAGGAAGAATTCGAGGGAAGTGTAGTGCTTCGTGGTTGGGTGGAAAAATCACCTTAACCATGCTCTTGACCTTCGGCTTGCAAAAGACCAGTGGGTTATGGCAGCTAAAGATGGATATTTGTGTAATTATTTGTCATTATATAATTCAGATATTGATGTATCACTATATGAAATAATTGTATGGCTGCTTATCCAAGAGATGTAATTGTACTTTTCCTTGTAGTGCTATTTTGGTTTCACTAATAAAATTGTAAAAATTATAAGATATTCTACATTTATGATTATCTCTGTTAATAGAAAGTTTCACCTTTCTATTTATAAGTTGAGAATTGTTTTACTTATGTATTTTTAGTAAGTGGAATTTACATACCTTACAAATCAAAATATCCAAAGTGTCCCAAGGAAGGAACAACCAATCATACCCACTCAACGATATGAATTGACTTCCAATTCTCAAATGAAAATCCACACATTGCCACCACTAATTGTCATGGAAACTTAGGCATAACTAAAGATACAAAGATGGATTAAGAATATCTTTCAAACTTCAAGAGTTAGATACACTGAGGTATCATCTTGACCTAGAATGGTCAATCTCTTAAAAGCCAAACAATAATTTTGAGAGAATGTATTGAAGACAACTCAATTCTTTAGGAACCTACAAATTTGGACTCATGAGAAATCTTAAGAGGAATGCTAGAAATATATTGTAAGAGGAACATCCTTAAGAATAAATTGTTCTATTCCTTTGGAACAAGAGCCAATGTAAAAAAAGTGATCTATCCCACACTCATTGAAACAATGGCAATACAATCCAGTCCATACCACATATGATCTACCTCGTAACCTATAAAATTGATTTAATGAACTTTGTCTAGAGACCGAATTCACTTCTATATGTAATATCTAGAGTAGATCATTTCATCCAAGGGTCTAAGTTCCTTTTTCTTGATTAGACTAACTTAGATAAAATTGATCCACATCAAGATACAACGAAGTTGTTACATAAGCCTATGTTAAGTTATATTATGGGCCCATAACCCACAAATCCGAGGATCATTCTCACCTATCAAACCTTGGGAATAATTGATATTGTGTAAATAAATCAAGTACTTTCCCAAGATATGGAAACAAATTTAGTACTAAACATGGAGATATGTCAAAGAGGAGTGATAACCTCTAATTGAATTAGAAGATGGAACAAGTGTTAGTGTAGGTTTTTATTTCCTAGTTGGGTTATTCATTTTTTCCTTATATTCCTAGGTTTTTCCTACACTTCTATTAATCTCACTTAGGTTAATAAAGTATGTCTTATTTTTAGTGTGAAAAGGGTTACTTTATTATCTAGCTATTTCTTAGCTTGATCTCCACCTTAGCTCTTTTCACACTAGGTTAAGCTTACTTAGGGACTTTTTCACTTTATCCCACATTGGTTGTGTATTGAGTCTCTTGGGTGGAATATCATATATATACCCACCTCTTGCTCTCATATGAGCATCCCATTCTATTGTAATGCTTTGCATTCTCTTGAGTTGAATATAGTTTATTTAGCTCATATCTGATTTCTATTTTGCTTGCTCTCAATCACTTGCATGCTTGGGTAGAAATCTAACATGGTATCAGAGCGGTTGTGAGTTGTGGGTTAGCATTTTTTTTAGAAATCTGAGAGTGTAGAGTTGTTTTTTGAAGCACATGAGTATGCTCTTCTCTTGCATCTTCGGATGATCTGGAGAAATAGAAAAGTGTGGAGAAAACTCTAGTTTGTGAGTTGTGAGTTTCGAAGCACATGAGTATGCTCTTCTCTTGCATCTTCTGATGATCTAGAGAAATAGAAAAGTGTGGAGAAAACTCTAGTTTCTGGGGGGTTCATATTTTGACTTGCCAGTTGCAAGTTTTTTCATAGCTTCCTCAAGACTCTTTGAGCTAAAATCTAACAATCGGCTTGCATTTTATTTATTCTGATCAATCTTGCAGGTTGCAACATGCCTTTGTTTGTCTTAGGTAGCTGATTCAGTCATTGCATGTCATTTTTTGGTGCTAAACACGTTTTTTTTCATTAGAGTCACATTTTTTGTAGATCACAGAGGAAAATGCCTTCTGGGTTTTGTTCGCAAAACCGAAAAACTATCTGGGTATCTGCTAGTTTTTGCATACAGCTTATATATTTTGTAGAAACGACATCAGAAAGCTACAGCAAAACCCCTCTCCATTGGCGTTTTGAAAATTGCAGTTCAACTTCCAAAGGCTGTAACTCAGGCTCCCGACCTCGGATTTGCGAGCTTCTTTTTTTGATTTTGGCTAATTTTTTGTGCTCTACATGCCGGTATAATCATTTTTTGATTTTAGTGTATAGATTTTTTAGTAATCTCATATTCTCACACGTGACTCTGCACAGTTCTCGTTTTTGGGAACTTCGGAGGATCATAACTTTCACATACGACCTCGTATCGAGGCGATTCTTTTTTCAAAAGTGCATTATTTTTTTATTAGATCGCAATGGTACTATTTATTTATCTGACTATTGTGCCAAAGTTGTATTTTTAGCATATGCTCTTTCTGAGGGTTTTGCAATGCATTGAAATCAAGACCACTTAGTATTTCTTGCTAGTGGCAGCTGTAAATGCACTAAATATAAAGAGCCAAATCAAATTTTCTTGGGGGGGTTCTTTGATTGAGTGGAAAGGGGGGGTGTCTTGTGAGTTCTTACATCTTTTCTTTCCTCACAACAATAATCTAATTCCGCATTAAGATGGATCAATTAACAGTGCCTGTTCTAACACCCTACAACTACTATGAGTGGAAGTCGAAGATGACTATCCAACTTAAGAAGTTAGGACTATATAGAGTAACAATGGGTCTAGAAACTGAACCAACCTTACTTGCAGAAAGGCCTAAATTTCATAATAGACTAGATGAAGCTTTTGGAACTCTATGCATGTCTGTATCTCCTGATCTTCTTTTTCATGTTGAATCTGCTACAACACCAAACGATGTATGGACTACTTTAGAAAATCTCTTTGGTAAACAAGATGAATTAAGGGGACATCAATTGAAGAATGAGCTAATAGGGTTAAATCCATGTAATTTTGATACAATACAAGACTTCTTCACAAAGCTAAAGGCCATTAGATTACTGTTGAAGCAATGTGGGATTGACAAGAAAGACCCACAATTGATCTTAAGTATTCTTTCTAAGCTTGGTCCTAACTACTGAGTGTTTGTTTCTACATTTTATGCCACCAAAAGTGCTCTTGGGACTACCTACAAAATGTCTTCTTTAGATGAATTTGCTGCTGAACTCACTAAAGAATAGGATAAATTAGTTCACATGGGAACTATTAAGCCTTCTAAGTCTCATGCCTTGGCTGCAAATCAGGGCACTAAAGATTAGAAAGGCAATGGAAAGCAACATAAAAAACAAAAGAATCAAGGAGAGAAGAAACAAGGTCCAAAACAAGCTGCAAACAATGCAACTCCCGAGTCTTCCTCTAAAGACAACATGTCTAAAAAGGAGAAGACAAAGTGTGCCTTTTGTAAGAAATCTGGGCATGATGAGCATAAGTGTTTGAAAAAGCAAATAGCTCATCTCACTTATCTTCTTGAGAAGAATAATATCAAAGTGCCAGATTCAGCTAAGGAAGATTCTTCACAATCTTCAAAGGACACGAAAAATAGTAAGGGGAAGGGCAAGGCCCTTGTTGCAGTTGCTACACTACCAGATAGTTGGGTAATAGACTCAGGTGCTTTTCACCACATGGCCAATACAAAGGAAAGTTTCTCATCCTTAGAGTCATGTTGTGTCCCTGATATTCTTATGGGTAATTATACACCAGAGGAAGTTCTTAGGAGAGGGTTTGTTGACATTGGTGATGGGACATTCCATGATGTTCTTTGTGTGCCTTCTTTGTCAACTAATCTCCTATCTGTCTACCAGATCACCCATACAGGTTCCGGCAAGAGAGTTGAATTTACACCTGACTCAGTCGTTATCAGTGATCTACACAGTGGGTCTACAGTTGCTATAGGAAAAGTTGATAACCATTCTCGGCTCTATCACTTTTCTCATTTGTTCCTAATTCTCCTTCACTTGCATTGCTCACTCACTCATATGAGGTGAGCCGTTTGTGGCATTAGCGGTTTGGCCACTTGAACTATCGCTACTTGCAGCAGCTCAGTCAGCATGACATGGTTACAGGGTTGCCTTCTATTCGATTCTCTGATGGATTTTGTCAAGGTTGCATTCTTGGCAAGCATCCTGAAGAAAAATTTGACAAAGGCAAAGCACGGAGAGCCACATAGCTCTTGGAGTTAGTACACAGTGATTTGGCCGATCCATTTCAACATCTTTCATTCAACAGAGCTAAATATGTATTGACCTTCATTGATGATCTTTCCCGATACACCTTTGTATACTTTCTCAAACAAAAGTCTGAAGTCTTTGAGTCTTTTCAGGACTTTAAAGCTTTTGTAGAGAAACAATCTAGGAAGGCTGTCAAGATTCTGCGCACCGATAATGGCGGGGAATATGTCAACCAAAGGTTTGAGCAGTTTTGTGCCTCAGAAGGCATTGATCTTCAGCACACAGTTCCCTTCAGTCCACAGCAAAATGGAGTTGCAGAACGAAAGAATCGGTCATTGAAGGAAATGGCAAATTGCATGATTCACTCCAAATCATTGGCACCTCAGTATTGGGCAGAGGCCATCAACTGTGCGTGTTATATCCAGAACCGGGTTCCTCACCGAGCTATGAAGGGGGTAACTCCTTTTCAAGCTTGGACCGGTCAGAAACCCACAGTCAAGCACTTCCGCGTGTTTAGGTCTCCTGCATGGGCCCACATTCCAACAGAGAAACGCAAGGCTATGGATCCGCAGAGTAGGCCTTGCATATTTGTTGGCTATCCAGATGGTGTCAAAGGCTATAGGCTACTCCACCCTACTACACATGAGCTCTTTATTGAGAGGAGTGTTCGGTTTGAAGAGGATACTTCTTCTACCACTTCTCCATCTTTCATTCCCATGGAGACACTGCGATTTCATGATGATAGTTCTTCTGAGGACCTTAATCCTCCTGAGGAGTCTTCTTCCTCCACTTCAGATGGCGATGATGAGGGTTCATCTTCCTCCTCTCTTAGTCCTCATTCAGAGGATGTCGATTCTCCTCTAGATTCTCCTACCACTGGGCCTCTTTGGGCTCATCAGACTTTGGAGTCAGTAGGTGATTGGGTTGGTGATCCTTCAGATGCAAGAAGAACAAGGTCACAGTTTGAGCAGACTCCTCATCTCTTCTTTGCTTTAGCTTCTGATCCACAGTCCTTCATGGAAGCTTCTGGTGTCCCCGAGTGGGATGCTGCTATGCAGGAAGGGTTTAGTTCCTTGGAAAGGAACCATACATGGGATTTAGTCCCACTTCCTAAGGGAAGAAAACTTGTTCGATGTAAGTGGGTCTATCGAACAAAATATGCTGCAGATGGGTCAGTTGATAAACATAAGGCTCGCTTGGTCGCAAAAGGATTCTCCCAAGTTCCTGGGATTGACTACTCTGAGACTTTTGCACCGGTTGCCAAGATGAATTCAATCTGACTTGTTCTTGCCATTGTTGCAGCCCATTGCTGGGAAGTTCATCAGATGGATGTGAAGAGTGCTTTTCTTCACGGTGATCTACAGGAAGAGATATATATGGAGCAGCCATAGGGGTTCGTCCAGGATCCTTCACTTGTCTGTCGACTTCGGAAGTCTCTCTATGGCCTTAAACAGGCCCCTCGAGCCTGGTATGCCAAGATGGACTCCTTCCTTCTATCAGTTGGGTTCACTCGATGCCATTCTGATCTGAACGTCTACATTTTGCAGCAGGATGATACTCTCACTTTCCTTGTTTTCTATGTTGATGACTTGTTGATTATAGGGAGTTCCTCATCCACCATCAAGGTAGTGAAAACTGCCCTTCATGATCGTTTTCTGATGTCTGACTTGGGTCTTCTTCACTATTTCTTAGGCATTGAGATTACACAATCTTCGGCTGGTATCTTTCTTCTCAGCCCAAGTATGCTCTTGATATGCTCTCCAAATTTCGCATGGCTGACTGTAAGCCTATGCCAACTCCCTTTCTGTCAGGAGTCAAACTTGAGGCTTCTTGTTCTTCACCTTTGGTAGATGCTACCTTGTATCGCCAATTGGTTGGGAGTCTCATATACTTGACTCACACGAGGCCTGATATTTCATATGTCGTGGGCCTGGTCTCCAGGTTCATGCAGGAGCCACATGAGCTGCATTGGAAAGCAGCTAAGCGGATTCTTCACTATGTACAGGGCACTCACAGTTATGGGATTCATTATGCAGCAGGCGTGGATATTGACTTGGTGGGATACACAGATTCAGATTGGGCAGGGGATTCTCAGGATCGCAAGTCTACTTCAGGGTATTGCTTCTCTCTTGGTTTTGGTCTGATTTCTTGGTCGAGCAAGAAGCAATCTGCTATTGCTCTTTCATCTACAGAGGCTGAGTATCGAGGAGCAGTTAATGCTGCTACTGAAGTCATTTGGCTTCAACACATTCTCACTGAGTTTGGTATTTCCTTCAGGAAGCCTACGGTCATGTTTTATGACAACCAAAGTGCTATTCAGATCTCTCACAATCCGGTCCATCATCAGCGGACCAAACACATTGAGATTCACATGCACTACATTCGGGAGTTGATTCATGAGTAGGTTCTTGATCTTCAGTATTGTTCAACATCAGATCAGACAGCTGACATCTTCACCAAACCCTTCACTGAGAGCAAGTTCATTCATTTGCGAGCTTTGCTTGGGGTGCGGCAGGTGTCCTCCATTTAGGGGGCTTCTTAGCTCCTTCTTTCTCTCTCTATTCTGGGGGGTGTACTCTCTTTTGTGAGGGGGGCTACTTCTCTTTTGGGGAGAACTCATTGTACATGGGTACCTCATCAGGCTTGATTTGCCGGGACCCAGAAGCATGTTAGATTTCTACCCAGCTCCTCATGTTAGATTTCTACCCAAGCATGCAAGTGCCAGTCATCAACAATATATATACACAGAATTACACAGAATTAATTAAATATAAAATATATATACACAGAATTAATATGTTTTAACATTATGTTCAAGAATAAATGAACCCTATTAGAGGGAAGAATATTGATGGAAGAAAGTTACAAAAAAATTGCTTCATAGGCTGGCCATAACTAAAAAATTGCTAAAGAAGCAAGGATCAACTGTAAAATTTATACCCAAGGTGGTACTTTTGGTATTTCCTCCTTCTGCTATCTTACTCTTTTATAGTATGTTGCATTGACCAATTTTGGCCACTTTGCAGACACCGATCTCTTCTCATCTCAATGAATTTTGTAACCAGAATTGTAGTCTTGTACTTGTTTGCAGTTCATTATTTAGGTGATGTTCTTGCACCTTCAATCTTCTGAGCATATAGCCACTATCATACTTCCAAAGTGAGAATGAGCAGGAACTCATAAGTGGCCAATTTGCCAACATGCAGAAATTTACAGGGGGAAGAACTGTTGACATGACCATGAGATCAGATGAAATAGGACCATTCAATTCTCACTTTGGTTTCAAATATACAAGACGAACGATATAATGCTATAATCATCCCCAAACTAGAGTCTCCCTGGTCTTGGATAAGTATAGCAAGGTTAATAAGTGCTATGGCACCAAATGTTTTGCAGATTGCGGACATTAGAGCATCAAGCATGAAGGCCATCTATAGGTGTAAGATACCAGTCTAACAAAAACCATATATATATGCAAGAAAAAAAGGAGTGATTCCAAGACAAAATGCCAAAATGCATCATTTCAAATGAAACTCCACAACACATGAAACTTGTACATAAAACATGTACACAAAAATCCAATAAATGAGCAGAGCTACAAATACAATTTAAGAGTCCAACATAGTAGGCCTTAGAAATTCATATGTCAAATTAACATACATCGCTTGAGACTCTCTATAAAGAACAAAACAATTTAAGGTTGTTGAAAGAAATCCATAGGTTAAATACCAACGTCTTAGGTGACACGCACAACTTAAGCATGCAACTTCAATCACTGATAAAAATTATTTGAAGATAAGAACTCTAGAAGCAAATACCATCATCTCATAATCCACAGACCAACTACAAAACAATTGATAAGAAAATCTGAAAATTGCAGAAAAGACTGTCACTGGAGCATCAGGCGTGAGGATCGGATGCAGAGGGAGTTGGTTTTGGATTGAGCAATGGCTGAAGTGCTTTGACAACAATACTCATGTTGGGACGAAAATCTGCTTCATACTGCACACATAATGCTGCAACAGCAGCCATCTGCCACAGAAAAATAGAACATTGGAATTTAGATGCAATGGACCTGGTTCATGAGACCCTGACTTGCCTTTTTTGAAAGAAAACTACTACGCCTTGTCATAGAAAAATCTATAAAACAGATCCATCAAACAGGAATGAGATTCAAAGCTCCACACCTTAGCAACAGCCTTGGGAGGATATTCACCCTTCAACTTTGGGTCAACACACTGCTTTACTTTGTCTTCACTCAATCTTGGAGTTGCCTGTATGCATGGCAAAACATGAAATATATCATTATCCCCAACTTTCAAAATAGCAGTAAAAGTTTAATGTAAAGATGGTTAAAGAAAAACTAGGCATAATGGCCCAAGAAAAATTCTACTATTTATATTCAGCAAGCCAACAAGTGACAAATTAAGTAAGCTAATGATTAACTACAGCAGAGCAGAGAAACTTAAAAATACAGATCTGCAGAATCATTAAAATGTATCATCATTGATAGTGTTCCGTGGATTTTGACAAGGGAAGAACAAAAGATGAAATATTTCTTCTGAAGCCAAAACTTCATTCACTCTAAATCTCAACAATATGAATTCTTCTTTAGTAAAGTTCTGATTGTCATTTTTTCATCTAAGCAACTCAGATCCAAAATAGAACACTAACCCAAGTAACAAGGCTTTGCTGTCCCCTGGGCATTGTATGGTCCACTGGTTTTCTTCCTGTCAAAAGCTCAAGTAGCACCACCCCAAAACTATATACATCACTCTTTTGAGTTAACTGACCAGTCATAGCATACCTGCAAGGAGAATGGAAATGAAATCATCACAACCACAACCTTGAATATTCAAATGTTGCCTAACAGTTTTTTTATTGGAAGCACCCAATATAGCTTACAATTCTGAACCGAATCAAAAATAGATGCAATGCCTATTTCCATCTAAAGTAATCCATAAAGACAAGTACCATTGGTAATTGTGGACTCCTCTTAAGTACATTAAAAATAAATAGCATGCTTACTTGTGAAACCCTTCAATATTGATAAAATTTGAAGCAGCATTGGAACAACGTATAAGTCAATATGGCAGTTACATTCTACAGTCAGATTCATATAAACATGATTGCTTCAAACAATAATTCCCTAAAGAGGAATCTTGAAGGAGACTCAAAACATTGGAAGCAAAAAATTTTACACAGTGGTATCCAGATACATGATATTATGTTTACCTATGAAAATCTCAAAGCTTTAATGATTGTTTCAAACCCAATTATTAGCATTAGGGATAATTCTAAACACATTTTTTGAAGTTTACAAATCCTGGCAAATCTTTTCACTATCAAAGTTTAATTTCCTACATTTGGTCATAATGTAGAAGTATGTTTCCAGTTCCATGAAGGCTTTATATGGTGCAATACAAAAAATTGGCAAATTCCTGAAGAAAAGAACTATTGTTCCCTAAAAATTATAGCCAGTCTCATTTTCAAATGGAAAATATTTATGGAGAGAAAACACCAAAATAGCCAATTGGTGAATATTACTAATAAAATTATCCCTGATTAGCATAAAACTAATTTCTCATTCAGATCCAGCAACCATATAAATTTCCCCCAGTTATGACGTTTGCCAAATTATGCCAATAATCTCAGGAAAATAATCTTTAAGAAATTTTCTTATAGAGTATAATATAGTTTACAAGTTATTGAATTAAGATGAGTATAGCTACCCCCACTCAAGAAATGCAATCACAGATGTAGGTAGCTTTCCCCCTTGAAATTTCTCACAATGACTATTAAAAGGGAGAGGAAAATAACTAAGCTATAGCAACTTAAGAGATTGAAATATGGAGGACAAGCAAAATGGTACCAAAAAAGCAAAAACTTGGAATGACACAAATACAAGGTTGAACAAAAAGTGCTTTAATTTAACTAGTGCACAGCCAACATGGCATTCATCAATGGTTTATCCAAGAGACACCTCCCTTAACAAGTTCCTTTGATCTTACAAATTATGCATGGAATGGACAAACATCATCGAGCAGGACCAAATGTGGAGGAACAAAACACTTGCTACTACTGTTATAATAAAACAAACTTAAGGTAGCACTAAGAAACATACAGTATTAAAAAATGTTAATATTTATGTAAACCCTATTGAAAATTTATAAAAAATAGAAATGAAATATTATAAGACTCCATAATATGATATAACCCAACAGAAAATAGTCCTGCCAGTCGCCAGATATCTTGAACAGGCGCATGTCAGACAACTATTTCAGTTTTCAAACTAAATCAGAAAAAAATGATTAGCTTGATTTTATATATTTAGTTTGAAACAACAGTCCTTCCAAAAACATAAAAGAGTTGATGCTTATAATATCAACCATTGAATTGGACAACTTTGGACATTTATTTAAATTTAAAAAATAATAAATTCAAGTTGTATTCTTTTAAGTGGATTACATTGTCTCTTTCAACATGGAATTCCACACATGTAAGAATAGAATGTGCTTCTTAAGCGGGAGTTGAAATTGGGTTGTTTAATTTCTTAAATAATCGTATTCAAAATATTTTGCTTCAAGATTTCTTGGAGGTTCTTGCACAGGGCAGCCACTTCTTCTTGAAAATTTCTATTCAAGCTTTCCTCCAAGGGTGGAAGCTCCTAGGCTTCTAAAGTTTCCTCCTCATTAATTGAGGAGAGAAGAGCTGAATCAGAATACATTGTGAAATGCAACTTTGAAGTTGAACTATGTAGTATGTAGTAATGTACTATTGCATTGTGCAATCCAATGTAATCAGCAATATGAAAAAATTAATGAAAAAAAACTATATTTCAAAATTCATGGTGTAAACTCCCATTTCTCTTCTCTCTCTCTCTATCTCTATGCAATAAAATTGTCTTTAGTTTTACATACAAAAAAACAGCCAATTTTTCTCCTTTTGTCTAAATTTTTTGGATTCCCATTTTTTTTAAAAAATCTTTATCTGTTAGTTTACCAGCTTATTCCCAAGAACGATTTTTGCTACTATGATGAAAGTATTGGATTCCCATTGTTGACAAGTTTGACATAGGTCTCTCCCAGTGGCCTCCAAAACTTTTGTTATATCCTGTA
This sequence comes from Cunninghamia lanceolata, assembly GCA_027924645.1. Lineage (NCBI taxonomy): Eukaryota > Viridiplantae > Streptophyta > Pinopsida > Cupressales > Cupressaceae > Cunninghamia > Cunninghamia lanceolata. The sequence continues at coordinate 1,481,291 of BSBN01001170.1, forward strand.
ATGATGCTACATTGTTTCAGCTTGATAATCTAATCCGAAATGAGATGGACACACCAGTAAAGTTGCCAGAGCAAAGATGAATTAAAATTTGAAGTCTCCATCTAAAGAACATTTGCATATATGTTTGTCAGCGTGAAAATGTATATCTTATTAGCATCTGGTATATCACATTTAGCTTTGCTTGATGACATTGTCTTGGATAGAGGATATCGTCTCATCCTGCGCATGCTGAATGTTAATTATTTTTCTTTGTAAACTTTTCATTATGAATTGTGCTTAGCTGTTCCTAACTTTATCCTAAAGTCACAAAAACACTCTGCCGACCATAAGCTTGCTGGACTGGGCAAAGCACATTGTGCCACCCATATAAACAGTAAAAGATATGTTGAAGTTGAAACTATTGGATTCCCACAGTTGACAAGTTTGACATAGTTCTCTCCCAGTGGCCTCCAAAACTTTTGTTATACCCTGTAATGACCACTCCATTGTTTCAGCTTGATAATCTGATCTGAGTTGAGATGGACACACCAGTAAAGTTCCCAAAGCTTCCTAAAAAGATGAAGTCAAATTTAAAGTCTTTGTCTAAATAACATTTGCATATATGATTGTTCACATGCATATGCTTGATGGAACACTTTGTTGAAGATGGGAATCACTTATCTCAATGGATGATGCAACCAGTTAAAGGTGAAAATATTCAATTTAGAGAGAGCTCAATGCACCATTCGTTCATGTGAATCTAACTTAACAATATAGCACTGCAGTGTTTCCATGTAGATAAGTAGCTACCCCACACTGGAGAGTTAATTGATGTGAGCTGGCTTACCAGCTAAATGTTTGTTGCACTTACTTAAAACTGACATAAGAAGGCTGTTGTGCTACACAAATTATTCGCCTGTAACATCAGAAATGATAAAACCTGTTGATTTTGCAAGCAGCTTTCTGCACCATCGTGAACACTCATAACATTATGCTTCCTGGAGATAATCTGCAAGGATGCAAGACATTCAAAACATCTAAACTATACTTGCACTTCATCTTTATCTTGCTCAAAACACCTAGTGCTGGTAGCATTACCTACTAAGACTGAAGCCATTGCTAAATAGAGCTCTGCATTGAGATACACACTTAACGATTTGCAAAATCACTGTAGGAAATATCCTGCCGACGTCAACAAATTGTCAAATAGTAATATTTCTTTTCTAGATGTTAGGTTCTTGGTGCATTTTCAGCACATGCCATGTCTTACAAGCCTCCCTATGCAGTTCACCCTAGGTCCATTTTTTCCTCTCTACTCAGACAAAAAACTAGACCAAGAAGCTGCCCCCAAATTCCTTTCAGTGGAATCAATGTTATGAAGGTCTTGAAATATGATCTACATTATTTGGAAAGAAGTTTGAACCATGGCAAGTACATTAAATGATGCAAATATGGTTGATAGATACTGAACTACGACGTACGTAGATGTGAAGGAAATGATGCTCTGTCTCTAGGCTTAGGGTCCTGTCCTTTCACCTTCATTTTCAACTAAGATCATGCCGGATGGTTGTTTTTGACCCCTTAAAGAATCAACCTCGACGACAATTGCCAATAAAGCAAGCTTAATTTCTTAGTCTGGACAAAGGGAATCACCCCAGCCAACAGAAAAAATATTTTGATTCCAACTTTTTTCTGTTCCAACTGAAAGTATTGAAATTTTTTGGGCATGCATGTGCATGCACACACCTTTAATTTTATTCTTTTCTTCTTTAAATCCCCTTTGAGACCTTTAGTATATTCCCATTAATTTAAAAGATAGAGAATATCTTGCTCAATCACTTATCAATTCTAGATATCACCTAGATATATACATGGATGGTGGACATACGCACGCAAATTCAGAAAGGTACTTCAACTCAATGTCCCATGGTCTAGAACTGCATGCCTTAACTCAATGGTGTTGAAGATATTCTTGCAATTTGTCTAGTGCAATCTTCATGATCTTAACCTCATTGATCTAAGTTGTGTCTGATGCTGGTGTGCCAAATGTTTGGGGTAGCCTCTTACTTTTGCCTCAATAATGTTGTCAATATGTTCTTCTTTTCTTTCATAATATTATTTTTTTGTTTGTACTTGATCTTGAGAATTGGTTCTTTTTGTGACCTAGCACCTCAACAATCAAAAGAGGAATATAACCTGAAAAGTTGAAATTAGGATTAATAGAGGAATCTTGTCCAAATCAAGGAGATGGGCGTCATTCAAGTTTCTGAATGAACAAATTTTCTTAGTCTACAGTTTGTAACCAGTTTTCTGTGGAAATCTTCGTTCTCAAATGCACCATCACGCAATCTGCACATGCTAAATATTTTTCTCTTCTTAACATTGGCCTTTTTCTTGTAAGCTTGATTGGTTGAGGCAATCCTGTTCTTTGTCACCATGAATATTTTTTGCTGCCTTCGCAGATTTGTTGTCTCATCCAGTAATTTTTCTGCATAGATAAATCTGTTAACTTGTAATACCTCTTGCATTTACACTACACACCACCTGAAATAATAATTCTTCAGTGCTTCTATTCACTGTATTGTTAGATGTTGCTTGGGAAAACACTAAATGCCTTTGTACTGGCTTACTACTTAAATTTGCACATTGGTTTGTGAATGCTTTGCATTCCTAAATTTTTATTTAGTATTCAATTTCTTCCATAAGGAATGGTAGAAATGGCTCATAACTGATATATCTCTATCTTATGCAATTGCCTGTAGTAGTGTATGTAGCTAATCTCTTGTGTTAATGCGTGCTTGTAGTTGTAATTTTAGAACAAGGTAACAATTTTGTGGAAGATTAATTAAGCTTTCCATGCACCAGAAGTTTTTGCAATTTGGAAGCATACTTTAGGATGTAAGTCTTAAGCACTAACATCATTTAGCAGTGGAATAAAGGTGACATTTAGAGGGGACAGGACAACCTCTATAAAGAGCACAACTTGGGAAAATTCTATTGCTTGCATTTCTTGGATGTTTCATTAGATGTTGATACCTACAATAGCAACCACTTAAAGGGAAACAAGGCCTCAGCACTCAATTACTCATTTTATATAGCTTGTGTTCTACAATAGAACAAGGTAACAATTTCTCTTGTGTTAGTGCGTGCTTGTAGTTGCAATAATAGAACAAGGTAACAATTTCGTGGATGATTAATTAAGCTTTCCATGCACCAGAAGTTTTTTGCAATTTGGAACCATACTTTAGGATGTAAGTCTTAACCACTAACATCATTTAGCAGTGGAATAAAGGTGGCATTTACAGGGGACAGGACAACCTCTATAAAGAGCACAACTTGGGAAATTTCTATTGCTTGCATTTCTTGGATGTTTCATTAGATGTTGATAACTACAATAGCAACCACTTAAAGGGAAACAAGGCCTCAGCACTCAATTATTCATTTCATATAGCCTGTGTTCTACAATCACCAACTTTGTCTGTCAAAAACAGAGAAAGAAAGAGAGAAATTATATTGAAGTCCACTAATGACCAAAGCATGTCACTAGAACTTGAGGTTATAGTAACAATAGCAAGTGTAGTAAAAAACAAACTCCAACATCTAAAAGAGATGAGGAAACAAACTAAAAGCAAACCAAGGTTCTCACCGACTAGAAGGGTCAACTTGAAGTGGCTAAAACCTAAATGTGTCAGAAAAGACTTCACATTTTATAAACATTATAAACAACCATGTGAGAGGAAGATCTGCCACTAAAGAAAAAAAACTGAAACATTAAACAAACCATGGCTGGAGGTGAAAGCTGGCCCTAATATATTCAGAATGCCAAGAAGATAGAAGGATGTCATCCCAAACAACCCCATAAAAGAGCCAATATAAGATTTGATAATATCCATTGGAAAACTTCTAGGAGAGAGCAAAGGTGAAGTTCTTGTTGCTTAGGCAATCTAGGATATTCACAACTGACCAAGATGAATCCTAAGGCTATGAGTTCATTAACGTTAAATAGAGTGGGGAGGGATAATAATGCCATGAATAGTTTGTTGAAAATTTTCAACATAGAAAGTTAGCTTGGTTGAGAGGCTGTGAAAGAGATATCCAAGTGTTCTGAATTTATTGTTGATATATGATATTTAGAGAGTATCTGAAGAGGGAGTTAGTCTAGAGAAGCGTCAATAGATAGGGGAAGTAGACTAGTCTTTGAGTACCTATTAGTATTTTTTTATACTCATCTGTGTCGGCCTGATTTTGTTTTAGTTAATGCTCATCTATGTCGGCAGTTTTCTATTTTTAGAAAACTTGCCTCTTGTACATTGTATTTGCTCATTTGTAAATACATCAATTCATTAACCAATTCATTTGTATTTTCAAAATCTTTATGGTATCAGAGCGGTTCGTTTTTGGGCGCCGAAAATTTTGAGTTCAAATTTTTTTTTTCTGAGAATCGCGATTTCTGTGCGGGCATCACAGTGGGAACGGAATCGTCATTGGATACACGCTTGGAACGGCCTCTTCCAGTCACGGCTCCTGTTGGGTCACAATTTTTTTGGCGTTTCCTCTAGTTTTCGCGGGCGTTTCTTCGGGCATTTCTTCCTTCTGCCCTCCGTTTTCCTCTTTGCAGACCCCATCAGCGCCATTGCCTGTGAAGGCCGTCGCCTGTGAAGCCCGCATCCTCCCTAAACGCCGGGCGGAAATCGCCATTTTTGTATTTTTGTTTACTGCGATTTTCATTTTGGCCGCGACTGTGGTTCGTGGGCGCGTGTAAGGGCCGCGATTTGTTTTTGCACAGGCCACGATTTTTTTTTGGCATTTTTTGACCTCTAATCTGCGCGATTTCGAGGCCGTGGATTCGTGGTTTGGAGGTCAACATACCTCTGAATTTTTCTGCAACTCTATTGCTCGCCTAGGGTTCCTGCCATTTTCGTCTAGGGTTTTGACCCTCAAGACATTGACGAAAAAATTTTCCGAGACCAGTTTTGAGGTGGGTTTTCGAGACCTTTCGTGGGTATCTGTCATATTTTTTCCGTACCTCGAAGTTCGTGCCTCGTTTTCCGTGCAACCGTACCTGTCTCGGATCTTGTACCTGATCCTATTTTGCTCCTCAGTTAAACGCTGTTCAGTTTTTTGTCGTTTTCCTGCATTGGAAAACGTGCAAATGGCGTCTTTGACCAACTTGATGTTGGAGGGCAGTCAGCGATTTAATGGCAGAAACTATAATATCTGGAAGCAACGTATGCTAACTATTTTTGAGTATCGCCGCCTTGATGAATTGGTTTTGGGCAAAGAAACTCGTCCTCCCACCGCTGGTGCTGATCAGGACAAGTTTGATGATCGTAGCAAAGAGGCTGTAATGCTTCTTAAGCTTTCTGTTACAGATGACCAGTTGCCGCAGATTCCTTCAGGCAAGACAGCTGCTGAGATTTGGAAGCACCTGAAGGAGCTTCATGAGACCTCTGATAAAAGCCGGGCTTTCTTTTTGAAGAATCAGTTGTTCTCCATCATGATGGACGAACGTATGTCCTTACAGGAGCATCTCACGAAGATTAAGGACATTCGAGATCAGCTTGAGGCTATTGGTCGAAAAATGGAGGAAGAGGATACGGTAGTCATCACCCTCAAAAGTCTACCTAAATCCTACGAGCACTTTGTCGAGACTCTCAACATTACGTCTACGAATGTTGATTTGAAGTTTCCTGAATTATGCAACAAACTCCTACAGCAGGATCGCTGGATACAGCAGTTTGGTAGCAGTGCTTCTTCGTCCTCTTCCGAACAGGCATTTGCAGCTAATTCTTTTCAGAAGGATAACAGCAAATTTCAGTCATCTCAATCATCACAGTCGAAAGGTTTAAATCAACCTTCGAGCAACCCTAAGAAGAAGAATGTGCAGTGTAATTATTGTCACAAATTCGGCCATATGAAGAAAGATTGCCGTCAGAGGATAGCTTCTGAACAGAAGAAGCAGGGAGGGTCACATCAGAAGGCGCATGTTGCTGAACTTTCTGAGCAGAAGGAGTCTGCCTTTTACGCTTTTATGGCTAAAAGGTCTTCAGATTCTGCCAAGACTTCTGCTTGGTACATCGATTCTGGTGCTTCACGTCACTTTACCAACAGGCGTGATTGGTTTACCGACTTTTCTCCCTTTAGTGATTCAATTATCTTTGGCGGAGATGAGGAGTACACAGTTGTTGGCAGAGGCACTGTTCAGCTACAGTCTGGTGGAAGGAACCTTATCTTCCTAAATGTGTACTACGTTCCTGGTATGGAACTCAATCTGCTTTCAGTGAGTCAGATCATGAGGAATGCTCCTTAGTTGGATGTAGTGTTCAGTGCTCACAAGTGCTCTATTATTGATCGAGAGACCCGTCTTACTGTTGCTGTTGGTCTAGAGGATCATGGCCTTTATCGGCTCATTGACACTGGTGATTCTCCTGACGTAGCTATGGCAGCCCATGTTTCTTCTCTCAGCACTTTGTGGCATCAGCGATATGGACATCTCAACATCCATTATCTCTCTCAGCTGTCCCGGCAGGGACTTGTTTCTGGCCTTCCTAATATTCAGACACAGCATCTTGGAGTATGTGGCGCCTGTCAAGCTGGCAAACAACATCGGACTCCCTTCAAGGATGGAGATTCTTGGCGTGCGTCTAAGGTGCTTCAATTACTTCACGCTAATATTTGTGGTCTTATGAATACATCTTCAGTTACTGGTTGCAAATATTTCTTGCTTATTGTTGATGATTTTAGTAGAAAGATGTGGGTGTACTTTCTCAAACAAAAATCAGATGTATTTAGTATCTTTCAGAAGTTTAAGTCCTTGGTTGAAAAAGAGTCTGGCTATAGCATCATCACTCTTAGGACAGATAACGGTGGGGAATTTTGTTCTGCTGCATTCTCCGACTTCTGTGATACCCATGGCATCAAACGTCAGTTGACTACACCCTACACTCCGCAGCAAAACAGTGTTGTTGAGCATCGCAATCATACGGTTGTTGAGATGGCTCGTTCTATGTTACAGCACAGGAGTGTTCCTAATAAGTATTGGGCAGAAGCAGTTCTTACTGCCGTCTATCTCCTTAATCGCTCTCCTACTCAGGCTGTTAAGGGGAAGACTCCAGAAGAGATTTGGTCTAGTCGCAAGCCCAGGATCAGCCACCTGAAGGTTTTTGGCTCTCTTGCATATGTTTGGGTTCCTGATGCTCAGCGCTCGAAGTTGGAATCCAAGAGTCAGAAGCTCATGATGACAGGGTACAGTGACAACCATAAGGCCTACCGACTGATCGATATTGACACTGATTGTCTTATCTTCAGCCGTGATGTTGTCTTTGATGAAGATAGAGGACCTTTTCAGTCTTCTTCTTCTGAGCAGTGTTCTGAGGATCAGCCTCAAAGTGTTCTTCCACTAGGTCCACCTAATGGGAGGGATGATGCAGAATCTGTTTCTGATGATGCACTACCTGAGTTTCCTCCGGAAAATAATCCTCTTCCTGCTACTCCTGTTGCTGATCCTGAACCTCTTCCAGCTCCTCCAGATGTTAGCACTTCTACTCTCCGGCCTAAATGGTATGCTAAAACCATTAGTGATCTCCGGGATGGTGAGCTCATTGAGAGTAGAACTTCCAGAAATAAGAGCAAACAGCAGCCTACAGTCAATTTTGCTCTCATGGCTAACATTAATAGTGTTTTTGAGCCTCAGACATACTCAGAGGCTAAAGGTATACCTGAGTGGGAACAGGTTATGGAAGCTGAGTTCCAGAGTCTTCAGAAGAATCACACTTGGGCACTTTCTGATCTTCCTCCAGGGAAGAAACTCATTAGCTGCAAATGGGTGTACAAGGTGAAATACAAAGCTGACGGAACCCTCGACAAGTATAAGGCTCGTCTTGTTGCTCGTGGGTTCTCACAGACGGAAGGCATTGACTATGAGGAGACATTTGCTCCTACAGCCAAAATGAGTACCATTCGGCTTGTTCTTGCCTTAGCAGCCCAGTTTGGTTGGAAAGTCCATCAGATGGACGTTAAGAGTGCTTTTTTGAATGGTGACTTGCAGGAAGAAGTCTACATGACACAACCTCCAGGCTTTAAGGTTGCTGGACAAGAACACAAGGTCTGTAGACTCGTCAAAGCTCTCTATGGTCTAAAACAAGCCCCTCGGGCTTGGTACATGAAAATAGATAAGTACCTGACAGATCATGGTTTTCAGCGAAGTCCATCTGATTCAAATCTGTATATCAAACTTTCTGGTGATGACATATTGTTTGTGGTTGTCTATGTGGATGACTTAATCATTACTGGTAGTTCCGCACATTTGATTGCTGAGATCAAACAGGATTTGTGCCGCACTTTTGATATGACAGATTTGGGCTTGTTGCATTATTGCCTAGGAGTTGAGGTTTGGCAGACTGAGCACAGTATCTTTCTTTCTCAGACCAAGTATGCTCGCAGCCTTCTGGACAGGTTTAGAATGCAGGATTGCAAACCTGCGTCTACTCCTATGGAACCCGGGCTTAAATTGTCAGCTCAGTTCACCTCACCAGTGGTAGATGAATCTTTGTTCAGGCAACTAGTAGGCAGCCTCATTTATCTTACTGCTACTAGACCTGACATTAGTTTTGCAGTGAGCTACATATCACGCTTCATGACAGCCCCCAAGGCTGATCATTGGACTGCAGCGAAGCGTGTGCTGCGTTATGTGAGTGGCACTCCTGATTATGGACTTCTGTACACTCGGAGTTTTGATCCTATACTCAGAGGTTACACAGATTCCGATTGGACAGGTTCTGTTGATGATCGTAAGTCTACAGCTGGGTATGTGTTTAGTTTGGGATCCGGTGCTGTCACATGGACTAGTAAGAAGCAGCAGGCAGTGGCTCTCTCCTCGACAGAAGCAGAGTATCGGGGAGCAGTTAAAGCAGGTTGTGAGGCAGTTTGGCTTCGACGGATGCTTGCGGATATGCATGTTCCTCAGGCAGGTCCGACTCCCTTATTCTGTGATAATCAGGGAGTGCTCAAACTGGCCAAGAATCTGGTCTTCCATGAACGAACCAAGCATGTCGAAACTCATTGTCATTACATACGACAGCTGGTTGAAGACGGATCCATTCAGTTGCTGTATGTTCCTATCTCGGAGCCTATGTCGGCCTGATTTTGTTTTAGTTAATGCTCATCTATGTCAGCAATTTTCTATTTTTAGAAAACTTGCCTCTTGTACATTGTATATATTGAGCGTTTTTGCTCATTTGTAAATACATCAATTCATTAACCAATTCATTTGTATTTTCAAAATCTTTAGTACCAACATTGTTGTGTAGGAGTCAAAGAAACAATCCACTCTAAAGAATAGAGGGTTAAATACAACCAGCTTGAGGTGACATAACATGGATTTGGAATCAAATGAGCCTAAAGACGTTCTCAATATGAAGGGGCTAGGAAACAAACTCAATTTGGCCAATGCATTAAGAGAATGCTCGTTTGCAATGGACCATTCATTGGGGACTTGCACCCTCTGAGTACTTGCCTAATAAATAAAGTATAATGGGATTAAGCTTAGGTCCCATGTTTCAAAATTCAAACCGTAAATAATAATGAGATTAAGGATGGCATCAAAGAGTCACATCTCTATGGAGATGTCTTGGAAATGCATTTGTAAGTATTGATAGAAAGGGAAACATATCCCTTGCAAATTTGTGAGTGGGAGAAGACTTCAAATAAAGAGATAGACTTGCAAATTGAACCCCCATGTATGTATCAATTGTTGTGATTTCTATAGACTTTCCTTTGTAGGAAAATTGGAACTTGGAGAGAGCACCTTTTGGAGATTTTGGAGATCATAGCCTAAATTTTTCAAAATCACTAGTTGTTGAAGCTCACGAAACTAAGCAAGAGCATCAACCAATTGCCTTTTTAAACCTCAATGAGAACTAGTGAGGACAACATTATCAGCAAAAAGCAGGATTGCAATTAGGACATGTAAGGTACAACCATCCTTTGCATGAGTGTGTTAAATTTTAATGATCAAAGTCTTCAAGCTCATCAATGTAGATTTCAAAAAGAGTTAGTGGGAGAGAGCACCGCTAATTAACTCCAATAGTATGCTTGACATTGTTGTAGAGCCTGTTGGAAATTTGAAACTGTCCAACAATTGTCACCTAGAGCTTGATAATATCTATAATAAATAGCTCTGACACACCAATATCACATAACCTTTGGACCAATAGCTGTTTGGTTACAATGTCAACGGTCATTTCAGAGTCTTCAAAGAAACACAATGTTATCAGCAGTCCACCATTGATGATAACTCAAACTAAAAATGTGATCGATAGTCTACAAAATCTCTCTTGAAGCTTGCCTTACCTCTTCTTCTAAAAATACCCTAGTCTAACTACTATGAAAGTCTCATGTCCAATGGTATGGCATAAAGCTTGGAAAACGTATCGCCAATCAAGATTGTCCTATATTTATTTTGGTCCAAGGTGCCTCTTGATTTGTGAATAGGGTGAATGATGCGGTGCAGCCAATAGAAAGGAAATCCTGACCAAACAATTTCATTAAATAAATCTATAAGGAGAAAAGAACGCAATTCAAGTGACATCACATCACTTCAAATAGTTTTCTTGATGTCCCTTTGGCAAAATGAGTGAACAGAAGCTAACGAGAGGAAGACTTAGACAACTAGTTGATATGAAATGTCCTTAAAAGTTTTGCACAATAGACCCATTTTTTAGGGGTCGATGTTATGAGAGTGGGCTTTCTTGAAAGGAGAGTGTCAAAGCAGTTGCACCACCTAGAGGGCAAAATACTTAAGGATGTCAAAGCGGTTGCACCACCTAGAAGCAAGAAATTCATGCCTCTTATGATGGAGGAGAGAATAATACTTTGAGTGGAAGAGGCCGTGAGAGGATCATGGGCCAAGACAAAATTGAGTCTCCTATGCATGGCTTTGCATTCCTTGTCACACCAATGATTTATGGGACAATAACCATTTGGACTTAGTCAATTTTAAATGGGCTGTGTGTGGAAAGGAGTCAAGGGAAGCCCCCCATGGGCATGGGACAAGAAGTCATATTTGGTTGTGGTTGTAGCTGTAGAGAGTAAATAATACCCTGGAAAGTTGGATTATTGCCCATTCGCTTTCTAGTTTGCAGGTTGACCTAAATATCTATATGGGTGTAGACACAGCCAGCAATATACAGCATTAAACATTTACTTAAACTGAAAGGTGACATCTTTCTTTCAATTCCATCCTGTGCTTCTACACACATTGTTTGCTTGAGTTATGCACACTTAAGCAAGCTGGCCCTCACCCTTTTGAGATCCAAGAGTGAACATACTTGGGGTGCTAACAAAAAAGCAACAATTTGCCGGAAAATTCTCACTGCAGTAAGAGATATTACTAGCATAGTTGCCAAGTTCTACTTTTTCTCCCGAGTCAAGCCAAGTATGTGCAAGACTCCTGAGTTTTTACATCAGACTTGCCAGCATGGCCCCTTCATTCTGCAGCCTATATAAGGCCAATAAGAGCAAAGCCCTTGATTTTGGTTCTAAAATTGCAAGGTGCGGATTTACTTGTTATAGAATCCGTTTTTTGCTGCATAATATCATTTTTCATCCTCCCGAAACTGAAATTTTTGCATGTCAGATTTCTCTTCACTGGAGAACACTTTTACTGTAGCAGTCTATTTTCTTCATAGTTCCAGTAGTGGGAAGCAGTTTTCAAGCCTTTTTTTGGAATGCATTTTTCTTATGATTTGCTAAGTCTTTTCTGAGTCTGAGTTTGACTCCCAAATCTTTGCCTTACCAAGACTTGAAATGGCTACTATCATTACAGATCCTATACCTGACAAAAGCCCAGGGTGACTGTAATTGGAGGGGATGAATATGGCTATAAAGCTTATGCTTTATCTTTGTTTTTTTAAGAATTCAAGTATTTCTTTACATATGTGGTGTAAATGGGCAATGGAAGGTTTAGTCCTGTACTGTCAATAAGATTTTAGCAGTAGATTGAATAACTGTATGCTTTACTTTGAATCTTTCCACCATCTCAGCAATTCAACTATTGCCTTTTTAGATTTGGGTAGTCACTAACACTGCTTTGAAGTCCATGACGATGGACAGTTATTTGGGTGAGTAATAGGCCATGTAAATGGGTTTCAACTTTCAACTTTTGCACAACTGGATGGGTAGCAATTTTACTTGTCAGGCATTGCTTGTTTCGAAGACCAGTGTAATTAATTCCATGGCTCTACTTTTGCATCTTGGTATGTGTGAATTGGACTGGCTTTAAGTTTCTGGTCAGATTTATCCCCCTGAACAATGTCCACTCAATTCTCAATGCTGTGTTCTCATGTTTACTGACAAGATATAAACTTAAGAATCTGAGACTCGGTGAGAGTAAAGCTGGCCAAGAGACCTTGGTATTTTTGTAAACAACACTGCACTACACATTAAAAATCAACCCGTCACATAGGAAACTCTAGGATTCAGTGCAGGCCAGGTAAATTAAAATATCATAAAATAATGGAAAGAAAACGACATAAGTGATGTTTATTACTCTGTTCTCCTGGACACGTAATATCTTAAAAGTCTAATATTGATTCTTGAATTCTCCTGGACACTCATATTATGGACTGTGGAAATATCATGTTTACAATTCCTCACAATTTAAAAAAAAGCTCTGAAATTTAAAAAAAAAAACTCTGCAAGTGATGGAAAAATCAGAAATCACTGTATACATGGGGAAAAACAAGCAATGAGCAGAAATCATGATAAATCACAAGATGCATTTTTTTGGAGATTTTATCATGATAAAATTGTGAATTTGTGGAGATAAATCTCCAAAAAAAATGTTTTGCAGACCAATTTCCAATTTTTCATGATATTTTGGCGATTTATGCTACTATGGTTTCAGATATCTTTTACTGTCTTACACATATGGGCTAGCACACTGTGGTTTTCCGAAACCAGCAAGCTTATGGCCAGCAGAAAGTTTTTGTGACTATTTAGGATGAACTTAGGAACTAATTCATAGTACAAGTCAATGTCATTAAGCAAAGCTAAATGAAATATTCCAGGTGCTAACAAGATATACATGTTAACACTGACAACATGAGAACTACACCAATAGAAAAGGATGTCGGTCTTTTAACTCCCAAAATTGAGACAAAGCGAGCAAACGCCACTAGATCTAAAAGAAATACAAGAAAGAAAGAAAGTCCATACAAATCCATAAAAGTCAATCCAAGGAAACACCAATTGATCTGGAAGCTTATTTTTTAAAAACAAAAGTTCTCTGCAATAATGAGTTACAAGATGGAACCTTACTCAGGAGCATGATAGCCAAAAGTTCCCAGAACCCGAGTGGAATGAAGGCGGGCAGCCATGTCAGGAGCTTGATTTGAAAGGTTAAAATCAGCAATTTTGGCAGCAAAATCATCAAAAAGAAGAACATTGCTTGATCTAATATCACGGTGAATTATATGAGGTTGAGCCTTCTCATGAAGGTACTCAAGGCCCTTTGCTGCACCAACAGCGATTTTAACCCGTTGCATCCAATCGAGAACAGGACCCGGTTGAGCACCTTGAACTCCTTTCCTTCCTGCATGAAGGGCATACTGGGATCTCAACTATCTGAACTCAAACATTTTAGGAAAGCAAGAAAAAAATATTCACCAGAAAAAAAATGCTTTCATATCTAGTTCATGAAACCGAAACTAAACATATTGACAATTATACCATGTAATATATCATGTAAGGAACCCATTGTCGCAAACTCATAGGCCAAAACACGTAGATTCCCTTCCACACAATAACCCACCAATTCAACAACATGTTCATGCTTCAGCCTGGAAACCATTGATACCTACAGTATAGGGAGAAAACAAGTATAGAAAGAACAAATGATGAACATATATATATAAATATAAAACATTGGGAAAAGACAAAAGTCGAAGAAAAGATCAACCATATAAAATTGATTTAGCCACATGTGAAATCATTAATCAAAACAAGTTTATTGACATGACATACTCCCAATTGATTTGTTGTTCTGTACTACCTGTGCCAGAAAATCAGAATCAGATTCTTGCTGGCTGCTGACATCTAATTTCTTTATTGCTGCAGCACGGCCATTGCTTAAAGTTGCATAATAAACTCTTCCATATGATCCTTCCCCAATCAGAGACTTTGGCCCAAAGTTATCTGTTGCTTCCTTCAATTCTTCAAAGGACAGACCAGGTGCCTCAATGGGCAAAATTTTTTGTGGAGCACCATTCTTGGCTGATTCAGATGTCTTAGACTCTCCTTGGTTTCCTGTAAAATCAAAGGTCAGTAGCTATTTCATATTAATAGATTGCACTAGGTAAAATTACTTTACCCAATGTGCAGAAAGATTAGGTGTCATAGGAACAGAAATAACACCTCACACCCAAATAATATTTGCATCATATATCACAAGTCAGATATTAAATAAATACCTAAACCCAAAAATAGTCATCATTTGATTCATATATATATACTAACATATTATCAGCGAAAGACCCACACATGCTCAACTATGACAAAAATATTTTGTTCATAATCTTTAAAGAAGACCAATATGACTGTATTGCATGTATTTTAATTCTTACTCTGGCAATAAGATTGTATAGCACCATCAGAATTTGCCAGCCTATTAGAAATACAATTGCTACACCTGCAAGAACCTTCCTGAAAAGCTATTTCTTGCAACAGAAGCTGAGAGCACCTAAGATATTCTGCTTAACTAGTATATAAGGACACAACTTTTAGCTGCTTTAGCACCACAGAAACAAATATGAGCAGTGCCAGTCCATTTCGATGTAGGAAGTGGACTCGGTCTAGAAATCACTATATACAAGAGCAACATATCCACAGGTGATAGAGGAGCTGCAGATCAATCTTAAAACTTGCTTCCATTTAGCAATGAGAATTCGTAGCAAAAAGGCCTCTCTTACATTTTCTAACCTAATTGCATACTTTACCTAACCTAATGGTATGTGTTTCAAATTTGGTATCAAATGGTACGGACAAGACCACTGAATCTTCTCAGGGTAGCTAAGATAGTGGCGTGGACATGGTATGTACAATTTTTAGCTGCTTTAGCATCAGCAAAAAGAATGAGTGATGCTAGTCCATTTAGGGGTAGGAAGTAGAATGACAGTATAGAAATCACCATATAGAAGCGCAACATTTCCACGCATGATAGAGTAGCTGGCAATCAATCTTAAAACTTGCTTCCCTTTACCAACCAGAACTCATAGCAAAAAGGCATCTCTTGCATTTTTACCCTAATTGCATACTGTAGCCTAATGGCATGTGTTTTAAACTTGGTATCAAGTGGTACAAACAAGACCACTAAATATTTTCAGGGCAGCTAAGCTAGTGCCAGGGACGTCGGAAAGGTGAATGAAAATAGAAATGTTTGCAATTGCAATAATATCTGTATGGTACTTACAAAGAATGTAGAAGGAAGGAAAAAATAAATTATATAAATGTCCAGAAGTAACCAGAGTATGTTCAATGGGACACAAAGTACATTAAGTTACAGTACTAAATTTAACTAGGGAAGAAGACTGTAGGACCTGAAAAGGTACACATACAGTAAATGAATGACCTCTTTTGGATTTACAATCTCAACTTAAGAAAATCAGTTAGCAAATAGTGACATGTTCTATCTATAAGAAAGCAAGATTGAAAAAACAAAAAGCAAAGAAAGCAGTCAATTGAATTTTTTTTGCTACACATTAATAATAAAATCAAATACTGAGAAAAATGGAAGTATACAGGACTTCCAAAAGATAAAAAAGAAGGAAAATTTGAATGGAAGTGAATGAATTAAAAACTATCTGATTTGAAGGGATACCTTGTGGAATAGATTCTTCCTTTTCTCAACTATTGGAGCAATTATAAAAAAAAAAGTTGTCAAAAAGAAACTCAGGCATTGAATATTGCAGGAAGGTCTGATGAATCTCAAAATTGTGGAGAAGGCAAGCTCTTACAGGAGGACATCAAATAGCATAACTTACTCGAGTGGAAAAGATCATTAAGCACGTTCTCCTATCAGATTAACGAATTAGGCAATGCATACAGTTAGTTGAGAAATCTGCTATACAACTCATAGAAACATCTTTAAAATATCATGATTTATCCCTGTATATCTTTTCTCAGCAGGGTTCCCAACATTGTCCTGAAAATATCACAGTTTTCAAAATATTGTTGACTGCAACTTGGACCAAGATTTTCACCAATATATCATGATATTATTGGCAATATATTGCAATATTATCAGCGATATATCACAATTGAATTTATCGTGATATATCACTGGTAATTTCATAATTTTTAAAAAAAATTCTATGCAAACCTCATGTTAGATTTCTACCCAAGCATGCAAGTGATTGAGAGAAAGCAAAATAGAAATCAGCTATGAGCTAAATAAACTGTATTCAACTCAAGAGAATGCAAAGCATTACAATAGAATGGGATGCTCATATGAGAGCAAGAGGTGGGTATATATATGATATTCCACCCAAGAAACTCAATACACAACCAATGTGGGATAAAGTGAAAAAGTCCCTAAATAAGCTTAACCTAGTGTGAAAAGAGCTAAGGTGGAGAACAAGCTAAGAAAGAGCTAGATAGCAAAGTAACCCTATTCACACTAACACCCCGCCTTAAGTGCAACTTAGGGGGAAATGTGACAAAATGCAAAGATGGGTCCTGGCAACAAGGCCTGATGAGGTACCCATATACAAAGAAACCCCTCAAATAGAAAAGGAAGGAGAAAACCCAGTGGGAAAAAACTTCCCCGTGAGAGGAAAAGAAGAGAGCCCACATAGCCCCCGCTCAATGTAGAGTCTCCTGCACTGATGGTAAATGCCCGACAATGAATACTGAAGATGATCCACGATCATCGAACAACATTCCTCCCCTTAGAAAGAAACAAGACCAAGAATGTATGCAAGATTTCTTCCCATTCCTTATAGGAATATGAAGAAAGAAGGATAAATGTCTCTGAACTTTGCACATGATCCAAAGACAACAATGATGCTCCTGAAAACTGCTCAAATGTCTCCAATCCACTACCAAACTGTGACTGAATAGGAGGATGAAGAACAATCTCAGAAGATGATATCTTCTCTGAAGACAAGGAAACCTTCTCCAAATGTTGCCCAATGATCTCTAAGCCAATGCCAAACTGTGACAAATACTGATATGGATCAGGTACCATAGAAGATTCAGGTACAGTAACCATGGATGTATGGTGCTCACCATCGGTAAGACAACTGGACCAATGAGAATCTGGTACTTCTGCAGAGGATGTCAACATGAATGATGACTGAGTCAGATGTGTGGACTCATGAGTATCTGCAGAAACTGTCACTGTAGACGCAAATGTAGGCAAAGAAGAAACAAGAGGGTCTGAATGTGACCTCAAAACATCTGAAGAAGAATCAACTCCATCAAAGAGAAGATGAATGAAATCAATAGTGTCTCCCAAATCTGTAATGTGGGACTCCATAAACAAGGATGAGATGTCTGGTAGGAATATGTCCCAAAAAACTGCTTCTGGAAGACCGATATGAGCCTGCTACATAGAATCATTGGAAGCCATGAAAGGAGCTACACTGGACTCAAATAGAGCAACAGGTAATGAAGGAGATGAGATCTCAATGCATGTCATAGGACTACATTGTTCATCCCCAAATGATATGTCCACACAAGATGGCTTAGTATGAACATGTGAAATATCTGCTAACGCTGGATCACATGAAGTCTCTGAAGGAGGAGTATCAAGAAAAGTCTCTATGTCATTTGGACATTCAAATGCTTTCCATTCATCAAGCTTCATAGTTGTTTTAAAATCATATGGTAGAAAAACATCAAGTGGTTTTAAACAATATGCAACAGGATCCTCAGGAAATGGAGACTCATCCAAGTCACCATACATCTCCCAAAGTTTGGTCCAACGAGCACAAGGGGAAGAAACCCATGTTAATGTACTCATTGTGTCAAAGTTGACATTTGAACCAAGAAATGCTGCTACATAACCATTCTTTTGATGCCATACAATGCTTTTCTGAAATGATATTGGTTGAGGAACAAGTTCGTAGAGATAGGGCAGAAGATTAAGCCATCTGAAATGTTTCAGTATACCATCTCGCCAAGACTTATAGTTACCCCTTTTTAGTTCAATTACAGCTGGATGCTTTGTGATACCCATGATTACTCCTTAAATTTAGTCATACATAAGACCAATTAAAAGACTAAATCCAACAAAAGTAAGAACACCAAGAGACCCCCCCAAGCAAAAATGATTTGGCACTTTATAAGTAGTGTTGTTACAATGACCACTAAGAGAATGCTAAGTGGAGTTGACTTCAATGCTTTTACAAATCCTCACAAAATGAACATATATTGAAATTACAATTTTGGGACAAACCCAAATGAAATTAGAAGTACCACTGCGAAGTACATAAAAAAATATGCACTTTCAAAAAAAGAATCACCTCAATCCGAGGCTGTATGCAAAAGTTATGCACTTTTGAAAGTCCCAAAAACGGGAATTACGCAGTCACGTGTGAGAATATGAGATTACTGAAAAATCTGTACACTGAAATCAAAAAACGATTGTACCAGCATGTAGAGCACGAAAAATTAGTCAAAATAAAAAAAAAACTCGCAAATCCGAGGTCGGAAGCCCGAGTTACGGCCTTTAGAAGTTGAACTGCAATTTCCAAAACGCCAATGGAGAGGGGTTTTGCCGTAGCTTTCTGACGTCGTTTCTGCAAAATATATAAATTGTATGCAAAAACTAACAGATACCCAGATGGTTTTTCAATGTTGTGAACAAAACCCAGAAAGCATTTTTCTCTGTGCTCTCCAGAAAATGTGACTCTAATTGAAAAAAACGTGTTTTGCACCAAAAAAAGGGCATGCAAAAACTGAATCAGCTACCTAAGACAAACAAAGGCATGCTGCAACCTGCAAGATTGATCAGAATAAATAAAATGCAAGCCGATTGTTAGATTTTAGCTCAACGAGTCTTGAGGAAGCTATTAAAAAAACTTGCAACTGGCAAGTCAAAATATGAACCCACAACTCA
This sequence comes from Cunninghamia lanceolata, assembly GCA_027924645.1. NCBI lineage: Eukaryota > Viridiplantae > Streptophyta > Pinopsida > Cupressales > Cupressaceae > Cunninghamia > Cunninghamia lanceolata. Next base: position 1,500,387 of record BSBN01001170.1, read on the forward strand.
CAAACTAGAGTTTTCTCCACACTTTTCTGTTTCTCCAGATCATCCGAAGATGCAAGAGAAGAGCATACTCATGTGCTTCGAAAAACAACTCTACACTCTCAGATTTCTAAAAAAAATGTTAACCCACAACTCACAACCGCTCTGATACCATGTTAGATTTCTACCCAAGCATGTAAGTGATTGAGAGAAAGCAAAATAGAAATCAGATATGAGCTAAATAAACTGTATTCAACTCAAAAGAATGCAAAGCATTACAATAGAATGGGATGCTCATATGAGAGCAAGAGGTGGGTATATATATGATATTCCACCCAAGAAACTCAATACACAACCAATGTGGGATAAAGTGAAAAAGTCCCTAAGTAAGCTTAACCTAGTGTGAAAAGAGCTAAAGTGGAGAACAAGCTAAGAAAGAGCTAGATAGCAAAGTAACCCTATTCACACTAACACCTCAGACCTGAGTTTTTTTTATCATTCTTCTCTATTACTTTTAAAAATGGGTTATACACCTTGAACAGTGTAAGTAGCTGTTAAGATTTCCAGCAGCCATTATTGAATAGCAGTTAGGTATGTTGCCAAGGGACAACATCAATTATTGCTGTCATTATTTCAAAAATGGGCATAGTTACTTACATCTGTGAAGACACTTAGCATAATCTCGAAAACCTCGTGAATAGGGGACATGGCTGTTGTTACTGTGGTTAGTGATTATGACTGTTGCCTTTGATCACAGAGAACACTGCTGTCATTATTTATGATTTGTGAGGATAGTCCTTACTAAACAAAACTGTCAAATGATCATGCTATCCTTTGATTTGTCATTATTATTGCACCACAGATTTTAGTGCTGGCATTGACTTGCTCTCATTTCTACTTGTCAATGGATATTATTGTTGTTACTTTATTTGTAAACATAGTTGTATTATTGAGGTCATTGTTTGGGAACTTTCATTGTTACACATCAGCTGTTAATAATGTCGAATCAATTGAGATTGTTGTCATTGTTATTGTCTTTTGACATAACTACCCTTCTGTGATTAGTAATCTTCTTATTCTGTCATTATTGGATCTGTATCATTCTTGATCAATACGGTGTTACACATCAGCTGTTAATAATGTTGTATCAGTTGAGATTGTTGTCGTTATTATTGTCTTTTGACATAACTATCCTTCTGTGACTAGTAATCTTCTTATTCTGTCAATATTGGATGAGGATCTGTATCATTCTTGATCAATACGGTGTTCAGTAGCATTGTTATTGGTATTGTGATCAATTAATATGGGCATCATTACTGCTGTAATAACATTGTAGGAAATATTCCTGACATAATAATCAATGTAAAACATTGTTGTTAAAATGGGACATTGCTGTCCCGAAATGCCAGGCATGATTGTTGTCACTGATGCAAACTTAAGAGGCATTTGAAGAGGGTAGAGAAACTGTTGTCAATTTTAAGACTGTAGTTACCATTTTGTGTATAGATTAGTCTCTTGGATTTGACAGTTAAGGAGAATGGTAGGGTTAACATGTCTTATTTATCTTAGTTGTATTTTATTGCAAGAAGGGTTCATTGTCATTCTGGCAGAGTTATTTATTAACATTGTTAAAGAGATTTATATTACAATTATCTGTAATTAGCGATCTCAAAATTAATGAGAAAAATCCATATTTCAAAATTCAATGTACACCCTCATTTACTTTCACTCTTGCACTCTATGCAATTAGAATGACTTTAAATGTTTTAAAAACATCAGTTATTTCTCTCTCTTTTTTAATTTTTTTCTGCATTTTTTGGGTTCCTCATATGTTCCCCAGTTTTTTGATGATAATATCCTGAGAAATTGAAAATATCTTTATCTTTAGGTATGCTGAGAAATTCCTGAGAAAGATATTTGCTTCTATGGTATGTTAGTAAAGCTGGCAAAGAAGAGAGATGAGAGAAATTTGCAAGAAGGCTTGCTTCACAATGAGTGAAAACAGCATTTTATCAAGTTATAAAAGCGACTATTAAAACTACCATTATTAATGGTACAACCTACTGCAACTACTTGCTTTAATAACTATACCTAACTACCAGCCTAATTAAAATACACTTTATTACATTATTATACTAATATGGTACAAATAATAACTATAAGGATACAGAACCAACTGCAGTCTTCCCCATCCAAAGAACATTAAAACAAAAAGTAATGAGGCTAGGTGCAAGTCCCAGGTGACTTTGGTGGAAGATAGACCCCTCAAACATGGCATCTCAGCTGAAAGAATTCCATACTGGACAGTGCAGCCCCTTGTGGCATGTTTCATGAAGATTTAGAAATAAAGCAAAAAAAGGCGACCTGAGAGATAAGATTGTGAATAGAAAAATAAATTACAGGAAACCAAAATGATAAAAGTACTCAAACAAACTATTTCAAATGGAAGCAGTAACAAAGGTAGATTTAGTTTAGATGGAACCTGGAAAAAACTCGCTTAGATGGAAGTGGGAACAAAGGTAGATCTCAGCAAACTTATGGCATGATAACATGAACTCATGAAAGCTGCTTTTATGAACCTTATGTACCAAAGCTGTCCACAAAGGTAATTTAAAAATGATAAAATTGAAAAGGATACTATTATGGATTCAGTTGCCAGCCTGGTTAGGATGGTAAAGAAAAGTAGAAAAATAAAAATAGAGAAATAGCAAATAAGATTACAAAAATGTTCTTTACAAGGAAACAAAGCTTTTGAAATTGTTTGGTGTAAGAGACGTCATGTTTTAGGGCATCTAGGAAAAGCATTAAAGAAAACAAGCCTACAAGAAAACCATGGTATCCACCTAGCCACTCTGTTTGCATTAATAAGACTATACACTGTGCTGCTTACCACCAAAAACTTTATGCAAAAGGAAATAGGATATGCTTACCACCAAACTTTTAATGCAAAAGGAAGCAGGGCAAATAGCATGAAGTATTCAAAACAAATAACAGACAATCCAGGAAGTGTCAGCTATGATGCAACCCAATTTTAAGCAACCACTCAAAGGTGAACAAAAGGAACATTAAAAACAGTTAAATTCAACATGCATTTCTTTGGTCCTATGTGACAACCTCTCAAACAATTCAGCCCAAAACTAAGAAAACGTTCAGAGATGGGACAAAAGAATAGTGGATTGTATACTGTATCAATGCAAATTGATAGTCTGAAACACAGCAATGATGCAATCAATGCACATGCAGAGGAAATGCCAAAAAGCTTTGCCATACTAGCACCTCAAAAGCATCCAAATGCCTTAAATATAGGAAAGCGTGGTCAAAAGCATCCTAGCCCCACAGAACTGTCTTGATGCATGAGCATCCCTCATTAAATTGCAACACTGTGTCAACCAAAAATATTTCCAGTTGTCTTTCTTTTGATGTTGGGTTTGTCTTCTGGGTTAGGCGTTTTCCCTGTCTCTGTTCATTCTCATCTACTCAGCGATCCCGATTCTTTTCCCTGTTTTAATTTTCAGTTTGTCGGCCAGGTTTGTTCTATCTGCAATGTTGGGTAAAAGTGGGGTTTGAATCCGAGTTCTTTGTTTTTCCCTTTTTCCATTCAACCTCGTTTAATCTGGACTACAAAGTCTTATGGTTCAAGTTTCCTTTGGTTGTTGTGTCCAATAACCCCTTGTAAATGTTGGAATTATGAATTCATTCCAGTTTTCAGATCATTGCCAAATCAGATTTCCTTGAATATAAATCTGTTTTTTTTCCAACTTGTATTCTTGTATATAATCGTGTAAGATAGTCATTTATAGGGTGTTCGGAATTTAGAATTCTGAGAGTCCTGAGAAGAAAGGATTGCAACTTTCTGAGTGTAATGAAATAGTAAAACTTCAGATTGTAACTCTGTAAACCCTGTATTCTTCATGTATTTGATAATCAAAGTTTAAGCTTGTTCTACTGCGTCCTTTGAGTTGCTGAGAGATTAATTAACACTGCTTGGTTTGGTAGTCCTTCACTGGACCCCTACACCTTGGCACTGCATCACATCTCCTCTGCTTCAATTTTATCCCTAAGATATCAAAATGATATTTTATGACTAAGGGTGAAATGCTCAGTCTAAGGTTCGACAAACCCTGATGCTGCCCAAAGCTACAGCCTTTCTCAACACATGGGAGTAGAAGGAGATCATGGAAAATTTACTCAAATTATATGCTTAGGAGTTGAAAACAGGCCCATGGAAATGAACTGTGCCTGAGTGTATCCTATGTCCAACTGTGAAGCAGCAGAGTCACAAGCTGTGCAAGAATGTTCCAACAAAAGTAAAGTTTCATATGCAAGCATGTCAAAGAAAATGGCTAACTGAAAAACCATCAATAAGAAAAGGTACAAACAGAAACAAATACCAAAACATATTCAGGACATATTGGAAAAAGAATGAAAAAGGCTCCATAAGTTCACAAATTTAAATTCTGGGGCTCCAAACTTCATTTAAAATCTTTGCTGGGGCATAACAGTAGGTCCACAGAGCCTTCATGGCCAGGTCGAACAGAAAGCATTTAATCTGTAATGATCTCTCAACCAATCAATAGGTCTTGTCCACAGGATTGAACACTCTCCCTAGAGGCTCAAATTTGAGAACAAAAGGTCATATTCTTGACCACAATGTATGCAAGATCATTTCACTCATTGCATACCCCATCTGGCCAGTATAAATCAAACTACGTATTGCGCACATGTTACAAGAATAAATCAATTGTTTGGAGAGTTTTTCACTCAAGGTGCATGAACAAATTTTTAGCAAGCTATTGTTTGACTTACTTTTGATCAGAGTCGAGTTTGACTCCCAAGCACTCGCAGGGCAAAAGCAAGTCATATTCTATCTTTAGTCTTTAGATCATGCAAACAGGCATAAGGTGTTACAGAGATATAACATGATAAAAAATACTCTGAAATTCTGAATTAGAATATCTTTAGTCTTTAGATCATCCAAATAGGCATAAGGTGTTACAGAGATATAACATAATTAAAAAAACTGTGATAGTGCTCCCGATCCCAGGGTAATGCAGTAGACAAGTGTGCCCGGAGGAGTCTCATAGTTATTATCACTTATGAGAAATACTGATTGTTTAAGTCAACTAACAGAGAGAGTGCACGTGTAATAGGAAAATTCAAATAAAGGGAAATCAAGAATTCTAAAATTGTAAATTAATGCTGTTACAAAAATACACAAGAAGAGATATACATTTGAAAAAATGTCTACTTTCTAAGCTTCTATCTATAGAAAAAGAACAGGAAACAAAGAAGATGAATATACAGGCAAGGCCCAATATATGCAGGTAACTGTTTGATTGCAAAAGGCTAAGTAACAGAAAAGTTGAGTCAGTTCAAATCCTTTTCCAGCATTGATTCTAAGATGTGCTGACATATGTCAGTCTGGAAGTTGGCCAAGTCATATCACAACTGTGGATCTGTAAAGTGGAGTGTTGTCATGTCCTCTTTTTCAGATTAAAATAATTAAAAATATTATTTAAGTTGGGCCCAATAATTTCTAATTTTAAGGACAACTTAATAATATTATTATAATTCTCCTGATAAGGGGCCAGCATGATAAGCAAGATCCACTTAAGAAAATAAATGCAGCTGTGTATGTGGTGTGAGGTGATGGACTAGTGAAGTGTGTGAGGTGACGAAGTTAATTATTCCAATGGATGGCTTGTTGATTTCTCTCCATAGTTTTCTTGGTATGTGGCATATGGTTCTCTCTCATTTTGTTTTTCTCTTGGAGCTTGCTGCTGTCTCTCATGGTTTCCTGCGGTGGTGAGGCTGGTTTTATGGAGGGCAAAGGGAGGTATTCCGTGTCGAAGGGCAAGAAAGTGGTGGACAGTGTTCCACGGAGGCAGGTTAGAAGGAATGGAGGTAGCTTGATGGTGGGTGGCAGAATGTTGCCTAGTGAGAGGCTGGCTAGAGGGTTTGCGGGGAAGAAGTGATGGAAGAAAATCACTGGGGAAGAAGCTATGGCTGGTTTCATCAACGGCCTTGATAAAGAAATAAAAATCCCAATTCTTTGGGACTGGTTGGGAAGGCTTTTGAAGGTGGCAAAGGAGGTTGATGGGAATGAAGGTGCCAACGTACGTTCGGCTATAGCGCAATTGTTGTTGGATCCTGGCAGATCCCGTGGGCATTGGAACGTCTTTGAGGCTGCCCACTCCCTCACGGTGGCAACGATGCTCTCCATAGCCACTTCCTCTATCCTGTTGCATGAAGATATGATAGAAGTTACTAAGTAGAACAAGGAGAATATGGAGAAGGTTTTGGGTCATATGCATGATGTGTTGGCTCGTGTTCTGGAGACCAGGAAGGTGGTGGATGGTGTTGCGGGAAAGATGGGTGTTCCTGTTTCTGTGCATTCACGTCCCTCCTCATCTGCCTGTGACTCCGAAAACGATGATGTGTTGATGTTCGGCGAGGAGGATGTGTAAGGGTTTTCAGTTTTATGAAATGTTTTTTTTGCATATGCAGATTAAAAGGCCTGCGTAATTTGCTTTATCTGTGGGTACTTATACTGTGGCTGGTTCTGGATTTGGATGTAGGGTTAAGGGCTGGGAGTGTTTTGTTGACTGCTTATAGATATTATAGTCTATGTTAGGAGATATGGGGGTGTGGGTGGGTGTGTTTATACTGGTGTTGCTGATAATAAACTAAAACTTTCGATGTTGTTTTTGATGGGTTCGTGGACCCTAAAACCAGGTTTATACTATCAAAAAAATAATATTATTATAAAATATAATTAAAATAAAATGTGTTTTTAAACACTAGTACTAAAATAAATATGTTTTAAATACTTAAAATAAAAGTAAAATAAAATTAGTGGGCGGTTGAGTGGGAACCTTGCCACCTCATCAGGGGTGGCAAGGCCGAGACAGGTAAATAGGTAATTATGGCCAAGAAGGGTGAGCAGATGGCACGTTTGGAAAGGACAGTGGCATTCATTCTTCATAGTGTTATGTTCGGCAGTAGCTGGCATTCATCCCCCAGTTTGGTTTCGAGAAGTTTCCAGCAGTAGGGAAGGTTATTAGAGTTCGCTACGGTTCCTTTTGGCATTCCTCCCTCTGGTCTTTGACAAATGCCAACTCACTTCGTAGCCATTATTTTAGCTGAGTCCATTCGCTATGGTGGAATGGACACGCCAGTGCGATTAACCAGTCGGAAGAGGCAGATGGCCTTTCTCGGTGCCATCACTGATCTCCGTTTGCAGAGAATGCTGCGTAGGTCCGATGAATTGATGGTGGGGGCGGTGAAGATGATTTTGGGCAGAGCTTATATGGAGAATGACGAGCGATATCAGGTAGATACAGACATTTCCTCCCGGGTCTTAGCGATGTTGCTCGAATTGGGGACGGAGAAACCAGAGGTGAATTCTATTATGCAGGGCATTTTCAACTCGGAGCATTTAGGGGACCTGGAGATATCGGTGCAAATGGCCAGTCCTGGGATAGGTATCCCGCGCCAGAAAGATTGGAGACTCGTCGAAGATCCCGGCGCTGTGATAAAGATCTTCCCGTTCATCCTGGACACCAGAGGTTTTGATCTGGTTATGCTGAAAGATCAGGCGGTGGTGGCAGTAAGCTTCATAAAAAGAATTCTGGGTCTGGAGGAGGTTGTTGGTTTCAGTTGGATGGAGGATTTCAGCAGGCATCTACAGACATTTGTAAATAATTAGATAAGTTTGTATCCTTCACTCCATTTTGTATAGTAGGAGCCAAGATAAGATAATCTAGGACAGAGTTAGTCTCCTTTGGTTAATAGTATATGTGACCCTGCGTGGTCTTCTCCCCTGCTTTTCAGTTTGAATAGGTAGCTAGACAGACTCAGTCCAGCCATGGAAAGGCTGATGAATTGTAAACTTTTTTGAAACCTTTAATATAATATTCCTATTACGAATCAAAAAAAAAAGTAAAATAAAATTAAAAATTAAAAGAATATTTTTAAATATTTGGAGGGAAATTTAGGACCAAGGGCCCAATTCGAAAAGGTATATCAAGGAGGCATCTATCTTCATTTGATCATCGTTAAGTTATCCTTTTGCATCAAATTTTCAGATTTGAGCAATTTGTTCAATCTAAGGCATCCAAGGACGAAAACCCTTGGTTTGTTCAAGGTTTGAGAGGATGAAAACCCTCTTGAATTCCACATTTGGGGATCAAGGATGAAAACCCTTGTTTCCAATCTTGGGTGATTCCATCCAGGAATCACAATTGTGCTGATTTGTAGAGAATTTGATGATATTTTCAGTTTGCTACAATGCCGCTACAATGTTTTTTGCAAGCAAATATCATCCTTTCATCAACCAAGGCATATTTGAAGGTTTATATTGAGCTTCAGATTTCTGGCAAATTTTGGGGAATCCTAAAGGGCTGGATATAAGTTGTTACAATCATAATAACTTCTGGTCACATCATTTCAATGATCCAACATAAGCGATCAGCATAGTGGAGTGCAGCATTGTCATTTATAGGGATATATCAATCAGATTTGGGTATATTGCATGTATTTCCACATCATTGGGAGCTGGATCTGAGGAACCCTAGCTGTGCACCACATTGAGGAAGTGAAATTCAATCATCTAGGGCACTTTACCAGTCACACCAGATGCTGCACACATCATTTCAGTCATCACATAGCAAGCATTTGGAGCTAAAGTCATTTCCTAAATTGTTGTCAAGAGAAAGGTAATTTTTAGCCGCATATTTGACAAGTTTCAAGGGTTTCAAGCTAGACATACACTTCCAGCCAGCCGTACCAATCTGAGATCCACGAAAAAAAAATCCAAAAAATATTGTTGTGGTGGATTTCAAGGGAGTAACAGGGTTATCAGCACTTCTGAAAATTTTGGAGCAGCAAACAAAACCCTAGATCAGACCGTGCAGCATCTACAGACATTCCCAGCCAAGCCGTACAACATGCTAGTGAGTGGAAAAATATTAGTAAAAATCAATTTGAGCATTGTAAAATTCTGATCAGCAATTGGAATAAATAAAATAATTTTTTTGAGGTTTTATTGAAGCTTTCATCAGCAAATTGATTTTAATCTGTAAACTAGGGTTTGCAATTGGTGATCAATTGAGCATTGGCTGTTTCCTTTTCAATTCATTTCATAAAATCAGAAAATTGCATATTTCTTTATTGGGGACATTGCAAGTGTACTGATAGGATCTATGACTATGCATTCAGCAAAACATGTGCATATCAGAATGCATCCAGAAGGGATACAATGTCTGAGTAAGCAAGGCATGGCAAAAGGTCTGAGTACATGAGCAGACAAAAAGATAGAACAAAACAGCTTGTAGGAGTGCTGAGGAATAGCAGAGTGGCCAGGCCACAGATGGTAAGTGCACTTTGCAAATTCACATGTGGCAAAATGGGTGGCAAGAGTGCAATTAAAACAGTGAAATAAAAGAGCTTGCACAAGGTAATCAACACGTTGAAGATCCTGATCAAGAAACCTAGAAAATAAAATCACATTGATTAAAATGGAAAAAGGTCTATCACATCAAGCAGCATTCTGGGCTCAAAAGGATGAATGAGGCTTCTCATTCATGTCAATTCAAATTTCAGACCAGATGACATAATTACAAAGTGGGTGTCAAGCTCTTCAAATGGCTTCAAACCTCAAATTTCTTCCTGACTTTGAACGGGATAGTGTTTCTGGGATTTTAAAAACCCAAATAAAAGTCATATGGCAAAAAACAACCATCAAAAGAGTATATAATTTTGGCTTACTAGACTGAATTGATCCTTCAATGGCATTTTCTCTCTGCAAATTTCAGCAAGGTCTATACAAAAGTAAGTGTGATAGTGTACAATGATTACACTGTTAATATTCACTAGAGCTGCAATTTGCATAACTTGCATCATTCAGATAAGCACTATATTAAACATCACATTTGTAAATGAAAATGTTTCTCCAAAGTTGAATCATATATCATCTTACCAGTGGCAGTGCCGACTGCTGGAGTTGTGTAATGGCTATCAGCTGGGACAAAACTTTCCTCTTCTGTACCAGAACAGCACAACAACTGACACATTGTGTATTGGGCTGATCATTCACATGCTCAGTTTATGAAAAAGTTCTCGCGGCACATGACCAAAAGAAGCCCAAAATATATATATCTGTCTCAAAAAATAAGTACATAATTGAGAACAAGATTTAGTCTTTGTTACCATGGAAAATAAGTAACTCTCTAAACTGAAAATAAACAAGCAGTTTTAGCATCAGAATTGAATAATCAAGAAACGCTTCAATTATAACCTCCTTGTGATTATTGATAGCCAGAAACTTGACTTGATCAGTTTGATATAAACATAATATCGCATCAATCATCCATGAAAAATAATGGGTGACTTCAAAGCCTTCACAGACCAATTGGTCTATGAAATCTCAAATGCAACCGTCTTCACACAACTATAGAAAAAAAGCTCGTATGGAATAATCCCTCACTATTCAAAAGCTAAAGCCAACTTAGTTTATACTTGATTGTGATATGACAATAGTTTAACCGAAATAATGATGACAGATTCATATACGATGGATACTTCAACTTTACACCTAAGAATAAATAGTAAATAGGCACTTAGGGCATGCTAAATGTCTGAAATTCATAAATCAGGTGAAATTTATGAATCAGATGAAATTCAAGAATCAAGGACGGCTGAAATTTTCTTTCTAACCTTATTAAGAAACATTTCTTAAATAATGGTCCTAAGAGAATGTCAAAATGAAGACCATAGTGGCCAGCTGATCACGGATACATTTGTTCGTTGCATCCGGAATGTGCCAGTGCATTACACAGAAAAGCTATCAAGAAATCAACTGACCTGATGCCTGCTACATGATATCAATATGGATATCTTGACCAGAAAAATTACAAGGGGTGATGTCAAACAACATTCTGTAGTTAATAGGAGATCGGCAACATGATTTATACGGCAGCCTTCAACAGATCACAGTCTGAGCTGAGAGCCAAACCCAGATCACATCCTGTGTTGAGAGCGAAACCAAATGAACACTTGCCCACAAACAGTAACACAAAACTACAGAAGAGAGCTGAAAGATTATCACAGTTGATAAAAATACAAGTGAGTGTGGTATCTCTATAAGTAACAACGGATCCTCATCTCCCCTGCTCGGAGCGATTTCTTCTTTTTAACCACTACGGCTAAACTACTGTGATGGTTGTGCTCAGCTCACCATCAGTTCGACAAAAATGTAGCCTGCCTAGCATTATACCAAATCTAACTCATTTTCACAGCAAATTACAGAATTAAAACTTTTGAGATTGCTTTTATAATTGAAATTAAAACTCCATTGGAACAACACATCAACAAAAGCCTTTCCTATTGATTTAATTGAAAATTCTAAGGCACCAAACATCTAATTTCAATCCAGATATTGAAAAATCTACTACTCATTATACAAAAGAACAAAAAAATGCATAAGTTTCAGAAAAACCTGAATGTGCACGAGACTCACCGATGAAATCGATCCTCAAACGAACCCAATGCAGATCGGCAAATCCAAAGGCATTGTCGTACAGAAAGAATATAAAAGTAACGTTTAAAGTTCCTTTTTGCCGTTCCAGACAACCGATTTTGAGAACTATGCTTTTAGACAATTAATAAATTCCATTTGGAATCCGAACATGCCAGAATTTTATTAAATTTTAGTTATTATTTTATTTTGTTTTGCTTTTTTAATAACAATATATGAAGACGGAACTTCTTAGAGGACTTTTCTTTTTTCAATTTGATTATTTTTTCAATATTTTCAGCATAGAAATGTATTTAATGATTTTTAATAATAAATTAAGATTATGATTGTATTTATTTGTTTTAAACTTTAAACTATTTGTCTTTACTTTTTATATTAATTTTGTAGTTTCATTTTGGGTTGGATTATAGATATATTTAAAAATTGCTAGCACTTGCGCCATGTGGAGGTGTAATGAGTTGTTCATGGGTGTTTTTAAATATTATTATAGATATTTTAAGAAGGTTTGTTTACAAATATTTAATTTATGTAAGTATTAATAATATGTTTGTAAGTTTTGAGTATATTTATTTGTATTTCTAATTTTAAGTATTTTGTTATATTGAGTGAAAGTATTTGTGAAATTGTTACATAATAGACAATGAATAAACTGTTTTTTTGTTTCTTTTATATTCATTGTTGAGAGAGCTTGGAAAGGACACGTGCTTCAATAGTTGTGAAGATATTTATAATATTATGATCTATGAATATAACATATTGTCATTATTGTTTAAATATAAAAATATTAATAAATGTGCAATAAAGTGTCATTAATTGTCATCTAATTAGTTGTTTTAGTTGATATTGACATATGTCATTAATATACAAAAAATATGTACAATTATTCATTATCTCATACTAAAATACAACTAATAGTTGTCTAGTTCCACATGGGACACAAGTAATCTAATTCATTGTACATAAAGATTACCTATTAAAATATTATGATATTAAAATAAAATATTATGTCTTTGTCATTACATTGAATAGTTACATTCTATGCAACTCTTTTTTCCCAAACACATAATACATGATTGTCAACATCATATTAAGTCTTTCAAATTGAATACATATTTAACAATTTAAAAAACACATTAGTATACAACTTTTAATCCTCAACCAATATATATTTATTCTTTAAGGAATAATATATGTTCTTAGTTTGACATATTTAAAAACCTTTCTAACAAATGATTCATTCTCTTCGAAATTGTGTGCAATTAAGGCCCTTTTTGGAGACATCAACCATGGATATTAAGTACTTGCAAAATATAAAGGTGTAAGGCTCATCATTTGGTGTATAAATCACATTTATACAAATTTCAAATATGAAATTTAAATATTAACACCCAAATTTCAAAATAGACTCTCTCAATCCACACTAACCCCTCTCAACCAATAGAATTCAAGTCCATGAATCAAACAAGTTATAAATTTAGGAGGGAAAAAAGTTTATAAATTGGAACAAAGATTCAATAAACTATTTCCATTCAATGTGATAAATATGCCAAAAAAATCTAATTGTAGAGAATGTCAGACCTACAAAATTTATTAGATTGTTTTGTTTGTAATCAAATAAAGTATTTTATAGTTTCTCTCATTATATCAAATAAGGTTCATTGCATTTCCCCATACTATATTCATAGCAAGGCATTAGGTGAGTAGAAAGAGAACATTTGAGTGCTTGCATGTTGAGTTGTTATTGTTGATCAAAGAGCTATCTGCATCTTAACTATCATTGTTTTTTATATTAGTAAGCTGCAAACCTGGGTGCATCTTAATTGTTGTAATAGCTAGGAAAAAAGATATAGGGCAAAGTTAAAATCGCAATGAATTTTATCTAACACTAATTTTGTGTATGCAATGTGAAGTCACTAAAATTAAGTAAACCATTTTAAGGAATTTTGCTATGTCCTTTGGTCTTTCATTATTTACATAGTCACCTTAACATTAGGCATATATGGTAAACATTATCCTCCAATTGATGTTAATAGATCAACTTTTGCCATATGTCGTCGTTGTTTGCCTCATGACCAACAAATAAAATGATCATAAATACTCACACAATGCTAGCTATCTCAAGTTTGGACCACCATTACATTGTCCTATGACCATGCCAAGGCACTAGTTTAAATGTGATACATGGTGGGCAAGGATAATGCCTTGCACATGAAATGATGTGCATATAATATTCATAGTGGGGCATTGGGTGAGTAGAAAGATATCATTTGAGTGCTTGCACATTGAGTCATTAAGTTTTTACATCTTAGTTGTCGATATCATTGTGTTGATCTTATAGTTTTATAAATAATGAGATGTCATTGTGTTAGTCAATTGTAAGTTGTAATATTATCCACATTTGAATCAATGGTTTAAGATTATCAATATCTAGATCAGTGTCATCAAGGCAACGAGTAAACACCAAAATGCTTTTCCCTTGCTCAATTGATGCCCCAATATGGGTCCACCACATGTTTATTCTTTTTAATTATTCATGATCCAAACTTACCTTCTCCACTTACATTTTCACTAATATGTGACATATGGCTCAAGCTCACATAGCTATAAGAACATTCGTTGCAACAATATCCATTTTATCCATATGTAGTTTTGACCATATCATTAAGAGGCACCTTTTCTTGATAAATTCTAACATTAAGATTTATGTTGATTGTATTTTTTTGTTATTCTTAGCATGCCCTATATCTATTTGTCTATCTACTCAAATATTGATGACTAAGATGTGATTACCTCTTTGATCAATGGTATCAATGTATTGAGAGCCCATCTAAAAGACTTACTAATTGCTCACGCATTCACTTGTTATGGGCCCAACCTCTATTTCACAATATTTATCTATCACCAAATTAGCTCTAATATATTTTAGATCAATTGCATCAAGACATCATGAAGCCCTCAAAATGCTCGAGCTATCAATTTTCCCCTCACCCACTATGGGCCCACCATTGCCCACTTTTCTTAGAAACTTGACAAATATTTAAAAGATTGAAAGCATGCATGCACATGCAATCTACTATGTCTAATTACATAAAGAAAACTATATTCAGGTCGTGGCATTCTCTAGTTAAAGTCCAATGTTATCTCAAAACTACTTTTTAACCATGTACAAAAATTGTGGTAGACTATGGCCACCAAAGAATATATATATATATATATGATTGTTGTTCATTGTCTGATTGCTCTAATATTCTAATACACCAATGTCAACAAGCCAAATGATTGCATGACATAGTACAATCTTAAACCATTGATTCAAGTAGTTTTCATGTAGAAAATGTAAACTTTTTAAAGAAGTTATTCTTTAGGGTTAGGTGTCAGGGTCTCAATGGTAGCTACTATACTAAAATGTATCTTAAAGAAGTCTTAAAGAATTCTAACATGGGAGTCGGGGCAAATTACACAAGCCTCGAGCCACCCTTCAAAACAACATTACATTTGACATGAGGAACAAACATACCTAGTGGAGCAACAACCTCTTTATCCTCTAAACACTCACTATTGCAATAGTCTAAAAATGTCAGGATAGCTTCCACAAGAAGCGCCACCTTCAAGCCCTTAGCCAATTCCTCCATTGAATGTTGTAAACATAATTGCTTGTTCTTGGTTGCATGTAAATGATTAAGGACAATTAAAATATACCTCATCCTAGTGAACCACGTCTTATATATCATCATGTAGCAAGTACGAGGTCACTGCATTCGAAAGTAAAGAGGCATAGGACAAAGTTTGAGTCACATCGAAAGCATTCCATCTAACTCGCATGTGCCCAGGGTCGAGTAGGAGATTGGCCATGGCAGAACGAATCCCCACACTCGACATCCCATCCATGTCTTTGGTGAAGATTCTAATCACATAATGTTGAAGGTCTGGGTTTTTAATCTCCTTCTCGATGAATTCCATGAAATCTACAACATCTCCTCATTGGAGACCCTACACTTCCTCACTTGAGCAAGCTCAAGAATAAGAAGAGCCCCTTACTCCTATTCATATAAGTTCCACAAGACAACATAATCTAGTTGACATGTATAGCCCACCATATTTCCGTTGTATATTTGCTTTGTTAAGTACTGATAAGGAACCTAGATCTTACAGGGAGGCTATAGATTCAGTTGATAGTGAGTCTTGGCAACAATCTGTTAGCACTTATTTTGACCTGGGGTTGATTTGTCATGATCAGGAGGTTTCTTCATCTGAAGCCTTCATCTTCTTGCCCAATTTTTCTAAGTGTTGGACCTCCTCAGCGTTTTTCAGCTGCAGCATCATATTTTTCTGAGGAGGAGGTCGTCATCATCATATTGTCTTCGATGATGATCTTCATCAGCATGTTCTTCGTCGACTTGTTTTTCTCATCGTCATCATCATATTTCAACTGTCGGGTGATGTTTGCTTATTATCCTGATGATACTGGTGAGCTACAGTGCGCCCTCAGTTGCTTGCGGGGGTGATTTTTCAAGTATCCGGTGATCTTCCGAATATCACCTTGCTCAAACATGATGACGGTGTTGCCCCGATATCTTGAAGGGGTTATTCTCTAAGTTGTCGACCTGACTTGTTTTTTCCTAAGGGTCGTCATCATCATGATATTTCCAGTTATCATCCTGCTGCTGGCGGAGGTCATCATATTTTCTGCCTTCATGATATTTCGCCGGGGTGATATTTTATCATCGGGTGATCTTGGTTAATATCATCCTGATGATGTTGTCGAAGAGTTCTAAGTGCGACCCGATATTCACTAGGGTCATCATATTTTGAACGTCAGGATGATCTTAGTCAATATCATCCTGATGATGTTGTATCACTTCTTGTTCTTTGTTTCTCATCCTGATGATGCTGACGTCATCCGTATATCAGGGTGATATTTTTCTTTCTGCCTATCTGCATCATGATATTTCCGAAGGAGGGGGTGATATTTTCATATCACTCGAGTGTGTTTGTTCCAGCATCATGATGATGCTGATATCAAGGAGATATCCGCCTGCTGGCTTCGCGCATTATCTACTGGGGGTGATCTTTTCAAGCATCATCATCATATTCAGTTATCGCCCCGATCTTATAGAGGAGCTACAGTGCAACCTGATATTTGAGCATCAGGAGGATATTTCCAAATATCCGGTTGTCTTCCGAATATCATGATGATGTTAATATGATGATGACGTCATCAAGGTCCGGGGGGGTCATATTTCTAACACTGATCATCTTGAAGAGACCTCCTGATATTTGCAAACATGATGATGACGTCATCCGGATATGCGGGTTGGTGCACAGTAGGCAGATATGATGATGACGTCAGCAGTATATGATGATGACGTCATCAGGATGTTCATCGGCCAGACTTTTGGAATAAGCTCAGCAGGAGGATGTTCCTCCGATGGATCAGGTTGTGCCGATTATCATGAAGGGTATATTTCAAATATCATGATGACGTCAGGGTGATATTTCGAACAGCAGGATATCATGCTGCTGGAGGATGATGATGATGAGGTTATATACTAGTGTCGTCAGGAGCAAAAGCACCGACATGATATATGCTCATGACCTAGTATATAAAGTGTTATTGAGGTCATCGCGGGGTGCATGTGGGATATTGTTATCCTGCATTTTCAAACATCATGATGATGAATCTCGGCGGGAAATGCTTGCGATAGTCTGTATGATGATCTTCCCAAGGCCGCGGGTTGGTGCGCCATTAATGGCGATTGTTGCAGAGGTATGGGCGATGGCGTGGGTGGATCCTGTACCCGACTGGAGGTGTCAATCAGCGGACAGGAGCGCAGGGCTCGAGAAATCTTCCTGTCTCCTCCCCTACCTGCTGCATTCAAGTTTGGGCGCCAATCTGGTTGTGTTTGAGCGCCATTTCCATGATACTGTGTATCTGGCAAAATTTTGGTCAACCATGTAATTAATTGCTGAGCACCTACCTGGCTGTTATAAGCAGGTGGTCTTGCTCATTTGAGAGGTTGTTGAAAGTTGATGATTTTGGCTCTGTAATGCATAACAAGCTGATCTGGTTGCTCTGTACAGCTTACCTGTGAGTTTATGTATCTCTTGTTGTTTGTTTTTGGCATGAACCCACTGATTTCATGATTAAACTTATATGAGAAATGTTGTTTAGCATGTGTTGTATTAATTCTGTCTCCAGTATTGCATGTATTCTTCTTCTGAATCTGGATGTTTGGTAATATTTAGATTCTAGAGCATAGAATTCCTATGTTGAATGTCTGATCTTTTAACTTCTGCTCAAGGGGTAGATTAAACTGTTTTCAGGTTGAACATTGGGAGGGATATACTGCAGTAGGGATACCATAAGTAGAGATAACCTAACACTTTGTATTGGGAGATGCCTGTAAGGCAGGCATCACACATATCCCCTTGAAATCCAGTTTTAGTTGTTCATGCTGATCATTCACAGGTGTATGTCTACTGACTCCAGGCCCTGGATAGGCACCAATCATGCTTTGTTTTGTGTTATAACCATATCCAGCTTTGCATCCACACTTAAACTCCAAAGCAAAATCTAAAACCAACATTAGGACATTAGAGTTAGTTTTAGGAACCTCAGTCCTCTGTCTACAACTGCAAATAGGCCCAAAGCTAGCCCCTTTGCCCTTATCTTTCAGTTTTGGTCTACTTACAGGAGGACTCATCTGCTTTCTGTCAACATCCCAGCCTTGCATGCATATCCTCATGGATGTTGAGTAGGGAATACCCCCCTAGGTCTTGCAGAGCCTGAAGAAGAAGAGGAGATAAAATATAGAGTCTATCTCCTATACTGTTGACCCCCTGGCCCAGAGATCCTGTTGATCACTGATGGCTACCTTGTAGGGAAATCTGGGAATAAGCATCCAGTCTGGGAAAAAGTCAACAGAAATTGGCGACTCCGCTGGGGATTGAGAAGTAAAAGTGCTATCTAATCATCTCCAGTGATATATATGTGACCCAAATGAGTCAGCAACAGTAATCTACTCCGCTGGGGAACCTTGTGAAAGAACCCTGGTTTTCAGAAGAAAACAGTTCCTAGAAATAGGTGGCGACTCCGAAGTAATCTCCCAACCGGTCAAAATAAAATTTATATGCAGGGGAGAAGATCCCAACAAAATCCTCTATTTGAAGAGTTACCATTAACAAAAAGAATGATGTATAGAAGAAAGGGAACTGTCTCAGCTAGTCATGAGAGCTCCCCCAGAAAAAGTGAAGAGGTACAAGATAACCCTGGGCCATCAGGACAACATGCTCCTTATTTTTCAAGTGCAGAAGCTGATATTCAAGGTGCATATGAGAGGCAACAGGGTGGTAGCATGAGAATGAGGTCAGAGGTGTTCCAAGAACGCCCTTTTCTAGACCCAAGTGAGAGGTTTGAAGAGGCAGAGTCTCTAAGGGATGATGAAGATGATGACCCAAATGGTGTGAGACCATCTACCTCCAGACCTAAGGACGAACAATTGGCTGAAGAAATCAAAAGTCTAAGAGCAGAACTAGAATACCTACAAGCCATGAAAATCAGAGATGATATACAACAGAAAGTGCAAGCCTTGAGAACTGCCCAAAATAATTCAGTTCCTACCTTAGAAAATGCAAATATGCAAAGACATCAGCAAAGATATGAAATGCATCATCAGCATCATGATGACAGACAAAATGTGAATGATGCTAGGATACCACTGAACCATGCAGGAAACCAGAATGCAAACAGAAATGTTAATGTTAATCAGCCAAACAGACAGCCCATGCAGCTAGATAGATTCAGGCAGCTGGTGTTTGATGGTATTCCTGGGTATCCTAACCCCATTGACAAGCATCTGAGGCTGCAAGTGCCTAAGTTTTCAGGAAACAATACAGTGTCAGGAGAAGATCATCTAAAGGCCTTCCAAAATGTCATGGATAATTTTGAGGTTGAGCATGAGGATGTTTTCATGAAGTCATTCATGCAATCCTT
This sequence comes from Cunninghamia lanceolata, assembly GCA_027924645.1. Lineage (NCBI taxonomy): Eukaryota > Viridiplantae > Streptophyta > Pinopsida > Cupressales > Cupressaceae > Cunninghamia > Cunninghamia lanceolata. The sequence goes on from BSBN01001170.1 coordinate 1,519,892, forward strand.
AATAGATGAGGCAAGAGAATGGTACAGGAATCTGCCTGACCGGAGCATTTCATCATGGGATGATTTTAAAAGGATATTCAAGGAGCAATATGGTGATAAAACTGACCCTAGCTTCTTTGTAAATGAGTTCACCAGCATCACCAAAGGGTCAAATGAGCAGGTTGCAGACTTTAATGCAAGATTCACTAAAGTGTTGAACAAATTGCCACATCATATGAGGCCAAATGAACCAATGTGCATAATTTTGTACATCAATGCCTTTGATGCAAAGACTGCATATGGACTAAGAGATAAAGGTCCTGCCACTCTCAGGGATGCTTTCAGAATTGCAGTAAATATTGAAAACAATAGGAAAGCATCAGGCAAGACAAATAGAAGGGATGATGTAAAAATTCTGCAGAATCCAAATAAGCCTCAGAACACTCAAGGTAGTACATCTGCTCCTGAAGATAAGATAGACAAACTGGCAAATGTTGTTAAGGACCTGAGCTATAGATTAGCTAGAAGTGAAAAAGGGATGGGTCCTAATAGGCAAGTCTATCAAAGGCAGGAAAAGAGGCCATCACTACATGATATGCCTTATAACACCAATTGGCATGATGGTAAGCCTGTATATCCACGTAACAACACAAATCAGAGGGATCAACATGCCAAGGAAACTCCTGATCCCCTAAAGAAAACTATAAATATTGCTGATGATGCTCCGTGGTGTATAATTTGTCAGATGCCACATTCACAGTCACAGTGCATGATTGCCCAATCTTTGTATGATAATGCTACATCCTGTAATGAATGCAATGAGCCACATCATGTGTAGGATGATGATGTTAACATGATGTCCATAGGCAATGGATATACTCTGTATGATGCTGATGACAATACAGATCATCAAGTTCAGGCCTGCCAACAGTCCCCAGATGATGAAGATAATGAAGATAACTATGTGTATGCTCAGAACTCACACAATTTTCTGAGTAACCTACAACGACCTTCTGATGAGGAAATCAGAGCCTTCACAGCTGCAGCAGTTGCTCAAGTCAAAAGCAACTACAATCTCAGAGGTAAACATCAAGTTGGCAGCCCACATCAGCCAGAAGATATTTCTGCAGGTCAGCTGGTGCATGGTCATAAAGGAACTGAACCACAAAAAAGGCAGTGGGTAAATAATAAACAGAACTTTAGATACAGAACAGGTCATGAATCTCAAGGACCAGAAAACAAAACCCCTCAGGCTGAAGATCAAAGTAGAGGTTCCCAAGACAAGAATGATGATCAGGGAACTATGAAAATGAAAACTAAATCAGCTCAGGATAAAAGCAAGATTGTGGAGCAAGCCACAACTGTTGTACAAAACTATGCTCCATTTGATATAGCCCAGATCCTCTCTCAGGTAAAGGTCTCTGTTCCACTTATGGAACTCATGAAAGTGGAAGAGATCAAGAATAGGACAATATCCCTAATCTCAGGGGTACCTTTTCAAGCTAAGCAAAATGATCAGACCCAGGGTGAGAAGCATGTCATGTGTAATGAAGAAGATGAGACTCCTGAAGTCTATTTAGGAATGACCATGACAAAGTGCCCTTCACAGGTGGAACCATTTTATGTTTCCCTGGTTATAAATGGTAAAATAATTAGAAATTGTATGCTTGACTCTGGAGCATCTACAAATGTCATGCCTTTGGCTATCATGCAACAAACTGGACTAAAGATTGACAAGGCATGTGGAAAGTGTTATGCTATGGATGCCAGAGAGGTACCAGTTATTGGAATCATGAAGGATGTGGATTTCAAACTGGCAGCATTTCCTGAAAAGAAATATAAGATGAATATAACAGTGGTTGACATCAAGCCACAGTATGGTATGCTGCTGTCAAGAAGATGGGCAGCACTAATAGGTGGAAGTATGCAGCTGGACCTGTCATATGCCATGATTCCAATGAATGGCAGGGATGTCAAGCTAATCAGAGAGCAAAGATCATCAGAGACAGTGGAAGACCAAGAAGCAAATGAACAGGTATGCTTTGTGGACACTGACTATGATAACTTCAAGGTTGTCTCAGATGATGCAGAAGACAAAAAGAAAAATGTTTGCATTGATGAGCTGGATTAGCAAGGCTTATGGACCATGTTTTTTGATGGAGCTTGTGCAAAAGAAGGCTCTGGAGCTGGAGTTGTTTTCCTGTCTCCAACTGGTAAGCTCCTCAAATCCTCTTTCTTGCTGAGGTTTGATTGCACAAACAATATTGCAGATTATGAGGCTTTACTCTTAGGCCTGAATATTGCTCTCAAACATGGAATTAAAATGTTAAGAGTATTTGGAGACTCTGAGCTGATTGTATCCCAAATCAGAAATAAGTATGCTGCAAAGAATAAAAGGTTGAAACAATACAAGCACGCTGTTTGGGATACTATTGAGTTATTTGATGCATTTTCAATTAGCTGGGTAGAAAGGTCAAAAAATGTTATGGCTGATTTCTTAGCCAATGTTGCAATAAGGCCAGATGACATCACTCTGTCAGGTGTCACAGATGTAGAAGTTAAAATTAGGCCTGCCATACCAGAAAACATATGCAGTTGGCAAGTTTTTAATGATGATAGGGATTTGCTAAAATTTTTGCACTGCATAGATGAGTATGAGAATCAACAGATTGATTTCCAAGCTTTTGTAGAAACTGTAGATGGAAAAGAGACTCTTGTGGGAAAAGAGATCATTCAGTTGAAGACTAACAAGATCCCTAGAGGGTTAGTGGCTTTGGAAAGAGCCTTTGACAGTAGAGACAAAATGGTCACAAGGACATCCCCCACAAATAAGGAGGATTTAGAAGAAATAAATTTGGGGACATCTCAGGCCCCTCAGAAGGTATATATTGGCAAACAGCTCAAGCCACACATAAGAAGTATGCTGATTGCATTACTAAAAAGGTATAAACATGTTTTTGCTTGGTCATATGAGGACCTAAAAGCTTATAGAGAAGACTTATTCCAGCATGAAATCCCACTGAAGCCTGAAGCTAAGCCATTTAGACAAAGGCAGAGACCTATTAATCCTACCTTAGCTCCCAAGATGCAAGAAGAACTCAAAAGGCTCAGGGATGCTGGAATAATTGTGCCAATCAGACATTCAACTTGGGTGTCTAACCTTGTCCCAGTCAGGAAAAAGAATGGTGATATTAGGCTTTGTGTGGATTTCAGGAACTTGAATGTATCCTCTTTGAAGGATAACTATCCATTGCCTAATATGGAAGCTATGTTACAGAAAGTGACTGGTTGTGAACTCCTATCCATGATGGATGGATTTTCAGGATATAATCAGGTAAAGGTAAAGGAATCAGAACAGTATAAGACTGCCTTTACCACTCCATGGGGGACATATGTGTATGTTAGAATGCCATTTGGACTAACAAATGCAGGTGCTACATTTCAAAGAGCAATGGATGTTGCTTTTGCAGGGCTGATTGATTCAATCCTGGCTGTATATCAGGATGACCTGACTGCCTACTCAAAGAAAGAGGAGCAGCATTGTATGCATCTGGAGCAGATTTTCATAAGAGCACTAGAATATGGTATTTCTTTAAACCCAAAGAAGTGTGCCTTTGGAGTAGTTGAAGGAAAGCTTCTGGGACACATTGTTTCCAAGGATGGAGTCAGGATAGATCCAGAGAGAGTGGCAGCTATTGACAGGATTCAAATGCCAAAAACTGTGAAAGGAGTTCAGTCCTTCTTTGGACAAATAAATTTTGTTAGAAGATTTGTTCCTAACTTTGCAGAAACTACAAGGAACATCTCCAAGATGATGAAGAAGGATGCAACTGTCAACTGGGAAAGGGAAGCAATAGAATCATTTCAGAATATCAAAGAAGCAATTAAGATGGCCCCTGTTCTTAAATCTCCTGATTTTTCTAGGCCATTTCAAGTGTTTTCATTTGCTTCCTTTCATACTGTAGCTGCATGTTTGTTACAGAAAAATGAAGATGGTTTTGAACAGCCCATCGCCTTCTTCAGTATGTCCCTGCAGGCCTCTGAGTTGAAGTATGACATTATGGAAAAGTAGGCATATGCACTTGTTAGAGCCATCAAAAGTTTCAGACCTTACTTGGTAGGGTCATATATAGTTGCATATGTACCTCATGCTGCAGTCAAAGACATATTCACTCAGCATGAGGTGACTGGAAGAAGGTGCAGATGGATAAACAAATTGCAGGAATTCAACATAGACATACAAGTTACTAAGTTGATAAGAGGACAAGGATTAGCCAAGATGATGGCACAGTCAAACTTGGAAGCATGCCAAGTTAATGCAGTCCAAGATGAGAATGTAAGTGCATCAGGATCTGAATGGTACAAGGATATTGTCTATTATTTGCAAAATCTGAATTGTCCTTCCCATTTCAGTGACAATCAAAAGAGGACTCTGAAGCTACATGCAATCAGGTATGTTGTTGTTCAAGGTGAGCTGTACTGGAAAAATCCTGATGGTGTACTGCTGAGATGTGTGGATAAGAACATGGCTAACAATATTTTGATTGACATGCATAAAGGATTGTGTGGTGGCCATTATACTGCCCAAACAACAGCTCATAAAATTCTCAGGGCAGGATATTGGTGGCCCACTCTCTTTTCAGATGCACAAAAGTTAGTAAGGAAGTGTGACCCTTGCCAGAGATTCTCAGGAAAGCTGAAATATAATGGTGCTTTACCCCTCAGAACTGTACCTGTGGATGCTCCATTCCAGCAATGGGGAATTGACTTTATAGGGGAAATTGCAGACAAATCAAGTGGGGGACACAGTTGGATTTTGGTGGCAACTGACTACTTTACCAAATGGATTGAGGCCATTCCAACTAAGAGAGCTACAAGTAAGGTGGTGACAGACTTCATACTAGAGAACATCATCATCAGGTTTGGAGTACCATTTAAGATTATCACTGATAATGCTATGTGCTTCAGATCAGGTGAGTTTGTTGATTTTTGCAACAGGTATGGGATAAACCTGTCATATACATCACCATATCACCCACAAGGAAATGGTCAAGCAGAATCAAGCAATAAGAGCATCATGAAAATTGTCAAGAGGATACTGGACAAGAACAAGAGAGCTTGGGACTCAAAGTTGAAATTAGCAGTATGGGCTGACAGAGTGACAGTGAAAAGGGCTATTGGGAAGTCACCTTTTGAGCTAGTGTATGGTGCATCAGCTAGACTGCCCATAAATAATCTCCTACCAGTTTACAGATTCATTCAGGAAAATGATGAGGACATTGAAGATCCCATGACAGAAAGAGTGAATCAGCTGGTTGCATTGGATGAAGACAGAAGGAGAGCCCACCAGATCAATCTCAAAAGACAACAGGATATGAAATATCAGTTTGATAGGAGAACTACAAAAAGGAAGTTTCAAGTCAATGATCTGGTGCTCATTTGGAATGCTAAAGATCAGGAAAAGGGTAAACATGGTAAATTCCAGCCCTTATGGATGGGCCCATATCAGGTTTGCAATACTCATGGGGAGGATTCTTATTTCCTCCAGGCCCTAGATGGTGAAATTCTGGAATTGCCTGTGCATGGCGAATTCCTTAAGTTCTATTTTGCATGAATATCTGGTTGCTGTGCACATTTGTAAAATATGTTTGTAGTGTAAATGCCTTGTACAGCTCGCGTTTTTTGCTTTTTGTCAGGTCTGCCCGGAGATCTGGTTCTCGCTGCAGGTTTTCACCTGCACGTCCCCATTCGGAGCCACTGTTAGCACTTATTTTGACCTGGGGTTGATTTGTCATGATCAGGAGGTTTCTTCATCTGAAGCCTTCATCTTCTTGCCCAATTTTTCTAAGTGTTGGACCTCCTCAGCGTTTTTCAGCTGCAGCATCATATTTTTTTGAGGAGGAGGTCGTCATCATCATATTGTCTTCGATGATGATCTTCATCAGCATGTTCTTCGTCGACTTGTTTTTCTCATCGTCATCATCATATTTCAACTGTCGGGTGATGTTTGCTTATTATCCTGATGATACTGGTGAGCTACAGTGCGCCCTCAGTTGCTTGCGGGGGTGATTTTTCAAGTATCCGGTGATCTTCCGAATATCACCTTGCTCAAACATGATGACGGTGTTGCCCCGATATCTTGAAGGGGTTATTCTCTAAGTTGTCGACCTGACTTGTTTTTTCCTAAGGGTCGTCATCATCATGATATTTCCAGTTATCATCCTGCTGCTGGCGGAGGTCATCATATTTTCTGCCTTCATGATATTTCGCCGGGGTGATATTTTATCATCGGGTGATCTTGGTTAATATCATCCTGATGATGTTGTCGAAGAGTTCTAAGTGCGACCCGATATTCACTAGGGTCATCATATTTTGAACGTCAGGATGATCTTAGTCAATATCATCCTGATGATGTTGTATCACTTCTTGTTCTTTGTTTCTCATCCTGATGATGCTGACGTCATCCGTATATCAGGGTGATATTTTTTTTTCTGCCTATCTGCATCATGATATTTCCGAAGGAGGGGGTGATATTTTCATATCACTCGAGTGTGTTTGTTCCAGCATCATGATGATGCTGATATCAAGGAGATATCCGCCTGCTGGCTTCGCGCATTATCTACTGGGGGTGATCTTTTCAAGCATCATCATCATATTCAGTTATCGCCCCGATCTTATAGAGGAGCTACAGTGCAACCTGATATTTGAGCATCAGGAGGATATTTCCAAATATCCGGTTGTCTTCCGAATATCATGATGATGTTAATATGATGATGACGTCATCAAGGTCCGGGGGGGTCATATTTCTAACACTGATCATCTTGAAGAGACCTCCTGATATTTGCAAACATGATGATGACGTCATCCGGATATGCGGGTTGGTGCACAGTAGGCAGATATGATGATGACGTCAGCAGTATATGATGATGACGTCATCAGGATGTTCATCGGCCAGACTTTTGGAATAAGCTCAGCAGGAGGATGTTCCTCCGATGGATCAGGTTGTGCCGATTATCATGAAGGGTATATTTCAAATATCATGATGACGTCAGGGTGATATTTCGAACAGCAGGATATCATGCTGCTGGAGGATGATGATGATGAGGTTATATACTAGTGTCGTCAGGAGCAAAAGCACCGACATGATATATGCTCATGACCTAGTATATAAAGTGTTATTGAGGTCATCGCGGGGTGCATGTGGGATATTGTTATCCTGCATTTTCAAACATCATGATGATGAATCTCGGCGGGAAATGCTTGCGATAGTCTGTATGATGATCTTCCCAAGGCCGCGGGTTGGTGCGCCATTAATGGCGATTGTTGCAGAGGTATGGGCGATGGCGTGGGTGGATCCTGTACCCGACTGGAGGTGTCAATCAGCGGACAGGAGCGCAGGGCTCGAGAAATCTTCCTGTCTCCTCCCCTACCTGCTGCATTCAAGTTTGGGCGCCAATCTGGTTGTGTTTGAGCGCCATTTCCATGATACTGTGTATCTGGCGAAATTTTGGTCAACCATGTAATTAATTGCTGAGCACCTACCTGGCTGTTATAAGCAGGTGGTCTTGCTCATTTGAGAGGTTGTTGAAAGTTGATGATTTTGGCTCTGTAATGCATAACAAGCTGATCTGGTTGCTCTGTACAGCTTACCTGTGAGTTTATGTATCTCTTGTTGTTTGTTTTTGGCATGAACCCACTGATTTCATGATTAAACTTATATGAGAAATGCTGTTTAGCATGTGTTGTATTAATTCTGTCTCCAGTATTGCATGTATTCTTCTTCTGAATCTGGATGTTTGGTAATATTTAGATTCTAGAGCATAGAATTCCTATGTTGAATGTCTGATCTTTTAACTTCTGCTCAAGGGGTAGATTAAACTGTTTTCAGGTTGAACATTGGGAGGGATATACTGCAGTAGGGATACCATAAGTAGAGATAACCTAACACTTTGTATTGGGAGATGCCTGTAAGGCAGGCATCACACATATCCCCTTGAAATCCAGTTTTAGTTGTTCATGCTGATCATTCACAGGTGTATGTCTACTGACTCCAGGCCCTGGATAGGCACCAATCATGCTTTGTTTTGTGTTATAACCATATCCAGCTTTGCATCCACACTTAAACTCCAAAGCAAAATCTAAAACCAACATTAGGACATTAGAGTTAGTTTTAGGAACCTCAGTCCTCTGTCTACAACCGCAAATAGGCCCAAAGCTAGCCCCTTTGCCCTTATCTTTCAGTTTTGGTCTACTTACAGGAGGACTCATCTGCTTTCTGTCAACATCCCAGCCTTGCATGCATATCCTCATGGATGTTGAGTAGGGAATACCCCCTAGGTCTTGCAGAGCCTGAAGAAGAAGAGGAGATAAAATATAGAGTCTATCTCCTATACTGTTGACCCCCTGGCCTAGAGATCCTGTTGATCACTGATGGCTACCTTGTAGGGAAATCTGGGAATAAGCATCCAGTCTGGGAAAAAGTCAACACAATCCATGTTGGAGGAGATGATGGCATTAGACTCATGTGACACCTGGGATCTTGTGCATTTGCCCAAAGGTAGAAAGGCCATTGGATGTAAGTGGGTCTTCAAAAAGAAGTTTGGAGCAGATGGTTCATTGGAGAAGTACATGGTCAGACTGGTGGCCAAGGGCTACTCTCAGAGAGAGGGAGTTGATTTTGGTGAAATATTCTCTCCTATTGCTAAATTATCCTTGATTAGATTTCTATTATCTATTGTTGTTGCTAATGACTTTGAGATCGAGCAAATGGATGTTAAAACAACTTTTTTGCATGGAGACTTGGAAGAGGAAATCTACATGCAATAGCCTACAGGGTTTGAAGTAAAAGGGAAAGAACACTAGGTATGCATATTAAAGCAGTCTCTTTATGGTTTAAAATAATCTTCCTGAATGTGGTATCAAAAATTTGACTCTTTTTTTTAAAATTGGGTTTTGTTAGAAGCGAAAAGCATCACTTTATTTATAGTCAATGTATTGATGATCATATACTAATTACTGCCTTGTATGTGGATGATATGTTATTTTTCAATAACACTAAGGGTATGATTGGTGAGATGAAAGCCCAACTTTCAGGTGCATTGATGAAGGATCTAGGAGCAATCGGGTATATTCTAGGGATGGAGATCAAAAGAGATCAAGTAAACATAAAGCTTTGGTTATGCAAAGCAATTATGTCGATACTATTTGAACAGATTTAGTATGTAGGATTGAAATCTAATTAGAATTCCTTTTCCAGTTGGTGCTAAGCTTTCATTAGATATGTGTCCTAAGAATGAAGATGATTTAAAGGATATGTCTAAGTTGTCATATGCTAGTGTTGTAGGAAGTTTTATGTATGTGTTTACACTAGACCATATATTGCCCAAGTAGTGGGAGTTTTGAGTAGGTTTATGTCTGACCCTGGTAGAAAACATTAGAATTATGCAAATAGGGTGTTTAAATATTTAGCTAGTACTTATGATTATTGTTTGGTTTATCCTAGTACTAACAGTGTGGAAAAGACATTGGACATACATGGTTATGTAGATGCAGATTGGGTAGGTGACTTAGACAGTTGAAGGTCCACAAGTGGGTATGTATTTACCCTGTTGGAGGAGCAGTGAGTTGGATGAGTAAGAGGCAACATACATTTGCATTCTCGACCATTGAAGCAGAGTACATGGAAGCTACCCATGTCTCTAAGGAGGTAGTTTGGTTATAGAGATTATGTGTAGGTATTGGTTTTACTTGCAAGACTATTCAGATTGGTTGTGATAACCACAGTACGATATGTTTGGCCAAGAATCCTATGTATCATGCATGAACAAAGCATGTGGATGTTCAGTACCACTTTGTTCGTGAATTGATTGTTAATGGAGAGATTGAGCTGAAGAAGATTGACACTTAGGAGAATGTTGCAGATTCACTTACTAAACTTGTGAGCACAAAGAAGTTTACATGGTTTAGGGAGGCCATGGGCCTTGTTCCTAGTGCTTAATTATTTTATGTTTTCTTATCGATGAATTTACAATATATGATGTCAAGTGGGAGAATGCTAGGATTAAGGTGTCATCAACCTTGTAAATCCTATGTAATTAATTACTCCTAATGTTGTTTGTAAACTTCCATAAGGGAAGATGTATTCACCAAGCAGTGGTCTTGTTTTAGCCGCATTTGGATCCCAGTAGCCTTGTAAAATATTGTAATTTCATAGTCAATCTGGACCATTCATCATTAGGTCACAGATCTGACGGTAGAAGTTATGTTAGGGTTTTTTTCCCTAGATGGAAACACTCTTTTCATGAGGGCATTGTATTATGGCTATGGTGTTGTAGAGATTTGAAACTGAAAAATAGGTGATGTTAGATTGAAGACTGAAGAGGAGGTTGTTAGTGATGTATTGTAAACTCTATTGAAGTTAATATAGACTGGTGCATCTTCTTGTGTGAAGTTTTTTCTTGAAAGGGTTTCTCCACGTAAACACTATGTTATGTGTTTAGTTCTTTTGTTCCTTTATTTCTTTGTATTGTTGATTTGATTTCCTATAATCTTCATTTGGTTTTGCATTGGATATATAACAGTTTAAATCAAATTTCCATTCTATAGTTGTTCGCCTTCATTTCTAATAATACATTTAAAGAATTCATCAATAACTGAAAGAAAGTATCAAAATCTTGAAGGTACACTTTACATGCACTACATGACTAATTCTAGTCACCAGCAAGGGATTAAAATGCTACACCACGCCTGGATTTCTACATCTACAATGAGTAAGAGAACACACTCAAGCAAGTTCAAGAAAATGAGTCTTCTAAGACTCTAATCACAATGCAAAACAAGAGGTCATTTTCAATTATTCATTCTAAGCATAATTCAAGTTGTCAAGCAATTACAACTTCATCACACCACGACCCCATCATCATGCAAGAAGATCATTACATTTTTTTCTATGGCATTGCCTAAGGCATCTAATAGAATTCACCTTTCTACACATGAATGACACTTCACCAAAATATCACATTCAATGAAATTACAATTACAATTTATGACACACAGTTACATACAAGCAATCATTAACCATGCCAGGATTAAGCTAGGAAAAAATCAAGCTCACAAGCCAAGATGACTTAACACATCTTCTCATTCATCAAGGAGTAATTAACATTCAACACCATACAAGAATTCACCAATCATATGTGTAATGCATTAATTAACCATTTAGATTCAAACACAGCAACATAAAAAGGGAAAGAATTCAGTTGAGACTTAAGCCCTCTATGCAACATTCTATCATTACAATGCTACAATTTTTGCTACCACATGATAATAAGCACATCCAAAATGAAATGCACACATAACAAGAGTGCAAAGTGTTAGAGGAAAATGTGAACAATAGTATTAAACAACTAAATATCTAATAACTCAATGAAATTGATGCAAATACAGTAAACAAAGATATTACCTTCATAGACCAATTTACCTCATAGCTTCCATTGTTGCCTATCTCGTATCAATCTTGTGTATGATTTTAGCTCTCAGAAGTTGTACTTCCTTGCTGTTGAAGATGACAATAGGAAAATGGTTGTGATTGGAATATGCAATGAAGATTAAACTACAAATGCAATTATAATGGAGATGGATGATTGATAATGGAGACATGGTTGGATGGTTATGATGATAATGGGATAATGCAAATGCAATGGAGATACTTTGCCAAAGGCATGCTGGTAGGATTTCTGCAAAGTAAGATTACTAAAACTTGAGATATGCAAAATGGGTGTGAGAACCTTGTTTATATAGGCTGAGGAGAGGCTAAATCCAAGTGTCAATAGATCCATGACTGGAGGAATTATCTGTGATGTGTGCAGTTGAGGAAGCTTGAGGGAATGTGTGCAAATCAGAAGAGGACAAGTGTCCAGGCTCCTTTCATGAGTTATGAGAGTTAACAGAATAGATTGAGGAGTTATCTAAATAGACTAACCAATTAAGTGGATTGATTGATTAGATGACTAGGCTGATTGGGGAGTTGACTGAATTGATTGATCAATGAACTCAATTGATTAATTAGTTAACTGATTTGATTGATGAGTTAACTAATTTGATTGGAGGATAAATAGGACATGTGGGTGAGGGAATATTAGCTAATAAAATATTAAAATATTTAATTATGTGTGCAACATGGTGAGGTGGAAAGGTGATTGACCAGTGAAGTCAATTGACTAATTAGTTAACTGATTTGATTGATGAGTTAACTAATTTGATTGGAGAAGAAATAGGACATATGGGTGAGGGGATATTAGCTAATTAAATATTAAAATATTTAATTATGTGTGCAACATGGTGAGATGGAAAGGTGATGTGGATTTATGAAATTAGAACTTTGGGATAGAGGAATTTAGGATTAATTAAATAATTTAGGATTATTTAATTATATGAGACATTAGAAGAATTAGGGTATTTAATTAAATAAATTGATTTTTATTTAATTTTGGGATAATGAACCAATCAAATAAATTAGAATATTTATTTAATTGATAGAAGAATAAGAATTAAAATAAATATTAAAATATTTACTTAATTCAACACGAAGCATTTTTAGGTGTATACACAAAGTGAAACTTCACTCAATGGGGAGATTTACATAAGAAAAACACCATAACCATGTTCTCAACACAACAAGATTAATAACACTGACATGTTTCACAAGGAATGACAAGTAGTTGGGGACTCTAGTCCATACCAACCTAATAAATCCTTTAACACACAGTTCCTTGCACAAGCCAATATCCACACTATACAATAGGGGAAAACATAATTTAGAGTCACAAGATGCAGGATTTACTAATGCTTGGTTATCTTTACACCACATTTTTCACAATTTCCATGTATATGACCCAATAACAACCCCTTTTATTTTATTTTTTTCAATTATCACAATGCAATAACACACTTAGGTTCCCACATGAATCCCAGGGAAGAATGCAATTTGGGGATAGAATTCATTACCCAAATGATCTATTCAAATAATTCAACATTTTTATTTCATGCAACTGGATAGTCAATTCACACATAGAGACATGAACTCATAGAAGACCAATTCAAGATGCACTTCATGCAAGCATTTCTAGTTACCATGCAAAAAGAGGCAAATAAAGATTCCAAATATGACAGTGGGTAAAAAGGTATGCTACTCTTGCAACATGGTATACACACCACAAGGGTACACAATGCAAGATTCATTTACATAAGCAATATCACATCACTTTTCTTTTAAATACTAGGCATATTAACAAAACATCATCTTTTTCAAAACCAAATACATTTAAATCACAAGAGAGTACACAATGTTGAATTAAAAATTCAAGAATATCGATATTATTTTTCATACAAGGGTTTGCACAGTCACACTATCAAGAGTGGTTACAATAACACCATCATGACCCCACAAAGGTCACTAAAACATTCATACACATAGCAAGGATTCTTTCTAAGCATTTAAGACATCAAGAAGGTTGTTGTCTCTCAGATTTGCACCCTTGATGCAGTTGTTAAACTTCAGCAATCTGGAGAAACATGGGAATGATCTCGAAGTGTGGGACCTTGCGAAATGAGATCAGACCTCCAGAGAAGGCCGGCTTCCTTAACTGGTTATCACCTAAAATCTACTGAACTTGTAGAGGAAAAGGGAGAAGGAATACTTTTTCAAAATGAAAGATGAAACAGAAAGCTTGAAAATAAAGGGGTGATTCACCGAGTTGAATAGAAGAACCCTCACAGTACTAAGAAAATGCACAACATAACCAGATACAGCAAGTAGACATATACAGATTCAAATGATTCTTGCAAAGGTAAGAAACACAATGATTGAGAGGAACAAAGATGTTCACAAATAGTCACATGCAGATTTACACTAAACCAGAACCAATAAAAGAGGTAAAAATAACTTGCATATATATTCAATAAGAAGGCACAGTTACAATAGCAGAAAGCTCTGTTTGGAAACAGAAAAGCCTTAATGCTAATTTTTTTTCCAACCCTATTTACATTTCATGCTATGCATATATAGCATTTCAATCTGACCTAAGTCAGTTACAAAAATTTGCTCCATGAGCTGTAACAGAAAAATATCTATGACAGAAAGGACGTCCATCTGCAAGAATTTATGGCGTAAAAATATCTAGAACAGGGGCAGGTGGGAGATATTTTGAGTCTTCAATGCAAGCTACTGGATCATCGACCCCCTCTGATAAATGCAACAAATATCTGCGTTTGTATCTTGCTAAAAATGACCGCTGAAACGTCCAGCCGATTAAACATGCAAAGCCAGATTCAAAATTTAAAAGTGAGAATATTATGCTCAAAGTCTGCCAGATGAAAGAGGAGGTAAAAATAAGCACTTTTGCCTTTTGAAGCATGCCGAAAATCGCCAGAATGAAGGAGATATGGGCGGTCAAAGTTGCAGTCAAACTGCACTTGTATATCGCTCTGCACATGCAAACTGCTTTGTATGTTTTGCCTTGTATGTGCAAATGTATGTGTAAAGATACAGTTGCAACATACAATCGCAGGCCTTTACTTTTGCATCACCTTTTTTTTCATGTATGCCCCTTCCAGGTGTCATCACCTGATTGGTCGCTAAGCAGGGCCTAAGACCATCGCTGAAAAAACTGCATCTTTCATTGGCGGTCAGAATGACCAAAAGCAGAGCGGCCGATGCACTTTGTGATGCCGAAAACCATTATACATCCCTTGCATATCTGATTGTATATGCAAACATACAATCGCAAGTATACATACCATATGGAACTCAAAAGATTATGAAGCAAGTTTGAATTTGACATCGGGTCCAGCCTTTGTATCTTTTCTTTTGCATATCGGCACATACAAGCAAAACATACATACAAGTTGCGGACCCCAAAATGACTATCCGCTGCATTTGATTCCCTAGTCGGATCTGCCTTGTATGTTTTCCCATTTGCATATTTCCCTTGTATATTGCATATACAATCGCAACATACAAGCAAAACATACATGCAATCCTTGTACATTGTAAGACTTCACTTCGGCATATACATGTAATCTTTGTATATCGCCCTTGTATATGACCCTTTGTATGTGCGAACATACAACGCGGAATATACAAAGGAAAACATGCATACCAACATGCATTTGAACTTGTACCTGGTCCGTTGTATGTGCGCTTAGTGGGCCCCAGGCTTTGTATCTTTCTCCTTGCATCTTTTCCCTTGTATGTGCCCGATATACATTTGCCTATATACATTCTCCCTTGTATATGGCCCTTGTATGTCGCCGATATACAAAAGCCTTTGTATGTCGCTGATGTATCTCGTTTATTTGCTGCCTTGTATATGCGGAACTCAATGTATCTCACCTGATATACAATCAACATTGTATCTCGAACCTTGCATATTCAGATACAAATGCCTTTGTATGTCTGATTTGTGCCTCCACTTGTATGTTTTTCCTTTTGCATGTTAAAATACATACAACAATATATACAAAGGACCCGATATACATTTGCCTTTGTATATGGCCAAGATACAATATACAATGCATATGCATATAAAAATGACCAAGCATAAAACTGAGAATTATCTGCGATGGGAAACACTTGAGGACAAAAGGTTTCTGGGTTTTTCTGGGTTTTTGGCAAAGATTCTCAAGGTGAGAATTTTGGGGATTTTTGCAAGGCACAACATGAATAATTTGAAGGATTTAAGCCTTGTAGGGTCATTTTCTAAAGGATTTTCAAGGAAAACACAAGGTGAACTATTTAACTCTAGACATAGGGAAATAGGTCAACAAAGGCAAATCACACAAAAGCAACTTCTCAACAAGCACAAGGGTCTAACTAATCTCATCAACAATGTATTCCTCAAACATACACATGTTAGGAAACATATTAGAGAACAACACATGATATCTGCAACACACAACCACAGTAAGACCCACACATGCTCAAACACAACAAATAGAAAACAACTCAAAGCTCCCAATGCTACAATTTGGGCTCTGATACCGAGTTTAATGCCCCAAGCTTACACTTAAGACATTAACAAATAGAAACTAGATGAATAAATTTTTGTGATACAAAAGTGGCATTAAGAAAGCCACACCACACACCTACGTGTATAAGGTGTCATTGCAACCTGCAATGACACACTTGACACACACACCAATGCACAATGCAAGGTGACACAAGTGGAAGACTTAAAAGCACCATGGGATAAAACATTATGGTTGGCATAAAAAACAAGACAAGGAGGAGAGTCAGGATTTCGAATGTCACTAAAAAAATCCTACAACATCCCTATTATACCACCTCTCTAATATCCTGGACATACGCGAAGCATAAGGTCAAAAATACCAAAGGTTTGAACTTCAAGGATGGACTTGCAAAAGTTCAAACTCCCCCTTTGGCCTTGCAACTTGGCTTCATAGGCAAGACTTTCCATTTAGGTTTCTTTCCTAAGTTGCAACTAACACCTAACACTACCTCAGACTTTGGCATCAGGTTGCAACTTGCAACTTGCAACACCTGCTCAACTTTAGATTTTGAGATGAAATTACATTCTACACTTGCTCAGGTTTTGGAAAAGAACTGCAATTTACACATTTGCAAAGTGTGAAGAGACTCCAATTCCCATGCTTAGGTCATCTTTGGACCTCAGGTCTAATTGTAAAATGCATCTTAGACTCCAAGTTTGGAAATCAACTCACACTATGCAAAGGTCGGGCAATAGTATGGAACAAACCACCTTCAGTGGCTTAGGATTTGGAGTCTCACTTGCATTTTACAACATGGAAAGTGTCAAGTGAACTCTAAACTTTGACCCCTTCACAACTCAAACTTCGGATCTGAAATGCATTTTGCACCATGAAAAATGCTGATAGGATTCTAAACTCCAGCCCACTTGCAATTGAAACTTCAGAGTCTAATTACAACTGGCAATTAAAACTATGTAGGCCTAATTGTAAAATAGTGAGTTGAAAAAAAACTAAGGCATAAAAACAAGGTTCTTTTTCTCGCACAACAAGGCATATCTTCCTCGATTATTGTGTTGTTACAAAATAGTTGGGGACCAAACATTCAAGGGATTGTGGGCTCCAACTTGGCCACACAATGACTTCCCAAAGGGAACAATTCCCAAGGAACAAGGGAAAGGACTATTTTGGAAGAACAAAGCAGTTAAAACCATATTGTAAAATATGACAAAAGCATTACAAAGTGCTATGCACATTCGACACCAATGTCGACACATGCCAAAAGAAAAGATAGGATCATCACAACCTATATGGGCATAATGCAATCCAACATGAAGGCATTTATAGACATGAATACAACATTATATAATTTGAAGCTAACATGCTAGAACATCATGATTTTTGTCACATCTCGACCCTTTTGACACTTTTTACAACTTGAACTGTTGGTTATTACTTTGATTGTTTTACAGCATTGGTAAATTGCGTAAGCATAATAGGTAAATTGCCATGAATTAAATGCATATATTTGAACCTAATTATTGATGGATTAAATGTATATAATTTTGGATCATGTTTTCTTGAGCTTCGTCTATGATTTTTGGAAACTAATCTTTTAATGAGAATCGAGTGCGACTGAATGCAAGAAATGCCAAGATGAGAACATGGCTGAGGTAGAATCAACTAGCCACCAGAAACAAGTGTTAGGATGGAATCCCAATACCTGCACACACACACGTAGAGCATATTGCAACATGTCATTGCATTCTTGTTTTGGTTTCACTAAGTTCCTGTGGCATAATTGTATTGTGTGAATGATTGGTGTGTTTGACTTGAGTGGATGAGATAAAGTATCTATTCTTCGTTGCTTCAATTATGTTAGTTTAAGCATAATATCATCTTGGTTTTTATAATTCCTTTCTTCATCCGAATAGATAAATTAAGTTGATGCTAATGAACACATTCATAGTTATTTTGTCTATATCGTTGGGAATATATGATTAAATTGATTTAATTATATAAATGTGTGTCTTCATATATATAATTACCTTGTGTCTTAGATAATTATAATACTTTTGTTTTATGAAGAAATAGTTAGATATAACAAAAGCTAGCATAAATGCTGTAATTTTTTTTTAATATAATTTAAATATATATTAATAAAGATCTAGTTATAACGATATGATTATACTCCTCCAAGTATATTCTATTATATGAAACAATAAATCCTCCTTATAGATATTTTTTTAAAATAAAAAACTAATTGTATAATAATAAGAAATACTTATGAAAGGATAAGAAAAAAGAAATAACGTGAGTCTAAAAAAAAGTTTAGCATGCAAATATGAGAAGTTGGTGCCATGTGCCATGCACACTCAAGAAGAACTTTGAGTTATATTTTATGGATGTGCCAATTTTAGAGGCACAAGGGTGAATAAAATAGAAGAACAAGAAGCATAAATGACACGTAGAAAAGAACAAGAGGAAGAAAAAAGCATTATTACATAGAGTAAAGGAGGACGCAAAAGGAGAGGATTTTGCGCAGCATCAGAGCCAGGTATGTTTTTGGCTATTAAGTTTCTTGTTATTCTTGTTAAAAACCTCTTTAATAGATCTTTCAGCCTTTTATCTTATGTATTCACTTGGTGCTAAAGTGTTAATTATCAACTTGTGCTTTAATTTCATTTAGCCTTGCTATTAAGTATTTCGTATACACAAATCAACAACTATGTATATTTATTTCTCTTGGCTCTATAACCTTGAAAATGGCCTTCAACGGCCTGATCTTATGTAGTGTCAACCTGTTTTACTTCTTTTCAGCCTTCTATTATTTAAATAGACTAACCACTTTTTAGAATCTACCTGTTGTTTGGTTATTTTTCTATTATTCCGACCTCATATATGAAGTTTTAGCCCTAAAAAAACTAACGCTTCAGCCTTTAACTTGTAGTTCAATCTTTCGATTGCTTTTTCCAGCCTTAACTCCTTTCTTTTGATTCAACTATCTTATTTTAAAATGACAATAATCTTCAAAGAAGAATCTGCCTATATGATTAGATAGCATGCGTTTGATTGGGGTCGGCCATTTGTTGTGCCTAAACGGCTTTGTCATTGAACTGTCAACCTTCTCTTAGTTTGTCGACCTTTGAAATTATCCTTAGATTATTTGTATTTAATTAAATTGGCTTGCTTTGTTTTCAACAGTGTCTGGCTGTGGAAACTCGGCCTAAGTTTGAAATGGAATCGCCCATCGAACACCTTATGGCTTCATCTTACTCGGCCTTCTTCTTGCCTTTTTCGCAGCTTGCTTCATGGATTGTTGTCAACCTTCTGGCAAATAACTTGCCATCCTTTTTCAACTTGCTATCTAGCTATCAATTGTTGTCGGCCTTTTCATTGTTATTGGCCTATTTTTGTTTTGAACGGCCTATAGATTTATCTGAAATAGTTTATTCCTGAATGGATTTATTTTATGTTGAGCGACCCCCATTTTTTTTGGTAAATTAACTTCTTTTATTTTTGTTCCCTTCATAGGTGTAAAATCGGCCTTATTGAATGTTTATTTAAATGACTTTCATTAATATATAAAGCGGTCTTTACTGAATTTGATATTTTTCTTTATAGTGGTTGAACTTTCTTTAATGGCCCCTGTGCAGTTTGTAAAGTTTGTGTGTTAACAAAACCCAACCAAAACCTTTTTATTTTTAGCCTAAGTAATTTTAGGGACAAAATATTTTTTCTTTTCCTTTAACTATCTATTCGAATGTATGTATAATGAATAAAGAAGTAGATGGTAGAAAAGTCTAAAGGTAATGTTTAATATTTTGATCTTGCTTGATATAAAAATTCTGGAACTATTAAAATGAGGTAGTTACTCATGTTTTTAGTTTATATTAAAAGGGTCATATTCTATACAAATAAATTCATATATACATTACATATACATATATGCGTTTGTATGACTAAACCTAGGTATACCAAATCATTTATATGAGCTCTTTTTGATAGAATATTTGCTTCGTCTCTAGTACTTGAAAGAGGAGTGTTCTTGCTTTAATTTTTGTGAGAAAGTAACTTATAAAAGGTATTTGAAATACTAAATGTTGATGCATTAGGACTAGTTATCTTTTTCTTGCTATATGTGTATGTGGGTTACTTTCGGGCTAGGATGTCGAATGTGGGCAAACAGAGAAGGCTTTTCCTCTTTTTCAAGATTTGACCGTAACTATTTTAAGTGCTTGGTCAAGCCATGTTCATTGAAATAGATGAAAGATTATCTAGCAAAACCTTATTTATATATTTCTCTGCCACATCCTGTTGTGAGATATTGCACATCATCATTTAGATTTGCATTTAGACATCATATTGCATCGAGTGTTCCCTCCTGTCAGTTGTTTCTAGGATGCTAAGTGTTTCATGCAGGGCTCGGTATCCTTCATTTTATGAAGGATTCCAGAGAACTGTAATTACTTCATGGTTGGGTGGAAAAGTACTTGGGCCATGTTCCCGTCTCGCGGCTTGCAAAAGACCGTGTGGGTTAGTGGCAGCCAGCGACAATGATTGATTTATTATTCATTCTTCTATTGTACTTGATTATTGTACCTTATTATTTGAGATGATTTATGGCATGAGAGCCAAGATGGACATTGTATATTCTTTTATAGTGCTAACACTTGGTTTATGGCACGTGGAATTATAAGATGTAATGACTTTACTACTTGATTTATCTAGATGATCTATCTTTTATTTGAGTTAATGTGATTAAGTTGTTATTTACTTCAGCAACTTTGGTTTCAAAATGCGTACTTTACATTTGGTATCAGAGATCTAGGTTTGACACTAGGGTCTTTGTCTATTACACTAAGATGTGAATTTGATGCAGGTCAGTTATCATGGATACAAGAAACACCAACCATAGTGGAGGTTCAAACAATGAGCAAAATGAAAGGAACTGTGGTGAAGCAAACAATGATCAAAATGGAAGGTTGGATCAAATCCTCACTCTCATGACCTGGCAGGGTACTAGGATGGATAATCTTGAACAAGAGATCAGAGTAAACCATGGAGGGAAAAATCAAAATGAAAATTAAATTCAAGGAAATGCAAATCAGAATCAAGGCAATGAGAACCAAAGGGATGAGGTGCAAAATCCCAAGAATGAAGGGAATGCGAACAATCACAGTAGGATTACGGAGGAGTTGGGAAAAGACCTTAAGAAGGTCTCACCACCCAAGTTTGATGGTAGGATCATCGGTGATGGAGCTGAAGCATGGGTTATCAAAATAGAAAAGTACTTCAAGCTTTGTAACCTTTCGGATGAGACTAAGGCAATGTGGGGTTCCTATCAGCTTACTAGAGAAGCAACTACATGGTGGGATAATGAGAAGGCAGATAAAAGATTATTGCCAGGTGAAATCGCTTTGGGAACTTTTACTATAGCTCTTTAGGAAAAGGTGGTTACCACAACTCTTCTTTGATAAGAAGATGACAGAGTTCCAAAATTTTACACGAGGAGGTATGTCGGTAACCCAATATTAGGAAAGGTTCTCTCACTTACTCAAGTATGTTCCACAATACCAGACGGATGAGAGATTTAGGATCAAGAAGTTTATCATGGGCTTAAGGCCTCAGATTAGAGTGGATGTGGACATCCACAATCCATTGACTATGGATACAGTCTTTGAAAAGGCTATTAAGCAGGAACAAAAACTGTAGCAAACAACCAGTTATCGCAAGTTCAGAGATTTAAAGTTTGGGAACAAGAGATCTGATGCAGAGTTTTAGGTAAGGTTGTGGTAGAAGTTCACTCAATGAACTTAGGTCACTTCCCTCAAGAGGTTAACAACGGTGTTTGTGAAGACAAAACCTACACAAGGCTATTACAGAGACTAGCCTAGGATCACTATCTAGTGTCCTCCTCTCAGGCTATCCACTTCTCAATTGTGGGGAGTCATTACTCCATCCAACCTACTTGCACAATACACCCTTTTAAAGACTCACAACCTGTTACCACACCTCTACCAATAGTAATCACACATACTTGTCATGACAGTTATGAGACCTCTGTTTTAAAGATCACTTCCTGCATTCTCTAGACAAAGAACAGTGGCAGCGATAAGACTGTTTTAGACAGTGTTTGGAACAAGGTTTAACCCTTATAGAGTTGGTTAAACATCTCAAAACTTCAAAGGACCATCAATACATCATACATACCAAACACAAGATATGAAAGACCAACTACCTACTCATATGTAGACCCTTACTGTGATTAAAGGGCAGAGGACAGCAAACAACAACTTGACTGTCCTATGACAGTCCTAAATTGACAGTTTATCCAATGTAGCCTTTTAAGAACAACAAATTTGCATTGTACTCCTATGTCTATAGGACTCTGCACATCAAACTCCACATGTATCTTCAGAGGGTAAGAACAACAATAAATTGTTGACAAAATGGTCATAACTCTGCACTAGACATGACTGTGGACATCAATTACTATTGGCTGTTTTAAAAAACAATGTTGAAGGTAGATTATCCTCTTGTAACCTTGAGAACTATTACATCAAAAAGTTTCCTCAGACCTTCAAAAGGCATTCCATATACCATACTCTTTCCAAACTACTTTATGGGCTTCCAACTGTCCTTCAAACTGCAGAACCGTATAGTGTCACAACTCTAAATAATAGCAAACTGCTTCTTTCAGTGTAGAAAGGCTTATTCTTGAAGGTTGTAAGAAAGAAATGTATTAAACTTGCATATATCAGGCATACCAAATAGTCACACAGTCTTGTCTACACCACAAGACATCAAATTCACCATTTAATGGCTGTTATTCATGGCTGTTAATAGCATTCCCAACGCTGCCATTGTTTTTTTCTAACTAGTCACTGGTTTTGACTAGCTAGAGTCATAACAAGTGCATGGAGAAGGAGTCTTCCACCTGCCAACCAAAGAAAACAATAAAACTACCCTATTTTCCTCCATCCTTCTGAAAATGATCGACACTTTCAGAGGATAGAGGGTAAATACGCCATTTTTGTGCACAAACCCCAGTTAAGAGGGTTTCAGAGTAGCTTATGTAAACCAGACTATTTCTCCCTTCTAATAAAATGTCAAGAACTCCAAAAATATAAAAAATGAAAGCTACTTTGCAGTATTAACAGATGTTAAACATTTCAACTCACAAGGAATCCGTACAAAGCCGTACAAGAGGGCTGTTTTCAGAAAAAACACAAAAAAAGACAGCTTTTTCCTTGAAAAACTCCTTATCTCCATTCATCTATGGCATGTTAACATAAAAACCAATTTTATAGGAAGTTGCCATCCTTTGCACTTCCTCTTTTGACTGTACAACTGCCCAAGAAGGCAATAAACTGATGAGAACTAGAGTTTCTAAAGAAAATTCTAAATTTCAAAAATATAACTCCTAGAAAATAGGCCTAGATTAATTCTAAAGTAGACTAGTCAATAAAATGACTAAGTCTTTTATTTTAACACAACAAATGGCTTTCAAAGCCTTAGAGGTATGAAAAATTAACTAGGAAAAACAATAAAACTATGGAGCTCCTGCACCAAGATCCCAAAACAATAACAACAACAATTAGAATAACAACTAGGGAAATAATAGTCAATAGATCCAAAACTTGAAGAAAGGTAACAACTCTTAGGATAGGAATGGTGGGAATCAGAACAGAGGTAACAAAAGAGGAAACTACAACATTAACAACAACAACCACAACAATAACCAGAGGGATAGGTCAGAGGGACCAAGAGCACATCGTGATAGATGTTATGTATGCAGAGGTGAGCACTACACCAACACTTATCCTCAAAGAACAGTAGGGCAAAGAGACATGAACCAACAGGGAGCACCGCAACACCAGATTCATGTAGCTGTGGACAATCGGCAAGCTGACTTCCAAGCAGGACCTATTCAGTTTCTAGGTAAGCTCTATGGACTACTTGTTTCTATTTTGTTTGATACTGGAGCCACTGAATGCTTTGTAGATCCAAGAGTAGTTTCAAAGTTATATGTTAGACCTGGACATATGGAAAACTCATGAATGGTTCAGTATGGTATTAGCATAAAAAAGAGGGTAGATTCATGTCTTGCATGCAGTGAGTTAGACCTTCCAAGTTTTCAAACTCAAGTCAATCTTTATGTAGCACCTTTAGGGTCTTATGATGTGATATTGGGAATCAATTGGTTAGTTGAACATAAGTCAATTGTGAACTGTGAGGATAAGGTTGTTAGATGTTTAGATGACCTAGGGAATCATGTAGAGATTCATAGTTCTAAGAGACCCCTGGAACTTAGGCAAATTTCAGCTATGTAGTTAAAGAAATCCAAAAGGAAAGGATGTTCCATTTATGTTGTCCAAGTTAACGATCTAGATAATATGGAACTATCATTTAATGACTACCCTATCCTAAGGGAATTCCAAGATGTATTTCATGTGGAGTTAATAGAGTTACCACCAAAAAGGGAGTTTGACTTCTCAATTGATTTGCTGCCAGGGACTGAGCCTCAATCTAAGGCACCCTATAGGATGACCACTATAGAATTGTATGAACTTAAAGCATAATTGCAGGAGTTGTTGAACCAAGGGTTCATAAGACCTAGTGTGTCATCGTGGAGCACACCGGTCATCTTTGTGAAGAAGAAGGATGGGACTTTGGGCTTATGTGTTGATTATAGAATGCTTAATAAGGCAACTATAAAGAACAAGTACTCGCTCCTGAGAATAGATGAGCTCTTCGATTAGATGAAGGGAGCTACTGTGTTCTCAAAGATAGACCTTAGATCTAGCTATCACCAGTTACGGATTAAGGATGAGGACATCTCAAAGACAGCTTTTAGAACTCGCTATGGTCACTACGAGTTCATAGTGGTGTCATTCGGGTTGACTAATGCTCCAACAACTTTCATGAATCTAATGAACAACATATTCAGTGATTGCTTGGATGATTTTGTACTGATCTTTCTTGATGATATTTTGATTTACTCTAAATTAGTTGAAGAACACGAGAAGCATTTGAGGATAGTATTACAATGCCTAATATAGCAAAAAATTTATGGTAATCTAACTAAGTGTACATTCTATTAGGACAAGGTGCACTATCTAGGTCATGTAATCTCAGATAAAGGGATTGCAGTTGATCTAGAGAATATTAAGGCAATAATGGAATAGCCTACACCTCATAATGTGACAAAAGTTTGAAGTTTCATGGGACTTGGAGGGTATTATAGAAAGTTTGTGGAAGGGTTCTCAACAATAGCGACACTAATTACCTCACTTCAGAAGAAAGGTAAAAAGTTTCAATGGATGGAAAGGTGTGAATAAGATTTCCAAGTGTTGAATGAAAGGCTCACAACAACTCCTATTTTGCCCATACCTGATCCTAATGGTTATTTCATAGTTATAACTAATGCTTCAGGAGAAGGTGTAGGAGGATTGTTAATGCAGAATGAGAAAGTGGTTGCATATGAGTCAAAGACGTTGAAGCAATATGAGTTAAACTATGCGCCGCATGACCTTGAGTTAGCCGCCATAGTTCATACACTTCATATGTGGAGGCATTCTCTTGGGGAAGCCCTTTGATTTGAAGACAAATCATTTAGGGCTCAAGTACATTTTTTACTCAACCTAATCTTAATGCTTGCTAGAGAAGATGGCTAAAGTTTCTTAGTGAGTACTGTTGGTACTCATTTTGACCTGGAGGTTGATTTTTCATGTTTAGAGGGTTTCTTCATTTAAACCCTATATTTTCTTGCCCATCGGCATGACCTCGCAGGTGTTTTGGCGATTAGGTTGATGGCAAGGATGGTGTCATCGCTGAGACTTTGCTTATCGGGGGGGAAGCTTATTGTTTTCTCTGACAGTTTTGATCTCACCGATGGGGATTGTGGTGTGTTCTTTGTATGTCGCTGGGACTTTGTGCTATCGGCGGAGATAATTTTTGTCCCACCGAGGGAGATGGTCAGGCCAATGAGGGTTTTTTGGGTGTTCATTAGCAGGAGTTTGCATATCGGCCAGGCAGATAGGTGATTCACCGATGCATTGGATGTTCCCGATGGAGTTTGGATTGATGTGCCATCGGCACGACATAGACTATCGGGTGAGCGGGCAGGTGTTGGGCTGATGGCATTTGTTTGGCCAATGGATATCTATCGGTGAAAGTTTGGTCTATCAGCGAGGGATCTTCTTCTTGCTCCGATGACTTAGGTCTCGCCGAATGCGGGATGCAGGGTTATTCGAAGGCATCGGCGTAACATTCTTCATCGGCTGGGAAGTTTTTGGTTTGGCCAACAGGAGCATGGAGGGTGCCATCGGGTGAACCGTGTGTATGGTCTCGCCGATGGTGTTATCGGCGTGGTGATTGTCATCGGCGAGGGTTTTTTAGGGGCCGCCGATATATGTAGTCTGGCTGATGAAGTTGTTCATCGGCGTGATGGGGGACATCGGGTGAACTACAGAATACCTGACTGATGGTCTACCTCTGGCCGATGGGGATGTTGGTGACTTGCAGAGGTGTTATCGGTATGACTTGTGTTGTCGGCGAGGATGGATTGCATTTAGCCGATAGCGTGGGTCTGGCCGACGAAGGGGCGGGGCCTAGCTTGTTGATGTATCGGAGAGACTTGGTAGATCGGCGAAGGTCTGGAGAGCTAGCCCGATGGTTCATCTCTGACCGATGGAGGGGAATGTGGAGTAGGCGTCGACGTGACCTTTGAGATCGGCAAGGAAGCTTTTGGGTTGGCCGATAGACTATGTTTGGCTGACAGAGGCTTGCAGTGCGGTCGGTGAGACAATTGAGGTCGGCGGAGGATTTGTGGGCTTGGCTGATGGTGTTGGTCTCGGTGATGGGCTTTGGGCTGAGAGGCGTGTGTCGAGCGTGGCAAAAGCACTCGACACCTTTTGTCTTTGCGACCATGCTTATAAAGCGCTAAAGGGGTTTCTGCACTATGCATGTGGGATTATTCCCCTGTGTATTTTGAACCTGCGAAGAAGCACATTTTGGTGGGAAATTCTTTTTGAACACTGTGGTGTTTTTCCTGGTGGTTGCGAGTAGTTGAGCCATCAATGGCGACAGTGCAGGGGTATGGGCGACGGGACAAGCAATCAAGTTGCCCCATTGTGGATGAAAACTCCCAGATGGTGGCACAGGGCTCGAGGCCACCCCTGTCGACTCTCCTGCCTACTGTGTTGATGACTTATGGGCGCCATTTCTCATGGGCTGTATCTGGCGGTTTTTTGTAATAGTCATGTAATTAATTGCTGTGAGGTACACTTTTTGGCCAATATAGGCAGACTGTGTTACCATTGTTGTTGTTGAAAGTTGAATATTTGGCTCTGTAACACAATACAGTTCGTTTTGGCTGCTCTGTCCATAAAAACCTGTGAGTTTATGTATCTCTTGTTGTACGTTTTTGCATGAATCCACTAATTTCATGGTTAATTCTATATGAGAAATGCTATGTTAGCATGTGTTTTGTTAATTCTGTCTCCAGTATTGCATGTATCTTTCTTCTGAGTCTGGATATTTAAGCAATGTTTGAGACTCTAGAACATAGAATTCGTGTGTTGAATATCTGATCTCTTAACTTCTGCTCAAGGGGTAGATTAAATTGTTCTTAGATTGAACATTGGGAAGGGTATACTGCAGTAGGGATGCCATAAGTATAGATAGCTTAACACTCTGTATTGGGAGATATCTGTAAGGCAGTATCATATGTATCCCCCTGAAATCTAGTTTTAGTTGTTCATGCATATCATTCACAGGTGTATGTCTACTGACTCCAGGCCCTGGATAGGCACCAATCTTGCTTTGTGTTTGTGTTACAACCATGTCCAGCTTTGCATCCAAACTTAAAGTCAAAATCAAAATCTAAAACAATCTTTAGGACATTAGAATTAGTTTTAGGATCCTCAGTCCTCTGTCTACAACTGCAAATAGGCCCAAAGCTAGCCCCTTTGCTCTTATCTTACAGTTTTGGTCTACTTACAGGAGGACTTATCTGCTTTCTGTTAGCATCCCAGCCTTGTATGTATATCCTCATAGATGTTGAGTAGGGAATACCCCCCTAGGTTTTGCAAAGCCTGAAGAAGAAGAGGAGATAAAATATAGAGTCTATCTCCTACACTGTTGGCCCCTGGCCCAGAGATCCTGTTGATCATTGATGGCTACCTTGTAGGGAAATCTGGGAATAAGCATCTAGTCTGGGAAAAAACCAACAGAAATTGGCGACTCTGCTGCGGAGTTTGTGAAAGAACCCTGATTTTCAAAAGAAAACAGTTCCGAGTAATAGGTGGCGACTCCAAAGTAATCTCCCAATCGGTCAAAGTAAAACTTATATGCAGGGGAGAAGATCCCAACAAAATCCTTTATTTGAAGAGTTACCAGTAACAAGAAGAATGATGTACAGAAGAAAGGGAGCTGTCTCAGTCAGTCATGAGGGTTCCCCCATAAAAAATGATGATATGCAAAATAACCCTAGGCCATCAGGATAGCATGTGCCTTACTTTTCAAATGCAGAAGCTGATATTCAGGGTGCATATGAGAGGCACCAGGGTGGTGGCGTGAGAATGAGGTCAGAGGTGTTCCAAGAACACCCATTTCTAGACCCTAGTGAAAGGTTTGAAGAGGCAGAGTCTCTGAGGGATGATGAAGATGAAGATTAGAATATGGTAAAACCATCCTCCTCTAGGCCTAGCAAGGAAGAACTAGCTGATGAAATTAGGAGCTTAAGGGCCGAGTTCGAATATCAGTAGGCAATAACAATCAGAGATGACCTGAGGAAGAAAGTGCAAGCTTTAAGGGCTGCCCAAAATAATTCAATTCCTACCCTTGAGAATGCAAATGTGCAGAGACATCAATAGAGAAATGAAGTGCAACATTAGCATAATGATGAGAGACAAAATGTGAATGATGCTAGGATACCACTGAACAATGTAAGAAACCAGAATGCAAATAGAAATATTAATATCAATCAGTTTGACAGACAGCCCATGCAGTTAGATAGATTCAGACAGCTGGTATTTGATGGTATTCCTGGGTATCCTAACCCCATTGACAAGCATCTAAGGCTGCAAGTGCCTAAATTTTCAGGAAACAACACAGTGTCAGGAGAAGATCATCTAAAGGCCTTTCAAAATGTCATGGATAACTTTGAGGTTGAACATGAGGATGTTTTCATGAAGTCATTCATGCAATCTTTAGTAGATGAGGCAAGGGAATGGTATAAGAATCTGCCTGACCGGAGTATTTCATCATGGGATGATTTTAAAAGGATGTTCAAGGAACAGTATGGTGACAAAACTGACCCTAGCTTTTTTGTAAATGAGTTTACCAGTATCACTAAAGGGTCAAATGAGTAGGTTGCAGATTTTAATGCAAGATTTACTAAAGTGTTAAACAAATTGCCACATCACATGAGGCCAAATGAACCTATGTACATAATATTGTATATCAATGCCTTTGATGCAAAAACTGCATATGGATTAAGAGATAAAAGTCCTGCTACTCTTAGGGATGCTTTCAGAATTGCAGTGAATATTGAGAACAATAGGAAAGCATCAGGGAAGACTAACAGGAGGGGTGATGTGAAAATTCTGCAGAATCCAAACAAGCCTCAGAACACTCAAGGTAATACATCTGCCGCTGAAGATAAGATAGACAAATTGGCAAATGTTGTTAAGGACCTAAGCTATAGACTAACTAGAAGTGAAAAAGGGATAGGTCCTGATAGCCAAGTCTATCAAAGGCAGGAAAAGAGGCCATCATTGCATGATATGCCTTATAATACTAATTGGCATAATGGTAAGCCTATATTCCCACATAACAACACAAATCAGAGGACTCAACATGTCAAAGAAACTCCTGATCCTCTAAAGAAAGCTGTAAATATTGTTGATGATACTCCATGGTGTATAATTTGTCAGATGCCACATTCACAGTCACAGTGTATGATTGCCCAGTCCTTGTGTGATAATGCTACATCTTGTAATGAATGCAATGAGCCACATTATGTGCAAGATGATGATGTTAATATGATGTCCACAAACAATGGATACCCCATTTATGATGCTGATGAGAGTACAGATGATGGAATTCAGGCCTGTCAATAGGACTTTTATGATGAAGGTAATGAAGAGAGCTATGTGTATGCTTAGAGCTCGCATAATTTTCTGAGTAACTTACAACGACCTTCTGATGAGGAAATTAGGGCCTTCACAGCTGCAGCAGTTGCTCAAGTCAAGAGCAACTACAATCTTAGAGGTAAAAATCAAGTAAGCAGCCCACATCAGCCAGAAGATGTTTCTGCAGGTCAGCCAGTGCATGGTCATAAAGGAATTGAACCACAAAAAAGGCAGTGGGGTAATAATAAACAGAATTTTAGACATAGAATAGGTCATGAATCCCAAGGACCAGAAAACAGAATCCCTCAGGCTGAAGATCAAAGTAAAGGTTCCCAAGATAAGAATGATGATCAGGGAACTATGAAAGTAAAAGCTAAATCAGTTCAGGATAAAAACAAGATTGTGGAGCAAGCTACAACTGTTATACAAAATTATGCTCCATTTGATATAGCTCAAGTCCTCTCCCAGGTAAAAGTCTCTGTTCCACTTATGGAATTGATGAAAGTGGAAGAAATCAAGAATAGGACAGTATCCCTAATTTCAGGGGTGCCTTTTCAAGCTAAACAAAATGTTCAGACTCAGGGTGAGAAACATGTCATGTATAATGAAGAAGATGAGGCTCCTGAAGTCTATTTAGGAGTGACTATGACAAAGTGTCCTTCACAAGTGGAACCATTTTATGTATCCCTGGTTATAAATGGAAAAATAATCAGAAATTGTATGCTTGACTCTGGAGCATCTACAAATGTCATGCCTTTGGCCATCATGCAACAAGCTGGATTGAAAATTGACAAGGCATGTGGAAAATGTTATGCTATGGATGCCAGAGAGGTACCAGTTATTGGAATCATGAAGGATGTAGATTTCAAACTGGCAGCATTTCCTGAAAAGAGATATAAAATGAATATAACAGTGGTTGACATCAAGCCACAGTATGGTATGTTGCTGTCAAGAAGATTGGCTGCACTAATAGGTGGAAGTATGCAGCTGGACCTGTCATATGCCATGATTCCAATGAATGGTAGGGATGTTAAGCTAATCAGAGAACAAAGATCATCAGAGACAGTGGAAGACCAAGAAGCAAAGGAACAGATATGCTTTGTAAACACTGACTGTGATAACTTCAAGGTTGTCTCAGATGATAGAGAAGATAAAAAGAAAAATGTCTGCAGTGAAGAGCTGGACCAACAGGGTCTGTGGACCATGTATTTTGATGGAGCTTGTGCAAAAGAAGGCTCTGGAGCTGGAGTTGTTTTCCTGTCTCCAACTTGTAAGCTCCTCAAATTTTCTTTCTTGTTGAGGTTTGTTTGCACAAACAATATTGCAGAATATGAGGCTTTAATCTTAGGCCTAAATATAGCTCTCAAACATGGAATCAAAATGCTAAGAGTATTTGGGGATTCTGAGCTGATTGTATCCCAAATTAGAGATAGGTATGCTTCAAAAAACAAAAGATTGAAACAATACAAGCATGCTATTTGGGATACCATTGAACTCTTTGATGCATTTTCAATAGGCTGGGTAGAGAGATCAAAGAATGTTATGGCTAATTTCTTAGCTAATGTTGCAATAAGGCCAGATGACATCACTCTGTTAGATGTTACAAATGTAGAAGTTAAAATCAGGCCTGCAGTACCAGAAAATATATGCAGTTGGCAAGTGTTTAATGATGATAGGGATTTGTTAAAATTTTTGCACTACATAGATGAATATGAGAATCAAGAAATTGATTTCCAAGCTTTTGTAGAGACTATAGATGGAAAAGAAACTCTTGTGGGGAAGGAGATAATTCAGTTGAAGACTAATAAAATCCCTAGAGGGTTAGTAGCTTTGGAAAGAGCTTTTGACAGTAGAGACAAATTGGTCACAAGGACATCTTCCACAAATAAGGAAGATTTAGAAGAGATAAATTTGGGAACATCTCAGGCCCCTAAGAAGGTATATATTGGTAAACAGCTCAAACCACACATCAGGAATATGCTGATTGCATTACTGAAAAGGTATAAACATGTTTTTGCTTGGTCATATGAGGACCTAAAAGCCTATAGGGAAGATTTATTCCAGCATGAGATCCCATTGAAGCCTGAAGCTAAGCCATTTAGACAGAGGCAAAGACCTATTAATCCTACCTTAGCTCCAAAGATGCGAGAAGAACTTAAAAAGCTTAGGGAAGCTGGAATAATTGTGCCAATCAGACATTCAACTTGGGTGTCTAACCTTGTCCCAGTCAGAAAAAAGAACGGTGATATTAGGCTTTGTGTTGATTTCAGGAACTTGAATGTATCCTCTTTAAAGGATAACTATCCACTGCCTAATATGGAAGCTATGTTGCAGAGAGTGACTGGTTGTGAACTCTTATCCATGATGGATGGATTTTCAGGTTATAATCAGGTGAAGGTAAAGGAATCAGAACAGTATAAGACTACCTTCACCACTCCATGGGGAACTTATGTATATGTTAGAATGCCATTCGGACTAACAAATGCAGGTGCTACATTTCAAAGAGCAATGGATGTTGCTTTTGCAGGGTTGATTGATTCAATCCTAGCTGTATATCAGGATGACTTGACTGCATATTCAAAGAAGGAAGAGCAGCATTGTTTGCATCTAGAGCAGATTTTCATAAGAGCACTAGAGTATGGTATTTCTTTAAATCCAAAGAAGTGTGCCTTTGGGGTAGTTGAAGGAAAACTCCTAGGGCACATTGTTTCCAAGGATGGAGTTAGGATAGATCCAGAGAGAGTGGCTGCTATTGACAGAATTCAAATGCCAAAAACTGTAAAAGGAGTTCAGTCCTTCTTTGGACAGATAAATTTTGTTAGGAGATTTGTTCCCAACTTTGCAGAAACCACAAGGAACATTTCCAAGATGATGAAGAAGGATGCAACTGTCAATTGGGAAAGTGAAGCAGTAGAATCATTTTAGAGTATCAAAGAGGCAATCAAGATGGCCCCTGTTCTTAAATCTCCTGATTTTTCTAGGCCATTCCAAGTATTTTCGTTTGCTTCCTTTCACACTGTTGCTACGTGTTTGCTACAGAAAAATGAAGATGGTTTTGAATAGCCCATAGCTTTCTTCAGTATGTCCTTGCAGGCTTCTGAGTTGAAGTATGATATTATGGAAAAACATGCATATGCACTAGTCAGAGCCATCAAAAGTTTTAGACCATACCTGGTAGGATCACGTATAATTGCATATGTACCCCATGCAGCAGTCAAAGACATATTCACTCAATAGGAGGTGACCGGAAGAAGGTGCAGATGGATAAACAAACTGCAAGAGTTCAACATAGACATACAAATTACCAAGTTGGTAAGAGGACAAGGATTAGCCAAGATAATGGCACAGTCAAACTTGGAAGCATGCCAAGTTAATGCAGTCCAAAATGAGAGTGTAAATGTATCAAGATCTGAATGGTACAAGGATATTATCTACTACTTGCAAAATCTGAATTGTCCTTCCCATTTTAGTGACAGTCAAAAGAGGACTTTAAAGTTACATGCAATCAGGTATGTTATTGTTCAAGGTGAGCTATACTGGAAAAACCCTGATGGTGTGCTGCTGAGATGTGTGGATGAGGATATGGCTAACAATGTTTTGATTGATATGCATAAAGGATTGTGTGGTGGACATTATACTGCCCAAACAACAACTCATAAGACTCTCAGAGCAGGATATTGGTGGCCTACTCTCTTTTCAGATGCACAAAGGTTAGTAAGGAAGTGTGACCCTTACCAAAGATTCTCAGGAAAATTGAGATATGATGGTGCTTTACCCCTCAGAACTGTAACTGTGGATGCTCCATTTCAGCAATGGGGAATTGACTTCATAGGGGAAATTGCAGACAAGTCAAGTGGGGGACACAGTTGGATTTTGGTGGCAACTGACTACTTTACCAAATGGATTGAGGCCATTCCAACTAAGAGAGCTACAAGTAAGGTGGTGATGGATTTCATACTGGAAAATGTTATCATCAGGTTTGGAGTACCATTCAAGATAGTCACTGATAATGCTATGTGTTTCAGATCAGGTGAATTTGTTGATTTTTGCAACAAATATGGGATCAATCTATCATATGCATCACCATACCACCCACAAGGAAATGGTCAAGCAGAATCAAGCAATAAGAGCATCATGAAAATTATCAAGAGGATGCTAGACAAGAACAAGAGAGCTTGGGACTCAAAATTAAAGTTAGCAATATGGGCTGATAGAGTGACAGTAAAAAAGGCTATTGGAATGTCACCCTTTGAGCTAGTATATGGTGCATCAGCCAGATTGCCCATAAACAATCTCCTACCAGTTTACAGATTCATCCAGGAAAATGATGAGGAGATTGAAGACTCCATGACAGAAAGAGTGAATCAGCTGGTTATATTAGATGAGAATAGAAGGAAAGCACACCAGATTAACCTTAAGAGACAACAAGATATGAAATATCAGTTTGATAGGAGAGCTACAAAAAGGAAGTTTCAAGTCAATGATCTGGTGCTCATATGGAATGCAAAAGGTCAAGAAAAGGGTAAACATGGTAAATTCAAACCCTTATGGATGGGCCCATATCAGATTTGCAGCATTCATGGTGAGGATTCTTATTTCCTCCAGGTCCTGGATGGTGAAGTTCTAGAATTGCCTGTGCATGGCCAATTCCTTAAGTTCTATTTTGCATAGATCACTTGTCGCTGTGCACATTTGTAAAAATATGTATATAGTGTAAATGTCTTGTACATGTTCGTGCCTTTTTGGTTTTTGCCTGGTCTGCCTAGAGATCTGGTTCTCGCTGCAGGTTTTCACCTGCACGTCCCCATTCGGAGCCAGTGTTGGTACTCATTTTGACCTGGAGGTTGATTTTTCATGTTTAGAGGGTTTCTTCATTTAAACCCTATATTTTCTTGCCCATCGGCATGACCTCGCAGGTGTTTTGGCGATCAAGTTGATGGCAGGGATGGTGTCATCGCTGAGACTTTGCCTATCGGGGGGGAAGCTTATTATTTTTCTGACAGTTTTGATCTCACCGATGGGGATTGTGGTGTGTTCTTTGTATGTCGCTGGGACTTTGTGCTATCGGCGGAGATAATTTTTGTCCCACCGAGGGAGATGGTCAGGGGGATGAGGGATTTTTAGGTGTTCATCGGCAGGAGTTTGCATATCGGCCAGGCAGATAGGTGATTCACCGATGCATTGGATGTTCCCGATGGAGTTTGGATTGATGTGCCATCGGCACGACATAGACTATCAGGTGAGCGGGCAGGTGTTGGGCCGATGGCATTTGTTTGGCCGATGGATATCTATCGGTGAAAGTTTGGTCTATCGGCGAGGGATCTTTTTCTTGCTCCAATGACTTAGGTCTCGCCGAATGTGGGATGCAGGGTTATTCGAAGGCATCGGCGTAACATTCTTCATCGGCTGGGAAGTTTTTGGTTTGGCCGATAGCTTTGGTCTGGCTGACGGGAGCATGGAGGGTGGCCATCGGGTGAACCGTGTGTATGGTCTCGCCGATGGTGTTATCGGCGTGGTGATTGTCATCGGCGAGGGTTTTTTAGGGGCCACCGATATATGTAGTCTGGCCGATGAAGTTGTTCATCGGCGTGAAAGGGGACATCGGGTGAACTGCAGAATACCTGACTGATGGTCTACCTCTGGCTGATGGGGATGTTGGTGACTTGCGGAGGTGTTATCAGTATGACTTGTGTTGTTGGCGAGGATGGATTGCATTTAGCCGATAGCGTGGGTCTGGCCAACGAAGGGGCGGGGCCTAGCTTGTTGATGTATCGGAGAGACTTGGTAGATCGACGAAGGTCTAGAGAGCTGGCCCGATGGTTCATCTCTGACCGATGGAGGGGAATGTGGAGTAGGCGTCGGCGTGACCTTTGAGATCAGCAAGGAAGCTTTTAGGTTGGCCGTGTTAGCACTCATTTTGACCTGGGGTTGATTTTTCATGATCAGGGGGTCTCTTCATTTGAACCCTTTATCTTCTTGCCCATTTTTCCTAAGTATTGGACCTCCTCAGCATTTTTTCAGCTGCAGCATCATATTTTCCTGAGGAGGAGGTCATCATCATCATCTTGTCTTCGATGATGGTCTGCATTAACATGTTTGCTTCGACTTGTTTTTCATCGTCATCATCATATTTCAATATCGGGTGATGTCTGGATATCATCCTGATCCTGCTGATGAGCTACGGTGCGCCCTGATTTGCTTGCGGGGGTGATTTTTCAAGTATCCGGTGATCTTCCAATTATCACCTTGCCCAAACATGATGATGATGTTGCCCCGATATTCTGAAGGGGTTATTCTTTGAGTTGTTCGACCTGACTTGTTTTTTCTTAAGGGTCGTCGTCATCATCATCATATTTCCAGTTATCACCATGTTGCTTGCGGGGGTCATCATATTTTCTGCCTTCATGATATTTCGCCGGGGTGATATTTCTGTCATCGGGTGATCTTGGTTATGATCATCCTGATGATGTTGTTGAAGAGTTCTAAGTGCGACCCGATATTCACTGGGGTCATCATATTTTGAACGTCAGGATGATCTTAGTCAATATCATCCTGATGATGTTGTATCACTTCTTGTTCGTTGTTTTGTCATCCTGATGATGCTGACGTCATTCTTATGACAGGGTGATATCTTTTTCTCTGCCTATCTGCATCATGATATTTCCGAAGGAGGGGGTGATATTTTCATATCACTCGGGTGTATGTTTGTTCCAGCGTCATGATGATGCTGATATCAAGGAGATATCCGCCTGCCGGCTTCGTGTATTATCTAGTGGGGGTGATCTTTTCAAGCATCATCATATTCATCTATCGCCCCGATCTTATAGTGGAGCTACAGTGCAACCTGATATTTGTGCATCAGGATGATATTTCCAAATATCCGGTTGTCTTCCGAATATCATCCTGATGTGGATATGATGATGACGTCATCAAGGTCCGGGGGGGGTCATATTTCTAACACTGATCATCTTGAGGAGATCTCCCGATATTTGCAAACATGATGATGACGTCATCCGGATATGAGGAGGTGCGCAGTAGGTAGATATGATGATGACGTCAGCAGGATATGATGATGATGTCATCAGGATGTTCATCGGCCAGACTTTTGGTATAAGCTCAGCAGGAGGATGTTCCTCCGATGGATCAGGTTGTGTGGATGAAGGCGATTATCATGCAGTTATGTTGCAATATGATGCTGACGTCAGGGTGATATTTCAAGCAACAGGATATCATGCTGCTGGAGGATGATGATGATGAAGTCTTATACTAGTGTCGTCAGGAGCAAAAGCACCGACATCATATATGCTCATGACCTAGTATATAAAGTGTTAAGGAGGTTGCTGCAGGGTGCATGTGGGATAATTGGTATCCTGCATTTTGAAATATCATGATGATGAATCTCGGCGGGAAATGGTTGCGATGCAGAATTAATGTTCTTCCCGAGGCCGCGGGTTGGTGCGCCATCAATGGCGATTGTTGCAGAGGTATGGGCGATGGCGTGGGCGGATCTGGTACCCGATTGAGGGTGTACATCAGCGGACAGTGGCGCAGGGCTCGAGAAATCTTCCTGTCTCCTCCCCTACCTGCTGCATTCAAGTTTGGGCACCAATCTGGTAATGTTTGAGCGCCATCTTTCTGATACTGTGTATCTGGCGGGATTTTCGGTCAACCATGTAATTAATTGCTGAGCACCTACCTGGCTGTTATAAGCAGGTTGTGTTGCTCATTTGTGGTTGTTGAAAGTTGAAGATTTTTGGCTCTGTAATTCATAACAAGCTGATCTGGTTGCTCTGTACAGCTTACCTGTGAGTTTATGTATCTCTTGTTGTATGTTTTTTGGCATGAACCCACTGATTTCATGATTAAACTTATATGAGAAATGCTATCTTAGCATGTGTTGTGTTAATTCTGTCTCCAGTATTGCATGTATTCTTCTTCTGAATCTGGATATTTGGGTAATGTTTAGATTCTAGAGCATAGAATTCCTATGTTGAATGTCTGATCTTTTAACTTCTGCTCAAGGGGTAGATTAAACTGTTTTCAGGTTGAACATTGGGAAGGGTATACTACAGTAGGGATACCATAAGTAGAGATAACTTAACACTCTATATTGGGAGATACCTGTAAGGCAGGTATCACATATATCCCCTTGAAATCCAGTTTTAGCTGTTTATGCTGATCATTCACAGGTGTATGTCTACTGACTCCAGGCCCTGGATAGGCACCAATCATGCTTTGTTTTTGTGTTATAACCATGTCCAGCTTTGCATCCAAACTTAAAATCCAAATCAAAATCTAAAACAAACATTAGGACATTAGAATTAGTTTAGGATCCTCAGTCCTCTGTCTACAACTGCTAATAGGCCCAAAGCTAGCCCCTTTGCTCTTATCTTTCAGTTTTGGTCTACTTACAAGAGGACTATCTGCTTTCTGTCAGCATCCCAGCCTTGTATGCATATCCTCATGGATGTTGAGTAGGGAATACCCCCCTAGGTCTTGCAGAGCCTGAAGAAGAAGAGGAGATAAAATATAGAGTCTATCTCCTACACTGCTGGCCCCTTGGCCCAGAGATCCTGTTGATCACTGATGGCTACCTTGTAGGGAAATCTGGGAATAAGCATCCAGTCTGGGAAGAAGTCAATAGGCCGATAGACTATGTCTGGCCGACAGAGGCTTGTGGTGCGGTGGGTGAGACAATTGAGGTCAGCGAAGGATTTGTGGGCTTGGCCAATGGTGTTGGTCTCGGCAATGGGCTTTGGGCTGAGAGGCGTGTGTCGAGCGTGGCAAAAGCGCTCGACACCTTTTGTCTTTGCGACCATGCTTATAAAGCGCTAAAGGGGTTTTCGCACTATGCATGTGGGATTATTCCCCTGTGTATTTTGAACCTGCGAAGAAGCACATTTTGGTGGGAAATTCTTTTTGAACGCTGCGGTGTTTTTCCTGGTGGTTGCGGGTAGTTGAGCCATCAATGGCAGCAGTGCAGGGGTATGGGCGATGGGACAAGCGATCAAGTTGCCCCATTGTGGATGAAAACTCCCGGATGGTGGCACAGGGCTCGAGGCCACCCCTGTCGACTCTCCTGCCTATTGCGTTGATGACTTATGGGCGCCATTTCTCATGGGCTGTATCTGGCAATTTTTTGTAAGTCATGTAATTAATTGCTGTGAGGTACACTTTCTGGCCAATATAGGCAGACTGTGTTACCATTGTTGTTGTTGAAAGTTGAATATTTGGCTCTGTAACACAATACAGTTCTTTTTGGTTGCTCTGTCCATAAAAACCTGTGAGTTTATGTATCTCTTGTTGTACGTTTTTGCATGAATCCACTGATTTCATGGTTAATTCTATATGAGAAATGCTATGTTAGCATGTGTTTTGTTAATTCTGTCTCTAGTATTGCATGTATCTTTCTTCTGAGTCTGGATATTTAAGCAATGTTTAAGACTCTAGAACATAGAATTCGTGTGTTGAATGTCTGATCTCTTAACTTCTGCTCAAGGGGTAGATTAAATTGTTCTCAGATTGAACATTGGGAAGGGTATACTGTAGTAGGGATGCCATAAGTATAGATAGCTTAACACTCTGTATTGGGAGATATCTGTAAGGCAGGTATCATATGTATCCCCCTGAAATCTAGTTTTAGTTGTTCATGCATATCATTCACAGGTGTATGTCTACTGACTCCAGGCCCTGGATAGGCACCAATCTTGCTTTGTGTTTGTGTTACAACCATGTCCAGCTTTCCATCCAAACTTAAAGTCAAAATCAAAATCTAAAACAATCTTTAGGACATTAGAATTAGTTTTAGGATCCTCAGTCCTCTGTCTACAACTGCAAATAGGCCCAAAGCTAGCCCCTTTGCTCTTATCTTACAGTTTTGGTCTACTTACAGGAGGACTTATCTGCTTTCTGTCAGCATCCCAGCCTTGTATGTATATCCTCATGGATGTTGAGTAGGGAATACCCCCCTAGGTTTTGCAAAGCCTGAAGAAGAAGAGGAGATAAAATATAGAGTCTATCTCCTACACTGTTGGCCCCTGGCCCAGAGATCCTGTTGATCATTGATGTCTACCTTGTAGGGAAATCTGGGAATAAGCATCCAGTTTGGGAAAAAACCAACAAGTACAACTTTGGGATTGAGTACATTAAAGGAAAGAGAACAGAGTGGCAAATGCTCTTAGCAGAAGAAGACATCTGGTAGCCATGGTTACTACAAGATCAGATTTGAGACAACACGTAATTCATAATTTGCAAGGGGATGAACATTATGACAGAGTAAAGTAAGCTTTATAAGAAGATCCCTTGGATCATCGATTTGATGGTTATGTGATTGATATCAAGGAATGATGTACATTCCAAACTAGAGGGAATTGAGAAAGTTAGTTCTAGAGGAGATCCACAACACACCATATTTGGGGCACACAAGATTGAGAAAAATGGTAGAAGGGTTGAGACCTTTATGTTTTTGGCCTAGACTTAAGAAAGATGTAACAAAATTTGTGGCTTAATGCTTGGAGTGCAAGTGAGTCAAGGCTGAGCATGTGCATCCAATGTTGGTGTAATTAAATATTTAATTACACTTTAATAAGTTTACTTAGGGCTTATTTTTAGTCTTACGTTATTATTAAGTCATATTAGGGTTTTATTTAACTTGAAAATATAAAAGCAAGTTGTCACATGTAATTCGTTATTCTTTTTCATTAATTGCATCCATTTTATTGGGCAAATACTCTCTTATGCTTTTTTTCTCTACAGAAGGTTAATCTTTGGTTTGTAGAAGATTTTGGCATTTCAGCTTTATCATAAACTTCAACATGGTATCAAAGCGGATCTATAGTCTCCTCAAATTTGAGAAAAAATTCGCATAGAGTCTTTTGTTGGCTGCTTTTTAGAGTAAAATCGTCATTCTCATTGAATCCAGAGTAGGTAGAAAAGGTAGATTTGTCTTTTGTTTGGCTGAATTTGGTCTGGGGAAGCCAAATCTGTGAAGGTTTCAAGAGTGTTTTTTTAGGGATCTAACCTGAGAGTTTTTTTGGAGCAATTTCACGAAATCAGGCATAACTTTCTCATACGAACTCCATTTTTTGAAAACAAGATATTTATAGAAAGAGGACTCAGAAACTCTATCTGGATATCTCTTAGTTTTTGCAGAAATGGCACATATTTCAAGAAAAATAGATCGCAATCTGCGTCTCTATTTTTAGCCTCTACTTGCTTTTTTTTGCCTTTTAAAACCCTAGAGGAGCAGTTTTACAAAATTGGCTATAACTTGGGCATACAGTGTCAAAATTTTGCAAACAAATAGGCATTGGAAAGATGATTCTGTGCTCTACACTGTGGTCCACTTAATTTTTCTAGAAAATTTCATCAGGTATCTGATTTGTTTGCTTGAAGTCAGATCTTATTTTTTCAATTTTGTTTGGAGAAAGTGCATGCAAGTGGCCAAATTGTTTTTGCACAAGGGGGAATATTCTTGCATTGTGAGGGATATATTGTTGTTTACTATCCTTTTTCTATTCCCACATCATGGATCAACCCAAAATTGCTCCTCTTACCCCATATAATTATCATGGGTGGAAGAAAGCAATCGAGATCCATCTAAAGAAATTGGGGTTATACAGAGTGACTATGGGCTCAAAAATTGAACCTACAGAGGCTGCTGAAAAGAGGAAATGGTTTAACAGGTGTGATGAGGCCTTTTATACATTATGTCAGTTGATTTCACCTAATCTACTCTTTTATGTTGATTCTTGCTCCACACCAAATGAAGTATGGGCCCAATTAGAGCTTTTGTTTGGCAAGCAGGATACTTTGAGGAGTTTTCAGTTGGAGAATGAGCTTATTGGTCTAAATCCTATGGATTTTGATAGCATCCAAGACTTCTTCACCAAACACAAATCCCTTAGGTTGCATCTCACACAGTGTGGTATTAAGAGAGAGGACACCCAATTGATTCTCTCCATACTTGCTAAGCTTGGTTTAGATTATTCTATTTTTGTCTCCACATTCTATGCTACCATGGATGCTCTTGGAACTAAATTCACAATGCCTTCACATGATGACTTTGCTACATCACTCACTAGGGAACATGCAAAATTGGTTCAGATGGGCACATTGAAGTCTACAAAGCCTCATGCACTTCTTGCAAGTCAAGGCACCAAAGATGAAAAGGCTTCAAGTGGTAAGGAAAAGAAATAAAAACTCAAACACCACGAACAAGGAAAGGAGTCTACTTCACATGCACCTCCTGTTTCATCTTCATCCAACAAAAAGGAGCAATCTAAGGAGCTACCCACATGCAACCATTGCAAGAAACGTGGGCATGATGATATTGTTTGCTGTCGCAAGTAGATAGATGAGCTGAAGAATCTTGTTAAGAAAATCAGTGTTGGTTCTCCTTCAGCTTTAATTTCTAGTTCATCCTCTTCGACTCCTTCATCACATCAATCAGGATCTACTGAGATAGGCCATGCTGATATTGCTAATGGAGCTGACAAATACAAAGGTAAGGCACTTTGTGCCACTACATCTCATGGATCAGGTAAATGGCTTATTGATTCAGGAGCCTCTCACCACATGTCTTCCACTTTGTCTATGTTTTCTACTTTTGAGCCTTGTGATATGACACAAATCTTAATGGATAATAATAATTACATGAAGGTGATAGGAAAGGGATATATTGATATTGAAGGGGGTGCTTTTCATGATGTATTGTGTGTGCCTTCCTTATCACATACTCTGCTTTCCGTCTATCAGATTACTCATAGTGGTGCAAGGAAAACTATAGAATTCACACCTGATCTAGTTATCATTAGAGATTTGG
Organism: Cunninghamia lanceolata; assembly: GCA_027924645.1. Taxonomy (NCBI): domain Eukaryota; kingdom Viridiplantae; phylum Streptophyta; class Pinopsida; order Cupressales; family Cupressaceae; genus Cunninghamia; species Cunninghamia lanceolata. The sequence goes on from BSBN01001170.1 coordinate 1,562,840, forward strand.
AGACCACAGAGATTCTTGCTACTAGGGCGGTTGATCATGCATCTTGGTTATATACCTTTTTTGATTTTGCTCCAAATGATGGTTCTGATCCTTTGACTGTTGATCACACTTCTTATGTGAATATTACTTCTGAGAAGAAGTTTGGGTATTTGAATCTTGGTATTCTTGCTATTGATTCATTTTTACATCACGGTGCCCTTCATTCTTGTTCTCCACATCCTGTTTCTATTGAGATTGATGCTTCTTTGGATGAGTAGGATGATGATACTCTTGAGGGCTTGCAGTCCCTCTTTGCTAACAATCATGGCACTACTCTTGTCAGTCATATTCTAACTTTGGAGACACTTGATTTAGAGGTTCCATTTTGTCCTTAGTTGTCACCTTCATGGATTCAACAGGTTGTTCCTGGCTTTGTTGTGGCATCTTCAGATTTTGGCATGTGGACACTCATCCAGTCTTCAGAGGCATTCATCTTGAGGTCACCTACTTCACAGGTTGTTCTATTTATTTCTAAGGGAAGACATGTGATTTTCCATAAGTGGATTTGCTTTTGCATTCGTGTTTGAGCATCCTATTCTGCTTCTAGAGATTCTACAATGTTGGAGATCTTATTGCCTCTATCTTTCCCTCTTATGGGGGGGCTCATGATTGTATTCTTGTGATGGATTCAATCCTTGGGCGGTCTTAGTTGAAGCCCTTCTTCCATCACTTGTACATATTTATTTGCATGTTTTTTGTATGTTTTTTCTCTCTTTTGGAGAGGGTTTTTTTCCCACAGGGGCTTTCTCCTTTTCTCCACCTTATGAGAGATTCTTGTTGTTCATGGGTACCTAATATGGCCTTGTAGCCGGGACCCATTCTTGCATTAGTTGCATGTCTTTCATTTCTCCCTAAGTTGCACTTATGGGGGTGTTAATGTAATTATATATTTAATTACACTTTAATAAGTTTACTTAGGGCTTATTTTTAGTCTTAGGTTATTATTAAGTCATATTAATGTAGACACCCAAATTTGTCCATGTCCTGCAACACCTAGTTAAAAACATCACTTAGACATCATGTAGCATTTTGTTCTAATCCCACTCTTAATCCATCCTTAATCCATTAGCCAATTAATTAAATAAATTTTATTTATTTAATTAAAATCCCATCTTAATCCTATCCTTATCCCACTTTCCAATTAATTAAATAAAATTTATTTATTTAATTAATTTCCCATTCATATCCCAATCCTATCCTAATCATCTGCCCAATTAATTAAATAAATTTTATTTATTTAATTAATTTCCCTCACATATCCCATCATTTATCCTCACCTCTCACCACATTTCGACACTTGTCCACCTCTTAATTGAATTATGTGTGGTAGTACTACATTTTTTATTTAATATCTTTCACATGTAGTACTTTTTATATATACAATCACACATGTAGTACTTTTTTGTGTACACAATCATATATGAGCCTTATCTTCCTTTGTACACTTGTCACATGACTACAACTCCCTTAAAGAGTGGGAATAACTAATCAATCCTAGTCATCCACATCAATCATTTAGCCTTTCAATCTCAACCATCCATTTGAACCAAGGCTTTTCTATAAATCAACCCTCTCCGAAGCCATTAGCATGCATTAAGTCTTGAGTATCTTTATGGTGCCGAAATAACATTAGAGCCTTTGCATCATTACATCTATCATCTTCCATCTTCCATCTATCAATATTCCATCTATCATCTCAATCCTATGCAAATGTTATGCTGTTGAATTGTGAGCAACCAACATATCAACTCAATCAATCTATCTATCTTGCATCTATCTATTTGAGGTATTGAAGATTTGGATTAGGTAATGCATTTCATTTGTTTTATCCTTTTCATTTTATCCAAATTTTTCATTATACATTTTGGTGAACCTAACGTGAACATGCCCTATTAGATCTAATCATTAGTTTTTGTAGCTTTTTGTCGCAAAAATTTGCCTTTTTCTAACCCTAGTTTGTCAAGATTTGGATGAAAATGTATGTAGATGATCTCCTAGCTCAAATCTAACCTCACCATTACATCTGGGAGGCTATTTCCATAAATTTTGAGTACAAATTTGCCTAGATTTCGTGAAGAAAAGAGCGTTTAGTGAAGAAACTCGCATTCGAGCTGTAGAAAATCACTTTTAGCATTTTTGCCTCGCTTTTGAGCAAAAACTAATTGCTTTTGAGCAAAAACCAGTCACTTTTGAGCAAAAACTAGTCGCTTTTGAGCAAAAACTAGTCGCTTTTGGCATTTCTGCCTCACTTTTGAACAAAAACCAGTCACTTCTAGCATTTCTGCGTCGCTTTTGAGCAAATAGTGGTCGCTTTCGGCACTTTCAACATCGCTTCTAAGCTAATAGTGATTGCTTCTAGTCTATAGTGGGTCGCTTCTGATCAAAAAGTGGTCGCATCTGGTTGTTTCAGTCGCTTTCAGAAATTTAGGGTTTTTTGTTAACATTTGATTTTGCAGGTTGTTGTACTGGATTTTTATTGATCAATCAGGGGTTCTAATACACATTTTGCATGTCTCTGATCATCATATCATCTGCCAATCAATTTGATTAGGGTTTTTTATTTTATTGAGCTAACACCCTTGGTTTTGCAAGATCTTATCAATTTATCATTCTAGGGTTTTCAATTTATCAATCTGTGGTTGCAGGGAGTCCATCTAATCATATTTCATCCACTGGATTTGATATTCTAGGGTTTGCAATCTCTTATAGTCATTTTTTTATGATCCTAACCCTAATTGTGCAGAAATAGGAATTTTTAAGCATCTGGTAAGTTTGCTTCGCTTTTGAGCGAAAACTACTCACTTTTGGTAAATTTCCCTCGCTTTTGAGTGAAACTACTCGCTTTTTGGCAAAAAATTTAGCTCACATATGATCAAAATTGCATCGCTTTTGGCTCTGTAACTCGCTTTTGGTTGCTGTCATTGTGGATTTTGTTTTTTCTATCATAACTTTCATATACGGAGGACAAATCACGCAAACTGGGACTTGTTGGAAATCTAAGAGGATGAACTTCGCAACAGAGCAGGTTTTATCAGGTGACTATATCATTTTACCATTTTTTATCAGTCAAAGTCAAACTTATTTTTAAACTTTAATTGAGCATATCGTGAGCAAAATCAATTGGATTTCAACGATTTTTTTTTAAAATTGCTTAGAATCTCTTGAACTTTCTGTTTATGCAATCCATTTTTCTTTATCAGATCATTTTCATCAGATTTCATCTTTTTCACATAATCATCTTCTTTGCAAGTTTACTTGGTCATTTTGCGATTTTGTGGCTTGTAGCGGCATCAAAGGAGTTGGAGCAGCATTTGGATCAATCAAAACAAGTGGGAAAGTGAAAATGATTAGGTACACTCATTTCATCTCTCATCTCTTAATCATTGTTTGATCACACATTTAGATTTTGGGCTTAAAATGAACATTGTTTGCAATCACATCAAAAATTGGGCTTAAAACGAACAAGCGTCTTCCTAAACATTTGGCTTTGGATCTAAAATGAACAAGTGCTTGAATTATCTTCTACACATCTCATTTTCTAAGGGGAGATTAACAAGTGCAAGTGTGAATCAAGTGATGGCTCACTTGGTTTGCTTTTGTTTACCCTATTTAGAGGCCTGCTTGGAGACACACCACTCCAAGGGATGACCTCAACCGAGGCTAAATCGAAAGACACCCTCATTGGGAGTTGTAAATCTTGTCACTCTTGGCTAAGCCCCAAAGAACTTTATACTTTTGGGAAGTGAAGGTGAAGGGTGGGTTACCCCTTTCTCCCAGCTATGTGGCAGGATTTCGCTTTCAATTCCTTAGTCAACCTCGTGCAATCTAGCCTACTACCTAATTGGCCATACCCACTTGACTAGACATTAGGCTTGTGATGTGTTTTCAAGTGCTTTCTTAATAATCAACACATTTAACTTTCAAGATTAAAATTGTTTATGTGTCTTGCGTGAGTGATTCATGTGTGTATATGCATACTCATTTGTTTGAACATTGCCAAATCAAGCTCTAAACACCAAACACATAAACAAGTCATACTACACATCATACCCAAATCAATTTCATCCTAAAAACATCCAAATCAATTTCATCCTAGTCACCCTCATCCTAATCATCAAATCATCATCCAAACAATCCACATCATCATTGAATCATAATCAAGCACTTGCCAAAAAGGACTTAAGACTTAAACACTTGTGTGACACCATGCCAAAATTAGAAGACCTAGCACTAAAACTCATTTTTAGACTTCACAAAGTTCAAGCAAGCCAATCACCTCTAGACCAACAAATCATTCAAGAGGCCAATGACATGATTCAACAACTTCAATCTCAAGCAAGCCAATCACTTCAACTACGACAACTCATAGCACACACACAACACCTCATGGCCACTTGTCAATCACAAACCCAACAAGCACATCATCCTCTATCCATTCACTATCAACAACCAACGCCACCTCAATCTTACATGTCATCACCCTCAACTTCATACCAACCATTACCCTATGCAATCTCTCCACCACAATGCCATCAACCAATTCAACAATTTCAACCATCACATCAACACATTCAACTACAACAACATCAACCAATTCAACAAATCCAACCATCACAACAACCCATTCAACAATTCCAACAACAACAAATCATATCACAACAACAAATCCAAACACCATCTCAACCTCAACAAATTCCACATCAACCTTACATGTCATTCACTTCAACTTCATACCAACCTAATTCATCCACCTATCATGTCAATGCCACATCAACATATCCACCAACATCACAACATGTGAGCCCAAGTCCACCTTGGCAACAAGATCAAATGCCCTCAACTTTATATCAACCCCAAGATCTTTTGTCTACATATCCTACCATTTCACCCAACTACCAAGATTATCAATGGCCTCCATAACAAGAACATGCGAGTCTAATGCAACAAGACCTAATTACCTTTGACAAGGAAGATACCAATCTAGATTGGCCTCCACCATCCAATCACATGCCAACACATGAGCCAACTAGTTCTATCCCCATGCCTCCAGGTGATCCTACCCCTAGTCCATTGGTCCATCAACCTTCATTACCTTCATCCCCATGTTCCATTAATCCTCCACCACAAGATCCCTTGGACATAACCATACTACAATTGGTCCAAGCAAATTTGATTGAGCTTCCACCAATAAAATCCTTTGAAGAAATCCACTTTAAACCCCCTTGGTATAAAGATTATGCATATTATGCATACTATAGGGTTAAGGGTCATATGACAACCAATTGTGCCAAACTTAAGAGATTGATCAAAAACCTCATAAATTGTGGTAAGATTAATCCCACTCCAAATCCTAATCCATTTAATCCATTTAGCCATCAACCTAATCATAATCCTCAACCTACAACTCCATCTACCCTTATTGTCCATCTACTATAATGTCCTTCCACACATGCACTTGCAAAGGATGTGATCCATTGGCTAATAGCTAGGAATAACTCATCCCCATGTCAAACATCTATTCAAGAGCCCTCCATTAACATGCCTATCCCTCCAAGCTCTTCATATGACCCACAATCCATTAAGCACATTCAAGGACCTCCCATAAGTCCAAGTCAAGAGGCATCATGTTCTCATGTTGTTGACCAAAAGCCTTTACAAGAGTCATCAACTTCCATTCAAGCAAACCAAGAGGTATGTCAAGAGTTTAATCTTAAGCATGTGGAAACATTAAGCCCTAGTCCAACTCAAGGTCAAATCACTTTCATGCAACTTATCCATAGCATATATCTTTTCCATGATCAAGATATTGTTCATGATGAAGAACCCATCCATGAGAATCTTAATCATATCCATCTCCCAACAACTATTCATGAGCAAGCCATCCAAATCCAACCTATCCATAACATTTACCTTATTTATGATCAAGATGATACCTATGAAGAAGCTATCCATGAGCACCTTGATCGTATCCATAATCCTATAATCCATGAGGAAGATATCCAAATTGCTCCTAGTCATCTGCCATCTAGCCCTATCCATAATGAGCAAACATCCATTTGTCATGATGAGACACTTGTCCCCCAAGTAAGCATAAAAGATCAAACAAATAACTTGGATCTTAGTGAACACAATGCTAATCAAGATCCTAATGATCCTCCTTCCACATCCACCATCGATTCCACTTCAAGTCCACCAACATATCCACTTGGTCTTACCACTTTCATCCATGAATGTTCTTCCTTAGAGCAACAACAACCTTTGTCCTCCACTTCACCTAATACATCCAATAAAGAACTCAAGTCTAGTTCCCAAAGCACACCTAGTCCCATTGTCCATCGTAGCCTCCGAAACATGAACTACCAAGGTAAAGGCCTAGGCCTTTATGAACAAGGTATTTTTGAGCCCATCCATGTCAAGGTCCCTCCATGCTCATATGGCCTTGGATATACACCCAAAGGTAAACACTCTAAAGATGTTGGTACTTTCTCCATTTATCCTAAGTCCACTTTCCATCACACACCCTATCATGTACCCAAAACATATGTTGTCATTCCACCCCCACTATCCTACAAATGTCAAAAGCATGTGACCATACACCTTCCACCATCCAAGTTACCTCCATTACTTCCAACTCCTAATTTTCCTCCATCCACTTTACCTCCACTTCTCCCAACACCTAATATCCCTATCATCCAATCCACTTATCCGTAAGTACCCTCACATTCCGAATCATGACCAACAAATGCACATATTGTCTAAACATAAAGCTACCACTCATTCCATCAACCCCGCTTTCACCAAACCCATGGGATTCAAAAGTAAAAGTTTGGATGCCTCTACCTATAAAGCTAAAATCTTAAGGATCCTAATGTCTTAGAGCACCAAAGCAAAGAATCAAAGCAAAATCCATCCAAAAAGCTACCCAATTCCATACCTCCAAAAGAAAAGTCCAAAAACAAAATGGTTTGGGTACCTAAGCACAAATCAAGAAAATCAAATGAGGCATCCTCTTCCACCTCTCATAAATCCCAACCATCCACTTCCATCCAAAAATGCCATTCCATACAAAAATTTCAAATTCCTTCATCCCACAAGCAAAGCAAAAATAATAAAAATACTAAGTCTATGTGAGTACCTAAATCACTCCATCACCCATCTCCTAAGCAAACATCCCCATTGCTTCCTCCACCACCATCCCATCAAAAGCTTCAATGTTTAACACGGTGTGTGCAACCATTGGTCATAGTTCCCTTCCATTCTACAACATTCCCACATACCTCCATCTCCCCATTCTTCATCCACTATCCTACATATCTTCCCCATCACCTTCCTATTGTCCATGCTTTTGCATAAACTTTTCATCCACTTTTGCATAAATCCTACATAATCCACATCATAATACACTAGCGTTTCCTCCATAATCCACTATCTACCTAATCCATCACCCTCTTTCATGCAATTCCTTACCAACATCTATGAGCATAATGACAAGGTCCATGCGACGACATCCCTCTCTAATGGGACACTATCACTTTTCATAGCACTAGACACTTGAGTCCCTCCTATCCATTACCATGGTGAAAACCTGCTCGCAGGCACCATGTGTAATTATCATGCTATCCCATCAAACAAAAGAAATAAAAAATAAAAAAGAAAAAGAAAAAAGAAAAGTAAAGAGAAATCCCTTTGTCCAATGGTGAAAACCTAATAAACAAGCACCTTGGATAAGTACCATGATGAAAACCTGTCAAACAGGCGTCATGTGTAAGTTGATCTTCTATGTCACTTACACTTGGGGGCACATTGTCTCATCCATCTTATCATTTCCAACCTATCATTTTTCATCTTATCATGTCTTATCTTGCCATATCCTATCCTACCATCCGTAGCCATTACACCCATATTCCTATCATATTGAGTCCATCTATCCTTCTTTCCTCCTTTTGATCTTGATAAAGATATGGAGGCAAAATGTTGAAATATGCTTTGGATATCTCTTGACATACCCCTCACCCTTTCCAAACAATCCTATAATTATCCACCTATCATAAGCCTTGTCATGTAAAATGCATCATGTTATCCACCTATCATAAGCCTTGTTATGTAAAATCCATCATGTCATCCTTTCATCATAAGTTTTTGTCATGAAAAATCCTAAGTCTACTACCTTGAATGTGGCATGTTATTATTATGGGACATAGCCTTTTGAGATCACATCCTAGCTCCCTTATGAGCTTTACATCCATCCATTATTGCCTATCCTCTTATCTATCCATATATCATGAACCTTCCATCTTACATCCCATCACCCATCCTTTTATCCATCCATCCTACCTTGATCCTTGCACCTAGACTTGGTTTTCCCTTGTCATTGGTATCTAGCACAAAGGCTACCCAAATTGTAAATCCATTGACATCCCAGAACAATTCAAAAAATCTAAAAAAATCAAAATATATCAAAAATCCAAAAAAATCAAAACATATCAAAAAATCCAAAAAAATCAAATATTCCAAAAAATACAAAAAAATCAAATATCCAACAAAAAAAAACAATCCAAGCAATAAGATCAATCGATCATCAAAATCATTCATCAATCCAAATCAAAATCCAATCATCAATCAAATCATCAAATCAATTCAGCAAACCAAATCAATTCCATCAAATCAAATCAATTCCATCAAATCCAATCCAATAATCAAATCAAATTCAAGCAATAAGATCAATCATTATCAAACAATCCATCAAAACAAATCCAATCAATCACATTCATTTCATATCAATTCCAATTCATCAATCTAATCACCAATTAATTCAATCAAATCATCATCATCAATCTTTCAAATCAATTCTTCTTCAAATCACATCACTTCAAATTCTTCATCAAATTCTTCCAATCAAATTCATTTACATCAATCTTTCAAATCAAATCATCATAATCACTTCTTCAAATCAATTCAATCATTCATATCAAACCAAACACTTCATCAATCAATTCTTCAATCACTTCTACAAATCAATCTCATCATCAATTCATCCTTTTTCAAATCAATCAATTCCAAACAATGATCCAAATGCAAGCTCATCCTCAATCTATACCAATCAAGTTAATCAATCAAGTCAAATTATCTAATCGCAATCAATGGTCTTGATCCTAATCTTTTTGTAAACCAAATCAATCAGTCATCATCATCATCATCATCAATGGGATATATCGTTCCCCACAATGACAACATTATTATGATCATCAATGGGATATATCGTTCCCCACAATGACACATTATTATCATCATCAATCACTTAATCATTGGTTTACAGCTTGACAAGGGCAATACCTTGTTTGTTTTTGAATCATTTGTGCATGCTTGCTTGCTTGCTTGTGTGTGTTATCATTTTATCTTGCATTTGTATCACATCTGTATCTTTTCAGCTAATATTCATATCTTGTGTATGTTGGAATAGCTTTTTGCATTATCTTTTGCATCTAAGGTCATATCATACCTTTTGTGCATTAAGACTTCAATGCTCTAAGTTCACTTCCTCATACGTTAGACAAGGTTGTATTACGCTGGTGCACAAGACACATTATCACCTTGGTCCTTATACCTTGGTGCATAACGTCTAGTGCTAAATCAAACATCATGGTTGCTCACTTTCATTGTAGCATAATGCATCATTCATTTCTTCTATCCATTCCCTCATCTTTCTTTCTTAGCCAATCCCTTTCTTTTCGAGAGCCTACCCGTGTATGTCCAACCCGCCTATCCTCTTGAGGGGGCATCATCATCATCATCATCCCATCCATTTTCCTCTATCCATACCTTAGCTTCTTTGAAATGATGTTACTCGACACAAATCTTATCATCTCGAACATCATCTCAAAGAGGGGCAAAATGTAGACACCCAAATTTGTCCATGTCCTGCAACACCTAGTTAAAAACATCACTTAGACATCATGTAGCATTTTGTTCTAATCCCACTCTTAATGCATCTTTAATCCATTAGCCAATTAATTAAATAAATTTTATTTATTTAATTAAAATCCCATCTTAATCCTATCCTTATCCCACTTTCCAATTAATTAAATAAATTTTATTTATTTAATTAATTTCCCATTCATATCCCAATCCTATCCTAATCATCTTCCCAATTAATTAAATAAATTTTAATTATTTAATTAATTTTCCTCACATTTCCCATCATTTATCCTCACCTCTCACCACATTTCGACACTTGTCCACCTCTTAATTGAATTATGTGTGGTAGTTCTACATTTTTTATTTAATATCTTTCACATGTAGTACTTTTTATATATACAATCACACATGTAGTACTTTTTGTGTACACGATCATATATGAGCCTTATCTTCCTTTGTACACTTGTCACATGACTACAAATCCCTTAAAGAGTGGGAATAACTAATCAATCCTAGCCGTCCACATCAATCATTTAGCCTTTCAATCTCAACCATCCATTTTTTACCAAGCCTTTCCTATAAATCAACCCTCTCCTAAGCCATTAGCATGCATTGAGTCTTGAGTATCCTTATGCTGTCGAAATATCATTAGAGCCTTTGCATCATTGCATCTATCATCTTTCATCTTCCATCTATCAATCTTCTATCATCTCAATCCTATGCAAATGTTATGCTGCCGAATTGTGAGCAACCAACATATCAACTCAATCAATCAATCTATCTTGCATCTATCTATTTGAGGTATTGAAGATTTGGATTAGGTAATGCATTTCATTTGTTTTATCCTTTTCATTTTATCCAAATTTTTTATTATACATTTAGGGTTTTATTTAACTTGCAAATATAAAAGCAAGTTGTCACATGTAATTCATTATTCTTTTTCATTAATTGCATCCATTTTATTGTGTAAATAATCTCTTATGCTCTTTTTCTCTGTAGAAGGTTAATCTTTGGCTTGTAGAAGATTTTGGTGTTTCAGGTTTATCATAAACTTCAACATCTAATAGGGTTGTTGTACCCACATAGTGTACCAAAACATAAGTGGAAAGTGATTGGTATGGATTTCATTTAGGGATTGCCAATGTCCAAGAATCAACATGATGTCATCTTGGTAGTTGTGGACAAGTTGACGAAGGTAGCACATTTCATCCCATCAGATGGTTCATTGGTTTTAGCTAAGAAGTTTGTCCAGGAAATCTTTTGATTGCATGGAGTGCTGGAGACGATCATTTTAGATCAAGACACTCGCATGACTTCGAGGTTTTAGACAACTCTGAATGTAGCCTTGGGAACTAAATTGAATTTCAGTTTGGTATATCATCCTCAGACAGATCGTCAGACAGAAAGAGTCAATCAGGTAGTAGAAGACCTCCTTAGGATGTATTGTATGGATCAACGATATAAATGGGAGGAGTATCTCCCATTGGTGGAGTTCACTTACAAAAATTCATACCATGCATCATTGGGGATGGTACCTTTTGAAGCTCTTTATGGGCATATGTGTTGAACACCTATTAGTTGGGACAAGGTGAAAGACATGATAGTAATTGGACTTGATTTAGGGAAATGGATGATCAAATGAGGTTGATAAAATAGAAATTGAAGTAAGCTTCAGATCGATAGAAGAGTTATGCATATCTAGGAATAGGATGCTAAGACATATTTCAGTAGGTGACAAGGTATTTTTGAGGGTCAAGCCTTAGAAGAGTTCAATTTCATTTGGCAAAGCGTCTAAACTTGCTCCTAGATTCATAGGACTGTTTGATGTGCTAGAAGTAATTAATCCTGTTACTTATAGACTTTCTCTACCACCTGCTCTTGCCAAAATCCATAATATTTTTCATGTGTCTTTACTTAAGCCTTATCATCCTGATGTTTCGCACATTCTTGATTGGCATGCTTTATAGGTACAGGATCTAGGAGTGGTGGTAGTGGAGCCTGTTGGCAAGAGACACTATATGGATTCATGGTTGTTGTCATTGATGGCAACAAAGGTCATCCCACATATCCGCAAGTCATGGTGTGCCTCTACCGGAAGTCAGAATGAAGAACTGTTGTGGTCCGGTGAACAAGAACAGAGCATGTGGCAAGGTCTGACAGATTGGTCCGGACCTCTCAGAGGAAGTGTCTTGGTGCAGTGCGGATTTGGGGAAGTCAAGAGGACTACCTTGAGTAGTATATTCCAAGGATTTAGCCTCCGGTGATGGACAAAGAAAAAGATATGAATAGCTGAGTATCGAAAACAGAGGAAGAACTGACTGACTAAGCATCAGAATATTTTCCGGATGTGTTACTGTTGATGGTAAAGGTTGTGAAGGCATGAATCATGTTTGGCCGACATGATTAATGATATCTACAAGTATATGCTTGATCCGCATTGCTTGGTGAGCAAGGATTCAGCCGACAGAACAGAGTTTGTAAGAAACTAGACTGTTCCGGATGCCGACCAGAAAGGTGATGAAATTACTTGTGCGGATATATATAGAGGATGGATTTAGTTGTGAAAAGTGTGATAGTGTGATGGTATATACGAATAAGTGCAGAGCAGAGCAGAAGTAGTAAGAAAGATCCGGTATGTGAAAAGATAGCAGAATAAAGAACAGAGGAAAGATGAAGTGCAGCAGATCAGTATACTGAGCCTAACCGGAACTGAACCCCAGCATATGTAGGTGCTTCCAATCAGTTCAAGTATTATATAACATTCTTTGTAGACAGTGTGTCTCTTTGTAGGCAGTGTGCCTCTTGTGAGCAGTGTGCTCGGGCAGTGAGCCCTAATTGGCAAGTGCCATTTTTGTAACTCCTTATTCTTCTAACAAAGAATAATCTTTGGGTTAATCACCCCGTGGTTTTCTCCCTTAACCGGGTTTCCACGTCAAAAATACTGTGTCATGTGTTTCTCATTTCATGATAATGTTTGTTTGTTTAATTCAATGCTGCTTTGATTAATAAGAAAGTTCAGAAGAAGAAATAATTAGGATAACTGATTCACCCCCCCCCCTCTCAGTTATCAACAGAGCCCACTCGAATTTTGGAGAGGCGCAACGTTAAGTTGCGTAACAGGGATATTGTGTAGTATAAGGTCCAGTGGGACCAATATTCTATGGATAGTGCCACATGGGAGGATGCTAAGGAGATAGATAGATCTTTTCCTCATTTGAGGATTTAGCATAGTTGAGATACTATTATTTGTTTGATGATACTTTTTGATACATTAGTGGTAGAGAGATACATTATTATTTCAGTAATAAGACATCAGGACAATATCTCTTCCTAGTGGGGAAGGATGTCACATCTCAACCTTTTTGACACTTTTTACAACTCGAAATGTTGGTTATTACTTTGATTGTTTTACTGCTTTGGTAAATTGCGTAAGCACAATAGGTAAATTGTTGCACAAATTAAATGCATTGATTTGAACCTAATTATTGATGGATTAAATGTATATAATTTTGGATCATGTTTTCTTGAGCTTTGACTATGATTTTTTGGAACTAACCTATTAATGAGAATCGAGTGAGACTGAATACATGAAATGATGAAGATGAGAACATAGTTGAGGTAGAATTGACTAGCCACCGGAAATAATTGTTAGGATGGAACCTCGATACCTGCACACACACACATGTAGAGCATATTGCATCATGTCATTGCATTCTTGTTTTGGTTTCACTAAGTTCTTGTGGCATAATTTTATTGTGCGAATGATTGGTGTGATTGACTTGAGTGGATGAGATAAAGTATTTATACTTTGTTGCTTCAATTATGTTAGTCTGAGCATAATATCATCTTGGTTTTTTTAATTCATTTCTTGGTCTAGATAGATAAATTGTTTAAATTGATACTAATGAACACATTCATAATTATTTTGTCTATGTCATTGGGAATATATGATTAAATTGATTTAATTATATAAATGTGTGTCTTCATATATATAATTACCTTGTGTCTTAGATAATTATAATACTTTTGTTTTATGAAGAAATAGTTAGATATAACAAAATCTAGCGTAAATGCTATAATTCTTTTTAATATAATTTAAATTTATATTAATAAAGATCTAATTATAACGATATGATTATACTCCTCTAAGTATATTCTATTATATGAAACAATAAATCCTCCTTATAGATATATTTTTTAAAATAAAAACTAATTGTATAATAATAAGAAACACTCATGAAAGGATAATAAAAAAAGAAATAACATGAGTCTATGAAAAAGTTTAGCATGCAAATATGAGGAGTTGGCGCCATGCACCATGCACACTCAAGAAGAACTTTGAGTTATATTTTTATGGATGCACCAATTTTAGAGGCACAAGGGTGAATAAAACAGAAGAACAAGAAGCATAAATGACACGTCAAAAAGAATAGGAGGAAGAAAAAGCATTATTACATGGAGTAAAGGAGGATGCAGAAGGAGAGGATTTTACACAGCATTAGAGCTAGGTATGTTTCTAGCTATTAAGTTACTTGTTATTCTTGGTAAAACAACCTCCCTGATAGATATTTTGGCCTTTTTCCTTATGTATTCGCCTTGTGCTAAAGTGTTAATTATCAACCCGTGCTTTAATTTCATTCGGCCTTGCTATTAAGCATTTCGTATACATAAATCAGCAGCTCTGTATATTTATTTCTCTCAGCTCTATAACCTTGAAATCGACCTTCAACAACCTGATCTTATGCAGTGTCCGCATGTTTTACTTCTTTTCAACCTTCTATTATTTAAATTGGCCAACCACTTTTTAGAATCTGCTTGTTGTTTGGTTATTTTTTTGTTACTCTGACCTCATATGTGAAGTTTCAACCCTAAAAAAACTAACGCTTCAGCCTTTAACTTGTAGTTTAGTCTTTCGATTGCTTTTTCTAGCCTTAACTCCTTTCTTTTGATTCAACTATCTTATTTTAAAATGACAGTAATCTTTAAAGAAGAATCTACCTGTATGGTTAGACAACCTACATTTGATTGGAGACGGTTGTTTGCTATGCCTAAACTACTTCTTCATTGAACTGTCAACCTTATCTTAGTTTGTCGACCTTTGAAATTGTCCTTGGCTTATTTGTATTTAATTAAATGGGCTTGCTTTGTTTTCAACGGTGTTTGGCTATGGAAACTTAGCCTAAGTTTGAAATGGAATCGCCCATCAAACATCTTATGGCTTCATCTTACTCAACCTTCTTCTTGCCTTTTTTACGGCTTGCTTCATGGATCGTTGCTAGCCTTTTGGAAAATAACTCACCATCCTTTTTCAACTTGCTATCTAGTTGTTGACTGTTGTCAGCCTTTTCACTGTTATTGACTTGTTTTTGTTTCGAACAGCTTGTAGTTTTATCTGAAATGGTTTATTCTTGAATGGATTTATCTTATGCTAAGAGACCCCCATTTTTTTGGGGTAAATTAACTTCTTTTATTTATGTTCCCTTCGTAGGTGTAAAATTAGCCTTACTGAATGTTTATAAACAACTTTCATTAATATATAAAGCGGTCTTTACTAAATTTGATATTTTTCTTTATAGTGGCCAAACTTTCTTTAACGACCCCTGTGCAGTTTGTAAAGCCTGTGTGTTAACAGAACCTAGCCAAAACTTTTTTTATTTTTAGCCTGAGTAATTTTATGGACAAAATATTTTTTCTTTTCCTTTAACTATCTATTCAAATGTATGTATAATGAATAAGGAAGTGGATGGTAGAAAATTCTAAAGGGAATGTTTAATATTTTGATCTTGCCTGATATCAAATTTTTAGAACTATTAAAATGATGTAATTACTTATGTTTTCAATTTATATTAAAAGGGCCATATTCTATACAAATATATTCATATATACATTACATATACATATATGCATTTGTATGACTAAACCTAGGAATACCTAATCATTTATATGGGCTCTTTTTGACAAAACATTTGCTTCATCTCTAGTACTTGAAAAAGGTGTGTTCTTGCTTTAATTTTTGTGAGAAAGTAACTTATGAAAGGCATTTGAAATACTGAATGTTGATGTATTAGGACTAGTTATATTTTTTTTTGCTATATGTGTATGTGGGTTACTTTCGGGCTAGGATGTTGAATGTGGGAAAACAAAGAAGGCTTTTCCTCTTTTTCAGGATTTGAATATAACTATTTTAAGTGCTTGGCCAAGCCATGTTCATTGAAATAGATGAAAGATTGTCTAGCAAAACCTTATTTATATATTTCTTTGCCACATCCTGTTGTGAGATATTGCACATCATCATTTAGATTTGCATTTAGACATCAGGTCGGTTCCTTCTTGCCAGTTATTTCTAGGATGCTAGGTATTTTGTGCAGAGCTGGGTATCCTTCATTTCATGAAGGATTCTAGGGAAGTGTAATTGCTTCATGTTTGGGTGGAAAAGTGCTTGGGCCATGTTCTTGTCTTGTGGCTTGCCGAAGACCGTGTGGGTTAGTGGCGACCGACGACAGTGATTGTTTTATTATTCATTCTTGTAGTGTACTTGATTATTGTACCTTATTTGAGATGACTTATGGCATGAGAGCCAAGATGGACATTGTATATTCTTTTATAGTGCTAACACCTGGTTACGGCACGTGGAATTTTAAGATGTAATGACATTACTACTTGATTTATCTAGATGATCTATCTTTTATTTGAGTTAATGTGATTAAGTTGTTATTTACTTCAGTAACTTTGGTTTTGAAATGCGTACGTTACAATTTTATCATTAAAATCATACCAACATCCTCACAAGACAAGGTGTTGAAATATACAAAATAGAATCAATTAATATTACAATTAAAGGGTCTCATCCCAAACATGGATGGAACATAACCTGCATAAAAGAATGTATCAAAGCATATGCATAGTCTTATTACAATGATCTCAAGGACCCCATTTACAATTATTACAAGATACAACAAATATGGGAGATACAAATGCATATTACAGTAGGAGTCCAACACGCTCTCCAATGAGCATCCTCAAAGATCACTTGTCCCTAACGTTGGTTTAGCACCACCCAACCATGCGGTACCCTTAGGCTCATCCCATTATCATAAGAGATAGTTGAATTGGGTACAATCATACTCACACAAAACAAGGAGAACATGGCAACACCCACACCAATTAAATGCATACACCATCACATGTGGCAACTCATGCCAAATCAAATCATATGAGATAATATGTGGCACATGTTGCAAATATGTGCCTAATTAGTGTTGTCATTGATGTCAACATATCCTTGTTGTCATTAGTATCAACTGTATCTTATTCTATTGCCTGTTTAGAAGACTTGTATGTTGAGGAAATTGAGAAAATTAGCCTCTCCGGAAGAAACAATGAGTTACATATCTCTCTACCAGAGACAGTGAAGACAGTGCAGTTCAGTGAAGTAGATCGCTCCGCATTCCCAGTTGTTGTTATATGGAGCCTAATCAGACTTGGAGGTTAAATTTACCCCACTTTTATCAGAGCGGTTTCCCCCCAAATTATTTAACGGGGTCAATGGGCAGCGCCCCTTGCGGGGGTTTGGGGGCAGCGCCCCTGGTGCACTCCCTGTTGCGATACAGGGTGGGGTCAAGAGGCAATACCCCTAAAACCTCCAACGATTTTTTTATTATTTTATTAAGGCGTCGGGAGTTATTTTTCTATTGGTTGACATAAAAAAACCCTATTTTTGTAACTGTCATAAGGCTTGATAAAAGTGGCTAAGGGTTAGGGTTTCCATAGATATTGTATTGTAGCATTTGCAGCGGTATTAAGTTGCAAGGATTGCTGGTTGTAATCAGTTTGATTTACTGGATAATAATATTGGACTCTCTATTGGTGGATGTAGCCCAAGTTTGGGTGAACCACGTTAAAACTTGTCTCTCGTTGTTATTATTTCTATGTATTTCCATTCCTCTGTTTAATCTTTATTTGCATTTAATTGATATCTTCTATTGGCTAACCCTAACAAGTGGTATCAGAGTGGGTTGTATTTAATTATCATCTGCAGGAAGGTCTCACGGTTGCTTGGGAGTCTCACGGTTGAGTGGGAGCAATGGCAGACGAGGGTAAATTGAAGGTAGATAAATTCAATGGGCAGAACTATCAATTGTGGAAGATGCAGATGGAGGGTTATCTCTATCAGAAGGATTTATGGAGGCCGTTGGAAGGAATAGCCAAGAAACCGGCAACAATGACTGATGAGGATTGGAATCTTCTAGATAGAAAGGCACTAGGAACCATTCGGTTGTGCCTAGCACCATCGGTGGCGTTCAATATAATAAAAGTGACGACAACAAGTGAACTGATAAAAGTTTTGGCTAAATTGTATGAAAAACTCTCAGCCTCAAATAAGGTATTTCTCATGCAACGTTTGTTTAATATGAAAATGATTGAAGGTGGATATGTGACAGATCATTTAAATGAGTTTAATATGATTACTAGTGAGTTAACTTCTGTAAAAGTGAAATTTGATAAAGAGGTGAGGGCTCTCTTGATATTATGTTCTTTGCCAGAAAGCTGGAATAGATTGGTAATGACTGTAAGTAACTCTATCTCTAGTTCAAATACTTTGAAATTTGATGATGTTATTGGTATTATCCTTAGTGAGGAAATGCGACAGAAGAGCTCAGGAGGGTCCACATCAGGTAGTGTTTTGAATACAGAAAACAGGGGCAGATCAAAGGAGAGAGGAAAAGGTTCTGGAGGTCATGGGAAGTCAAGAGGAAAATCAAAGGATAAGAGGTCCCAATCCAGAGGACAAAAGGATTGCTGGTATTGTGGGAAACCAGGTCATCTGAAGAAAGATTGCTAGTCTCGGAAGGATAAACAAGGAGACAAACAAGAAGGCAATAAGGAGGCAAATGTGGTAAGTAATAAATCTGAAGATGATGGTTTGATTCTTTCCCTAGATAATACAAATGATTCATGGGTTTTAGATTCAGGGGCCTCATTTCATGCTACACCCCATAGAAGTTATTTTCTTGATTATGTCTAAGGGGATTTTGGGCTGGTTTATTTGGGAGATAACGAACCCTGTCAGATTGTTGGAAAAGGAAGAATCAAGATTAAGTTGTAGAATGGGAATCACTGGCTACTACAAGAGGTAAGGCATGTTCCAAGGTTAAGTAGGAATTTAATTTTAGTAGGGCAGCTAGCTGATGAAGGTTGCATTGTTATATTTACTGATAAAAATTGAAAGGTTTCAAGAGGTGCCTTAATAGTAGCAAAATCTGTGAAAGTAGGCACCTTATATCTTTGTACAGGACATACTGTTCCTTCTACTTTAGTTGTTCCAGAGAAAAAACAAACAGATTTAGGAATAGTTGCTGCAGGTTCATAGGAAGAGACTGAAACAGTTGCTGCAGGTTCTGAGACAACACTGTGGCATAATAGACTTGGGCATATGAGTGAAAAAGGTATGAAGGTACTTCATTCTAAGAAAGTTTTACTAAGTCTGAAATGTATTAATATGGATTTATGTGAAAGTTGTGTGTATGGAAAATAAAAGAGAGTCAATTTTCTCAAGGATGGGAAGCAAAAGAAAGATGAAAAGTTGGAGCTTGTGCATATAGATGTATGGAGACCAGCTCAGGTATCTTCTCTCGGTGGCTCTCGATATTATGTTACATTCATAGATGATGCAACTAGGAAGGTTTGGATTTATTTTCTTAGGTAGAAATTTGATGTATTTGAAACATTTAAGAAATGGAGAAGCTTGGTTGAGAATGAGATGGGTAAAAGATTAAAATGTCTCAGATCTGATAATGGTGATGAGTATTGCAGCAAAGAATTTGAGGATTATTGTTCCTTTAATGGAATTCGTAGGCAAAAAATGGTTCTAGGTACTCCACAAGAGAATGGAGTGGCTAAGCGCATGAATAGAACACTAATGGAGCATGCAAGGACCATGAGATTGCATGCTGGGCTGCCTTTAAACATGTGGGCAGAGGCTGTCAACACTGCTGTATATTTAATTAATAGAGGTCCTTCAATTCCTTTGAGCTGTGGTATTCTAGAGGAAGCATGGACAACTAAGAAGGTGAGTTATTCTTTTCTCAGAACCTTCGAATGTGAAGCATTTGCACATGTAGATTCTGAAAATAGAACCAAGTTGGATGCAAAATCAAAAAAGTGTACCTTTGTTGGATATGGCATTGATGAATTTGGTTTAGGCTTTGGGATTTTGAAAATTAGAAAATTGTGAGAAGCAAGGATGTTGTATTCAATGAGGTGTTGTACAAAGATTAGTTGCAACAACATGAGAAAAAAGAAAAGGATTATGTGGTGCTGGATGATACTCCAGATAATGATGTTCTAGTGGTTCCTCATGCTCTGCAACGGCACCAAGAAATACCACAAACTCCAGTGAATGTTAGACAGTCAACAAGGCTAAGTAGACCTCCTGAAAGGTTTTCTCCCTCTTTGTATTCTATTTTGTTAATAGATGCTGGTGAACCAGAAGGGTATGATGAAGCTATGTAGGTGGATACAAAGGTTCAGTGGGAGCTTGCAATGAAAGAAGAAATGGACTCTTGCTGAAAAATCAGACTTGGGAATTATGTAGGTTGCCTGCAAGTAAAAAGGCTTTACCAAACAAATGGGTTTATAGGTTGAAAGAGGAAGATGGAGGTAAGAAAATATTTAAAGCTAGGTTAGTTGTAAAAGGATTTGCACAGAAAAAAGACATTAATTTTGATGAGATTTTTTCTCCAGTTGTTAAGATGACTTCTATTCATACTATTTTACGTATTGTGGCTACTGAAGATTTGCATTTGGAACAACTAGATGTGAAAATTATCTTTCTCCACGGTGATTTGGAGGAGGAGATATATATGGAACAACCACAGGGATTTGAGGTCAAAGGTAAGGAGAAATTGGTGTGCAGATTGAAGAAAAGTTTATATGGCTTGAAACAAGCACCTCGGCAATGGTATTTGAAATTTTATAGTTTTATGGCTGAGCAAGGCTACAGTCGGTGTAATTCTGACCATTGTGTTTATTTTAAGAGGTTGGATAATGATAGCTACATTATTTTATGTTTATATGTTGATGACATGCTTGTAGCAGGGTCTAACATGGCTCACATAAGAGAGTTAAATCAACAGTTGGCATAGTCATTTGCTATGAAGGATTTAGGGGCAGCAAAATAAATCTTTGGTATGAAAATTTATAGAGATAGGAAAAATAGAAAATTGACTCTATCTCAGGCTGATTATGTTGAAAAGGTGATGCAAAAGCTGTCAGCACACCTTTGCCTAGTCATTTGAAATTGACTAAGGAGATGTGTCCAAAGACACAAGAGGAGGAAGACAAACTGTCCAAGGTACCATATGCTTCAGCTATAGGAAGTTTAATGTATGCCATGGTATGCATGAGACCAGATATTGCACATGATGTAGGAGTCGTAAGTAGGTATATGAGTCATCCAGGACTGGAGCATTGGAATGCGGTAAAATAGATTCTCAGATATTTGAGAGGTACATCCAATAAACACTTATGTTTTAGGGGCTCTAATACTGATTTAGCAGGTTATGTAGACTCAGATTTGGCAGGGGATATTGATACCAGTTAGAGTACTATAGGTTATGTCTTTACTGTAGGTAGGACATCAGTGAGTTAGATCTCACGGTTGCAAAAGGTGGTTGCTTTATCCACCACATAGGCAGAGTATGTAGCTACAACAGAGGCAAGCAAGGAGATTATATGGCTACAATCTTTCATGGCATAATTGGGCAAACAATAGGGTAATAGTTATTTTTTTATAGACAACCAAAGTGCCATACATCCTACAAAGAATTTTGCCTTGCACTCAAAGACCAAACACATACAGTTGAGGTATCACTTTATTCGATCGGTGTTGGATGATGGACAGTTATAGCTGGAAAAGATACATACAGATGAAAATCCAGCGGATATGTTTACGAAGGCAGTGACAAGGGAGAAGTTGAGCTCCTCTTCAGCTTCGGTTGGTCTTCAAGACTAAAAAGAAAAAATAGAACAACAGAGTCCAGGGTACTTATTTCCAGTGGGAGCTACAGGGTCAGCGGTGTTATGATCAGTCTCCAAGTGGGAGATGATATGGTGTGGAGTCTGATTAGTCTCCAAGTGGGAGATTGTTGTTATGTGGAGTCTAATCAGACTTGGAGGTTAAATTTACCCCACTTTTTTCGGCATGGTTTCCCCCCAAATTATTTAACAGGGTCAATGGGTAGCGCCCCTTGCAGGGGTTTGGGGGCAGCGCCCCTTGGGGGTCCAGGGGCAGTGCCCCTAGTGCACTCCCTATTGCGATATAGGGTAGGGTCGAGGGACAGTGCCCTTGCGGGGGCTTGAGGACAGCACCCTCGAAACCTCCAACAATTTTTTTATTATTTTATTAAGGCATCGGGAATTATTTTTCTATTGGCCGACATAAAAAAACTATATTTTTGTAACCGACATAAGGATTGATAAAAGCAGATAAGGGTTAGGGTTTCCATAGATATTGTATTGTAGCATTTGCACCGGTATTGAGTTGCAAGGATTGCTAGTTGTAATCAGTTTGATTTACTGGATAATAATATTAGACTCTCTATTGGTGGATGTAGCCCGAGTTTGGGTGAACCACGTTAAAACTTTTCTCTCGTTGTTATTATTTGTGTATTTCCATTCCTCTGTTTAATCTTTATTTGTAGTTAATTGAAGATTAGATTCTGTGGATTAAAGCGTTTGTAGAGTATGATCTAAAGTTACTCCGGTCAAGATTTGAGAGGTCCGCATGGAGAATTGGTGAAGTTATGGCCATCTAAGTAGAACTAGGTTTTGTAGTTGTTCAGAAGTGATAGAGTGACATAAATCTAGTCCGAATTGATCCACATTGGAATATTATGATCTGCGGATCTAGAGGTGTGTTTGGGATGTTGGTGTGTGTCCTCAACTCAAGTGGTTCATGGTTTGGAGGTCTGCAAGCAATCTTTCTAGTGTGACAGTCATGATAGTTGGTGTTCTTGAGTTCCCGGATGAAGATGCAAGTGTTTCTGGTGATCTGAGGTGGTGCAGTTGTTCCTGTTAATTTCATTGTGCTTGTGGTGGTCTTTGAATCAAGTTCTTGTTGTGTTGGTGGTCCGCATTGAGGATTGAGCTTGTGGTTGAAGATTTGTCCTTAGGTGTTGCTGTTCTTTCCAGTCTTGGCCGACTGGATGCTTTGTGCATATTGTGGATGATCTAAGAGAGGTTCTATGAAGTATGGCATGTTGTTTGAGGAAGATTTGGGTCCCGGCTATGTTTGGCCGATAGTATAGTGATTCGCATTAAGTCAGATGTTTGTAGTGCCAACCTTGATGTTTATTCCAAGGTTGATGAAGTATATAAATATGTGTGGTTGAGTTGTGGAAAATTATCCTTGTGCGAAAATGAAAAGATCCTAAGAAAGGAAGAAAGGCAGAGCAGAGAAGAAGAAGAGCAGAAGAGGAAGAGCAGTAAAGAATGAGGAGATAGTGAAGAAGTGTTTGGGGGCAGAGCAGAAGTATTGTGCACTTAAATGGAACTGACCTTGGCATGAAGAAGATGTTGTTTTCCAGTTCAATCTTTCTGTGTTAAATTTGTGAATGTTTTTGTAGGCAATGAGCCTCTTTGAGCAGTGAGCTCTCGGTAGTACGCCCGAAGGCAAGTACCTTCCCATTTTCTATTCTTTTAATAGAGAATAAATCTTGTGGGTTAAACCCCACCGTGGTTTTTCTCTTAACCAGATTTCCATGTAAAAATCTTGGTGTCATATGTGTTGATTATGTTTCTGCTCATGTGTTGTTGATTTATGCTTTCATGGTTATATCATTAATCTGTTAATAAGTGTGAAAGAAGTTTAGATACAACAAAAGATAAAGTTTTTATGACAACTGATTCACCCCCCCTCTTAGTTTTCTGCCCTTATTTCAACAATTGGTATCAGAGCCAGTTCCTCTAAAAGAAGCTTAACCGCTTGAGGAGATCTAGGATGTCGACTTACAAGAAGGATAGTCTAAGATTTGATGGAACAAATTACTCTCTTTGGAAGAGTTGCATGGAGTGCCACTTGTAATGCATGGGTGATGCTTATTGGTTAATAACAAAGGATGAGTATAAGCCTCCGGAGAAAGGTCCTTGAACTCTAGATGAACTCAAAGATGCTGAAAATAACATTCGAACTAAAGAAGCTTTACTGAGTGCCCTGACTGATATAGAAATGACAAATTTCCTAGAACTAAAAATTGCTCATGAAATTTGGAAGAAGTTGGAAATTCTATATGAAGGTGATGCATATGTCAAATGTGCTAAGTTGCAGATCTTGAAGGGTAGATATGAAAATTTGAGGATGAGTGAAGATGAAAACATCACTTCTTACATGTAGAAGGTGAATGAACTAGTGTGTAGTATCAGGTGTGCTGGTGGAATTCTGGAAGAATCAGAGATTGTTGGCAAAGTGCTCAGATCCTTACCTGCTTCATACAAGCACAAAGTTGCTACTATTGAGGAGATGAGGACTGTGACTGTATACGCCTAAAAATGACACAAATCATCCTAAATAAATATTCTAAATATTTATTCCATTCTTCTATTAATTAAATAAATATTCTAAATTTATTTAATCGATTCACTGTTCCATAATTAAATAAATTCTATTTATTTAATTAAAATTCTTCCATTTGTCCTTCACAATTAAATAATTATAAATTATTTAATTAATCCTATTTCCTCTATCCTAAAGTTCTAAATTCAAAATTCCACATCACCTTTTCCACCTCACCTTGTCCACCTCATCAAGTTGCACATGTAATTAAATATATTTAATATTTAATTATCTTATTTTCCCTCACCCACATGGCCTATTTCTTCTCCAATCAGAGGTCAGTTAACCAATCAATCAAGTCTGTTAACTAACCTGTCAGTTGAGTCAAATCCTCAATCAACCCAGTCAGTTCCACAATCCACTCTTCTAACTGATCAATCAATTCTGTTAACAGACCAGTCAAGGGAGTTAACTCTCCAATCAGTTTTGTCACATCCCACCTTTCATGATGGAGCTGGGACACTTGTCACATTTCCACTGGTTGCACATTCCTCAACCATCCTCAACCGTTGATCTTCATATCTTCTCTCAACCGTTGATTCCTATTCCTCCGGGTCTATAAATGAAGCTTCATCCCTTCATTCTAATCATCCAGGCTTTTGACATCGTTACTCTGCAGAAATATCACCAGCGCGCCTTTGGCACCCATTTGTCATCTACAAGCTTGAGATCACCATTGTTGCATTGGAGCTCACCTTCATTGCATATCACACTACAGCCGTTCACCATCGACTTCCTCCAACAGCTTTTAAAAGATTGCACTCTCTGAGGGCTCATCTCATCTGCGAAAGGACGATTCGTGATAGGCGAACAACAGAAGTTTCGAAACGGAAGAGGTTTGCTGTGTTTGTTCATTGCTTTGTTCATTTGAATCTTCCTTGTTTCTCTATTCTGTTGATGTTTGGGTCATCTGTTATTCATTTGATTGATGCACTATTTTACCCTCACATTTTTGGCGCCCACCGTGGGGCCGTTGCCCCTTTATTTTACCGTTTTTGAGCTTTTTTGAAGGCAGGTTCCGTACAGACCCCGCAGAGTCACGCACAGGTTCTTTCGGCGCATCTGTTCATTTTTACGGCGCTTTTGAAGACTGTTACGGCGCTTTTGTAAAACTGCGCATTTGTTGACTGTAACGGCGCTTTTATGTACTGTTGCTGCGCTTTTGTTTAAACCGCGCATTCGTTGATTTTTGCTGCGCTTTCATATAATATTGCTGCGCATATGTTAAAACGGCGCATCCGTTGTCTGTTACGGCGCTTATGATAACTGTTACTGCGCATACGTTAAAACCGCGCATCTGTTTATTTTAACGGCGCATATGTTCATTCTTACAGCGCATTCGTTAATGTGGCGCTTCTGTTGATCACTTCTGCGCATCTGATCACTGAAGCTGCGCATTTGTAACTGGTTCAGTTTTTGAGTACTTTTCTAGGGTATTTTGCTAACGCTAACCCTTTTGCAGGTGTTTGCTGGAGCGGTTTTGCAGGTTAGGCTCGGGTTCAGTTACATGTAGTTGCATCTAACTAGCTCACCTTTCATTTCTTTTGGGAAAGAGTAAAATGGCTGTTCATTACAAATCTTCATCTAGTCTTAATTAGGGAGGAAGTAAACTTGTTTATTTCATGCTTGCATTGCAAACAAACTTCCAAGTTATTGCTATCTAAGACTTAAAATTGAACTCACAACTGCATTCTGGAGTTAAAATGAACCATTGCTATATCGTGAGACCGGAATTTCAAAGTTAACAATCTCGTGCAAACGTGGACTTAAAATTGAACTCACAACTGCATTCTGGAGTTAAAATGAACCATTGCTATCTCGTGAGACCTGAATTTCAAAGTTAACAATCTCGCGCAACATGGATTTAAAATTGGACTCACAACTGCTTTCTGGGACTTAAAATTGAACCACTGCAATATTGTCAAAATCACTTCAAAGTTTTGTTTGACTAGCTTAGCCCATTTAGTTTTTATCTTTTTTAACTAGGGTGGATTAAATCAGTGTATTCTGTGTTTGCGAATGACAACAGGCTTATGCTCTCCCCTCTTCTGGGTGATCAGAATGCCAGACTTGTCATTCTACTTGTCTAACCTTTAGGAGGGGCCTGCCCTTGGATGCACGCTTGTCCAAGCGGGAACGACCCTGAGTGGTAACAGGCTAACGCCAAGCCCTACCGAGCCACTTAAAATAAATTGTGCTTGAGGTGAAAACCTCCTGCAACGAGTGCTGTTATGTTACACCGACGGCCAACCTCCCCCAAAACCCTCTCAGGCGCAACCCTGTGAGGCTGGGAGACTCCATAACGGAGAGTAGCGCCGCCGCATGTGTAACCACTTGAACGGTTGCCCGAATTACAAACCTCTTGTTTTAGTGGCCCAAATCCCTTATAATCCATTTCTCGCCTAGGATTTTGTACTTGCTTTTGTCCAAAATAGAGTCGAAAAACTACAAAAACAATGAAAAACTACAAAACATTTTTTGTGCTTGCTGTGTTTTCTTGCTAAATTAATTCATAAAATCATATCAGGAAGACTTATTCCAGCCAAAAAAATACCCAAAAACAGAGAAAAACCCCAAAAATTTGCCAAAAAATACCAGAACTGCGCATATATCCATTTCTGCGGCGCATATACAGCGACTTGCTGCGCTTTTGTACCGACTTGCAGCGCTTTTGTACCCTTCTGCTGCGCATATACTCTGTTCTGCTGCGCTTTTACAGCGACTTGCTGCGCATGTACGCCGACCTGCTGCGCATATACTTTTCTGCTGCGCATTTGCGCACTGTTACTGCGCATACGTACCTCACCAAAGCGGCGCATTTACAACGACTTACTGCGCATTTGTCTATTCTTGCTGCGCATCTGTCCCTGCGCATGCGTGACAGTGAGCATAAGCCCTATTTTTGAGAAATTTTCGTCCGCTGTTCGGAGTACCCATTTCAGCCTAGTTTCATTTTTCAAGGTCAGAATCAACCTTGCAGTCAGTTTTCATCCATTTCACCCATTTCTCTCTCTTTCGACAGTCGTCCCAGTCACCTCCTGTCCTAGTCACTCTTACCCCAACGTCATTCTGTCCCATACCGATTCGACATAGGTCCTTCTTTAGTGAATTCACGTAAGCCTAGTAGGTCACAGTACCTTTTGCTAGTAGTCTTGTTGAACGACTAAGCCCTACACAGTGAGACTGGTATCGACTACCCTTGCTAGTGGCTAGAGTCTTGTGTCAACCGTCTTACCTGAAGTCATTGAGCGAGAGAACCCTTTGTCCAAATCTTGTCCTAGGTATCCCATTCACTACAGTCTTAGTCGGCATTTGGCCAAAATTTCTAATCCTTGTCCATTCCGTCCCACCCCACCTTGCATGGTTCTTACTCGATCCCAGTACAACAAGCTAACTGAAATGGCCGACTCTTTCGATCACATCGCCCCACCACACGATGATGATGAAGAAATTTCTCGTGAAAAATTAGTGGCACACATGCAAGATAGCAAATTCCAACGCCTAGTGGAGAGAGTACTCCTTGAGGATCCCACCAAATATTTCCATCATCTTGCTAATCTCGGGCTCAAACTCCCTGCAGACTTTGACATTGGCTCCATCATGGAAAATGCAGACAATGAACGTGAGAGGGACACAAATGCCACGGTCCCAAATGCACATGAGAAAGGCACAAATGACACGGTCCCCCAAGCTAATGAAAGAGGAAAACAACACATAGATCAAAATGCTCCTATAGCGGATGTGAGACAACAAATTGAGAGTCTAAAGCTAGAAATCTCCAACCTTAAGATCGGCACCAGCTCCAAGAACTACTCCTTGGAGGATATAGCACCGTACCCCTTTGACAGAAATTTGGTCATGAAACCATTCCCCTTTCAGTTCGGAATCCCGAAATTCGACAAATACAAAGGGAAGGGGGACCCTAGAGATCATATCAGGGAATTCACTGCAGCATGTTTAGAAGTAGCTCACAACGAGACCTACTTAATGAGACTATTCCCAAGATCTTTAGGAGGTCAAGCTATGGAGTGGTTCTCGCGTCTTCCACCAGGAATCAAAACTTTTGATGAGCTTGTCAATAAATTCATAACGCACTTCTCTTACAACATAGAACACGAAGTATCTATGCTAGACCTATGCAACACCAAACAAAAGGGTGGTGAGTCTTTCGCAACCTTCTTACAACGATGGAGACAGCTAGCTATGAAGTGTTCTTACGACATGCCTAAGAAACAACTATTGGAAATGTTTGTCCACAATTTGAATCCCGACCTTAGCTATCAGATTCAGATACAATGCCCTACCTCATTCACCAAAGTCATCGAAATGGGGCTATTCATTGAGAAAGCTATGATCGCTAAAGGGACTCTCAAGCTCTACAAGGACACACCTCCTTCCAATTACACAACGGACAAGTCAAAGTTTTGGACCAAGAACAAGAATGTGGTCAACGATGGAGTAGTGGATGCCAAGGCGGCAGCCCCTAAACAACAACCCATCTTCACTCTTAAGGAAGAAGCAAATCACGGTGCACTCAACAAGCCATCCCCTCGGGAATCTAGACCTTGGTTCAATTCAAATCCAAGGAGAAAATTCACGCCGTTAGGAGAATCTCAAGAGTCCGGTCTCAGGAAATTGTTGGCTAACAATGAAATTTCTCTACCGCCAACAAGTGACTATGAGCCCATAGTCAAACCTCCCTATTGGAAGGACACAGACTATTGCGAGTATCACCGAGGAAGGGGGCACACAACCAATAATTGCATCCGTCTTAAGAACGTCATACAAGATATACTGGACCAAAATCAGGGAGGAACACAACAGCATACCTCCAATGAATCTCATGTAGCCTACCGAGATCCTCTCCTAAACCACAGCCGGCCATATAACAACAATCACAATGGCGGCCACAACAACACTGGTTACAACCACAACAATGGTAACAATGGCAACAACTCCAATGGTCATAACAATAATGACAACAATCGTAACAGGCCAAACCAGAACAGTGGGTCGAGTAATGCTAACTATGCAAGCGTCCCCTTTGAGTACACCATTAACTGCATTTCTGAGCATGTTCCGCAAGTCAACGTCATATCCCCCAACCAACAACCAGGACCTAACGGAACTGGTTGTAGTATAATTACCCGCAGTGGTAGAGTCACGATCAACACCACTCCTCCAAGGGCGTCACCATCTCCGTCCAACCCCCGCCCATATAATGTCATCGACCAATTGCAAAAGACTCCGGCTCATATTTCCATACTGGAGCTCCTACGTCTATCTCCTTCTCATAAGGAGATTCTTGAGAAAGCCTTAGTGGAGACTACTGTCCCCACTAACCTAGCCCAAGAAAAGTTTCAAACCATGGTGGGTAATTTGACATCCTCCCCTTCCATATCATTCACAGAACAAGACGACCTTTCCATGTCTCAACCCCACAACACTCCTCTACACATTGTCGCATTCGTACACAGGCACCGCATCAAGAGGGTTCTCATTGATGGGGGTGCTGGTTTGAATATTTGCACTTTGAAGCTAGTCCTTGCATTGGGGTTCTCTGAACAGGCAGTGGATCCACGGAGAAAGATTACCATAAAGGCCTATGACGAGGAGGAACGCACCACAAAGGGCACGGTTGTCCTACCCATTCAAGTGGGACCGGTAATTAAAGATGTGGTGTGCCAAGTCCTTGATCGGGAGCTGGCTTACAACATTCTACTAGGGAGACCATGGATCCATGCCATGAAAGCTGTCCCCTCCACCTACCATCAATGCATAAAGTTCCCACACGATGGCAAGCAGGTCACCATACACGGCGACCCCGACCCCTACCAGCATTGCAACTCATTCCAAGCCAAACCAGAATGTGTCATTCCCAACAATCGAGCCCATATCTCCCCCACTCCGCCACAAGACCATACTGCTGAAGCTTCCTCTTCACAGCCCAAACCAATGAAAATCACCATAAAAGAAAATGGCGTGGGGGAATACCAGATTGAGCATAGCCTCAACCTTGCAAAAATGCCCTTGTCTCCTCGCTCCTTTGGCCAGCCCAAACATCAACCCAGGCATTTTCCAAAGCCCTCTGCTCCTCCTACAACTCCCGCAAACCCCTTTGTAAAATGGGGGACCTTATCCGATGAATCAGAGGAGCGAGATCTCTTACAATGGCTCTATGCCGAAGAAGAAAACACATCCCAAGATCCACCCAAACTCCCTACAGAGCTCTATGGGCGAGGTGAAACCATCTTGCATAGGATGGGATATGAAGGACAAGGCCCCATCGGCCTCAGAAAAGAGGGGATCACCGAACCTATACAACCCTCTTCCTCCTCTTCGGCTAGAAACACGACTGGCCTAGGCTACAAAGGTAAAGGTAAAGCCAAAGAAAATGCCTGCCTAGTGGAGACAATTCAAACGCTCCAAGTAGATAGTGACGCAGATTCAGATGATTCCAATCAGTATGAATGGGACGAGCTGACAGAACACTCCTACGATGATAAGGAGATTGATACCATCCAAACCCTTAGCCCATATCATGAGAGACAAACGCAACGGGACAGACCACTGGAGTCTGATTTGCCCCTCCCCGAAGTTATAGCTTTCGAGGAAAGTGTCGATTCCATTGCGATAAACAACCTGGAAGAAAGTACCATCCAGAACACTACCCCCACCTGTGCTCCTAGTATTTCCATCCACACTATCAACGAATCAGGTCTTTCATCCGACTCCCTTCCCCTTTTACACCCTGAACTTATCGACTGGGACCTGAAAGGGACCCCTCAATTAGATATGTTCCAGAATGATGATGCCTACATTGACTATATGGAACTTCGAGATCACTTACCAAAAGGAGATCATAAAGCCGGCTTCGCTATCGAACTCAATACTGTAGCTTACTTTGGGGAGGGTGCCAAGCCTTCTAGTCGCAAAAATGTAAAGATCAAAAAGGGATCTGACGGTGAAAACCGCCATGCGGCAGTGTCAGATCATAAAAAAGTAAAAAGAAAGGACGTATCTGAAGGTGAAAACCCAACTGTGGCACCTGACGATGGATTGCTTGACACCCTCCCAAGTGACATGTATCAAGAAAGGTCACAGATCGTGGTAGAGCCAACAGAGCCAGTAAACATTGGAAACGAAGAGCAGCCTCAGATAATCCACTTTGCAAAATCTCTCACGCCGCCTGAGAAAACCAAGTTTGTGCCATTCTTTAAAAAGAAGAGAGGCAGCTTTGCTTGGTCATATGCCGACATGCCAGGTTTGGACCCAAACCTGATTCTACATCACTTGCCATTGGATCCAGGGGTGAAGCCCGTAAAGCAAAAACTGAGAAAAATGCATCCCCATATTGCCCTCCTGGTCAAGGAAGAACTCAAGAAATTGTTAGACGTGGGGTTCATCAGGGCCATTGATTACCCCGAATGGATATCAAACATCGTGCCAGTGTCTAAACCAGATGGCAGGGTGCGACTATGCAACGATTTTAGAGACTTAAACAAAGCATGTCGCAAGGATGACTTCCCCTTGCCCAACATCGATATCATAGTCGACCTCACAGCGGGACATACAATGTTGTCACTTATGGATGGATTCTCAGGGTACAACCAGATCAAAATAGCCCCAGAGGATCAGCACAAAACTGCTTTCACTTGTCCATGGGGTACCTTTTGCTGGAATGTCATGCCGTTTGGGCTGAAAAATGCAGGTGCTACATACCAGCGGGCCATGACAACTATATTCCACGACATGATGCATGTGACCATGGAAGATTATGTTGACGACATCTTGGCAAAATCACTCACCAGGGACTCACACCTGGACACATTAGAGAAAGTCTTCCAACGGCTGGACCAATTCCAAGTAAAATTGAACCCGAAGAAATGTGTGTTTGGGGTCACATCAGGTAAGCTGCTAGGCTTCATCGTGTCAGCAAACGGCATAGAGGTAGACCCGGCTAAGGTCAAGGCAATCATGGACATGCCTCCGCCCAAAACTCTAACACAGTTGAGATCCTTACAGGGCAAGCTATAGGCCATCCGCAGGTTCATCTCACAGTTGGCCGACAAGTGCCATCCTTTCAGCCACCTTCTACATAAGAACGTTCCATTTAAATGGGATGAGCAGTGCGAAGAGGCATTCCACAAGCTCAAGGAGTACCTCACGAATCCTCCTATACTCATGCCTCCGATCCAAGGAAAATCCTTGATCCTCTACATATCCGCTACACCTACTGCTCTTGGGGCTCTCCTAGCGCAGCAAGACTATGAGAACAAGGAAAGAGCTGTGTACTATATCAGTCGAACCTTAGTGGGCTACGAGCTACAGTACTCACAGGTGGAACGTTCATGCCTTGCGGTGGTTTTTGCCTCACAAAAACTCCGACACTACATGTTGGCACATCCTGTCAAACTCATTGCCAAGATCGACCCACTAAAATATCTTCTCAGCAAGGCAGCTCTCACAGGACGACTAGCCAAATGGGTTATGCTTCTTAGCGAATATGATATAGAGTATGTGGATAGAAAAGCCATCAAGGGGCAAATCATCGCAGATCAACTAGCTGAGGCACCATTACAGGACACTTCACCAATGCAGTTTGAGTTCCCCGATGAATCTCTATTCACCCTGTCCACATCTCCTTGGAAACTCTACTTCGACGGGTCTTACACCAACCATGGATCGGGGGCAGGTATCTTGTTCATCACTGCCCAAGGCGACACAATTCCAAAGTCCTACAGGTTGTTATTTCCATGTACTAACAACATAGCAGAGTATGAGGCTTTGGTAATTGGTCTCAAGATGGCCACTGAGTGGAAAATTCAAGCACTACATGTCTATGGTGATTCTCAGCTTGTCATAAACCAGGTCAACGACGAGTATCAGACCAAAGATGAGAAGCTCATCCCATACAAGCGAATGGTCGACGATCTCAAAGACCACTTTGGGACCATCTCGTTTGAGCAAATACCCAGGATAGAGAACAAAGCAGCCGACGCAATGGCGACCATAGCCTCTCTTCTTGAGATACCTGAACAGGAGTCACGGTATGAGTTCCTAGTAGAAACAATTCGACAGCCGGCTTATGATCTCCTTGAAACCCATTCCATCTGCCACCTAGTAGGATCTGATTCACCTTGGTACGGTAAGACCTACACTTACCTCAAGGACAATATCCTTCCTTTGGACCTCTCTTCCAACCAAAAACGAACCTTCATCCGACAAGCCTCCCGTTACACCATTATCGCCAATACCCTTTACCGACGTGGTCTGGATGGTACTTTACTCTGTTGTCTAGAACAGGAGGAATCTATTACTGCCTTGCAAGACGTGCACGAAGGGATCTGCGGAACACACTCCAGCGGTCCTTCCTTAGCTAAGAAACTCATGCGTTTGGGTTATTACTGGCCCAATATGGAAATGGATTCATATCAGTTCGTCAAAAAGTGCAGACAGTGCCAGATACATGGGAACCTGATTCATGCACCTGCTTAGGAGTTGAGACCTCTAACGACACCCTGGCCCTTTTGCCAATGGGGACTAGACCTCGTAGGAAAGATTCATCCGCCTTCTTCCAACGGCCATAAATTCATCATAACCGCTACTGAATACTTCACAAAGTGGATTGAAGCCGTTCCCTTATCAACCGTCACAGGAAAACAAATTTCCTCTTTCATTCTGAATTACATTATCTGCCGATATGGCATCCCTTCATCCATCATAACGGATAACGGGAGACCTTTCAAAAATCAAGATGTCCAGGAACTTTGTGAACGGTTCAAGATCCAACATCGCTTCTCCACCCCATATTACCCCCAAGGTAACGGCCAAGCTGAGGCATCAAACAAAACCATTCTGAAACTCTTAAAGAAGACTGTCAATGAAGCCGGTCGCGATTGGCACGTCCAGCTCAATCCCACTCTGTGGGCCTATCGAACCAGCATACGCACTCCCACAGGTGCTACACCTTACGCCCTCGTCTATGGTTCTGAAGCTATCCTTCCCATTGAGGTCGAACTCCCCTCCCTTCGGGTGTCGTTGAAAGGTCTCATCTCAGACGAAGAGTACAGAGTCACCAGACTGCAAGAGCTAGAACTGCTAGAGGAACGGCGCCAGAAAGCTTTTGACCATCTCAAAGCCTACCAACAGATGATGTCAAGAAGCTACAACCACAAGGTTAGACCAAGATGCTTCAAGGTTGGGGACCTAGTTCTAAAAGAGAACCCTCGCAACCAGCAGGACAGAGAAAAGAAAGGTAAGTTCGAGCCTAACTGGCTGGGACCCTATGTAATTGTAGCAGCTTATGGATCGGGGGCATATCAGTTGGCCACATCGGAAGGTGAGTTGTTTGATGATCCAATCAACAGCATGCACCTTCGCAGGTTCTATACCTAAGAGAACCCCAATGCAAGGGGGCACAATAAAATCAAAAAAATCAAAAAGCTACAAAAAAAAAAAAAATAAAAAAATAAAAAAAAAAATAAAAATAATAGAAAGCATGCAAAAAAATCGTCCTTTGGTGAAAACCTGGCAAACAGGCGCCTTGGATAGGTATCATGGGGAAAACCTGGCAATCAGGCGTCATGTTACTTTCTAGCTTCTCGTGCAAATAAAAGCAAGTGATGAAAACCTGGTAAACAGGCGTTACTTGTGACAAACCGCATTCTCCATCTTTGGGAACCCAATCACCTTGAGCCCTTTCTCTCTCTATTTTCCCCATTCGACCCATATCCATCCCACAATAAACACTTGACAGTTACCTATCATGGCTTGATACTCAGCTTGTGGCCTTGTCAACCCAGGTTTTGTCCCATACCGTCTCCTCGCAGTAAGCCTAGTGTAGTGTCTCTCGTTAGTGTCTGTGGTCCGCATCCGTGAACTACGTTGCCTCTGCGCCGTCACGTAGGCAAGGCCATTATTCTAATGCGCCCCCGAGGCTTCCATCTCTCCCGAAGTCCCATTTGTCTCCCCTCTTGTCTTCATTCTTGTCGTCTTTCTTCTAGTCCATCCATGGTCCATTAGGGTTTACCCCGAACTACGTTGCCTCTGCGTCGTCACGTAGGCAAGGCCATTTAGCAATGAGCCCCCAAGGCACTAGGTCAGTCCCTTAGGGTCCGTCTTCTCAATAAGGATAGTGCAAATCTTCTCACCAAGCAAGCAAATGCGAGCAAACACCCGCGCTTCAAGCAGAAATCTTGACTATGACCATCTTAACCTATCCAATGCAAAGCAACTACCCAAGGTCTTCTCAATGATTTTATGCAAATTAAGGCAAGAAATAAACACATATCAACGCAAATATGCTTTGTAGACCAGAAACAGGGTTAAGTTACAGAGTCTTGATTTTTGCTGTCATACCCTCCTATGCTACTCAAGGATGCCAAAAGCTAGAGATGCTATGATGGGGGGCATGATTACTTTCTTTGTTTGCTATTTGGGGATTAAACTTTAGTAATGTGAAGCCTTGTCTTAGGACGTGATCGGCAAAAGATCACCGAGGACATCAAAGGTCTAACATGAACGGGGGCAATCCTTGCTTGTTGAAACGCAAGCGATACTCAGGTCATCTAGATTCAATTTTGACTAGATGCTTGTCTTAACTTGCTAAATCACAATCCATGTAAGCGATGCTCAGGTCATCTCGGTTCAATTATACCTCGATGCTTGTATTCACTTACAACATTTCAGAAAAATACCAAAAACAAAATGCCCAATGATGAAATAAAGCAATCTAAAAGCAAAGCATCCGTCCTATATCCATACACCCATCCATACAATCCTCATCATTCAAACTATGCAGGGTAACGATATCAAGAAAAATTCCTAAGTCGTTCTTTCGCAACCATCCCTCTATCCATCATGTCAATCTTCTGTCGATAGCGTACATTTGGACATCACAAAAACAAGGCATATAGGAGCATATCACATCACTCGTAGAAACTAGTCATGAACATGATTAGGTTAGTATAGTACATCATCCAATGCATTAGGTCACATATACATTTGCATCACATACATAGTTACATCACCCCATAGTACTCATGTTACCAATGCATACATTCAAAACATTACATCATATAAGTATCCAATAGCATCTCACATACATATATAGCATCATAGCATAGAAATCATGTTCCATACATATACATTTGCATCATCACAAGAACATCATATTACCTTTGCAGTCATTTGTCACATTAAATCATATAGACATCATATAGCAGCATATCAAAGTATTTCTCATATAAACATCATATAAACCATCTAACTATGCAATAGAACCACATCATGCAATAAGAGTAATCATCTCATAAACGCAGGCAATAGATACACAAAGCTGCATCATCATCCATACTATCATATACAAGGATGTCCAAATGTACAATATCACCATCTCTCTCAAAATCAAAATGTCATATACAATATACGTCTAAATAGACGGTGATACATGTCCCAAAAAGTACAAAATCTGGTCTCTGACTACCCCTGCGGCTGTGAGCCACCACTACCGGCTCCTGACTGCTGAGGTCCCATGACAGATGCCCCTGACTGGGATGGACCTGCTCTGTGAGCCACCCCAGACTGAGTCCTGAAACTACCTGCCCTCTGGCTCGCCGACACGGCACCATGATATAGGCCTCGGTAGTACTGTACCTGCTGCTGTGCTCTGGCTAAGTCTGTCTGTGCCTGTGCCAACTGCGTCTGCAACTGGCCTACCTGTGCCTGTGCCTGCTGCACCTGCCCAACCAAAAAGGTACTCGCTGCATCTGTGCCCATGGCAGCTACTGCTGTGTCCCTCTCTACTCAGATCAAACGTACCCGGGCATCTGCCATATCTCGCTCGCGAGTCAACCCAGCAATCACTGCTGCGTCTGTATCTCGCATCCTCTCCACTCTCCTCAGCTGTGCCTGCAGCTCCCGCACCTGTCCTCTCAGGCTGGCTATGGTCCTCTCCTGAGCCTCACCCTGCACCGGCCCCTGTGCTGCCTCTGCCTGTCCTAGCCCCTGCTGCTGTGGCACCTGCTGCTGTGGTACCTGCTGGGGTGGTGGCATCTGTGCCTGCTGCTGTCCCTCCCCCTGTCCTGGCACTGCCTGCCCGGCCCTGTCTATCCTCCTCCGCTGCCTCGGCCTCTCTGCAGCTCGGCCACCACGTCCTCGTCCTCCTCTAGCGGCCCTCCGCCCTGGACCAGCCTCTCCCTCCTCCTCTGAGTCCGCCTCGTCGATACGAGGCACCAGCATACCAGGTCCGGAATATCTCGGAAATGGATGTGCAGTAATCCAGTCCTCATACTCCTGTGTAACCCCAGCATCTGCAATCTCTCGCCTCATATCCCAGGCCACATAGGGCAACTGCCGGAACTCTGCCAGAGCCTCCTCGTAAGAAGCCATCGGCCCCCATCGGACCCTCTCTGCATGTGTCCGTGCGAACATGGCCTGTCCCTGCGGCATGCCCTGTCTCCTGCCGAACTGTCTCAGTACTCGGCCCACCGTCTGCCTCTCCAGGATGTGCCGTGTCCGGCCAATCAACCACCTGGTCTGGAAGCAGAAAGGCAGCTCATCTGCCTCATCGTCCCAAGGCTCGCAGTCTAGATATGGTCGCCAGACGACCACATCTATCCCATCCAATGTATGCCTCCAATACTCTAGCTTCCCCAGCCTGTGCTGGGAAATCACTCCTGCGTAGCCATAGCTGTACGGCTCTCCCCTCTGCCTAGCAAAAACACATATCGGCCTGGTCACCGCTATGTGCTCCCACAGCCAAAACTGTAACAGCAGCACCCCAGCCGATAGACTCGTGCTGCGGTGGTACACCACCTGATGCATGTCGTGGTATAGGTGAGCTAGCACGCAAGGTCCCCACGCGTATCGAGTGCCCTCAGTCACCATCCGCTCCATAATCCTGCCCCATCCAATGGGGAACCCGTGCGATCTCCTGTCACGGCATACAACGCCCGCAATCAGTCCAGCCACGATCCCAGGGAAGTAGTCGTAGCAGTCATAGATATCCTGCCACGGGATGACCTGTCCCGCCAGCTCGGGATCGTCGAATACTCGCTGACACTCGGCGAGTCCCGCGTCCCGCTGTGCGTCGTACTCCACCAACTCGCCTACCACGGGCAAGTGCAGTATCCTATAGACGTCCTCCAACGTCACAGTCATCTCTCCAGTAGGGAAGTGGAAGGTCCCGTCCTCGCTGTGGAATCTCTCCACGGCAGCTGTCAGCAGTCCTCGGTTCGCCCGCACCTCGGGCATGAAGCAAACATAATCTAGGCCCATAGCCCCAAGCGCCACCCTGTCAGCCTCCGTCAACATATGTCTCTGCAATAGAGGCATAGGGAACGTCTCCCTCGACTGCAGTGTCTCTCGTATCTCCTCCTGCAAGCACGCAAAGCAAGGCGTCAGTCTCAAACCGCATATACCATACTCAACATATCTATTGGACTATATCAACTAAACTTAGCATTTCAAATTGATCAAAACAGCACACTACATCTCTCGACTAGATTCCTGCAATCTCGGAGATAGCTCATCGATTCCTGCGTCAAACAGGACGCTAATCGAATCAGTTTGGCTAAGTAATTTGCCATCCCAAGCAAATGCGCCACTACAGGTGGTAAATGCGCCATTTCTGGTATATGCGCCGCAACAATCGACGTATGCGCCGCACAAATACATATGCGCCGTTACATGCCACATGTGCGCCGTTCTAACGCATGCGCCGCATAAAGCAACATATGCGCCGCTAAATTACAGATGCGCCGCTATAAGTCACATATGCGCAACTTCGGCAAATGCGCTGCTACATTTCACGCATGCGCGGCGAAAATACAAAAGCGCCGCTAAATTACGAAAGCACCGCCAAAACGAACACATGCGCAGCTTTCACGCATGCGCCGCCGAAACAGGCATATGCGCCGCGAAATCACAAAAGCGCAGCCTCGCGAGGCATATGCGCCGTTCTGCGTTTCGGCGCATTCATTTCACCTATTTTCTATGAGCATTTATGACACCTAAACTCGACCCTAGGAGAATTTTTTCGAAGCACATACCGGGGGTCCTGCCTCTGCTGGCCGCCCGAATCGTCGGACTCGCTCGAATCGATGCTCCTCGCGCGGAATGTCTGCTGCTCTGGCCGCCATGCTGCTCTAGGTTTGCTCTGAGCTCTCCTTCTCCAATCCAGATCAACCAAGTGTGCAAATGACTATTCTTGTGGACCCAGCTCCTATTTATAGCCTCCAAAACCCTAATTCTGGCTAGGTGATGACTGTGACTACTTCCCGTGTCCATTTTTCCTCCCGTTTTCTTCCCGCGTCCCTGACCGCGTCCCTTTTCCTCCAACCTATCCTAACCCCTTCCTCGTCGTGAGATCGTCCGTCTCCAAAACTTTCGCCGTTTTTCCCGTCCAATCTCCCGAGGGGGCATCCTATCGTCATTTAACCTACACCAGGGGCAAACTGGGGCATGTATCATCATTCAGACTATCAATTTCTTTGAAGCAACGCTGTAAACTGCATTGCATCAAAGAGGGGCAAAATGTATACGCCTAAAAATGACACAAATCATCCTAAATAAATATTCTAAATATTTATTCCATTCTTCTATTAATTAAATAAATATTCTAAATTTATTTAATCGATTCACTGTTCCATAATTAAATAAATTCTATTTATTTAATTAAAATTCTTCCATTTGTCCTTCACAATTAAATAATTATAAATTATTTAATTAATCCTATTTCCTCTATCCTAAAGTTCTAAATTCAAAATTCCACATCACCTTTTCCACCTCACCTTGTCCACCTCATCAGGTTGCACATGTAATTAAATATATTTAATATTTAATTATCTTATTTTCCCTCACCCACATGGCCTATTTCTTCTCCAATCAGAGGTCAGTTAACCAATCAATCAAGTCTGTTAACTAACCTGTCAGTTGAGTCAAATCCTCAATCAACCTAGTCAGTTCCACAATCCACTCTTCTAACTGATCAATCAATTCTGTTAACAGACCAGTCAAGGGAGTTAACTCTCCAATCAGTTTTGTCACATCCCACCTTTCATGATGGAGCTGGGACACTTGTCACATTTCCACTGGTTGCACATTCCTCAACCATCCTCAACCGTTGATCTTCATATCTTCTCTCAACCATTGATTCCTATTCCTCCGGGTCTATAAATGAAGCTTCATCCCTTCATTCTAATCATCCAGGCTTTTGACATCGTTACTCTGCAGAAATATCACCAGCGCGCCTTTGGCACCCATTTGTCATCTACAAGCTTGAGATCACCATTGTTGCATTGGAGCTCACCTTCATTGCATATCACACTACAGCCGTTCACCATCGACTTCCTCCAACAGCTTTTAAAAGATTGCACTCTCTGAGGGCTCATCTCATCTGCGAAAGGACGATTCGTGATAGGCGAACAACAGAAGTTTCGAAACGGAAGAGGTTTGCTGTGTTTGTTCATTGCTTTGTTCATTTGAATCTTCCTTGTTTCTCTATTCTGTTGATGTTTGGGTCATCTGTTATTCATTTGATTGATGCACTATTTTACCCTCACAGTGACAACTATTACAAGAGATCAGTTGGTTGGCAAGCTCTCAACATTTGAAATGATTGAGTTTGGTGATTCTCTTCCTAAATCAGAATCTGCATTTAAGGCCAGTGTTTTTGGAAAGCAAAGATTTGATTCAGGTGAAAGCTCTTCAAGAAAACTAACCAGATTTGAGAAGGCAAGGAAGGATCTTGAAGAAGATGAATTAGAGACTTGAAGCTCTTTTTGCCAAAAGACTACCAAGAGGATTCGATAAGTATGAAGGGAAGTTACCTTTCAAATGTTTTACTTGCAATAAGATTGGTCATTTTGCCTCAAGATGTCCGTAGAGGGTTTCAAAGCCAAACCCTAACAGACCTAGGGTTCATAAGAAATGTTACTATGTCCAAGAAGCTGCTGAAGAAGGAGTCACTGATAATGAATCTGATAAGGGAAGTACCTTAGGAAATGAATGGGTGTTTATTGCCATCAAAGAAGAAGATCTGGTGCCTATTGAATCTGCTAGCTGTGTGAATGTGGAAAGAGCCTTGGTTGCTCAGGTTGAAGTAAAGGATGAATGGGTAATTGACAGTGGATGCTGTCATCATATGACAGGTGATAAGAGTAAGTTTGTAAGTATGGAAAGGTATGAAGGTGGAATTGTGAAGTTTGGAGACAATTCAGCTGGTAGAATCCGTGGCAGAGGATCCATCTCTCTTGATGGTAAGAATAACACTAATGATGTTTTGTATGTAGAAGGGTTGAAGCATAATCTTCTCAGTGTTGGACAATTGGTTGACAAGGGATATGATCTCCGATTCAAGGATGGTAAATACATAATTTTGGAAAGCTCCGAAACTGAGATTGCATATGGTACACAGACTAGAGGTAACATCTTTCATTTAAGTGGTACTGGTAAAAGTTGCTTGATTGCTCAAATTGATCAGAGTTGGTTATGGCATAGGAGAATGTGTCATGTAAATTTTGACAACATTGTCAAGATAAGTGCTACTCAGGCTGTAAGAGATCTTCCAAAGCTTGTAAAACCTACTAATAGCATGTGTAAGGAATGTCAGTTGGGCAAACATAGAAGAACTACATTCAAGAGTAAAGAACAATCTTCAAGTGGATTGTTGGAACTTGTGCACACTAATTTGTGTAGTCCTACCAGGATTAGGAGTTTTCAAGAAGACAGATCTTCATGTTGCTGATTGATGATCACTCTCAAATGATGTGGGTCACTTTCTTGAGAGAGAAATTAGAGGCTCTTGACAAATTCAAAGTGTTTAAGGCTAGGGTGGAGAATGAGATAGGTGTGAAGATAAGTGTCTGAGATCTGACAGAGCTGGAGAGTTTACCTCTGGTGTGTTTAATGCATTTTGTGAAAAGCATGGAATAAGAAGACAATTGTCTGCTCCTATGACTCCTCAGCAGAATGAAGTTGTGGAAAGGAAGAACTGAACTATTCAAGAGGCGACTAGAACCATGATGATGGAAGCAAATGTTCCAC
The DNA here is from genome assembly GCA_027924645.1 of Cunninghamia lanceolata. Taxonomy (NCBI): domain Eukaryota; kingdom Viridiplantae; phylum Streptophyta; class Pinopsida; order Cupressales; family Cupressaceae; genus Cunninghamia; species Cunninghamia lanceolata. The sequence goes on from BSBN01001170.1 coordinate 1,605,453, forward strand.
ATGTCTATTGGAGAGAGGCTGTAAGTACTGCTGTCTACACTCTTAACCAGGTGCAGATCAAAGGTAATTCTGGTAAAACACCTTATGAACTGTGGTTTGGTAATGCTCCTTCTATGAAATATTTTAGAGTTTTTGGTAGTAAATGCTATATCAAAAGAGATGAAGATCTAGGCAAGTTTGATGCAAGATGTGATGAAGGAATATTTCTGGGTTATTCTAATCAAAGCAAGGCATACCGGTGCTTTAACAAGAGACTGAAAAAGATTGTTGAAAGTGCTAATGTCAAGGTTGATGAAAGCAAGGAGAGACCTTCAAGGTTTTGTGGATATGAATCAGATGATCAAAATGAAAGTCCAAATGAAGGAAAGCAAGTTCAGTTTACTCCGAAGAATCCAGTGACTCAAGAAGTTAATGCAAATGTTCAGGAACAAGTTCAAGAATTAGAAGTTGAAGAAAATCCCCAAACTCCTAGGTATGTAAGATTCAATCATTCTAAAAATTAGATCATAGGAAATAAAAATAAAGGTGTTCAAACTAGAAGAAGAATTGTTCAAGAACAAGAGGAGTATTGTCTGATTTCAAAGATTGAACCAAAATTAGTGAATGAAGCTTGTAATGATGAAAGCTGGGTAAAAGAAATGGAAGAAGAATTAATACAAATTGAAAAGAATCATACTTGGGATCTTGTTCCTAGACCTAAAAACAAAAATGTAATTGGAACTAAATGGGTCTTCCAAAATAAATTGAATGAAGATGGTGAAGTTGTGAGAAATAAAGCAAGATTGGTGTGCAAAGGTTACTCTCAGGTAGAGGGAATTCATTTTGAAGAAACTTTTGCTCCGGTGGCAAGAATTGAAGCAGTCAGATTATTTCTTGCCTTTGCTGCTTACAAAGATTTCAAAGTCTACCAGATGGATGTCAAGTCAGCATTCCTGAATGGAGAGTTGGAAGAAGTCTACATTGAGCAACCGGAAGGATTCCAATTATTTGATCAAGAAGGTAAGGTCTGCAGATTGAAGAAAGCATTATATGGAATTAAACAAGCCCTAAGAGCCTAGTATGAAAGATTAGATAAGTATCTGCTAAAGTTAGGCTTTAACAAAGGCACTGCTAACAATAATCTTTATTTCAAAATTGAGCATGAACACATCTTGATTGTTGAGGTAGTTGTTGATGACATCATCTTTGGTGGAAATGAGAGTATGTGTAAAAAATTTGTTGATCAGATGCAAAGTGAATTTAAGATGTTCATGCGTGGTGAAATGAATTTCTTCTTAGGTCTACAAATCATTCAGTCAGGAAAAGGCATCATCATATCTCAGTCTAAGTATGTGAAAGAGTTGTTGAAAAAGTTTGGAATGGAGGATTCAAAACCAGTGAGTACTCCCATGGTAACTAGATGCAAGTTGAGTAAAGATGATGATTCCCCTAAGGCAGATCAAAAAAGGTATAGATCAATGATTGGAGGACTGCTTTATCTGCCTCATACCAGACCTGATATTATGAATGTAGTTGGCCTTGTTGCTAGATTTGAAGCTGATCCTAGAGAATCTCATGTTGTAGCAGTCAAAAGAATTTTTAGATATCTGAAGGGAACATCTGACTATGGCTTATGGTATCCTAAGGGTGATGATTTCACTCTTCATGCATATACAGATGTTGATTGGGTAGGAGATGTGGACGACATGAAGAGTACTAGTGGAGGTGCATTTTTCTTGGGAAAGAGATTGGTTTCTTGGTTGAGCAAAAAGTAGGAGGCAATATCTCTGTCTACTATAGAGGCAGAGTACATAGTAGCAGCAAGTAATTGTACTCAAGTTTTGTGGATGAAGCAAATGTGAAAGATATCAGAGTTGTGTTTGAAGAACCTGTTACAATCTTCTGTGATAATTCAAGTGCAATAAACATTTCAAAGAATCCGGTGTTGCATTCAAAGACAAAGCACATATCCATCAAGTTTCATTTTTTGAGAGAGAAGGTAAATGAGAATGAAGTCAGATTGGAGTTTGTTTCATCAAAAGATTAGATTGCAGATATCTTCACTAAGCCTCTACCTAAGGATACTTTTGAGTATCTCAGAGTGATGCTAGGGGTTGTTACCCCTCCTGTTCAGAACTAAGGTGCACTAATGTGCATTAGTTTGGAGGAATTCATAGTCATATCTTGTGATTCAGATTGGTGTTAAGGAGTTGCTACTCAGGGGGAGTAGTCAGTATGCTAATTCTGGATTAAGAAACAAAAAGAGGAAGAGATGATTGCAAATATGCCCCCTTTGCCATTGATGTCAAAGGAGAGAAGTCATGTGAAAAGCGTGGATGGAAGTGAGTAGTTGCTTGTGAAAGGGGGAAAAGTGAAGAAAGTGATTGTAGATGTGATAAGAGAAAGAGGGAGAAGCTCCCGTCTTGATGGTTGAAACGATTTTTCACATCATATGTTGCCATCAATGACAAAGGGGGAGATTGTTGCAAATATGTGCCTAATCGGTGTTGTCATTGATGTCAACATATCCTTGTTATCATTAGTGTCAACTGTATCTTATTCTATTGCCTGTTTAGAAGACTTGTATGTTGAGGATATTGAGAAAATTAGCCTCTCTGGAAGAAACAAATGAGTTACATATCTCTCTGCCAGAGACAGTGAAGATAGTGCAGTTCAGTGAAGTAGATTGCTCTGCATTCCCAGTAAGATGAAGATCAAAGTCTGTGGATTAAAGGATTTGTAGAGTATAATATGAAGTTACTCCAGTTAAGATTTGAGAGGTCCACATGGAGAATTGGCGAAGTTATGGTCATCTGAGTAGAACCGGGTTTTATAGTTGTTCAGAGGTGATAGAGTGACATAAATCTAGTCCAAATTGATCCGCATTGGAATATTATGATTTGAGAATCTAGAGGTGTGTTTGGGATGTTGGTGTGTGTCCTCAACTCAAGTGGTTCATGGTTTAGAGGTCCACAAGCAATCTTTCTAGTGTGACAGTCATGACAGTTAGTGTTCTTGAGTTCTTGAATGAAGATGCAAGTGTTTCTAGCGATCTGAGGTGGTGCAATTGTTCCTATTAATTTAATTGTGCTTGTGGTAGTCTCTGAATTGAGTTCTTATTGTGTTGGTGGTCTACATTAAGGATTGAGCCTGTGGTTGAAGATTTGTCATTTGGTGTTGTTCTTTCTAGTCTTGGCCGACCGGATGCTTCGTGCATGTTGCAGATGATCTAAGAGAGGTTCTATGAAGTATGGTGTGTTGTTCGAGGAAGATTTGGGTCCCAGCTATGTTTGGCCGACAGTATAGTGATTCACATTAAGTCAGATGTTTGTAGTGCCAACCTTGATGTTTATTCCAAGGTTGATGAAGCATATAAATATGTGTGGTTGAGTTGTGGAAAATTATCCTTGTGCGAAAATGAAAATATCCTAAGAAAGGAAGAAAGGCAGAGCAGAGAAGAAGAAGAGCAGAAGAGGAAGAGCAGTAAAGAATGAGGAGATAGAGAAGAAGTGTTTGGGGGAAGAGTAGAAGTACTATGCACTTAAATGGAACTGACCTTGGCATGAAGAAGATGTTGTTTTCTAGTTCAATCTTTCTATGTTAAATTTGTGAATGTTTCTGTAGCCAGTGAGCCTCTTTGCGCAGTGAGTTCTGGGTAGTATACCCAAAGGCAAGTGCCTTCCCATTTTCTATTCTTTTAATAGAGAATAAATCTTGTGGGTTAACCCCCACCGTGGTTTTTCCCTTAACGGGGTTTCCATGTAAAAATCCTGGTGTCATATGTGTTGATTATGTTTCTACTTATGTGTTGTTGATTTATACTTTCATGGTTATATCATTAATCTGTTAATAAGTGTGAAAGAAGTTTAGATACAACAAAATATAAAGTTTTTGAGACAATTGATTCACCCCCCCTCTCAGTTGTCTGCCCTTATGTCAACAGCACACACACTAATCAATGCATATATAAATGATTGCAAATCACATCTAATGCAAAATTTGACTGAAGGAAAGGATGAGGATCCTAGAGATAAGACAAGGAGTATCATCATAGTAGCACTTGATGTATCCATGGGGAATTATGACATTCACCAACTTCCAAGAGTTGTGATATGTTCTTCACAACCAAGACTGAACCCATACAAGGCATTCAATCATAGTGTGGCATATCTTTATTAATCATTTTATTAACTCAATATGTATTACATTATCACTTGATTAAAAATCTAACCCCACTCTATCCAATGATCTCCTTATATTGTAGCAAATGGTGACAACCCACTCCTTTCCTACTCTATACCCCAATCCTAAGTGCCCAAAATTACAATTTTGGCTTGGCACATAAATTGACACAAAAAGTCATGGCACATTTCTCAATAACATAAAATCACATTTACATAAGGAGTTATTTCACTCCACAAAACAATTCATTCAAATAAGGTTCTAAAATTCAGTTTTTCTATTTCTAAAAATTAAGAAAAGACGATAAAAGCCCCAAATTCACCATTGATGAAACTGCACAAAAACTCATAAACTTATATTTTCTGAATTACAATAAATTTAAAAAATTTAAGAGTGCCCTTTTAATCCAAAAATGCACAACATGCTTTTCCAATCATTTTTTCTGAATTTTGTAAAACATGGTAAAACATACATATTTTTAAAAATTTAAAACTACATATAGGGTCTAATTATTCTTCTAATACAAAGGCCATATGCCTCCACCTAATGTGGGCATGACAAATGAAAAAATTCATTTAAAACACAAATTAAACAAGAAAATTACCTCTTTCCAAGTTTACAACAATGGAGGAAATCTCTCTCTCTCTCTCTCTCTCTCTCTCTCTCTCTCTAGAAAACACACACACACACACCCATTCAACTCTTATTCACTTGCAAGCATTATCACTTCAAGCACAAGCAATTCAAATCCAACTTCAAGCAATTCCATCCATTCTTTCTCTCCAAATCATTTTTTTCTAAAAAGAGGAAGAGAGATGGTTTGAGCAAGACAAATGAAAAATAAGAAGTGAGTAAATCAAACCTTCCATTTTCCTTTTATCCCTTTTCCTTTATCCCTTTTCTATTTTTGTATTTTCTTTATTTCAAAAATACCTTTTTTGAAAGGAATAGATATTTTAAATAAAACATTAGCATTATTTCATTTCTTTTAGACACTTAGCAATTTAACTTTAAACATATTTTAAATAAAACTAATGCATTCAAGTAGCTTAATAATATTTTCCAACTATAATGCAAATTCTATTCTCTTTGCACAAAATACTCTATTTCCAAAGAGGGTAATTACATTCACTTTAAAAGAAAATAATGACATAGACTTTTTTTTTTGCTAAGGCATAATTATGATCTTTTCGACACAAGCATTAAATATTCTGATAACATGGTATACACACATTTTGAAGTAAATTTAAATACAATAGAAAAAGATAAAATAAACACACGTAAAGGACTCATACACACTTTATGGTTTCAACAACATGAGAACTCCAGAATCGCCATTGATTTAGATCTAGGTTTACACAACCCGATTCATAAGACTCATCTCGCACTTGACTAATTAAGATATAGGTTGACACACATGCTTTACCCAAAGATTCAACCATCTCTAATATAAACACCATTGGGGAATAATCATGTACCTACACACTTAGGTCAAACATTAGGCATGCCCACTCAACATAATAATAGCTAAAGCAACATAATCCACCCAACATGACATAAATCATAACATGATATCATATAATCACATCTATCTGTAAATCAGCTACAACTAGCATTATCTAGGAAATAAGATATATAATCAATAATAATTTATAATACTGAAACAAATAGACTCACCACAATTATATCGAATATAGCAAAAATAGTGAAGCTGAAACATTGTAATGATCTAAACATATAAAAGAACAACATATGCATTCCTTAATGTATAGTTGGAATCCAATGCCAATACAAAACCTCATTAGGAACACACCGATGGTCATAAAAAATATGCAAAAGGTACTCCCTCCTGCTACAAACAACTCAAACTCACACTCTTTCAACTCAACATGATACACAAAATTGCAAACAAACTTCTATCGTTTATTCAATTCAACCACTAATCACATTATGCTTTTAATAGTTATGCAAATCTGCAATAAAATATACATATATCTGACCTCTCATGGACTCTCAAAATTACAGGAAACTCTCCTCTACTTCTCACAACTTTCATGCACATGCCTCTCACATGGGCTATGTTCTTCCACAAAACTCTCTCTTCCACTCTGCAACAAGCAAGATTACATCAACTTTCATGGGCATAAATGGCCTCTCTCACATATACGTGTCAAATTTGCCCTCTCTCTGGGCTCAAACGTTCTCTCACAAAAACTCTCCTCCAATATGAAATCTTCTTCCCACTCTGGTGCTCTTCCTCTGGTGCCTCTCCTCTCTATTTTCACTATATTTTATTTGTTGTTCATTACCTCTGCTAGGCATGGGATTTATTCCCTCTTTTGGCATCTCTATCTCTACCCACTTTCTCTAAAAAATTATCTTGTTTTGTTTGTTGTAGATCACCCCCCAATACTGGTGCTCTACCTTATTTATTTCTGCAATTTTTTTTAATAAATGTTGCAGCCTCAAAAGAGGTGTTTCCTCTCCCATAGGTGTTCTAATGAGGCATTTTCTCATTTTCTCATTTGATGTTAAAACTGCCTCTCTTTGTCACAATAAATTTTCTATTTCAAACATTTAAAATTTGCCTCCAATGTTAAGCCTTTTGCATGCTAGAATAGCCAAATGAAATGTAGCATTCGCGGAAGGTTCTCTACCCCCACCATAAGGATATTTAAAATGACCAATATAAATCAATTAAAATTCCTTCATGAAGCTCCTTAAACCAACTGAAGAAAATCTATTTGCGTGATTGCGACAGGATGTGTGGAATCAGGTGTCAAAAATATGAAAAACTCAAAGTTCTCCATTTTGCCTGAAAGTTTGCCCAAAGATGTATTGTGACCCCCTCAGGTCCTCTACAAAAGGATTTCACTCCAGCCTTTAATAATTTTGAAAGTTTAACTTTCCATAAAACCACTGACACAAACTTCTAGCATTAAAATCTCCCAAATGGATGAGAATTTGACCACAAAATCTTTTTCACATTTGGTGAAATGTATCCAAGAATATACCTATAAGAGAATTTGTCACCAAACCTCAAGGATCTCCCAAAACACTTGTTTTAGTGAAAACCATCTACTAGGCTGAATAACCACAATCACGTAAAATTTTTGTTTTCACAAATTTGTGCCAACTTGAAGTTCCCTAATGTAATGAGATGCAAAAATTGACAATAATAAACCCCAAAACTGAAAAGCAAACCAACAAATATTTTTGGTTAATGCAATCGCGCATGCACCCAGATGCGAGCTTGCATCAAACACATTGGGTAAGAAGTTTGTGAGCATGGGCTCACAAAATGGAGTTGAATAGTAGAACTATCATTTTAGGTTGAATACAACTGGCAAAAAACTCCATTGCTGAGTTAGGTTGAATTTTTTTGTTTTTTCCTTCACCTCTTCCAACATCTCACCGAAACAAGTATTGTCCTCCTCCACCAAGTGTGCTCTTCCTTTGTCCTTCCTCTCATGAACTCATGTCCACCATAGCCTAACCTTCTCCTCTAAATTCTACTCCACTCATCACTCCTTATCTCACCACTCTACATTCCATTTCCTCCTTTTGTTGGATTCAACCCACCATGATTCGACCACCTCCACCAAAATTCTGCCTCCCACTCATCTGTACACAAGTTGATATGATCAACTTTATGAAAATTAAAGATTTCCATATCCTCCTCTATTTTCACCTCATCAAACTCCTCAATTCCAACTCTTACCATTGCAAATGAAGGTAAATTAACAACACCTTCATTATCATAAAATTTAGGAAAATGAAAAATTACCTCTTGTTCCCTTGCTGCGACAACATCTTCCTCATCACCATCTATTGCAATTTTTCCTTCTTTGCTCTTTGCTGCAACATTTTCATCTTCATCATCTATTGCTATCACCATCCTCATGTCCTCCAAAGGACTCACAATTGTTGCAACATTATTTTCCACCTCAACCTCTGCTGCAACTTCTTTCACCACATCTGCCATACCTTCCAAAAGGCATGTTTCTAATGCTACAACTCTTTCATTTTCTTCCACATCATCTGTTACAACTTTTCGCTCTTCATGCTCAGATACCATCTAATTACTTTCTCCTTCTATTTTCTCATCCTCCAAAGGATACTTAACTGTTGCTGCAACATCAATTTCAATCTCTTCATCCATGTCTTCCAAAAGACATGCTTCTGCTGCAATCTTCTCTTTTTCTCCTTCCTTATTTGCTATTGTCTCTTCACTCTTCTCATTCTCTAGGTGCTCTTTTTTACATTTTTGTCCCAAACTTTTCAGTTTTTTCCATGTCTTTCAATGGATCAAACTCTGTTGCAGCTTCATGTTTTACCTCTTCCTTACCTTTAAAATGACATGCTACAACTGTAAACTCTTTCTTTTCTCCTTCCTTATCCTCCTGCATGAGGATTTCTTCTTTAGTGCCATCTATATGACACTTCTCTGCATCTTCTTTTCTTTTTCCTTCATATTCTTCAAAATTATTTTTATGGTCCATAGGGACCATTTTCTCTTTCATTTTCCATTCTTTTCTTTTCTTACTTCTTTTCTTTTCTAGTTTTCTTTCTTTTGTGACTGTATGGGTTGTTCCCATATGTTTCTCCTTCCATGCCCCTTCTATCAAAGGGCTGCAACACTTCTCTTTACTTCTCTTTTTGTTGTCCTCTTTCAAAAGAATGTTCTTCTTCTCAATTATCTCTACATTCACATCTCATTTTACACTCAAGTTATTTCATCTGCATACATATTTTCATCATAAAAATAAAAAATATTATGCATTACCTCTTTTTCTGCAACCCTTTCATCTTCACCATCCACTTCTTCATTCTCATTTTCTACTACTGTAACCTTATTATCTGCAACAACTGCATCCTTCTTCTCATCCTCGATAACTTCTGCTACAATCTTTTCTTTCTTCTCTTCATCCTTCAAAGGATTCTCAGCCACTGCTATATTTTCCTCTTTCTCTTTCTCAACCATTGTAACTTCAATCTCACTCTCTTCTTTCATACATTCATCAAGGCATACTACTACAATTTCTTTGCCACTTATTTCTTCTTTATCCTGCAATGGATTTAAAACATATCTTTTCCCATCTTTTCTTATGCTGAATGTATTCTTCCTACCATCATGCACAACTTCCCTATCCCAAAGCCAAGGTCAACCCAATAAAACATGACATACATCCATGGGTACTACGTCACATACAATTTCATCCTTATATCTTCCAATGTGAAAACTAACAATACTTTGTTCACTTACCCAAACTTGATGATCTCCTCGCAACCAAGAAATGCAATATGAGATAGGATGATTCATCCTCTTCAAATTTAACTTCTCAACCATTTTCAATGACACCAAATTATCTATGCTACTGCTGTCCACCGTCACCTGTAACATTTTCCACCTAACTTGCAAACTATTTAGAACAAATTACTCCTATGGATGGGCTCTTGCTTCTCTTTTTGTGGCTTCAAGAAAACTTTCCTCATCATCAGACATTCTCCTTATCTCCAAGACATTTTGTCAAACAATTGTTGCACACTTTCAATCTACAACTTGCACACATAAACACTTTAGAGCCAACACTCTTTGCAGTTATAGGTCCTCCCTATAACAAAACTCACTCACAACTATCCTCTACCCAACAAAGACTCTTGATGATGCACCTCTCCAAGACCTCTTCTACCCACTTTCTCTTAGTGGAATAATTTTGTACACCTTCTACCCAACTTTATCTCTGCTAAAGGACAACCATCATATCTCTTAAAAAATCATTTTTTTCTGTAGTTGCAAAAATTCTTCATACCTCAATGCATAGGCAAACAATTTACTTCACAAACTCCTCTCAGTCTTGGTGCATACTTTGCACACTCAAGATCAACTTGCTCTGATACCACTTGATGCAAAAGGTACTCCCTCCTGCTACAAACAAATCAAACTCACAATCTCTCAACTCAACACAATACACATAATTACAAACAAACTTCTATCATTGATTCAATTCAGCCAGTAATCACATTGTGCTTTTAATAGTTATGCAAATCTAAATAAAATATACATATATTTTGCCTCTCATGACCTCTCAGGCCTCTCATGACCTCTCAAAATTATAGGTAACTCTCCTCTACTTCTCACAACAACTTTCCTACACATGCCCCTCACATGGGCTATGTTCTTCAACATAACTCTCTCTTCCACTTTGTAACAAGCAAGATTACATCAACTTTCATGGCCATCAATGGCCTCTCTCACATATATGTGCCAAATCTACCCTTTATCTAGATTGAGTTCTCTCACAAAAACTCTGCTCCAATCTAAAATCTTCTCCCCACTCTGCCGCTCTTCCTATGGCGCCTCTCCTCTCCATTTTTACCATATTTTATTTGTTGTTCATTACCTCTATTGGGCATGGGATTTCTTCCCTCTTTTGGTGTCTCTATCTCCACCCACTTTCTCTAAAAAATTCTCTTGTTTTGTTTGTTGTAGATCACCCCCAAAATTGGCGCTCTACCTTCTTTTATTTTTGTAAATTTTTTTAATAAATGTTACAGCCTCAAAAGAGGTGTTTCTTCTCCCATAGGCATTCCAATGAGGCATTTTCTAATTTTCTCATTTTATGTTAAAAATGCCTCTTCTATTTCAAACATTTAAAATATGCCTCCAATGTTAAGCCTTTTGCATGCTAGAATAGCCAAAAGAAATGTAGAGTTTGTAGAAGATCCTCTGCCCTCACCATAAGGATATTTAATTACATCAAATGACTAATAGAAATTATTTGAAATACCTTCATGAATCTACTCAAACCAACTGAAGAAAATCCATTTGCGTGACTGCGACAGGATGTGTGGAATCGAGTGCTAGAAAGATGAAAAACTCAAAGTTCTCTATTTTGCCTAAAAGTTTGCCCACAGATGTATTATGACCCCCTCAAGTCCTCTACAGAAGGATTTCACTCCAGCCTTTAAGAATTTTGAAATTTTAAACTTTCCATAAAACCACTGACACAAACTTCTGACATTAAAATCTCCCAATGGTTCAGAATTTGACGATGAAATCTTTTTCACATTTGGTGAAATGCATCCAAGAATATACTTATAGGAGGATTTGTCACCAAACTTCAAGGATCTCCCAAAATTATTATTTTCATGAAAACCATCTATTGGGCTGAATAACCACGATCATGTAAAATTCTCATTTTCCAAAAATTTGTGCCAACTTGAAGTTCCTTGATGTAATGAGATACAAAAATTGACCATAACAAACCCCAAAATTGAAAAGCAAACCAACAAATGTTTTTGGTTGATGTCGATAGCGTGTGCACCCAGATGCTCTTGCATTACAAAACATCACAAAATCATTTAGAATACACCATTAGAACACCTCAATGGTACAACAGGCTTCATCAGAGAGTTTAGTGCAACAACTCATAACACATGAATCACACAATACATTGATAAAATGCTCAATACAACATTTAGCATATAAACGAAAAAACACACAAGGCATACACAATAGTGGGCATTACATTGGGAGTTGGTAAAAAACATGGATGAGACACCATGAATGTGTATAAGGGAGGTAATGACTAAGATTTTGTTGGACTCTAGTCAATCAGTTGGAGGAGGAATGTTTTTTATGCCATGCAATCCATGAGTTGTGCCTCAATGTTGTCCATGGTGGTGAGAACCTATCTACTACATGATGATATTGAGGGGTTGGAGATGCAAGGAGAGGTTAGAATCAAGGTTTCCACTTATTGCTCTATTGAGGATATTGAGGAAGAATTATGTGAAATTCCCCCTCTTACGAAGGGGTAATGTTTTAAAAATGTAAATGTGTGCTTTAGGTTGTGAGGGGCCTATGTAATTTGCCTCTCCTAACCATCATTTGTGCTTCTAATACTTTGAAGACTTAGATGTTGGGAGGGAAAAGGTAATTTTCCTTCCCATCTGTCATACGTAATATTCTATATGGTTAAACTAAAGCTAGTTTCAATTGCATTTTTTTGGTTTGTGGGCATCAGTAAAGAATAGTATATAATGAAGCAATGAAAAGTAGCATAGGATTGATCCTACAATAGTGTGTCCCACTTGTGGGACATCCTAATTTTTACCTGAAATCAAATATTTTTTTAGAAAAATAATGATTTAAGGCTTGGGGTTCCATTTAAGGAGGTTTGATTAAGGGGACTAGATCAAACCCCCTTAGATAGAACCCCCTAAGCTTAAATCAAACCCTCGACAGAGTCTCCTCTGCACCTATCAAAATGCTAACAAAAAAGTAATTCTGCTTCATGTTTTGGGGGATCAATGAAGTCATTTGGAAATGCCATTTTGTAAGTACGTATCCCTTATTATTAGCTTTCTAAAAAATATAATATGTATTATATTTTCTTTAATATTATTTATTTTTCTAATTTTATAATGAATGTAGATCCATTATGAAAAATAATGACCTCTATTAAAGACACTAGAAAAAATAACATTGTTAGAAAATCTTTTAAAAGTGCACTGCACTCCACATAGATGTTCTTGTTTCAGTGAAAAAAGAAAAAATAATTTTGATATATATGCTAAGAGATTTTTTTTACAGAATAATATAGGTCTGAAATTTTTGTTAGTACTAATAATAATAAAAATATTTAATAAAAAATTGTAAAAAAATATTTGTGCACTATAATGGAGTTAATGATCTAATTCCAAAAGAATGTGGAAAGTTTTTATTTGTAGTGAAAGTTATGCGAAATGGAATAATGCCACTTAATAAAAATAATAGAAAAAATAAAAATTGATTGAAAAATAAAAATAAAAATGATAGAAATAATTCTTTATTTTATTTTTAAATTATAATTTGAATCTACATAGAAAATATGGGTAAGTGCACAAAGATGGGGGACCAAAAAGTGGCCACAACCACTTTTTGGTCCCATAGGAGCAATAATTTAGGCTATCAAAATAAAATAGAAAAAAGTGGAACCCGTGGCCTCATTTGCCAAATTTGGCACGCATGTTTCACCTCTGCTATTCTGTGAGCTTGTTTGATCAATTTCGAAGGGGAATCAAGAAATTCACCATGCCACCTCACCAATTTCGCTCCTGAGGATGTTGTGCATGAGGTGTAGAGAGTGTAGCAGTTGAACAAGCTAGGGTTTGTTAGTTTTTTGTGAATTTGAAAAGAAAGTGTTAGTTTTGTAATGTTTTGATTACATTTTGATTTTGAATTTTCAACCAATGAGGCACCACAAAACCCTAATCTAGCAGAGGAGGCTCAAAAAAACCCCCCTCAAACTAAGGAGAACCCTCAAAACCCCCCACCTTCATGTCCTCACCATCAAAGAGACACACAAGAAAACTAATTAGGGTGAATTGAAGAAAACAAAAAATAACTTGAAACCCTAATTGAAATATTAAATACTCCAAATACAAGCACCAATCACAAGAGAGCCCTTGGCAAGTCATTAGAGGTCATTGTTTCTCATATTGAATCAGTGACAAACCAAATCACCGAATGGAAGAACTATAGGGAGAGGAGTCGACAATACTATGCTGACAAATGTCTTAGAAACAAGTTAAGGACAAAACAAATTATGAAATCTCAATTATGTGTACTTTTATCAATCCTAAAACTGGCCAAACACTAGAAGAGAGTGGCAAACAGTTCTTGATTCATTGGTGTGTACACAATGGTATATCCAAAAACATTTGGGATAGATGGTACATGGTCTTTGATGAGCTTCCTTATAATAACAATGAGATGCCACAATATTTCCTAAGGAAACTCTATTGTGAATTTGTCCTCAACCAGATTCCTAATTACTTCGATATTTGGGAGTTCTAGGGTAGAGGTGGTGGCTCTGCCCAAGATAGACAGGGGGAAAATCGAGATGAGAACCACGTACCTATACCTCTCATGAGGCCATCACATATCTCACTCCCTTTGACTTTGAAGGAGAGTGTTGAGGTGGAGACATTGCATTCACTTAGTTCTCTGACCCAGTCTCTGGTACAACATGGTGATGACCTTACCTAGGCTAATGAGGGTGAGAGTAGTAGGCGTTGTCGGTCCCCACATCTTTGCAGTTCATGTGGGAATTTGTGTGATTATGGGACCCAAGACTCTCACCATGTAGGCGATCCAAATGATGTTGTAGAGTGTTAAGACACTGTGATGCAGGGGCAACAACCAGTGATGGACACATCCATATTGGATGATATTGCCCTCATAGGTGTCGTCTTGCAGGAAATGTTTGATATTGAATCCTAGGTAATGTGTTACAAGGTTCAACTTGATTTAATATATTTGTATTTGAATTTCTAATTAATTATATGAGTATCTATATTATAAGTCAAAATTAATGTATGTAATTTTCTACACTATGAAATTTCAGGGTCAAAGTATTCATCCTGCATCTGTTAGCCATCCAGTATAGGGTTATGAGAGGAGGTCCAGTCAATAGGTATGTAATTCATAACAAGATCATAAATATAGTACATATATCAATGATAATCTTATTTAGCGACAATTTGATGATGAACAGGGAGCTTCACCACCACCACCATGATTTCCTTGGTCCCCTCCATGTAGAAGCACTTTCACTGAGGTAAATTTCACCATTTGTAATCATTATGCATTTAAATAATGTTATGTATCTATTTTGGTTAAATAACCTTGAACTCTATTATCAGATGTTGAATATGGAGACTCCTCCTCATCTTTGTCAGTTAGTAGAGGTGGGCATTGCTGCAGCTATTTTGTCTGCAGATCCTTTGATGTTGAATATGGAGACTCCTCCTCATCTTCGTCAGTCAACAGAGGTGGGCATTGCTGCAACTATTTTTTTTGTAGATTCTTTGATCGAGATATGAGCCAGTAACATGTAAATGTCATTTTGTATTTCTTGTTTTATCTTATGTCATTTAATGTACATAAATGATATTCATGTTTACTCAATTTTGCTTCTTCATGCTTCTCACAGGAGGTCACAACTCCAACTCGTCTAGCTACAGACGAAGAGAGACAAAAATGAGCGAGAGGGATCACCAGCTAGTGGTAAGTGATTGATTACATATGCCATGTTATATATTTCATGTTTTCTATATTAATGTGGATATTGTTTGATTGTATTAATAGGTGGAGCTTCAAAAATCTCTATCGAGGATGTATAGTCAATGGGAGAGAGAGGATGAGTCACTGATTGACTCTCCATCTTCACAACCAAGCAAGGGCCATTGATTATTTGATAGCAATTCATAGGAAATTTCATTTTGGGACATTTTTTTGTATGCCTATATGGCTTTGTATACATACTTTTGTATTTTACTGATGTATAACTTTGTATATGCCTGTATGGATTTGTTTGTACATGCCTGTATGGCTTTATATATACACTATATGTTATTTTCATGACATTATATATATGACATTTTACATTAAATATAATATGATGATCAATTATGGTTACATGATAGATATTGTTTCATGCTTGAAAGTTTTGATATTGCGTACGTGTTCTTCAATGTTTCCATGAAATGATATTATGGTCAATTATAGTTTAATATATGTGTCAAGTATGGTTTGATTAATTCAAATATTTTGACAACATCCTTGCAAATACATTTTGTGCATATCTTTCAATCATTGTGTTCCATGAGACTACATTTCTTTGAGGCATCATGTCAAATAGTTCACACACCTTGTCTATGCTTCCACACTTTGCATACATGTCTATAAGGGCAGTTGCAAATACAACAAGTGACAAAATTCATATATCATTTATGCTTTGATGGTTTTCCACACATTGTTTTGAAGATCTCATTTTGGCATAGGCAAGGAGGATGTTGGATAAGGTTGTGGAATTTGGCTTGACACCCGCCAATTGCATTTTCTTGAAAGTTTTTTAAAGCCTTATCAAAAAATCCATTTTGTGCATATCTTGCAATCATTGCATTCCATGAGACAACATTTCTTTGAAGCATCATGTCAAATAGTTCACATGCCTTGTCTAGGCTTCCACACTTTGCATACATGTCTATAGGGGCAGCTACAAATACATCTCACAAAATTCGTATATCCTTTATGCTTTGATGGATGTCCATACCCTGTTCCAAAGATCTTAATTTGGCACATGCAGGGAGGATGCTTGCAAAGGTTATGGAATTTGGTTTTACACATGCCAATTGCATTTGCTTGAAAGTTTCTAAATCCTTTTCAAAAAAATCCATTTTGTGCATATCTTGCAATCATTACATTCCATGAAATTGCATTTCTTTGAGGCATCATGTCAAACAATTCACGTGCCTTGTCTGTGCTTCCACACTTTACATACATGTCTACAAGGGTAGCTGTAAATACAACATCTCAGAAAATTCCTATATCCTTTATGCTTTGATGGTTGTCCATACCCTGTTCCAAATATCCCATTTTGCCATAGGCAAGGAGAATGCTTGCAAAGGTTATGGAATTTGGTTTTACACATACCAATTGCATTTTCTTGAAAGTTTCTAAGACTTAAAATCCATTATGTGCATATCTTTGAATCATTGTATTCCATGAGACAACATTTCTTTAAGGCATCATGTCAAATAGTTCATGTGCCTTGCCTATGCTTCCACACTTTTCATACATGTCTCCTAGGGCAGTTGCAACTACAACAACTATCAAAATTCCCATATCCTTTATGTTGGCAAGAGACACTATATGGTTTCATGAGTGTTGTCATTGATGGCAACAAAGTCCATCCCAAACATCTGCAACACATAGTATGTCTATACCGGAAGATAGATTGAAGAGTGTTTTGGTCCGGTGAGCAAGAATAGAGCATGCAGCAAGGTCTGACAATCAGGTCTAGATCTCTTAGATGGTGTAACTCAGAAAGTTGCGAACTTGGACAAGTCAAAAGGAGTACCATGACTACTACATTCCAGAGATTGAGCCTTCGGTGATGAATGAGGGAAAAGATATGAGCATCTAAGTGTTGGGTCCCTGACAGGCAGAGTAGACTGAGGAAGAACTGACCGACAGAGCATCAGACTTTAATCCGGATGAGAAATTGATGGTGATCAAGCTATTTGAGGGATCATACATGGTTGGCCAACATGATTGATGACTTCTATGTCTATGTCTTTGATACGCATCACATATTAAGCATGGATTCAACCAACATATTAGTATCTTGGAAATATCTTGAGTATTCCAATTGCCAACTAGAAAGATGTTGAAATCCTTGATGCGGATATATATACTAGATGGATTTTAGTATGAAGGTGTATGTGTGGTTATATAGTGTGCGAGGAAAGGCAGAGAGAAGTGTGGAAGGAGCAATACAAGTCCGGTATGTAACAGAATAGCAGCACTAGAACAGAGGAAGAATGAAGTGCATTAAATCAGTATATTGAGCCTAATCGGAATTGAACCTCAGCATTAGCAGATGTTTATCATCAGTTCAAACACCTGGTTACCTTCTATAAACTTTGTAGACAGCGAGTCTCTTGTAGGCAGTGTGCCTCTTGTGAGCAGTGTGCTTGGGCAGTGAGCCTTGATTGGCAAGTGCCATTTTTGTACTTCTTATTCTTTTAATAGAGAATACAATCTTGGGTTAGTCACCCCGTGGTTTTTCCCTTAACAGGGTTTTCCACATTAAAATCATTGTGTTATGTGTGTTGATTTCTTTTCTACTCTCATGATTATATATGCTTATGTGTTTTGATGCTGCTCAAATTAAAAAGGAAAAATAAAGTAAAGTTATAAGAGATAACTAATTCACCCCCCCTCTTAGTTATCTACCCTATTTCCAACAATTTGTATCAGAGCTAATTTCCTCTAAATAGAGTCTAACAGCTTGAGGAAGATCTGGGAATCTCAATGGATATGTATGGTATGAAGGAACAACTTCAGTCTGCCCAAGATGATCTTGAGCAATCTCACTCTGAAGTCAATAACTTGAGAGAAAGACTCAAACAAGCTGATGATTTCATAAATGAGCTAAAAGAAAAACTGAGTATCTCTGTGAAAAAGAGAAAGGAACTACTTCAACAATTAGCAAGTCAAAGTGAAGCCAATGATACTAATGAAGATCTGAATGAGAAAAACAAGCTATGTGAGAAGCTATCAAAAGAGGTCATTATGGTAAGACATGAAATAGAATCAGGGGTTATGAGATTCACCCAAGAATTTGAAGAGAAAAGAAAAATTGAAGATAATCTAAAACAATCTCTCAAGGAGAAGTCAGAGGACTGCCACAAAATGGATAGAATAATCAGGCATCTGGAATCTGATCTTGAAGAAGCTAGAGATAATGAAGAACAACTTGAGAATCAAATAGACACTCTCAAACAGGATCTTCAAATAGCAAATGAATACAAAGAGAAATTCAAGATAAGCTCTGCTCAACTTGAAGTTCTTCTCGAAAGCCAAAAGAGGGTAGATGACAAGTGTGGCTTGGGATATGAGAAAGGTGAAAGCTCCAGATTCGGTCAGAAGAACTCCGGATCAGGAAATCCAAGGAACATGCCTAGAAGACCTCCGGTAAGACAACCAAATGCTCAAAGATATCCATCCTTCAATGGATATTTCTACAGTTGCAACAACTTCGGTCATAAAGCAACTCAGTGCAAAAGAAGAATGAATCAGACTAATTCATCCTTCTCCAGACAGTGTTTCAACTGCAAAAGGTATGGTCACAAATCTCATGAATACAGAAATATGCAAATAAACAATTCATTCAATGGTAGATGCTTTGCATGCAATAGAATGGGACATATGGCTAATCAATGCAGATCAAGAGGATATTAGTCAAATATGCAAAGAAATGTTGTTTTCTACAATTGCAATAGATCCGGTCATATTGCCAAATTCTGCAGAAGTAAGAATCAGGATAAAAAGGGTCTAGTGCATCATAATCAAAATCAAGATAAAGGAAAAGGCAAAGTGACTGCGGATGATGTTCAAAGGGAGATGAACAAGATTTGGGTGAAGAAGAGTTTAGAAAATGTTGGGGATGGATCCACACTAGAATCTGGTGCTGATATTCCTTTCAGAAACTAAACAGATGAGCTCTGGCTCAGGGGGAGTCACAAAGGAAAATAAATTCCCCAACCAGTCAATTGGTGCCTAAACTTGGCACATGGAATGTTGCAGATTAAAGGGTTCTCAGATAAATATCTAAATAACCCTTGGTAAAAATATGAAAGATCCGCAAGGAGTTTTGAAGAGTTTAATCATCCAAGATTGATCCGGTTTGATAGCCATCTGGTAAAAGCAGGATTCTCACAGTTAGATCTGGTATGATTCAAAATTGAAATATCTCGACCTATGGATAAATGGCATGATTGGAGGAAAGGAGATACATTGTCAATTATCACTAAAATTGATTCTAAGTGCACCTCAGTGATTCAGAAAGATCTCTCTCAGAACAAGGCAACCAGAATAACTTAAGTTGTACATTTATTGTAATAGGAAATTAAGGTTTGTGCAGAGATAAAAGGGTTCTTTTATTCATCATTTGCACATTTGCATTTGAGAAGAAGAAAGGAAGAGCTCTGCATCAAGATTGTTACAACCTTCTCAAAGATCAACCGCAGAATCCGATTCAACCAGTGACCTATTCCGACTCATATTGTGAACCCTAGAAGCGTAAAAAGGTATTTACATTTCTAAATATCTCTCTGAATCTTTTGCAAAGATGGCTACACCAATGGTTGTTAAGAGCATTGATAGGCCGCACCCAAAGTTTAAGAAACACCCCTACAAATCCCTTTGATCCCTTAGGTGCCTTTTCTAGCATTCTGCATGGGGTTCTGCACTTAGAAGATGTTAGGGTGTACATCCACGCCAATATTGAGGAATTTGGAGAATCCAAGCTGATGGATATCTATCATAAACAATTAATAGATGAAACTTTTGAACTCAAACCTCAATACAAGGCCCTCAGGGATAAGCATTTTGGACATTGCATCCACTTTCCCTATTTTGCAGAAGATGAATGGGTCCAGTATGTTCTTAGCAGAATACATGACAACTTCATGTGGTTGATGAAGCCCTTCAAGATAACAAAAGATGCCATTAGGGCAGTAACTGGATTGCACTCATCCGGTGGGTTCCCTGCACTCAAATCTGTCAAGAACCAAACAGTAAGTGAAGCTACCAGATCTAAGTTTGACAAAAGAGCAATGATAATAGAGGATATCACAGATCTGGATATAAAATTTGCCTCTATGATAATTGGTTATAAAATCTATCACTCCAGCAGGGAGAATTCTGTGTCCAAAACTGCAATATATATTGCATAGTAGATGCTAAGGGAAAATGCAGATTATGATCTATGCGACCTTCTCCTAAACCAACTATTAGAAAACTTGCAGAAGATCAAGAAGGACAAGAAGAACTCATTCAAGTATGGTGGCTTAATACTGTGTCTGTTCTTTTACTATATGAATGAGCTACCCGGATCAAGTGGTTCAGTATGGCAAAATGACAGACTGGTTGCCATACAAATCAGAGACTATATGCATGGGCTTGGTGATGCCAAGGCTCAAAGTACAGCACTCTAGGGATACTTTAAGAACTTCCAAAGTATGATGCAGGCCAGAGAAAGAATTCCCCAGTCTATAGTTGAAAAATATAAGGATACAGTATGCTTCATGGTTGACATTGATCAATGCCTAATGGAGGCAGTTGAGCCCAGAACAGTATGGATAATGCCAATGGGCTATGAAGTAGATGAGAAAATCTTGGAGCTACATGTTCAACACCTGCTGAGTCAGCCTAAGGACCCTGAGGCAGAAAGGTTTGGAACCTTTCAAGAATTAAGTGTAAAGATACATGTTGAACTAAGACAACCAGAGATGAAAAGAAAAGTGAGAAAGGAAGTAGAGGAAATTGCCAAAAGATATGGCATATCAAAGGAGGCAGTTGATGCAAACAGAGAGAAAATAGAAAAAGCTGAGAAAGAGAGACAAGAAGCAGAAAAAGACAGTGTTCCGGTGCAAGCCTCCTCCTGGACTAGATCCTCTAAGAGCTTTGCACCTGTCACCTCTAAGAGCTCAAGAGCCTCAAAACCAGAAGCCAAGACATCTGGAAAGGGAGAAAAGAGAACAAAAACAAAGGCCACAAGATCCTACATAAGCCAAAAGGATGATGAAGAAACAGAGTCTGATGAGGAAGTTAAGAAAATGAAGAAGAAGAAGAAAACATCTAGGGAATCCTCTGCCGACAAAAATAAGGAAGAAGAGGCAGAAGAATTTGTTGAAATGCCCACTCGTTCTATTGATGATATCATCAAGGCAGTCACTGTGGATGGGAACCTGCAACCAGTCACAGAATTTTATGATGATTACAATGATACTGACAAAAGAATTTTGGAGGAAGCTACAGTCAAGTACCTAAACTTTTATAATAAAGCATTCAATGAAATCATTTCTCTAATTCCCAAAAGTCTAGAGAAGGTACTTGAACTCATGGTGCAGGAGCACCTAACACAAGGTGGCCTCCATGAGGCATTCAACTTCATGACTTGTTCATTTTTGCTTTGTTGGTTCAATAAGGTCCTAGAAGACCATTCATGATTGTAATAAGGAATAAGGACTATGTCCAAATATCTATCCTCATGTTGTAGGAGGTAGTCATGTTTGTAAGCCTTTATTAAGGCATATAGGGACAGTCATATATTTCATGTTGTAAGCCTTGCAAAGGGCAAAACTATTAAAAACCAATGGTCACCCTCTTGAAAAGTAGTTGGGGACAGTTGGAACTATAATAACATGCTTAAAATGCCTCCCAAGGGTCGAGGCAAGGCAGCAGTTGGAGTTGGTGATCAAGAAATACAAACAAACATTGTGATTTCCAGAATTTTCTGCATTTTTTCTGCTATAACATTCATAACTTTTGTATACAGATGAATTAGAATGTGAGGTTGGACTTTTTGGAAATCCCTATGTATTACCTTTCATTTGAGTCTAGTTAGAGGTCTCCACACGCTTTCTAGAGGAAGTTATGACTGTTCTCCCAAAAATGGGTTGCTGAAAATCTGCATTTTCTAAATTTTTTTTGCTGCTACAGTCCGTACTGTACAAAGGTACAAGGTTGTTTCCACTTTTTCATGGTTTGATCAATTAGATCATGGAGTTATCTTTCATTTGAATCTAGTTTGGTGCTTTGAAACTCCTGTGGTAGAAAGTTATAAGGTTTTCTTTAAAAACAATCTCATAAAAACCTAGATAAGGGTTTGCTCCCAACGATGAGGCATTGACCATCCCACTGTCTTTCAAGGCCATAAGACCATTGGGATGGATGTATTTGTTTTCATTTTGAATGTTTTGATTGACTATAGGGGTGGAAGAATTGGTTTGTGCAAGATTTGTTAAGAAGGGCTTAATAAGACCATGTATTAAGCCATTTGGAGGAACCTAAGAGGTAATTCTTGGAACAACAGAGAGTAGAAGCCTAAAACCCACAAAATCCTTTGTTTTGGAATGTATCTTAAGTGTCCAAGCCCTTGGTTAATTTCTGGGCTTGCATTTGAAGGTACTCTCTTTGTATTTTTGGCCTAATTAGGGCTTTAGGTCATTGACAAGGGTTATTGGATGGGATATTCCGTCCAAAACAACCTATGCCAAGTTTGGGATATGTGATAGAGGGCCATAATGGGTATTTAATGAGTGTCTGAGATTTGCATTTGGATGTATGTGCAAGAAGATATGAGGACTGTTCTCTATTTTTAGGGCTACTAGCCATTTTTGAGCTTTGTGAATGAAGTGTTGGTCCTGTAGGTGATCTACCTTAACCAATGGTTGGAGTGAGTCCTCTAGCATCCCAAGTCAATCTTTCCATGAAGAACCAAGATTTCCTTTCTTTTGTTCCCACTTTTCCATGAAGATCCTTGTTTTTGGGCTTTTGGGGTGAATAGAACCTTGTCTTGTTTGTCCATATTCTTGTATCCGATTTGCCTCTACATCATAGTGGTATCAGAGCATTATATGATGGATATGCTAACAAATACACCATTAATAAGGATGGGAGGACTTTTGTGATGACACCATTGAAGGAGGATGTTGAAGCAAAGAAGGCAACCAAGGTCATCTTGGTGGGTAAGAAAGAGTTTGTGAAGATCAATGAAAAAGAGACAATGAAAGTTGAGGATACCTCAAGGAGTGGGGTTGCTAAAGATCAAAGTTTGAGGGTGGTTTTGGTTTTGAATGATGTATATTAGATGGTGATGTCTGAGATGGATCATAAGAAGGTCAAAGAGCATGTCTACAAGCAGCCACAAGGTGGTTGGAAAGAAGAAGATGCTATCATAGTAGGGACCATTGTTTGTCCTCTCGAGCCAACACGAGTTGAAAGACAAACATACTCTGACATAGCAGCAGTACAAGAGGCATCAACCAAGGTTTTGAATGCAGGTGTTCAGGAAGAGATAACAGTAAGGAAGAATGGCAAACAAAACATAGGTTTGGTTGCAAGCACTCACTCATGGCAAGGTGTGAGTAAAGCCTACAATGCTAGGCATGAGTTTTTGATCCCATGGAAGCAAGTTGCAGCCTAGAGATCATGGGGAAGACATGAGGCAGCAAAGGATAAAGGTGGAGCAAGACAAAGAATCAACTCATGTGGCATGAGTTCTTTTCTAGGTGGGGTGTATGGTGCAGGAGCACCTAACACAAGGTGGCCTCCATGAGGCATTCAACTTCATGACTTGTTCATTTTTGCTTTGTTGGTTCAATAAGGTCCTATAAGACCATTCATGATTGTAATAAGGAATAAGGACTATGTCCAAATATCTAACCTCATGTTGTAGGAGGTAGTCATGTTTGTAAGCCTTTATTAAGGCATATAGGGACAGTCATATATTTCATGTTGTAAGCCTTGCAAAGGGCAAAAATATTAAAAAACCAATGGTCACCCTCTTGAAAGGTAGTTGGGGATAGTTGGAACTATAATAAAATTCTTAAAATTCCTCCCAAGGGTTGAGGCAAGGCAGTAGTTGGAGTTGGTGATCAAGAAATACAAGCAAACATTGTGATTTCTAGAATTTTCTACATTTTTGCTGCTATAACGTTCATAACTTTCAGATATAGATGAATTAGAAGGTGAGATTGGACTTTTTGGAAAGCCCTATGTCTTACCTTTCATTTGAGTCTAGTTATAAGTCTCTACAAGATTTTTAGAGGAAGTTATGAGTGTTCTCCCAAAAATGGGTTGCTGAAAATCTGCATTTTCTGAATTTTTTTTGCTGCTACAGTCCGTACTGTACAAAGGTACAAGGTTGTTTCCATTTTTTCATGGTTTTATCAGTTAGATAATGGAGTTATATTTAATTTGAATTTAGTTTGGTTCTTTGAAACTCCTGTGGTAGAAAGTTATAAGGTTTTCTTTAAAAACAGTTTCATAAAAACCTAGATAAGGGTTTGCTCCCAATGATGAGGCATTGACCATCCCACTATCTTTCAAGGCCATAAGACCAGTGGGATAGATGTATTTGTTTTAATTTTGAATTTTTTGATTGACTATAGGGGTGGAAGAGTTGGTTTGTGCAAGATTTGTTAAGAAGGGCTTAATAAGACCATGTATTAAGCCATTTGGAGGAACCTAAGAGGTAATTCTTGGAACAGCATAGAGTAGAAGCCTAAAACCCACAAAATCCTCTATTTTGTCATGTATCCTAAGTGTCCAAACCCTTGGTTAAGTTCTGGGCTTGCATTTGAAGGTACTCTCTTTGTATTTTTGGCCTAAATGGGGCTTTAGGTCACTGACAGGGGTTATTGGTTGGGATATTCCGTCCAAAACAACCTATGTCAAGTTTGGGATATGTGATAGAGGGCCATAATGGGTATCTACTAAGTGTCTGAGATTTGCATTTGGATGTCTGTGCAAGAAGATATCAGGATTGTTCTCTATTTTTAGGGCTACTGGCCATTTTTGAGCTTTGTGAATAAGCGTTGGTCTTGTAGGTGATCTGCCTTAACCAATGGTTGGAGTGAGTCCTCTAGCATCCCAAATCAATCTTTCCATGAAGAACCAAGAGTTCCTTTCTGTTGTTCCCACTTTTCCATGAAGATCCTTATTTTTGGGCTTTTGAGGTGAATAGAACCTTGTCTTGTTTGTCCATCTTTTTGTATCTAATTTGCCTCTACATCAACTTAGAAAAGAGAATGCCAAGGAAAAGGATTTAGAGATCTAGGAACAGATTGCAATTCATCTCTATCCTTCCATTACTCCAAAACAAATGACCATGATCTTTAAGGACTGCAAGGATGAGTTCCGGAGCAAAGCAAGAATGAACAAACTTATGCTTGGAGAGACTGATCAGGTGGTAAAAGAAATAGAAGACATCCTCTGGAATGCCTTCAATAAATTCAATCTCCTATTATAGAGGAAATAGATGAAGAACCTTCTACCATGGATGTTGAAGGATTAAGTGCATCGAAAGAAGAATCTACTGAAAAAAATGTAGAAGAGTCCAAAGAGATAGATGAGGAGAAGTCTAAGGACTTGGATTCCTCTGTTCTGGAAGAGGAAGTCCATGAAGAAGTTAACATCTCTCCTCTGGATCTCCCTGTAGACTCAAGAACTGAAGGAGAAGGAAGAAAATAGGAGAAATTGAGTCAAGAAGAGGAAGTAAAGGGAAGAGAAGAAGAACAAACATAGAAGATCTCTGATGATAGTTCTGACGCGGCAAAAGGAAAGAAGACTCAGTCTCTGACAAGAGACACTACAAAAGCAGTGAAGAATTTTTTGACCAAAGAAATGATGGAGATAGATGAACCAGAACTATTCCAAGTACCACTAAATTTTGATTCCCTTTCTCCAGTCTAGACAATGAAGATAGCATCTTTTGCCCAAGCTAAAGAAAAAGAAAAGCTTCTGAAGTCTCACATGGAAGACTGTGAGCTGACAGAGATTACATCCGGGATGCTGGAGAAGATCATGCCATCCTTCCAAAAGGATCTTTCAGCCTCTTCATCTGGTAACTTGAAATCTCTGGTTAATTTTGTTAGCACCCATTTTGATTCATTGGAGAAATTGGCAGAAGAGAAAGTCTAGAAAGAGTTTTTGGGAAAGAGATTCTCTGAAGTATAGGGACTCATAGCTAATGATAGGAGGACCTTAGATATTGGAATAAAGAGCCTAGAAAATGCTCTTAAAGATGGTGGAGAAATGTATAAATTTTATCTGCCTGGTCTAAAGTTATAGAGGATATTGAAAAGAAGGTGAAAGAACAAGAAGGTAAACTGTCAAGTTTATCTCAAAATTTTGATCCCCTCACCACATCCATAATGAATCAAGAGTGCCAGGCTATTTCCATTATAAATGAAATAAAGAGGCTTGAAAATGAGAGGAAGAATATAATAAGCAGGATGAGTGAACTTAGAGGGATAATTATCCCTAAGTTAGAGGCCATGCATGAGGCCTGAATTGATGCTTAGACCACAACCCGGACCAGTGATCCGACAGACTTAAGAAGGGCAGAAGCTTATGCATTTTTGTTGAGTGGTCACATTTCAATTTTGGACAGGATGAAGTAGAGTTGGGTGACAGAATTTGTATAGTTGAAGACCACCTTTGCGGATATACTTAAGTATATGTAAGTACAACATGTATATATACTTATGCATAGGTTAATTTTTGCAAATTTTGGTGTGTGGATTCCACCCTTTGCCATTGATGTCAAAGGGGGAGTGAGGGTTAGTGAAAAATGTGGAATCCAGCTAAGGGGGAGCTCCGATAAAACAATGCATAAGATAGAGCATCAGCCAAGGGGGAGTTTGCTGCGACACTTAGTCATTTTGCACTAAGTGTTGCCATCAATGCCAAAGGGGGAGATTGTTGGCAAGAGACACTGTATGGCTTCATGAGTGTTGTCATTGATGGCAACAAAGTCCATCCCACACATTCGTAGCACATAGTATGTCTATACTAAAAGACAGATTAAAGAGTGTTTTGGTCCGGTGAGCAAGAATAGAGCATGCAGCAAGGTTTGACAATCAGGTCCGGATCTCTCAGATGGTGTAACTCAGAAAGTTACAGACTTGGACAAGTCAAGAGGAGTACCATGACTACTACATTCCAGAGATTGAGCCTCCAGTGATGAATGAGGAAAAAGATATGAGCATCTAAGTGTTGGGTCCCTGACAGGCAGAGTAGACTAAGGAAGAACTGACTGGCAGAGCATCAGACTTTAATCTGGATGAGAAATTGATGGTGATAAATCTATTTGAGGGATCATACATGGTTGGCCGACATGATTGATGACTTCTATGTCTATGTCTTTGATACGTATCACATATTAAGCATGGATTCAGCCGACAGATTAGTATCTTGGAAATATCTTGAGTATTCTGGTTGTCGACTAGAAAGATGTTGAAATCCTTGATGCAGATATATATACCAAATGGATTTCGGTGTGAAGGTGTATGTGTGGTTATATAGTGTGCGAGGAAAGGTAGAGAGAAGTGTGGAAGCAGCAATACAAGTCCGGTATGTAACAGAACAACAACACTAGAACAGAGGAAGAATGAAGTAAATTAAATCAATATATTGAGCCTAAGCGAAACTAAACCTCAGCATTAGCAGATGCTTCTCATCAGTTCAAACACCTGGTTACCTTCTATAAAATTTGTAGACAGTGAGTCTCTTGTAGGCAGTGTGCCTCTTGTGAGCAGTGTGCTCGGGCAGTGAGCCCTAATTGGCAAGTGCCATTTTTGTATTTCTTATTCTTTTAACAAAGAATACAATCTTGGGTTAGTCACCCCGTGGTTTTTCCCTTAACAGGGTTTTCCACGTTAAAATCATTGTGTTATGTGTGTTGATTGCTTTTATGCTCTCATGATTATATATGCTTATGTGTTTTGATGCTGCTCAAATTAAAAAGGAAAAATAAAGTTATAAGAGATAACTGATTCACCCCCCCTCTCAGTTATCTACCTTGTTTCCAACACTTTATACTTTGATGGATGTCCATACCCTATTTTGAAGACCCCATTTTGGCATAGGCAAGGAGGATGTTGGCTGAGGTTGTGGAATTTGGCTTTACACCCGCCAATTGCATTTTCTTGAAAGTTTCTAAAGCCTTATCAAAAAATCCATTTTGTGCATATATTGCAATCATTGCATTCCATGAGACAAAATTTATTTGAGGCATCATGTCAATAGTTCATATGCCTTGCCTATGCTTCCACACTTTGCATACATGTCTCATAGGGCAGTTGCAACTACAACATTTGGTGAAATTCCCATATCCTTTATGCTTTGATGGATGTCCATACCTTGTTCTGAAGATCCCATTTGGGCATAGACAAGGAAGATGTTGGCTAAGGTTGTGAAATTTGGCTTTACACCTGCCAATTGCATTTGCTTGAAAGTTTTTAAAGCCTTATCAAAAAATTCATTTTGTGCATATCTTTCAATCATTGCATTCCATGAGACAACATTTCTTTGAGGCATCATGTCAATTAGTTCACGTGCCTTATCTATGCTTCCACACTTTGCATACATGTCTGTAGTTGCAACTACATCTGACAAAATTCCCATATCTTTTATGCTTTGATGGATGTCCATACCTTGTGTTGAAGATCCCATTTTGGCATAGGCAAGGAGGATGTTGGCTAAGGTTGTGGAATTTGGCTTTACACCATCTAATTGCATTTTATTGAAAGTTTCTAAAGCCTTATCAAAAAATCCATTTTGTGCATACCTTGCAATCATTGCATTCCATGAGACAAGATTTCTTTGAG
This sequence comes from Cunninghamia lanceolata, assembly GCA_027924645.1. Lineage (NCBI taxonomy): Eukaryota > Viridiplantae > Streptophyta > Pinopsida > Cupressales > Cupressaceae > Cunninghamia > Cunninghamia lanceolata. Next base: position 1,634,349 of record BSBN01001170.1, read on the forward strand.
CCATCGTGTCAAATAGTTTACATGCCTTGTCTATGCTTCCACACTTTGCATACAAGTCTCATACGACAGTTGCAACTACAACATCTAACAAAATTCCCATATCCTTTATGATAGGATGGATGTCCATACCCTGTTCCAAAGATCCCATTTGCACATAGACAAGGAGGATGTTGGCTAAGGTTGTGGAATTTGGCTTAACACCGGCCAATTACATTTTCTTGAAAGTTTCTAAAGCCTTATCAAAAAACCATTTTGTGTATATCTTGCAATCATTGCATTCCATGAGACAACATTTCTTTGAGGCATCATGTCAAACAATTCACATGCCCTGTCAATGCTTCCACACTTTGCATACATGTCTCATAGGGTAGTTGCAACTACAACATCTGACAAAATTCCCATATCCTTTATGCTTTGATGGATGTCCATACGTTGTTCCAAAGATCACATTTGACATAGACAAGGAGGATGCTAGCTAAGGTTGTGGAATTTGGCTTTACACCCACCAATTACATTTGCTTGAAAGTTTCTAAAGCCTTATCAAAAAAACATTTTGTGCATATCTTGCAATCATTGCATTCCATGAGACAACATTTCTTTGAGGCATCATGTCAAATAGTTCACATGCCTTGACTATGCTTCCACACTTTGCATACATGTCTCATAGGGTAGTTGCAACTACAACATCTGAGAAAATTCCCATAGAGATACAACATCATAAATTTCACTTTTTCTAGCCTCACAAATCTATAATCCAACATGACAGGCCTGAAATTCCGTACAAATATATCATTTCAAATCATAAATCATCAAAATATATCCATTTCAGTAATAGATAAGTCATATTTGTAATCTTGTCAAATTATCGTAATGTTGCCAAATTTGTTGCAATTTTGCAACTTCACAAATTTGATGTTTCCACTTCTTCAATATTCCTGTACCTTCATCATTCTTATCATTTTTTCTTCATCTCATCAATCTAGGTTTACCATATGGATCAAATGCACTCTATGATTGTCTATTCATTTTTTCCTAATAGATGCCTTGCCTAATGAGGTGTTATGTCAAACTTTTCACATGCCTTTTCTATGCTTCCACACTTTGCATACATGTCTACAAGGGCAGCTGCAAATACAACATCTCATGTAAAGTTCCTATATCCTTTATTCTTTGATGGTTGTCCATACCCTGTTTTGAACATCCCATTTGGCATAGGCAAGGAGGATGATTGCAAAGGTTATGTAATTTGGTTTTACACATGCCAATTTCATTTGCTTGAAAGTTTCTAAATCCTTTTCAAAAAATCCATTTTGTGCATATCTTGCAATCATTACATTCCATGAGACAACATTTCTTTGAGGCATCATGTCAAATAGTTCATGTGCCTTGTCTATGCATCTACACTTTACATACATGTCTCCTAGGGCAACTGCAAATACAACATCATCGAAAATTCCTATATCCTTTATGCTTTAATGGCTATCCATACCCTGTTCCGAAGATCCCATTTTTGCATAGGCAAAGAGGATGCTTGCAAAGGTTATGGAATTTGGTTTTACACATGCCAATTGCATTTAGTTGAAAGTTTCTAAAGCCTTTTCAAAAAATCCATTTTGTGCATATCTTGCAATCATTGTATTCCATGAGACAATGTTTCTTTGAGGCATCATATCAAATACTTCATGTGCCTTGTTTATGCTTCCACACTTTGCATAAATGTCTCTTAGGGCAACTGCAAATACAACATCACAGAAAATTCCTATATCCTTTATGCTTTGATGGTTGTCCATACCCTGTTCAAAAGATCCCATTTTGGCATAAGCAAGGAGGATGCTTGCAAATGTTATGGAATTTGGTTTTACATGTGCCAATTGCATTTTATTGAAAGTTTCTAAAGCCTTTTTGAGAAAAATCCATTTTATGCATATCTTGCAATCATTGCATTTCATGAGACAATATTTCTTTGAGCCATCATGTCAAATAGTTCATGTTCCTTGTTTGTGCTTCCACACTTTACATACATGTCTCCTAGGGTAGTTGCAACTACAACATCTGTCAAAATTCTCATATCCTTTATGCTTTGATGGATGTCCATACCCTATTCTGAAGATCCCATTTGGGCATAGCCAAGGAGGATGTTGGCTAAGGTTGTGGGATTTGGCTTTATACCCGCCAATTGCATTTTCTTGAAAGTTTCTAAAGCCTTATCAAAAATTCACTTTGTGCATATCTTGCAATCATTGCATTTCATGAGACAACATTTCTTTGAGGCATCATGTCAAATACTTCATATGCCTTGTCTATGCTTCCACACTTTGCATACCTATCTCATAGAGCAGTTGCAGCTACAACATCTTATGAAATTCCTATATCCTTTATGCTTTGATGGATGTCCATACCTTGTTTCGAAGATCCCATTTGGGCATGGACAAGGAAGATGTTGGCTAAGGTTGTGGAATTTGGATTTACACCCACTAATTGCGTTTTCTTGAAAGTTTCTAATGCCTTATCAACAATAAATATATCATGATAGCAGTATAACAATAACAATACGGTATAACAACAAATAAATATATCATGATTTAGATTCATAGTTAATGATATAAGTTATATAACAATTAACACTAACAGAAATAATTTGGATTTCTAATTTCATTGTTCAAAAAAGTCAAACTTCAAAAATTTTGATATGGTATTCGAGTCAATTATTATTTTCAGTTACAAAAGAGATTAAAGGTACATTGGCCATGGTCTAGTATAGTGTGGTATTGTGTGAGAAGCACAAACAAATAATTCATGCCAAATAGTCAGGAGACTTGGGAAATGAACTGAGGCCTCTAGTAGCATCCACCCACCCACCCTGATGTGTTGGCACAGTTGGTTTGGCCCCACAAGGTGGGAAGAAGAAAATATGCCTGTTGGCACCTTTTCACCACTCTCAAATGACACATTTTGCAAGAATGAATGTATTGTTGGCATGATCAAATGGTCTAGAGTTGACCAAAACTGAGATAGGGTATTATAGAGGGACTTGACGTCCACCTGTAGGTCCAAACAGAACATTCGTAGGTGCCATAGATTGAGAGAAAAGGTAGGTGAAATTTTTTCAATTTTTTTCTCTTTGGGCTCTTCAGAGACTCCTGGTGCAATGTAGTATAGAAATATCGGGAGACCTGGGAAATGAACCAAGGCCTCCAGTAGCATTCACTTGCCTAGCCCAACATGTTGGCACAATTAGTTCAACCCCATGAGGTGGGAAGAAGAAAATATGCTTGGTGGCACCTTTTCACTACTCTTAAATGACACATTTTCGAGAATGCTTACGCTGTTAGCACGATCAAATGGTCTGGAGTTGACCAAAACTAAGATAGGGTACTGTAGAGGGACCCGATATCCACCTGTAGGTCTAGACAGAACATTCATAGGTGCCATAGATCAAGAGAAAAGGCAAGTGAAAGTTTTTCAACTTTTTGCTCTTTGGGCTCTTCAAAGACTCTTGGTGCAATGTAGCCTAGAAGGATAGGGAGACTTGGGGAATGAACTGAGGCCTCCCCTAGCGTTCACCTACCCACCTGAACATAAATGATGCTTTTGTAACTTTTGAAAAATTGTTACCACGACCATATGGATTGAACATTTCAAAAACTAAGAGAGGTCATTGTGGAGGGACCCTACGTGATCCTGTAGGTCCAGACGGAACGTTCCTAGGTGCCACAAATTCTGAGAAATAGTCCATCAAAGTTTGACAATTGTTGGCACTTAGGGCTCTTAAGAGAAAGCGTTGACATGGTGGAACCAACAATGATAAGAATAGTTGAGGTGCGAATCGGGACCTTACCTAGTGTTCACTTGCCCACTTGGACATGTTGGTGCTATCGATTTGGCCCCACGATGCATGAAATGAAATTTATGCTCGTCGATAACTTTTCATTGAACACAAATGACGTTTTTTGCAACTTTTATAAAATTATTGCCACGACCAAATGGATTGAACATTTCAAAAATTGAGAGAGGTTATTGTGGAGGGACCCTACACGACTCTATAGGTCCAGATGGAACATTCCTAGGTGCCACAATTTTGAGAAACAATCCTTCAAGTTTGGCAATTTTTGGCACTTAGGACTCTTAAGAGAAAGTGTTGGCACAGTGCAACCACGAATGATTGGGATAATTGAGGTGCAAAATAAGACCTTAGTGCAATATTTCATTTCTCTTTAATTGTCCTCTTCTCCTTCTTAACTTATTTGTATACTTTTTATCACATTAATTAGAATATGATTAGATTAGGGTTTTCTATTGGATTTTAAGATTCATGGACACACTAGAGGACATCAATAGAACTAAAATTAGAGACATGATCATACACATATACAAATATAAATCAGCTATACATATAAATGACATGAGAAAGTTAGTGTACATAATCATACACATAAACAAGAGTATTGCACATCAGTATCTCATAAGAGACATGATATTAGAGACATGATTATAGAGAAGGAACATAATTTTACTTATAAAAATATACAAATCAGCTGTATATATTTACAAATGAGCATGAAATTACAAATTTTTTTCATTTACAAACAATCCAATGAACCATCCAGATCTGCTTTACTTTTATTGTGTCGAGTATTGCCTTGTAGTCAGACTCACGAACCTTCCACAAGTTCTTGTTCAATGGTCTACCCCCATATTTTATCAAATGAACATTTGATGCCACAACAATGTTAGAATAATGAAGAATCTTTCTATGTGTGTCAAAGTCCTCAAAAAATTACACATCAAACTTCTTCATTGGGTACCTTCTAAGCCATGTTCCAGTAACAACCACTAATCCTGTAGGGTACTCGATGTTTTCTCCATCTATAACAGGGGCATCTAATTTATTTTTTGCCTCAACACAACAACACAAATAATAATTTGTTTCTTCTTCATTGTCTTCAGCTGCAATAATTGCATAAACATGCCTTACATTGATATGTGCATTTAGTTCGATGAATATAGTCAACAATACAAAAAAACTATAAAATAAGATGGAATATTAAATTTTATTAATTTTGAATGCTAATAATACCTGGTTGAACTAGATCTGAAACATGGTCAAAGTCAATTGATGATTCAATCTCTGTGAGTTATAGTGTTGTCAGGAGTTGATAAGTGTCAAATAGGCTTAGACTTCTTGTACACCATTCATCAACCCACTCCTTTGACTCACATTCATACCAAGCTTGATCTATACATGACGAGTAAAAACATACCATCTATTGCATATGAATACTCCATGAACCTACATTAGAGCTGAACTAAAATAGTGTAGCTCACTCAATCCTCTCAATATACAACAATCCTCATATTTTGCAATGTTAGTATCATCAACCAACCAAAAAATCTACGAATTGTAGACTTACCTTCATTACATAGACCCATTGTAGTGTTACACCATTCAACAATAGATCTCGCATTTGTCAACTTTTCATTGTCTTTGTACTTCAACTCTTCTCATGCTAATGCTCTTTTGATACATGCTCCTACACCATCATGCTCCCCCTTTCCATGCCCAGCCTCAGAGAAATTCCACATATGTTGAACACCATTCATCCTATGCATCCTGCTCAACCAATAGAACATCCACGAGTTCTTGAATTGTGATGCACAATTATCTAACCATATGATATGCTAACCAAATGATATGCTCCCTCTAGCCCAATCATGATAAAACATTTGAAAGTAGCCTTGCACAAACTCTGTAGAATGTGTGTGATAATCAATGATATAAAAATGATACTCCCTTAAGATCTTCCTATCATCCTTTGTACTGTCATCTACATGAATGAATGCTATATGCACAAATATAGCAACCTACGTAGAGTTGTAATACTACGATTGCACATCCTTTTGTGGTTGTAGTGTGTAGTTCTCTGCAAAGTCAACAACTAAAATGATGGTATCAAGTGGAAACATGTCCTTGAATAACTTGAATTGCAAGTCCAACCATGGAGCTCTATGGGTATGCCTTGCATACTTGTAAACTATATTCTCTTAGAAAATAGAGATAAACTGATACACTAGAATCTTTTTAATGACCAATTCACACATTTTTGCTTCTTTACCATCTTTTAGACTATATGCCTCTGTCTTATATTTGCCAAAACTTTCTAGTTCATTTCCAATTGCATGTGTGTTCTCCATATGTTCACAAATTGGCAAATGTTGCAACCCACCACAATGATCACATGTGCCATCCAAGCATAAGTTCTTGTGGAATAGTTGACCATTCACTCTTTGACATAAGATGCTCAATATTAAATCTCTTGAAGATCTAGGTGGACACTTTATATTACACTTCTGTAAAACATCATTAGTATGCAAATCTACACATATATATCTATAAACATCATAATGACTAGAAAACTCAATATGTACTCTACAACAAGTTGTGCATGTGTGATTTATTTTGACATAAAAAGGGTTTACCATTTCAAAATACCTTTGACTAATTTTGATTTGAGGATACATCTCTTAAAATTTCTTGAAAAATTGTATTTAAGTCAAATCCAAAAAATGCTTTGGATGTAGCTCACCTCTTGCATTAGAAGATACCCTTGTGTTATTTTTCCAAAATTCTTCAATGAGGGATCTCAAGGCTTCAAGAACAACTTTATCTTTCCTGGGATCTCCCAGAGAATGCCCACAATTCATTGCTATTTTGGTCCTTAACTCTTTGATGCCTTCCAACGCCTCTCATTAGAGTTTTTCTACTTATTTTCAATGCTTCACTTGTCTTTCTAATGAGGCAAGCTTTCTTTGTTTTATGGATTACTATTGTTGATGTAATTACACGCCGTGTGACATTACTATCCTTGGTGTGTGAGGTGGAACCCACACTCTCATATGCACTCATTAGATTCTTTACAATTGATTTTTCACTTGAAGCATCTGATATTCTTAGGCCAAGAATCTTCGTAATGGGCCTAAATTTTAGATTTCTCATTAATTCAACAAATAGTTGACATCTTCCGGTTTCATTTAAGTTATCAAAAAATAATTTCCATATCTTATTGGCATATCTTTGGCAAGTACTCTTGGGAATCTTATCCTACATGGGCTTCAAAACATTCTCATCAATATCAATTAGAAACTTAGGCTTTCTATGCAAAATTCTAGGAGGCGTTTTCAATGGTAAAGTTGGCTCAACATTAAGAATTTCTACAATATTTACTTGAGATAGGATAGATGGCATACCTTTCAATTGGAGATGGAAAAGATGAAAAGCCTTGAAGTTGAGATGGAGAAGATGGTGTACCTTCAACTCAACATGTGAATGATGGCGTGCCTCCAACTTGAGAAGAGAATGATGATGTACCTTCAACTTGACATGTGAATGAGGACATGCCTCCACTTGAGAAGAGAATGATGATGTACCTTCAACTTGACCTGTGAAAGATGGAGTGCCTCTAACTTGAGAAGAGAATGATGATGTACCTTCAACTTGACCTGTGAAAGATGGAGTGCCTCCAACTTCGAGATTTAATTTCCTTGTTGAATGGACATTTTGCATTTGTTGCCTTTGTGCCACCAATTCCATCTCTCTCTTAGCTTGATTAGATGATTCATGTTCCTCTTGAATTGGCAACAATGGAATGTCTTCTTCTATGGTTGATAATTTCCTAATTTTGTGAAGTTGCCTCGTTTCTTCTCTTTTCTTTGCATTCTTAGCTTCACGCTCATCTAGTGTTAGAGTCTTTGCTTATTTCCTTGGCATGATGATGATTTCTATATGCATCATGAATAATACATAGATAAATTAGTCCATCTTGGTATAATATAGTGAAGTAATCTCATACACAAAGCTCAAAATAATCATACAATTAAAGTGAATAAATGATTATAAATCTAAAAATTTATAGTTTCCTAGGGTGGTCCATCCCAAAACATAGAGATGTGGTGTCATTAGGGCACAAACAATTCAATAGATGAAGCAAATAGGAAGGTCATAGGTCTCCATCCAATAAATGATGATGATGAAATGCATCCAATAAAACTAACATATTTTCTTCCTAAATGATGAAATACATCCAATAAATGGATAAACTAGATTTAATGTCGTAGGGTTTTAATGCATAGTTATTGTAATAGGTTTTTAATGCCTAGGGCTTTAGTGAGAAATTTCCAATAGGATCTTATTTCATGTTTTTGGGTGTGCCATAATAGGATCATTTTGTTGAAGCTCAAAACCACAGAGATAATCATTTATGTTAAGAAAATTTGCATTATTATCTTCACAATATATAGATGAATTTGGAGATAAATTAGATGTCCACATATCATTGACATATTTAATAGGAGTTCATGCTAACATAGTCATAAAGTGAAGTAATCGAATACATAAAGAACATACCTTAGATTTCGAGATTCGAGTTGCCCAATTACACAATTATGTCTACTTCATTTTTTTGGATTCAAAATCCTAAAAAAATTGAGCTTATTGGCTTCAAAATCCTAAACAAATTGAGGTTTTTGGCAAGTTCCTTCATATTCAATGTTGAATTCTATATAACTCTAATAGGATTAGTCAAATTTATGAAAAAAATAAATCTATAACATCAAATTCAATCTAAATACATGAAAATTAGCATTCAAACAATATGAAACATGAAAATATTAGTTCAAATAATCAAATTCTGTCTAAAAACATCCAATTTACTTCTTCTACATTGAAGAACCAAAAAAAGGTGGTGGGTTAAGTAAACAATGATTGTGTAAATGTCAACACCACAAAAAGCACTTTTTTGTCTGATAATGCACATAAAGCAGAGAATAACAGAGCATGTGGGTCTGATTCATGGATTGCACATGCCTTTTGTCCATTTTTTTGGTTCCATAAAATGTGAATGCGTTTTTCCATGCATGGAAAGTTCTAATGTATTTTACATCTAAAATTTATGTTTTTCTCAAAAAAATTAAGTGGTCTAAATTCTAAAATGACTATTATGACAAGATTTTCACTGCCTCTAAATTACTAAATACCCTATAACCAATACCCTCAACCCTATGCCTTAAAGCCTATATGCTAGACCCTCAACCCTATATACTCAACCAGAGAGAGAGAGGCAAGGAGGGAGGGAGAGGTAGAGAGGGAGAGACCTAATGTGGGCACACAAAGAGGTGAGTGAGAGAGAGAAGAGAGGGAAGGATCGATAGAGAGTGGGATAGAGAGAGAGAAGGTAAGGATGAGATGATTTTCCTTCACAATAATGTGAGTGTGTTATAATGTGCTCACGTTATTGTTTGCTTTGGTAATTTTCAAGCCTTTGGCTTGGATTTGCCTTGGGCTTCCAACCCAAAGGCTTGGATTGAGTTTTGAATGTCCAAAGACATGTTTTTGTAGATTGTAAAAAAAATTACATAATAAATTGAGCATGCTCCCCATCAGGTTTGCACTTGTTTCAATGACAAGTCAAAAAAATACCACAATAATGTTAATCTCTCTCTTAGCTTTCTAACCATATAATTTTTTTCATGTTTTGAGTATGTTAAGGTTTTCATCTTTAATTTATTTTGTTAGTGTATCCATTTTTTGTCAAAAACTAGTGTGGTATTTTTGACTTTATTTTTTAACCGTTCACAATTTCAAATAAATTACATTTTAGAAACTAGACTCCATTCTACACCTATTCAAAAAAAAAGATTTTCGATTAGTTTTCAAAAATTTTAGGGGGGAGCATGCTCAATTTTCTATTTTTAGGATGTGTCCACTATATGAAAATTAGTAAAAAATCAATTATTCATGAAAAAATTATTAGAAAAATTAGGGATAAACTACATGGTGTTAGCTAATTTCTCACCGAAGTGATATTTGAAATACTAAAAAAAGTTAACATTTTAGGGGGGCCACACTAGATGCTATGTTATGTTTTTTTGAAAAAAATAGGACCAATTTGTGTGGCCCCCCTTTTTGAACCCCTTATTCTCAACCGTTTAAAAAAATTTGTAGTTTAGAAACTAGATTTAGAGCACTACAACTCTTGTTTTTGTTACATCTTCAAATTTTGAGTGTCACTATCTTCAATTTCTCATCCAACATTAATCCTTCCTAATTTTAGAAAAAAAGTGGCCACTTAAGACCCCCTTTTGATCCCCCATCTTTGTGCACCTACCCATACCACAACTCATTAGTTTACATCATCCTTAAATTCTTGACTGTTTGTTCTTCATAATTGACATGTGTAATTTGAAAAATGCTAAAAATAGTTGATTTTGAGCTTCACACGTAGGCCAAAAGTTGGGACACACTATTATGGGATCACCCATAGTTTATATAATGGTTTTCTCACTGGAAAATACTATGCTAAGAAAATGAGTTTCTTTTAGTTTTTGGTTTTTCTTCATAGTTGATTTAAGTATTTGTGCCAGTCTTTGTGATTTCATCCCCTAGTCAGAGAAGTATGAAGCTTCTTGTCCTAGGATTGTGGATATCTAAATCAAGTGAAATACTTTATCTTTCTTAAAGGGATCTAGTGAACCTGTTGGTTACTAGAATCTATGCTTAAATGCTCTTTTTTTGTCGCCCCTAGGTGCCTAACCCAAGTATACTAGAAAATTGAATTGTTAATATATTGATTAATGATATGGAAATTGAATTCTTAATTTGGTAAATTCAATTAATTTAGTATCTAAGTATTAGATCAATTGTTAATTTACTTGGTTTCTAGGTATCATATTTAAATTTATAAACTGATTAATGATATACTGATTCATATATAGATATCAATCAATATATCGATTGAATTATTAAATTGGTGAATTGTTAATTTAGTGTCTAGGTATCAAATCAATTGTCAATTTAGGGTTTAGGTATCATATCAATTTATATATTGATTGAATTGTTAATTTAAGGTATAGGTAAATTAGATCAATTGCTAATATATAAGGTTTAGGGTTTAGTGTTGACATTGTTTAGGGTTTCTTGTTGATATTTTAGTGGTTAGAGTTTAGCGAATTGTTAATTTAGGGTTTAAGATTTAGGGTTAATTTAGTTTTTAGGATTTAGGGTTAGTTAGTTTAGGGTTTATATTAATTGATTTAGGGTTTCATGTTTAGGACTTCACCATTTCAAAATAAAATTATTAAATATACACACGCATTCATATTTTTTTAAATATAAACTTATAACTTTTTAAATTTGTAATCTAGAAAAAGTGAAACCTCAATTTTTTATATTACATTACCTAGGGGGATGAAATAAAGAATACTGATTAACAGGAAATTAAAATACAAAATCAAGAAACTAAATTTAGAATAGTGAATAGCAAAGAAAGAAAAACTTGACACCAGAAGATGGGGCAAAATGTCCAGGACACTACATCTTTGCTAAGACGTCTATGCAGGTGCAAAAATGTCTGTGTGGGGCACTGTAGTCTTAGTAGCAAGAAAACACAAAAGACCATATTGTATGGCTCTACAGAAACATGTAGCATCACCAAATGTGGATAGAGAAATGAAACAACTTCCAAGAAATGTAATTTAATTGAAATATATATAAAAGACACATTCAACATAAAGAAGAAAGTAAATGAGTAATAAGGGAATAGAAAGAAAACTCCTATGCATTTGATCTCTTTCCACAACCTGCACAATACACAAACTAGAAAAACTTGTTGGGTTGTTTTAGGGGTTTGCCTCAGTCAAACCCTCATTTTGGTTTCCCAACCTCCACGAAACAACAAATGATATAAAAGAGAAAATCTTGCATGTGTGCTCTTATCCTAAGTGCATCTAGGCATTAAGAGTATTAGCAACAAAATGAATCTATAAATATTATCCCTCGTCTACGGGGAAATATCCTAGTGTGCGTAAAATCAAGTGGGTGGTGGTCTACACCAAGATTTTGCCAAATAGAAATGTAGAAACAAATAAGATCTGCAATGTTATTCAAAATGAAAACAAGAACAAAATTACCAACAAGATTATGGAAGAAGAAAGAAAAATGATCTCTTTGGAGGAGTCAATCAAAATGTAACAATGAGGGTCCTTGAGAGAGATTCAAAATAGAGTTATTTCAACATCATGCAGCTTCAACAAGCTCAATAATGGAGGTATTTGTGCAGCCAATCATAGCTAAGAGAGATAGATTAAGAGAGATATTCAAAATTAGTTTTTGCATAAGGGTGTGAGGAAGCTAAAGGATCAGATCTGAATGTTGAATGTGTTTTTCTGATGACTGGACAATACAATAGGCAAGAGGCTGAGCGAAAAATCAATATTTTAAATTTTTGGACTTTTAGAATGCTAGTGCATCGCAAGGATGTCTTTGTAAGTGTGGGGATGTCTGTGTAGGGCTATAGTGTCCTACAAAAAGCACACAAAATTTAACATGTGTTCTCAAGTCAGCGATAATAATTAGAATCAAGTAATGAAATTGGACAATCTAGTGAAGGAAAAAGGCTAAGGCAAGGCTCAAATAATCCCTAAAATATGCTAAGGGAATGAACACTAAAGCAAGGCCAAACATAGCATGAAATTGTGAGGGTATGCAATTTTCTACGCTACATTTAGCCCCCACTTTAGCGAGATGATGACACTAGGTGATAAGCTATGCTAAAGTACATAAATGGAATACTGAAAGTAAATAAAATCACAAAAGGATACCCAAAAGGATACTGTAGAGGATGCAGATGTAAAAACCACTCCAATAAAATATTATTATAATTAAATAATAAAAAATGGGAATTAATAATTTTTTTCCCAATAAACACAATTTATGAAAAATAATAATATTCACATTGTCTCAATAAAATATTCAATTAAAGAATATTTAGAAACTAATAGCTTTGAACTACAAATAGGACTATATGTCCTTTTTACAATATTATACAACAATAAGTCACACCATACAATGTCCTCGATACTATACCATATCTTCGACACTGAACCTGGTGGAGAGAGAGCATCATCAAGGTGATTTACCGCCCAACCACAAGGCTCATGCCTCCTTGGTCTTACTCTTGAATGGAGAAGCCCAACCCTTTACAAGGGGTCTAGCAAACTAAAGCTGACATGCATGAAAGAATCTAGTGTAGCATGATATATCTAACATTTCTAGCATGTATAAAATGCATATGTACTTATATCATAATATGGCAGAGAGAGAAATTTTTATCAAATAGTAACTATTACTAAATTGATTAACAAGCTTTGGCCAAAGCATATTTTAAGCCGCTGATGGGAAGATAGATTACAAATATAAACCTATCCTTCTCTATAGTTCCATATTCGACATCTGTCCATGCTCTATCTCTAACTCTAATAATGGAAAATAATAGAAGTAGAAACTACATAATTGCAATCACACTATACATCATCCATAATGCCATCAACTTAGATCATTTAAAGAAAATCCATCAATTCAGAAGACAAGCTTTATTTAGTCAAATGGTAGTCTCTAATCTACAAATTAAGTCTAGTGAACTTTCTTCTAAGAGGCAAATACCAAAATCTAGGCATCTTCCTGTTCATAGAAACACATATTCCTTTCACTTGAGGAAAGAAGAAGATTAAGTTAGTTCCAACTCAAATCATTTACACAAGGTTCTCATAAGTTCCTCATATTGAATTTGGGAAAAAGATCTAATTCATATGAGTAAAGGTTCCTAAGTTTTCCACATTCATAACTAGGCTCTAAAAGCATAAAGCCGTATTAGTTCTATCGCAATCATTCTATCCGATTAAGGAATACCTAAGTTTTTGGTTAATATCACTAAGGAACATCACTTGTTACAAGTACCTACTAGTACAAGAGAGCTCAAATTATAAGGGGGTTTAATAGTAATAAGACATAATTGGTCTACGGATAAGAAATATGACAAGGAAGTATTCTCCAACTTTGCACTATAGTAATATTTGAAGTGGTAGGACCTATTAGATCCATGAAAAAGAAACCAATCATCATGGCATACAAAGGTATAATTTGCTCACTAGACATTATGCAAGCATCAAACTTCTTAATTACAAGATATTCACCAAAAAATTTATGACTACTTTCGATATTATTAGCTCTAATTAAGATATTCACCAAAAAATTTATGACTACTTTCGATATTATTAGCTCTAAACTTGAACAACTTCAAGATTATTTTCACCTTTGAATAATCAAAGCTTAGTTCCTTTTGACGACAATCTAAAGTCCTAAAAGTCAATGGCCACAAGGTTACATACCATGTCTATATACATGGCCAAAAACAACTATTAAAAATATACTACAAATAGCTATTATATGACACTATGCATAATAAAATATTACTATTGACATATTACAATATATAGAATGATCACTCATAATTTATTACTGTTATTGAATTATATATGCCATACTTAAATTTCGTATATTTTATAATGAACATATCTAATAAATCTTAATATACATGGAGTTATTCAATTGGCTAAAATCTAACTCCTTGATATAAGTGAAATCTACAATTATAAAAATTAATATAAGTGATGATAATTTATTAGCTTAAAAGTGTTAACTTTCTCATTTTTGGCACAAGATTAATTTATTAAAACACTAGGCCTAGGTGTCCATTACATCCGTGAGAAAAATATAAGCAAAAAAACAATATTAAAATATAAAAGAAATAACAATAATAGATAGCAATTTTTACTAGGTAAAAATAGAACTACCCAACAACCATAAAACATGCATAAATTTTTTATTTCTAAACCAAATTAAAAAATTTAAGATGTTTCAGAAAGCTAAGACACCAGGGAGTAAAACCCAAAATTATTTTAGAAATATTGCTAATTGAGAAAGAGAAGTTCAAAATAGAAGTTTCTATTAGATAATAAGAGAAGAAAAGAACCCATATTGCAAAATTAATCTTTCTATATTTATATACAAAATAAAATCGTATTCTTACTACAAGATAAATTCTTTAAAATAAATATAAGATTATGTTGGAAGTGTTGTCATTGATGTCAAAAGGAAGTTCAGAGATGAAGATGGCAAAGAAAAGATGCTAAGACATGAATGATTTCTACCTAAAGTATTAGCAAAAGTTGGTTCACAGGTTTTTTGTGATCATCGGAGTTCAGGGTTTTGGCCTTACCCCTTCTCTAGGTTGAGGAAATAAGAAGGACTAGAGTGGAAGGCCCAATCACAAAGACAACTTGTGAGTATTAATCTTTGTATAAGGAGTTGAAGGGTGGAGATGTTCCCTGTCGAATTCAAATGAGAAGATGTTACTTAGAAAGCCTAGCACGTGAACTCTGATATATGCTAAGTTACTGGGAGTCGGAGGGTGGAGATTTTCCTTGTTGAATTCAAATGAGAAGATATTACTTAGAAATCTTGGCGTGCAAACTCTAATATATGCTAAGTGATTAGGGGTCGGAGGGCGGAGCTACTCTTTGATCAATTCAAAATGGGAAGTGGTAGACAAGAAGCCCGTCACTCAATAAGGAAGGCGATAGATAGGACGCCCATCACTCGATAAGGAAGGCGATAGATAGGAAGCCTGTCACTTGAGGCTTGATAGCTCTACTAAGGAAGAATTCAATGGGACCGGAGGAGACCCTCTAAGACTTTCAAAGAGGAAGGTAGAAGACTGGAAGCCCGATCTCTAACGCTCCATAATTTCAATTAATGCAAAAGGAAAAGATTTAAATATCCTGGTTAAGGCCGACTTGGTAAAGATAGATTAATGGCTAGTGTATTCAAAGATTTAAATATATATATTTAGCTGACTTGGAAACAAAGATTAGAAAGTTAAATGTTGGCACCATTATTGTAGCGTGCAGATTGTTCATGTTTGGGTCTTGATCTATCTTTTGGGTTGGCCTAAGTAAGTGTAAATTGGGCCCTATTTCAAGCATGTAGACATTGGAATTTTAATTTGGGCCCGATCCTTTTCACGTTGGAATTCAAAAAATACTGTTGCTGACCTTGGAGAATGTTAATTCGACCTTGGAGAATGTTATTGTTGTGCCTAGTAGACATGGGAATTCTTTTTCTACAGAAGGATATATAAGGAAGATCAGTTTGTCCAATTGGTAGTATCGATGTCAATGTGCATGTGTGCCTAAAAGTGAAAATTTTTAATGTGTCTACAAGTGTGAATGAGAAGAAAAATACATCAAGCGATTAGGTGTGAATAGATAATTGAAGTTGAAGTGTACAAAGAGCATGAATTGAAGATCCTGTGTTTGCTCAGTTTTGTGTAAGTACTAAATGTTCTTTACTACTATTTCAGTTTACTGAGTTGTAGCTCAGATTGTGCGTGGGGGTTGAAGACTCCAATAGGTTGGAGCCTATTGCTGAGTTGTAGCTTAGTTTCTATGGGAGGTTGGAGCCTCAGATAGGTTGGATCCTATAGCTGGGTTGAAGCTCAGTTTGTTTTGAGATTTCTAAGTCTCTGGTAGGTTGAAGCCTACATATTTGTAAAAAGGATTGCAGTACTTCTCATGTTGAAAGTCCTGTGGGTTGAAGCCTACAAAATATTGTAATTCACTATTTCATTTTTGTGAGGCTGGATTTGGACAGTAGATCCAAGCAGCTAGCTCACCATGGTTTTTCCCATCTTGGGTTTCCATGTAAATCTAGTATTATGGTCTCTTGTGTGGATGTGTGATTTTGCTTATGCTTGCATAGTTCTTTCATATTCTAATTGATGCAGTAGAGATCTTGTTGTTATAGTAGAATTGTTTTAAAAAGTGGCATATACTGGTTCACTCCCCCTCTTAGTATATCAGTGTGTTCTAACAATTGGTATCAGAGCAAGGTTCCTTGGTGTAGACTAACAGCTGAAGGTAGATCTTGGATTTGAACACATGGCTTAGGAAGGAATCCTCTTCTTCTAACAAAGCACCTCTATTTGATGGAACTAACTATGCTTTCTAGAGTGTAAGAATGGAAGCCTATCTTGCCTCTCTAGGGTATGATGTTTGGAGAGCTGCAATGGATAAGTATAATGAGCTTGCCCATCCTATTACAGATGCGATTGAGAAGAAGGCCAATGAGAAAAATGCTAAAGCAAAGAATGCCATCTTAAGTGGTCTAACCAATTCATAGTTTGTCAGGGTTTTGCAGTGCATGATGACTAAGGACATATGGGATAAACTCAAAAGTCTCTATGAAGGGGATGATAAAGTAAAGCAAGAAAAAATGCAAACCTACAAGGCTGAATATGAAACTATGAAGATGAAGGAAGAAGAGAACATTGCTGACTATCTTCTTCGAGTAGATAAGGTTGTAAATGCTATCAGAGGTCTTGGTGAAGAGGTGGAAGAATCAACAGTTGTGCAGAAGGTACTGAGATCACTCCCTCAAAGGTATGATTCAAAAGTTTTTGCTATTGAAGAAGTAAAAGATTTGAATGTATTCAAAATGGATGAATTATTTGGTTCACTCACTGCCTATGAAATGAGAAACACAAGCAAAGAAACATTTCAGAAGGAAGCTACTTTCAAGCATCTAGGAAAAATGGATTTGAGTAAAGTGATATGTATGATAATGAGGAAGCCAATTTTGTAAGAAAGCTAAATAAGGGATCAAGTAAGTACAAAGGTAAGTTACCTTTCAAGTGTTTTAACTCTGGAAAGATTAGGTATCATGCATCTAAATGTCCTCTTAAGAAGAATGAAGATAGCAACAAGGGTTTCAAAAGATCTGGTTTTAACAAGAACCAAAAAAGCATTTACTCTAAGAATGATTGCAATTCAATAGCAGAAGAAGAAGAAGAAGAAGAAGAAGAAGAAGAAGAAGAAGAAGAAGAAGAAGAAGAAGAAGAAGACAACTGCGCATCAGAAGATGAAAGAGTAGAAGCTCTATTCATGGTTGTGGAAGTCTTAGACAACTTAGACAATGTTTTTATTGATAAAGAAAAAGAATGTGAAGTTGATTTTGAAGGTGAATTGATCTATGCTCTTGAAGAATTGGATCTAGCAAGGAAAGAAAATGAAGAACAAAAGGCCAAGCTCATAGAATCAGAGGAGATGATTGTTAACTTGAAGATTCAGATTGAAAAAGGAAAAAGAATTGTAGACATGGTGAACACTGCTTTCAAAGCCAAATCAGATGAATGTTCAAAACTTGAAGAAGAAATTATTTCACCAAGAAAGGAGGATGAAAAGGTTCATGCTTAGCTGAGTAAGAATATCAAATTTGGTAAGAGATCTAAAATTTTGGATGATATAAAAAACATTCAGAGACATCTATTCATTAATTCAGGTTTGGGCTATGACGAAGAAATCACACAATCTTCTATTTTGACAAAGAAGATTGACCTAAAGAAGATAGTTTCAAATGAAGAAATCCCAATGAAGAAGTGTTGGCAATATGTGTTTGTCATTGATGTCAACATAGTATATGGAAATATAAGGACATACTTGTACAAAGATAGAGTCAGTATGGTCAAGGCAAACCAGTTTGGGAGAAGAGAAAATAGTCTAAGTATGGTGAGGTGATCAATTTTGTGTCTAAGCATGATGCAAAGATAAATACACATGTCCTTGCATGTTTCCAGTATCCCTACATATATATCTCATTAGTTTGGAGTATCACACTCAATGATAAATACCAGAAATTTGTTTAAGGCATTCACGATGCATATCCCAAGGCAGAGTAACAATTTTTTGGTCTGCATTTCTCCATAGAGCAAGATTTGATCTTGTGGTTCTGAAACCAAGTATATCTAGGTATTGAAATGATATATCCAAGTTTTTAGGCCTTCACATCTTCAACAGAAAAACTTACAAGGGACAGAGTACTGGTTACTACTTAGACAGGGAAAAGCAATAATGGAGACTTAATGGAATGCTATGCATTCCTCTAGAAGACAATATTTTTTCATGCGGTTCTGAGGACAGGATCAGAGATGCATAAGGTGTGCTATGATGAAGTATCAAGTGATCTAGTGGTCTGCAAAGTCTGCAATCAAGTGACAGGGGCAATACAGACTGTTCCGGAGCCCAAATACATATGTTTGAGCTTTTGCAGAAGATGAAATGTATGTAGATCAGTCATAAAAGTTTGTACGGAGGTCTTACATGTTCCAATATATCTCAGGTTTGATTTGCATGAATATATTCCTTATTTTCTTGCACCATAGTGCTATATCTTGAGTCATGAAGTGTTACATGTGGTCTAGAATATTCTGTTTCCTACAATCTATCATGTTTCTTTTTTTGTGGATATATAGATTGATATGATACTTTAGAAGAAAGGTGAATGGAGGTTGTAGAGATTGTACATGATTCAATTCTTGGCCCACATGAAGATTTTGGCTTCTCCCCGGTAGTGTGAATATGAACAGTTAGCAGTTTTGAGCAGTTTGAGCTGACAAGTTAAGTCGTTGGTTTGTGCGATAGGTCCTGACCTATTGCTTTGACTTTGGAAGATGTGAAGAGATCTATTTTGGATACCATCATGAAGTCTTGAGGTTTGCAACAAGTTTTCTTATCATATTGTCTATATTGAGGCCGACTCTTAAAGAGTTACATGTTTCATCCAATGATTCTTATGATGTCGACTTAATCAAGGTTTTGAAGTGTTGCGGAGGATATATACAGAAGATCAAATTCATTTGAGAGGTACAGATGTGAATGCACATATGATATAGTAGAGGACGATGTATGAAGTGTGCAGATCCAGTTTGAAGGCATGTTTTGAGTAGAAAAAGAAGACTGCATTATCGGCATAAGTCATATGTCTATTTTTCAGCAGTCCATTTTGTGAATCCCAAATATAGTGAGCAGATTATTCAGGGAGTAGTAGCTTCCTTGGGTTGCAGCCCAAAAACAAAGTTGTAATATTTTTGCAGTGAGCATAATTTATTGTGAGCTAACACTCACTGTGGTTTTTCCTTGTTTTAGGGTTTTCCACGTAAAAATATTGGTGTTCTTGTGTTGATTCTTGTGTTGCATGATTTACTTTCTTCTCTTTAAGTTATTCAGTTTTATCTACAAATAATTGTTTAAGTTTTAGTGTGTGTTGATTCAACCCCCCTCTCAGTACCTCATTGTGTTCAACAATTGGTATCATAGCTAAGTGCCTTTGAGAAGCCTAACAACTAAGGTATATCCTGCACTTGAACACATGGAATCTGAAGTTATGG
Source organism: Cunninghamia lanceolata (assembly GCA_027924645.1). Taxonomy (NCBI): domain Eukaryota; kingdom Viridiplantae; phylum Streptophyta; class Pinopsida; order Cupressales; family Cupressaceae; genus Cunninghamia; species Cunninghamia lanceolata. Next base: position 1,654,460 of record BSBN01001170.1, read on the forward strand.
ACAATGTATTTCTACCAGAACTAGATGTAGAAGCAATGGAACTTGAAGGTTGGGACCTTGATCTAAATGAGTGTCAAGTAGATCTTGAAGGAGAACTCAAGTTATCCATTGATGAACTGGATGAAGCAAGAGAACTAAATATGGAATATGAAGACATGCTTGAGAAAGCAAAGGAGATGATTGACAAATTGAAGACAAAGGCCAAAGAATCAAAAGAAGAAATTAGAAAACCAAAAACTCTAATAGAAGGAGATAAAAGAGGTGACATAAAGCTCAAGGAGGAAGAAGAAATGATCTCAAACTTGAAAGTCATGGTTGAAGAAGAAAAGAGGATTGAAGATTGCTTAAATGTCAAGCTCTATGAGAAATCAGCTGAATGTTCAAAACTTGAGGAAGAAGTTGTCACTCTAAGGAAAGAATTGGAAAAGGTAAAAGAATAGATTGACAAAGGACTAAAACTAAAAGGAGGATCTGAAATCCTTGATGAGATAATTAACTCTCAAAAGTCAACAAAAGAAAAATTAGGTGCTGGTTTTGAAAAAGGGAAGAGTCCTATGATCAGTGGCTCTGCAAATCTATATGATAACTTCCAATCAGGAGAAAAGTATGGAATAAAGAAGGAAGAGACCTACACTGAAGATCCTAAGAAGAATGCCTCTGGAGTTACAAAATAAGATGAATTCACTCCTATCAGAGACAAAGGAAGAATATGAAGAAGAATTTTAGAAAGCCTGCACCTAAACAAACTACTCCTATCAGGTATCCTCAAAGTTTCAATGGTAATTACTATTCCTGTAATAAATTTGGTCACAAAGCTGTTGATTGTAGAAGTAAGATGAATCAAAATGTTGTAAGGTGTTATACTTGCAAGAAGGTTGGTCACAAAGCTACTAAACGTAGGAATAAGTTAAGTCAAAAACCTATAAGGTGTTATGCTTGCAACAAGATGGGACATAAGGCTAATAAATGCAGAAGTAAAATGTCAAGGAATAATAGGGATAATGCTCAACCCTTTCATGGATACTATTACACTTGTAATAATTTTGGCCACAAGGAAGCTAATTGCAGATCTAAGGTGAGGAGAAATGGTAATGCTCAGCAATCAAAGTTTACTTGTCATAAGTGCAATCAAACAAGGCATTCTGGAAAGAATGTAAGGCCTATTCTCAAAGGAAGATTTATATTACTCAGCAAAAGAAGGAAATGAGCAAAGTATGGAAGAAGAAGGAAAAATGTGAAGGTTTCATACCTCTGCCTAGTGCGGATGGATCCTTCAGTAACTAGAAAGATGAAGTACTAATTCAGGGGAGTTAAAACTGTAAGTTCATTCAAAACCCCTGAATGAATGTGATGCTGAATTCCTCAACATTCTAGCTAAAATTGGTATGAACACATTAAGATGATGGAAAGAAGAGATCTGGTCAAATTTTTGGAGCAATTGGTTGATTTGCGGAAGATTGTTGTATGATTATTGGTTTCTGCATATGAAAAGGGTGAACTAGGTCAAAACTGGGAAGGCAATTAATGTAGAGCAAAATTGGTCGGTGAAAAGGATATATAGGCATTGGTTGATCATTTTTATCTCATATGAATGGAGCTAAGCAAGTTGTAGAGACAAACAGAGTAGAAGATTCTTAACAAGTGTGGGAGCAAACCCTATTCTCTGCATCTTCAGGTATTGCTTGATTTCACTAATACCCTAGTTCTTGAAGATATTGTAATGGCTGTTAAGGGAAAATTGGATTTAAATGAATAATCAATAATATCAAATATCAAGATACCCAAAACTTCAATGAAATGGTGAACAAAAGAGATTCAAATAAACAATGAGCAACAACAAAGCAAACCTCCTTAATTCGAAGCTTCCATTGATCACCTATCACAATCGATCTTGCATGTATGAATAAGGCCCTCAGAAGGTGCACTTCCTTGCTATGCTTCCAAGATTGTCAATTGGGAATGGCTATGATAATGTCGCCATGAAGATGAGCTTCACAATGATGAATAGTGTGTAGTAATGAGTGTGATCACAAGCAATGAAGGAATTGGTGCCAAAGGTGAGATATAATTCCTGTAGAGTAACGATACTTAAAGCTTGGATGATTGAAATGGAAGAATGAGGTTGTACTTATAGACTCGAGAGAAATAAGATCAATGGTATAGAGAGAATGAGAAGATCAACGGTTGAGAATAGTTGAGGAACGTGCAATGAATAAGAAGAAGACGTGTCTTGCTTTCTTTTGCATGAGAGGATTTGCTAAGAATAAAAGAATGAGTTAAAGCAATTAAAAGAATATAATAATCAGTTAAGTGATTTAAAACAAGAAGAAGGGATTTGCATGAGAATAAGAAGATATTTTGCTTTATTAAATATTAGGAATATTTAATTGCATGTGCACAAATATTGAATTATATTTAGAGATAACTCAATTTAGAAGAAAAAGAGAACTTAAACAAATATTTGATTTATTTAAATTTAGAGAAGATATTATTGGAAGAAACAATTAAATAATTGGAATTATTTAATTTAGAAGATTAGAAAAGCAAATTAAATAAATAAATTTATTTAATTGTTGTGCATGATTTTGGAAGAATAAATAAAATATTTGATTGTATTTTATTCTTGGAGATTAAGAGGATTTAAATAAATTTGATTTGATTTATTCAAATTTGGAAGAATGAATTTGATTTAATTAAATAATTAAGAATTATTTAATTGTTTGTAAGAATTTAATTAAATAAAGGATTTTATTTAATTTTGACTTTAGAAGAGATAATTAAATATTTCAATATTTAATTAATTTAGAGGAATGTGAATCAAATAAATAAATTTGTTTATTTATTTATTGATAGAGGAATAAAGATGGAATAAATATTAAGAATATTTATTTAGACCGAATCGTGTCATTTTTAGGCGTATACATTTTGCCCCTCTTTGATACAATGCAATTTACGATGTTGCTTCAAAGAATAGATAGTCTGATAATGATACATGCCCCAGTTTGCCCCTGGTACATGTTATGACGATAGGATGCCCCCTCGGGAGATTGGACGGGAAGGCAGAAGGCGTGAGACGGACAATCTCACAAAGACAAAGGGAAACAAGGTTAGGTTTGAAGGAAACAGGACGTGTTTCAGAGAAATGGGAAGAAAACTAGAAGAAACAGGTGTGGGAAGTAGTCGTAGTCACCACATAGCCAAATTAGGGTTTGCACACTATATATAGGAGCTGGGTCCACAAGACAATTCATTTGCACACTTGTCTTAGTTTGATTTTCTTTGGAGAGCTTAGGAGAGCATAGAGCATAGAGCAGTCAGCACGAGGATGGACATTCCATGCGAGGAGCATTGATTTGAGCGCGTCGGTCGATTCGACCAGCCAGCAGAGGCAGGACCCCCGGTATGTATGTTAAAAAATTTCCCCTAGGGTTGAGTTTGATAGCAATAAATGCTAGGAGAAAAATAGGATAGACAAATGCGCTGAAATGCAGAGTGACGCATATGCTAAGCGAAACTGCGCATAGGTAGTTCTGCAGCGCATTTAGGAAAAGAAATGACACATACTTGAAAGCAGTGCATGCATAGGTTTAGTCAGTGCATGTAGAATTCTGCAGCGCATTTACAGTATGTAGCGGCGCTTTTGCCAGAACAACACATTTACGGTATAGGATGACGCATGCATGGATTCTTGCGACACTTTTGCCAGAAGTGGCGCGTGTGTCAAGAAATGGCGCTTGCCAGGAAATGGCACATATACCACTTGTTATGGTGCATACGATATAGATAGGCAGTTTACTTAACACAATTGACTCGATTGGTATCCTGTTTGATGCGTCAATCGATAAGCTATCTCTGAGATTGCAAGAATCTAGTCAAGAGATGTAGTGTGCTATTTTGATCAATTTGATATGCTAAGTTAGTTGATATGTTTCTATAGATATGTTGAGTATGGTACTTGCAGCTTTAGGTTGACACCTTGCTTTGCGTGCTTGCAGGAGGATATACGAGAGATGCTTCGGTCGAGGGAGCAGTTCCCTATGCCTATGTTATAGAGATACATGTTGACTGAGATGGATAGAGAGGTGCTTGGCACGATGGGACTTGATTACGTTTGCTTTATGCCTAAGGTTCAGGCAAACCGCAGGTTGTTGACTGCTGCAGTGGAGAGGTTCCACAGTGAGGACGGGACCTTCCACCTCCCTATTGGCGAGATGACCATTACTTTGGAGGATGTGTACAGGATCCTCCATTTGTCTATTCAGGGTGAGCTTGTGGAGTATGATCCATAGAGGGACATAGGACTTACTGAGTGTAGGCGAGTGTTCGATGACCCCGAGCTAGTCGGGCAGGTCATCTCTTGGCAGGATATTTATGACTGTTACAACTACTTCCCAGGGATTGTAGCAGGACTGATCAGAGGCGTTGTATGCTCCAATAGGAGATCACATGGGTTCCCCATTGGATGGGGTCGGATCATGGAGAGGATGGTGATAAAGATCACCTGATATGCTTGGGGTGTCTGTGTACTAACGTACCTATACCACAACATGCATCAGGTGGTATATCATAGGGGTGCGAGCCTATCTGCAGGTGTGTCTTTGCTATAGTTTTGGCTATGGGAGCACATAGCGATCACGAGACTGATTTGTGTGTTTGACAGACAGAGAGGAGAGCCATACAGTTATGGCTACATGGGAGTGATTTCCTAGCATAGGCTGGGGAAGCTTGAGTACTGGTAGCATGCTTTGGATGGAGTAGACATTGTCGTCTGGCGGCCATACCTAGATTGCAAGCCATGGGAGGATGAGGCAGATGAGCTACCCTACTACTATCAGACGTGGTGGCTGATAGGGCGGACACGGTTTATCTTGGAGTGGTAGATTGTCATCCGGGTACAGAGATAGTTTGGGAGGAGACAAGGCATGCCACAGGGGCAGGCCCTATTTTTAAGGACTCATGCTGAGAGGCTCAGATGGGGACCAATGGCATCTTATGAGGAGGCATTGGCAGAGTTCCGGTAGATGCCTTACATCACCTGGGATATGAGGAGGGAGATTGCAGACGCTGGGATGACCCAGGATTACGAGGATTGGTTCACTGCCCACCCATTTCTGAGATATTCAGGGCTTGGGGAGCTGGTGCCTCAGATAGACGAGGCAGATTCAGACGATAAGGGTCAAGTTGGCTGGAGGGAGAGAGGGAGGAGGAGGAGAGGTGGATGGGGAGGTGGCAAAGATGGGGGAGATGATGGAGGAGGGGGAGGTGGTGGAGATGACGGAGGTAGGCCTAGACAGAGACAGAGAGCTGGGGAGGGACCTTCCCACACTCCGTAGGTAGTGCAACCACATGCCGCACATCAGGCACTACAACAGGCACCACAGGTATAGATGCCGCCACCCCAGCAAGTGGCACAACAGTAGGGACCCCAACCACAGGGACAGGGAGAGGCACAGGCATAGTAGGGTCTAGCACAGGCAGACGTCCAGGAGAGGGCCATAGCCACTCTGAGAGGACAGGTTAGATAGCTGCGAGCACAGCTCAAGACTGTTGATACCCGGTGAGAGACAGACGTAGAGGTCATTGTGGGGCTTACCAGAGAGAGATATGGAAGAGGCACGGATACGAGTTATCCGAGTAGAGCAGGATACTGCAGTAGCAGCCCTGGGGATAGATGCGACAAGTAGTTTCTTGGTTGGGCAGGTGCACCAGGCACAGGCACAACTAGCGCAGACACAGACATAGCTAGCGTAGGTGCAAGGTGAGCTTGCTAGAGTGCAGGCTTAGGCACAGTATTATCAGGGTTTGTATCATGGTGCTGTGCTAGTTAGTCAGAGGGCCTTGAGCTATAGGAGCTAGTCCATGGCCTTCTAGAGAGCAGGCAAATCGAGGTCAGGAGCTTCTGTGATGGGCCCACAGTAGTTTGGGGCCAGCGGAGGAGGAGGAGGAGACACTGCTGGGAGCAGCAGTCCACATCAGCAGGGGTAGCAGAGACTCTTGTGCATACTTTAGATCCTATGTACCTTTTTGATGGCTCAGATAGCTGGATATACTTATGTACCACTTTTTTGTATTTTGAGACATGTATCACCATCCTTGGGATGTATTTATTGTATATGACATTGACTCAGAGATGGACCACTTTGATATTGTACATTTGGACACATTTTTATGATATTTATATGATGATGCAGCTATTTGATGCTCTATATATGCAGTTTGCTCATTCTATGTTATGGATGCATTTCTATTGTATGATGTGATGCATGTGTTTATCTAATGCAGACTTAGATGTTTACTTGATGCTATGTGATGTTATCTAATGTGGATTTTCATATGATGCTATGTAATGCTATATGACCTAATGCAGACGTAGGTTTTTGTTTACTTGATAAAATGCGAATGGTATCTATATGATTATGCAATTTATGTGATGCACTTATCTGTGTTTTTGATTTTTTTTCGTTTGACACTATGTGGTGATTTGCAAAGAATGTATATGGATGACCTGATGCAATTACTATGTATGCAATTGATTTAATCAAGTAAATGACTATCTCATGTGATATGATATGCAACTATATGCTATGTTTTTGTGATGTCCAAATGTACTCTATCGACATAGAAATGACAGAATGATAGATAGAAGATTGATTAAAAAGAATGACTCGATAGAAAGATTCACAAGTTTTAACTTTGTATTGTTACTTTGCATTGTTTTGGATCTTTTATTGCATGGGATATGGATGTATGGATGTATAATAGATGCTTTGATTTTGACATCTTGATGGTGCAAGTATTTTGAAGTGCTTATTTCATCATTGGGCGATTTTTTTGGGTACTTTTTTGAATGTTGTAAGTTAATACAAGCATCTAGGTATAATTGAACCGAGATGACCTGAGCATTGCTCACATGAATTTTGATTTAGAAAGTTAATACAAGCATCGAGGTATAATTGAACTGAGATGACCTGAGTATTTCTTGCGTATCAACAGACAAGGATTGCCCCCGTTCATGCTAGACCTTAGATGTCCTCGATGATCTTTTGCCGATCATGTCGTTAGACAAGGTTTCACATTACTAAAGTTTAATCCACAAACAACAAACAAAGAAAATAATCATGCCCCCATCATAGCATCTCTAGCTTTTGGCATCCTCGAGTAGCATAGAAAGGCATGATAGCAAAAAATCAAGACTGTGTATTTTAACCATGTTTCCAATCTACAAAACATTTTTGCATTTAGATGTGTTTGTTTCTTCCCATAATTTGGGTAAAATCATTTAGAAGACCTTAGGAGTTTGTTTGCTTTGCTTTGGATAGGTTAATGTCTTGAGTCAGGATTTCTGCTTGAAAGTGGGCTTTTGTTTGCACTTGCCTGCCTGGTGAGAAGATTCCACAATTTTTATTGGTGAGACGGACCTTAAGGGACTGACCTAGTGCCTCGGGGGCTCATTGCAAAATGACCTTACCTACGTGACGATGCAGAGGCAACGTAGTTCAGGGTAAACCCTAATGGACCTAAGACCTAGGCAGTAGAAAGTGGTGTGGACTCAGATAGATAGAAGGACTAGACACGGGACGGATGGGACAGTGGAGCCTCGGGGGCGCATTTGAGAAATGGCCTTGCCTACATGACAACGTAGAGGCAACATAGTTCATGGACTTGGACCATGGCTACTAACGAGAGACACTATGCTAGGCTGACACTGTGGATAGGATATGGGATAAAACCTTGGTTGACAAGGCAACAAAGAGATAGAGTATCAAGCCATGATAGGTTACCGATGGGTTTTTATTATGGAACTGATATGGATCGAATGGGACACGAGGAAGAATGGACACAAGGTGATTGGTTTCCCAAAGATGGAGGAAGCGGTTTATCACAAGTAACGCCTATTTACCAAGTTTTCACCACTTGCTTTTATTTGTACGAAAAGCTAGAAAGTAAACATGATGCCTGTTTGCCAGGTTTTCATCATGATACCTATCCGAGGCACCTGTTTGCCAAGTTTTCACCAAAGGATGATTTTTTTTTTTTGTATTTTTCTAATTTTTTGGTTTTTTGTTGTTTTTTATTTTATTTTTTAATTTTTTTGTATCTTTTTTCTGATTTTTTGATTTTTTTGTATTTTATGCCCCCTTACATTAGGGTTCTCCTAGGTATAGAACTGATGAAGATGCATACTGTTGATTGGGTCATCCAACAGCTCACCCTCTGATGTTGCTAACTGATATGCCTCCGATCCATAAGTAGCTATGATCACATAAGGCCCAAGCCAGTTGGGTTCGAACTTGCCTTTCTTTTCCCTATCCTGTTGATTATGGGGATTTTCCTTAAGTACTAGATCTCCAACCTTAAAGATTCTTAGGCGAACTCTATGGTTATAGCTTCGTGACATCATTTGTTGATAAGCCTTGAGATGATCAAAGGCTTTCTATCTCCTTTCCTCTAGCAACTCTAGTTCTTGCAATCTGGAGACTCTGTATTCTTCATCTGATATGAGACCTTTTAACAACACCCTGAGAGATGGTAACTCAACTTCAATGGGGAGGATAGCTTCTGAGCCATAGACAAGGGCATAAGGGGTAGCACCTGTGGGAGTGAGTATACTGGTTCTGTAGGCCCACATAGCGGGATTGAGTTGGATGTGCCAATCACGACCAGCATCGTTGACTGTCTTCTTGAGGAGTTTCAAGATGGTCTTGTTGGATGCTTTAGCTTGACCGTTGCCTTGGGGGTAATAGGGTGTGGAGAAATGGTGTTGGATTTTGAATCAGTTACAGAGTTCTTGGACATCCTAGTTTTTGAAGGGTCTTCCATTATCCGTGATAATAGATGAGGGAATTCTGTATCTGCAGATGAGGTAATTTAGGATAAATGAGGAGATTTGTTTACCTGTGATGGTGGTGAGGGGAACGACTTCAATCCACTTGGTAAAGTACTCAGTGGTGGTTATGATGAATTTATGGCCGTTGGATGAGGGTGGATGGATCTTTCCCACAAGGTCAAGTCCCCATTGGCAAAAGGGCCAAGGTGTCGTTAAAGGTCTCAACTCTTGAGCTGGTGCATGTATCAGGTTCCCATGTATTTGGCACTGTTTGCACTTCTTCACAAACTAATATGAATTAGTTTCCATGTTCGGCTAGTAATAACCCAAACACATGAGTTTCTTAGCTAAGGAAGGACCGCTAGAGTGTGTTTCGCAAATCCCTTCGTGTACGTCTTGTAAGGTGGTTAGGGATTCTTCTCGTTCTAAAAAATAGAGTAAAGTACCATCTAGACCACGTCAGTATAGGGTGTTGGCAATAATGGTATAGCGAGAGGTTTGGCGTATAAAGGTTCGTCATTGGTTTGAAGATAAGTGAGGTGGGAGGGTGTTGTCCTTGAGGTAAGTGTAAACCTTACCGTACCAAGGTGAATCAAATCCAACTAAAAGGCATATGGAATGGGTTTCAGGAAGATCATAAGCTGGTTGTCGAATAGTTTCCACTAAGAACTTGTACCGTGACTCATTCTCTGGTATCTCGAGAAGAGAGGCAATGGTCACCATGGCATCTGCTGCTTTGTTCTCAATGCGAGGTAGCTGCTCAAAAGAAATGATCACAAAGTATCTCTTAAAGTCATCCACCATCCTTTTGTATGGAACAAGCTTCTCATCTTTGGTTTGGTAATCATCATTGACTTGATTGATTACTAGTTGAGAATCACCATAGACATGTAGCTCTTTGATTTTCCAATCTGTTTCCATCTTGAGACCAACGACTAAGGCTTCATATTCTATTATGTTATTGGTGCATGGAAATAATAGACGGTAAGACTTCAGTATGGTGTTGCCATGAGGAGTTACAAACAAGATTCTTGCCCCTGATCCATGGTTTGTGTAGGACCCATCAAAGTAAAGTTTCCAGGAATGTGTTGATATATTGAATAAGGATTCGTCCGGAAACTCAAATTGCATTGGTGTGGTGTCCTGCAGTGGTGCATCCGCTAGCTGGTCAGCAATGACTTGTCCCTTGATAGCTTTTCTGGCTATATACTCAATGTCATATTCACTTAGGAGCATTACCCATTTGGCTAGGTGACCTGTTAGGGCTGCTTTGCTTAGTAGGTACTTCAGTGGATCTATTTTTGCAATAAGTTTGACTGGATATGCAAGCATATTATGTCAAAGTTTTTGGGAAGCAAAAACTACCGCAAGACATGATCTTTCTATCTGAGAGTATTGCAACTCATAGCCCACCAATGTGCGACTGATATAGTAGACGACTCTTTCTTTATTCTCATAATCTTGTTATGCTAGAAGAGCCCCAAGAGCTGTAGGTGTAGCAGATATGTAGAGTATCAATGGTTTTCCTTAGATAGGAGGCATGAGAATAGGTGGATTCATAAGATACTCTTTCAATTTGTTGCCTCTTCACATTTCTCATCCCATCTGAATGGAATGTTCTTGTGCAGGAGATGACTGAATGGTTGACACTTGTCTACCAGTTGTGATATGAAGCTATGGATTGCTTGTAGCTTGCCTTGTAGAGATCTTAGTTGAGTAAGAGTCTTGGGTGGTGGCATGTCCATAATCACCTTAACTTTGGTGGGGTCCACCTCTATTCCATTTGCTGAAACAATAAAACCTAGGAGTTTGCTTGAGGTGACTCCAAACACACACTTCTTTGGGTTCAACCTGACTTTGAATTGTTCTAATCTCTAAAAGACTTTCTCTAACACATCCAGGTGTGATTCTCTTGTGAGTGACTTTGCAAGGATATCATCGACATAGTCTTCCATTGTTACATGCATCATGTCATGAAATATGGTGGTCATAGCACGTTGATATGTGGCTCCCGCATTCTTTAGCCCAAATGGCATGACATTCTAGCAAAAAGTGCCCCATGGACAAATAAAAGCTGTCTTATGCTGGTCTTATAGTGCTATCCTAATCTAATTATATCCTCAGAAGCCATCCATTAGAGATAACATGGTATGCCCTGCTGTTAAGTCGACTATGATATCTATATTTGGCAACAGAAAATCATCCTTGCAGCGAGTTTTGTTTAGATCTCTAAAGTCATTGTATAGTCTGACTCGGCCATCAGGCTTGGACACTAGTACTATGTTGGAGACCCATTCTGGATAGTCTATAGCTCTGATGAACCCTACATCCAGTAGTTTCTTGAGTTCTTCTTTTACAAGTAGTGCAATGTGTGGATGCATCTTTCTAAGCTTCTGTTTCACTAGTTTCACTCCTAGATCTAATGGAAGATGATGTAGAATCAAGTCCTGATCTAACCCCGGCATATCTGTGTATGACCAAGCAAAATTGACTTTCTTTCTCTTGAAGAATGGTATAAACTTAGTTTTCTCTGGTGGGGTTAGAGACTTAGCAAAGTGAATGATCTTAGGTTGTTCCTTTGTTCCAATGTTAACCGGCTCTGTGGGTTCCACAACAATCTGAGACTTCTCCTGGTGCATGTCATCGGGGAGAGTGTCAAGCCTTCCATCGTCAGGTGGCACAGTTGGGTTTTCACCTTTGGATGCATCCTTTCTTTTTACTGTTTTGGGATTTGACACTGCCGTAGAGCAGTTTTCATTGTCAGATCCAATTTTTATTTTGATATTTTTGTGACTGGAAGGCTTGGCACCCTCTCTAAAATAAGCCACAGTATTAAGTTCAATAGCGAAACCAACTTTATGATCCCCTTTGGGTAGGTGGTCCCTAAGTTCCATGTAGTCAATATAAGCATCGTCATTTTGGAACATATCTAGTTGAGGGGTTCCTCGTAGATCCCAGTCAATAAGCTCAGGATGCACAAGGGGGAGGGAGTCGGAGGATAGATTTGATTCGTTGATAGTTTGAATGGATATGCTAGGAGTATTGGGAGGGAGAGTGTTCGGGATGGTACTTTCCTCCAAGTTGTTTATTGCGATAGAACTCAAACCTTCCTCAAAAGTCATATTCTCAGAGATAGGCAAATCAGAATCTAATGGCCTATGCGGTAGCATTTGTCCTTCATGGTACTTGCTATAAGTTTGAATGGTATTAACCTCTTTGTCTCATAGGAATGCTCTATCAGCTCATCCCACTCATATTCATTAGAATCTGTGTCACTGTCCACTTGAAGTGTATGGATCATTTCCACTTGACAAGCATTTTCTTTAGCTTTGCCCTTATCCTTATATCCTAGACCCTTTGTATTTCTAGCCAATGAGGATGAAGAAGGTTGAATGGGTTCTATGATTCCTTCTCTTCTTAGGCTAATGGGGCCTTTTCCTTCATAACCCATTCTGTGTACGATAGATTCACCTCACCCATAGATTTTTGTTGGGAGCCTAGGTGGTTCTTGTTGTATGTTCTCTTCTTCTTCTGTGTAAAGCCATTGTAGGACATCTCTTTCCTTTGTTTCATCTGATAAGGTCCCCCATTTTACAAAGGGAGATGTGGGAGGTATAGGAGGAGTAGATGGCTTTGGAAAATGCTTGGGTCGACCAAAGGATCTAGGAGATAAAAGTATCTTGGCTAGATTGAGGCTATGCTCTATGGAGTATTCCCCAACTCCTTTTTCTTTGATGGTAATTTTCTACTCTTTGGGCCTTGATGAGGAAGCTTCAGAGGTAGAATCATGCTATGGGGTAGGGGATGTAGATGCTCTATTATTTGGTATGATGCAATTAGGTTTTTAAAGGACAAAGTTACAATGTTGGAAGGGGTCAGGGTCGCCTTGGATGGTGACTTGCTTGCCATTATGCAAGAATTTTATGCATTGGTGATAAGTAGAGGGAACAACTTTCATGGCATGAATCCATGGTCTACCTAGCAGAATATTATAGGTGAGCTCCCTATCTAGGACTTGGCACACAACATCTTTTATTATCGGTCCCACTTGTATGGGTAACACTACTGTTCCTTTGGTAGTTCTCTCCTCTTCATCATAGGCTTTGATAGTTATCTTCTTTCTTGGATCAACTGCGTTTTCAGAGAACCCCAATGTAAGGACTAGCTTTAACATGCAAATATTTAAATCGGCTCCCCCATCAATGAGAACCCTCTTGATGCGGTGCTTATGGATGAAGGCGACGATATGTAGAGGGGTTTTATGGGGTTGAGACACTGAGAGGTCATCTTGTTCAGTAAATGATATGGTACTTGAGGAGGTCAGATTACCTACCATGGCCTGAAACTTCTCTTGAGCCAAGTTAGTGGGGACGGTGGTTTCCACTAAGGCTTTATTGAGAATCTCCTTGTGGGAAGGAGATAGACGCAACAACTCTAAGATAGAAATGTGGGCCGGAGTCTTCCAAAGTTGGTCTATGACACTATACTGATGGAAGTTGGATTGAGAAGGTGATGACCTTGGAGGGACGGTATTCAATGTGACTTTACCATTGCGGGTAATGATACTATAATCATTGCGGTTAGGCTCCAATTGTTGGTTGGGCGTGACCACATTGAATTGTGGGACATGCCCTAATATGCAATTGATGGTATAGTTGAATGACACACTTGCGTAGTTGGCATTACTATTCCCACTATTCTGATTTTGCTTGTTGCGGTTGTTGTTGTTGTTACCGTTGTTGTTGTTGCCGTTGTTGTTATTATTGTTGTACAACCTGTCATGATTGAGAAGTGGATCCCTGTAAGCCACATGTGTCTCATTGGAGGTATATTGTTGGGTTCCTCCCTAATTTTGATCAAGCACATCTTGAATAACATGTTTGAGATAGATGCAATTGTTGGTTGTATGTCCCCTTCCTCTATGATACTCACAATAGTTGGTGTCTTTCCAATAGTGAGGTTTAATTTGAGGCTCATAATCACTTGTTGGCAGTAGAGAGATTTTATTGTTAGCCAATAGCTTTCTTAATGTAGATTCTTGGGACTCACCCAGCGGTGTGAACTTTCACCTTGGATTTGAGTTGAACCATGGTCTTGGCTCCTGAGAGAATGTTTTATTAGGTGTAACATTGCTTGCCTCTCCTTTGAGAGTGAATATTGGTTGTTGTTTGGGAGCCGCCACCTTGGAATCAACCACTCCATCGTTGATGACATTTTTATTTTTAGTCCAAAACTTTGATTTGTCAGTCGTATAATTGGAGGTAGGTGTGTCCTTGTATAACTTGATTTGCCCCTTGGCGATCATAGATTTTTTGATGAACAATCCCATTTCAATGACCTTTGAGAATGAAGTAGGGCATTGAATTTGTATTTGATAGCTAAGATCAGAGTTGAGGTTATGGACAAACATCTCCATTAATTGCTTCTCTGGTACATCATATGAACATTTACTTGCTAGTTGTCTCCACCTTTGTTGGAAAGAGGCAAATGATTCACCACTCTTTTGCTTGGTGTTGCATAGGTCTAGCATGGAGACTTCGTGTTCAATATTGTAAGAGAAGTGCGTGATGAATTTGTTGACTAGTTCATCAAAAGATTTGATGCCCGGTGGGAGCCATGAGAACCACTCCATGGCTTGACTACCTAGAGATCTAGGGAATAGTCTCATTAAGTAAGTCTCATTGTGAGCTACTTCCATGCATGCTACGTTGAATTCCCTAATGTGATCTCTAGGGTCCCCTTTCCCTTTGTATTTGTCAAACTTAGGAACTTCGAATCGAAAGGGAAATGGTGTCATGTTCGAACTTTTATCGAAGGGGTACGGTGCAATATCTTCCAAAGAATAGGTTTTAGTGTTTGTACCCGTCTTGAGATCCGACATTTGTTACTTTAGACCCTTGAGTTGTTTTCTCATTTCTTCCATAGGAGTGCTTAGGTCTGTGGCTTTCTTTCCTTTTTCATTATTATCCTCTGTGTTTGGGTCTATGGCTTTCTTTCCTTTTTCACGATTATCCTCCACATTTTCTTGGATTGTGCTTAGATCGAAATCTGCGGGGAGCTTAATTCCCATATTTACAAGATGATAAAATACTCGTGAGGGTCATCATGGAGCACTTTCTCTAGCAAGCGTTGGAACTTCTGATCTTGGAGGGTTCCCTAATACTCTTCGTGAGAGATTTGCTCATCACTATCATGAGGTGTGATGATGTGGTTGGATGATTCGGCCATTTCAAGTTGCTTTTTGTATTGAGATCTAGTAAGAACTATGCAAGGTGACGAGGGATGAGGTGGAATGAAACTAGAGATTTTGGCAACATGCCGATGGAGACTGCTAAGGATAGGATATTTATGACAAGACTTGGACAAGGGACTTTCTCGATCAATGATTCCAAGTAAGACGACTGATACAAGATGGTAGTCACTAGTAAGGGTACTCAATACCTGTCTTACTGTGTAGGGACTAGTCGTGCACCAAGACCACTAGCGAAGTTCTGTGACCTACTGGGGTTACTTGAATCCAAAGTGATATGAAAAAGGGGCCTATGCTGACCTGATATGGGATACTTTTGACTTTGGACTAGGAAGACCTGATAGAAGGTGAATGGGATGACCAATGAAAGAGAGATTTTGACGCAAAATGGATGGAAAAAAGACCTCAAGGTAAGACCTGATCTCGGAACCTGAAACTAGACTGAAATGGGTACCCAAAACTGATAAAATTCTTCTCTCAAAGATTGTGCAAGTGCTCACTGTCACGCATGTGTTGGAATAGATGCGTTGCAGAAATTGGTAAATGCGCTGTAAGTTGGGACAAATGCGCCACACTGGTAAAAGGTATATGCACTGTAACAGACAGTAAAAACACTGCAAGTTGGTACATATGCACCGCAGGTCGGCACAAATGTGCAGCAACAGAGGACGGATGCACTGCTCTGGTTTTTCTCAGTATTTTTGCAATTTTTTTTGGAAATTTTCTGATGTTTTTGGTACTTTGGTTGCAAAAAAGGTCTTTTTGATCTGATTTTATGAAATTATGGCAAGAAGACACGGCAAACACAAAGAATATTTTTATGGTTTTTTATTTTTTTGTGATTTTTTGACTCTTTTTGGACTAAAAGGAAAAACAAGTATAAATCCTAGGCTTCAAATGGATTACACGGGTTTTTGGCCACTAGAACAAAGGTGTTTAATGAAGGCAACCGTTCAAGTGGTTATACATGCGGCAGCACTACTCTCCGTTATGGAGTCTCCCAACCTGCAAGGGTTGCGCCTTGGAGGGTTTTGGGGGAGGTTGGCTTTCGGTATAACACAACTTCACTCGTTGTTTGAAGCTTTTGTTCCAAACATAATTTATTTATAGTGGCTTGGAAGGGCTTGGCGTCTAGCCTGTTACCACTTAGGGTCATTCCTACTTGGATGAACGGTATCCAAGAGCAGGCCCCTCTAAAGGAAAAACACATACAAAAATGATATTTCTGGCATTTTGGTCACCCAAGATAGGGGAGAGCATAGGCCTGGTATCATTCCCAAAACATAGAATACAGTGGTTCTTTTCCCCTAGTTAAAATGAGAAAAACTAGATGAGCTATCTACTTGGGCAAGCACAGAACTTTGAAGTGATAGCAAGATAACAATGGTCCAATTTTAACCAAGATAGCGATGATGAGTTCAGTTTTATCCACGTAGCACGAATTGTTAACTTTGAAGTGATGGTTGATCGAGATAGCAATGGTTCAATTTTACCTAGATAGCAATGATGAGTTCAATTTTATCCATGTAGCACGAATTGTTAACTTTGAAGTGATGATCGATCGAGATAGCAATGGTTCAGTTTTACCTAGATAGCAATGATGAGTTCAATTTTTATCCAGATAGCAATGAGTTGTTAACTTTGAAAAGATAGCAATAGCAATGATTCAATGATATGCAAGATAGCAATGATTCAATTACCACTTTCCTAGTTAAAACTATGTGAGATTTGCATGAGCATCCATTTTACTTTCCCATTTAGAAATCAAAGTGTGAGCTAACAAGTGCAACTATATGAATCTAAACCAGTACCTAGCCTACAAAATAGATCAAGAGAGTTCCTGTAGAAAGATGTTAGCATTAGCAAAAACTTCAAGAAAACCCTAAAAATCCCTGCCTAAAACAGATGCGCCGCTTCAGAGTCTGAATGCACAGAAACATATAATAGAAGCGCCATAGTACATATGCACTAAGACAGAGGTCAAAAGCATTGGAAAACAAAGTATATGCGCTGATATGATGTATGTACTGTCTCAGAGTGTAAATGCGCTGGGATAGTGTATGCATGCGCTACAGAAATGTATGCACCGTGATAGGTAATAGATGCGTCAGAATAGAGACTGTATGTGCTGCAAAAATGTATGCACTATGACAGGTAACAGATGCATGTTAGGATGTATCAGATGTGCGATTTCCTCCTATGTACGTCTTTCTAAAACACAAAAACTTAGTTTTTGGGTTAAATTTGGGGCTAGGCCCCACGGTGGGCGCCAAAAATGTTAAGGGAAAATTGGATTTAAATGAATAATCAATAATATCAAATATCAAGATACCCAAAACTTCAATGAAATGGTGAACAAAAGAGATTCAAATAAACAATGAGCAACAACAAAGCAAACCTCCTTAATTTGAAGCTTCCATTAATCGCCTATCACAATGGATCTTACATGTATGAATAAGGCTCTTAGAAGGTGCACTTCCTTGCTATGCTTCCAAGATTGTCAATTGGGAACGACTATGATAATGTCACCATGAAGATGAGCTTCACAACGATGAATAGTGCATAGTAATGAGTGTGATCACAAGCAGTGAAGGAATTGGTGCCAAAGGCGCGCTGTAATTCCTACAGAGTAACGATACTTAAAGCTTGGATGATTGAAATGGAAGAATGAGGTTGTACTTATAGACTCAAGAGAAATAAGATCAATGGTATAGAGAGAATGAGAAGATCAACGGTTGAGAATAGTTGAGGAACATGCAATGAATAAGAAGAAGACATGTGTCTTGCTTTCTTTTGCATGAGAGGATTTGCTAAGAATAGAAGAATGAGTTAAAGCAATTAAAAGAATATAATAATCAGTTAAGTGATTTAAAACAAGAAGAAGGGATTTGCATGAGAATAAGAAGATATTTTACTTTATTAAATATTAGGAATATTTAATTGCATGTGCACAAAGATTGAATTATATTTAGAGATAACTCAATTTAGAAGAAAAAGAGAACTTAAATAAATATTTGATTTATTTAAATTTAGAGAAGATATTATTGGAAGAAACAATTAAATAATTAGAATTATTTAATTTAGAAGATTAGAAAAGCAAAATAAATAAATAAATTTATTTAATTGTTGCGCATGATTTTGGAAGAATAAATAAAATATTTGATTGTATTTTATTCTTGGAGATTAAGAGGATTTAAATAAATTTGATTTGATTTATTCAAATTTGGAAGAATGAATTTGATTTAATTAAATAATTAAGAATTATTTAATTGTTTGCAAGAATTTAATTAAATAAAGGATTTTATTTAATTTTGACTTTAGAAGAGATAATTAAATATTTTGATATTTAATTAATTTAGAGGAATGTGAATCAAATAAATAAATTTGTTTATTTATTTATTGATAGAGGAATAAAGATGGAATAAATATTAAGAATATTTATTTAGACCGAATCGTGTCATTTTTAGGCGTATATAATGGCAACACTAGTTGTGATAGATGTGGTTGAGAGGTCAAGGCAAAAATTTAAGAAGCATCCATTCAAGTCCACTATGACGAATGAAGTTGGTGGCTTCTCACATGTTCCTGCAAATGTGTTGCATATTGAAGACGCGAGGATATACATTCATTCATCAATAGATGAATATGATCACCTAAAACTTGAATAGTTCAGGAATGATAATTTGTTGGGAGATGATTTTCAGTTGAAACCTAAATTTTCCAACATTGTACCTATGCATCTGGATATCTGGGAGGGTTTTCCAAGTTTCTGATATGAAGAAGCTTGGGTGAGAATTGCTCTAAGTCAAATTCATGGAGACTTCTTCTATTTAAATGCCCCTACCTAATCACTAAGGATGCTATAAAGGCTGTGATTAGTTTATGCTCATTTGGACCAGTGGTTGTTCTGAAGTCAGTCAAGAATGAAGAAGTGATGAAGCTCACCGGAGCTAAGTTTGACAAGAGGACATTAACTGTAGATGATATTGAAGATTTGGGGATCCAATATGCAACCATGAACATTGCATACAAGCTTTAGTTCACTAATAGGGAAAACTCTACCTCTGTAACAACAATATATACAGCCTATCAAATGGTCAAAGGAGTAAAAGATTTTGACCTATGTGAGCTTCTGCGACAACAGCTATTGGACAATCTAAAGAGGACAAAAGAATCAAAATACAAATTTTGGTATGGCTCTTTGATCATATGTCTCATGTTTTACTTTTTGAAAGAATTGCCTGGTATGAAGGGGATGATCTAGAAAGATACTCTAGTTGCTCATCAAGTTAAGAATTATATGCCCAGCTTTCTAGAGTATAAGAACTATGAAAAAATGTTCTTGGGATTTTCCAAGACTTTTCAAAAGAACATGCAAATAAGAGAGGATCCCATCAAAAGTGGTCAACAAATATAAGAATGGTATAACATTTATGGTTGACAAAGATAATTGTTATATGGAAGATGTTGAGCCAAGGACATTATGGATTACAACTTACCATATGAGGTTACAGAATTTGATTTGAGTGGTTATGCTAATACTATGCAAGCCTAAGGACTCTTCCACTGGAAGATTTGGCACATATGATGAAATCATCAACAAATCAGTTAGAAGGGAGGCAAATGAGAATGTAGAAAAGGTTAAAGCTAAGACAAATAAAATGAAATCTGACCTAGAAGAAATGCTTAGATCTCTTGAAGGATCAATAGGAGAAGCACAAACTATTTCCTCTGCACAACTGCTAAGAAGATCAAGCAGATCAACATCAGTTACAACCACTTCTTTTGTTTCCTCCAGATCTTCATTACCTGTCAAAAGAAGTACTTCTTAGACTCATGTGTGCAGAGTTAGACCATTGAGAAGAAGAAGCCTAGACAGAAGAGTCAAGCTAGAAGAGGCAAGATAAATCCTGTAAATATTGAAGACATTGAAGAAGAAGATATTGAGGCCATGGAAAGAAAGAAGAAAAGAACCAGAGAAGAAACTAAATAAGGAGAGACCTTAAAGAAGAAAGGAAGAGGAAAAGAAAAGAAGGGTAAGAAATCTAATTATGTGCCCTTACAACTTGAAGCCATAGTTAATGCAATCATAGAACATGGTGCTTTGAAAGAAGTTCCTGAACTCTATGATGAGATGCCATCAAATGACAAATCTACTATTGAGGAGGCAATAGGTAGATATATGGGAGCCTTGAATACTACTTTGATTGAAATTAGCCATCAGTTGCCTAAGAGTCTTGCTGAAGTCCTTACTCAAAGGAGAAATTAAGCTATGAGCAGAGATGTTGAAATGAGAAAAAGAGCAATTGAAAAGGTTTGTCCCTCCATCTTTGAGATTGAAAAGATTAAAGTGTCTAAACTACAAGTCAAAGAATTTAGGACAAAGAGAAGGTTAAACACTTTAATGTCAAAGGATACAAATGAGATAAATAAATTGGAAAAGGAGACTCTGAAGAAGACCACATAAATTATTAAAGAAATGAATGTTGAGGTAGGAATCATTGAAGATATATCTGATCTGTCTGACTTTGAAGGCAATGAGGAAAACAGTGACAATCCTGAGAGGAATGAGGAGATTGAGGGATATTGGAGCACTAGACATAGAGGGTCAAGTTTAAAAAAATCCACCTCCTCCGAATACCCCAGTAGAACAAAATGTGTCTCCTATAGATAACCCTGATACAAGACATGATTCTTCTCCTCTGGAAAATACTGAGGCATAAGACATAGAGGATCAAGTTTAAGCTAGTTCTTCCCCTCCAAGGAACACCGACTCCTATGGAGAGCATAATGATTCTCCTCCAGAGAATATAGGGAATGAGGTGAAAGAGAAAGAAGATAATCCTAAGGAGAATTAGGAAGAAAAGGAAAAGAATGATGAGGAACAAAAAGATAAAGAGGATAAGGAAGAAATAGAGGGAGAGCAATCAAAAGGAATAGAAGATATAGGTTAGAGTACACTTGAGATAGAATAATTCAAAGACCTATTAGATATACAATTACAATTTCAACCTGTTATCACTCCTCAACTACTATAGATTCCAACTCTGGAATGGCAGATTGACTTGGAAAATATCTCTCCTCTTCACAAATTGCAACTTGGTGATATACTGCATGCCTCTGCAAGAGAGGAGTTTTTGCAATAAATGTTGAAAAAGACCAGCTTAGTTGAAGATGTTGTGAAGTTGATTTAGGAAGGATTACCGGAGGTAATCATTGACTCCTCTCGACCTCTGGAGAAAAGGTTGAAGCTATTAATGGATTCTTTTAAAGATTACTCTTCTCATGTTGAGCAAAAAGAAGAATAAGAGGCAACAAAAAGAATAAATGATAAGAGAATGGCTAAGATGATTAATACATGTGCAAATTTACATAATAAACTTTAAAAAAATTTGAAGAAGTTCAAAGGTTGCATTGATGAGGCCATTGTATTATATTTGTTCTGCCTAAAATGGCCAAACTCAACAAATAATATCAAAGCTCAAATGGATACCATTGAGGCACAAATCATTTAGATGTCCGATGTGTATGATTTGTCTAAGGACAAAAATGGAGTAACAAGAGATCAATTGGAAAACATTAATGCACAATTATCTCAACTGCAGGACCAAAGAGAAAACCTGGAGAAACAATTTGGTCAGTTGAGAGAGGCAGTGAATTTGAGACTTGCCTCATTGTCTGCTCTTCTAAGGGAAGCAGAAAAGGTAGATAAAAAGATGAAGATCCCAAGCAACATAGAGGAGATTGAGGAGCTATGCATGCAGTGTGAATGACATAACCATATGCTTGCCTCAGAAAGTGCTAACTGGACAACAACTCTTCAACAAATCAAGGTAATCTACAAGGCCATTATACCATCCAAATGAGTTGTAAGATTAATGTAAATAAGACAATTTTTGATGTATATAGTCTTGTGGAGGATAGTAGAGTCACACCATGTACGTATCATCTATTTTTGAGGAATCTTCATCTCAAGGGAGTACAGTTTTATAAATCATTTTGTAAGGGAGAGTCTATACAATTTTTGAATTGCTACAAGCATGCCCTTTGTCCTTGATGTCAAAGGGGGAGAGAGAAATATATATCTAAGGGGGAGTATATGTTGCCATCAATGACAAAGGGGGAGATTATTGGCAATATGTGTTTGTCACTGATGTCAACATAGTATATGGAAATATAAGGACAAACTTGTATAGAGATAGAGTCAACATGGTTAAGGCAAACTAGTCCAGGAGAAGAGAAAATAGTCTAAGTATGGTGAGGTGATTAGTTTTGTGTCTAAGCATGATGCGGAGATAAATACTCATGTCCTTGCATGTTTCCAGTATCCCTACATATATATCTCATCAGTTTGGAGTACCACACTCAATGATAAATACCAGAAATCTGTCTAAGGCATTCATAGTGCATATCCCAATGCAGAGTAACATTGTTTTGGTCTGCATTTCTCTGCAGAGAAAGATTTGATCTTCCAGTTTTGAAGACAAGTATATCCAAGTATTGAAATGATATATCCAAGTTTTCAAGCCTTCACATCTTTAGTAGAAAAAGTTACAAGGGACAGAGTATCGGTTACTACTTAGACATGGAAAAGCAATAATGAAGACTTAATGGAATGCTTCGCATTCCTCTGGAAGACAATATTTTGTCATGCAGTTATGAGGATAGGCTCAGAGATGCATAAGGCATTCTATGATGAAGTATCAAGTGATCTAGTGGTCCGCAAAGTCTACAATCAAGTGATACGGGCAATACAGACTGTTTCGGAGCCCAAAGACTAAAGTTTGAGCTTTTGCAAAAGATGAAATGTATGTAGATCAATCATAAAAGTTTGTGTGGAGGTCTTACATGTTCCAATATATCTCAGGTTTCATCCACATGAAGATATTCCTTATTTGCCTGCATCGGAATGCTATATCTTGAGTCATGAAGTGTTACATGTGGTCTGAAATACTTTGTTTCCTACAGTCTGACATGTTTCTTGTTTTGCAGATATATAGACTAATGTGATACTTCAGAAGAAAGGTGAATGGAGGTTGTAGAGATTGTACATGATTGAATTCTTGGTCCGCATGAAGATTTTAGCTTCTCCCTGGTAGTGTAAAGATGAACAGTTAGCAATTTTGAGTAGTTTGAACCCACATGTTAAGTCTTTGGTTTGTGCGATAGGTACTGACCTATTCCTCTAACTTTGGAAGATGTGAAGAGATCTATTTTGAATACCATCATGAAGTCCTGAGGTCTGCAACAAGTTTTCTTATCATATTTTCTATATTGAGTCCAACCCTTGAAGAGTTACATGTTTCATCCAATGATGCTTATGATGCTGACCTAATCAGGGTTTTGAAGTGTTGCGAAGGATATATATAGAAGATCAAATTCATTTGAGAGATACAGATGTGAATGCACATACGATATAGCAAAGGACAAGGTATGAAGTGTGTAGAATCATTTTGAAGGCATGTTTTGAGTAGAAAAAGAAGACTACATTATCAGCATAAGTCAGATGTCTATTTTTTAGCAGTCCATTTTGTGAATCTGAAATACAGTGAGCAGAATATTCAGGGAGTAGTAGCTTCCTTGGGTTCTGCCATAAATCAAATTTGTATTTGTTGTAAGCACAAAATACAGGGAGTAGTAGCTTCCTTGGGTTGAAGCCCAAAAACAAAGTTATAATATTTTTGCAGTGAGCATAATATATTGTGAGCTAACACTCATCGTGGTTTTTCCCTATTTTAGAGTTTTCCACATAAAAATCATGGTGTTCTTGTGTTGATTCTTGTGCTGCATGATTTACTTTCCGCTCTTTAAGTTATTCAGTTTTATTTGCAAATAATTGTTTAAGTTTTAGTGTGTGCTGATTCACCCCCCCTCTCAGCACCTCATTGTGTTCAACTATAAGGATAGTATAAAAATTGAAGTTGATTTCATTCCTGCTATTTCTCAAAGAAGAAGATTTAGAAGATCAATTCCTACAAGACAAGATTTAATGGACAATTTTAATTTTGCTTTCTCTAGTTATTGTTTCAATTGCAACCAGTATGGTCACAAATCTATTGAATGCAAATCAAGAATGAGGAGAAGCAATTTTGTAAGTAGAAATTCTTTTGCCCCTTTGTTTGATTTCAATATAATATGTCATATTTGCAACAACTTTGGGCACATAGCAAAGTACTATAGAAGTGAACTGTTGGCAATGTGTGTTATCATTGATGTCAACATAGTATATGGAATTGTATAGATAGACTTGTACAAAGGAAGAGTCAGCATGGTCAAGGAAAACTAGTCATGGAAAAGAGAAAATAGTCT
This sequence comes from Cunninghamia lanceolata, assembly GCA_027924645.1. Lineage (NCBI taxonomy): Eukaryota > Viridiplantae > Streptophyta > Pinopsida > Cupressales > Cupressaceae > Cunninghamia > Cunninghamia lanceolata. Next base: position 1,678,846 of record BSBN01001170.1, read on the forward strand.
AAGTATGGTAAGGTGATCAATTTGATGTTTGAGCATGATGCAAAAGTAGATACTCATGTCTTGGCATGTTTTCTGTATCCACACATTTATATCTTATTAGTTGGAAGTACCACACTTAATGATAAGAAGCAGAGATCTGACTAAGGCATTTAGAGTGTATATCCTAAGGTAGGGTCACCTTGTTTTGGTCTGCATTTCTCCGCAGAGAAAGATTTGATCATGTAGTTCTGAGGAAAGGCTAATAGATGTATAAGGCATGATATGATGAAGTATCAAGTGGTCTAGTGGTCCACAAAGATAACACTCAAGTGGCAGAGGCAATACAATCTATTCCAGAGCCTGAATACACAAGGTTGAGTTTTGTGGAGGATGACATATATACAGCTCAACCATACATGCTTGTGTGGAGGTCTTATATGTTCCAAGGTGTCTCAAGGATGATCCACATGCAGATAAATTCCTTTTTCTAGTACCACATCAAGTGGTTAAGTCTGTAAGTGAAGATTTGAGTATAACTATTCTCTAGACTCCTAGTTAACCTTGTCAAACCTTTGTATTCCTCCAGAATCATTAGCTAAAGATGTGTGGATCTAATAAGGAACATATAATGGTGTTTAGGATCATTCTTAAAAGGTTTCAAGACTTATACTGCACTGCAATGCCATATCTTGAGTTATGAAGAATTACATGAGGTCTGGAATGCTATATTTTCTATAGTTTGTCAAGTTCTCTGTTTTGTGAATGTGTAGAGTGAGATGATACTTCAGCAGGAAGGTGTATGAATGATGTTGAGATCATTTATGGTTGAATTCTTGGTCCACATAGAGTTTTTGGCTTCTCCTTGGCAATATGAAGATAGATAGTTAGCAGTCTTGAGCAATTTGAGCTGACTGGTTTAGTACCTGATATATGCAAAGAATCCTAATTAATTTCCTTAACTCTGGAAGGTATGGAAAGATGTGCTTTGATCCCTTTCATGAAGTCCAGAGGTCCACAACAAGTTTTTCCTATCATATTGTATGTATTGATGCTGACTTGTGACGAGTTACACGTGTAATCCAATGTTGATTATGATGCCGACCTAATCAGTGTTTTGAAGTGTTGTGGAGGATATTTATAGAAGATCAAGTTCATTTGTGAAATACAGATCTAAGTGTGAAGATATGTAGAGCAAAATGCAAGATATGAAGTGTGCAGAATCAATTTGAAGGCATGGTTTGAGTAGAAATAGAAGATTGCATTATCAACATGAGTTAGATGTTTTCTTTACAATAGTCCATGTAGTTACCATCTTTATAAATCCTATTGTAGTAAGCAGAGTACTTAGGAAGTAGTAGCTTCCTTGGGTTGTAGCCCTGAACCAAAGTTGTAATTTTTGTAAGCACAAATATAGGGAGTAGTAGCTTCCTTGGGTTGTAGCCTTAAAATAATGTTGTAATACTTTTTGCAGTGAACATAAGATATTGTGAGCTAATCCTCACCGTGGTTTTTCCCTATTTTAGGGTTTTCCAAGTAAAAATACTGGTGTTATGTGTGTTATATGATTTCTTTTATGTCCTCTAAGTTATTTAGTTTTATATGTAAACATCTAGTTAAGTTTTAGTAAATGCTAATTCACCCCCCCTCTCAGCATCTCATTGTGTTCAACAATTGGTATCAGAGCCAAGTTCCTTTGAGAAGCTTAACAGCTGAGGTAGATCCTACTCTTGAACACATGGAACCTAAAGTTATGGACAATGATGTATTTGTACTGGAACTAGATCTAGAAGCAATGTAACCTGAAGGTTGGGACTTTGATTCAAATGAATGTGAAGTAGACCTTGAAGGAGAACTCAAGCTAGCTCTTGATGATCTAGATAAAGTAAAAGGATTGAATGTAGAATATGAAGACATGCTTAAGATGGCAAAAGAGACAATTGACAAATTGAAGACAGAGGCCAAAGAATCAAAAGAATAAACTGGAAAACTAAAAACTCTAATAGAAGGAGACAAAGGAGGTGACATAAAGCTCAAGGAGGTAGAAGAAATGATCTCAAATTTGAAAGTCATGGTTAAAGAAGAAAAGAGGATTGAAGATTGCTTAAACATCAAGCTCAATGAGGAATCAACCAAATGTTCAAAGCTTGAGGAAGAAGTTATCACTCTGAGGAAAAAATTGGAAAAGGCAAAAGAATAGATTGACAAAGGACTAAAATTGAAAGGAGGATCTGAAATCCTTGATGAGATAATTAACTCTCAAAAGCCAACAACAGAAAAATTAGGCTTTGGTTTTGAAAAAGGGAAGAGTCGTATGATCAGTGTCTCTGCAAATTTGTATGATAACTTCCAATCAGGAGGAAAGCTTGGAATAAAAAGGGAAGTGACCTACACTAAAGATACTAAGAAGAGTGCCTCTGGAGTTACAAAACAAGATGAATTCACTCCTGTCCAGAGACAAAGGAAGAATATGAAGAAGAATTTCAGAGGTCCTCCACCTGCAAGGCAACCTGCTCCCATTAAGTATTTTCAAGGTTTCAATGGTAATTGTTTTACTTGCAATAAAGTTGGTCACAAAGCTGTTAATTGCAAAATGTTGTAAGATGTTATACTTGCAATAAGGTGGGTCATAAAGCTACTGAATGTAGAAGTAAGACAAATCAGAATTTAGCTAAGCGCTATGGTTGTAGCAAGATAGGTCATATGGCTTATGAATGTAGAAGCAAAATGTCAAGGAATAATAGGGACAATGCTCAACCCTTTCATGGATATTGTTACACTTGCAACAATTTTAGCCACAAGGCAGCTAATTGCAGATCTAAGGTAAGGAGAAATGGAAATGCTCAACAATCAAAGTTCACTTGTCACAAGTGCAATCAAACAAGGCACTCTGGAAGGAATGTAAGGCTTGCTCCACAAAAGAAAGTTGATATTTCTTAGCAAAAGAAGGAAATGAGAAAAGTATGGAAGAAGAAGGAGGAATGTGATGTTTCTAGACCTCTGCCTAGTGCAGGTGGATCCTCTGGTAACTAAAAGATGAAGTACTGGTTCAGGGGGAGTTACAACTGTAAAATTCTTCAAACCCCTGAATAAATAAGATGCTAAATTCCTCAGCATTCTAGCTAAGATGGTATGAGCATGTCAAGATAATGATATAAAGGAGTATGATAAAAAATTCAGAGAAAAATCTCTCAATGCGACAAATTGCGGAAGTTTTTAGGGTTTTCAGTGATAAAAACATCTACCAAAAGGAAGCATGGACTTAGAGGGAGTTGTTACTACAAATCCTTCACCTCCCTTTCATGATGTTGAATGCATTCAACATACATATGAGTTTGAAATAGATTCCAGAGCAATTGACTAACTTGCAAAGGATTGCTGAGTGATTAATGTCGTCTGTATATGAAAAAGGGCAAACTAGGGCAAAACTGTGAAGGCAATTAAAGCAGAATGAAATTGGTTGGTGAAAGGCATATATAGGCAATGTTTGATCATTTTTACCTTCATTTGAATGAAGTCAAGCGAGTTAAATAGATTGACAAGAGAAAAAGATTCTTAGCAAAGTGTTGGAGAAAATCCTACTTTCCGCATCCACAGGTATTTCTCAATTTCACTGGTTAAATCCCTAATTCCTGAATATAGTATAATGGTGACACCGGTTGTGATTGATTTGGTTGAGAGGCTAGGTCCAAAGTTTAAGAAACATCCCTTCAAGTCCACTATGATGGATGAAGTTGGCACCTTCTCACATGTTCCAGCCAATGTGATACATACTGAAGATGTTCGCATATATATTCATTCGCCAATAGATGAATATGATCATCTCAAACTTGAACAATTCAGGAATGATAACTTTTTGGGAGATGATTTTAAGTTAAAACAAGAATTTGCAAACATTTCTACCAAGAACCTTGACATTTGGAAGGGTTTTCTGAACTTCCGATATGAAGATGCTTGAGTGAGAATTACCCTAAGCCAAATTCATGGAGATTTCTTCTATTTAGATTGGCCCCATCTAATCACTAAGGATGCTATAAAGGCTGTAACTGGTGTATGTTCCTTCGGACTAGTGACTGTTTTGAAGTTTGTCAAGAATGAAGAAGTGATGAAGCTCACCGGAGCAAAATTTGACAAGAGAGCATTAACTGTAGATGATATTGAAGATTTAGGGGTCCAGTATGCAACTATGAACATTGCATACAAAATCTACTACACTAACAGGGATAACTCTACCTCTACAACAACAATATACATTGCCTATCAAATGGTCAAAGAGGGAAAAGATTTTGATATATGTGAACTCGTGCGGAAATAACTATTGGACAATCTAAGGATGACAAAGGAGTCAAAATACAAATTCCGGTATGGCTCTATAATTATATATCATATGTTCTACTTTTTCAATGAATTACCTTCAATGAAAGGAATGGTATGGATGTTGCCCACCAAATCAAAGACTACATGAGAAGTTTCCCTAGTTATAAACACTACAATACTCTATTTTGGGGGTTCTTCAAGACATTCTAGAATGAAATGCAATCCAGAGAAAGGATACCTACTAAGGTAGTAGAAAAGTATAAAAATGACATATCATTCATGGTTGAAAAAGACAACTATTACATGGAGGCTATTGAGCCTAGGACATTCTAGATTACTACTTTACCCTATGAGGTTTCAGAGTTTGATTTGGCTGATATGCTGCTCAGCAAACCTAAAGATCCCTCCACTAAAAGATTTCAGACATATGATGAAATTATCAACAAATCAGTGAAGAAGGATGTAGAGGAGAAAGTAGAAAAGATAAAATCCAAAGCAGAGAAGATGAAAATTGACTTGGAAAAGATATTCAATTCTCCTAAAGGCTCAACAGGAGAAGCATAAGCCATTTCCTCTACACAACTACCAAGGAGAACAAGTAGATCAACATCAGCCTCTGCTTTTGTCCCCTCTAGATCTTCATTACCTACCAAAAGAGGTACCACAAAAATGCTTGAACAAATCTAGACCACTGAGAAGAAAAAGCCTAGACAGAAGAGTCAGGCCAAAAGAGGCAAGATAAATCCAGTGAATGTTGCAAACATTGAAGAAGAAGAAGAAAAGGAAGAAGAGGTTGAGACTTTGACAAGGAAGAAAAGAACCAGAGAAGAAACTAAAGAAGAAGAGAATACTAAGGAGAAAGGAAAAGGAAAAGGAAAAAGGGGTATGAAACCTGACTATGTTCCCTTGCAACTTGAGGCAACAGTGGATGCAATTACAGAGTATGGTGCCCTAAAGGAAGTTGTAGGAATTTATGATGAAAGACCCTCCAATAACAAATCTATCCTTGAAGAAGCAATAGTTAGATATATGGGAGGCCACATTTGGCCTTAATTAAATCACAAAACAACTGCCTAAAAGCCTTGGTGATATTCTTACTAAAAGGAGAAATGATGCTTTAAGTGAAGAAGCTGAGATAAAGAAAAGAACAATTGAAAAAAATTGTCCCTCCATCTCTAAGGAAGACAGAGTCAAAGTTTCTAAAATTATAACAAAGGAATTTAGATCTAAAAGAAGATTAAATACTCTAATGTCGAGGAATGAGGAAGAGATAAATAGATTGAAAAAGGAGACACTGAAGAAAACTACTAAAGTTCTCAAGGAGATGAAAATTGATGTGGCAATTATTGAAGATGTATCTGATCAGTCTGCCTCTGAAGGCAATGAGGAAGCCAGTGATAAGCCTGAGAAGAATGAGGAGATTGCTCCTCTTGAGGTTATTGGAGCACTAATCACAGAGGGCCAAGGTAAAACAAATCCACCTCCTCTAAATAACTTTGCAGGACAAAGTGTGCCTCCTATAGACAATCTTGGTACAAGACTTGATTTTCCCCCTCGAAAGAGTACAGGGAATGGAGAAGAGAGGAAAGAAGAAAATTTCAAGAAGGATTAGGAATAAAAGAAAAAGAATGATGAGGAACAAAAAGATGAAAAGGATAAGGAAGAAACTAAAGAGTGAGAGCAATCAAAAGGAATGGATGACATAGGTCAAAGTGCGTCAGAGATAGAATCACTTAAAGACCTATTAGATATGCAACTGCAGTTTCAACCAGTGGTCACACCTCAACTTTTGCAGATTCCTACCCATGAGGGGCAAATAGACTTGTCAAGCATTTCACCTCTTCATAAGCTTCAACTCGGTGATATATTGCATGCCTCTGCAAGAAAAGAGTTTATACATTAAAACTTAAAGAAATCCAGTACAATAGAGGATGTTGTAAATTGGTGCAAGAAGGTGATGCAGAGGCATCCACACTATATCATTCGCATATAGCATGAATGTCTGCAGACCAACCTCATCATCATCATCTTCGCCATCATCATCATATTTCCTAAAGCCACCAACATCATCATATTTCGGCTTTACTCTGTCAGCATCATGCTTCCGAAAACCAACAGCATCATCATCATGTCCGACCAGCGCGAACATCCTCCTGACGTCCACTGTTCACCTCACCGACAATTTCCGTCTTCTCTACCTTCAACATCATCATGATGTTCAACAGGCGCAAACATCCTCCGGTTGCACTGTTCATCGGGCGCCAAGCTCTAGCGGCCTCATCATGATATTTAACATCACCTTCGTCAGCAGGATATTCAACATCCGGTTGCTCCAAATATCCTGATGACGACCTTCAACACCTTCCCTTCGACGCTCCACTGCCCGATGATACAAGCAACAGCATCATGATATTCAACAGGATAACGAACATCCGGTTCTTCCCAATTATCCTGATGATGACAAACCCTAACTCCTCGCACCGTTCACTCGATGCTGACGTCACCCGATATCCTGATGACGTAGATCCTGATGACGATGACGTCACCCGCAGTTTCACAATATCCTGCTGCTCCGAAATGTCCTGATGATGTATATCATGATGATGATGACGTCATATCCTGATGACCTTCTCAATACTTAGTCAGAAAAAAACACAACTTCCACTCCCGCATCTACTCGCGATATGCGGATGTTTGGCATTCCCTATATGATGATCCTGATGCCGATACATTCCTCGGCTCCTCCTGCTGATGATCACCCCGACGAACCCGCACTTCATGCGCTCAACTGCATCATGTTCATCTTCATTTATCCGGATGATGATGCCTAACCTGACTGCAGGATATTTGCAGAAATATCCTGATGCTGCCGTCTTCACGAACTTCTGCACTTAGCGAAATCTCTCTTCGCCGATCCACCAGGGATGACCCGATCCAACCTCAGGGTGATCTTCCAACTCCAGTTTATCAACTTGACCTAGCACATGAGGATGCTAGGCTTCTCAGCATCTGTCGACCGCGATCCTGTGCACCTGCATGCAAACAGAAAACAACCTAACATCTAACCTACTGTACATTACCATTCCACCGATCAGATGAGTCAACCGGTGGAATGGATCAGTATATCCATGAAAAACTCTCAAACCCGCGATCGATTACAGGAAGGAGATCAAACAGAAAACAAAACAGGATCTTTATTGATTCACAGATGTAATACAATATGATGTTCTTCACACAGAACACTCAACCTACTCTGCGCAATACAATACTAGACTGTCGATCGATTTTCTACAATCAACCGATCCCATGCTTATAAAGATTTCAATATGAGTACTACTGACCCAACTCCAAGCGGCTGGGAACTCTCCAAGCGGCTGGGAGATCCAATCGAACATACATCATGCCAGCTGTTATAACTAACTAGCTAAAAATAGCAAAAGCCTGGTCAGCATGATCTTATCCTGATCAGCATGACCTTATTACATGCAAATGGTCTAACAGACCTTCTTGGAAACACAAACAAGACCTAAACTACTAACTGCCTTATCATGACCAACTGTCAGGTAGGTGCTCCTGCACCATACTCCCCAACAGAAAAGAACTCATGTCCCATGAGTTTAGTCTGTGGAAGTCTTCCACCTGTACACTTGGCTTTGTCAATCTTCTGACCTATTCCAGCTTTAGCTGCTGCTGTCTCTTGGCTGCTCCAAGACTTCTGAACTGTAACTTGCTTTCTGGCAAGTAAATCATCATGCCTGTTGATGTAGGCCTTCTTCTCACATACCCTGTGTTTGTCAGGTTGCCTAACCAGAACCTCTGGCTGAACTACCTCTTGAACTTCTGAAGTGTTCAAGTCTATCTTCCTTTCAACTCTTATAGGACAAACAATAGTCCCAACTATGACAACAGCCTTGTCATTCCTCTGAACTGGTGGCTGTTTGCACCCCTGTTTCTGAACCTGCTGCTGACCTCTGTCAGTCACAACTGAAACTGTCTTCAGCTTGTTGTCTGTAACAACTCCTTTCCCTGCAGTGTCCTGAACTGCCTTCATGCCTGCTCCTCTAGGCATCTGCATATACTCCTTCTGTCCCATTAAAATGATTTGAGCTGCCTTATGTGCTGCAGCGTTTGCCTGCAATGGCATCAACTTAATAGTCTTCCCATCCTTCTTGATGGTGTAGGTATTAGCATACCCATCATACAGTACCCTTCTATCAAATTGCCATGGTCTACCCAACAGCAGGTGACAACATTCCATAGGCAATATGTCACACAAAATTCTATCCTGATATGGTCCAATCTGGAAATCCACATATGCCTGTTCAGAGACAAAAAGTGATTGCCTATCACTCACCCAAGATGCCTTGTAAGGGTGTGGATGTGGAATCCTTTCCAGCTTCAGTTTATCAACCATCTCCTGAGATATCATGTTGTCTGTTGAACCAGTATCAATGACAACTTTACATACCTTACCTTTGCTCTTACATGTGGTTTTGAAAAGAGCTCTTCTTTGCACCAGATCCTTTGATGCCTGCAAACTTGTTTTCCTTAACATCAGTGATTCTCCACTCTCTGGATAGCCAAAATTCTCAGGACCTCTGTTTGCACTTTCTTCTTCTTTCTCTTCTTGTACCAGTTGTACCCTCTTGTCACTTGTTCTATCATTTCTGGATGATGAACCTTTGTTTTCTGGACATTTGAAAGATGGATGACCAAACTCTCCACAGGTGTAACACTTTCCTGAAAATGTAGTAGAACCTCTACCACCTCCAAATCTTCCTCTATTACCTTTCCATCCACCTCTGAAATCATACTGTCCTTGTCCTTTACCAGTGTCTTCTTGAACCTCAGTGGGTTGCTTTTGTGCAGGGGCTGCTCCTCTTCCCCTATTGTTTCCTCTTCCTCTCATGGACTTATCATGTCCTCTGTTCAGCTTTTCTTCAATCCTGATTGCCATTTGATAACAATCCTCCACATTCTTAGGGTTAGCTAACACTAACTCATCCTGTATGTTAAACCTCAAACCTGCCAAGTACCTAGCCACCTTTTCTACCTCATTCTCATGATGACCAGATCTCATACTCAACAGATAAAATTCCTCAGTATATGATTTCACATCCCTGTCTTTCTGCTTTAAAAATTGCAGCTTCTTAAACATCTGGATTTCATAATCCCTTGGCAAGAATTTACCCTTTATCCTTGCTACCATCTTATCCCAAGAAGTGATCTTAGACTTCCCTTGCTTCCTTCTCTCAGATTGTATATAATCCCACCATACCAAAGCATGACCTCCTAACTTGGTCTTTGCAATTTTTACCTTCTGATCCTCAGCAACATCTTCACATTCAAAGTGATTATCCAGTGCAGCAATCCAATCCAACAACTCATCTTCATTCAAACTTCCAGTATACTTGGAAACATCAACCTTTACCTTAGGTTTTTCACTCTGCACTGCCTTTAACAGTTTTGCCAATCTCTGGTCTTCAGCATCCAGATCTTCAGCTACCTCTTCATACTCTTCAACAGTATCTGCCTCTTCTTCAGACTCACTGTCTTCCACTTCCCTCTTTTTGTTCTTTTCCAGGGCTGTCAGCCTGGCTTGAAGTGCTTCAGCAAGCTCCTTCATCTTCCTCATCTCTCTAGCATGTTTTTCCTTCATCTCCTGCAATTCCCTTGCAGTACCACTACCCTTAGGAGGCATTTTGTCAACCTCTCAATCACAACACACAACACACAATCAACTCTATCTCTACCTCTGCCCTTTCAGTGACAGAAACAGCCCAGACCTTTTGCTGAGCTCTGATACCACTATGATGCAGAGGCATCCACACTATATCATTCGCATATAGCATGAATGTCTGCAGACCAACCTCATCATCATCATCTTCGCCATCATCATCATATTTCCTAAAGCCACCAACATCATCATATTTCGGCTTTACTCTGTCAGCATCATGCTTCCGAAAACCAACAGCATCATCATCATGTCCGACCAGCGCGAACATCCTCCTGACGTCCACTGTTCACCTCACCGACAATTTCCGTCTTCTCTACCTTCAACATCATCATGATGTTCAACAGGCGCAAACATCCTCCGGTTGCACTGTTCATCGGGCGCCAAGCTCTAGCGGCCTCATCATGATATTTAACATCACCTTCGTCAGCAGGATATTCAACATCCGGTTGCTCCAAATATCCTGATGACGACCTTCAACACCTTCCCTTCGACGCTCCACTGCCCGATGATACAAGCAACAGCATCATGATATTCAACAGGATAACGAACATCCGGTTCTTCCCAATTATCCTGATGATGACAAACCCTAACTCCTCGCACCGTTCACTCGATGCTGACGTCACCTGATATCCTGATGACGTAGATCCTGATGACGATGACGTCACCCGCAGTTTCACAATATCCTGCTGCTCTGAAATGTCCTGATGATGTATATCATGATGATGATGACGTCATATCCTGATGACCTTCTCAATACTTAGTCAGAAAAAAACACAACTTCCACTCCCGCATCTACTCGCGATATGCGGATGTTTGGCATTCCCTATATGATGATCCTGATGCCGATACATTCCTCGGCTCCTCCTGCTGATGATCACCCCGACGAACCCGCACTTCATGCGCTCAACTGCATCATGTTCATCTTCATTTATCCGGATGATGATGCCTAACCTGACTGCAGGATATTTGCAGAAATATCCTGATGCTGCCGTCTTCACGAACTTCTGCACTTAGCGAAATCTCTCTTCGCCGATCCACCAGGGATGACCCGATCCAACCTCAGGGTGATCTTCCAACTCCAGTTTATCAACTTGACCTAGCACATGAGGATGCTAGGCTTCTCAGCATCTGTCGACCGCGATCCTGTGCACCTGCATGCAAACAGAAAACAACCTAACATCTAACCTACTGTACATTACCATTCCACCGATCAGATGAGTCAACCGGTGGAATGGATCAGTATATCCATGAAAAACTCTCAAACCCGCGATCGATTACAGGAAGGAGATCAAACAGAAAACAAAACAGGATCTTTATTGATTCACAGATGTAATACAATATGATGTTCTTCACACAGAACACTCAACCTACTCTGCGCAATACAATACTAGACTGTCGATCGATTTTCTACAATCAACCGATCCCATGCTTATAAAGATTTCAATATGAGTACTACTGACCCAACTCCAAGCGGCTGGGAACTCTCCAAGCGGCTGGGAGATCCAATCGAACATACATCATGCCAGCTGTTATAACTAACTAGCTAAAAATAGCAAAAGCCTGGTCAACATGATCTTATCCTGATCAGCATGACCTTATTACATGCAAATGGTCTAACAGACCTTCTTGGAAACACAAACAAGACCTAAACTACTAACTGCCTTATCATGACCAACTGTCAGGTAGGTGCTCCTGCACCAGAAGGGTTACCAGAGGTAACCATTGACCCCTCACCGCCTCCAGAGAGAAACTCAAGTTGCTAATGGACTCCTTTAAGGATCACTCCTCCCATATAGAGCAAAAGGCAGAAAAAGAGGCAACAAGAAGAATAAATGACAAGAGAATGGCTGAGATGATTGACAAATGTGCCAAGGCACATAACAAGCTTAAAGAAATTTTGAAGAAATTCAAAGTTTGCATTGATGAGGCCACAACATTATATCTGTTCTACCTAAAATGGCCAAGTTCCACAAAGAACATCAAAGCTCAGATGGACTCCATTGAGTCTCAAATATCTAAGTTGGCCAAAATTTATGATTTGTCAAAGGATAAGATTGGTTTAACTAGGGCACAAGTTGAGAACCTTCATGCACAATTATCTCAACTGCAGGACCAAAGAGAAAACCTAAAGAAACAATTTGGTCAGTTGAGAGAGGTAGTAAATTTGAGACTTGCCTCACTGTCTTGTTTGCTAGGGGAAGCAAAAAAGGTAGATAAAAAGATGAAGACCCCAAGCATCTGAGGAGGTATACATGGAGTGTGAATGTCAGAACCATATACTAGCCTTAGAATGTGTCAACTGGACTGCAACTCTTCAACAACTCAAGGTAATTTACAAGGCTATTATACCATCCAAGTGAGTTGGAAGAGTAATGTAATTAAGACAATTTTTGGTGTATATAGTATTGTGGAAGATAGTTGTGTCACACCATGTCCATAGCATCCATTTTTGGGGAATCTTCATCTCAGATGGAGTATAGTGTAGAAATCATTTTGTAAGGGGAAGTCTATACAATTTTTGGATTTATGCTAGCAAAGGATATCAAACCCTTTGTCCTTGATGTCAAAGGGGGAGAGAGAAATATATGTCTAAGGGGGAGTATATGTTGCCATCAATGACAAAGGGGGAGATTATTGGCAATGTGTATTGTCATTGATGTCAACATAGTATATGGAAATGTATAGACAAACTTGTACAGAGAAAGAGTCAGTATGGTCAAGGCAAACGAGTCAGGGAAATGAGAAAATAGTCTAAGTATGCTAAGGTGATTAGTTTGTATTTGAGCATGATGCAGAAGTAGATTTTCATGTATTGGCATGTTTTTTGTATCCACACATTTATAAATTATCAATTAGAAGTACCGCACTTAATGATAAGAAGCAGAGATCTGACTAAGGCATTCATAGTGTATATCCTAAGGCAAGGTCACCTTGTTTTGGTCCACATTTCTCCGTAGAGAAAGATTTGATCATGCGGTTCTGAGGAAAAGCTAATAGATGTATAAGGCATGATATGATGAAGTATCAAGTGGTCCAATGGTCCACAAAGATAACACTCAAGTGACAGAGGCAATATAGTCTGTTTTGGAGCTTAAATACACGAGGTTGAGTTTTGTGAAGGATGACATATATACAGCTCAACCATACATGCTTGTGTAGAGGTCTTATATATTCCAAGGTGTCTCAAGGATGATCCACATGTTGATAAATTCCATTTTCTGGTACCACATCAAGTGGTTAAGTTTGCAAGTGAAGATTTGAGTATAACTATTCTCCAAACTCTTGGTTAACCTTGTCAAACCTTTGTGTTCCTTCGGAATCATTAGCTAAAGATGTGCAGATCTAATAAGGATCATATAATGGTGTTTAAGATCATTCTTAAAATGTTTCAGGCCTTATATTGCACCGCAATACCATACCTTGAGTTATGAAGTATTGCATGAGGTCTGAAATGCTCTATTTCCTACAGTTTGTCAAGTTCCTTATTTTGCGGATGTGTAGAGTGAGATGATACTTTAGCAGTAAGGTGTATGAATGATGTTGAGATCATGTATGATTGAATTCTTGGTCCACATAGATTTTTTGGCTTCTCCCTGATAGTATGAAGATAGACAGTTAGCAGTCCTGAGTAGTTTGAGCTGACTGGTTTAGTACTTGATATATGCGAAGGGTCCTAATTAATTTCCTTAACTATGGAAGGTATGGAAATATGTGCTTTGATCCCTTTCATGAAGTCCAGAGGTCTGCACAAAATTTTTCCTATCATATTGTATGTATTGATGTTGACTTGTGAAGAGTTACACATTTCATCCAATGTTGATTATGATGCTGACCTAATCAATGTTTTGAAGTGTTGCAGAGGATATTTATAGAAGATCAAGTTCATTTGTGAAGTGTATATATGAGTGAGAAGATATGAAGAACAAAATGCAAGATATTAAGTGTGCAGAATCAGTTTAAAGGCATGGTTTGAGCAAAAATAGAAGACTACATTATCAACATGAGTTAGATGTTTTCTCTACATCAGTCCATGTAGTTACTATCTTTATAAATCCTATTGCAATGAGCAGAGTATTTAGGAAGTAGTAACTTCCTTGGGTTGTAGCCCTAAACCAAAGTTGTAATTATTGTAAGCACAAATACATGGAGTAGTAGTTTCCTTGGGTTGTAGCCCTAAAATAATGTTGTAATACATTTTGCAGTGAGCATAATATATTGTGACCTAATCCTCACCATGTGGTTTTTCCCTATTTTAGGGTTTTCCACATAAAAATAATGGTGTTATGTGTGTTACATGATTTCCTTTCTATTCTCTAAGTTATTTTGTTTTATATATAAACATTTGGTTAAGTTTTAGTATATGTTGATTCACTCCCCCTCTCAGCATCTCATTGTGTTCAACATGAACTGGCTAAATCAAAAACTTAGAAAGTTGATATTAGCAAAGATAATGACATTCTTATAAATCTGAAGACAAATCAGAAGAAGGAACAGAAAATCAAGATGAACAATCATGAAGGTGAAAACTCAATGATTGTCCAAGTTGCATTTCATGTACAAGGTCAAGAAAATCCATGGGTTATTGATAGTGGTTGCTCAAGTCATATGACTGGTGATAAGAGTAAGATTATTTGGCTTGATAAATGGGATGGTAGATCAGTCAAGTTTGGAGACAATAACACTGCAAAAATATGTGGTAAAGGTACAATAAGTCTTGATGGAAAGAATATGATAGAAGATGTTCTATATGTATAAGGTCTCAAGCGCAATATTCTTAGTGTAATTCGGATGTGCAGAAAAGATTATGATATCATTTTCCATGCACAAGGATGTGAAATTAGAAGAACAAGCACTGACAAAACTGTGGCAGAAGAAAGAAAAATAGAAAATAACTTGTACAATCTCTGTGTAGTCAAAGGAAAGAGCTACCTTTTAGGATAGACTGATGAGAGTTAGTTATGGCATAAGAGGATGGTGTTTGAGTACAGGACCACTGAGAGGGGGGGTGAATCAGTGGTCTATAAACTTTACTATTTCAAAACTTAACTCAAAGATCTTGTGCAAAAGAACTCATTGAAAACATAGTCATCATGATATGCAAACTCGAATACAAAACTTAAATAAAGATGACCAAACAAGTACAACATAATCAACCATAAAGAGAAGACATGAAACAGGTTTTGATGAGTGGAAAACCCTCATAGGGATAAAAGACCACTCTTGAATCCTTCCACTTTATTGTGCCTCATTGGCTAGGGAAATCTCACTGATTACAATAGATGTCTCACTGACATACATGCCTCACTGGCAACAAACAGGCCTCACTGACCATGCAAGCCTCACTAGCTACAATGTGCATCACCGGAAAAATATACAATCTCAGAATAATACAAAGAATACAGAGGGTTTCTCTATTTCAATACAAACCCCTGAACATGCATATCCCCTTGCAATCACACTCAACTCAATCTAATTTTTCCTTCTCAGTATTTCTGCACAATCATACATATTGTCTTCATATTGGACATGATTTACTTTGTAAATTTGCTGCATAATATCTTCATCCTGTGCTTGATTCACCCCTATAACAACATCTCATTCATCACTTAATACTCAGATAAATATTCATCTTTTTAATCACCTGATTCACCCGCATTTTCTCTTCAAAACCTCACAAAAATATGTCTTCAATGTTGCATATTAATCCTCAAAATCCAATTCACAATGGACCTGCAATGTTATTAAAAAAATAAAAATGACCTTTCATATTCCTCTTCTCTGCATATATCTTCACCCATTTCAAGGATAAAACCCATAAAAGGCTTTCATCACTTCAAATAAAAAAAATACATTAAGCCTTGTCAGAGAAATAATAAAATAATTCTCCCATCTTCAGAGCCACTAACTCATTTGTATGAGGAAAAATAAAATCATAAGAACCCTTCATTTTCCTCTTCTCTCTGCATTTACCATTTCCCATTTAAAAATTAGAAATAATAAAATGGCATCCATCTCTTGCCAATAAAAATCTTCAATAATATTTAATCAATCTGCCTTGATAAAAAATAATATCTCTCTATCATCTTTGGACCCATGTACTAATTCATCTGCATGAAGTCCATAATCACCACTTATAAAAAAAATAGTCTCCAAAGTAATTTTCTCATTTTTAGAAAAAAACAAATAAACTTCTCTCCTTTTTATCTTCAATGCACGAGAGTGAAGAATAAAATTAGAAAGAATCTCCTAAAAAATAGACCTTTTAAAACTCCAACAGACTGCCTTTTGAAAGTGACTAAAAATAACTTTAAAAAGAAAATCCTACGCAGTCATGTAGATATGATGGCCAAAAGCACATCAAAGGTCAGGCTAAAGAGAGAGGTTTCAAAATTTAAATCAGAGCCATCGATTATAGTTCGCACGCCCGTTAAAGTTTTAAAGAAGGCCATCGATTAGCTTTTTGGCACCCGCTCACTTGGAATGAGACTGATGCCGATGGTAAAGAGGTTTGATGAGGTTGGTCACCATGATGTATTAACAACCCTCCAGCAGGTAATCTTAAGTGAAACAACCTTTGATATCAGGTCAACTGCTAAACAAAACAAAAAGTGCTTCCATATGTGAGGGTTAGGTTTAGGTGATTGAAGCACATGAATTAAGGTTTAAATCATAGGACTTAGACTAGTAGAGTTTAGAGATTAGTATCTCAAAAGACAAATATATTAAAACCCTAATTTTCTTTCAAGCACATCAATATGTCAACAGTCTTTAAGACATCTATAGAACACAATCTTTGATGCAAAGAATACACAAAGTGGTCATATAATGGTAAACCAATACTAGGATTTTATGAAGACCATTATGTTCCAAACCCTAGTTTTATGAAAGAGACTTCTATGAACCAAATGATGTAGATCTAAATGTATACTGATGAAGCCCTAAGCAACAAAGGAACAAGAAAAAACACTTGTCTGATGTACTATCCACATTCATCTTGTAACACAACACATTTTGACATTAAGTGCCATCCTGACTTGAAGACAATAACATGAAACTATAATGCCACTGTTTAACACTGCCACTGTGAAGATATGATAAGTATGAAGATAACATGACAACTGAGGTAAGAACAACAACCCAACAATCCAAACACTATTACCAAGGATCACATCACTGAACCATATAGAGACATAACATCCTGATCCCCATGTGAGTCACACATTTACCATATGAACTTATCACAAAGCCATAAAGTAACTCTCATAAGTTTTGACATGAAGCACCAAGTGATCTTTTTCATCAACTACCAATGTGAATTATAACCTCATTACGAAGAGCATCACTTTGCCAGACATGAGGGATAAAGCACCATCAACTTGTATCAATCTACAACATGTGCACTTTCCAACAATCTCCAACACTAATATGAACTCAAGGCATCATCAAGTTATGAACTCCATCTGAAGCAAACATAAAGCAACTCCATCAAGCATCCTAATCCTGAACTAAGTGAACTCTTGTGAACTCCTAAAATGAGACCATAAGCATCATGTAGAAACAACTCCTGAAGATGACAAATCAAACCTTCTTCACATTAAGAACATGAAGGATAACAACCATAACATGGAACAATATCAATCCAACATGAAGATCAAACCAACTTTAGACATCTATTCATCTATCAAATTACAAGCTCCATACAACCTTTGCATACATCATGGATGAATCAATTACCAAACCATCAATGGCAAACTTTGTCACACTATGCAACTCCTGAAACATGAACCCTCATCAATAAACTTAAATAACATTGGCCTTTTGACATCAATGACAAACCTTATTCCAACAAACTCCCCCTTTGTCATTGATGAAAAAATCTTTAGCACTCTCTTTCTTTCTCTCCCTTTGACATCTAATGACAAAGTGCAACGAATGAGCTCCCCCTGTGAAAAAGTTATGCTTTTGTCATGAAAATGACATCAAAGAACACATACACTACTGAATGCATTAATGGCATGATACTTTAACTTGATCAAGGCTGTCTTAAACTTTGTAAACACTTCCTTTGTCAAAAATTATTGCATCATACCATGACTGAACAATATGCTCAAAGCATCTCAATACAACTCCCCCTGTGTTGAAGTGCACTAATATTATTTACATTTGACATATATTACTGTTATTGCACAAATCTTGAAGCCACAGTCCTACACCAAACTATAAGTACATTTCCATAATCATAAGATGTCTTGCTTATTTGAACTTTTGATACAAATAACACCACTTGATCATATGACTACCATAAATCATCAATCATATAGACAACTGTCTTTTGCAAGATACATGACAAACCCATCAAAGTATACATAATAAGAACAATCAATTATCATAACTTGCTGATCTCATAATGTGTAGAGTTGTTGTTGGAATATTGAGTTAAGTAACTGAAGTCAAGAAATAATCCAAATCACTTGTTCCAATGTTTCTGAGAATGCTGTCAAGAAATTGCAGAGTATGTTGTGAATGTCTTTGATATACTTCAAGTCTTGTCAACTAAAGCACTTGCAACTACAACACACGACTTCAATAATGCCCTTGCACTGATCTACAGAATTATTGTGCTTGAAAATAACAACTCTGATATCAGATCCAACATACAGTAAACACTGACCCACTATAAAATAGCTTTTGCCATGCTTTCAACAATATACATGATTAAAATGTTAAAAATGTTCATTTAGAAGTCTTCTTTCATAGTTCATATGTCTCATGTCAGCAACTAAGCATTGTCATGCCACTGTTATAAAGACTACTACACAATCACAACACCCCAATGATAAAATATTGTTATGTCAAATATGAAACCACTATCAATACCTATGCAAAACCAAATGCAGAGACATGTGCTATGAATTGACTTCTTCCATTTGCAACCTCCTCAACCAACATATGCTAACATATGATGTGAGCTCCTTGAGTACATCCTGTCATAAAACTTCTTGACATGAAACATTCTATCAAACATTATCAAGCATGAATTCAATAGCATGATAAACAAGACAAGATCACCATATTGACAAGCACCAAATGATATCCTCCTGAAACTTCTTGGGAGTAATTGATAGGACATTGGACAACTCCCCCTTACTTTATGCTATATCTTATGCAACTGATGATGTGACTTGTGGAAGATGCACAAGTTTATGATCTATCTTTTCTTGGCTTTGTTCTAGTCTCCAAAATTTCACAGGTTCTTTCTTCTTGTAACGTCAGAAAATGTCCCCTTGGGGGCTTTTCCCTCATAAGGTTTAGCTCCCGGGTCTTTAGCATGCATTTATGACATCTTAGTTCATATTTTGGCATCTTGACGGAATGAGACCTAGGTTCCATGGAAAATTGGACCTAGGTGGACCCCTTGAGCTGTACCCTGCCCAAAATAGGGGGGAGGACTTGGGCACCCGCGCCCTAGTCCTGCCCTATTTTGGGGTAGCCCCAATTTCTAGGTGTCGGTTTATGACCGTTAGTTGGTTCTTTTGTTGACATGGTAAAGTTTGATTTTTAAAATCTTGGCAGGAATGCTTGTAGTTGTATATATAAGCATGTTTAGGCATTCATTTGTAAACTATATGGAAATGGAGATTTTCAAGTGTTCTCAAGGTGATTCAAGGCTTTCTATTGTGTTGCAAGAGTAGACTTGTGTGTTTTGTGTGTTGATATTTGCAGATTTGAGCATCAATCTCCTCATGGCATGAAGAGCATCTTCCTCCATGAGAGCTTCACTACAAGGTGACATATCATTGTGTTTTTATCATTGATTCCTTTGGTTTTTGCCTCTGCCTCACAAGGGCATGCACTCTTAGTCTGACAATAGTGTTTGAAGACATAAGTGTCCTCCAGGGCTTGACTGAGGCAAGCCCCTAAACACCACAACCCCCAAACCAAGTCTTGTGATTGCAGGTTACAGGTGTCGCATTCAGAAAAAGTGGAGTTGCAGGAAGGCTTGGCAAGCATTAGGGATTCAGGATCTAAAGAAAAGTAGGACATAGGAGCACTTCTAAGACTTGGGCGCCTGCAACAGTGTTCTCCATAGATAAATTTTGGGAAACAGAAGTTACAGGGCTGATTAGTGTCAGAAGGAGGTCTAGATTCCTTGAAAAAGTAGGTACCTTGGACTTGGGCACCTACACCTTAGTCCCTGATTGTTTTGCTTCGAAACCCTGAAAATAGGTATTCTGTGGTTTGCTATCTTACTCCCGTCTGCAAGAGCTTTTTCTGTCTTTCGTCAATTTGTTGTCGTATTTGCATAATTAGGGTTTTAATGGTCAATTAGACATAGGAGAAATAAAAATTGATAATTAATTCCCTAATCCAAGTTTTCCTACATCTGCAAGTGACCTAGGGTATGATAGTGCTCACCAATCGACCCTAGATCCTTCAATGTTTAGTGGAGAGGCGGATTTTAACATATAAACAACAAAAGAGTAACAAAATCTAATTTTACCTTAAACATTTTGGTGAACCCATGTTATTGGAATTAAATTGCAACTTGCTAAGTGTTTGTCTTCATATTTGGATTGATTTCATTTATTCATTTGGTTATTCACTTTATTGCATTGAGAAAAATTCAAAAAAATTCAAAAATTGGAAAAATACAAAAAAATTGCATTGTTTGGCTTACTAAATTGCATCAATTCTTCCTAAATTTTCCTAATTCATGATTTTTGCATCAGATCTGATATAAAATATAGAAAAATCCAAAAAAATTAGAAATTTACATTGCATTTTCATCATTTAATTGCTAGGGTTTTGTGGAAAATTTGACAATTTTATATAACCTAGTAATTCCAAAATCTAGGGTTTGTAGGCAAAATCTTTTATCAAATTTTTCTACTAATTTTAGAGGGTCATTCAAATTTGAATTTGGCTATAGTCTTTCATTTTAGTGTGAATTTGCATTTAGATTTAAAATATTTACATTTTTGCATAGAAAATTTTAACAAAAAACTAGCAATTTTGATTCATTTTCATTAAATTTGCATGGGCATTTTTGCATGTTAAGGCTTGAAAATCATTTTCAGATCTGAGATTAAATCAATTTTATCATAAATCAGACTTAAAAATATTTGCATAGCATTTTGTGTCAAGATCTCAAACCTAGGGCTTAAAAAAAATAATTTTTACTAAATTTGGCGTTATCGACTTTATAAACTTGCACCATAGGCGTGTTGTGAAGAGTATTTTTGCATTAATTTTCTATTATCAGGGTAATTATTTTCTCTCCCTCCTAAAAATCTTCACAACACCCTTTTAATGGGCTCTTGTAGTGAAAATTCGGTGAAAAACTACACATTTTGGCCATTTTTGCCCTAGGGTTTGACCTAGTTTGCACTCCAAGCATGTTGTGATCAATTTTATGGATTGAGGTGACTTATATTATTGATATTATTTGTTATACCTCCTAAAATTCCTTACAACACCCATTTTTCTAGGTCTTGGAGTTGAAAAATTGTGAAAAATAGCCTATTTTTGCTATATTTTCACTAGGGTTTGACCTTAAGTGGCGCTAAAAGCATGTTGTGCTGGGTATTTTGACACCAAGTGGCTATTATTACTGATATTATTTTCTTTCCATCATCATTTTCCTCACAACACCCTTTGTTATTCTCTTTTGCATTGAATTTTGGTGAAAAATTGCCTATTTCAACATATTTTCACTATATTTTGACTTGGCATTATCTTGGATTTGCATCAAGAGTGTGTTGAAAGTGATTATACTACTGTTTTAGACTGATATCAGACATATAAATTTCTTCCCTTGACTGAAATCATTACAACATCCTTTGTTTCATTCATTTGCATTGAAAACGTATCGAAAAATCAAGCATTTTAGGCTATTTTTTTGCTCTTGTTTTGCACCAATTTTGAAAAGCTTTCAAAATCTGATTTGGCATTGTTTTGAGCCTAAAAACATGGCCTCTAATCATAACAGCAACAATAGGTTCCCTCCTAGACCTTACATGAAAAGAAAGGCTCATGAACCTGAAATTGTCTTCACTCCTCATGATAGAACAATCGGTGATTCCAAAGGACCTCTTTACATCACTGTGAAAATAATGGGAAACCCTGTGAATGGAACTCTTATTGATCCTAATTGCATGACTAAAGTTTCCACTGAGGAGTTCCTCTTTTCACATCCGTTAATGCAAGGTTCTTATGACCTCTTGAGCATGATGATTAAGACACATAAGGGAACCTTTATCAAACCTTTGGGTAAGAAATCATTGTTAGTAACACTATCCAGAAAACATGTCAAATAATGGTTTGATGTTGTCCCTGTTTCGGACCTCTTTCTCATTAAATTGGGACATCCATGGCTAAAAGAAATGAAAGCTATCCCTTCGACAATACACCATTGTCTGAAATTCCCTCTGGATGGCCGTATAATCACCGTCCCTCGCAACAAGTATAAACCTTTGGTTCAACAAAACATTACAAGTTGAATTACTTTTGGGATAAAACTAAAGTACCTAGTCCTCCCACTCAAATGACAAAAGATAAACAACCCGCATGTGAAAAGAGTTTTAGACCGAAAGGACAAGGTCCCTATGCTGAGGTTCCTCCCTCGAAATCCTTACAAGGATTGGGAGATCGTTGTCAACAACAAAATGTTCCACCACGACAAATGAGGTTTGATCCTGGTGCTTCATCTTCTCATTTGCACAAACCTATGAAAGAGGATAGCCCTATCTTACAAGAGATACGTGGTAAAACAAAATGAAATAGAAAAGCAAGAGAAAGAAGAAAAAGAAGACAAGCTTATGCCATAAACCTTGCCTCTCAACAAGAAAACATTGATCCCAACATTCAACCAAACAAAGATGATCCTAACAATGAACAACATGATGAACAAGATATGAACTTGGCTATGGTACCGTATGTCCCACTATCCTCCAATATTAGGGAGTGGGAAGATGACGACGATGATTTGCTTATATACAACTTCTAGCCTGAAAGGGGCCCTACAATTAAGTATCTCTAAACCTTTACCTCTCTCGTGATGTGCTTCCCCTGTGATGTGTTATGTGTTGTTTAGGCCTCCTAGGATGACCTCAGACTCTCCCGTAAGGTTTGAGATACTAGGAGGCCGCCTCTGTTGTGACCTTCTTCTATTTGTATCATCATTCTTCTATATTGCTCTCTGATTTCATTGTTGTGTGTTGTGTCTTACAAACATAGCATTGTGGTTGGTGACCTAGGGGCACCCTCCTACATGACTGTCCCTAAGACACTTGTTTCTCCTCTCTTATTTATTGTTTCCCTTCCTCTAGTGTTTCCATCTAGTGGGCAGATGATGACAAACATTTATACTGATGCGGACCTAGTGTCCCTTTCGAGAGCAATCAAAAAATGGACTTAGTTCCTAATATGACGATGGGGTTGTATATCTTATCCGATGCTTGGCTAGTGGAAGCACTCATGCTTTCCGTGTAGTGAATTTTATGATGTTTCTGTCACATTTACAAACCTTAACAATACTGCTGCTCCGTGCACCTTTGTTTGCCTTTGAATCTAGCCTTAGCAGTACTCGATTCAGAGAGCTTCATGGTATAGCCTCACAGTTATCTTTGAACTCTGAATTTGTTGTATAACCTTGACTCTTTGTGTGGTTAATCATATGCATTGATGTTGTTGTTTATCATGATGTTGTAGACACTAACATGTTTCTTGTAGGGATGTGTTTGTGGGAACATTTGGCAATCGTAAAGTACATGTCACCTCTGGGGGGCATGGGCTTTGTGAAAGTCAGTATTCCCTTGTGTGTTTTCTTCCTACCTTAACGTGCTTGATATTGATAACTGATATCAACCACCTTAAGGTGGGGGCATATATAAGGTAATCTATCTGTTATAGATGTTAGCAATGTGTTTGACCTCAGATGCAGAGACTTGCACCCTAGGATAGTGCATCATGCATCCTGAGTTTGTTTGCAATCAATCAATCAATCATGTAAGCCATCTGCGGAGGCGAGATATCAAGCATATCCTTTTTCTTAAGCCCTCTGCGAAGGCGGGGATGGTGTATTTCTTGGAGCAGATTGCATTGTCCTATCATTTTCAAAAGTCATCTGCAGAGGTGGGGAGCGGTTCTGTGACTAACTCAACACTTAAGCATGTCTTCAGCGATTGTTGTGGCGAAACCCAATCGTCGGTGTGTGCTTGTAATGTGCCTGAGATGGTGTTGGACCTAGAAATAGGTACACTCCATTGCTTGTCTGCTGTGTTTTCTCTGTGTCTTCAAGTGTGTGTGTTTTGGCATGCTTTTTTTGTGTGACGTGTTTGTTGCCCCATATGCAGAGACCAGCGCCCTCGAGTAGTGCTTCCTACATTTTGAGAGGTTTTGCATGTCTTGCGTGTGTGTTACCCCATATATACTGAGACTTGCGCCCTCGAGTAGTGTATCCTGTATTATGGGAGGTTTGTTTACTTTTCAGTACTTGCATTTGTATTTCATATATATGAGAAAAAGAAAAGAAAAGACATCATTTCTGTCTTCCATACATTAATGTGTCTTCTATGCATTGCCTGTCTTCTCCATGTTCTACATGACTGTAAATGTCTTCTCTGTGTTTTGCGTGCCTGTTACTATCTTCTATGTGATTGGCGTGTCTTCTCTGTGCTTGGTGTGTTTGCTGTGTTTGTGACTTTACTTTAATGCATGTATGGGTCTTACATTTATACATACATTAAAGTGGGGGCTAAATGTAACATCAGAAAATGTCCCCTTGGGGGCTTTTCTCTCATAAGGTTTAGCTCCCGAGTCTTTAGCATGCATTTATGACATCTTAGTTCATATTTTGGCATCCTGATGGAATGAGACCTAGGTTCCATGGCAAATTGGACCTAGGTGGACCCCTTGAGCTGTACCCTGCCAAAATATGGGGGGAGGACTTAGGTGCCCACGCCCTAGTCCTGCCCTATTTTGGGGTAGCCCCAATTTTTGGGTGTCAGTTTATGACCGTTAGTTGGTTCTTTTGCTGACACGGCAAAGTTTGATTTTTAAAATCTTGACTGGAATGCTTGTAGTTGCATATATAAGTATGTTTAGACATTCATTTGTAAATTAGATGGCAATTGTGATGTTCAAGTGTTCTCAAGGTGATTCAAGACTTTCTATTGTGTTGTAAGAGCAGACTTGTGTGTTTTGTGTGTTGATATTTGTAGATTTGAGCATCAATCTCCTCATGGCACGAAGAGCATCTTCCTGCATGAGAGCTTCACTACAAGGTGACATATCATTGTGTTTTTATCATTAATTGCTTTGGTTTTTGCCTCTACCTCACAAGGGCACGCACTTTTTGTCTGACAACAGTGTTCAGAGACTTAAGTGTCCTCCGGGGCTTGACTAAGGCAATCCTGTAAACACCACAACCCCCAGACCAAGTCTTGTGATTACAGGTTACAGGTGTCGCACCTAGAAAAAGTGGAGTTGCCGGAAAGCTTGGCAGACATTAGGGATTCGAGATCTGAAGAAAAGTAGGACACAGGAGCACTTCTAGGACTTGGGCGCCCGCAACAGTGTCCTCTGCAGACAAATTTCAGGAAACAGAAGTTACATGGCTGATCAGTGTCTGAAGGAAGTCCAGATTCCTTGAAAAAGTAGGTACCTTGGACTCGGGCGCCCGCACCTTAGTCCCTGATTGTTCCACTTTGGAACCCTGAAAACAGGTATTCTGTGGTTTGCTATCTTACTCCCATCCGCAAGAGTTTTTTCCATCTTTCGTCAATTTGTTGTCGTATTTGCATAATTAAGGTTTTAATGGTCAATTGGACATAGGAGAAAGAAAAATGGATAATTAATTCCCTAATCCAAGTTTCCCTACATCTGCAAGTGACCTAGGGTATGATAGTGCTCGCCACTCGACCCTAGATCCTTCAATGTTTAGTGGAGAGGCAGATTTTAACATTTAAACAACAAAAGATTAACCAAATCTAATTTTACCCTAAACACTTCTGTTCAGGTTTCTTCTTCCAAACCTTTTCAGTCTCTTTCCTTTTCCAACTTTTCAAACCTGGTGATGCTATTCTTCCATGCATTCTGCAGTTTCTTTATATGTGACCAACATTATTACACTTGTAACACACTGGATCAACATTGGATTGACTTCTTCTGCAATCAATTGCTTTGTGTCCAAAATGATTATAGGTATAACAATAACCAAAAAAATTAGTAATTATATCTGCACATATATGCTTACCTTGTTGGAGCAGTTCTTCTGAGACTTCTCCTTTGTTTGTGCATTTTGACAAACTCATCTTTGGTTTTCATCTTAGCTTTTGTCACGACTCCTAATTTCAATAATTAATTTTACTTATTAATTATGATATATTATTGAGAATAATTAATATTTATTTATAGTTTCAAGTTAGTGGAGCTAATTTTAGATTTGTTTATGAAATTATGATATAAGTTATAAAGAGAAAAGAATTTAGCAGTAAGGTCTTGATATGGTTTAGTTAATTGATTAAATTAATTATTTTTGTGTATTGTGGGGAATAAGATCTATTTTATCATTATTTTGGAGAAATTAAGACCATAGGTCAATCACCTATGGGTAGGGTACTTGTTTATTCATAAAAATTATGTTTTAGAGTTGTTTTAATATATTTTTAGTGCACAAGAAAATGAGTGACGAAATTTGGAAGTGGTAGAGTCTTCTCTCAAAAAGTCTTAGAGATTTCAAGTCATCAAGAAAAGAGATAAAAGGAAATCCAAGAATCACATTTCTTAAAAAAAAAAAAAAAAAAATGAACGCCACAAGCAAGAAGAGGAATAGAAGGAGTCATTTGAGCCAAAAGAAGAATATGAAACTTGGCAAAAGGAGAGAGGGGTAGTTCCAGGTTCTTGCATACTTTTATTTTTCGATGATCTTCAGCAATGGTAAGATTATATGTTGGCATTGGAAGCATATTCTTTTTCACCACCGACCCT
This sequence comes from Cunninghamia lanceolata, assembly GCA_027924645.1. Classification (NCBI taxonomy): domain Eukaryota; kingdom Viridiplantae; phylum Streptophyta; class Pinopsida; order Cupressales; family Cupressaceae; genus Cunninghamia; species Cunninghamia lanceolata. The sequence continues at coordinate 1,705,865 of BSBN01001170.1, forward strand.
TTTTCAAGACAATACCTCAACATATAAATATAGAGTTAGGAGTATTTCTAGCGGCGCTATTTTTTTTTACTAGGTCCCATCTCCGCATGTTCTATTTCATCAGTTCTTTCTGGTTTAGCGTTATTCCAGAGTGGAAATGCAATTTCTTGAGTTTTTTCGAATAGGAAACAATAGAACTTTAGTGATATCATTCTTTTAGGGTCGATTCATATTGCTCCATACAGAGTTAAATCAATATCTGTTGTTTTGAGAAGGCCAATTATATTGTAAGCTCCTCTTTCTACGCTGTATCTAATTAGTTTATGTGTAGTCATTGTGCCATATTGGTATTTACTCCATCAATTACGGTTACTTCCCATACCTTTGCACCATGAATCATCTTATGTTATGGCCTCATATGGTATACACCATGAATACAACAAACTGATGAGATATCATGTCTTGTATTTAGCTTTCTTTGAAACGGTTTTTTTTTCAGTCTTTACTTAATATAATTTTTAACCTCCATGATGTTATCTGTATATTGAAATCAATTACCTTATTAGAAGTAAAGGAATGTATACACATCTACGTAAGAATGATTACTCATTTATATTTAGAAAACATCTTACTTGATCGCTTTCTTTTATTTAAGAAAATAAGTTTTCTTTGTCTTTTATTAATTGAAGCATAGTAAGATGTGTTATTAGTTATAAAAATACTATTTTGGTCTTTTAATATTAGCAGTATAAGACGGAAGTTATATATTAAAGAAAATTATGTAGTTATGATGTCACTCTTGGGTATTGTCTTGGGTAGAAAATAAAGATTAGGGTTGTAGGTTACTGGAGATATTTATAGGTTTAAGTTCTTGGTAGATAATATGGTAGAAAATTATAAATATTGAGCTTTTTATTAATGCAAATTATTGATAGAGTTAAGAATGTTGTTTAACTCAAATTCTTTTTTCTTTAAGAACAATATGTTTGCTTAGTAATGAATGAGAAGATAGCAAATTTCTTTGCAATGAGTAAAGATAGAAGATGTTTGGAGTTTGGTGCCTCACTATGTAGGAAATAGATCTATTGGTTTTTCCTATATTGTACACGATTACAATATATAGAATTTGGTATAGGATAGAATATACGTTATCTCTTTTATTACCTTGTATTTGAGTAAGGAAAGTATTCCAGTATACTATTAACTCATTCTTGTTGTATTTATGGTCAATCTATTTATTTCGTGATCACAACTTGAAAGATTTTCTCTAAGTCGATTTGTTTGATAATAGTCATTTTGTAAGGAATGAAATGTTTTCTAATCTTCTCTTACTTTCATGTTTAGTTAAACATAGTAGAAATTTGTATACTAGTATGGAAAAGATCATTAATGATTATAAGAATGTTTGTCTTAATTGTGCTTAATTCCATTAAGTTCAAAATTTAGCTTAGCTTTATTTTTTAAGATTTTCCTTCTCTCAAATCGTTTCTTTACCTTTCTAGAAAAGTGGTGCTTGGTGATAATTATGTTAGAATCTTTTGAGGAAATAGAATAAACTAGAACACTTGCATTAGGATATTGAGATAGAAATAAGCTCATATTTAGTATTTATAGAGTGCTATTATTTTTCGAAAAAGTTTGAATTGAAAGTTGGAAAATTAGTAAGACTTATGTTTTCTTTAGCAAGTGATTAAGATGGATGTGGCTTTTGATTAATGTAGTAAGTTTATAAAAGATGCATGGATGTCAAATTGTTTTATGAGTCTAAAGGTTATGTTGTTACCATATTGATAAGGAATAACTTGAATAATATTATCCTAGTAGTTTAATGTCACATTTTATCTTTCTAATGACTTGTTGCACATGCAAGGACTTTAGCTTGTGCTTTCTTTTGTTTAAGAGTTAAAGAGTTCGGTTTTGAATGGAAAATATGTTTCTAGCATTTATTAGAGGATAGTTTAAGCATTGACATTATGCATCTATCTTAATCTTAGCATAATATTGAATGAGCTATTGGTTTTCAAAGGGTTGGCTAGAATGAGCTAGAACCTCATTATTATATCTTGTAATTTTGTGTAAGTTCTTATATGTCTAGTAGTTTTCTTTATCTAATGTTAACTTTTTACTTGCAGGATTCGTTAAGCATAATAATGATTTGTATACTAGTTAGAAAAGAATCAATTATGTTTTGAGAAATTTTATGAGAATAAGAAAGGTAAGCCTTAATCTTCTTCTAGCCTCAAGCATGGATTGAAATATGAATGAGTATCTAAGAGTGAGATGATGTCATTATCATCTTAGAGGTTTAGATTTATATATTTTGTCTTGTGATTTAAAATTCTAGTCCCCAAACTACGAAGCCTCTGCGCTGTGCAGACGTAGGCAAGGCCATCACTGATGAGCCCCTGAGGCATTAGGTCGGCCCCTTAGGGCCTGTAGGTTCATCATTTTTTGCATTGATATCTAATATGTTATTCATTGATTCTTCGGGACTAATGTTTATATCTAGTTGTGCAAATTCATTTATGCAGTTATGAAGACAAGCATTATATGAATGATGTAGGTAACTAAACAATCTGAAGGTGATTATTAGTTATCCTATAAATTGTACATCTCTCTCTCTGTCAAATTCAATGGATTAGATGCAGAGTGTTTTCATGTTTATTATTGATGTGATATTCTTGTATAAGCCTACATGACTGAATATTGTAAAGGTATGGTCCTATTTCCTTGCACTTATTGATTCACTAATGCATGGAATCTTATTTGAATATATATTAATGAAATTTGTTTCATGACTTGTGTTATTTGTACTATTTTATAAGAATAATATTATTTTATTTTAGTTATTGGGATGATTGTTATAGCTTCATTCTTCACAACTTGCTTGAGTTTTTCTTTTGAATCTTTACCATTCAACTTTGATGTTTCAGCAGTGAATTCAATCTTCTTTTTGCCTTCAGGAGCAGCAGCATGATGACTTAGATCAATTTTCTTTCTAGGAGTCTCTCTAACCTTAGATGCCTACCCCTTTTCATAGCCTAATCTAGTAGTGTCTCTATGTTGTTTTTGTTTACCCAACATCTCATATAACTTGGTGGTGCTCTCTTCAAACTCCCGACTTCTCTTTGACATACTCTTGAGATTTTCAATATCTTTTCTTAAGGTGACAATTTCAGCCTCTAGTTTTAGACATTCAATAGATTTTACTTTATATTCAGACTTAGTAACATCTATTATTCTCTTGGCCTTTTCAATCTTAGTCTTTAGGTTGATAATCGATTTGTCTAATTCATCAACTTGTGTCCTTAAATTCACAATTTGATTTCTTGCCTCTTCAAGATTTGAAGATAATCTTTCAAGGCTTATAAGTGCTTTGACTTTGAAATCTTTTTCTTGTTGAAGTTGGTCTTTTAATTTTTTATTTTCCTTTTTGAGTTGCTTGATTGTATCCAAAGCACACAAGAGTTCACCTTCTATATCAACCTCACACTCATGTTCATCATACTCCTGTTCATAGTCACTCATAATGTGATCTCCTTCTTCTGGATCAAAATAAATCTCATCTCCTTCATGTGAATGTCTCCTTTCATTGTTAGTTTCTTCAGTCACTAATCCGTCCTCTCCTTCAAGTGCATCACCTTGATAGATTCTAATCAACTCCTTCGATACATCCTGAGCAGCTTCACAATGCATAACTTTACAAGAAACTTCATTATATAATCTAGACAAAATAGCCTTCTTTGCTATATGATTACATTTATAAGTTTCTTTGTTACTTGTAGTATTAGGTGATCGAGAGGAAATAAAATACCCATTCTCAACTGACATCCACACACCATACCCTAAGGAAGATAGATAGACTTGCATTCTAATATACCAAATAGAGAAATCTGAACCATCAAAGAAAGGAACTCCAGAAAACTCTTCCTCTAATTTAATACCTGACTCAACCTATGAGACATTTCTATCAACCAATTGTAGATCAACATTAGAGTTTGATATAGATGGTGCCTTTTGACCAGTATGTGACTTGAAATTGCTTCTGCTCTGATTTCTTCTACACTTTCCCATGGTACTCCACAATTAGGACTTACCCAAGTCTGTTAGACTTCTATAGGGAACCTATGCTCTGATACCACTTGTTGGAGTACAGGACCACTAAGAGGGGGGGTGAATCAATGGTCTATAAACTTTACTATTTCAAAACTTAACTCAAAGATCTTGTGCAAAAGAACTCATTGAAAACATAGTCATCATGATATGCAAACTACAATGTAAAACTTAAATAAAGATGACCAAATAGGTACAACATAATCAACCATAAAGAGAAGACATGACACAGGTTTTGATGAGTGGAAAACCTTCATAGGGATAAAAAACCACTATTGAATCCTTCCACTTTATTGTGCCTCACTGGCTAGGAAAATCTCACTCATTACAACAGATGTCTCATTGACATACATGCCTCACTGGCAACAAACATGCCTCATTGACTATGCAAGCCTCACTGGTAAAAAATATAATCTCAAAATAATACAAATAATACAAAGGGTTTCTCTGTTTCACAAACCCCTGATCATACATATCCCCTTGCAATCACACTCAACTCAATCTGTATTTCCTTCTCAGTATTTCTGCACAATCATACATATTATCTTCATATTAGACATGCTTTACTTTGTAAATTTACTGCATAATGTCTTCATCTTGTACTTGATTCACCTCTACAAAAACATCTCATTCATCTCTCAATACTTAGACAAAATATTCATCTTTTTAATCACCTGATTCACCTGCATTTTATCTTCAAAACCTCACAAAAATATATCTTCAATGCTGCATATTAGTCCTCAAAATCCAATTCACAATGAACCTACAATGTTATTAAAAAAATAAAAATGACCTTTCATATTCCTCTTCTCTGCATATATCTTCACCCATTTCAAGAATAAAAACCATAAAAGGCTTTCATCACTTCAAATAAAAAAAATACATTAAGCCCCGTCAGAGAAATAATAAAATTATTCTCCCATCTTCAGAGCCACTCACTCATCTGTATGAGGAAAAATAAAATCATAAAAACCCTTCATTTTCCTCCTCTCTGCATTTACCATTTCCTATTTAAAAATTAGAAATCATAAAATGGCATCCATCTCTTGCAAATAAAAATCTTCAATAATATTTAATCAATCTGCCCTGATAAAAAATAATATCTCTGTATCATCTTTGGACCCACATACCAATTCATCTGCATGAATTCTATAATCACCACTTATAAAAAAAATAGTCTCCAAAGTAATTTTCTCATTTTTAGAAAAAACAAATAAACTTCTCTCATTTTTATCTTCAATGCACGAGAGTGAAGAATAGAATTAGAAAGAATCTCCAAAAAAATAGAGCTTTTAAAACTCCAATAGATTGCCTTTTGAAAGTGACTAAAAATAGCCTTTAAAAAGTAAATCCTATGTAGTCATGCAGATATGACGGCCAAAATCATGTCAAAGGTTGGGCTCAAGAGAGAGGTTTCAAAATTTAAATCAGAGCCATCGATTATAGTTCATGCGCCCATCAAAGTTTTAAAGAAGGCCATTGATTAGCTTTTTGGCACCCTCTCACTTGGAAAGAGACCGATGCCGATGGTAAAGAGGTTTGATGAGGCCAGTCACCATGATATATTAACACCCCTCCAGCATGTAATATTAAGTGAAATGACCTTTGATATTAGGTCAAATGCTAAACAAAACAAAAAGTGCTTCCATATGTGACGGTTAGGTTTAGGTGATTGAAGCACATGAATTAGGGTTTAAATCATAGGACTTAGACTAGTAGAGTTTAGATATTAGTATCTGAAGAGACAAATATATTAAAACCCTAATTTTCTTCCAAGCACATCAATATGTCAACAATCCTTAAGACATCTGCAGAACACAATCTTTGATGTAGAGAATACACAAAGTGGTCATATAATGGTAAACCAATACTAGGAGTTTATGAAGACCGTTATGTTCCAAACCCCAGTTTTATAAAAAAGAAATCTTCTATGAACCAAATGCTGTAGATCTAAATGTATACTGATGAAGCCCTGAGCAACAAAGGAACAACAAAACACACTTGTCTGATGTACTGTCCACATTCATCTTGTAACACAACACATTTTGACATTAAGTTCCATCCTGACTTGAAGACAATAACATGAAACTATAATGCCACTGTTTAACACTGCCACTGTGAAGATAGGATAAGTATGAAGATAGCATGATAACTGAGGTAAGAACAACTACCCAACAATCTAAACACCATTACCAAGGATCACATCACTGAACTATATAGAGACATAACATCCTGATCCCCATGTGAGTCACACATTTATCATATAAACTTATCACAAAGCCATAAAGTAACTCTCATGAGTTTTGAAATGAAGCACCAAGTGATCTTTTTCATCAACTAACAATGTGAATCATAACCTCATTATGAAGAGCATCACTTTGCAATACATGAGGGATAAAGCATCATCAACTTGTATCAATCTGCAACATATGCGCTTTCTAACAAGCTCCAACACTGATATGAACTCAAGGCATCATCAAGATATGAACTCCATCTGAAGCAAACATAAAGCAACTCCATCAAGCATCTTGATCCTGAACCAAGTGAACTCTTGTGAACTCCTGAAATGAGACCATGAGCATCATGAAGCAACAACTCCTAAAGATGACAAATCAAACCTTCTTCATATAAAGAACATGAAGGATAACAACCATGACATGGAACAATATCGAGCCAACATGAATACCAAACCAACTTTAGACATTTATTCATCTATCAAATTACAAGCTCCATACAACCTTTGCATACATCATGGATGAATCAATTACCAAACCATCAATGGCAAACTTTGTCACACTATGCAACTCCTGAAACATGAACCATCATCAATCAACTCAAAAAATAGATGACCTTTTGACATCAATGACAAACCTTATTTCAACAAATGGGGCACATCAACTTTGACAATCTTGTGAAGATCAACTCTAAAATTTTAGTTAGAGACATGCCAAAGATTGCTATACACACTAGTTCTTCTCTTAAGGAATGCCAAATTGGGAAACAAACAAGGACCAATTTAAAACCAAGGAGTACCATTCTACTAAGCCATTGGAGATGATTCATATAGACCTATGTGGTCCTACCAAGACAAGGAGTCTTCAAGGTGAAAGGTATTTTATGTTGCTCGTTGATGACTATTCTAGGATAACTTGGGTTACATTTTTCAAAGATAAATCAAAAGCATTCAGTAGATTTAAAATCTTCAAATCCAGGGTTGAGAATGAAATGAATGCTAGAATCAAGTGTTTAAGATTAGACAGAGGTGGTGAGTTCACATCAAATCAATTTGAGGAATTCTGTGAAAAACATGGAATAAAAAGACAATACTTTGCTTCAAGTAATCCTCAGCAAAATGGAGAAGTTGAAAGGAAGAATAAAATAGTCTAGGAGATGGCAATAACAATGTTGAATGAAGCTAAGCTGCTTGATGTGTTTTGGTAAGAAGCAATTCATACTGTTGTTTATATCCTGAGCAAAGGTCAGCTCAAAGTGAACAACACTAAAACACCATATGAGCTATGGAAGGGTAGACCTGCATCAGTCAAGTATTTAAAATTTTTTGGAAGAAAATGCTACATTAGAAGAGATGAAGATAATTTGAGTAAGTTTGACTCAAGATTAGATGAAGGAATTTTTCTTTGTTATTATAAATGTTACAATAATACACTGAAGAAGATAGTTGAGAGTGCAAATGTTAGTGCTGATGAAAAGCTATACATCCACCCACACATGATCAAGATGATGACTTAGTCTACTACTCAGATGATTCAGTCAACATAGAAGAAGAAAATTAAGTTGCAGAAGAATAGACACCCATAGAGACCACTGAGTCACTTGCAAAGTTTAAAAGAATCATTTTGAAAATCAGATAATTGGAGATAAGAATAAATGAATTATGACTATGAGAAGTCTCAGAGAACAAGTAAACTTCTCATTGCTGTCCAAGATAGAACCAAAGAATTTTTTTGAAGCCAGCAATGATGAAAGTTGGATTGATGCAATGCAATAAGAGTTAAACCAGATTGAGAAGAATAAAACTTAGGAACTTGTTCCAAGGCCAAAGGACAAGAATGTGATTGGAACCAACTGGGTTTTCAAAAATAAGTTGAATGAAGATGGAGAAGTTGTTAGAAACAAAGCAAGATTGGTCTGTAAGAGCTATTGCAAGTGGAAGGCATTGATTTTGAGGAGACATTTTCTCCTGTGGCAAGAATGGAAGCAATAAGGATGTTCCTTGCATTTGCAGTTCAAAAAGACTTCAAGATATATCAAATGGATGTCAAATCTACTTTCTTGAATGGTGACTTAGAAGAATAAGTTTACATAGAGCAACCTGAAGGATTTCAACTATCAAAAGATTAGAATATGGTATGTAGACTCAAGAAGGCATTCTATGGTCTCAAACAAGTGCCTAGGGCATGGTATGCAAGGTTGGACAAATACCTACACCAATGAGGTTTCAAGAAGGGGATTGTTGATAACAATCTTTATATCAAGACTGTGTGTGATGACATGTTGACAGTTGTAGTATATGTTGATGATATTATCTTTGGTGGAAATAAGGAGAACTATGCAAGATGTTTGCTAAAGAGATGTAAAAATAATTTGAGATGTCTATGATTGGTGATCTTTCATTTTTCCTTGGGGTTCAAATTGCTCAATCAGATAAGGGTATGTTTATTTTACAAACTAAGTATGTCAAGGAGATGTTGAAAAAGTTTGGTATGGATGATTGCAAACCTATGAGCACACCTATGGTTATAGGCTGTCATCTAAGCAAGGATGGCGATTCACCTCAAGCTGATCAGATTTTTTATATATCCATTATTGGAAGCTTATTATACTTGACTACTTCTAGGCCAGATATTATGCAAGCAGTTTGTATGGTGGTTAGATTTCAGGCTGATCCAAAAGAAAATCATGTAAAGGATGTTAAAAGGAATTTTAGATATTTGAAGAGCATATTGGACTATGGATTGTGGTATAAGAAGGGAAATGATTTCTCTTTGACAACATATACATATGTAGATTGGGCAGGCAACACTAATGACATGAAGAGAACAAGTGGTGGAGCCTTCTTTCTAGGAGGTAGATTAGTTTCATGGTTAAGCAAAAAGCAAGATTCAGTTACCTTATCAATAGCATAAGTAGAATACATTGTAGCAGCAACTTGTTATACTCAGGTTTTGTGGATGAAGCATACATTGAAGGATATAGGAGTTGTATATGATGAGCCCATTTCAATTTTGTGTGATAATACAAGTGCAATTAACATATCAAAGAATCCAACGATGCATTCAAGAACCAAGCATATATCTATTAAGTATCACTTTTTAAGAGTTAAAAGGTTGCTGATCAAGAGGTGAAATTGGAATATGTGCCTACAAAGGATCAGATTACAGTTATCTTTACAAAACCCCTTCCTAAAGACACATTTGAGTATTTAAGGCAAAAGTTGGGAGTGATATCACTCTCATCATTTTAGTAAAGTTTATGATGAAGCATTTATCCAGGGGAGAAACACAAGGCATATCCTTCATCCCTGTTTGGATAGTGGCTACCTCTTAGGAGGAGCAGGTAGAAAGAAGACAACTTGGATGATCAAAGTTTGGTGTGACATGGTGAGGAAAAGCATTACAGTTAGGGCAATCTTGTCTTGATAGTTTCAAATTGCAGTAAGGAAAGAAGTTGGTTACCTTCCTTTGCCATTGATGCTAAAGGGGGAGAGATAGAGTAAGGGGGAGAGATTGCAAAAGAGATAAAGTAAGATTAGAGATAGAGATAAATTATGTTTGTGTTGCCATCAATGACAAAGGGGGAGATTGTTGGAAGTTTTATCATTGATGTCAAAGGTCCATACACATATTGTCATTGATGTCAAAAGGAAGTTCAAAGATGAAGATGACAAAGAAAAGATGTTAAGACATGAATGATTTCTGCCTAAAGTATCAACAAAAGTTGGTTCGTAGGTTTTTTGGTGATCATCAAAGTTTGGGGTTTCAGCCTTACCCCTTCTCCAAGTTGAGGAAATAAGGACTAGAGTGGAAAGCCTGATCACGAAGCTTTGACAACTTGTGAGTATTAGTCTTTGTATCAGGAGTCAGAGGGTGGAGATGTTCCTTGTCAAATTCAAATGAGAAGATGTTACTTAGAAAGCCTGATGTGCGAACTCCAATATATACTAAGTTACCAGCAGTCAGAGGGTGGAAATATTCCTTGTTGAATTCAAATGAGAAGATGTTACTTAGAAAGCTTGGTGCGTGAACTTCAATATATGCTAAGTGATCGAGGGTCAGAGGGTGGAGCTTCTCTTTGATAAATTCAAAATAGGAAGTGGTAGATAGGAATCCTGTTGCCCAATAAGGAAGGTGATAGACAGGAAGCCCGTCGCCCAATAAGGAAGGTGATAGACAGGAATCCCATCGCCTGATAGCCTAGATCTTCATAGCTCTACTAAGGAAGAATCCAACAGGACCGGAGGAGACCCTCTAAGGCCTTCAAAGAGGAAGGCAGAAGACTGGAAGCCCAATCTTTGACACTCTGTAAGTTTAATTAATGCAAAAGGAAAAGATTTAAATATCCTAGTTAAGGCCGACTTGATAAAGATAGTTTAACAACTAGTGTATTCGAAGATTTAAATATATATTTAGCCAACTTGGAAACATAGATCAGAAAGTTAAATGTTGGCACCATTACTATAGTGTGTGGATTGTTCAGGTTTGGGTCCTGACCTATCTTTTGGGTTGACCTAAGTAAGTGTAAATTGGGCCCTATTTCAAGTGTGTAGACATTAGAATTTTAATTTGGGCCCGATCCTTTTCACATTGAAATTCAAAAAATACTGTTGTCAACCTTGGAGAATGTTAATTTTGTAAGGAAAGCAGAGGTGCGGAATACAGCTTCCCTAATGTTAATTCAAAGGGGATAATGCAGACAGGTAAATTTCAATTCAAAAACTACAGATAAACACACCAGAAAAATAGAATAAACATTTCAGACAACAAAGAATGACAACATATTTACGTGGGAAAACCCTTTCAGGTAAAAAGCCCACCACCACAAGAGAGACTATCTTTATTACAGTAAACAGAATAGTTACAATAAAGATCCCAGCTCTTTTGCTCAGGTATCGATCCTCAACAATTACACCAAACTATTTTATTTCATCTGTATATTTACAGAATAAAACTGTATAATCAAATCTCTTCATCATCAATGAAGAGCTCACCAAATCTATATATAAACCACAGTCTTCAAGAGTAAGAACCATTTTCACTTCTGCCCTAATTGCTCATTTCAACTGACTCAGCATCGCTGTCACAACCATCACGTAACTGCCTTCTGACAGTTCGCATTCCAGTGAGATGATTAATCCCACATGCATCAGACATTAGGCGTAATAGTAATATATATACACGCCCAAAAGAATATAGACTATCGACACATATGTCAACAAAACCAACGGGTTTACCATTCACCGTCCATCGAAAAGATACTGGCAGTCGGAGAGATATCTCTGAACTTTACTGATGATAATTTTCTTATGAATGTCCAAACATTCAATCTCCATCAATTAAACCATTGAACGTGTGGAATCATTGAACCATCAGTTGAACCATTGAACCTCAAACCAATGGTTGAACCATTGAACCTATGGAAACAATGAACAGTTCACTGAACCATTGAACTTGTGGAACCACCGAACAGTTCAATGAACCATTGAACCCGAGTTTCGACATTGAACCTTGAACCCGATGAACAGTTCAATGAACCATTGAACCCGATGAACAGTTCAAGCCTTCAATGAAGTAACCAATGGATAGCGATTGAACCCTTGAACCAGATGAACCAAGTTTAAGAGTTCGCCAATAGTTCAACTTTTGCTGATTGAACGATGAACAAGAAACATGAAAGAAAAAAGGTTCCAAGCAGTAATTTGAGACATTAAGTCTCTTCAAATTCAACCTTGGAGAATGTTATTGTTGTGCCTAGCTGACATGGGAATTCTTTTTCTACGGAAGGATATATAAGGAAGATTAGTTTTTGCAATTGCTAGTATCAATGTCAGTGTGCATGTGTGCCTAAAAGCAAAAAAAATTAATGTGTTTGCAAGTGTGAATGAGAAGTGAAATACATCAAACGATCAGACGTGAATAGAGAAGTGAAGTTGAAGTGTGTGAAGAGTATGAATTGAAGATCTTGTGTTTTCTCAGTTTTGTGTAAGTACTGAATGTTCTTTACTATTGTTTCAGTGTGCTAAGTTGTAGCTCAAATTATGCGTGGGGGTTGAAGACTCCAATAGGTTGGAGCCTATTGTTGAGTTGTAGCTCAGTTTCTATGGGAGATTGGAGCCTCAAATAGGTTGGAGCCTATAGCTGGGTTGAAGCTCAGTTTGCTTTGAGATTGAAGTCTTTGGTAGGTTGAAGCCTACAGATTTGTAAAAAGGATTGCAGTCCTTCTCATGTTGAAAGTCCTGTGGGTTGAAGCCTACAAAATATTATAATTCACTATTTAATTTTTGTGAGGCTGTATTTGGTTAGTAGATCTATGAATCTGGCTCACCATGGTTTTTCCCATCTTGGGTTTCCATATAAATCTGGTGTTATGGTCTCTTGTGTGGATGTGTGGTTTTTCTTATGCTTGCAGAGTTCTTTCATATTCTGATTGATGTAGTAGAGATCTTGTTGTTATAGTAGAATTGTTTTAAAAAGTGGCATATATTGATTCACCCCCCTCTCAGCATATCATTGTGTTCTAATAGATTATTCTTCGCATCTAAAATAAATTCTTTTGATATGATAATACAAATAAATTCATATTCTTAGCAGATAGAATCTTTCTATTTAAATAAAATAAGATAATTTCTTTACATATTTTTCTTTAATTAAACAAGATAAAATACTTATTTATTATGTAAAATAAAAACAAATAAAAAAGAATGATTATAAAACTAACCATAGAGGATTTAGTTTCTAAGAAAAAAATTTTTAGCTTCTAATTTAAATGTTTAAAGATTGGATAGAGTGAATTTTTTTAATTTCTAAGTAAATCATATCATATGATCCATGAAGTGATTCAATTCATAATTAAAAAAAGAAAGGATTCCTTAATAAATATATATACAAAGATTATTTGTACTTGTTTTAATAGCTCACATAATTATAGCTATGTTTTTATTTACTCTAAATTTAGACATAACATATTGAAATCAATATTGACAACTATATTACCACCACCAAATTTCATATTAAACTACTCAAAATTATATGATAATCAACTAGATCTACAACAACTATAGCACCATTAACTGAGAAACAAATCTATTTTATGCATACTCAGATTTAGACACCTTGTTTGGAGGAAAAGACAAGCACTTTAATTAGCATCTACAGGAAGATCTTTGCAAATTGAAAAAGAAGGTTCTAAAGCATTAAAAAAATATCTCTAATAAACAACATTATATTCAAATGCTAAGAAAGAAAAGTATTGATTTGAAAAAGAGGAGAATACAAGCGCCACAAAGCATGCAAAACAGAGGTATTTCCTAGGTGTTAAATAGGAGTCTACATTCATTGTTGAGGTGCCTTGAATAGACAGGGATGGGTGAGTTGAAAAGTATTATCATTAGTTTTAAAAGAGTACTATGAATGGCATAGCAATAGGAAGATTTAAAAACTACTCAATCTGAGTTATAGAGGAAGGCGTCTTGAAGGAGGAATGAGGCACCGAGGAAGAAACAGTTAAAGACATTAAATAAAAAATAACCTCAAGAAATCTAATAACAAAAAAAAAGAGTTCATTATTAATAATGAAGCGCTTGAAGATCTTATATGCTAAATTCCATTTAAACATGGCACACGGAGTTGGTTTACTGGTACAAACAAAACAAAAGGGTTCATTGAAAACTATCAAGGATAAGATCCAGGTTCTGTATAAAGAGAGGGTTTATACATAATAACTCACAGTCAGGGAAGGTGCTATGAAGGGTCTAAATAATGCACAGTAATATAAAAAATCAAATACAAATAAACCACTCAAATTCATTGCTCAAAAGTTTATTATTTTTCTTTTAGATAATACACATGTAAAATTGATTTCAATCAAAACTATCCTGCATAGGTAACTTATTTAAAATCCATTGCAAAGATCCAAAGAACAAATTTGCTTAGATGACCACATCTATTGAAATGCATAGACAATATCAAACCAAAGCAATATCCATACAACTTCATTGAAGAAATAAAACATACTTGGACTCTTGGCTTTTCTTCTCTTTCCCGCTTTTTCCTATTTTTTCCTATCCAAGAAAAATCTGGAAATGAAAAGTTTTTCCTCACCTGAAAGTTCTCCTCTCTTCTATACACCAAGTGGTGGATATCCATTTCTCCCAAACTCCATTTTATGGATTCCAATTCTCTACCCTCTCAAAGAATGCATGCTTAAATTAATTAGAAAAGACAATAAATTCCCATAACTCCACTCTCTCCAAAATTATCCAATTTTTAAACTCTCCAAGATTTTCAATAAATTTGTAACTACCTCTTGTGGCCAAAATAGAATCCATTAACTCAAACAAAAATTAATAAAGCATTTAAATAATATTTCTAGAGATATTAAAATATCTTAAAATAATTCAAAATTATATATATAGTGACTAGATATTTACTTAGTCTATTCTAGTCTATTCTGTAAATAAATTATTCTAGAATGCAATGCAATGTTTAATATATAGGAATCTATGTGGTGTGTGCAAATTCACTTCATCACATTTCTCCTTCGGTTAGCTAAACACCATCTGCCTTGACAATACTCTCCCTCCGTTGAGAGAGTGTTCCTGTCATAAGGTATATGTGCATGGAAATGGAGGACCAAAAGGGGGTCATAAGTGGCCAACTTTTTTTCTAAAATCAATAAAAACTAATCTTGGATGAGAAATTGAAGATAGCCATGCTCAAAATTAGAAGATGTGATAAGAACAAGATTTGTAGTGCTTGGAATCCAGTTTCTAGACTACTATTTTTTTCTAAAAATGGTGGAGATTAAGAGGTTCAAATAGGGAGTACACAAAGTACTCCTATTTTTGTTAGAAAAATATAACATAGTGTCTAGTGTGCTCCCCCTAAAATGTTGACTTTTTAAAAATATTTCACAAATTGCTTCGGTGGAAAATTAGTTAACTTCATGTAGTTTATGCTTGATTTTTCTATTAATTTTTTAATGAATATATGAATTTTCAAAGTGGACGCATCTTAAAAATGAAAATTTGAGCATGCTCCCCCCTAATGTTTTTGAAAACTAATCAAAAATCATTTTTTCAATACGTATATAATAGAGTCTAGAATCTAAAAATTCTCTCTCTCTCTCTCTCTCTATCAATATTAATATCTCCCTATCTATATCCCACCTCTCTCTCCCCTCCATCTCTCCCTCTCTCTATATCTCTCAATCCCCCCTCTCTCATTGTCTCTCTCCCCTTGTCTCTTTCCCCCTCTGTATCTCTCCCTCTATATCCCCAAGTCTCTATCTACCCTCCCCCACCTCTCTCTCTATCAATCTCTCCCTCCCTAAATCCCCACCTCTCTCCCATATATCTCTCTATATCCCTCCATCTCTCTATATCTCTCAAACTCCCCCTCTCTCTCCCTATCTCTCTCCCCTATCTCTCTCCCCCTCTCTATCCCTCCTTCTCTATCCCTATCTCTCTATCTCCCCTCTCAACATCTCTCTGTCTCTAACTCCCCATCTCCCCATCTCCCCATCTCTATCCCTATCTCTCTATCTCCCCTCTCCCCCATCTCTCCATCTCTCTCCCTGTCTTTATAGTCATACAATGAAATTTAATAGATTCCAAAAGACCAAAAATTTAATTTGCACAACATAAGTGTTTGATCACCATATAAAACTATAAACTCTCTCTCTCTCTCTCTCTATATATATATATATATATCTATCCCCCTTCTCCCCCCTCTTGTTATCTCTATATCTTTCTCTCCCTTGCCCTCTCTCTCCCACATCTTTTTCCCCCCTCTCCTCCCCCTCTCTCTCCCTCTATTTATCTCTCCCTCTCCCCCTCTCTCTATGTTGCTTGACCATATAATACCTTGTTGCTTTTTTTATGTGAAAAATAGGACAAAACACGAGCGTGTTTTGTCTTGTTTGGACCAAAAAGTGGTTTGGCCACTTTTTGGTCCCCATCTCCATGCACACTATTATTTCTCAAATCTGCATGCATTGAATCCTAAAGGTTTTCCACTTCTTATGTTCAGAATTTAAGAAGAGACTTGGCCAACAGAGTGGGAGATTGTTTCAACAAGGTGGGAAACCATCCACACTTATTTCCCCTGCACTTCAGGTTCTACTGCACTTGGGGGTATTCCCTTACTCACAACCAAATGGTTTGTCTTTGACTTACTTCAGGCAAAATGTTCTCATGTATGCACCAAGATTTTCAAGATAATGAAAGGAAGCAAGGTAAGCAGAAACAATTTCCTACACCAATCTAATGAGGGAAAGTAGTGCAAATTTTTTCTTAGATCTTTATAGTTATAGTTATGTTTCACATTAATAGAGAGATTAACACGCATTCACAAACAAGTATAAATGCAATGACACAAGATATACATGGGGAAAACCCTTTTGGGTGAAAAACCCCACACTCCAAAACCTGCACAATGTATTATCAAATCTAAAGGAGATTACAACTCACTTGCAATGCAAGTTCTTCCAGGAGTTGTCACAATGTCAAATCTAGAGTAATTCTGGTAGCATAATGATACCGAAAAATGAACCATACAACTCCAACTCCAAGCACCTGTATATATAGAGAAGTACTACGAATGGAGGAAGCTTCTAGAGCAAGTCAACATAGGAATCTCATCCAAATCCATGTGGCCCAATTTCCAAGGCCATAAAATATGCGTATGACACTTGTAAGAGATTCTCTTTCATCCCTTACAACCCCCCAACTTGGGTGCCCCAAATTTGCCTAATTAAGATATGATAGATGCTATTACAATGTCATAAAATCTGTTATATATGACAACTCTTACAACTGTAAGAGAATCTGTCATAATTGACTATTAATAGTAGATTCTCTTACAACCTGTCATAGTCAAACTTGGGTGCCTACTTCCTTCATGCAAGATGCTTTTTGACACTTGTCTTCACCTGTCATAGGATCTTCTATTTTTGGCTCTTACATGTGATAGATTCTATCATAGGAATCTGTCATAACTCTTACGTTTCATAAACCTCTTACAACACCCAAAAGATGCCGACACATGGCAAAAGTCTTCTAACACAAAGTGGGATGTGTATCTCCTCATATGAGGACAAAAATACACTTAGTCACCTTCCATGTAGGATGACACATCACCGTGCCAACTCCCACAAAGTGACAAAATAAGATTTGCATACAAATTACAATAATATGCAAAAATAAATATACAATTAAATAATAAATACTAGGAACTTGCAAAGGTTGAGACACCTTAATTCCCAACATTCTCCCACTTGTTGAACACCTTTCAAGAGCCAATAGAATGACAAGATTTAACTGCTAGAGGCCAAGAGGCCCATAGACTCCAAACACCATCCGAACTTCTATGTACTCACTGGCTTCGTCAAGGAATCTGCAACATTCACCAAAGTATCAACCTTATCCAAATTCATTTTCCCATCCTCTACCCTATCACATACAAAGTGGTACTGCACCTCAATGTGCTTGGTCCTCGCATGGAAAGTAGGATTCTTCACCAAACATATGGCACTCTGGCTATCACAAGAAATGGTAATCTTCCTTGCATCAAACCCAATGTCAAAACATAATCTCTTAAGACAAATGGCTTCCTTACAAGCATGAGTAGCTGCCATGTACTCTACTTTAGTCATGGACAAAGTGACCACAGGTTGCCGCTTACTCATCCAACTAATAGCACCACAGAACATAGTGAACACATAAGCATTGGTGGATCTCCTGCTATCAATATCACCTACCCAATTTGAATCCACAAATCCACAAATGCTCACAGACTGCTGAGAACCAGTAGGATAACCATGATAGCACAAGGCATACTCAGAAGTACCCCGTAGATATCTGAAAACTCTCTTTACCACTTCCCAATGTATCCGTTTAGAATTAGCCATGATTCGGCTAAGGACTCCCACTACTTGGGCAATGTCTAGTCTTGTACAGACCATTGCATACATCAAACTCCCAACTGCACTAGCATAAGGTACTCTACTCATATCCTTCATCTCAGAAGGAGACTTCAGACAATCTGCAACATATAACTTTGTCCCCATTGTAACAAGAGCAGTCAAAGGTCTACAATCTGCCATGCTGAATCTCTCCAACATGCTCTTCACATACTTACTCTAGCTTAACCAAAGTTTTCTATTTGCTCTGTCTCTTCTGATCTCCATCCCAAGAATGTACTTGACTGCCCCTAAATTTTTCATTTCAAACTGTGCTGACAACTGAGACTTCAAATCAAAAATCAAACCTTTACCATTCCCAATTAGCAACGTATCATCGACATACATTGCTATAATGAGAATGCAATCATTATCAAACTTGAAGTAAATACAATGATCTAATTTCGATCTTAGAAATCCAATACTCAACACAAAGGCATCAAACTTTTGGTACCACATCCTAGGAGACTGCTTAAGACCATACAAAGACTTTTTCAACTTGCAAACCAGATTTTCTTTACCTTTCACAATGTAGTGCTCTGACTGTGACATATAAATCTCTTCCTCCAAGTCACCATGAAGGAATGTTGTCTTCACATCCATCTGCTCCACCTCTAAATCATACGCTGCTACAAGAGATAACAAGAACCGAATAGATGTCAGCTTTGCAAGTAGAGAGAAAATCTCACCATAATCAATTCCCTCCACTTGTGAATACCCCTTTACGACCAACCTTGCCTTATATTTCTCAATGCTGCCATCTAAACCAAACTTTTTCTTAAACACCCATTTGCATCCAATAGGATTTCTTCCTTCCGACAAAGCTACCAAGTCCCAAGTATTATTCTTTTCCAAAGAAGCCATCTCTTCTTCCATGGCCTCCTTCTAGGATCCTGCATCTTTCATACACATAGCGTCCCTTATGGTCCTAGGCTCATCAACATTAGAAATCAAAGCAAAAATACAACTGGAATCATGTAACGAATAACCAAACCTTTCAAGCTGTCACCTTATTCTCGTGTCACCTTATTCTCGTGGACCTCCTGAGAAGTTGAGGTTGAGGTTCCTCATCTTCTTCTTCTGAACTTTTAGAGCTGCTAGAGCTCTCCTCATCGTCAGATCCAACTGGTGTTTTCGGTTCAACTTTCTCAGGGGTGGGAGGAAGTTGAATCGTACCATCTTTCTTTTCTTCTTGCTCTAGCTATAGAGCAACAAGAGAAGGATTGAGCTCTTTCAAGATCACACTTATGCTATACAGAACTCTTTCAGCCACTGGATCCCATAGCTTGTACCCTTTGACACCGATACCATAACCAATGAGGATACATTTAATTGCCTTGTTCTCCAACTTAGACCTCTTCTCCTTAGGCACATGTGCATATGCCTCACAACCAAATACTCGTGTCTTAACGAAGGCTTCTTACCAAACCATGCCTCCATATGGGTCTTGTTAATGAGTGCCAATGTAGGAGACCTGTTAACCAGGTAACAAGCAGTGGCAACAGCTTCAACCCAAAACTTTTGTTCTAGGCCAGCTCCAATTAACATGCTCCTAGCCCTCTCCATCAATGTTCTATTCATTCTTTCTGCAACTCCATTTTGTTGAGGAGTATACAGAGTTATCTTATGCCTCTCAATACCTTGTTCTTTACAAAACTTGTCAAAATCTGCTGATAAAAACTCACCACCATTATCAGTTCTCAAACATTTAATCTTTATGTCTTTCTAATTCTCTACAAGAGCTTTGAACTCTTTGAATCTTTCAAAGACTTCAGATTTACTCCTAAGGAAATGTACCCATGTCCTTCTACTGTAGTCATCAATAAATGAAAGAAAATACACAGATTTTAGAATCCAAGGAACATTAATAGGACCAAAAACATCAGAGTGAACTAGATCCAACACCTTAGAAGATTTATGAGAACTATGGTAAAACTGAACACGATTTTGTTTTCCATATATGCAGTGTTCCCAGAAATTGAACTCAAGGTTACAATCATCCATACCCTCAACAAGTTTTTTATTTTTCAGGGTCCTCATACCCTTTTCACCAATATGGCCAAGCCTTTGGTGCCACAACATTGTTTTCTCAACAAGAAGTTTCATTTCCATAGAATGAGCACCCTTGGGTACCCAGAATGCATGACCATCGGAAGTAGATGCAACCGTCTTTTTGGCTACTAGTTCTGATGGTGAGGATGAATAATTTGAAGCTCTCTTCTTTGAAACAGAGGCACTATTGCACTGAACCTTGCATGCATTAAGCTAAAATAGAGTGCTAATCCGAACACCCTTAGCCAAAAGCATAGCTCCTCTTGTCATCTTGCATCCTCCATTCAAGAAATCAACTTGCAAACCCACATCATTTAGTTTGCTTACCGATAACATGTTTTGGCCAACCCAAGGATATGCAATACACCATTGATCCCCTTCACTTGACCATCAGGGAATTTGATCAGGACTCTTCCACGACCAACTATTTCCAGGCGAGAGTCATCACCCAGGTACACCTTCCCACCATCGAACTCTCCATACTTCAAAAACTAGTTTCTGTGGGATGTCATATGAAATGATGCACTAGAATCAATTAACCACACATCCTCAGATGCATGTGTTGCCAAGGCAGTGACAAATGCTTCTTCATTATCTTGAGAGGACTTGTTGGAGTTAGAATCATGGTTTTTCTTCTTCTTCTTTTTCTCCTCCTTGCAATCCTTGTGGAAATGACTAGGTTTGCCACGGTTCCAACATAAGGCCTTGGACTTTCTAGGAGACTTTGATCTCCCATGGGATTTGGATCTTCCTTTGTCTTCTTTCTTCTTGTCCTTCTTTCCTTTTTTCTTGGACCTACCACAAACCGTAAGAGCCTCCTTAGTTGTTTCAGAAGAATTTCTCTACATTTCTTTAGACAATAGTGAAGAAACCACTTCATCCATCTTGAAGGTGGTAGTGGTGCTCCCAATGACCATCACAAGGTGGTCCCACAAATCTAGTAAAGAACACAACAATGTCATGCAATGATCCTCCTTCTTCATCTTCACACCAATAGAGGTCAACTGAGCAACAAACATATTAAAAGAATTGAGATGATCTACCATAGATCCTCCATCTTCCATACTTAGAGAGTACAACTTCTTTCTTAGGAATAGCTTGTTTACCAAGGGCTTAGCCTGATAAACATCACCAAGCTTCTTCCACAACTCTTTTCCAGTTTTCTCCTCGTGGATGTTTAGGAGCACAAAATCAGCCAAACAGAGCCTTATGAGACCCTTGGCCTTCTGATCCATCTGATCCCAATCTTCTTTTTTCATGATCTGGGGTTTGGTGTTGGATGTCATGAACCATAAATCTCTATCCACCAGCATATCCTCCATCTTGAGTTTCCACAACTCAAAGTTGCCTCCATTGAATTTTTTGATCTCGAATCTCCCATATGTGCTTGCCATATTCTTAGTGCAACAAGATCACAAAAATGTTCTGCAAGACTTCCACTCAATTGAAGATTAGTACAAAAAACCCTCTACCCAACAGCTAGGACCAAAACTGACTAGGCTCTAATACCAACTGAAAGGAAGCAAGCAGAAATAACTTCCTACACCAATATAATGAGGGAAAGTAGTGCAGATTTTTTCTTAGATCTTTACAGTTACAGTTATGTTTCACATTAACAGATAGATTAACACGTGCATTCACAAACAAGTATAAATGCAATGACACAAGATATACGTGGGGAAAACCCTTTCTGGTGAAAAACCCCACATTCCAAAACCTGTACAATGTATTGTCAAATCTGAAGGAAATTACAACACACTTGTAATGCAAGTTCTTCTAGGAGTTGTCACAATGTCAAATCGGGAGTAATTTTGGTAGCATAACGATACCTGCAAATGAACCATACAACTTCAACTCTAAGCACCTATATATATAGAGAAGTACTATGAATGGAGGAAGCTTCTAGAGCAAGTCAACATAGGAATTTCGTCCAAATCCATGTGACCCAATTTCCAAGGCCATAAAACATGCGTATGACACTTGTAAGAGACTCTCTTTCATCCCTTACAATCCCCCAACTTGGGCACCCCAAATTTGCCCAATTAAGGTATGACAAATGCTCTTACAATGTCATAAAATTTGTCATATATGACAACTCTTACAACTGTTAGAGAATCTGTCATAATTGACTATTAATAGCAGTTTCTCTTACAACCTATCATAGTCAAACTTGAGCATCTACTTCCTTCATGCAAGATGCTTTTTGACACTTGTCTTAACCTGTCATAGGATCTTCTATTTCTGGCTCGTACATGTCATATATTCTGTCATAGGAATCTATCATAACTCTTACGCGTCATAAACCTCTTACAACACCCAAAAGATGCCGACACATGGCAAAAGTCTTCTACCACAAAGTGGGACACCTATCTCCTCATATGAGGACAAAAATACACTTATTCACCTTCCATGTAGGATGACACATCACCGTGCCAACTCCAACAAAGTGACAAAATAAGATTTGCATATAAATTACAATAATAGGCAAAAATAAATATACAATTAAATAATAAATTCTAGGAACTTGCAAAGGTTGAGACACCTTGATTCCCCACATATAACTCCTAGACTGGAAACATTCTTGGATTACCTTCTCTGTTTTACTCTGAGAACATGCACTAAGATACTTAAACTACAACAACTAGGAGAATGAACCAATAGGTATTTTTGACCAATGAATTTTTGAACCTTTCAGGAAAACAAAACTCCAGGCTGGTGTTTTATCAGGGCAACAGAGTCAAAACCCCTTCCTACAAATGTTTCCTTTATAACAACAAAACTTAAAATTTAGAGGGCTGACTTATATCATTGCCTTGCAGTGACATACCCAAGAAAAAGTATTGCTTGCAATTCTTCTTCAATAATCCCTAATGCAATACATCACTTCCTATATTTTTCTCAAAGCATATTTAATCTAATCCTTGACTAGAAGTAGTAAGCAAAACATTCACTAAAACAAATGTGCATAAGTGAAATCTAGAACCCTTGATTCATTCATTCATAAAAGAAATGCATACATTCAAGGAGACAATTGCATGAAATACACACATAAAATGTTACTCATATAATTCAATCTAAATTAAAATTGCCATATAGAAACTTTATTCATTTATAGAACAAGGCTTGCTCTATACAACCTTAAATTCAAAATGCTTCCTCGTACAGAGAGTTGCTTACCAAAATGTAGACAACTTTTGTCTATAGCCCAGAACTCTTTTTATTCTATATCTCCCTTTTTTATATCTCTACCTCTATTTCTATATCTCTACCTATATGTATATCCAATACAATGGTATAGGGCCCTTTATATAGACAATTGCTTATGTCAACTAGAAATCTCACCCCAATTTTCACATTTAATGATTACATGTGGAATTTTTTCATTCCTTCTTTTGATTGGCAAAGCATAAAACTGATTCTCCTTTCCAACAAACTAAAGTCGACGCCATCCCATCAACTGTATTATAGAATGTTTTGGATGATTGCAGAGTTTTCAGGGTATGACTTCCTTCACTTTATCATGGGTTGAGATGATAGGCTGCTGGGGAGGCAATGGGACTTCGTATCTTTCAATCTCCAATTACTAAATACCATATATCTAGGAGTTGTCAAGAGAAGCATGAGCATTTGGGGTAGAGGATGACTGACTCCTATCCTTGTCTTCATGAGGACTTCTTTCAATCTGTCAATAGAAGCTCTCTTCACCACCAATTAGGCAATCCAGGCATGGCATTCCTCTTCAACTAAGTTTCTTGATGAAGGTCATCAAAGAGAGACAAGGGGAGAGGGATGAATGATGCCTCTCTACCTAAACACCCAAATTCTGGATCTAGCTGGGGTCGTTAGAACTTCATCCAATTGGCTCAACTCAGGAAGCAACTTCCTGTAGTCAGAGTTTCTAACCAATATTTGACTTTCCCTGTAAGAATGCATTCATGCAACTATGGTTTTGGGAAAGTAGCAAGATTGTGGAAGCCAGAAACACTCATTCTTACCTATGCCTCCTATTCCTAGTCCTGAATTTGCTCTATTCCTTAATTTGGAAAGAACAAATCTGTAACCAAGAAAACAAAGGCATATCCTTTTGGGAAATGCATTGAAAAATACAAGGAAAAAATCTCTGCTCAAGATCCATGACAAAGAATTGATGGGGACAACTTGTGTGAAGGCACCCATTTATAGGAAAAATGAATTGAATTGATCTCCATTTCCATCAATCGGCATGATTTCATCTTAGGTGTCTATAGGTTTTACACACTCGAATTTATTGTTGGAAATGCTCGAAAATCGCATCATGATCACTAAAGCACAAAATGACAGCCCAAGACGTTTAATTTCCCACGAGCAACAGATAGCTGGAGTAATCACAAAAATATATTCAAAAATTAGGATCATCCGAAGCATGTTTCTTGTCAAATCACAACTCAACCAGACTATTTGCATGTGAAATTCTACATTTGAATTTAGGTCATTGATTGAAACCACATTAGAATGAGATCAATAGTTAAAAATCCATCAAGTTTTGCCATGAAGTCACCATCCAATCAAAACATGCCAACAATGCATGTTTCACACACATGTCACCTTATCTCACCATCGTGGGCCTTGAGGGACCCATGCTACTTCTTCTATGCTCACGTGCTGGGCACCAACTTCATTCTCCCCAGGATGGGACCCGACAACCACTAAACATTGTTGAACACACCAAGATATCGAGAGGGGGGTGAATCAATATCCAATCAAACTTCAAATCCTCCGGAGCAGATTAAAACTTAAACATCACAACATTAACATAAATATAAAAGATGAGCACAATGCACATCAACACATAACACCAGATATACATGGAAAACCCTAAGAGAGGAAAAACCACGGTGAGGATTAACTCACAATATATGAAGCTCACTACTTATAAAAATTACAACTTTGTTTTAGGGCTACAACCCAAGGAAGCTACTCCTCCATCCCGACTTTGTGTTAGGGTCACTCCCAAGGAAGCTACTACTCCCTGAATACTTTTTTTTAGGGCTATAACCCAAGGAAGCATCTACTCCTTGAACTGAGAATGAACTCAAAAGAATTACAGTATGACAGTCCTTCTACTACCTAAAAACTGACATTGAAGATCACACCTTTAATGATTACAATTTTGCTTCTTATGATGATTGGATCAATTAGACACACTCTTCACTTTTCTCCTATCACAAAGATATCTTCAAGATGAATCAGAACAACCCTTATTGCTTCTGCTCTTTCTCCTTTAGTTGCACATCATGTTCATATTCTACTCTTTACACACTCATATTCTCATTTTCACAATCATACCCCACCTAGATCAACTAGGTTCACAATATATACATGATATTACATTGATTACATTACAAGTCAGCCAATACAACAAGAATATTACAATTTACAATTCAGCCAGAGATCCCACATAATGAAACATGTAGAGGACAAGCCTTAACATGAACAACACTCTACTCTAGGAGAAGAAACACACCTTGTAGACCCCAACACATGCTTAACCCAGTCCTAAACATTCTTCAAAACATCATCCTTCAAAGAATAACATCCGCACATCACACCCATTTTAAATAGGTCACCCTTAAGTAGGAACACATGAAGCTTGTAGCACATCGGTCATTTCACCTTGGCGGTACACAGTAGATTAAACATTGCTTGTGGCACACCAAATCACTAGATACTTTACAAAAGTATGCATTGAATCTCTTTGAACATATTCCCAAAATTGCATCAAGACAAATCTTCACATTCAGAAGAATGTGGAGAATTCTAACAAGTCTTCATCACCATTTTAATCTACCAAAACACAGACCAGAACTCTGTCACATATAACTTTTATTACTGAAGGTATACAGACTTTATCTGTTGGTTATAACACCTTCACAACATACTAAACTTGGATTCTGAACTGCATGACCATATATTCAAATGCATAGGAATGTGGAGCATTTTTCAAAGTAGTCTCCCAAGTAGCTTCCTATAGTAGAAATCTTCATCAACTTTTGGAGACTATAACCTTCTTGTGATTGCTCATACGTCCTTAGAAGTGCTTCTAATTCCCATCTTAATATATCTTCTTGATGCTTCTAATTCCCATCTTAATATAACTCCATACTCAATACTATAGTGACTGAGGCATGACATCCAACCATGAACATCAGTAACCACATCACATTCAATATTAGCAACATATTAGATAGCCCAAACTGAGTGAAGACAAGAGTGTTATAACTGCATCAGTGACAACCCAAACTGAGTATTGGCATTAATGATAATCACATCACACCCTTAGGTAACATATGTGCAATGGTACCATCGCACCAATGCAAGGAATATCCCTTCGCATCTTCCCACAAAGCACCCCACAATAAAACAAGGAGCAGATACCAATGACTCGACACTCATTGCACCATCACGTCTAAAACAAACCTGCCAACTAAAAGACATGCGATGTTGTGATGACTTCCAATTCATCATTAAATCTATTATGTTATCCCTTAAAAGATATTTTGCACATATGAGAACCAATAATTGAACTCAAGGGGTTGGTAAAGAATGAAGCTAAGGACATTATGTCCTCACATATGCCTGACTCTTCTTACTCAAAAATAAGGGTCCATCAGCGGCTCTAGTTGGGGATGCATGACTGATTCAGTCATGGTGAGAATCACAGATCTCCAAGATGCAGACCAAGTGCCAAATCCATTGGGCTCACCCTGTAACTCCTCAAATTAGGGATTCTCTAAATCCCTTATAGGAATTGAAGATTGACTGAAAGCTAGTTCAAATTTCTTAACATGTCTTCAATTCTAAACTAGTGGCCCAGGGCCACTGAAAACAAAACATTAGTTCTTATCTCTATCAAATACCTTGTTTTCAGCAATCAGTCCTAAAATTAATCTGAAAGTATCATGCCCACTGTCACTATAGGGAGAATACACCATCATATTTTTAATTATAGCCCATCCTGCTATATTGGTATACATATTGTAATGAGGAATCCAATAGATAGTATCAATGGGTGACAAACATAGAAAACACGCATTAGGTAAGTCAATCCCATGTCTGCAACATTTATGATTAGCAAGATTGTCTCTGCAAATTGTGGGGCTTCCTTGATATTGGTAAGTGCAATTAACATGATGAAGTTTATCTTCATCCCTTATATTTAGATCAAAATTGGAATACTGATGCAAATGCTATGACATTCCTTGTGATTCACATGTAGTCGAGAGATCAACTTCTACATAGGACACTTCCACTGGCTAATGTATACTTTGATACTCACACTCATATGATTTTTCAATTGTTATGTCAGAATCAGTTAAAGACTGTTCATATTTGCTTTGAAAGGCTTCTTCTTCTGAAATGTTCATGTGTTTACTACCAAACTCGATCAATCTTGTATGGGTTTCCCACTCATTTTCTTTATAAGAATCAGCTCTTATTTGTTCATTTTCCCCACATTCATCCTTTGAGAGGAAAAGAGACCTAAGGTACAACTCCCTCTGTTGTCTTGCACAATCTATCTGGCTGCAACGTTCCTTGACTTCTTGTAAATGATGTCGTACTTGTGCAACCAATAATTTTGCTTGATTAGCTCTCTATATCCATCCATCACATAGTTCATGTGTCCTTCTGACATCTTCCATGGCATGATACAAAAAATTGTCATGGCTTGAATCCCCAACATTAACATCCATCTGTACATCCTACAACATGAAAATTTCTATTTTCTCCTCAACTTATCTATCATGTGAACTTTGGATACCACAAGACACAACTTCATATATGTCTTTCATCTAATCACACATATTATTTACAGCCTTACTTCTCACAGGTTGGTCATAACCTTGATGCTTCTCATTATGAGATGTACTTGCAATGACACTGTTGTCAATCATATCAAGGTTGCAATCAAATTTTTGTAACTTAGCTCCATCCCTAAATAAAGGATTAAATATTTTCAACTTCAATCTACTATATCCAACATTTACAGACGTGTGCCCAATAGACATTGCATATTTCAATCTATTCCCAATATCCCTTGCAATCTTGTAAGCATGTCAAAGTGACTTAGGTTCCTTATTCCTCAACAAATAACTCATTTCTTCATCAAATGCAGCCAAATATACTGCCAGACACAATGCATCATTTGGCCTCATATAATCTAGAATGCAATTAAGCATTTTGGAGAACCTAAGGTTAAAAGATGGTACCAGCTCATTCTGATCTTTCTGGATATTCATGAATTGTGTAATTAATGAGGTCACATTGGCTCTTTCACCAAATTGTTCTAAAATGCTATTTCAAAATCAAGCCAAGATGAAATATAACATGGTGGTAATGCTGAAATCCAATCCCTAGCATCATCATTGAGTGTTTGAACAAAAAGATTCATAACATCTTCATTTTCAACCTCATAATCAGCCATTAAATCACAAAATTCTTGTAAATGCTTATTTGTTGATTCAGATGCTTTTCCACTAAACTTTGGCAAATATCTTCTAACTTCATTAGGGATAAAATTTGGGTATCCTTGGATTCCATTAAAATTCAAAGCCCTATATCTTTCAGTAATCAAGCTATTCATTGTAACATACAAATAGAATAGATTACCTGAAAGCCTGAAACAAATGTAGAGTCTCCACCTCTCCAAAAAGGAAAAAATATTAGTGAATTGTCTGGGTCATTTCCTCTAGCAAAGCCCCTCAGTATTGCTGATCAATAAAATTACCAACACAATCACGAAAACATGCAATCCCTAAAGATCAATCTCAAAGCATGCCTCGACTCTATTAAATAACTAAATTCTTCTTATGTTCCCAACAGAGTCGCCAATTATGTTGGCTCTCAAATCTGCATGCATTGAATCCTAAAGGTTTGCCACTTCTTATGTTCAGATTTCAAGAAGTGACTTGGCCAACAGAGTGGGAGATTGTTTCAACAATGTGGGAAACCATCCACACTTATCTCCCCTGCACTTCAGGTTCTGCTGCACCTAGGAGGTATTCCCTTATTCACAACCAAATGGTTTGTCTTTGACTTACTTTAGGTAGAATGTTCTCATGTATGCACCAAGATTTTTATGATAACTCCTAGACTGGCAACATTCTTGGATTACCTTCTTTGTTTTACTATGAGAAAATGCACTAAGATACTTAAACTACAACAACAACTAAGAGAATGAACCAATAGATAATTTTGACCAATGAATTTCTGAACCTTTCAGGCAAACAAAACTCTGGACTTGTGTTTTATCAAGGCAACAGAGTCAAAACCCCTTCCTACAAATGTTTTCTTTATAACAACAAAACTTAAAATTCAGAGGGCTGACTTATATCATTGCCTTGTAGTGACATACCTGTTGATGGTGGTTTTAGCACACAATAATGTAGGTATGATTGCTAGTATCACACCTCTCTTGAAAAGTATCTTACCCTAAGTAAGACTACTCCAAGGATAATATAGCCAGGTCTTAGCTTGCTTGGAATTTCTCAGTTGGATGTTCTAGCTTTGCCTACAAGGGGTCTTACATGCAATATGATAGGTTAGGATAGCAATACATGCAAACCCTTATGACTTTCAGCTGATATCATAATGTAAATGCTGCCAAAACCTAATACTAACAGTTTATCAATAAGAAAAATGCAAAAGGAGTAGGGTTTAGGGAAGTCCTAAGTGACATTTACAATGCATAGTTCACTAATGGTAGACAAATGCTCTAAATTTTAAACCACTTCCTGAGTAACCAAGCTAACTAATTGCTACATTATAGAAAATGATTGTATCTTCTATGGATTCTTAAGATTTTCAGACTGCATGCATTCATTAAATACCCAGTTAATGGCATGATTTAACTAATATAATGCAATTGAACTCAGGACAAAAATAATTAGTCCAGGCTAACTTTACAGAGCCACTTACAGTCAACAAGTAACTAAAAGTACGGACTTAGAACATTCATCAAATACCTTTAACAAACTAGTAACATTGCAAAGCATGATTAACTAATTGTAGATCATGAAGCGAAGCATGAAACCAAATAGATAACACAAATGAACAAATTCTTCGAAATGCTGCAGAAACTTGCTTTGTATTAATCTTAGATGGTTGAGTGTCAACAATCCGGTATCAAGACCGTGTTACAATGAGAGAAATAATGGGCCTTTATATAGAAGAGGCACCATACTAAGTTTTTGAATGGACGGTGGAGATTAACTCGACACAGACGGTCTAGATTACATCATATACAACAGCTATTATCCATTCCCAGATTTCCCTTTGTCTTGTAGGAAAAAGACAAAATACAACTCTTAAATACATTGAATCTAGACAATTTGGATACCCATTGAGCTATACATAGGGAAAAGCCAATTTTTAAAGCATAATAAAGATAAAATAGCGTCACATGACCTTCTAAATATAGCATTAGTCACAAGTGATGGGATTACATTTTCAATTTCAAATATTCTATTATTTTATTCATCTTCCTCTAAATCTATTTTGTCTTCTTCTGCCTTTTTATTCAAGTATGTAACCAATGCTGATAGGGCTAGATTAATATCTGACGGGTCTGGATATTTAATGTAGTTGGTTCTATAGTCCAACCGCTTGGCCTCTTTGGAAAATTTGTAGTAGACTGCCTCTCGCATTCTTTTATATTTCTTAAACTTAGCAAAAACAGCTTGGAGGTCACTGATTCTATCCAATCTGCCTACCATATTAAGTGGAGATTCCTCATAAATTATATGGTGTAGCTTTTCTTTACATTCCTGTACATTAATGGGGGCTAAATCATCCATCTCCAAAGTGAGACAACCTCTCAATGTATCATTTATTTTATAGATGGCATCCATGATTTGGTTCCTTGTAGGCTCATAAGAATCCTTTATTTCATTGAATACCTCTTTTCTCATAGTCATCTGTTTCGTCCAATCTTGAGGTTTATTCACTCTGTCCTTGGCCAGAATGCCTTCTGATAACAAAACTTCACTAGGAAGATCCAACATCTTCTTTACCCGAGGAAAGATGTGGGAGAAGTAATCTTCATAAGGCTCATAGTCTTCGTATAGTTCATCCCAAGCTCCCTTAAGATTACTGAAATCTTCATGGTATTTGGTAGAAAAATCTATTACCTCACACCCTTCATTATATACTTTGTTAAACCATTCCTGTGTTCCTACAACAATTACCTAGACATTCTCAAAGTTAACAAATTCTTCTTTGGACATCAAGGTAGGGGCAGCCTCAGATTCCTTCTCTGCACTCAATGGTTTCATCAAAAACTAAATACAAGCCATGAGTTCTTCATTCTACTGTTTCAACTACTATTTTGCGAGCTCATCCTTGTCTAATTGCTCTAGAATAGTGTTGGTGTGAACAGGGTTATCACTTAACCGGTTTACCCTTGTGTGGATAATTCATATTATTTAACTATTTACTAGTTAAATAATATTCACACATCACACATAATTCACACATGTTAAGTTAACTTAGTGAGTCTTCTAGGTGTTTCTAGTTGAGTCTAGTTGTGTGTTGAGTTGTTGATAGTTGGAGTGAGTTGTCTTATCCTCCACATGTGCAATTAGTGATCATCCTCTAATTGTCACATGTTGTAGGAATATCTCCACTTTCCACTCCACCTTTCACTCCACCTTTCTAGCTCTCACCTTGCCTTCATAAGCAAGGCTTTCTTCATGTATTGTAATCTCTTGTAATCTAGCTATCTTTTGCATTCAATGATAGAATAGCATTATTCTCTCATTTGATCTCTCTTGTGCTTTCATGAAGTCCTAGATCCTGGGTGGCTCCAATCATAGCCAACTCTAACATGGTATCAGAGCCCTTGGAAGAATCACTTTGTGTTAGTCATTTTTTGAGAGATCTTGAGTGCAATTCATGGTGGATCTTGATAGTTGAGTATGTTCTTCTCTTGCATCAAATGATGATCTGGAGAATCAGAGACTTGATGGAAATACCAGATTTGTGAGGGTTTCCTCTTTGTAGCCTTGTATTGTAGGTTCAAATTGGAGCATGCTGCTACAAATCTAAGCACACCATTGTGTTTAGGAGGTCTACGATAGTCAAGATCAGCTTTTGTTTCGTCTAAATCAGACACCAAAGGCCAAATCTATAGCATTTTCAATCTAGGGGATAGATACCTGATCCGAGAGGCACCTACAATTTCAAAGCAGTTTGGACAAAAATTGACCCTGTCATCGTGCTCAGGACGCTGGAAAACCTATAAATCGACTATAAAATCCCCCAAATCAGATGAAGTTGGACTGAGAGGCAAAATTTTTTTACCCGATTCTGACGTACAGAATCGTAGGTGGAATATTCTGCAACGTGAAAATCTTTGTACTGCATCAGCACTATGCAGGCATATGGAAGTTGGGCAATTATCCATCGGTAAAGGAAATATTCTGCAATTGAAATTTTATTTCTAAAGTTTCATTTCTGCGGATATTTTGATTTTTTTGCAAGGTACCCCGTACCCGCTATCTGCAGATTGCAGATCCAGTCCTCCTCGGTACCATTGACTAGTAGGGCACCATAAAGGCACAAACCCCTACTGGCCAGCACCTACATCGGTGGCCTATACATCTCGGCTAGTGGACGAATCAGAATCTTAGGCAAGTTTCAAATCTGCGGTGGCTCTGCAACTATCCGCCTGGCTAATACCCCTCAAACGGTCAAATCAAAGCGACCAACGGGTAATAAAATCACATTGGAAGTGTTTGGAGGTATAGAGACTCCTGGCGACCACAGATCAGAGTCAACCACATCACACCAACCCCAAGATTGTTATTGCCCATCGGTCTCTATATATTCTTAGCGACAATCTTATCCTGTAGGCAGTACTATCTAGCGGTCTATAGATTCGGTGGGAACATAGTCACCGCCACCAAATCTTAGTAGAATCTATTTATCAGATCAGACAGTGATCTCTACACTAATTGAAACTCACGGGCACATTCAAACCATCAAAACCATCGACGGATATGCCTGTTGGTGTATTCCTCAGACTAGATCCGACGTTCATTTAACTTCCTGGCAGGCCATATTCTCACAGTCGGCATCTTATTTGCAGTCATATAAACTTTTGGCAGCTAATTCTCCAACAGTCCTGTTGGTAGTCATATAAATAGTCTCCGGTGGTCTAAATCTTACTGGTGGTCTATAAGCTTGCACCCGACAGTCTTTAATCCAACAAATCTCGATCGGCAATCTTCACTGACAGCAGCCTTGTTAAATCCAGTGACCAATCCTTTGCAGTGGATTTCAAACATCTGATACCGGCAGATCTTCATCATAACCCGTCATTTCAAACTCTAGCTATTTGTCTGAGGCAATGGTCTATCAAACTATCCATGGACGACTGGCCTTTACCACCTCGTGGTAGGTCTTTTAAACCATCTGCGGTTTAACTAAACCCCTGACGGTCAAACACTTCCAATAGGTGGTTTTAATATCTAGGCTACAAAAAGCAGTATCTTGCCTGAATCTAGTAGTTTTCAAGAAATACCAGCTGGTTTTTGCACACGACTGGCGGTTTCAGAGGTGCCAAGGCGGTTTTGTTTTCCTGAGAGCGGTTTTCAACCCAAACAGGCCGTTTTGCCAACTCGAAGGTGGTTTGCATCACAAGTAGTTTTTTTTTTGCTTTTTTAGGGAGGGGGCATTTTTTCCCAAAAAAAGGAATATTTTAGGAATATTCCACTGACGTCAGTACTAGGGGCCATTTTTGCCCCTCAAAGCCCTAAACAGGGGCTTTTTTTTTTTTCATAACTTTTGCCCACGGAGGCAAAATCGGGCAAACGAGATATCATTAGAAAGCTAACAAAGAGAAATTTGTAGTGGCATCAATAGTTTTCTAATATTCTACTATAGGTGACTGATACAATAGTTTGAAGATAGATCTTCATTTTTAGCTTCCGAGCTCACAACTTTCTGCCACGATCTCCTATTTTCACGCTTCTTGTGGCATCGGAAAGGTATTCAAGTTCTCTTCAAATACATCCATACACTTTTCTTAGATTCTACTCCAGGTTGAATTTATTTCATTTGTCAGTTTTTTGGCTTTTGAGTGATAACTTGGGCATTTTGACACTTGAGAAAGTGAAACTTATTTTGAAGGGATCTGTTTGCTATAGTAAATCAATGTGAGTGATTGTAATCTCCCTTGGATCTTTGTTT
The DNA here is from genome assembly GCA_027924645.1 of Cunninghamia lanceolata. Classification (NCBI taxonomy): domain Eukaryota; kingdom Viridiplantae; phylum Streptophyta; class Pinopsida; order Cupressales; family Cupressaceae; genus Cunninghamia; species Cunninghamia lanceolata. The sequence goes on from BSBN01001170.1 coordinate 1,740,431, forward strand.
TAAGAGATTTTCTTGTTTTCCCCATTTTGGTTCCTTGAGGACAATTGTAAATTGTACTAAGTATAAAGTGCCACAATCATTCTTTTTTGGGGGGTGATCTCTTTGATTGAGTAACAGGGGGTGTCCTTGTGTTTTTTCTTGTACTCTTGCATCATGGATCATACAAAACTTCCTCTACTCACACCATATAACTATCATGAGTCGAAAACTAAAATGGAGATTCATTTAAGAAGTTTGAAAATTCATAGAGTAACAATGGGTACAGAAATTGAACCAATTGTAGCTGCAGAAAAGAGAAAGTGGTATAATAAATGTGATCAAGCCTATGGAACATTATGCTTGTCTATTTCTCCTGATCTTCTTTTTCATATTGAATCTTGTAAAACACCTAATGAAGTGTGGACTACCTTAGAGAATCTCTTTGGTAAACAAGATACTATGAGAGGTTTCAAATTGGAGAATGAACTAATTGGTTTGAATCCAACCGATTTTGCAAGCATCCAAGACTTCTTCACAAAGATAAATTCACTTAGATTACAACTCAAACAATGTGGAATTGAGAAAGAGGACACTCAATTGATTCTTTCAATCCTTGCTAAGCTTGGTCTTGACTATTCAGTTTTTGTTTCTACCTTTTATGCTACTCTGGATGCACTTGGGAAAGCTTTCACAATGCCTTCACTTGATGAGTTTGCCACATCACTCACAAGGGAGCAAGCTAAGTTAGTACACATGGGCACATTGAAGTCTCCTAGACCTCAAGCACTTCTTGCTAGTTAGGGTACTAAGGATCAAAAGGCTTCACCTAGCAAAGGAAAGAAACAAAAAAATAAGGATTTAAAGAACAATGAGCAAGAAAAAGAGTCAGCCAAATCACCTAAGTCCTCATCCTCTCCCAAGGAGGAATCATCTAAGAAGGAGAGACCAAAGTGTGCATATTGCAAGAAACTAGGACATGATGATCATAAGTGTTATGAGAAGAAAATTGATGAATTGACTCACATTATTCAAAAACACAATATCCAAATGCCATCATCATCACCTAGTTCCTCCTCTTCTTCGACAACATCATCATCTACACAGATAGGGATAGCAGGCATTGCCGATGGGACAATCAAAGGAAAAGGACAAGCACTCTTTGCTTCAACAAGTCTACAGTCAGAGAAATGGCTTCTTGATTCTGGAGCTTCTCATCATATGGCATCTTCACAAGGGATGTTCTCTTCATTTGAGTCATGTTCTTCGCCACCTATTTTGATGGGTAACAATACATACATGCATGCAATTGGTAAAGGAGCTAATGATGTTGGTGAGTGTAGAAACCCAAAATTGACCTAGTTATCATTATTAAAATATTACATTATTTATCATCTGCATAATTTGCCTATTTTCTCTTAAATCATCTATTTCTTTTATTGATTAAATAAATTTTTATTTATTTAATTAATTGTCCATCTATTTTATTATCTATTTTTCTTCTATTTTCCTCTATCTATAATTAAATAGTTTTTAGTTATTTAATTATTTCTCTATCCTCTTTAAATTAAATAAATTTACATATTTATTTAATTTAGTTCTATAAATAAATAAAATCTATATTTTATTTATTTATTTTCTCATCATGAGCATAAATTAAATAAATTTATTTATTTAATTTATGACTTGTCTTCTAATCTTCTAAAAATAGCATTTTTCTCTATCATCATCTTATCATTTCGCTTTCTTCTATGTGTAAAAGATAGGTCCTATCTTAAACCAAGGGAAAAAATAATTTAATTGGTTCTAAAATCAATCATCCACATCATCCAATCTTTAAAATAGAAAAGCATTCTATTTTAAGAAAATCAATCTTAGTACTACCAACAAACCAACAACAATCATTTAATAAATGTAAACTTCAAGGACACTTGTCTTGTGTACATTCACCTATGATCATGAATTTATCTGAACCATTCAAACTTTCTTATTCTCCATCGTTGATCAACCTTTATTGAGTGTTATATATACACCCACTCATTCTCACTATCTTCATCTCACCATATAGCGTCCAACATATCGTCTCAAGTATAACACTTCCATTAGCATCCATTGAGCATTTTGAGCATTTCATCCATCATCATGGCAACTTTAGCATTTATGATTGTTTACAATTGAGAAGCAATCCACAAATCCAACCAAGGAATCAATACTTTAAGTGATTTGCTTTCATTTGTTTGCATTTTTGTATCATTTAGATGGATTCTTTGAAGGTGGTAGGATTAGGTTTGATTTGTATTATTTGATCATCCTAACCTGATTTTTCCTGCTCACACATTCTGGCACACCCGGTGGGACCCTCGTCCTCGATTTAAGATCTTTTTGTATAGTTGTTTTTGTGAAGTTGGATTTTTGCAGGGTTCCGAGCGTAATTGTTCCACAGAAAATCGCAATCACATCGCAAATCATCATAATTGGCTGAAAACAGAGCACAATTGATCCACAGATCTTCGCATTTGGTCTTATTTCAAGCGCATTTGCACAACAGAGCATCACATCTAGTTTTTTCAGCCGCATTTGGTTAGTTAGGGTTTCTGTTTTGCAGGTCTTGTGCAATTGTTCAGATCCAATCGCAATTGAATCACAAACCATCGCATTTGGCTTAAATTCATACACAATTAGTTGGTAAATTTTCGTATCTGGCTTTATTTCATGCATAATTGTAACCCAAATCGTTGCAGTTGGTCTTTTTGATATGCATTTGGCTGAATCTTATTTTTGCTTGATTTCTTTGGCATCTAACCATCTTTTTATGTAGCATCTTTATCCATTTGTCAAAGAAATGAGGCTTTAAAACTACTAATCCATTTGTTGTAGCATCGATTAGTCCAAGACATATCATTTTTATCACTAATCTAGGAACATTTGTATTTGGTTCTTAAAAGGAACCATTGTTTGCTCTGTGTTTGTTTCATCTTTTTTGATTGCTTGTTGTGTATGTGTGTAACCCAAATTTAATAACAAAAGTATCCTCTCCCCTTGCCTATCAAATGGATCTTGGGTGCAAGAGAACTTGTTATTATCTTTAGAGGGCCTAGCTTCTCGGTGTGAGAAGGAGATGACCCAAGCGGTAATAAGGTAAAGCCAAGCTCCTCCAAACCACTATATAAAAAAACATGTTTGTGGTGAAAGTCATAAGCAACGGGTGCTGTCGTGTTACACCGATGAAAGTTTCCCCCAAAACCCTGTTGAGCTTAACCTCTTTAGGCTGGGAAGCCTCCATAACGGAGCAAATTTCCGCATGTGTAACCATCCGAACGGATGCCCATACTAGCAACCTTTATGTAGTAGCCAAAAACCCTCTATTTGTTGATCCAGAAGGACAACTGATTAGGCCTCTGATAGCCATCCCACATTTTTGCAGCTTATGGCAGAGATAGCAAAGTACCTCAAGATTTGCTCGTCTTGAGGACTTGGAACTTAGTGTACTTGAGAAGTGAGTGCATTGTAAGGGGGAGCCCGTGCCCCAAGTTCTTGGAGCTATACACCATAAGTAGGTGCGGATGGGGAAACCCAAGTGGGAACTCAACATATATTGTCCTTGCCTAGCCTAGGTTGTACATGTTTGTGAATGTTGGAGTGATTGTTTGCTTACGACCATCATTTTTCTATCAAACACAGTCTAAAACCGCAATTGAACATAGAAAATCACAATTGAACAATAAACCCTCGCACTTGTCAGAAAACCATACGCAATTGAGCCACAGTTTGTCGCATCTGGTCAAAATCTGTACACATTGGTCTCTGTCAAATCTTGCTGCTAAAATCCCTGTTAGATGCATTTGTTTATTTCGAGACGCAATTAAGTCAAAGTTTGCCACATCTGTCAAAAACCTAGTTGTAATTAAACCACAATTTTTTGCAATTGGCTTATTTCCAGTCGCAATTGAGCTATCATCCATCGTAATTGAATTATCTTGCCTCGCAATTGGTCATTTATAGACAATTATCCAAAATCTCTACTAAAATCCCCATTTTTATTACTGTCTGAGCATTATCTCTAGTCTGTAAGCTTTATTCTGAGCATCCATCATCCAGTTTACACATAAATCATTTTATCGAGCCTAGAATCATCATCTATTATGGGCTTTTGAACATTCATATCCATTAAGACTCCTAAAACAATAAACCAAATCAATCATCTAATCAAATCAGTGACTTCCTGTAGCTGAAACCATCACTCCAGTCTGATTATCATCATCCTTAGTATCCTATCCAACAACATATCCCTTGAGTTCAAGAGTCTATCTCTAGGGGTTTTCCTTATCCACAACCAAATCAAATAATTGAGCAACTATCCAATCAACCAAGCCTCCAATTCAATTAGCAATCCAATCAACCTATCAACCAATTAGACCATATCAAATGTAACGCCCCTAACAAGGAACCCCAGACAAAACTGATAGGTTGCCAAACTGGATACTCATCCTCTTCGAGGGTGATGGCTACGGTAGGGGATTAAGACATTGTGTGGGCCTCACAAGTGAGGAACATGACTTCGTCCCTTATCATACAAACACATCATGGAGAGATCAATGTACATAAAACATAAACATATCCTCATCATCATACAACATGGGTTATTCCATAAACATAATAATCATCATAATAGTCAATTCTAACATACAAAAATCACGGTAAGATCAACATCATAATCACCTAGAATGTAAGATAATGTCAGAGCATATAAGTCATTAGTGTCCCAAAAATGATCATTAGTGTGAGTACAACGTATGTCAATGTATCCATAACATTATATCTGTCTACCATAATCATAGCATGGGAGGCATCACATCGAAGCCATCAAAACAACAACCAATCCAATAAACCAATCAAGCAATCCAATCCAAACAATTAACCTATCAACCTGACACATCCTAGCAAACAATCAATCCAAGCAGCCCATCAACCAAACATCAAACAATCAACCATCATCCTAATCAACTTTGGAGTCTCAAACTTTGTGAAAAAAGTCCACCAATCTGGGCCAACATCATCCAATGCCTCAAACAAGGAAACAATATAAAGAGGCCATGTACAAAAAATTATAGCAATTCCAAAACACTCCTCTTAAGGATGACTCACAATTTACAATTGGAATGAATCTGCAACATTTTTTACCTGAAGGTTACACTTTAGGAGCTTCATCCTCTACTCCGGGGCCACAAGAACAAGTAGTTGTCTATGAAGATTCCTCAGAATATGACCAAATGTCCTTTTAAGACTTAAAAGCTATGGGACATGCCAACAAGATTATAGAAGCCAATCAACAAACAATACTTGTGAATTTGCTCAAAGATGGGACTTTGCTGCCAATTGACTTTGATTTGTCCACTATCCAAAAAGAAGCATCTTCAAATGCCACTCCCACTGCTATCACTACCATGCCCACTAAGCCCATGATCACACCGTCTAAGGTTGTGTCACCATCCTTGGCTCAATTTTCTCCATTTCATACTCTTGTTACCACACAACCTACCATACAACCAACTGTCATTGCCAAAATGCATGAGTCCTTAGCTTATCAACTTGCAAATCAACATGCAATGTCAATTTCACAAGCACTTGCAAGCTCTACTCAAAATGTTTCTATTGCTAATGCGCCCCATGCCATGCAAAGCACTACAACCATAGTCCAAACACCTCAAGTGTCGCAAGTGTCAGTTACCAATGTGTCACATGTTGGACCATCCCAACCTTCCAATGCATCATCCTCCATAAATACCATAACCATATACCAAACCAATCTAGATACTCCCCTCATTGACCTCAATCCTCCCAACACCAATCCTTCTCCACTTGACCAACATTTCTTTGGATCACAGCCTTCCAATACCCAAGCTTCTTATGTTAATCCACCTGTTGTCTCACAAGCACAATTTCAAGCCAATCCATCTTTCGTATCCCAACCTCCATTGACAAATGTGTCTATTGCAGTACAAGTTAATCCATCTATTGGTACACATGTATCATATACCAACACATCTGCTAATGTCCAAAATCTATCTACCATATCCCAAGCTCCATACACATCTTATGTTAACCCAAATCCTATGATCCAAAATCCATTGACCCTCTCCCAAGCCCCACACAATTCTACTTCACAAGTAACCTATGTCAATCCATCCCATGGTTCACATGCGACATTTGCGCCCAACTTCAATACCTTCACACATTCATTTGCTCCTCTGCCACCTAGTAGTCAAGGGCATAACGTATACATTCACTCCTACAGCACCCAACCACCATATAACCCAAATCTAAATCTGCAATATCATATATCGCATCCAAGCCATCAAAGTCACAAACATTAGCAATCACAAATGTTTACCCCCGAGCAATTTTAAAAATTATGACAACATGTGGATAATATTCAATTAGGTCACAACAATAAAACATTTTCATTTGAGGAAGTGTGTCCTTATCCATTCGATAGATCATTGCAAATGACACCTTTTCCTCCACATTTTGAAGTGCCTCAATTTGACAAATACAAAGGGAAAGGAGATCCTCATGACCATCTTTGAGATTTTTATATTGCTTGTCTAGATGTTGCCTATGATGACACATACCTCTTGCGTCTATTCCCTCGCAGTTTAGGGGGACAAGCTATCAAATGGTTTGCTCATCTTCCTCCAGGGATCAAAACTTTTAGTGAATTGGCTGAAAAATTCCTGTCACACTTTGCTTTCAACATTGAAAATGAGATCTCCATGAATGACCTTGTCACAAACAAACAACGCAATGGTGAGACATTTGCATCCTTTCTACAATGATGGCGTAACATGGCTAGCAAACTTCCTTGGCAAATGCTTAAAAAACAACAAATGGATATCTTTGTCCAAAATCTCAGTCCAGATCTTTCATTTCAACTGCAATTGCAAAGTGCCACTTCATTTGATGAAATTATTGCCAAGGGAACAAATATTGAGAAAGACTTAATTGCCAAAGGAGTGATTAAAATCTTTAAAGACAACAAAGACAACCTGTAATCTTCAAATGATAAATCTCGTTTCTAGAACAAGAAGAAAAATGTCATCAATGATGGCATTGTAGACGCAAAACATGTCCAAAATATGAAAGCTCCTATGCATATTTAAGCCACAAACAGAAGCACTGCAAACAAAAACAACCATTCCTCCCAAGAGATCAAATCCAAGCAAATCTACGACCAAGACGCCAGTTCACTCCTTTGGGAGAACCTGTTGAGGTTGTTTTGAAGAAACTTGTTCAATCAGGAGCTATTATTTTACCAGAAGAAAAACCATATGAAGAACCTCAATTCAAGCCCAATTGGTACAAAGATAATGAATATTATGAATACCATTGGGTGAAAGGACATAACACTGCTGGATGCATGAAGCTGAAACATCTCATTCAAAACCTGATTGATTGAGGGCAAGTCCGTTTAGAACAACCTAAGCAAACATCGAACTATGATCCTGACACTTTCAAAGATCTGCTTCCTGCTCATGATAAAGCAAGTGCCTCTTCTTCGGGGAGAAATGTCCAATACACATGAGTCATCCACCATTGGCCACATTGACCATGCTTGCATATCAGAAATCTCTATAAAAGCAAAAGAACCTATTCGTATCCAAGCTGCAAAAGAGTTCGATTGTGTCGTCACCACTCATCGTGGTCGTGTGTCAATCCAAGATGTACCATCCATTGCAAGACTGACTATGGGATATAATATCCTTGATCATCTAGGAAAAACTCATGCACATATCTCCATTCTAGAATTGCTACGCATATCCCCCACACATGAAGCTATCCTTGACCAAGCATTGCAAGAATCATTGGTCCCCAATAACATAGACACTACACAGTTTCAAGCCATGGTAGCAAGCATTGCATCCCCATATCGCTTAACCTTTTCTAACAAAGACCTATCACCACTTGGTTCATCCCATAATGAAGCCCTCCACATTGAAGTCTTTGTTAATCAATGCCGCATTAAACGAATCTTAATAGATGGTGGAGTAGGTCTAAATATTTGTTCATTAAGATTAATAAAATTATTGAGATATTCTGAGGATAAAATTGATACATCAAAAAAATAATAATCAAAGCATATGATGATGCTGAAAGAGAATCAGAAGGGATCATAATTTTGCCTATCACAGTTGGTCCAGTTACTACAGAAACTCATTACCAAGTCCTTGACAGTGAATTGCCATATATCATCATCCTTGGATCCATGCCATGAAAGATGTGCCATCAATTTACCATCAATGCCTCAAATTCCCTCATAATGGAGCTGAGATCACCATTCCTACAGATCCCAGTCCTTTTGAGTTTTGTCGAGCATATCAAGCTAAGTATCAAACTCCTAATCGTATACCTATCAACACTGAAGAATATCCATACACTTCCTATATTGACCCTGCCAATCTAAAGAAAAGCATCCTCAAGCAAAGCCATCCTTAACATAGAAATCAAGTACAAGGACAAAGGACTTGGTGAGTATAAATTGCAAGAATCCTGTTGTGTCGGAACATTGCCTCTATCCCCAAAGACATATGGAAAACCATCAGCATCTGAAGCATCATCATCTCATACAATTATGAAAGTTCCTCCTATAGTGTTTATAAAATCAGGGCTACTAGATGATGAAAACATTGATTCATGGATTTTTCTACGATGAAAATGATCAAAAAACACTTGAAGTGGAGCATTACAACAATGGTTTTTGCATTATCAAAAACATGGGATACAAAGGACAAGATGGTCTAGGACTACATGAGAAAGGACCTACAGAACTAATCACTGTAACCAAGAAGTTTAATGAGCAAGGTCTAGGGTATGGATAGGAGGACCTGCCTTCTAAAGACATCAAATGTATTCTTGACATGGTAGCTGAAGCTTTTCCTGCAGGAGAGACTTCTAATCTGGACACCATCGATGACTCTTCCCTTCACCTCACCGAACTATTTCATGACCTATCTGATTTCATGATCTCATTCACAACCTCTGTATCCCAACCCTCATCATCTGATTTACCTCTCGTATACCTGAAACCTCGTCGATTGGGACCAATAGGGGGCACCTGTATTGGACATTTCAAAATGATGAAGCTCTAGCAGAATTATTGGGACTAAGAATAGGTATGCCCCTTGGAGATCATAAGGTGGGATACAAAATGAATTTACCTCAATTAGCATACTTTGGGGGAAGTGTCAAGGCCGCTAGTTGCAAAAGTGAAATAAACAAAAAAGAAAATAAAAGGTCTCTAGGTGAAAACCGCAAGGCGCCTCTTGACTAAGAAAAAGTAAAAATAAAAGATGTATCTGACGGTGAAAACCTCTTTGAGGCACCTAAGGATGGAGGAGTTGACCTTCCTTTGAGGGAATATTAGGAACAATCACCTTTGCTAATTAAAAAATCTCAGGAAGTAAATCTTGGTATAGAACAAAATCCTAAAATCATACATATGGCCACATCATTATTAGAGCAAGAAAAAGCAGATTTCATGGCATTCTTCATCAAACACATAATCAATTTTGCATGGACTTATGCAGATATGCCAGGATTGGATCCATCACTTGTGGTACATCACTCAGCAGTATATCCAAATGCCAAGCCAATCATGCAGAAACTTCAAAAGATGCATCCTCAAGTAGCTTTGTTAGTCAAGGTGGAAATTCAAAAACTTTTAGATGCCAAATTCATAAGACCCATTGATTATCCCAAGTGGGTGTTGAATCTTGTGCTAGTATCAAAACCAGATGGAAGCATTCGTCCTTGTACAGACTTTAAAGATCTAAACAAAGCATGTCCAAAAGATGACTTTCCATTGCCAAACATTGATATCATTGTAGATCTCATAGCTGGGCATGAAACGTTATCATTAATGGACATTTTTTCAGGATACAACCAGATTTTAATTGCTCCTAAAGATCAGCACAAAACAACTTTCATCTGCCCATGGGGTACCTATTATTGGAGAGTGATGCCATTTGGTCTCAAAAATGTCGGAGCAACATATCAATGGGAAATGATAGTAATCTTCCATGATCTTTTCCATACCATAATGGAAGACTATGTGGATGATATCCTGGTAAAATCTAAAACTTGAGAAGATCACTTGAAAGTGTTGGAACAAATCTTTGACAGATAAGAGAAATATCGAGTTCGATTAAATCCAAAGAAATGTGTGTTTGGTGTAACATCAGGAAAGCTATTGGGCTATATAGTATCAAGAAGATGTATCGAGGTAGATCCTCATAAAGTGAAAGCCATAATGGACATGCCTCCTCCAGCTAATCTAAAACAACTCCACAGTCTTCAAGGTAAGTTGTAGTCCATCCGCAGATTTATAGCATAGTTAGCAGACAAATGTCATCCTTTTCAACATTTACTCCGTAAAGGAGAATTTTTTAAATGGGATGATAAGTGCTAGCAAGATTTTGATCATATCAAGAAATATCTAGCGACTCTACTAGTGTTGGTACCTCCTGTACTTGTTAAGCCATTGTTACTATACATCTCCACAACAACAACTCTAGGTGCTTTACTAGCTCAACATGATAATCTAGGAAAAGAACAAGCCATCTACTACATCAGCAGAACCTTGGTAGGTTATGAGCTCAATTATTCGTCAATGGAAAAAGTGTGTTTGGCAGTAGTGTTTGCTTCCCAAAAGTTGCGGCATTATATGTTAAATTAGAGAACCAAGCTTATCTCTAAATTTGACCCACTCAAGTATCTATTGTGGAAAGCAGTGCTAACAGGAAGACTAGCCAAATGGGTAATGATTCTCAGCAAATTTGACATAGAGTTTGTTGATTGAAATGCAATAAAAGGACAAGTAATAGCTGATCAACTAGCAAAAGCACCTATAACAGATATTCATCCAATTCATGCAGAATTCCCTGATGAAGAGTTATTCAACTTACATCCTTCAACAGTTTGGGAACTATATTTTGATGGTTCACTCACACAGCATAGATCTAGAGAAGGCATATTGTTCATCACCCCACAAGGAGATTGTATACCTAAAGCATATATGATAGCTTTTCCTTGTACAAATAACATTGCAGAATATGAAGCATTGATCACAGGATTGCACATGGCAGTACAATGGAACATCAAACAACTACAAGTCTTTGGAGACTCACAGCTTGTAATTAAACATGTCTTGGATGAGTATCAAACAAAGGATGAAAATCTTCTTCATTACAAGCTAATGGTCGATGATTTCAAGAAGTAATTTTCTAAGATCACATTTGAACAGATTCCTAGGATCAATAACAAAGCAGCAGATGCCATGGCAATGATTGGTTCTCTTCTAGACATGCCTAGCAATGCACACAAATATGAGTTTCTAGTAGAACAACTTTTGATCCCAACATTTGAAGTACCTCAATCTGAGCTAGTATGTGAAGTTGTTGGTCCCAATTCACCTTGGTACAAGGATATATACGAATACCTTTGCAACCAAACCTTCCCTCTCGACTTCTCAAACTCCCAATGCAAAACATTCATACGCCGAGCCTCTCGCTACACTATCATTGGAGATACCCTATATCGAAAGAGCCTTGATGGTATCTTGCTTAGATGTGTCAACTTAGATGAAGCTAAAACTGCCTTACGCGAGGTACACAAATGTGTCTATGGATCGCATTCCGCTGGCCCTAATCTTACTAAAAAACTCTTGAGAGCAATTGGCTGACAATGGATAAAGATGCACATGAATTTGCCAAGAAATGTCTACAGTGTCAACAACATGGTGATCTTATACATGCTCCAGTGAATGAACTACAACCTCTCATAACTCCATGGCCATTCTCACAATGGGGACTCGACCTCATAGGGAAAATACATCCATCATCTTCTAATGGTCACAATTTTATCATTACAACTATTGAGTATTTCATGAAGTGGATGGAAGCTATACCTATGACATACTGTTGCAAATATGTGCCTAAGCAGTGTTGTCATTAATGTCAACATATCCTTGTTGCCATTGGTGTCAACTGTATCCTATTTTGTTGCCTGTGTAGAAGACTAGATTGTTGAGGATATTGAGAAAATTAATGAGGATCAATGTATGTGGACCATATGGTTGAGTAGAGGATTATCTGAAGAGGCTCTAGTTAATCTTTGAAGGGTTCGCATGAAGATTTGAAGAAGCTATGGACATCTGATTAGAACCAGTTTTGCAGTGTTCAGAAGAGACAGAGTGACAGGAAAGAGGTCTGGATTGTTCCGGATATGTCAAATGATGATCTGCGGATCTGGAGGCATGTTTGGGAAGTCAGTGTGTATCATCCATTCAAGTGGTTCATGGTTTGGAGGTCTACAAGCAATCTTTCTAAAGTAATAGTCATGGCAGATAGTGTTCTTGAGGTTCCAGAGGAAGATGCAAGTGATTCTGATGATTTGGAGGAATGCAGATATTTTTGTTGAAATCAATGTGCTTGTGGAAGTCTCTGAATTGTATGACTGCTATGTTGGAGGTCTGCATTGAAGTTTGAGCTTGTCAATGAAGATTTCCTTCTTGGTGTTGTTGTTCTTCCCAGTCTTGGCCGACCGGATGATTCAAGCATGTTGTGGATGATCTAAGAGCATTTCTATGGAGAACGGTGTGTTGATTAATGAAGATTTGAGTCCCAATTATGTTTGGCCAACAACTTAGTGATTCACATTAAGTCAGATGTTTGTAGTGCCGACCTTGATGTTCATTCCAAGGTTGATGAAGTGTATAAATACTTGTTGATGAGTTGTGGAAAATCATCCTTATGCGAAAACAATATAATTTGAAGAAAGGATCAAAAGGCAGAGTAGAGAAGAGAAGCAGAAGAACAAGAGTTGTTTTAATGAAGAGTTAGAGAAGAAATATTTGGGGCAGAGCAAAAGTTTTGTGAGCATTCAATGAAACTGAACCAGGAATGAAGTAGATGCTATTTCTTAGTTAATTCTTTCTGTACTAAAATAAATTCTGTAGGCAGTGAGCCTCTCTTTTGAGCAGTGAGCTTTGGGCAGTGCACTTGAAGGCATGTGCCTTCTATTTTTCTAAAGTACTTTTATCAGGGTACAAATCTTTGTGGGTTAACCCCCACTGTGGTTTTTCCCTTAACTGGGTTTCCACGTCAAAATCTTGGTGTCAAGTGTGTTGCTTATGTTTCTGCTCATATGTTGTTGATCCATGCTTTAATGTTTACATCATTAATCTGATAGTAAGTTAATAAAGAAGGTTAAAAGCAGAAAAAGTTTATTTTGTGTGACAACTGATTCACCCCCCCTCTCAGTTGTCCAATCTAATTCCAACAATTGGTATCAGAGCCAGATCCTCTAAAAGAAGCTTGACCACTTGAGGAGATCCAGGATGTCGACCTACAAGAAGGATAGTCCGAGATTTGATGGAACAAATTATTTTGTTTGGAAGAGTTGCATGGAGTGCCATTTGCAATGCATGGGTGATGCTTATTGGGTGATAACCAATGATGACTATAAACCTCCAGAGAAAGGTCCTTCAACTCCAGATCAACTCAAAGATGCTAAAAATAACCTTCGAGCTAAAGAAGCCTTATTGAGTGCCCTGATTGATTTAGAAATGACAAATGTCTTTGGACTAAAAACTGCTCATGAAATCTAGAAGAAGTTGGAGAATCTGTATGAAGGTGATGAATTTGTCAAATGTGCCAAGCTACAAAGTTTGAGAGGAAAATTTGAAAATCTGAGGATAAGTGAAGATGAAAACATCACAATCTACATGCAAAAGATAAATGAACTTGTGTGTGGTATCAGGTGTGCTGGTGGAACTTTGGAGGAATAAGAGATTGTAGAAAAAGTGCTTAGATCTTTACCTAATTAATACAAACATAAGGTTGCTGCTATAGAGGAGATCAGGACTGTCTCAGAAGCTACAAGAGATCAGATGGTTGGCAAAATTTCAGCTTTTGAATTAAGTGAGTTTGGTGACTCTCTCTGCATTTAAGGCCAGTGTATATGGAAAACAAAGATATGATCTGGGTGAAAGCTCTTCTACAAGATCAAACAGATTTGTGAAGGCAAGGAAGGATCTTGAAGATGATGAAATTAAGACTACAGATCTTGAAGTTCTTATTGCCAAAAGAATGCCAAGAGGATCTGGTAAGTATGAAGGAAAGTTGCCACTCAAATGTTTTGCTTGTAATAAGATTGGTCATTTTTCTTCAAGATGTCTAGAAAGGTTTTCAAAACCAAACCCTAACAAACATAAATGTTAGAAGAAATGTTACTATGTCTAAGAAGCTGGAGAAGAAGGAGTCACAGATGATGAATCTGATCATGGAGGTTCCACTGAAAATGATTGGGTGTTCATTGCTATCAAAGAAGAAGATTCTGTGTCTGCTGAATCTACTAGAAGTGAAATTATGGAAAGTGCCTTGGCTGCTCAGGTTGTTGAAAAGGATGAATGGGTGATTGATAGTAGATGTTCTCATAATATGACTAGTGATAAAAGTAAGTTTGTAAGCCTTGAAAAATATGAAGGTGGGCTTGTAAAATTTGGAAATAACTTAGCTGGTAGAATCTGTGGCAAAGGATCCATCTCTTTTGATGGTAAGAATAACACCAATGATGTTCTGTATGTGGAAGGGCTGAAGCATAATCTTCTTAGTGTTGGACAGTTGGTTGACAAGGGTTATGATCTTCGATTCAAGGATGGGAAATACAAAATCTTGGAAATATCTGGAACTGAAATTGCATCTAGTACACAAACTAGAGGTAACATCTTTCAATTAAGTAGTTCTAGTAAAAGTTGTTTGATTGCTCAGACAGATCAAAGTTGGTTGTGGCATAGGAGAATGTGTCATGTGAATTTTGATAACATTGTTAAGATAAGTTCTACTCAGGCTGTGAGAGATCTTCCAAGACTTGTGAAACCTGATAGCATGTGTAGAGAATGTCAATTGGGTAAACAAAACAAAACACCATTCAAAAGTAAAGAACAATTTTCAAGTGGGTGATTGGAACTTGTACATACTGATCTATGTGGTCCTGCTAGAATTGGGAGTGTGCAAGGAGATAGATATTTTATGTTGTTGATTGATGATTACTCTAGGATGATGTGGGTAACTTTCTTAAAAGAAAAATTAGAAGCTGTTGACAAATTCAAAGTGTTCAAGTTATGGTAGAAAATGAGATTGGTGTGAAGATAAAGTGTCTGAGATCTGACAGAGGTGGATAGTTTACCTCTGGTGAGTTTGATACATTCTGTGAAAAGCATGGAATAAAAAAATAGTTATCTGCTCCTAGGATTCCTCAGCAAAATGGAGTTGTAGAAAAAAAGAATCGGACCATTCAAGAAGCTGCCAGGACCATGATGATGGAAACAAATGTTCCACAAGTCTATTGGAGAGAAGCTATGAGTACTGCTATCTACACTCTTAACCGGGTACAAATCAAAGGAAATTCTAGTAAGACTCCTTATGAACTCTGGTTTGGTCATCCTCCTACTGTGAGATATTTTAGAGTTTTTGGTAGTAAATGCTATATCAAAAGTAATGAGGATCTAGGCAAGTTTGAAGCAAAAAGTGATGAAGGAATTTTTCTAGGTTACTCTACTCAAAACAAAGCATACTAGTGCTTCAACAAGAGGTTGAAAAAGATTGTTGAAAGTGCTAATGTTAAAGTTGATGAGAGCAAGGAAGGACATTCCAGGTCCTGTGGATATGATTCTTATGATCAAGATGAAAATCCAAGTCAAGAAAGGCAAGTGCAAACTTAGACTCAGATCCAGATTGATCCGAAAAATCCAGTAATTCAAGAGGTTAGTGTAGAAGTTGAGGAACAAGCTCAAGAATCAGAAGTTCAAGCAAATCCCAAAACTCCTAGGTATGTAAGGATGAATCATCCTAAAGATCAAATCATAGGAGATAGAAATAAAGGTGTTTGAACTAGGAGAAGAATTGCTAAAGATCAAGAAGAGATTTGTCTAATTTTAAAGATTGAACCAAAAAAAATAAGTGAAGCTTGCGAAGATGAAAACTGGGTAAAGGCAATGGAAGAAGAATTAATGCAAATTGAAAAGAATCACACTTGGGATCTTGTTTCTAGACCTGAGGACAAAAATGTGATTGGAACTAAATGGGTCTTCCGAAACAAACTAAATGAAGATGGTGAAGTTGTAAGAAACAAAGCAAGGTTGGTATGCAAAGGATATTCTCAAGTAGAAGGAATTGATTTTGAAGAAACTTTTTCTCCAATGGCAAGAATAGAAGCAGTTAGGTTATTTCTTGCATTTGCTGCTTATAAAGATTTCAAGGTCTATCAGATGGATGTCAAATCAACTTTCCTAAACAGAGAGTTAGAAGAAGTCTACATTGAGCAACCAAAAGGATTTTAGTTGTTTGATTAGAAAGACATGGTCTGCAGATTGAGGAAAGCATTATATAGACTCAAACAAGCCCCAAGAGCTTGGTATGCAAGATTAGATAAGTATCTGCTAAAGCTAGGATATAACAAAGGCACTACTGATAGTAATCTTTACTTCAAGATTGATCATGACAATATTCTAATTATTGAGGTATTTGTTGATGATATCATTTTTGGTGGAAATGAGAGCATGTGCAAAACATTTGTTGATCAGATGCAAAGTGAATTTGAAATGTCCATGTTTGGTGAGATGAATTTCTTCCTAGGTCTGCAAATCACACAATTAGATAAAGGTATCTTTATATCTCAGTCTAAGTATGTGAAAGAATTGTTGAAGTTTGGAATGGAAGATTCAAAGCCAGTAGGTGCGCTTATGGTAACCGGATGTAAGTTAAGTAAAGATGATGACTCCCCTAAGGCAAATCAGAAAAAGTTCAGATTAATGATTGGAGGACCGCTCTATCTGACTCAGACCAAACCTGATATCATGAATGCAGTAGGGATTGTTGCTAGATTCCAAGATGATCCTAAAGAATCCCATGTTGTAGCAGTCAAAAGAATCTTTAGATATCTCAAATGAACACTTAATTATGGCTTGTGGTATCCAAAAGACAATGACTTTATTCTTCATGCATATATAGATGCTGATTGGGTAGGAGATGTGGATGACAGGTAAAGTACTAGTGGTGGTGCATTCTTTTTGGGAAGTAGATTGGTTTCTTGGTTGAGCAAAAAGAAGGAGGCAATATCCTTATCTACAACAGAGGCAGAGTATAGCAGCAACAAACAATTGCACTCAAGTTTTGTGGATGAAGTAAATGTTGAAGGACATCAGAATTGTGTTTGAGGAGCCGGTCACAATCTTCTGTGATAATTCAAGTGCAATAAGCATCTCAAAGAATCTAGTGTTGCATTCAAAGACAAAGCACATATCCATCAAGTTTCATTTCTTGAGAGAGAAGGTAAATGAGAATGAAGTCAAGTTGGAGTTTGTATCTTCAAAGGATCATATTGCGGATATTTTCACTAAGCCTCTTCCCAAGGATACTTTTGAGTATCTCAGAGAGATGTTGGGGGTTATTACCCCTCTTGATCAAAATTAAGATGCACTAGAGTGCATTAGTCTGGTAGAATTCATAGTCACATCTTGTGATCCAGATTGATGTCAAGGAGGCACTACTCAAGGGGAGTAGTCTGCATGTAATTTTTGAGTTTGGTCTGAAACAAAAAATAAGAAGAAAAGATTGCAAATATGTGCCCTTTGCCATTGATGTCAAAGGGGGAGTGAAGTTCATGTGAAAAACTAGTTGCTGATAAAAGGAGGAGCAATGAAGGAAGTGATTGCAGAAGTGATAAGAGAAAGGGGGAGAAGGTCTTGTCTTGATGGTCAAATCAATTTTTTACATCATATGTTGCCATCAATGACAAAGGGGGAGATTGTTGCAAATATGTGCCTAAGCGGTGTTGTCATTGATGTCAACATATCCTTGTTTCCATTGGTGTCAACTATATCCTATTTTGCTGCCTATGTAGAAGATTGGATTGTTGAGGATATTGAAAAAATTAATGAGGATCAATGTATGCGGACCATATGGATGAGTAGAGGATTGTCTGAAGAAGCTCCAGTTAAACTTTGAAGGGTTAGCATGAAGATTTGAAGAAGCTATGGACATCTGAGTAGAACCAGTTTTGTAGTGTTCAGAAGAGACAGAGTGATAGGAAAGAGGTCCAGATTGTTCCGGATATGTCAAATGATGATTTGCAGATTTGGAGGCATGTTTGTGAAGTCAGTGTGTATCATCCATTCAAGTGGTTCGTGGTTTGGAGGTCCGCAAGCAATCTTTCTAAAGTGACAGTCATGGCAGACAGTGTTCTTGAGGTTCCAGAGGAAGATGCAAGTGATTCTGATGATTTGGAGGAATGCAGATGTTTTTGTTGAAATCAATGTGCTTGTGGAAGTCTCTGAATTGTATGATTGCTATGTCGGAGGTCTGCATTGAAGTTTGAGCTTGTCAATGAAGATTTCCTTCTTGGTGTTGTTGTTCTTCCTAGTCTTGGCTGACCAGATGATTCAAGCATGTTGCGGATGATCTAAGAGCATTTCTATGGAGCATGGTGTGTTGATTAATGAAGATTTGAGTCCCAGTTATGTTTGGTCGACAGCTTAGTGATTCACATTAAGTCAGATGTTTGTTGTGCCGACCTTGATGTTCATTCCAAGGTTGATGAAGTGTATAAATACTTGATGAGTTGTGGAAAATCATCCTTATGCGAAAACAATATAATCTAAAGAAAGGATCAAAAGGCAGAGCATAGCAGAGGAGAAGCAAAAGGACAAGAGCTATTTTAATGAAGAGTGAGAGAAGAAGTATTTGGGGCAGAGCAGAAGTTTTGTGAGCATTCAATGAAACTGAACCGGGCATGAAGTAGATGCTATTTCTTAGTTAATTCTTTCTGTACTAAAATAAATTCTGTAGGTAGTGAGCCTCTCTTTTGAGCAGTGAACTCTGCGCAGTGCACCCGAAGGCACGTGCCTTCTATTTTTCTAAAGTAATTTTAATAGGGTACAAATCTTTGTGGGTTAACCCCCACCATGGTTTTTCTCTTAACCGGGTTTCCATGTCAAAATCTTGGTGTCAATTATGTTACTTATGTTTATGCTCATATGTTGTTGATCCATGCTTTAATGTTTACATAATTAATCTGATAGTAAGTTAATAAAGAAGGTTAAAAGTAAAAAAAGTTTATTTTGTGTGACAACTGATTCATCCCCCCTCTTAGTTGTCCAGTCTAATTCCAACACATACATAACTGGTAAGTAGATATCCAAGTTTATCCTTCATTATATCATTTGCCGATACAGTGTTCCTCAAGCCATAGTCACTAACAATGGCTATCCATTCAATAACTAAGAAGTTCGTGATTTGTGTCATAAGTTCCATATCCAACACAGATTTGCTACACCATACTACCCTCAAAGCAATGGCCAAGATGAGGCTTCAAACAATATTATCATCAAGATCCTTAAGAAAACAATCAATGAAGCTGGTCGTGACTAGCACTTATAGCTTAATCCAACATTGTGGGCTTACCAAACTAGTGTCAGAACTCCAACTGGTGCTACACCTTACTCTTTGGTTTATGGAACTAAAGCCATTTTTCCCATTGAGGTCAAGATCCCATCATTGCGAGTTTCCTTGCAACACATTGTCTCTGATGAAGAATACAGAAAATCTATATTGAGTGACCTTGAATTACTTGACGAAAGACATCTAGCAGCCCTAAATCATCTCCAAGTATATTAGAATCATCTTCGTCACAGCTATAACAAGAAAATCAAAGAGAGAAGGTTTCAGGTAGGTGACCTTGTCCTAAAGGAAAATCAAAAGAATCAACAGGATCATGACAGAAAAGGCAAGTTTGAACCGAATTAGCTTGGACCATTCATAATCACAGCAGCCTACAGATCCAGAGCATATAAATTATCAACATAAGAAGGCATCCCCTTGGATGAACCCATCAATAATGTTCATCTCAAGAAATTTTATGCTTAATCCTCAGAGTATCTATCTATTAAAAAAAAATCATTCATCCTACAGTGAAAACCTAGTAAACAGGCACCCTGTATAAGTACCATAGTGTAAACCTGGCAAACAGGCGCTATGTGTAAAAGGCTAGCTCACACAATCTATTTCATATTCGTTTATCTCTATGATCCATTCTGCAATTATCATATATAATCCACATCATAATCCACTAGTCTCCTATATAATCCACATCATAATCCACTATCCCTTTCCCATAATAACGCTGCTTATCTTTAATAATATCTATCCATCTTTGCATGCTACCATGGTTGGAAACTGTTGGAGTCCATATGTTATTCCACTTTATGTTAAACCATTTAGGTTATCACCTGATCCATTATCACCTCCTAATAAGTTCATCTTGCACTGGGGGCACCTGCTTGCACCTCGTTTCGAAGTGGACCTTCAGAGTGTCATTACCAGACATTTTGTAAAAAAATGTAAATACATTGACACCTTAAAACATTCCAAAAATAAAAAAAAATAAATATTTCAAAAAATCCAAAAAAAATCAAATATTCCCCAAAAATGCAAAAAAATCAAATAACTAACAAAAAATCGAAGCAATAAAATCAAATCCATCAAATCACTCCTAATCGATCACATTCATTCATAATCTAATCCAATCTAATCCTCATTGCATCAAATCACATCAATCCTATTCATCATTCATCTCCCATCATCACCATCCTATAATAAACAAGAACTACATATCATTTCTATCATTTAATGCCTTGATCCCGTGGATACAGGGTATGTAGGCAGTCTAATGTATGAAAGAAATACCTAGATTCAGGCATAAGGCGATACTCCTTCTTTCATCATCCATCTTTCTTCTAATCATTCTTTTCTTCTTTCATCACACTTTCTTTTGTCATCATACACCCCACATCATCAATAAAACCCAGAACTACATATTTATCATGTCTCATCATCATCATGTGGTGCTTTGATCCCGTGGATACAGGGTATGCAGGTAGTCTAGAATATCAAGGAAGTATCCAGTATGCAAGTACTAATGATTCATTATTCCATGCCTCTATTATTCCATCTTCTTCTATTTTGACTAACTCAAGCAGGAAGCAAACTATGCATAACTTGATAGCTCAAGAGCGTACTAAAATCAAAAGCTAGGCTAACAACTATTTGTTCACCATGCCTTAAGCCAATATCCGCTACATCTATCTCAAGCAAATCATCTTTAGCCTTCAACATGATATATCTTTCCTCACAATAAGGCACTATCTAATCCATTCGAGAGCATTTAAATTTGGCAAGAGAACATGATGGCTGTGTCTTTTGTTTATCTTTTGATTTATCTTTTGTTCCTTTCTATACCTAGTCAAGACTGCCTTGATCTATCATATCTTGGTATGTTGAGATGAAGTATAGACTGGGGCATGGTCATTGGCTTTTGTATGCCATGTTTGTGGGATGATCTTATTCTCCTACTATGCCTAATGGTATCTTGTACCTGTTGGGATTAGCATCTTGCATAGTAATATCTTTTGCATTTGAGAAGCTAAACAATCTCCTATGCACTAAGACTATTTTATGCTAAGACTATTTCTCATACATATAACTCATAAGGTATCATTATGTCTAATGGAGGTGAGTTCAAACCTTTGTTTGCAGAGTCAAAAGTCCACCTCAGAAAAGCAACTAATATTCATATCTTGTGTATGTTGGATCAACATCTTGACCTCATACATTAGACAAGGTTGTATTATGTTGTATGCATTGGATACATGACACCCTAGTCCTCTATACCTTGGTGCATACTATCTAAATACTATATCAAACATAAGAATTGCAAATCTCACAACTTTGTGGCAATCGTTAAAGCTGTCTCCATCTATCTATCCATCCTACAATAACACAATAGCACTCATGAGAATTGATCATTAGTTTTCTTCTCTATCTCGTTATCATCTTCATTCTTCTCATCCTGCTGTAACAAATGTGTTAGACATATACCATTTGCATTATCCATTATTATCATTATCCATAATACAGTATTGCCTATCATTTCCATCACATTTGCATACCACATATCATGACATATTTCCATTGCACAAGTTACCATCTACCTACCATTATATGTATAAATATAAACATCCATCATGTGCATTACATAATCATTAAACATGTGCATCAATACATCATATATACATCCATATCCATAGCATGAAAAATCATAAACATATAACACATCATGAACATCCATCTCATATATATACATGAATAAAGGTCAATTTTTAGCTACATACTGGTGCTAGTGCTCCTGCTAATTGTCCAAAGGTCCTGATCTGCTCCGCTTGGTGATCTGCGCGTTGAATAACCATCCTAGAAGCTCCCAAAGGTCTCACAACACTCAAACCTCAGAGCTCTCAAATTCAAAACCACAAAAGCACAAATGAAGCAAATGACAAGGATTGCCCTCCTGCACCTGTTTATATAGTGTCAAACCCTAACTCCCTTTCTTCTAAGCCAAGCCCTAATTTCTTTAAATTTAATTTCTCTTAACCCCATCTGATCCCTAATTTCTTCATATCAACCTAGTTTATCTTCATCTTGTCATCTATTCACGAGTCAACCCCACCTTTTTCTAATCGCCTGGTGTTTCCTCTCGAGGGGCATCATCCGCTAGCTTCACTGGGGCAAAATCTATTTTTTCGAAAACAATGTATTGTATCACATTTTCTTTGAAACAATGTTCTAACGAACATCATCTCAAAGACAGGCAAAATGTAGACACCCAAAATTGACCTAGTTATCATTATTAAAATATTACATTATTCATCATATGCATAATTTGCCTATTTTCTCTTAAATCATCTATTTCTTTTATTAATTAAATAAATTTATATTTATTTAATTAATTGTCCATTTATTTTATTATCTATTTTTCTTCTATTTTCCTCTATCTATAATTAAATAGTTTTTAATTATTTAATTATTTCTCTATCCTCTTTAAATTAAATAAATTTACATATTTATTTAATTTAGTTCTTCTATAAATAAATAAAATCTATATTTTATTTATTTATTTTCTCATCATGAGCATAAATTAAATAAATTTATTTATTTAATTTATGACTTGTCTTCTAATCTTCTAAAAATAGCATTTTTCTCTATCATCATCTTATCATTTTGCTTTCTTCTATGTGTATAAGATAGGTCCCATCTTAAACCAAGGGAAAAAAATTGATTTAATTGGTTCTAAAATCAATCATCCACATCATCCAATCTTTAAAATAGAAAAGTATTCTATTTTAAGAAAATCAATCTTAGTACTACCAACAAACCAACAATAATCATTTAATAAATGTAAACTTCAAGGACACTTATCTTGTGCACATTTACCTATGATCATGAATTTATCAAAACTGTTCAAACTATCTCTTCTTCTCCATTGTTGATCAACCTTTATTGAGTGCTATATATACACCCACTCATTCTCACTATCATCATCTCACCATATAGCGTCCAGAGTATCGTCTCAAGCATAACACTTCCATTAGCATCCATTGAGCATTTTGAGCATTTCATCCATCATCATGGCAGCTTTAGCATTTATGATTGTTTACAATTGAGAAGCAATCCACAAATCCAACCAAGGAATCAATACTTTAATTGATTTGCTTTCATTTGTTTGCATTTTTGTATCATTTAGATGGATTCTTTGAAGGTGGTAGGATTAGGTTTGATTTGCATTGTTTGATCATCCTAACCTAATTTTTCCTGCTCACACAGTGAGGACACCTTCAACAATGTGTTGTGTGTACCTTCCTTGTCAACCAATCTCCTTTCCATCTACCAGATTACTCATTGTGGTGCAGCCAAGAAAATTGAGTTCACTCTTGATTATGTGATCATACGAGACTTGGAGAGAAGAGATATCAATGCTATTAGGATGGCTGATCATGCATCTCACTTGTATACTTTCTCCCATTTTGCTTCTTCTGATGATGTAGATCCATTGATTGCTATTCACACTCATGCATCAAGTGTGAATCATGTTTCTGAGGAGAAGTTTGGTCACTTGAACCTTGGTGTTCTTTCACCCACTTTGGTTCATGAGACTAGTGTTGAGCTTCCATCACCTCATCCTCCTACTTCTTCAAAGATCAACATCGACATGGTTTCATCTACTTTAGTTGAGCAGGATCATACTAGTCTTTCAGACAGCTTTGTGGGATACTTTCTTGGTAGGTATATAAGACTTGTTTTGTGAGTCTCATATTGTAGATTTGGAGGACACACTTGAGGGGATATCTCTCCTCTATGATGACAGTTACAACACAACTGTTATCCCATCTACTTCATCTTTGGAGGTTGTTCTTCATGAGTCTACCCAGGATTTTGGATTGGTCACACCTCATTGCTTTGTGCCATTCTTTGATTCTGACATGTGGACACTTGAACAATTTTCAGAGACATCATCCATCATGAGGATTTTTCCCTCATACCTTGAGATGGATTTTCTTCAACATCAGCCTTTGGATTGGTTTCTTCTTAAGGGGAGAAATGTTGTTTGCAGGTACAGGACACTTTCCAGTGTTCATCTTCAGGCATTCACCATTGGCACAGGAGCTATGTCATTGTGGGGAGGACCTATAGTCTCACTCTTACTCTCCTATGGGGGGGTAATTGATTGTATATATGTGATAGAAGTTGTCCTTGGGGGGTCATGTTGAGTCCTCCTACTATCACTTCTTCTTTCACTTTCATTGTTTCATGCATTCTCACTTTTGGAGAGGAGTTTTGTCCCATGAGGTTTTCTCCTTTTCTCCACTTGAGATTTGTTGTACATGGGTACCTAACATGGCCTAGTAGCTGGGACCCATCATCACCATCCATCATTGCATCTTGCTTTAGTCAGCTACTCCCTAAGTTGCACTTAAGGGGGGGTGTTGGTGTGAACAGGGTTATCACCTAACCAGTTTACCCTTGTGTGGATAATTCATATTATTTAACTATTTACTAGTTAAATAATATTCACACATCACACATAATTCACACATGTTAAGTTGACTTAGTGAGTCTTCTAGGTGTTTCTAGTTGAGTCTAGTTGTGTGTTGAGTTGTTGATAGTTGGAGTGAGTTGTCTTATCCTCCACATGTGCAATTAGTTATCACCCTCTAATTGTCACATGTTGTAAGAATATCTCCACTTTCCACTCCACCTTTCACTCCACCTTTCTAGCTCTCACCTTGCCTTCATAAGCAAGGCTTTCTTCATGTATTGTAATCTCTTGTAATCTAGCAATCTTTTGCATTCAATGATAAAATAGCATTATTCTCTCATTTGATCTCTCTTGTGCTTTCATGAAGTCATAGATCCTGGGTGGCTCCAATAATAGCCAACTCCAACAAATAGAGGAGACCGAGCCTTTGAATTCATCAATTTTCCCCCCTCTCATAGCAGGTCCCAAGTTTATAGTGGTGACGGTATAGTCCTCTGCACTAATTGCACCTTTATCTGCATCTATTGGTGGGATAGCTACCTCTGCAATTCTAGATCCTGAGGTATCTTTGTAAATTATAGACTGGACCTTAGCCTTCTTTTACTTCTTTGATTTCTCTACTCTGGCTAAAGTGTGCCCAAATCCAATTTCATCACCTCCACTTGAGGCTCCTTATTTACTTTGCAGCCAATCTGGTGCTGCAGAAGAAGAATCTTTGGGGACGTTAATGTGATTGTTCCCCTTATCAAATATTTAATCATGAATTTTGACCTCCTTTTCTATAGCCTTATCTGCATCTTCTTCTTCTTTGTTATCTGACTGCCTCATGTTATGGAGTTCTTCTATCATCTTTTGCTGTGCATGTTCTAGAACAACATCGGTTGTACCTGTATCTATTGGGCTATCTATTATTTCTACTATCTCAATAGTTACAGAGCTGACAAGAGGTTCTTTTGAAGTCTCTTTCATTTTCTCTTACTCCTGATACTCTATCTCTGCACATATCTTCTCAATCTCGGGCAGGGGAGGCACAGCCAAGGGGCCGGAGTCTTGCATTAAATGAAATAAAGAATTGGTCATGGAGGCCAAAGAATGGTACACAAATGCAGATATGTCAACATATGTTAAACTAGAAAATGAGGCAAATCTCAGAGAAGGAGGGATGAGAGGAAGAGGCAACGGAGAAGAGATGACAATTGATGCATAAATGGAAGAAGGAATGAAGAAGGTAGGTGAAAGAATTGTGGAGATTGGTGGTAGAGAGATAGAAGTGGAAAGAGATACAAAATAGATGGAAGGAAGAGACATGGTGGAAATGGAATCCGATGAAGAAATGAGAGGAATGATAGCGGGAGGAGGAGATGAAGGATGATGAGTGGGACTGCTAGAGTCTATTGCTAGTGGACATGATACAGTTATGGCTGTAGTAGCAGGCTGAGTAAGGGCAGCAATAACAGTAGTAGTGGTAGGCAAAGCAACAAGGACATCAACTAATTTAGTCCTTGGCTTCTTTGCCTTAGAGACCTCTCCTGTCCCATTGGGCATATCTTTCCTCTTTGATGCCATGGTTCTCTTAGCGAGAGGGGAGTCCTTTTGCTGTACCTTGGAAGTGATCTTCTTTGCTTTTGCTTTCTCTGCCAATGGTACATGTTCTTCGCTGTCTATTTCTCTGGAAGCTTCATGTGCTTGTTCCTCAGTATTGGACACCTCAACAGGCTGGTCCTCCTCTTCATCTGATTCCTTTTTCGGCTTTGTTACAGTGAATGTAAGCTAGATTCCATTTTGTGTTAGTACTGCAATTTGTGCTCTTGCCTAGATTTTACTCAATCTTATCGGGCCTTTCATTATCTCATCGAGTGAGCTTTCCTCTGTGTTAGTCTAGTTTGGAAAAGGAATTTGTTGCTGAAGCTAGGCTTCCCATGGTCCTCTTTGCATCACATTGTCATCACCATTCAACTGATCTGGGACATCCACTATGTTAAACATTCTTATAAAATCAAGGGACAACTTAGAATGGTTCCTCCTTAGCACATCATAGTCATCTAAACAATCAGCCCATAAGTCTTGAAGATGGATTATGTGAAACAACTTCTTGCTAACATATTTCTCCATTATTCCCTAAGGGTCAAAGTGATTTCATCTAGTGTACAAGTGGACATTCAAGGATTGCAACTCTTTGTCAGGTGTTCAACTGTCCCCAGATAAACACAAGCAAACTCTCCTTTTCCTAATAGAATATGGAATTTAACATTAATTCTGTGCAAGTGTTTTAGTTTCTCTACACATGGGATAAGTTGCCTTGTTAGTTCCAGCAACATCACTTTATCAGTTGGGTATCTTGGCAGTCGGTAATGTGTCCCCATGAACCCTTACACTCTTAAGTAGGTAAATTTCTGAAATTGAAGGTACCAACTCCCATATTGTGAGATCACATTCATTGCCTTAGAAGATATCCTTAGTGAAGTTGTCCCTTGAAGAAGCTTTGTGATATGCATTGTGAATGCATCATTAACCCTCTTGTAATGAATCAATGATTGAGTAATGGATAATTGAGGGTAACATTCATATTCTTTCATTTGAGAATACCCATTGCCCACTTCTCCCTATTTTGATAGTCCGAGATACTTAGTCCTCCTTGCCAAGGCATACACTACATAGGATGTCCACCTAAACACCATTTTATCTCTGAAATTCAAGAATGCTTCATGTATGTTATCACTAATCACTTGGGCCCAGTGGAGTTTCTTTGTCCCATGGACTATTTCTTTGATCAAAGCAAACATCTAGCCCTCAAATGTTGATGCAGATGAAAGCCCGTATATTCTACTTAGTAAAGTTACCAGATCTCTAATTTCATTGTGGAAGTCACTCCTATAGAGAGTGTGGGGCAGCTTGATCAAGGTAGACCTTTTATGTTTCATCTAGTGGTCATTGATAGTCTTTTACACTCCTCCACACCCTGCTTATAAGTGTTTTTAGAATCTTGCTTTTCTAGGATGGAGAACACAGGATAGACAAGAATACCAAAAGTTTCACCAATTGCTTGTGTGCTCAAGTCTGCAAAGATTTGACCGTCTGGAGTTTGGATTGTCCTTGTCAGGGGATCATACCTCTCAGCATAGACCACTATCAATTCGGGACATTGCATAGATGTAGGAAATGCAACAGCTTCTGCAATCCCATTATCTCTTATACTCCTGGCCAATGATGTTGGATTTGGTCCAAACACCCTCAATATAAAATCTTCAAGGTCTATATGGCCTAAGTCTGTATCTCCTATGTTTGGCCATGCTGAGGAGATGTTGGTCTCGGGAGGGATGCCTTTGAACTCCTATTTCATGTTTTGGGCCTGTGCAAACATTTATCCTGCATGACCAGACCCAATGAGTAAGGCTATCTTGAAGGTTCTAACTCCTAAGTCTTAATAACTAAGCCATAAGCTACTTATCTATGATTACTGAGTCAGATTTTACCTCATGAAAACCACATCAAGTCTTACTCCTATGCTACAGATTCATAATTTAATGAATTGCAGTCCACATTGCTATATAATATCACTACATGACTTAACAATTTTAGAACAACATTAAAACTATATTCAAACTATGCAATAAATGTTAATCCCCTTTGAAATCTAAATGTAATCATGCAAAACATTCCATTTTCACCTTTGTAGCATATAACCTAGCAGAACATACCTTTCTGCCTTTGAAATTTTGAGGAAAACAATCATTTTATAGTGTTAGTGCTAATTTGGGGGGTCTCTGACCTCATTTCTGGGTGCAACACTAATTTGAGGCTTGACGGACCTAGCGTGGGATTCAGGGTCTGTCGACTAAGGTCGGCAAAAGTGATTTTCAGTGCTAGTCGGAAGGCATAAATTCTGGCGCAAAGAGGTAGATACTAGTTCTGGCATGACTTTAGGTGGTTACGGACTTAGCACTAAATTTTGGGATGACCGACGAAAGTCGGTGGAGGTTGATTCTAGCACAAGTTAGTGACACCGTCTTTTAGCGCTGGTGATCGTTTATGCCCAAAATAGACTTTCAAGCATCTTTGACTTAGCGCAGATTATGAAGGTAACTGACTAAAGTCAGTGAAGGTGTTTTCTGGCCCAAGTTAGTGATTGAATGCTTCAGCGCTTGATTCTTTATCATGCATCTGTGGGGATTTTTAGGGTTACTAACTGACTTAGTTTCTGACAAGGTTGGCAAAGGAGGCTTTTAGTGCATGGTCGGTGAAGGTGAAATCTAGCACAAGGGTTTAATTTGCAAGCGTGCGTGAAGATTTCAAGGGGTCGACTAATTTGTGTTTGAAGGTGTGCTTCTGGAGGTCATTCAGGGCCTTTTTTAATGCCATTGAGGTTTTATTTGTCTTTTAGGGTTTTGTGAGACATTTGCAGGAAATCCAAACCCTATTACTTATCAAATTTGATCATTTGGGTCATTAATAGGTTCAAACCATAAAACACCACATCGTGCCCTAAATTCCATTTAGAAAAAATGAAGCATATAGGAAGATAGTAACAATCACAGCAAAACTTTATTTAAGCATACTTGACAAATCAATTCAAAAACCCCCATTTGAAACCAAACATTCACTGTGCATAAGCAAAGTCTTTACAAATTCTATCTAAACACAGTTTGAATTTTGAAATAAACCCTAATGTTCAAAGAATTTCAAGAAGGAGAAAACCCCATCCTAGTTTCAAAGTGGTCACAGGGGTGTGGTCGTGTGTACTTGCTTGATTTGTGGCTTGTTGGATTCGATTTGCTAAGGATGAAATCACTTCATATACCTCTAAATACGTTCGTTTGTTTTGCAGAAATGAGCTCAAAACACACCCAAAACAATTTATATTCCCAAATTTAATCACCATTAATGCCCAGGTATGATCTGCCAATTTGGCACGTAGTTCGCAGAAATAGTATTTAGGGTTTTGCGTGGATTTCCAACTCCTCAGACTTAGCACGATTTTTGGGGTTGTCCAACCTTTGCATGAGCTTTGGCGACCTCTGACTTAAGTTGGTGATGTAGCAATTTAGTGCAAGTCTGTAACATGGAGTTTCAGTGCAAGTTAGAGATAAGTGATTTTAGTGCTAGGTCGGTGAGTATTAGATTTGGTGCTAAGTCAGTCAACAAGGATTTTATCACTAAGTCAGTCAGCAAGGATTTTAGCACTAAGTCAGTGAATGGAAGTTTTAGTGCTGAGGCTCTAAGACTTGATTTTCTGATGTTTGAAGACCATCTGACTTATGGAAATTTTGGACCTAAGGAACTTATGACTTATAGTTTGACTTAAAAGATCATTTGACCGAGCACGAACATCTTAGGAACTAGATAAGACAAAGCTTGACATTAAGCCAAAATTGATAAAAGGGGGGGTCCCTATTCAGTGAAATAGGGCGTGTGTGCATGGCACAACAAATGGTGACTCTGCTAGAAAATGCTCGAGAGCATTTCTAAGATAAACTTAAGTTTCGAACCCAGAACCTCTGCGTTTCCCATATGTTAAACAAGAAGACATGATACCTTATCAAAGAAGTAGAAATCAATAGCATAGTACAGCCATTCATATCCTGAAAACCTGAGTGTGTATGATTGCCTTAATTCCCATCCCTTGGCAACTAAGCTCATCTAAGATCCTTTACATTAAGCTACGTGATTGGTACACACCTCATGGACTACCTGGACATTGCCCTGCTGCTAGCGAGAGTCTATAGCCCAGATGGGTTTGTCTTAGAATTCCACTCAAGCAGAGCCCTACTGTCGATTAGGCGTCTATAGCCCTGGTAGAGGTTACTTGATTTTCCATCTAACTGAGTTATAGTGTGTGCTTCTGATTTTTCTGGTTTTCTTTTCTTTTCATAATTTCTAGATATTTCATTATGCTTAGATTTAGTAGAGTACAATGCAGTACCGCTACCCTTGTAACACATGCTTTTGACAACACTAGTTACGTTGATAACTTAGCTAGGTGGGTGTGGACTCCCGATTGCGGCAAAGGTGGACCTTGGATTTTTCACTTAATGTAAGATCACTGAGACTCACTTAGGTACTCTCAGGATTTTAAAATGTGTAAAAGGTATATGGATAGAAATACTTCAAGTGCACTGACTAATGATTCATTTCCCATGAATAGACATCATATCCTCCAAATGTAACCATGGAACCCACAGGAGGACCTAAGCAGAAACTTTAGCTTCTCAAAGAAATATTCTAGATTACTTACCCAACAAAGGACCACTTGCAGGTCTGCACAACTGCCACCACATTCAAGAAATGAAGATCCCCAACAAAGCAAGCGTAGCAGGCAAAGGCAAAGCAGGAAAGAACAACTAATCTAAACAAAAACAAACAACTACAACTATGGAAAGCAAAAGAAGAAACTAATCTAACAACAATCTAACCTAAACAAAACAAACAAGTAACCTAACTATGTACACTAAAAGAAGGCAAAGATGCCTCCTAGGCCTGGAAGTAGTGCTTCAAAAACTGCCCATTGACAGGCAATGGGAGTTCCTCACTAGCAAGGCTCTTCAGTCGATAAGTATTGTCACCAAGGATCTCATAAATCTGATATGGGCCTAGCCAAAGCCTATCAAACTTACCATGTTCACCTTTCTTTTCATGGGCTTTGTCCCAATATAAGACCAAGTCAGAAATGTGAAAGGCCTTGACTTTGGCCCTTTTGTCAAACCATTGTTTTACTAGACCCTGATGTTTGGCAAAGTTCTCTATGGCAGCATCACGTTTTTCTTCTAGGTGCAGCAATTGAGCTAAGCAGGATGACATTTGATCATTTGGTTCAAGGTAATCTTGCATGAATTGTAGCACTGGAATCCTCAAATGGATGGGAAAGATAGGCTCAGTACCATAAACTCAGTGATAGGGTGATGTTCCTAGTGCAGCCTTGTGTCTAACCCTATCGGCCCATAAAGAAAACCGAAGCTGAGTGTGCCAATCTCTGGGATTTTTATCAAGCAATTTCTTGATGACCTCAAGCAGGTTTTTGTTTGTTGATTCATCCACTCTGTTTCCTTGGGGGTAACAATTAGATGAAAATTTAAGAATAGTCCCATAATCAAATGCCCAATTGGAGAAACGTAACAAAGAAAATGCAAGGCCATTATCACATACCAGAGAAAAGGGATAGCCAAACCTTGTAATGATATGTTTTTCAACAAATTCAATTACTACCTCCATGGTACATTGTTTGCATGCTATAGCTTCAGACCATCTGATACAATAATCAATAGCGGTCAGAATATACCTGTGCCCTATAGAGGAAGGTGGGTTGATCATACCAATGAAGTTGAGCCCCCACTACGTGAATGGTCGTACCTCCATGACCGGTTGCAGCGGCATAGCAGTGTTTCATTCTCTTCTTGCAGTTGTTTGACATGTGTGGCAAGTTCTAACATGTGCATGTGAATCTTTGAATAAAATGGGCCAGTAATACTCTACCCGAAGAATCTGATTGGCAGTTGACAGGGCTAAACCATGGCCTATTATGAACTTCTCATGGAAACTTGTTATAACTCATGCTACCTCTACTTTATCCAAACATCTCAGATAGATCCCTTCGTGGTTCTTCTTATACAATATTGATCCCTTAATCATAAAGCTGTTACTCTTTAATCTGAGTGCTCTTTTCTGGATTGAATTTAGTTGAGGTGGGCAATGCTGATTGAGGAGATAGAACACCATGTCTCCATACCACTCATCTTTGGAAATATCTTCTTACATATACTGTTGGGAAACCAAGCCTGGACTAACTTCTGCCATTGTCTTTGTTAATGCCTGACCCCTTACTAGCTTCATGGGCTATATTTCTATATTAAACTCTTGTAGGATCATAACCCATTTTCCTCTCTGTTCACCCAACTCACTTTGCATTAGTAATGCTTTGACTGCTACATTTGGTATGATTGCAATCACTTGGGTTCTCAAGATGTAGTGACAAAACTTTTTCATTGCCTTGACTAAGGTGTATGCTTGCTTCTCCACATTCAGATATCTCATCTCAGCGTCTTTCAAAGGGGTGCTCATAAAAGCAATAGGTCTTTCATCATCAACAACTCTTTTTTGTGTCATCATTGCTGCACAGGTATGTTCAGAAGCAAAGGAGTAAATGCAAAAGGGGAGTGTATAATTAGGACTTAACAGTACTGGAGCATTGCTTATTGCCTGTTTAATTTCTATAAACGCAGCCTTAGCTTATGGAGTCCATTCAATCTTAGTGTCTTGTTTCAACATAGCATTCAACAGGTGGACAATCTCAGCAAACCCAGTAATGAACTTATGAACAAAATTGATCTTACCAAAATATGACTTTAGTTCTTTCTTACTGGCTGGGGGGTGTATCTTGAGAATTGCTTAGACTTGATTAGGGTCAATTGATATATCTTGCTCAGAAATTACATTTCCCAGCAACTTTCCTTTAGTTACTCCAAAGATACACTTTTTAGGATTAAGTGAGATCCCATAATCTTTACATCGCTGCAGGATTTTTCTTAGGTCTACCACATGGTCTTCTCTTTTCTTTGAAAACACAGTGAGATTGTCCATATATATAATGATGCATTTTCTGACCAATCCTTTGAAAGCTATGTCCATTGCATGTTGGAATGTGGCTCCTGCATTGATTAACCCAAAGGGCATTTTGTGGTATGCATAGATTTCCCACTTGCATGTGAAGGATGTCTTCAACCTATCCTCATATTCCACTATTACCTAGTTATAACCTGAGTAACCATCTAGAAAAGACATCATCTATGAACCGTTAACTATTTGCAGTACTTTGTCTAAGGATGGCAGTGGGTAATTATCCTTCTCCAAGGCCCTATTCAAATTTCTGAAGTCAATATAGAGCCTAATTTCTCCATTTTTCTTATGCATTAGCGGAATATCTGACATGAAATATGATCCTAGCGAATAGCAATTTCTGTACTTCCTTAAAAATTAAGGGTTCTAGTAGAGCATTCACTGGTCGCTGCCTTTGCCTGAAAGGTTTAGCCCCTGGCTTGTGAGGTATTGTGTGAGTTATGATCAAAGTATCATACGTCTTGAGATCCTCATAACTCCAAGCTATGACTTCATGATAATCTCTCAACACATGAATAATACCTATCTTTTCTTCATCTGTGCTAGCCTTCCCAATAAAAACATTTTTGACTTCTTCAGATGTCCCCAAATTATAAGGTTCATATTGTGCACTAGGGGATTCTCCCTGTTTCTTCTAGATTCCAAACTTATCTGAATCAAAAATTGTTCTAATTCTACCATCCCTCGAGGAATAGTGTTTGTATTTAAGTTGAGGACTCCTAAGTCCATTTTAGCAGGCTCCAATTCTTCCTCGTCTATTATCTGAGCAGTAAAAACATCTGACGAAGTGAGAAAATTGATTATATGTTTGTTGTCCTCAAAAACCTAAAAATTTGTGATGTTATTGGGTACCGACGGAGTTGAAACAAACTCTTTAGTGAACTTCTTCAACCTTGCCATGGACAATGGCTCCAAAGAACTAGCTGCTTGAGCCAAAGCATCAGCAACATGATTCTATCGTTGTGGGATCAGCAGGATATTAAAGCCATCAAAACACTCAATCAAGTCCCATATGTAGTTCTAATATCTGTTTAACCTCTTATCATTGCAAGAGTATTGCCTTCTCACTTGCGTGACAACCAACTATGAGTCACCAAACACTTGAATAACCTTAACCTTTTTCTGAAGTGCCATTAGCAATCCATGTACCAAAGATTCGTATTTTGTCACATTGTTTGTACACAGAAATTGAAATTGAAATGCTGCTAGTTATGAGCTTCCTGTGGGACTAATTAATTCAAAACTAGTACGAGATCCTTGTTTGCACCTTGATCTATCAAATCTCAATGTCCAAATGCGGGAACCATTACCCTTATCCATTTGTGCTATTTGTTGTTTTTTATCTGACTGAGGTTCCTGATTGACTGCACCTGTAGCAGCCTAATTTTCCTTTGTGAATGCTGAAATCTTTAAATGCCTCTGTACTTGTTTGACTACTTCTTGACAGAGTGAGCATGTAAACTTGGAATGGGAGGTATTGTGAAGGTGACACCAATTTGGTAGTAGTAGTTCATCCATTTGTATCTTCCTTCTGACAGCCAACTGATCACTCATGAGTTTTTCCACAAAATTTCTGAATCCTTCTAATATTCCTAGTTGTTCATCATCAGAGGAGGATTCTTGGTCTGACTGCACATATACCTTTGTACTTTCTTAACATTTTACAAGTGGTGGATCAGGGAATTTACTGTAATTTAGCATAAGTATCTCTTCTACCTGATTAACTTGAGGAAGATAAACTCCTAGGTCTACTTCTGAGAATAAGATCTCATTGGTCTGATTGTATTCTATAATCATATGCTTCATTTTCAGTTCTCTTTCAATACAGATCTGATTTGCCAGCCCCTTCCATGGCAGCCACATGTGAAAAATGTCTATTGCCATATAGCCATTGAGAGTCCTAGACCAATCTCTACTTAAAAGCATGCCATATTGATCCTAAATATCAATTACTTGAATGTCTATGTACTGCTATACCTGAGGATTTGATGCTAGTTGCATATGAATTCTGTTCAATTCATCCATCACGTTTACCTCAGTCTTGTCCAGCTACATGACTTTCCTAGAAGATTTTGCTGGAGTGAGGCCTAATGCTTTGCATACTAATAGAGGCCCTTGAGTCTACCAGACAGTTATGGAGGTTCTTTCCAAATATCCTGAGACTCAAGAGGAAAGGTGGACTCTCTCTTTTATCCTTATATAAAGTGACCTTCTATTTAGCATCTGTCACATGGACTTTATCCTTCCCTCTATCCATATTGTCCTTTGGTGGAACTTCCTTTTGGGAAGGATCTATTCTAACATTGGCTGCCATGTCTTGGAAGAAGGCTATCCTAACTTCCAGTACTTTCAACAGTTCAAAGACTAATAGGCTGACCTTCATTTTCTTGAGCTCATTAGCAACATATTGACCTAACTTGACTATCTCAGTCCTCGGTGAATTTCCAGTTGTGGCTCTTTGACGCGTTAGCTAGGGTGTTACCTTGGGAGGCTCGAGATTATTTGAGGCCTTTGGGTCAGGTGGAACTTAGTAGTTGTTTGGAGGGATCGAGGTGGTGAAAGGACCTTTGGGTTTACTACTTCTAATATCATACAAGGTTTTATTATACTACTGATAAGCATGTACCTCCTCGCATTCTTCCTCTTCCGACTGCTTGTCATCTTGGAAAGGAAATGTATAACTGTCAAGTACAAGGGCAGTGTCATACCTCTGAGATGGAACAAGTTCATACCCTGTTGGAGGATTTTCTTGTGCTTCTGCATTTTGTATCTCCATCTGAAAAATACTGGACACTATTTGGAACTCTGAACAGTCCAATTCAGAATGAGCATTTGTATTGTGAAGCCTGCACCACGAGGACAATGCTGCCTCAGCCAGCATCACTCGACCAGGCAAATGACTTTCAGTATTTTGATTCTCTAATGGCAATGGGACTCCACCATTGCTAGGTCTAGTATTCCAAGTTTGATTTAGCCGCTGAAAATTTTGATTCTGATATTAATTTTGGTTCTAATTTCTCTGCTGCAAATAGGCATTCTAATTTCTTAGATGAGTAACTTCAACAGTAATCTTTTTCATTTGTTTTTCCAACTCCCTAATGTCATCTCTATCATCTTTAACTTTGTTTGCTTCAGCTGAATGGAGGAAAGGCATTTGAGCTGGAGGTAGTTTTGCCATGGGAGCCCCAAGGTGGACAACTAATGCCTGGGTTGCTGTAGGGACTGGGATAGGATTCATCACAGGGGTATTATTAGCTAAAGCTTGATTGATCATAGGTATCTGATTGGGCATGGTTGTAGGACCCATATGGTTCAAGGGGCCTGTTGCTGTTTGCCCCAGCTGAGTGTTCACTGTAATTTCTTCAACATATTCCTGAGCTAAGGAGGTGGGAGGCGGGTTAGCTCTTCTTATGAACATGGAAGTAAGTCTATCCAGGGCTGCATAGTAAATGGGAAAGGCTATGGCCTGACCTAGGGCATAAGGAGCTTGCAAGCGGCTGAAGACCTTCTAGAATTGATTGTTGAAAGAACTTATTAGCTCACCCTCAGCTTTGCGGATTTCCACAAAGGATCTATAGAGGTTTGCTAGAGTAGTGGGCATCCTAAAATGATCAAGAAACACATTCTTCAAATTTTGCCATGAGTTTATGGAAGCGACAGGAAGATTGACAAACCAATAATAGGCTTCATCTTGCAAAGAATAGGGAAACAATCTGCAAACCACATCCTCATGCTACACCTGAAGCATAAGCATATTACCTTCAAAGATTTTAATGTGCTCATCAGCAATTCTATTTGGATCATTAGTGTGGAATTTAGAGCATAACTTGTCAGGGTTCTTGGGCATGTCGTGATACGCATTGAACTGGAATGGGGACTGATTATTAGCAGCGAAGAAATCAATGGCTGGAGGATTGATTGGGGCTACAGTTGGGTTTCTTGGAATAGATTGAGCCCTTGGTGCTCTAGGTATTCCTTGATCTCTTCTGATTCTTCTAAATTCTGTCAGAGACATCAACTCCTCTCCAGCTGAGCTGGACCTGGTGTGTCTTTGTCTGGTCCCCAGACTTGTTGATTTTGTGGAAGGGATTATAACTTGGGGCCCTCCTTCTAGTGCCAATTCTGTTGATGGTGGTTTTAGCACAAAATAACGTAGGTATGATTGCTGGTATCACACCTCTCTTGAAAAGTATCTTACCCTAAGTAAGACTACTCCAAGGATAATACAACTAGGTCTTAGCTTGCTTGGAATTTCTTAGTTGGATGTTCTAGCTGTGTCTACAAGGGGTATTACATGCAATATGAAAGGTTTGATAGGTTAGGATAGCAATATATGCAAACCCTTATGACTTTCAGCTGATATCACAATGTAAATGCTGCCGAAACCTAATACTAACAGTTTATTAATAAGAAAAATGCAAGGGTTTAGGGAAGTCCTAAGTGACATTTACAATGCACAGTTCACTAATGGTAGACAAATGCTCTAAATTTTAAACCACTTCCTGAGTAACCAAGCTAACTAATTACTACAACATTAAAGAAAATGATGCTATCTTCTATGGATTCTTAAGATTTTCAGACTGCATGCATTCATTAAATACCCAGTTAATGGAATGATTTAACTAATGTAATGCAATTGAACTAAACACAAAAATAATTAGTCCAGGATAACTTTACACAACCACTTACAGTCAGCAAGTAACTAAAAGTATGGACTTAGAACATTCATCAAATACCTTTAACAAACCAGTAACATTGCAAAGCACGATTAACTAATTGTAGATCATGAAGCAAACCATGAAACCAAATAGATAACACAAATAAACAAATTCTTAGAAATGTTGCAGAAACTTTCTTTGTATTAATCTCAAATGGCAGAGTGTCAACAATTCGGCATCAAGATTGTGTTACAATGAGAGAAACAATGGCCCTTTATATAGAAGAGGCACCATACTAAGTTTTTGAATGGACGGTGGAGATTAACTCGACACTGACGGTCCAACTTACATCATATACAATAGCTATTATCCATTCCCAAATTTTCCTTTGTCTTGTAGGAAAAAGACAAAATACAACTCTTAAATACATTGAATCTGGACATTTTGGATACCCATTGAGTTGTACATAGGGAAAAGCCAATTTTTAAAGCATAATAAAGACAAAATAGTGTCACATGACCTTCTAAATATAGCATTAGTCACAAGTGATGGGATTACATTTTCAATTTCAAATATTCTATTATTTTATTCATCTTCCTCTAAATCTATTTTGTCTTCTTCTGCCTTTTTATTACAGTATGTAACCAATGCTGACAGGGCTAGATTAATATCTGACGAGTTTGGATCTTTAATGTAGTTGGCTCTATACTTCAACCACTTGGCCTCTTTGGAAAATTTGCAATAGATTGCCTCTCACATTCTTTTATCTTTCTTAAACTTAGCAAAAGCAGCCCAGAGGTCACTGATTCTGTCCAATTTGCCTACCATATTATGAAGAGATTCCCCGTAAATTATATGATGTAGCTTTTCTTTACATTCCTGTACATTAATGGGGGCTAAATCATCCATCTCCGAAGTGAGACAACCTCTCAATGTATCATTTATTTTATAGATGGCATCCATGATTTGGTTCCTTGCAGGCTCATAAGAATCCTTTATTTCATTGAATACCTCTTTTCTCATAGTCATCTGTTCCATCCCATCTTGAGGCTTATTCACTCTGTCCTTGGCCAGAATGCCTTCTGACAGCAAAACTTCACTAGGAAGATCCAGTATCTTCTTTATCCCAGGAAAGAGATGGGAGAAGTAATCTTCATAAGGCTCACAGTCTTCGTATAGTTCATCCCAAGCTCCCTTAAGATTACTGAAATCTTCGTGGTGTTTGGTAGCAAAATCTATTACCTCACACCCTTCATTATATACTTTGTTAAACCATTCATGTGTTCCTGTAGAAGTTACCTGAACATTCTCAAAGTTAGCAAATTCTTCTTTAGACAGCAGGGCAGGG
This sequence comes from Cunninghamia lanceolata, assembly GCA_027924645.1. Classification (NCBI taxonomy): domain Eukaryota; kingdom Viridiplantae; phylum Streptophyta; class Pinopsida; order Cupressales; family Cupressaceae; genus Cunninghamia; species Cunninghamia lanceolata. The sequence continues at coordinate 1,780,001 of BSBN01001170.1, forward strand.
GCAACCTCAGATTCCTTCTTTGTACTCAATGGTTTCATAAAAAACTAAATACAAGCCCTGAGTTCTTCATTCTGCTATTTCAGCTGCTATTTTGTAAGCTCATCCTTGTCTAATTGCTCTAGAATAGAGGAGACTGAGCCTCTGACTTCATTGATTTTTTTCCCCCTCATAGCAGGTCCCAAGTTTCTAGTGGTGATGGTATAGTCCTCTGCATTGATTGCACCTTTGTCTGCATCTGTTGGTGGGACAGTTACCTCTGCAATTCTAGATCTTGATGCATCTTTGTAAATTTTGGACTGGACCTTAGCCTTCTTTTGCTTCTTTGGTTTATCTACTCTGGCTAAAAGTGTGCCCGAATCCAGTTTCATCACCTCCACTTAAGGCTCCTTATTTACCAATCTACTTTGCAGCTAATCTAGTGCTGCAAAAGAAGAATCTTTGGGGACGTCAATGTGACTATTCTCCTTATCGGATGTTTGATCACAAAATTTGACCTCCTTTTCTATAGCCTTATTTGCTTCTTCTTCTTCTTCTTCATTATCCGACTGCCCCATGTTATGGAGTTCTTCTGTCATCTTTTGTTGTGCATGTTCTAGAACAACATCAGTTGCACCTGTATCTCTTGGGCTATCCATTATTTCTACTATGTCAATAGTTACAGAGATGACAAGAGGTTCTTCTAAAGTCTCTTTCATTTTCTCTTGCTCCTGAGACTCTATCTCTGCACATATCTTCTCAATCTCAGGTAGGGGAGGCACAACTAAGGGGTCAGAGTCTTGCACTAAATGAATTAAAGAATTGGTCACGGAGGCCAAAGAATGGGACACAAATGCAGATATGTCAACATGTGTTAAACTAGCAAATGAGGCAAATCCAAGAGGAGGGATGGGAGGAAGAGACAATGGAGAAGAGATGACAATTGGTGTGGAAATGGAAGAAGAAGGAATGGAGAAGGTAGGTGAAAGAATTGTGGAGATTGGTGGTAGAGAGATAGAAGTGGAAAGAGATACAAAAGAGATGGCAGGCAGAGACATGGTGGAAATGGAACGCGATGAAGAAATGAGAGGAATGACAACAGGAAGAGGAGATAAAGGAGGATGATTGGGATTGCTAGAGTCTATTGCTAGTGGACATGATACAGTTGTGGCTGTAGTAACAGGTTGAGTAAGGGCAGCAACAATAATAGTAGTGGTAGGCGCAGTAGCAAGGACAACAACTGTTTTAGTCCTTGGCTTCTTTGCCTTAGAGACATCTCTCAGCCCACTGGGCATATCTTTCCTCTTTGATGCCTTTGTTCTCTTAGCGAAAGGGGAGTCCTTTTGCTGTACCTTGGAGGTGATCTTCTTTGCTTTTACTTTCTCTACCAGTGGTACATGTTCTTCACTGTATGTTTCTTTGGAAGCTTCCTATGCTTGTTCCTCAATATCAGACACCTCAACAGGCTGGTCCTCCTCTTCATCTGATTCCTTTTCTAGATCCATTGCAGTGTATGTAAGTTGGATTCCATTTTGTGTTAGTATTGCAATTTGTGCTCTTGCCCAAATTTTACTCAATCTTATTGGTCCTTTCATTAACTCATTGAGTGACCTTTCCTTTGCATTAGCCCAGTTTGGAAAAGGAATTGGTTGCTGAAGTTGGGTTTCCCATGGTCCTCTTTGCATCACATTCTCATCACCATTCAACTAATCTGGGACATCCACTATGTTAAACCTTCTTATAAAATCAAGGGACAACCTAGAATGGTTCCTCCTTAGCACATCATAGTCATCTAAACAATTGGCCCATAAGTCTTCAAGATGGATTCTATGAAACAACTTCTTGCTAACATATTTCTCCATTATGCCCTGCGGGTCAAAGTGATTTCTTTTGGTGTACAAGTGGAGGTTCAAGGATTGCAACTCTTTGTCAAAGTGTTCAGCTGTCCCCATAAAAACACAAGCAAACTGTCCTTTTCCTAGTAAAATAGGGAATTTAACATTAGTTCTGTGCAAGTGTTTTAGTTTTTTTGCACATGGGATAAGCTGCCTTGTTAGTTCCAGCAACATCACTTTATCAGTTGGGTATCTTGGTAGTCGGTAATGTACCTCCATGAACCCTTGCACTCTTAAGTAGGTAAATTTTTGAAATTGAAGATACCAACTCCCATATTGTGAGATCACATTCATTGCCTTGGAAGATATCCTCAGTGAAGTTGTCCCTTGAAGAAGCGTTGTGATATGCATTGTGAATGCATCATTAACCCTCTTGTAATGAATCAGTGATTGAGTAATGACTAATTGGGGGTAATATTCATAAACTTTCATTTGAGAATCCCCATTGCCCACTTCTCCCTATTTTGACAGTCCAGGATACTTAGTCCTCCTTGCCAATGCATACACTACATAGGATGTCCACCTAAACACCATTTTATCTCTGAAATTCAAGAATGCTTCATGTATGTTGTCACTAACACTTGGGCCCAGTGGAGTTTCTTTGTCCCATGGACTATTTCTTCGATCAAAGTAGACATCCAACCCTCAAATGTTGATGCAGATGAAAGCCTGTATATTCTACTTAGTAAAGTTACTAGATCTCCAATTTCATTGTGGAAGTCACTCCTATAGAGAGTGTGGGGCAGATTGATCAAGGTAGACCTTTTATGTTTCATCTAGTGGTCATTGATAGTCTTTTTACACTTCTCCACATTCTGCTTATAAGTGTTTCCAGAATCTTGCTTATCCGGGATGGAGAGCATATGATAGATAGGAATACCAAAAGTTTCACCAATTGCTTGTGTGCTCAAGTCTACAAGAATTTGACCATCTGGAGTTTGGATTTTCCTTGTCAGGGTATCATACCTCTCAGTATAGACCACTATCAATTCAAGACATTGCACGGATGTAGGAAATGCAGTAGCTTCTGCAATCCCATTATCTCTTATCCTCCTAGCCATTGATGTTGGATTTGGTCCAAACACCCTCAATATGAAATCTTCAAGGTCTATATGGCCTAAGTCTGTATCTTCTATATTTGGCCATGCTAAGGAGATCTTGGTCTCGGGAGGGATGCCTTTGAACTCATATTTCATGTTTTGGGCCTGTGCAGATATTTATTTCGCATGATCGGACCTAATGAGTAAGGTTGTCTTGAAGGTTCTAACACCTAAGTCTTAATAACTAAGCCATAAGCTACTTATCTAACATTACTAAGTTAGATTTTACCTCATGAAAACCACATCAAGTCTTACTCCTCATGATCGGACCTACTTCTGAGCAACATTAAAACTATATTCAAACCATGCAATAAATGTTAATCCCCTTTGAAATCTATATGCAATCATGCAAAACATGTCATTTTCACCTTTGTAGCATCTAACTTGGCAGAACAAACCTCTCTACCTTTGAAATTTTGAGGAAAACAATCATTTTATAGTGTCAGCACTAATTTGGGGGGTCTCGAACCTCATTTCTAGGCGCGACACTAATTTGGGGCCTGATGGACCTAGCGCGGGATTCAGGGTCTGCTGACTAAGGTCGGCGAAGGTGATTTTTAGTGTTGGTCGGAAGGGATAAATTATGGCGCAAAGAGGTAGATACTAGGTCTGGCATGAGTTTAGGTGGTTACAGACTTAGTGTTGAATTTTGGAATGACCGACTAAAGTTGGCAGAGGCTGATTCTAGCGCAAGTTAATGACACTATCTTTTTGCGCTGGCGATCGTTTATGCCCAAGCGAGACTTTTGAGCATCTCTGACTTAGTGCAGATTATGAAGGTAATTGACTAAAGTCAGTGAAGGTGTTTTTCGGCGCAAGTCGGTGATTGATTGCTTTGGTGCTTGATTCTTTATCATGCATCTGTGGGGATTTTTAGGGTTACTGACCGACTTAGTTTCCGACAAGGTCGGCAAAGGAGGCTTTTAGCGCAGGGTCGATGAAGCTGAAATATAGCGCAAGGGTTTAATTTGCAGGTGCATGTGAAGATTTCAAGGGGCCAACTAATTTGTGTTTCAAGGTGTGCTTTTGGAGGTCATTCAGGGCCTTTTTTAATGCCATTGAGGTTTTATTTGTCTTTTAGGGTTTTGTGAGACATTTGCGGGAAATCCAAACCCTATTACTTATCAAATTTGATCATTTGGGTCATTAATAGGTTCAAACCATAAAATACCACATCGTGCCCTAAATTCCATTTAGAAAAAATGAAGCATTTAGGAAGATAGTAACAATCACAATGAAACTTTATTTAAGCATACTTGACAAATCAATTCAAAAACCCCCATTTGAAACCAAACATTAACTGTGCATAAGCAAAGTCTTTACAAATTCTATCTAAACACAGTTTGAATTTCAGAATAAACCCTAATGTTCAAAGAATTTCAAGAAGGAGAAAACCCCAACCTAGTTTTGAAGTGGTCACAGGGGTGTGCTTGTGCGTACTTGTTCGATTTGTGGCTCGTTGGATTCGATTTGCCGAGGTTGAAATCACTTCACATAGCTCCAAATGCGTTCATTTATTTTGTAGAAATGAGCTCAATGTTGTTATATGGAGCCTAATTAGACTCGGAGGTTAAATTTATCCCACTTTTATCGGCATGGTTTTCCCCCAAATTTTTTAATGGGGGAGTGTAGGGGGGCAGAGCCCCTCCTGCGGGGCCCGGGGGGCTTATCCCCCTAGCGGGGGCCCAGGGGCGGAGCCCACGGTGGGGGTTTTGGGGCAACGCCCCCAGCGGGGGCTACTGGGGGCAGCGCCCCCGAAGAAAAAATTGGCTATTATTTTATTAAGGCGTCGGGAGTTATTTTTCTATTGGTCGACATAAAAAACCCTATTTTTGTAACTGACATAAGCTTGATAAAAGCGGCTAAGGGTTAGGGTTTCTGTTGATATTTGTATTGTAGCATTTGCAGCGGTATTGAGTTGCAGGGATTACTGGTTGTAATCGGTTTGATTTATTGGATAATAATATTGGACTCTCTATTTGGTGGATGTAGCCCAAGTTTGGGTGAACCACGTTAAAACTTGTCTCTCACTGTTATTATTTCTGTGTATTTTCATTCCTCTGTTTAATCTTTATTTGCATTTAATTGATATCTTCTGTCATCTAACCCTAACAAGTGGTATCAGAGCGGGTTGTGTTCAATTATCATCTGCAGAAAAGTCTCACGGTTGAGTGGGAGCAATGGTGGACGAGGGTAAATTGAAGGTAGACAAATTCAATGGGCAGAACTATCAGTTATGGAAGATGCAGATGGAGGATTATCTCTATCAAAAGGATTTATGGAGGCCGTTGGAAGGAGTAGCCAAGAAACTGACAGCAATGACTGATGAGGATTGGAATCTTCTAGACAGAAAGGCACTGCTAACCATTTGGTTGTGTCTGGCACCATCGGTGGCATTCAATATAATAGAAACGAAGACAACAGATGGTCTGATAAAAGCTTTGGCTATATTGTATGAAAAACCCTTAGCCTCAAATAAGGTATTTGTGACAGATTATTTAAATGAATTTAATACGATTACTAGTCAATTGACTTTTGTAAATGTAAAATTCGATGAAGAAGTTAGAGCTCTCCTGATATTATGTTCTTTGCCTGAAAGCTGGAATAGTTTGGTAATGGCGGTTATTAACTCTATTTCTGGTTCAAATACCCTAAAATTTGATGATGTTGTTGGTGTTATTCTAAGTGAGGAAATTCGTAGGAAAAGCTCAAGTGGATCCACATCAGGCAGTGTTTTGAATGCAGAAAGCAGGGGCAGATCAAAGGAGAGAGGAAAAGGTTCTGGAGGTCATGGGAAGTCACGAGGAAAATCAAAGGACAAGAGATCCCAATCCAGAGGACAAAAGGATTGCTGGTACTGTGGGAAACCAGGTCATTTGAAGAAAGATTGCTGGTCTCAGAAAAATAAAGGAGACAAACAAGAAGCAAATAAGGAGGCAAGTGTGGTAAGTAATAAATCTAAAGATGATGCTTTGATTCTTTCCCTAGATAATGTTGATGATTCATGGGTTTTAGATTCAGGGGCCTCATTTCATGTTGTGCCCCATAGAAGTTATTTTCTTGATTATGTCCAAGGGGATTTTGGGCTGGTTTATTTGGGAGATAACAAACCTTGTCAGATTGTTGGAAAGGGAAGAATTAAGATTAAGTTGCAGAATGGGAATCATTGGCTACTACAAGAGGTAAGGCACGTTCCAAGGCTCAGTAGGAATTTAATTTCAGCAGGAGAGCTAGCTAAAGAAGGTTGCATTGTTACATTTACTGATAAAAAATGGAAGGTTTCAAAAGGTGCCTTAATAGTAGCAAAAGGTGTGAAAGTAGGCACCTTATATCTTTGTACAAGTCATACTGTTCCTTCTACTTTAGCTATTACCGAGAAAAAACAAACAGGTTCAGGAACAATTGCTACAGGTTCATAGGAAGAGATTGAAATAGTTGTTGCAGGATCTGAGACAACACTGTGGCATAACAGACTTGGGCATATGAGTGAAAAAGGTATGAAGGTACTTCATTCTAAAATTGTTTTACCAGGTTTGAAATGTATTAATATGGATTTTTGTGAAAGTTGTGTATGGAAAACAAAAGAGAGTCAGTTTTCTCAAGGATGGGAAGCAAAAGAAAGATGAAAAGTTGGAGCTTGTGCATACAGATGTATGGGGACCATCTCAGGTATCTTCTCTTGGTGGCTCTCGATATTATGTTACATTCATAGATGATGCAACTAGGAAAGTATGGATTTATTTCCTTAGGTAGAAATCTGATGTATTTAAAACATTTAAGAAATGGAGAAGCTTGGTTGAGAATGAGATGGGTAAAAGATTAAAATGTCTCAGATCTGATAATGGTGGTGAGTATTGCAGCAAAGAATTTGAGGATTATTGTTCCTTTAATGGAATTCGTAGGCAGAAAATGGTTCTAGGGACTCCACAGGAAAATGGAGTGGCTGAATGCATGAATAAGACAATAATGGAGCATGCAAGGACCATGAGATTGCATGCTAGGCTACCTTTAAACATGTGGGCAGAGGCTATCAACACTACTGTATATTTAATTAATAGAGGTCCTTTAGTTCCTTTGGGTTGTGGTATTCCAGAGGAAGCATGGACAGGTAAGAAGGTGAGTTATTCTTTTCTCAAAACCTTTGGATGTGAAGCATTTGCACATGTAGATTATGAAAATAGAACAAAGCTGGATGCAAAATAAAAAAATGTACCTTCGTTGGATATGGCATTGATGAATTTGGTTATAGGCTTTGGGATTTAAAAAATTAAAAAATTGTGAGAAGCAGGGATGTTGTATTCAATGAGAAGGTGTTGTACAAAGATTAGTTGCAACAACATGAGAAGAAATAAAAGGATTATGTGGTGTTGGATGATACTCCAAATAGTGATGTTCCGGTGGTTCCTCATGCTCCGCAATAGCAACTAGAAATACCACAAACTCTAGTGAATGTTAGAAGGTCAACAAGGCTAATTAAACCTCCTGAAAGGTTCTCTCCTTCTTTGTATTCTATTTTCTTAACAGATGCTGGTGAACCAGAAGGGTATGATGAAGCTATGCAGGTGGATACAAAGGTTCAGTGGGAGCATGCAATGAAAGAAGAAATGGACTCCTTGCTAAAAAATTAGACTTGGGAATTATGTAAGTTGCCTGCAGGTAAAAAGGCTTTACCAAACAAATGGGTTTATAGGCTAAAAGAGGAAGATGGAGGTAAGAAAATATTTAAATCCAGGCTAGTTGTAAAAAGATTTGCATAGAAAAAGGGCATTGATTTTGATGAGATATTTTCTCCAGTTGTCAATCGTACTGTTTTAAGTATTGTGGCTACTGAAGATTTGCATTTGGAATAGCTAGATGTGAAAACTGCCTTTCTCCATGGTGATTTGGAGGAGGAGATAAATATGGAACAACCCTAAGGATTTGAGGTCAAAGGTAAGGAGAAACTGGTGTGCAGATTGGAGAAGAGTTTGTATGGCCTAAAACAAGCACCTCGGTAATGGTATTTGAAATTTGATAGTTTTATGGTTGAGCAAGGCTACAACCGGTGTAATTCTAACCATTGTGTTTATTTTAAGAGGTTGGATAATGACAACTACATTATTTTATGTTTATATTTGATGACATGCTTGTAGCAGGGTCTAACATGGATCACATAAGAGAGTTAAAACAACAGTTAGTACAGTCATTTTCTATGAAGGATTTGGGGGCAGCAAAACAAATCCTTGGTATGAAAATTTGTAGAGATAGGACGAACAAAAAATTGACTCTATCTTAGGCTGATTATGTTGAAAAGGTGTTGCAGAGATTCCATATGGAGAATGTAAAAGCTGTTAGCACACCTTTGCCTAGTCATTTGAAATTGACTAAGGAGATGTGTCCTAAGACACCAGAGGAGGAAGAAAAAATGTCCAAGGTACCTTATGCTTCAGCTATAGGAAGTTTAATGTACACCACGGTATGCACGAGACCAGATTTTGCACATGTTGTAGGTGTCGTAAGAAGGTATATGAGTCATCCTGGATTGGAGCATTGGAATGCAGTAAAATGGATTCTCAAATATTTGAGAGGTACATCCAATAAACATTTATGTTTTGGAGGCTCTAATACTGATTTAGTAGGTTATGTAGACTTAGATTTGGTAGGGGATATTGATACCAGGCGGAGTACTACAGGTTATGTCTTTACTATAGGTAGGACAGCAGTAATTTGGATTTCCAAGTTACAAAAGGTGGTTGCTTTATCCACCACAGAGGCAAACAAGGAGATGATATGACTACAATCTTTCATGGAAGAATTGGGCAAACACTAGGTTAACAGTTATTTATTTACATACAGCCAGAGTGCCATACATCTTGCAAAGAATTCTACATTGTATTCAAAAACCAAACACATACAGTTGAGGTACCACTTTATTTGGTCGGTGTTGGATGATGGATAGTTACAGTTGGAAAAGATACATACAGATGAAAATCCAGCGGATATGTTTGCAAAGGTAGTAACAAGGGAGAAGTTGAGCTCCTCTTCAGCTTCAATTGGTCTTCTAGACTGAAAACAACAAAAACAGAACAGCAGAGTCTAGGGTGCTTATTTCCAGTGGGAGCTACAGGGTCAGCAGCGTTATGATCAGTCTCCAAGTGGGAGATGATATGGTGTGGAGTCTAATTAGTCTTCAAGTGGGAGATTGTTGTTATATGGAGCCTAATTAGACTCGGAGGTTAAATTCACCCCACTTTATCGGTATGGTTTCCCCCCAAATTATTTAATGGGGGAGTGCAGGGGGCAGAGCCCCTCCTGTGGGGCTCGGGGGGCTTATCCCCTTGGCAGGGGCCTAGGGGCAGAGCCCACGATGGGGGTTTGGGGGCTGCTCAGGGCAGCGCCCACGAAGGAAAAAGTGCCTATTATTTTATTAAGGCGTCGAGAGTTATTTTTCTACTGGCTGACATAAAAAAACCCTATTTTTGTAACTGACATAAGCTTGATAAAAGCGGCTAAGGTTTAGGGTTTCTGTTGATATTTGTATTGTAGCATTTGCAGTGGTATTGAGTTGCAGGGATTGCTGGTTGTAATTGGTTTGATTTACTGGATAATAATATTGGACTCTCTGTTTGGTGGATGTAGCCTGAGTTTGGGTGAACCACGTTAAAACTTGTCTCTCGTTGTTATTATTTCTATGTATTTCTATTCCTATGTTTAATCTTTATTTGCATTTAATTGATATCTTCTATCATCTAACCCTAACACTCAAAACATACCCAAAATAATTTATATTCCCATATTTAATCACCATTAATGCCCATGTATGATCTACCAATTCGACACGTAGTTCACAGAAATAGTCTTTAGGGTTTTGCACGGATTTCCAACTCCTTAGATTTAGCGTGATTTTTGTGGTTGTTTGACATTGGTGTGAGTTTTGCGACCTCTGCCTTGAGTTGGTGATGTAGTAATTTAGTGCAAGTCCGTGACATGGAGTTTCAGCGCAAGTTAGCGACAAGTGATTTCAGCACTAAGTAGTTGAGCATTGGATTTGGCACTAAGTCAGTCAACAAGGATTTTAGAGCTAAGTCAGTCAGCAAGGATTTTAGCGCTAAGTCAGTGAATGGAAGTTTTAGGGATGAGGCTCCAAGACTTGATTTTCTGATGTTTGAAGACCATTTAACTTATGGAAATTTTGGACCTAAGGAACTTATGACTTACAGTTTGTCTTAAAAGATCATTTGACTGAGCACGAACATCTTAGGAACCCGATAAGACAAAGCTTGACATCCTAAGCCAAAATTAAGAAAAAAGGGGGAGTCCCTATTTAGTGAAATGGGGCATGTGTGCATGGCACAACAATACCCAATAAAAAGTATTGCTTACAATTCATCTTCAATAATCCCTAATGCAATACATCACTTCCTATGTTTTTCTCAAAGCATATTTAATTTGATCCTTGACTCAACGCAGTAAGCAAAACATTCACTACAACAAATGTGCATAAGTGAAATCCATAACCCTTGATTCATTCATTCACAAAAGAAATGCATACATTCAAGGAGACAATTGCATGAAATACACACATAAAGTGTTACTCATATAATTCAATCTAAATTAAAAATTTTCATATAGAAACTTTATTCATTTATAGAACAAGGCTTGCTCTATACAACCCTGAATTCAAAACACTTCCTCTTACAGAGAGTTGCTTCCCAAAATGTAGACAACTTTTGTCTATAGCCCATAACTCTTTTTCTTCTATATCTACCTTTTTTATATCTCTACCTCTGTTTCTATATCTCTACCTATATGTATATCTAATACAATTGTACAGGGTCTTTTATATAGACAACTGCTTATGTCGTCTAGAAATCCCGCCCTAATTTTTATATTTAATGATTGCATGTGGAAGTTTTTCATTCCTTCTTTTGATTGGCAAAGCATAAAACTAATTCCCCTTTCCAACAAACTAAAGTCAACGCCATCCCTTCAACTATATTATAGAATGTTCTGGAAGATTGCAGAATTTTCAGGGTATGACTTCCTTCACTTTATCATGGGTTGAGATGATAGGCTATTGGGGAGGCAATGTGACTTCCTGTCTTTCAATCTCCAATTACTAAATACTATATATCTAGGAGTTGTCAAGAGAAGCACGAGCATTTGGGGTAGAGGATGACTTTCTCCTATCCTTGTTTTCATGAGGACTTCTTTGAATCTGTCAACAAAAGCTCTCTTCACCACCAATTAGGTAATCCAGGCATGACATTACTCTTCAGCTAAGGTTCTTGATGAAGGTCATCAAAGAGAAACATGGGGAGAGGGATGAATGATGCCTCTCTACCTAAACACCCAAATTCCTGATCCAGCCAGGGTCATTAGAACTTCATCCAATTGGCTCACCCTCGGGAAGCAGCTTCCCATAGTCAGAGTTTGTGACCAATCTTTGACTTTCCCTACAAGAATGCATTCATGTAGCTATGGTTCTAGGAAAGTAGCAAGATTGTGGAAGCCAGAAATTCTCATTCTTACCTATGCCTCCTATTCCTAGTCCTAAATTCATTCCATTTCTTAATTTGCAAAGAACAAATCTGTAACCAAGAAAATTGATGCAGAGCAGGGAGGCAAAGTGTAAAACAACTCAAACTAAACTCAAATAACTCCTTTTCAAAACCCTAACCCTTCATACACAATGATCTCCTTCATTAAACTGTCATTTCTTTATGAGGACAACAAAGGGGTTTTTTGGACTTAATTTGCAAAAGATAATTGATACCCACAAACTCAGACTAGTTTCAGACACCCATTAAGCTCTTACATAACATATCTTAAAAACTCAGGGGGTTGTTTTGGAACATCATCATCAAACTACTACTGCTATGCTTGAATAAAACCCCAAATGGCTCACTTTTCCAAAGCAACTTCATGAAATCCTTTGCTCAAAGCACCAAATCCAATTTTAATGGTCTCCACAGGTTACAAATAGGCTGATTCAACAACTTTTATTAATAGGATCATTCACAAAAGCATCAGACCTCAAAATCTCACCTAAAACCCAATTTTGGCTTGTTTCCAATGAGGATTTATTGGTTCTTCAGGCCCCCAACCTCAAACCACTTTGTAATTGCTTCAAACACTTCACTATAGATCTGTAGAAGTGATCTGAATCATCTTCCAACCTTAAACAATTTATTCTCATCTAATTACAACTTCTAGCCATCCATTTTGAACCAAAACTCATGAAAATCCATTGGGGCAGCAATCAAAAACTCCTCCAAATGGCTTCCCTGCTCCTAAAAGCCATTACAACATCTAAAACTATCCTATTTCACCCATTCCACCAAGTCCTAGACTAATCTATTTGTGAAATGGGTGATTAATCCATTTTATTCACTTACAAACCCTCAAATGGGTGTTCACACCCACCTACAGTAAAATGAGTGTAAAAACCTTATTTCTTTATGAAATCAAGTCTCACAAAAATCAAAATACTCCTAGTTCATGCCCTCACACATTTCACTATATTTTAGGTCATTATGCCTCTGTACAAATCCATACAGAGATCTGAAACAACACTATTTTATGAAAACACACATAAAATTCAATATAAACAGGGAACTTTATTGTTTGAATCTTCAAAGACAATTCTCCCACCCTGTCTCGATGCTTTCTTAGGCATATTTAAACTTCTTACATTAGAAAACAACCAACTCAACCAAAAAAAAACTAACTTTTGAGTGGCATGATCATTGGTCTTCTCAAACTTGCATACTTTTAAATGACCACATTTGACAACATTACAAAACATGAGAATATGAACTCAAATGACTCCAAATAGACTAATTACATTACAAAATGGTCTATTATGACCTTATTCAAAACACACCTAAAACCTATGACAAGACCTCATTTGACCACATTTGCACAAAATGAACTTGGTGCCCCTGCACCAAAAAAAGAGGCATACCCTTTCAAGAAATGCACTGAAAAACACAAGGAAAAAATCTCTGCTCAAGATCCATGACAAAGAATTTATGGGGACAACTTGTGTGAAGGTACACATTTATAGGAAAAATGAATTGAATTGATCTCCATTTCCATCAACTAGCATAATTTCATCTCAGGTGTCTATAGGTTTTACACACTCAAATTTATTGCTGGAAATGCTCAAAAATCGGTTCATGATCACTAAAGCACAAAATGATGGCCCAAGACATTTAATTTCCCATGAGCAATAGATAGATGGAGTGATCACCAAAATATATTTAAAAATTAGGATCAACCGAAGCATGCTGCTTGTCAAATCACAACTCAACCAGACTGTTTGCATGTGAAATTCTACATTTGAATTTAGGCTATTGATTGAAACCACATCAGAATGAGATCAATGGTTAAAAATCCATCAGGTTTTGCTAGGAAGTTGCCATCCAATTAGAACATGCCAGCAAAGCATGTTTCACACACATGTCACCTTATCACACCATCGTGGGCCTTGAGGGACCCACACTACTTCTGCGCTCACACATTGGGTGCCAACTTCATTCTCCTAGGATGGGACCCACTAACCACTAAACATACCATCGCATTAGTGCAAGGAATATCGCTTCGCATCTTCCCACAAAGCACTCCGCAATAAAACAAGGAGTGGATACCAATAGCCTGACACTCATCGTACCATCGCATCTGAAACAAACTGTAGACACCCAAAAATGACCATTTTATCGCATCACTTGCATTTCATCAAATTTGTCTAAACACATGCATTTCAACATTAATTAAATAATTGAATTATTTAATTAATTTCATCAAAATCATCAAATTCTTCCAAATCTCCAAAATTCAACATTAATTGAATAAATTCTATTTATTTAATTACATCAAAATCAACTTTATTCTTCCAAAATTAAATAATTTTTATTATTTAATTAAATCATTACCGTCTTTCAAAATTCAAATCCACATCAATTGAATAAGTTAATTATTTATTTAATTTATCATTTAAATCCTCTTATCTACAATTAAATAATTTTCATTATTTAATAAATCAATTATTCCTCCAAATTTAAATAAATTATCTAAATTTATTTAAGTTGACTCAATCCCTAAAAATAAATATTTTATTTATATTCATCTATCATGCAAAATAAATTAAATGAATTTATTTGTTTAATTTATTTAAATCTTCATATCTTATCTATTCTTCAATCATGCACAATCAATTAAATAAATTTATTTATTTAATTTCAATTATCTTCCAATTCCTCTAAAAATATCATGTTAACTCATGTGCACAATCAGTCTTATTTTTAAAACTTCAAAAAGCAAATCTAAAGTTAAGTTAATTGGCTTTAATTTATCTTATTTTTATCATCAACTCATAAATTAAAAAAAAAATATTCTAATTTATGAAATCAAATATATCTGTATCATGTCTGTACCATGTCTATTATCAAAAAGCAATTATCTTAATAAAAATACCTTTTTGGAGTGGCATGTCATGTGCACATTCATCATGAGTTATTTGATTTATCTCAACCATCCATTTCATGGATTTATTTCATCTGTTGATCGATCTTCATTGAAACCTATATAAACCCCCCTCATCTCCATAACAAATCCTCTTTGATCATTTATTCTCAGGCATTCTTACAACGCTTGGAGCATTCATCGCATCGTTGAGCACACTTCTACCTTTTGAGCACAAACACAATCTACATCTACTTGTTGCAAACATGGTTTTGCAATTTATGAAGCAATCCACATTCAACCAAGATAACAATACAATCTAGGCAAAAGCTTTCATTGTTTTTGGTATTATTCATTGATTATTTGGTTGTTTGCTTAGATCGTTATCTTGATGTTATAGGATTGAGTTGTTGATTATTTTCATTGCTTTGATTTTTATTCGATCTTGATTTTATTCCTATACACACAAACCTGCCAACTAAAAGACATGTGATGACACGATGACTTCTAATTCATCATTAAATCTATTATGTCAGCCCTTAAAAGATATTTTGCACATACCAGAGCCAATAATTGAACTCAAGGGGCTGGTAAAGAATGAAGCTAAGGACATTATGTCCTCACTTATGCATGACTCTTCTTACTCAAAATGAAGGGTCCATCACACACACCCTTGTATAGAATAGATGCATTTCTAGACTCTACATTTTCAACTCACCACACTAAATACAATTCCAATTTTCTCTCAATTTAGTCTCAAGTTGATAGAATTTTCTCTCTATTCCTTTCCCAATAAGTCAAATATATTATTCAATATGTCTATATTCCCTCAATTCAACTTGTCCAATAGTTTTAGTTTCCTTGAGATACAATATGCCCAATCTACCCTTAATTTAACTCAATTTTCCTTTAATCCAATACAACAACTAGGCTCCTTGGATTTTTTAAGGAAATGCAAAAACTAATACACATTTATATTTAACAAAGTTAGGTTTTCACTATTGTATCTAAAATTAAATATAATTTCAATAAATTTGACCTAGAGATATAAAACTTTAAATTCATAATTTTAGTTTCATTTAAAGTAGGAGATGATAAATTTAAGGAAAAGGGGTAACATTAAGGGTTGAAAGCCAATACTAGTATTTTTCTAACATTAGGTTGGTTTCCCTCACTTGTTATACTGATAGTAGGGGTGACTCTAGGAAGTTTGTGAATGTTTTTCAAAAAAAAAAACTCGGGCCCGACTTTAAATTAGTCATTATTTTAAACTTGACTTGGCCTAATTATTGTTGTGATTGGTACATTTTTATTTTTATTTTTCTATGGGTTTGAAAATTACATATTCTACAACCACCAAACATAATAGGGTTTTGGAATTATTATGAATCAAGGGTCAACATTATCTTATTATTTTTGGAAATAAAGAGTGTTGAGAATAAGATGGGAGTGAATGGTTTCTTTGTGTCTTCTTATCCAATGTAATATTCAATTTAGGATCCAATCCATGATTAAATTAATGTGTTTAATAAACACATGAAGAGCTCATTGTTCTAATTTATGTGATTCCTTCTTAGTTTATTTATATGACTATTTTATCACATCCCTAATACCAAATTGTTTATGGAAGCACAAATTTCTTTATATAAAAGAGACATTATCTTCTATTCCCTACATGCATGTTCATTCTAAGTTAATTGGAATATTATAAATCCCTCATATGTTACCTAAAATTGTTCATTTATAAATTTTCTATTTTAGTAAGTATATTACCTATTTATCCAAGGCATAATTAGGATTATGAAGTGAAATATGATGTCATACATTTCCCCTTATAGTTGACATAAAAACCCTAGACTATTTCTCCCATGTAGATAAGGTCAAATATGATTAAATTCCTTTGTATAGGTTTGATAAAATGGGTTTTATAAGGGATGATTCAACAATTGAATATGAGTGTTTTATTTTGAATAAAGTTCCACTTAGATAATATGTCCTTGGAATACAATCATGTACCACATACCATATTGGAAAATTGATAATTTAGTTGATGATGAAGAGGTGGAGAAGACATAAAAAATTGACAAAATGAGTTAAGAATACTTCTCCTTAAACAATGCCCACCAATTAATCCTCTTTAATAATTTAAAGGGCTACTTATAGGTATTTTTTGTAGAGATCCTGATAGGATGGTTTGTCTAACTTGCTTGACTTTTGATCTCAAATTAACTTGCAACATGAATATCACTATTGTGACATAGATTCCAAGATTTCACTAATAAAAGAAGTGTAAGAGACCAAGATAAACTCGAGGAGAATGAAGAGTTAAAACATGTCATGATGGTTTAAATCCTAAGCATCACATGCCATTTCATGGTGTACAAAAGACTAATTGCTAAGATGCCCAAATTTGCTTCAAAGATGTTAACCTAGTAAGTATAAGAGAGTTGGCATTACCAATCATACCACAAATATAGAAGGGACTCTTGCTTGAATGTGATAAATGATTATAACTATGTAAAGTAAGGTATAATAAAGACCACCTCTTCCATTTATCTTACAACATACACATTTACTTACAAGAACCACTCCTTTTGTTCTAATATCAAGAATCCTTATCCCAAAGAAGTTCCAATAAGTTGAAGTAATTCCTTTTAACCTTGCTTCATTTACCTACAGAATATTTTCAAGATATTTTATATATTAATTGACACAAAAAATTTGGGATTACTACATGTTCCATCATGCTAAGAATTTTGTTAACAATCTTTTCTTTACCAAAAGGGAAAGATCAAGACCAGAAGTTTGTATTTCATATTTACTAATTATTGATTGTCATGATCAACAAAAGAGAAACAAATTCTAAATGAGATACCAAAATAGCTTATCTAGATTGAAGGCTCATCTTGTCTATAAAACACACATGTTTTCTTCCTTCCACGTCATTGCAATGATAAATTTTTAACTAAAATTTATGGTGGATAATTACACCTTCAATTGGTTATAAATTTTTCCCCTTTCTTGGTCAAATGTAAGGCATTAAGAGTCAACATAGAATATCAATATAATATTAGAGATGTTGAAAAAGTCTATTGAGATTATGAGAGAAGAGAATATCTAAAGTCTAAATAAATTTTTTGATCAAGTTTTCTACTCTACATTACTATTTAAATTGATGTATGATTCTTTAGTATTGGTCCATGATCTATGTTATATGAACACTTGTTCATCCTTGTAAATCTTGTGAGACTTAGTGTTGATGTTTAGGGTTTAGAATTTTTTCCTTTCTAGAGTTAGGGTTTAGTGTTTTCCTTTTTAATATTTTTCCTTTTTATGAATTTTAAAGGGAAAAATAAGAAATTTTACCATTGATAAAATAAAAGAAACATGGTAAAACAACAAATAAAATATATGGCCGATAACGACGTGGTTCGGTGGTTAAGTTGCTCGGTTGTAGTGACGACCACCAAAGTTCAAACCCCCGCTGGGCCAACGAGCTCGCAGGCTTTACGCCTTCGCTGGGCCAATGAGCTCGCGGGTTTGAAGTGTTCTTGCTAGGGGATGAGGTCCCCCGTGTTGTGGCCTCACCGGTTCATTGCTCCGGGCAAAAGCATTCATGTGGAGCCGGAGGGCGTGTCGCACCAGCATCGCCGATCATGTTAAAAAGTTTACCAGGCACATTTAAAAAAAAAACAAACAAATAAAATAGGGAAAAATAAAGAAAAACATGGAAAAAATAACTTTTTTTCTAACCTAAGCTAAAGAAGTTGAGAAAATGAAGAACACATGTGGAAATAAGTCAAAAAGTGGCCTTTGATTGAACCCACATGCCACTAGCCTCTAAAAAATCTCTATTGATGTCATTCGAGCTATAATTATGTTTTTTCATGCCTATTGACCCTATGGTGTTGCTATCTCTATTGTTTATGTTCAAAGGTAGATATATAGAAAACAAATAGGCATATGGATTTAGTTTATAGTTTTGTTAAAAACAATAAACTATAGCCTTTGATTGAAGGTGACATCACCTTCAATTGAAGGTTATGTCACCTTTAATTGAAGCCCATACATTTACTTGAAATTCCCTCACACACATGGCATGTTGAACACCTTCAATGGAAGGTACTTTATTCAAAGATTTTTGTTCATTCGAAGGTGTTTTCTCATTTTTGGCATGCTTAGGGGTCATTTTCGTACCCCATGCTACAAGTGGGACATGGATTTATACTTCCACCCATAAAATTACAATATTCATATAAATATTTAATTATATTAATATATTATTATAATGTAAGTATAGAATAATATTTAATTTAGTATTAAATTTATATTATCAATATTAAAAATTTTTGCCCAAGGTTGTATTCTATTTTTACATATGCAAGGATAAAGTGAACCATATGCAAGTCATGTTTAACTAAGACTAAATTCACATTATGAACCCCATATTATTAGTGTTTAAATTAATAGATATGTTACATTGTTCTATAAGTTTTACATGGCTCATAATTCAATACACAAACTAATTTAATTTTGAGATCATGCTCTTTAAATAAGTTTGTTGGCAAGAGACATTGTGTGGCTTCATGAGTGTTGTCATTGATGGCAACAAAGTTCATCACACACATCTGCAGGACATGGTATGTCTATATCGGAAGTCAGATTGAAGAGTATTTTGGTCCAGTGAGCAAGAACAGAGTATGCAGTAAGGTCTGACAATCAGGTCCGGATCTCTCAGAGGAAGTATCTCAGTAAAGTGCAAACTTGGGGAAGTGAAGAGGAGTACCATGAATGATACATTCCAGAGATTGAGCCTCTAGTGATGAAAGAGTGAAAAGATCTCAACACCTAAGTATTGGGTTCCTGTTTGGCAGAGTAGACTGAGGAAGAACTGACCGGCAGAGCTTCAGACCTTAATCTGGATGAGATATTGATAGTGATAAAGCTTCTTAAGAGATCATTCATGATTGACCGACATGATTGATGACTTCTATAAGTATCTCTTTGATATGCATCACTTGGTAAGCAAGGATTCAGCTAACAGACCAGAGTTTGGAAAAATATTGAGTATTTCGGATGCTGACTAGAAAGATGTTAAAATCCTTGGTGCGGATATATATATACCAGATGGATTTCGATGAGAAAGAGTGTGTGGTGTGTGTGTTGTGAAGTGTAAAGAAAAGTAGAGAGCAATGTGGAAATAGAAATACAGGTCTGGTATGTGACAAAACAACAGCACTAAGGCAGAGGAAGAATGAAGTGCAGTAGATCAGTAAATTGAGCTTAACTGGAACTGAACCTCAACATATGTGGATGCTTCTCATCAGTTCAAATACCTGGTTTCCTTCTATAAACTATTGTAGGTAGTGAGCCTCTTGTGAGCAGTGTGCTTGGGTAGTGAGCCCTAATTGGCAAGTGCCATTTTGTACTACCTTATTCTTTTAACAGAGAATACAATCTTGGGTTAATCACCCTATGGTTTTTTCCCTTAACAGGGTTTTCCACGTCAAAAATATTATGTCATGTGTGTTGAGTTTATTTCTGCTTCCATGGTTATGAATGCTTATATAATTTGATATTGCACTAATTGTTAAAGAAGAAAAGAAAGTTAGATAATTAAGATAACTGATTCACCCCCCCTCTCAGTTATCAACAATTGGTATCAGAGCTAAGTTCATCTAGATAGAGCCTAAACAACTTGACGAAGATCTGGGAATCTCAATGGATATGTATGGTATGAGGGAGAAACTTCAGTCTGCTCTAGATGATCTTGATCAATCTCACTCTGAAGTCAATGACCTGAGGGAAAGACTCAAACAAGATGATGATTTCATAAATGAACTCAAAGAAAAACTAAGTATCTCAATGAAGAAAAGAAAGGAACTTCTTCAACAATTAGCAAGCCAAAATGAAGCCAATGATACTAATGAAGATCTGAATGAGAAAACCAAGTTATGCGAGAAGTTATCAAAAGAGGTCATTATGGTAAGACATGAAATGGAATCAGGAGTTATGAAATTCACCCAAGAAATTGAAGAGAAAAGAAAAAGTGAAGATAATCTAAAACAATCTCTCAAGGAGAAGTCAGAAGACTGCCACAAAATGGATAGAATAATTAGGCATCTGGAATCTGATCTTGAAGAAGCTAGAGACAATGAAGAACAACTTTAGAATCAGATAGACACTCTTAAAAGGGATCTTCAAACAACAAATGAATACAAAGAGAAATTCAAGATAAGCTCTGCTCAACTTGAAGTTCTTCTTGAAAGCTAAAAGAGGGTAGATGACAAGCAAGGCTTGGGGTATGAGAAAGGGGAAAGCTCTAGATCCGGTCAGAAGAACTCTGGATTAGAGAATCCAAGGAACAGGCCTAGAAGACCTCCAGTAAGGCAACCAAATGCTCAAAGATATCCATCCTTCAATGGATACTGCCACAATTGCAATAACTTTGGTTATAAAGCAAATCAGTGTAGAAGAAGAATGAATCAAACTAATTCATCCTTCTCTGGACAATGTTTTAACTACAAAAGGTATGGTCACAAATCTCAAGAATGTAGAAATATGCAAATGAACAATTCATTCAATGGTAGATGCTTTGCATGCAAGAGAATGGGACATATGGCTAATCAATGCAGATCAAGAGGATATCAGTCAAATCTGCAAAGAAATGTTGTCTGCTACAATTGCAATAAATCTGGTCATATTGCCAAATTCTGTAGAAGTAAGAATCAGGATAAAAGAGGTCTGGTGCATCATAATCAAAATCAAGACAAAGGAAAAGGAAAAGTGAATGCAGATGAAATGCAAAGGGAGATGAACAAGATTTGGGTAAAGAGAAGTACAAAAAATGTTGGGGATGGATCCGCATCAGAATCTGGTGCTGATATTCCTTCCAGAAACTAAATAAGATGAGCTCTGGCTCAGGGGGAGTCAAAAAGAAAAACAAATTCCTCCAGCCAGTTAATTGGTGCCTAAAATTGGCACATGGAAAGTTGCGGATTAAAGGGTTCTCAGAGAAACATCTAAATAAGCCTTGGTAAAGATATGGAAGATCCGCAAGAAGTTTAGAAGAGGTTAATCTTCCAAGATTAATCCAGTTTAACAGTCATTCAGTAAGAAGAAGGATTCTCACATTTAGATCCAATATGATTCAAATTGAGGAATCTTGATCTGCGGATAGATGAAATGATTAGAGAAAGGAAGATAGATTGTCAATAATCACCGAGAATAACTCTAAGTGCATCTCAGTGATCCTGAAAAAATCTTTCTCAAAACAAGGAGAACAAGGCAACTAGAATGACTTAAGTTGTGAATTTATTGCAATGTGGAATTAGGGTTTGCACAAAAATATAAGGGTTCTTCTATTGAACATTTGCTCATTTACATTCGAGAAGAAGAGAGAAGGAGCTCTGCAACAAAATTGCCTCAAACCTCTCAAAGATCAACTGCAGAAGTCAATTCATCCAACAATCTGATCTGGCTCATATCATGAACCCTAGAAGCATAAAAGGTATTTTTCTCTCTTGAATATCTCTCTCTAAATCTTTGAAAGATGGCTACTCCAAATGTTGTGAAGATCACTGATAGGCCGCGCCCTAAATTCAAAAAACATCCCTATAAATCCCTAGAAGTTGATCCCCGAGGCGCATTTTCTAGCATTCCGCATGGAGTTCTACATGTAGAAGATGTTAGGGTTTACATACATGCAAACATTGAAGAATTTGGGGAATCCAAGCTGATGGATATCTACCACAAGGAACTGATAGATGAATCATTTGAACTCAAACCTCAGTACAAGGCCATCCAGGATAAGCATTTTGGACATTGCATTCATTTCCCCTATTTTGCTAAAGATAATTGGGTCTGGTATGTTTTGAGCAGAATGCATGACAACTTTATGTGGTTGATGAGGCCATTCAAGATAACCACGGATGCAATTAGGGTGGTAACTGGATTGCACTCATCTGGTGGGTTGCCTGCTCTTAAATTAGTCAAAAATCAAACTGTAAGTCAGGCTACCAGATCAAAATTTGACAAGAGAGCAATGATTATAGAAGATATCACTGATCCAGATATCAAGTTTGCATCTATGATAATTGGCTATAAGATATATCACTCTAGCAGGGAGAATTCTGTATCCAGAACTGTAATCTATGTTGCTTATCAGATGTTAAGGGAGAATGTAGATTATGATCTTTGTGAACTTCTTCTGAGCCAATTGTTGGAAAACCTACAAAAGATCAAGAAGGATAAGAAGAACTCATTCAAGTATGGTGGGCCAATACTGTGTTTGTTCTTTTACTTTATGAATGAGCTACCTGGATCCAGTGGTTGGGTATGGCAAAATGATAGACCTGTTACCATTCAAATCAGAGATTACTAGCATGGGCTTGGTGATGCCAAGGCACAAAATACAGCACTGTGGGGTTACTTCAAAAACTTCCAAAGCATGATGTAGGCCAGAGAGAGAATCCCCCAATTTCTAGTTGAAAAATACAAGGATACAGTGTGCTTTATGGTAGACATTGATCAATGTCTAATGGAGGCAATAGAGCCAAGAATATTATGGATTATGCCAATGGGGTATGAGGTGGATGATAAAATTTTGGAACTGCATGTTCAACACCTACTAAGTCAGCCCAAGGACCCTAAGGCATAAAGGTTTGGAACCTTCCAAGAGTTGAGTGTAAAATTTCATGTTGAACTAAGACAACCTGAGATCAAGAGAAAAGTGAGAAGGGAAGTAGATGAATTCACCAAGAGGCATGGAATATCAAAGGAGGCACTTGATGCCAATTGAGAGAAGATGGAAAGGGCAGAGAAAGAAAGGCAAGAAATAGAAAAAGAAAGTGCCCCAGTGCAAGCCCCATCCCGGACCAAATCCTCCAAAAGCTCTGCACCTGCCACCTCTAAGAGTCAAAAAGCATCAAAACCGGAAGCCCAGACATCTGGAAAGGGAGAGAAGAGAACAAAGAAAAAAACAACAAGGTCCTATACAAGTTAGAAGGATGATGAAGAGATAGAATCTGATGAGGAGATCAAGAAAATGAAGAAGAAGAAGAAAACATCCGGTGAACCCTCTACTGGTCATAACAAGGAATAAGAGGCAGAAGAATTCGTTGAAAGGCCTACTCTCTGCATTGATGATATCATCAAATCAGTCACTGTGGATGGGAACTTGAAGCCAATGACTGAATTTTATGATGATTATAGTGGAGCTGATTAGAAGATCCTGCAAGAAGCTACAGTCAGGTATCTAAACATCTACAACAAAGCATTCATTGAAATCATCTCCTTAATTCCCAAAAGCCTAGAGAAGGAACTTGAAATAAGAAAGAACAATTCTAAGGCAAAGGACCTGGAGATCTGGGAACATATAGCTATTCAGCTCTACCCCTCCATCACTCCAAAACAAATGAACATGATCTTCAAGGATTGCAAGGATGAGTTCTAGAGCAAAGTAAGAATGAATTAGCTTATGCTTGGAGAGACTGACAAAGTGGCAAAAGAAATTGAAGACATCCTCTAGAATGCCTTCATGAAATTCAATCTCCCTGTTATAGAGGACATAGATGATGAACCTACTGAGAAAAATGCAAAAGATCCAAAGGAGGTAAGTGAGGAGAGGACTAAGGACTTGGATTCCTCTATTCCGGAAGAGGAATTCCATGAAGAAGCAAACATCTCTCTTCCCCCAACTGACTCCAGAACTGAAGGAGAAGAAAGGAAAGAAGAGAAAATCAGCCAAGAAGAAGAGGTAAAGGGAAGAGAAGGAGATCAGACAGAGAAGACCCCAGATGACAGCTTTGAGGCTGTAGGAGGAAAGAAGATTCTATCTCTAGCAAGAGACACTATAGAAACAGTCAAAGACTTCCTGAACAAAGAGATGATGGAAATAGATGAACCGGATCTATTTCAAGGACCACTTAATTTTGACTCCCTCTCTCCAGTTTAGACAATGAAGATAGCATCTTTTGCTCAAGCTAAAGCAAAAGAAAAGCTTCTAGAGTCTCACATGGAAGACTGTGAGCTGATAGAGATTGCATTCGGTGTGTTGGAGAAGATCATGCCATCCTTCCAGAAGGATCTTTTGTCCGCTTCATCCGATAATCTCAAATCTCTTGTTAATACTGTTAGCACACATTTTGATTCTTTGGAGAAATAAGCTGAAGAAAAAGTCTGGAAAGAGTTTTTGGATAAGAGATTCTTCGAGATACAAGGACTTATAACAAATGATAGAAGAAATTTGGATATTGGGATAAAGAGCTTAGAAAATGCTCTTAAAGATGGCAGAGATCTATACAAATTTTGTCTATCCTGGTCCACCGTGACAACAGATATTACCAAGAAGGTGGAAGAAGAAGAGAGTAAACTATTAAGTTTATCTCAAAATTTTGATCCTATCACCTCATCCATAATGAATCAAGAATGCCAGGCTATTGCCACTATGAATGAGATAAAGAGGCTTGAGAAGGAGAAAAAGAATAGAATAAGCAGAATGAGTGATCTAAGAGGGATAATTATCCCTAAGTTAGAAGCCATGCATGAGGCTCTAACTGATGCTCAGACTACAGCCCGAACCAGTGATCCGGTTGATTTAAAAAGGGCAGAAGCTTTTGCATTTCTATTGAGTGGCCACATTTCAATTTTGGACAGAATGAAGCAGAGTTGGGCAACAAAAGTTGTACAATTGAAGAATACTTTTGCAGATTTACTTAAGTACATGTAAGTATAACTTGTATATATACTTATGTAGATATGTATACGCTAATTTTTGGAAATTTTGGTGTACAGATTCTACCCTTTTCCATTGATGTCAAAGGGGGAGTGAGGAGAAGTGAAAAATGTGGAATCTAGCTAAGGGGGAACTCCAGAAAAGTGTACATAAGAACAGAGCATCGGCTAAGGGGGAGTATGCTATAACACTTAGTCATTTTTCACTAAGTGTTGCCATCAATGCCAAAGGGGGAGATTGTTGGCAAGAGACACTGTGTGGCTTCATTAGTGTTGTCATTGATGGCAACAAAGTCCATCCCACACATCCGTAGGACATGGTATGTCTATACCGGAAGTCAGATTGAAGAGTATTTTGGTCTGGTGAGCAAGAATAGAGTATGTAGTAAGGTCTGACAATCAGGTCCAGATCTCTCAGAGGAAGTATCTCAGTAAAGTGTAGACTTGGGGAAGTCAAGAGGAGTACCATGACTGATACAACATTCCAGAGATTAAGCCTCCAATGATGAAAGAGTGAAAAGATCTGAACACCTAAGTGTTGGGTTCCTATTTGGCAGAGTAGACTGAGGAAGAATTGACCGGCAAAGCTTCAGACCTTAATCCGGATGAGATATTGATGGTGATCAAGCTTCTTAAGAGATCATTCATGATTGGCCAACATGATTGATGACTTCTATAAGTATCTCTTTGATACACATCACTTGGTAAGCAAGGATTCAGCCAACAGACCAGAGTTTGGAAAAATATTGAGTATTCTGAATGTTGACTAGAAAGATGTTGAAATCCTTGGTGCAAATATATATACCAGATGGATTTCGATGAGGAGTGTGTGGTGTGTGTTGTGAAGTGTAAAGAAAAGAAGAGAGCAGTGTGGAAATAGAAATACAGGTCCAGTATGTGACAGAACAACAACACTAAGGCAGAGGAAGAATGAAGTGCAGTAGATCAGTATATTGAGCTTAACCTGAACTGAACCTTAGTATATGTGGATGCTTCTCATCAGTTCAAATACCTGGTTTCCTTCTATAAACTATTGTAGGTAGTGAGTCTCTTGTGAGCAGTGAGCCCTAATTGGCAAGTGCCATTTTGTACTACCTTATTCTTTTAACAGAGAATACAATCTTGGGTTAATCACCTCGTGGTTTTTTCCCTTAACAGGGTTTTCCATGTCAAAAATATTGTGTCATGTGTGTTGAGTTCATTTCTGCTTCCATGGTTATGAATTTTTATATAATTTGATATTGCACTAATTGTTAAAGAAGAAAAGAAAGTCAGATAATTAAGATAACTGATTCACCCCCCCTCTCAGTTATCAACAAAGTTAGCATCTAAGTTTTTGTAGTATCGTAAATTGTGTTTGATAAAAATTTCACACTCTATTTGGTACTCTTTTTAGTGTCTACTCCCTTAGTATGCTTTCCAAATGCTGATTTGACCCTTTCTACTATCCTATCCAAAAACTATAAAAGTGTCTTAGCCTTGGTAGTGTCATGAGTCATCTAAACCTTTTGAAAACTAAAGTTGCACAGACCAAAGCGCTAAGCACTGATGTCTGCACCACGCGCTAATGTCCCAAAAGCATCTTTTAGTTTGTCAACCATTTTTAGAAGGTGTGTTTTTACTGATGTCTATTTGCACCCAAATGACTCCTTTCCCTGCTTTTTGTCCTCTTGCCTCTTTTATAAAACCTTTTTGCTTTACCATTCAAATGATCAATCTCTCACACCAGTGAAGCTTTGCCAAAATTACTCCTCACTATCATTTTACTTGTGTTGTTATTCCGTGCCCATTGTTTGTTGCACGTTATTGAGAACAATCAATTAATGTGATTTGCTTTAATATCTTGTGTTATCTGAAAGGTTCTCATTCAAGATCATTATCCTTTTGAAAAAATCTTTGTCTTGTTCTCCTATGTGATAGTCTTCCAGTGAGATCCTCGTAACCTCTTTCTCAATCTTTTGTCAATTCATTTCAATTAGCATTTATCTTATTTTTGAATATCATTGTTTTATTTATTCATCTATCAATATTGCATTATCTCTTTGTCATTGCTCGTCACAATTTTAGATGCATTTAGAATTTAGAGCACACACACTATTTTATTGATATATCAATCTATGGGTATCGTTGAGGTGGAAACACCAAAAATGGGGTTTGACTGAGGCAAAACTCTATACAGCCCAACCCTTCTTTATTTGTGATTATAGGTTGCAAGAGAAAAGATTTCAAATGCATGATCATTTGCATTCCTTTTCCCCCTCATCAATTTCATTATTTTATTTCCATCACATCATTTCTATCTCTTTTCCTTATCTACCAACTTTTGTGTAATAATCATTATGTTTGTTGTCAACAAGGAATCATCAAAATCAGTGTGAATCTATACAGATCTAGAATCTTAGTTTTCTGCGCCATATAGACTACAACACTAAGCGCAGACATCCACGCCATGTGCTGTCATCCTGGGCATTACGGCTTCCTGCCTGGTGCCAGGTTCCTTGTAATCTATTGTTTTCGTCTCTACATTTATTTATGTGATTTAATCTTTTTTTTAATGCACCTGGTAAACTTTTTAACGTGATCAGCGATGCTGGTGCGACACGCCCTCCGACTCCACGTGAATGCTTTTTCCTGAAGCAATGAACCAGTGAGGCCACAACACGGGGGACCTCATCCCCTAGCAAGAACACTTTAAACCCACGAGCTCGTTGGCCCAGCGAAGGCGTAAAGCCTGCGAGCTCGTTGGCCCAGCGGGGGTTTGAACTCTGGTGGCCGCCACTACAACCGAGTGACTTAACCACCGAACCATGCCCTTATCAGCTATGTGATTCAATCTGTTAGTCTTTGTATTTTCTCTATTTTCTCTTATCTTAGTTTTAGTTAATAATATTTAATCATTTCAATCTCAATTGCAACAAAGGGATCAACCTAGCTATTCTTGATCTTTCAGATTGGATAGTAGCAAGATAGACATCTTCGGTGGCTAGTATCCTAATGTGTAATGGGAAGTTGTTCTGATTAAAGATAGTTTAGTTAGAGCCACTTTTCCCATATCACATTTTGGTGAACCTGACATGTTTGAAACATTTGAAAAATGCAAAACAAAAACCTTCTTTCTCAAAATGATTTGTTTTATTTAAATCTTTAAATCTTAGAGTACTTGTGTGTTGTGGAGCTCTCACTAGTTTATGAGCTTCGCAACCAAGTGCTCTGACTCAAAATTTACCATTCATAGAAGCTTAAGATTGCTCATGGCTTCTTGTGCTCTTGGTAGCTTCAGCTCCACACAATCAGAAATTGACATCTTTAACTTCTCAATACAAAGCTCTAGAGTCCAACCACCTATCCTCTCTTCCTCTAACACCCATACAATCCCTTGATGACCATCTTTTCAAGCACCTCTCGATATAGACATATCTGTAGCTAGTGTACCCCAAGACCAAATCCTGACGTTGGATAGTCACTTGGCTGACTTTCATGATTTTTTGGGTATGGAGCATCAAGATGCCGAGGCTATCCCACTTGTAGAGAACCTCTAAAATTTGTTAACCACTGACTCGCATGGTGTGGATATTCTACGTAGTATAGCTCACATTGTGAATAACAATGTTCCATCACTAGATAGCTGTGCAAAAACAATCAATGAGTTGCATTCAAACATAGTGCAAGCCCAATTATCAATGTCTATATCGACCTCTTCTATCTTCACCTTCACTTCTTCTCAAATGTCTACAAGCATTGCACAATCAGTAAATTCCAATACAAATTCCATCATCCAATGGGCGGGAACCCTATCAATCAATATGGGTTTGTTCCCCCTACTTCTTCATTCTCATTTAATTTTCCCGGAGCTAACCCCAGATTTTATTAACCACCCAACATCACTATCCCACTTATTGTTGGTGTGAATAGGGTTATTACCTATCCGGTTTAACCTTTGTTGTGTGGATAATTCATATTATTTAACTATTTATTAGTTAAATAATACTCACACACATGTTCACATCTTAAGTTGACTTAGGAAGCATTCTAGTTATCTTCTAGATGTTTCTAGTTTGTCTAGTTGTTGATAGTTGTCATCCTATCCTATAGTTGTCATATGTCATAGGATTAAGACACTTGTCACATGACTACATCATCTTGTATTTTGCCTTGGTCTTTATAACCAAGGCTTCATTGTACATTATGTAATCCAGTACATTGTTGTATCATGGCAATATAGCATTCTTTTTTATTGTTTCTCTTGTGTGGAAGGTTATTTGGTTTTGCAGATTTGATCCTGGTGGTTGATTGCTCCAACATGGTATTAGAGCTTTGATGACCTCATCTTCCAAGGGTAAAGGTAAGAATAAGAAGAAGCCCAAGGCAGAATCTCCTTCAGGTAGTGAGTCTTCCTCCAAGACAAAGAAGAAGAAAGGTGGCACTTGTTCTTTTTGTGGCATAATAGGTCATGATGAGTCTCATTGTTTCAAGAGGTTAGAGGCTTTGGAGGAAGCTATGAAGAAGAACAAGATTTCTCTTCCCAAGCCCTCCTCTACAAGAAAAGGACATGCTCTTTCCACACATGGCTTGCTTGCATCTTCAGATAGCTAGATACTTGATTCAGGTGCTTCACATCATATGACCAATTCACTTGATCTACTTGAGACTCTTTTTGATACTAGCACTTCTCATATTGCAACAGGGAAGTCTTCACAGATTTCAGTCATGGGGATAGGTACTGTTCAATTGTAAGATGGTTGCATTGAGGATGTTCTTTTTGTTCCTAATATTTCTACTAATCTTCTCTCCATATGTCAGATTTGTCATTCTGGGGATGGGAAGAAAGTTGAGTTTCCTCCTCACAATGTGGTTATTAGATAGCTATAGGATCCTGAGACAGTTATTTCTACGGGGAGAGTGGATCATGCATCTCGACTATACAGATTTGATGGATTTGAGTCTTCATCAAGATCATCTCTTATAGCACATGCTGCTTCCCTGAGCAAGCTTTGGCATGAGAGATTTGGACATCTGAATTACAGTTATCTTCAGCAGATGAACACAAAGAAGTTAGTTATTGGTCTACCTAAGATTTCTTGTAGAGAGGGAGTTTGTCCAGGATGTGTACTTGGCAAACATCATCAGGATCCCTTTCCTAAGGGTTAGGCTACTCGAGCTTTGGCACCCTTGGAGTTGGTTCATAGTGATCTCATGTCTTTCCCAACTCCATTTTCAGGGGCCAAGTATGTGCTCACTTTCATTAATGATTTCTCATGACACACATGGGTGTACTTTCTTAAGTACAAAAGTGATGTTTTTGACAAATTCAGGACATACAAGGTGTTTGTGGAGAAGCAGTCAGGTCTTTCTCTTTGACAGATACACATGGATAATGGGTGGGAATATGTGAACCAATCTTTTCAGGATTTTTGTAGTGAGCATGGAATTCAGCATCAATTTTCAATTCCTTACACTCCTCAGCAGAATGGTGTGGCCGAGAGAAAGAACAGGACATTACGAGAGATGGTAAATTGCATGCTACAGTCTAGGTCTATGGATCCCGCCTTTTGGGCTGAAGCAGTCAATTGTGCCAACTATATTCAGAATCATATGCCTCACAAGGTAGTGCAGCATATGACTCCTGAAGGGGCTTGGTCCCATGTCAAGCCTAATGTATCCTTCTTCAGAGTATTCAGTAGTGAGGCTTGGGCATTCATTCTGAATGGTTGGCGTAAGGCTATGGAGAAGAAGAGTCAACCTTTGATTTTTGTTGGCTATTGTGAGGATATGAAGGCTTACATGTTGTTTGATCCTGTCACTCAGGATGTCTACTTTCGTAGAGATGTCCATTTTGATGAGTCCTTCACACAAGTGGGTTCTTCCACCACTTCTTTTTCCTCACTACATACTCTGCCTACTTCATCATCACTTGAGAAAGCTTTGCTTCTTTAGGATGATATTGATGAAGGTCCTGCCCCACCACCTCCTCAAGTACCAATTTTTCTCTGATGGGCCCACACTACTCTTGAGGAGGCCGGTCCTCTTGTTGGTGATCCCACAGATACTCACCGCACTCGTTCATAGACAACAGGTGTCAATCTTTTGAGTCATGCCATTTCCACAGATCCTTAGAATTTTTTAGATGTTGTAGGTATTCCAGAGTGGGACAATGCAATGGTTGAGGAGCATTCTTCTTTAATGAAGAATCATACTTGGGATCTTGTTCCTCTTCCTAAGGGAAGAAAATTGGTTCGGTGCAAGTGGGTGTACCACACCAAATATGTAGCTGATGGTTCTATAGACAAGTACAAGGCTCATCTTTTTGCTAAGGGGTTTTCTCAGGTTGAGGGCATTGACTACTCTGAGACCTTTACTCCCATCGCCAAGATGGATTCCATTCATCTTGTACTTTCTCTTGCTGCATCTCAAGGATGGTCAGTGTATCAGATGGATGTGAAGAGTGCCTTCTTGCATGGTGATCTTAATGAGGAGATCTACATGGAGTAGCCTCTAGGTTTTGTACAGGACTCTTCACTTGTTTGCAGGCTTCACCGTTCATTATATGGTCTCAAACAAGCCCCTAGGGCTTGGTATGAGAAGATGGATAGTTTCCTGCTTGCTTCCAGTTTCACACGATGCCATTTTGACCTATAGTTTGCACTCAGAGATGTGGAGATGATCTTTTGATCCTTGTGCTTTATGTGGATGATTTGATTCTCACAGGCAGTTCTATCTCCATGATCCAGAGTATTCAGCAAGCATTGATGGAGCATTTTGGTATGACAGATCTTGGTCTTCTACACTACTTCCTTGGTCTTCAGGTTCGCCAGACCACTGAGGGGATCTTCATTTTTCAGTAGAAGTATGCTCTTGATTTTATTCAGAGATTTGGCATGGCTAATTGTAAACCTGCCTCTACACCATTTTAGTCAGGTGTTGTACTGTCTACTAGTTGCACTACTCCCACAGTTGATGCTACATTGTATTGGCAGTTGGTTGGCAGTCTTTTGTACATGACACACAGTCATCCTAATATCTCCTTTACAGTTGGACATGCCTCCTGTTTCTCTCAGGAGCCACATGAGAGTCATTGGAAGGCAACCAAACATCTCTTGAAGTATATTCAGGGCACATCTCACTTTAGCATTAATTACACATCAGGAGCTTCTTCACTTATGGGCTTCATTGACTCAAATTGGGCTGGTGATGTTAATGATCAAAATTCCACTTCTGGCTTTGTTTTTTGCCTTGGTTCTATCCCGATTGCATGGTCTTACAAGAAGTAGATAGCTATTGCATTATCATCGACAGAGGCTAAGTATCGAGGTGCAGTTTTGGCTAGCCAGGAGGTTCTTTGGCTTCGACAGTTGATGACTGAGTTTGGATTTCCTCTAGATCATCCCACTACTCTTTGGTGTGATAATCAGAGTGCCATTCACATTTCTTGCAACCCCGTGGAGCATCAACATACTAAGCACATTGAGATCCACATGCACTTCATCAGGCATCTCATCCAAGATGGTGTTCTCAGCTTGGAGTACTTGCCTACTGAGGAGCAGGTTGCAGACATCTTCACTAAACCTTTGGCATCGCTTCATTATCTTCAGTTGCGATCGATACTTGGGGTGAAGGAAGTTGTCCTTGGGGGGTCTTGTTGAGTCCTCCTTCCTTCACTTTTTCATGCTTTTTCTTTGCATGTTTTTCTCTCTTTTGGAGAGGAGTTTTTTCCCATTAGGTTTTCTCCTTTTCTCTGCTTGTGAGAGATTGTTTGTATATGGGTACCTAACATGGCCTTGTTGCCGGGACCCATCTTTGCATTTGTTTGTTCCTCCCTAAGTTGCACTTAAGGGGGGGTGTTGGTGTGAACACGGTTATTACCTATCCGGTTTAACCTTTGTTGTGTAGATAATTCATATTATTTAACTATTTATTAGTTAAATAATACTCACACACATGTTCACATCTTAAGTTGACTTAGGAAGCATTCTAGTTGTCTTCTAGATGTTTCTAGTTTGTCTAGTTGTTGATAGTTGTTGTTGATAGTTGTCATCTTATCCTATAGTTGTCATATGTCATAGGATTAAGACACTTGTCACATGACTACATCATCTTGTATTTCACCTTGGTCTTTATAACCAAGGCCTCATTGTACATTATGTAATCTAGCACATTGTTGTATCATGGCAATATAGCATTCTTTTTTCTTGTCTCTCTTGTGTGGAAGGTTATTTGGTTTTGCAGATTTGATCCTGGTGGTTGATTGCTCCAACACTTATTACTCAAACTCAATCCACTCATACCACAAATCCTATTATCACCCAACTCCTTCAAAATGTAAACTCTTTGCAACAACAAATAGCCACTATGTCCACAAGTTCATCTCAGCCAACCATCCCATCATACTATTCTAGAAGTCTATTATCCTTAGCCATTCTCACCTCTCCCCTTCCATAAAACTTTGAGGCTCTGCGCTTTGAGAAGTACATTAGTAAAGGAGACCCACAGAACCATGTGTTAGCATTTACAACCTTGTTCAATGATTTCATATTCTAGGATTCTCTGCTAGCAAAACTTTTCCCATAGTCTCTAAAAGACATCAGATTGGATTTGTTCTACTCACTTCTTGATCAATCCATCACTTCTTTTCGATAACTTGTCAACCAATTTCTCCAACACTTCCAAGTGAATATTGGACCACAGGTCACACTCACTGATCTAATCTATTGTCACCAGGGAGCACATATTGGCCGCTATCAGGCCCTCTTTTCACAGATCCCTTATGTACTCTCAGATTTTGATGTCCAACGGGTTTTCATAAGAAACCTACAACCTAGAATGAGGGATAAGATTCTACTAATGCATTATTCTTATTTTATGCATCTCTACACAGTACTTCATGACAATCAACAGTCAGTTAGTCAGTATGAGGGATCCTCATCATAGACTCTTTCTAGCTAGTTTGATGCCCCTTCTTCATTTCAACATTACAAGAAAAACAAAAACTTCATTAAAATAAATTCTTCTAATAATGTTCAACAAGTAGCAGCCACTGCACCAACTCAAAGTTCTATGGCCCTCTCTTCACAAAATAAGCCAAGGACTTAGCAGTTCACCCCACTTTCTAAATCCCTCTATTCCATCATGCAACAAAATTTAAACAATAACCTCATCTAGCTACCACTAATTCGTCTTGTTTACACCACCAAACCATTGTCACCTTCTTATGAACAGAAGGCCTTTTGTCAATTCCATAGAGTAAATGGACATGACACTAAATGATGCATGCATCTTAAACATAATGTGCAAGACCTCATCAATCATAATATCATCCAGGTCTCTAGAGTGAATGATTGAGGGAATAAGTTTGTTGCTCTACCTAATCAAAACCTCTATATCTACACAAACCCACCGCCTCATCATTCCAACAACCTAATTGAACTTCCCTCTAATCTCGTGGTTACTTCTGTGTCTTTTGATGACCCTACCACCTCCTTAGTCAAGATGATTAACATGGTGGATGATCACCCTCACCCTAGTTGAGCGTGATCCATTACTGAACCAATCATCTCTTTCACACCCATCAATGCATCCATGCATGTATACGATGGACCTCTATACATTTCTGCACTCATCAATGAAAGCCTACCAAGGGCATACTAATTGACCCACTATGTATGGTAAATGTAGTCACAAAGGAATTTCTATATATACATGAACTATAACATGGAAAGTACAAGCAATCAAAAGTCCAGATACGAGCGCATGATGGATCCTCTTGTTGTACCTTGGGTTCACTCACCCTTCCTGTTCGGGTAGGACCAAAACTCTTGGACGTGCCATTTTCCATCATTCCCACTTTCAACCAATTTCATGTGAAGTTGGGCCATTCATGGCTCTCTTCCATGAGAGAGGTCCCTTCTGTAATCCATAAGTGCCTAAAGTTTACCCACAATAGACAAGTGCACACTATTTATCATAGTGGGTTTAAGCCTCTCATGTTAAGAGGAAACTTCTCCTTGGATTACTTTTGGTTGACACTGATTGATCCATTGTGACCTCGTAATGATTTCTTGTTTCTCTCATACCAGAAATTCAAAGCAAATTGCTTTGCTTAATCATCTGTTGGTGCCTCCTCTTCAACCCAACTGGATACTACCCCTAAGGTCCCTCGATCTTCAATGGTTGTTTCTATCCCTCCTCCTACCCCACAGATAGGGAAGCAAAAATAAATTGAATCGACTGACCTCCCCTATCCCCATGCATCTAGAATTTATGCAGAGGTCCCACCTCCAACATCTTACCCAAGACCTAGAGGCACGTGAATCACACAATCCAGACCTTCCTAACCTTCTATGGTTGTTCCTATTCGTCTTGCCTCTTCAAAGACTTGAGAAAAATAGCCAATGGTTCAAGATCCTTCTCCCTCAGTCCCTCAATTTTTAGTGGCAACCTCTATTCCTCTAGTCCCTTTTGGTGGCTTGAGGAAGGAAACCCATATTGAGAGACCCCCCTTGGTAGTACCCCATCCTTCAATGGCCCCTTTTGTTCCTCCTACCACTCCTTGAGCGACAAAAGAAAAGGAGCTTGTGTTGGAAGAATCCCCAACTCCTTTTGTAGATGCTTTGAGCTGCACTAGGTGTAATTGGCTGGCAAGATATCGCAAGCATCACCAACATGTTGTAGCTCGTGAGTATGTGGTAGGAGATGAACCTCTTCCTATGCACCCTTCTCCTAGGCAGTCGGGCCCAGACTTGGACCCACCTTCTCAGCTTCCTGCACCCTCCCCTTAACATGATCCTCTCCCATCACCCCATCTTACCTCTCCACTGATTCAGCCTAACATCAGCATCACATCTAGTACTGTTGTATAAGAGTCTTTCCCTCTCCAACATACCTAATAGTAGGTGTTCCCTAACATCCTACACCTCGCTACCATTGACATTGACATTCCACCACCGTTGCCTAAGTGCAAATGTGAGCATTGCCCCACCCCACCCTTTTGTAAGCCTAAGTGCATGCCACCCTCACAACTACCGAGTCCTTTTGCTTCATCCATTCTGGTTGTGGAGACCTCTACTCCACTAATGGCCACTAATGCTCATGATCTTGCTATTAGCATTGGGCAACCACCTATTGTCATCTATTCCAATAGTGACCTAGATCAATCTTCCTCAAAAGAAGATGTATTTTAGTCATTGGAAGAGATACGATATCTGTTCTTGATATTCACAAGATAGATGGACCTCACCTTCGGTGAGTTGTGCTA
Source organism: Cunninghamia lanceolata (assembly GCA_027924645.1). Lineage (NCBI taxonomy): Eukaryota > Viridiplantae > Streptophyta > Pinopsida > Cupressales > Cupressaceae > Cunninghamia > Cunninghamia lanceolata. Next base: position 1,816,399 of record BSBN01001170.1, read on the forward strand.
GGATCCTTCCTTGGTTGCTAATCCTCCATGTGACAAACCAGATGTTGTGCCTAGTACTACTCTCAATGTGGTCCCTCTAGCAGCTTATCCTCCATCCCCATATGATGAGAAAGATTGGGAGGCAGATGACCTACTAGAGCTTGATCCTTGAGCGCAGTCCCTTCATTTCATTTTTTTTTTACTGTTGTTTTCTCGTATGTTTTGTAATCCCCGTATCTGAGTATGGCATGTCTGATTATTTGTTATCTCTCCCTAGAGGACCCTTGATGCCCTTGTAGGCACATGGATGTAGGGGGAACAAAAATGTTGTGACATTACTCTATATGTTTCTACATTCTTCTCTATGTTGTACTTGAAATTTTCCACATTTTAGGGATTACGCAAAGCGTTAGATGATTTAGCACCCTTCCATGTTGACCCAAAATTTTTATTTTGTCTTCATGTCACATTCTTCCTCTGTATTCATAGTTCTATGTGCCTAGAGGGATGATGAAAATTCCATAATACACTTTGCTCATTATTCCCCTCCTATTTCATAAAACCAACTTTGAAGCACGGCATAGATCCCTTTGTGTTTTTATGATGTTTCTTGTTTTATGTGACACCTTGAACTGCGTTGCTTGGCGTCATACTATGCTTATACAAACCATTGTGTATCATGCTTGCAGCATCACCTTGGTTGTCCTCGAGGGAAACCCTCTCACGACATAGCTCTCCAAAACATATCCTCTAGGCATATGCTTCCTAAAAGCTCTCATGCCCTTATCCCTCTTTTTACCTTAAAATTAATTGTTCCTCCATGATGTAAGCAATTATTTTAAGGTGGGGGCATATATATTTGCTATATTGAACACTTAATCACACACCACACCAATGGTATGCTCTCTGTAACACTTTTTATAGCATTCATGGTCCTAAGCAGATGCACTTGCTTATATTGAAAACCTTTATCAAAATTACCTAGAAAACAATAGAATTTGCTAGTCATGTAATCCCTAATACTGTTTGACATGTATCTCACCTAGAAAAGCAATATTATTCTATGATGCTTCATTTTCTATCAACACTTCTCATAAGCCACCTACCAAACAACGGACTTTGCTAGCTCTAGTGACTTATAGAAGTTTTTTAGTATGGTTTCCTAGCAAACAATGAAATTTTCTAGCTGTGGAACCATACCTTTTTATTTACCTTGTTATATGTCTATATTAAATTAATGTGCATTAGACTATATTGTTTTCTAAACATAAGAGTTTTAGCAAATAATATTAGGTCTAATCCTCCCTCTTATCAACTTTGTATATACATGTGCACCTGACATCTATTTCATGTGCAAAATTTTGGCCTAACATTGTGGTTTTGAAGAATCCTAAGATGGGGGCTTCACATCTCTTACTTCGCAATATTTTGCATCATCTACATTCCTTGGGTAAAAAGTTTGCTTCTATGTTATTTACTTTATGTCCTTTAGCTTGCATATGCACGTAGTGTCATATGTCCGCTAAAGTGGGGGGCTAAATGTAGCATCGTAAATTATGTTTACTCACAATTTCACACTCTATTTGGTACTCACTTTAGTGTCCACTCCCTTAGTATGCTTTCCAAACACTACTTCAACCCTTTCTACTTGTCCTATCCAAAAACTGTTAAAGTGCCTTAGCCTTGGCAATGCACCGAGTCATCTAAACCTTTTGAAATCTGAAGTTGCATGGGCCAAAGTGCTAAGTACGGATGTCTGCGCCAAACAATAATGTCCTAAAAGCATCTTTCAATTTGTCAACCATTTTTAGAAGGTGTCTTTTTACTTGCATGGCATTTTGATCTTTTCTTGATGTCTATCCACACCCAAACGACTCCTTTCCCATATTTTTGGTTTCATGCCTCTTCTATAAAACCTTGTCACTTTGCCATTCAAATGATCAATCTCTCACACTAGCGAAGCTCTGCCAAAATTACTGCTCACTATCATTTTACTTGTGTTGTTATTATGTTCCCATTGCTTGTTGTAGGTTATTGAGAACAATCAATTAATGTGATTTTCTTTAATATCTTGTGTTATCCGAAAGGTTCTCATTTGAGATCGCTATCCTTTTGAACAAAGCTCCATCTTGTTCTCCTTTGTGATATGATAGTGTTCTAGTGAGATCCTCATAATTAACTTCTTTCTCAGTCTTTTGTTAATTCATTTAGATTAACATTTATCTTGTGTTTGAATATCATTGTTTTATTTATTCCTCTATCAATATTGCATTATCTCTTTGTCACTGCTCATCACAATTCTAGACACACTTAGAATTCAGAGCACACACACTATTTTATTGATAAATCAATCTCTAGTTGTCGTTGAGGTGGAAACACCAAAAATGAGGTTTGACTGAGGCAAACCTCTATACAACCCAACCCTTCTTCTCTATTTGTGATTGTAGGTTGGAAGAGAAAAGATTTCAAATGCACAAGTATTTGCATTCCTTTTTCCCCTCCTTGTCAATTTCATTATCTCATTTCCATCACATAATTTCTATCTCTTTTTCTTATCTGCCAACTGTTGGAGTATGAAAGACACTGAGAGGGGGGGTGAATCAGTGTCTTATAAAATAGACTTATTTTTGGCAACCATTAATGAACTTTTACCAACTATGAACTTCAACCTTTTTATGATGAAAAACTTGTGAACATGAAAGAATAGGACAACTATTGGTGAATTGTGATGAGCCATCAAAACAATTTATGAACATCATTTTAATATTTGCTGAGTCATGACTATAAGATTGACAAACAATAGAGGTAGTTTTATAACTTTCATTGGACTGTGATAAGTGACAAAAATATCATGCATTTGTACCTCAAAATGAGCATCATGTCAACTATAATATGTAACAGTTAAATCATAAAACAATGAACATGAACTCATGAATAGAATATTATGAGCCACATAATCACAAGCAACCATAACACAAAGATTTGATGAGTGGAAAACCCTCTAGGGATGAGAAACCACTCCAAAAAATGCCTCACTAGCTTAATCAAAATGTGCTTCACTAGAAAATACAGATGCCTCACTGGCTTTTTGTGCCTCACTGGATTTTTATACAATCTCATGAATACAATACAAAGTTTGAATCAATATAGAGGGTTACTCTGTTTCTCTACATTCCAATCCTTGACTGTCTCATTATTTGAGACTCAACAATACAACAACTCAAGAATATCCTTTCAACACATTGATATAACCTTAATGATAGTGCAATTAACACAAATCATCAAACCTACATTAGATGTTTACATTATATCCTTTTTATACAATTTCACAAAGCCTTCTTTCTCTCATGAAATAGTTTGTGTCTGTAACTGAACCTCTTCAACTGCCTCAGACAGTTTTCAACTGTAGTAGTATCTAACAAAGGTATATGGTTGAATAGACCCATATAGAACTTGTTACAATGCCTTTGAAAAATAAATCTTTAACCACAGTTTGAGTATTTTAACAATAATAAACCTTTAACCACAGTGATATCATATAATGCTCAAACTTGTTTAATGAAATAAAGAAGTCTTATCAAACTACAAACACCAACTCATACCAAACTAGAGCATCATTAATCTATCCTCAACATTCAAGCAAGAAACCCTAGGGTAGAGTCAATCTTTCAAACCCTAACCATGGATGAATAAAAAATTTACAAACCTTTTGTCAAAGTTTAGAAACTATAATAGAAAGATAAGTAATGTATGAAATGATAACCACTACAGTCTTCAACTAATAACTGTAACCCAAACTCATGATAAAGTTAAAAACACCACTTCAAAGATTAGGTTGTCATAGCTCGAAAAGAGCAACAAAATTTATATAGTTTTTCCCTTTATCTCACAGATAGAGGACTATAATAGAGAATAATAAACAAAGCTTCATTTTAAGATATTCAGGCACCATTTTCATTTTTACAAGAGACCAAAGCAGAAACTTCTTCATGCACCCAAAAAAGAAGAATATCACCTGTTTTGATATGCCATTCATGCCTCAGAAAGTAACTGTCAAGTAGACTGTGCCTATGAGCTCCAAGTATAACTGTCTAGCTTCATCTTTGACTCCCGAGCTTTTTCATATTACCAAAATCCCATCATGATAACCAGAATCTTTAAGAAAATTTTTGCAAAATGATAAAACCCTAAGTCAAGTGCCTCATTTTTCTAAGTCTAGACATTGCATAGCAAACAACTTTTTCGCATAGTATACCATGTTTACCAACTGTTCCTATTTTCCCTAAAAGAGTCGGTCACAATTTAACATTAACATCAACTTTTGACCTATCAAATATGCCCCCGACACCTGCTAGGCAGGTTACCACTTAAGAGCCCAACAATACCACTTAAGAGCCCGACAATACTTTATGCTTATCAAATGATTTTCAAACTATATCAAGTAAATAGCCTTTATCAATTAATGACATACAATATGATGCCTCTTTAGTGACTCTAATCACTTCAAAAATGATGAAGACTTTAAGACCTTGGCTTAACCTTGCATTGATTCATGTCATAACCTTGCAATGTCTCATAATACAAATTGGAACAAGATTGAAAAGAAACTGATACAAGTATAAGTCCACTGTAATGCCAATCATAAGATCACTGCACTTGTATACCAAGTCACCCAAAGATTTTCTATGGAGATGAAACCAACTACAAACCAAATACCTCTGCCAACATTACAAACCAAGTACCAACTGAGTGTATGCAACCAATGATGCACCTGTAGAGCATAGAAAGTGCCACAACCAATATGGCATAGAAAGTGATACAATGAAATATAACCCACTAAAATCAATACAACTGCAGAGCATGCCTCAACCAACATGCATCATAGTACCATGTGAATGTGACATCAAAATATAACATCAAGGATCATAGCATGAGAATCAATTAATATCAACATGACACAATGACATTTGAATTTGTATATCCTTTTAAAGTGATCAAGTGAAGTCAACAATGGGACAAGAACCTTTTCACATCAATGAAGACCTTGATGGATAAAGTTTGCAACCAAGTGCCTTATTCAATTCAGATGAATGCCAACTACCAAAACAAATTGAAGTATAATGAAACTGATGTAACAAAGTGTTGCCATCACAAACAATATCACTGTAGTGTAGCAAACAAAGTGCTGCCATCACAAATAATATCACTATAGTAGCAAAATGTCAACCACCACTATAATGTGCACCACAGTAATACACATTATCACAAACCTGAGATTTTGTGTAATTGTCATCAAGGACAACAACTGAGAGGGCAACAAACTCCTCCTTTGTCCTTGATGGCAAAACACAACTCTCTCTCCCCCTTTTTGCATCAAAGACAAAGGGAGGAAGAATTGTGCAATTGCCTCAAAGATAGATTGGGTAACCAGATAGAAACAAAGGATGGTCCAGTTGCTTGCCTTCCTTGCAGAAATCAATTTGTTAACATGTTTCCCCCTCTTATTTTCCTACTGGCCTTAGCTCCTACGGCCTTAGCTCCAGCAGTTAGTTCTTTACACCTGCTTCTCATGTTAGCAAATGTTAGGCCAATCCAACTTCTCTAACTCTGCCGGATAGGAGTCCAGCAAGCTGCAGAAAGAAATGATAAACATAAAATATAAAGCATACCATCACTGGAAAATGTTGCACAAGGTAACTAGAATGTCCTAAAACATCACTACACTGTCAGTACCAATGAACACATAATGAACATGTATCACAATAGGAGAGATAAAGTACTATCAAGGGCAACAAATGAATGCATCACTGAAGTCTAAAAAGCAACATTATATCAAGTATAGTACCACCAAATGTCAAAGATAGCAACCAATAACTGAAACTTGTACCAAAACCTGTCATCTCAGAATCACTAAATCAAAGCAATATGAACCAAATTATTGCTAAGAAAGTGAATAGTTCATTGTTCAAGAAAGAGAATGGTCTTCAAACAAGGTCAAGACTATGTGTTTACACCTTTTTAAAACATGTACTGTCAACATCATGTCTTGGAATTCTGATATCTCAAACTATAAGATCTGCTGTCTAGTCAACCAAATAGTCTGTTGACAACCTGTTATCAGATCTAAGCAAAACTATCATTTGTGCATTCATCATTGAAGCACACAACATCACATCCTTTCAAGCACATCAACAACTCAACATGTAAAGCTCCAACTTTGAAGACAAAGAGCAATGGACTTAGAAGCAACACACTGTAAATCACAATGTCCTCATAAACAACTGCTCACCACAAGGACATCATCCCATATCCCATTTTCCATTTGACATCAATACTAAAAGAACCAAAACACTAATTGTCCCAAAGAACACAGAAGAGCATTGATAAACACAATCTTTTCACAGATGGCATACTACACTTGAAGAAGAACATACACTGTCTCACGCATTTTCCTCCACTGTTATGCAAAGTTTAGTTTTGACAGTCTTTACAAGCATTTCATGGTTTTAAGACTATCTTTTAACACACTATTTCATCTTACAAGGCTTAGAGAACATACCAACTTGCAAGACTCCTTATCTTCTGCCAATGAATCCCTTGCTGTCTCTTAAGACTATTCATCAATTTTGGGCAAGGTAATCTTCAAGGTCATTGGAACTCCTTGCAATGTGAACAAGGAATGGTCTGCCACTGTCCAAGCACCTCTATCTAAGACATGTGTCATATGATCATTAAATACTTTCATGAGCTACAAACCATTGTCAATGATTGATATTTAAGACAGTATGTGAGAAACAAATAAAAATATCAATAATAAGGATGAAACATTTAAGAACCTATAAGTGCTTTACTATCTTGTTCAAGTCATTTAACTATCTTGACACAAATATCTGAGATCACTGTATACATCAGGATATTACCACACACAACTTTCTTGAAGAGAATAAAAAACAACACTACTGTACCACTGCAAGAAATGAAGGCATCAAACTTAATCAATTGAAAGTATTAAATCAAAATTACTGTATCACATCACTAAGCACTGTATACCACCAAAGAAGTATCACTACATGAGAAAAGAAAAAATACTGCTCCCCCTGAGGTCTGCCATCAAAATCTGCATGCATATGAATTCAACTCATGAAAGCAATATTACTATCACCAAGGAAAGATAACTAAAAGAAGTACAAGATTATAATCATACTGACAGAGTATGAAATGTTGTCCTAATCATATCATTGTCCACATGTGTACCCTTTTTAACTGTCATGAATTCTTTGTTCCTCCAAGATAATCATTATACCAAATGACAAGAAATCCAACCTTATGATAAGAAATATACCTAGCACAAATAATAACAAATACATCACTGTCAAGAGAAAGATACTGCCAATGAAGTAACTTAACATGAAGTGACCAAACACTTGTGCCTCTCAACATCAACATTCTGATCAATCATGAGCAAGACAACTATAATGCCTCTGAACATCCTGAAGAAGCATAAATGCCCTTGTAAATCAATGTTATCCCTCAACACACCAATCTATAAACAACATTGTCACACCATTCCAACTATGGACTGAATTGTTCAAAGATCTCAAGAAGAACATACTGAAGTCATTGCTTCCAAAGGAAATCATACAACTTTGTCAAGTGCTTTATAAGTCTATGCCATCAAGCAAAACCAAACATATCAGTCTCATGACAACCACTATAGTTAATTGTTTAAAGGGTTTGAAAGATACATTACAAATCAACTCCCCCTTGATTCATGCTATTCTTTATGCACTCATGGCTATCTCTTGTGCAGTATGCACAAGATTAGGACTTCCTTCTTTTTGACTTTGTTTTCTTCTCCAAACTAGTATAGGATTTTTATTTTCTTTGCCGGAGGCATTCACTTGCTTTTGCTTGAACATGTAGCCTCCGGTTGGTTTTATCCTTCCTCTACACCATTGTGCTTTGTGCCCAAAAAAATTGCATTTATAACACAAAAGATTTTAGTTTTGATCAAGAGAAGAATAGTTTCTTTTAGGTGATCTGAGAGAGTCATACCTTGCATGCATCCAACAGTTTTTTGCAAAATGGCCAACTTTATTACAGTTATAACAAGCATTATTATAGTTCTGATTTGACCATCCATAAAAACTTTTCTCTTTATTCCACCCAAAACCATTTCTTTTACAATCTCTAGTCCTATGACCATAAACATGACATGCATAGCAATAACCATGGAATTGTGAATAATTATACTTGATAGGTAGAAATCTTAAAGATTTGTTATCAGCAATGTTAACCTTAGCTTTCTTCTTGGATTCAACCTTTGGTGCAACAGAGTGAAATGTCAGGTCTATCTTCTTCCTAGGAGCATCTCTTGTCTTGGAACATTCTCCTTTCTCATAACCCAAGCCAGTAGTATCCTTGTAATACCTTTTCTTTCTCAACATGCCATTCAGGCAGTTAGTACTCTTTTCAAATTGAATATTCTTTTGCAATTTTGAAGATGCTTCTTCCAAATCCTTTCTCAAAGAGACTATTTCTTTCTCTAACTTCAGACATTCTATTCTTTTTACTTCAAGGTCAAATTTAGTCATATCTATTATTCTTTTGGATTCTACAACTTTAGTTTTTAGATTGATAATCTGTTTGTCAGATTCATCAACTTGACTTCTTAAATCTACAATCAACTTTCTTGCCTCTTCAAATTCAACAGAAACGTTTGCAAGATCAGAGAGTACCTTAGTCTTGGAATCCTTCTCTTGTTGAAGTTAGACCTTTAATTCCTAGTTCTCTTTTTCAAGATACTTGTTCATTTCTAGAGCACATAAAAGTTCCCCTTCAATATCCACTTCACAGTCATCTTCATCAAATTCCTGTCCATCTTCATCTACAAAGAAATCTCCTTCTGCATCATCAATCTCAACTACAAATTCATTTTCTTTATCACACTTTGTGTCAACTTTCAAAGATGACTTAGGCAACAACTCATCACGAGGCTTGACAAGAGTTTTCTATATAGCTTCTTGCTTATCCTCTTTCTTTTCTCTATTTCTTCTACCCTTTCCCATGGTACTCCGCTATCATGACCTACCCAAGCCGGTTAGACTTTAATAGGGAACCTATGCTCTGATACCACTTGTTGGAGTACGAAAGACACTAAGAGGGGGGGGGTGAATCAATGTCTTATAAAACAGACTTGTTTTTGGCAACTATTAATGAACTTTTACTAACTATGAATTTCAACCTTTTTATGATGAAAAACTTGTGAACATGAAAGAACATGATAACTATTGGTGAACTATGATGAGCCATCAAAACAATTTATGAACATCATTTTAATATTTTCTGAGTCATGACTATAAGACTGACAAATATAACTTTCATTGGATTGTGATAAGTGACAAAAATATCATGCATTTGTACCTCAAAATGAGCATCATGTCAACAATAATATGTAATAGTTAAATCATAAAACAATGAATATGAACTCATGAATAGAATATTATGAGCCACATAATCACAAGCGACCATAACACAAAGATTTGATGAGTGGAAAACCCTCTAAGGATGAAAAACCACTTCAGAAAATGCCTCACTGGCTTAATCAAAATGTGCTTCACTAGCAAATACAGATGCCTCACTGGATTTTTATACAATTTCATGAATACAATACAAAATTTTAATCAATACAGAGGGTTACTCTATTTCTCTACATTCTAATCCTTAACTGTCTCATTATTTGAGACTCAAGATTCAACAATACAACAACTCAAGAATATCCTTTCAACACATTGATATAACCTTAATGATAGTGTAACTAACACAAATCATTAAACCTACATCAGATGTTTACATTATATCCTTTTTATACAATTTCACAAAGCCTTCTTTCTCTCATGAAACAATTTGTGTCTGTAACTGAACCTCTTCAACTACCTCAGATAGTTTTCAACCGTAGTAGTATCTAACAAAGGTATGTGGTCGAATAGACTCATATAGAACTTGTTACAATGCCTTTGAAAAAATAAATCTTTAACCATAGTTTGAGTCTTTTAACAATAATAAACCTTTAACCACAGTGATATCATATAATGCTCAAAACTATTTAATGAAATAAAGAAGCCTTATCAAACTGCAAATACCAATTCATACCAAAATAGAGCATCATTAATCTATCCTCAACATTCAAGCAAGAAACCCTAGGGTAGAGTCAATCTTTCAAACCCTAACCATGGATGAATAAAAAATTTGCACACCTTTTGTCAAAGTTTAGAAAGTGTATAGCCGTTCACAAAACCCTAACTGTTCTTCAATAGAAAGATAAGTAATGTATGAAATGATAACCACTACAGTCTTCAACTAACAACTGTAACCCAAACTCATGATAAAGTCAAAAACACCACTTCAAAGACTAGGCTATCATAGCTTGAAAAGAGCAACAAAATTTATATATTTTTCCCTTTATCTCATACATAGAGGACTGTGTTGCAAGTATGGGCCTAACCAGTGTTGTCATTGATGTCAACATACTCCTATTGCATTGATGTCAAGGATTGGATGAGTTGTGTGCTGAGGATATTGAGAAAATTAGTCTTATTAGAAATAGAGAAGATCAGTGAAGCTCTATGAAGTGAAGGTCCCAGCTAGATGAAGATCAGAGAATGCGCTTCAAAGGGTTTGCAGATATTGTCTGAAGATGATCTGGTTAGAATTTGAGAGGTCCGCATGAAAATATGGAGGAGTTATGGCCATGAGAGTAAAACTAGTTTTGGCAACTGTTCAGAGGTGACAGAGTGACACAAATAGGTCCGGTGAGATCCAGAAATACAATATCATGTTCTGCAGATCTGGTGGCATGTTTGGGAGGCTAATGTGAATTGACAACTCAATTGGTTCATGGTTTGAAGGTCCACAAGCAATCCTTCTAATGTGACAGTGATGGGTGACTATGTTCTTGAGGTTCCAGATGAAGATGTGAATGATTACAGTAAGCAGAAGTGGTGCAAATGTTCTTGGTGATTCAAGCAAGCTTGTGGGGGTCTCTAGATTGTGTCCAATTCGTGTTGGTTGTCTACATTGAAGATTGAGCTCGTAATTGAAGACTTACCTTTGGGTGATGGTGTTCTTCCTAGTCTTGGCCGACCGGATGATTTGCGCATGTTGCGGATGATCTTGAAGATGTTTTGCGAAGCATGGTGTGTTCCTCAAAGAAGATTGAAGTCCCAACTATGTGTGGCTGACAGTGTAGCAATGCGCATGAAGTTTTTGTAATAAGTCAAGTTGTATTTTTGTAATTGCTCTGTAATAAAATAAGTGTATGTTGTGCCGACTTTGATGATCATTCCAAAGTCGATGTCATGTATAAATAAGAGTTATGAAGTCATTCAAATATATCCTTCTGGTTATGATGAGAAGGTGGTAGTGAAGAGGAGCAAAAAGCAGAGCAGAGGTGTTGAGCTTAAATGAAACTGACTCAAGCATAGTGAAGATGCTAATCTCCAATTCAAGTATGTAATACTTATATTCTTCTATAGACAGTGTGTCTCCTGTAGGTAGTGGGCCTATTGTGAGTAGTGTACTTGGGCAATGATCCCTAACTGGCAAGTGCCATTTATTCATCTTATTCTTTTAACAGAGAATACAATCTTGGGTTAGTCACCTCGTGGTTTTTCCCTTAACTGGGTTTTCCACATTAAAATCTTGGTGTTATCTTTGTTGAATTTGTTTTTGCTTTTGAATTATTGCATTATGCTTTCATGATTGAATCTTTGATATGCTGTTGAAATATAAGAAGGTTTAAAGTGAATAAGGAACAAAATTTTGGTGATAACTGATTCACCCCCCCTCTCAGTTGTCTATCCTAAATCCAACAATTGGTATCAGAGCTAAGTTCCTCTAGAAGAAGCTTAATCGCTTGAGGAGATCCAGGATGTCAACCTACAAGAAGGACAGTCCAAGGTTTAATGGAACAAACTTCACTACCTGGAAGAGCCACATGGAATGTCACTTACAATGCATGGGAGATCAGTATTGGAACATAACCACAACTAAATATGTTCCCCCAAAGAATGGTCCAACAACTATAGATGAAGTCAGAGATGTAGACAATAATCTTCGAGCTAAAGAAGCCCTACTGAGTGCCTTGTCTGATTCAGAGCTGACAAATGTTATGGGATTGAAGTCTACTTATGAAATTTGGACAAAGATGGAAAATCTTTATGAAGGAGACAAATATGTTAAGTGTGCCAAGCTGCAAAGTCTGAAAGGAAAGTTTGAAAACTTGAAGATGAGTGAAGATGAGAATATCACTTTATATATGTCAAAAGTAAATGAGCTTGTATGTGGCATTAGATGTGCTGGTGGAATATTGGATGAAGATTAGATTGTTGCCAAAGTTCTCAGATCTTTACCTCCTACTTACAAACACAAAGTTGCTGCTATTGAGGAAATTAGATCTTTAACAACTATTACAAGGGATCAATTGGTTGGTAAGATATCTGCATTTGAGTTTGAAGACTGAATCTGCATTCAAAGCTAGTGCCTCTACAAAAGGTAGACATAGATATGATCTAGGAGAAAGTTCCTCAAGGAAATCAACTTGGTATGATAAAGCAAGGAAAGATCTGGAAGAGGATGAATTAAAAGATGAACAACTTGAAGTCCTCATTGCAAAGAGACTACCAAGAGGATCCAATAAGTATGAAGGAAAATTACCTTTCAAATGCGTTTCCTACAATAAGATTGGTCATTTTGCCTCAAGGTGTCTAAAAAGGTTTTCAATGCCAAACCCTAATAGATCAAGGTTTCAGAAGAAGTGTTACTATATTCAAGAAGATGATGATGAAGGATAATAGATGATGAATCTGAGATAGGAAACAAACCCAAAAGTGACTGGGTGTTTATTTCCATCAAAGAAGAAGATCCAATGCCTATTGAATCTGCCAATCATAAGATGATAGAAAGTGCTTTGGCTGCTCAGGTTGAAGAAAAGGATGAATGGGTTATTAACAGTGGATGCTCTCACCATATGACTGGTGACAAGAGTAAGTTCTTAAGCTTGGAAAGATATGAAGGTGGAGTTGTAAAGTTTGAAGATAATTCTGCTAGCAGGGAACCATTTCTTTTGATAGAAAGAACAAAACCAGTGATGTTTTGTATGTTGAAGGTCTAAAGCATAATCTTCTTAGTGTTGGATAGTTGGTGGACAAAGGCTATGATCTCTAATTCAAAAATGGAAAATGCAAGATTTTTGAAAGCTCTGGAACTGAGATTGCATCTGGTACATAGACAAAAGGTAACATCTTCCAATTGGTTGGTACTGGCAAAAATTGCTTATTTGTTCAAATTGATCAGAGTTGGTTGTGGCATAGGAGAATGTGTCATGTGAATTTTGATAACATCATCAAGATAAGCAACACTCAGGCTGTAAGAGATCTTCCAAGACTGGTGAAACCTATTAACAGTTTGTGCAAAGAATGTCAGTTGGGTAAGCAGAACATAGTCACATTCAAAAGTAAGGAACAATCTTCAACCAGATTATTAGACTTGGTGCACATAGATCTCTATGGTCTGGCAAGAATCAAGAGTCTGCAAGGAGATAGGTATTTCATGTTGCTAATTGATGACCACTCCTAGATGATGTGGGTGACTTTCTTGAAAGAGAAATCTGAAGACTTGAAAAGTTCAAAATATTCAAGGCTATGGTAGAAAATGAAATTGGCATAAACATAAAATGCCTTAGGTCTGATAGAGGTGAAGAATTCACATCCAGTGAGTCAATAATATTCTGTGAGAAAAATGGGATAAAGAGACAGTTATTTGCTCCAAGGACTCCATAGCAGAATGGAGTAATGGAGAGAAAGAACCAGACCATCCAGGAAGAATCTGGGACCATGATGATGGAAGCAAATGTTCCTTAGATCTATTGGAGAGAAGCTGTAAGCACTGCTATCTATACTCTTAATCGGGTACAAATCAAAGGCAATACTGGTAAGACCCCTTATGAACTTTGGTTTGGAATCACTCCTACTGTGAAGTATTTCAGAGTCTTTGGTAGTAAATGCTATATCAAAAGAGATGAAGACCTTGGCAAGTTTGATGCTAGAAGTGATGGAGTATTCTTGGGATATTCTACTCAAAGCAAAGCATACCGATGTTATAACAAAAGATTGAGAAAGATTGTAGAAAGTACAAATGTGAAGGTTGATGAAGGCATGGAAAGTCCCTCAAGGTATTATGAGTGTGAAGCAGATGATCAGAATGATGTCTAAGACCAAGGAGAACAAGTCCCAACTCCAGTTCAGATTTAGACTGATCTGGAGAATCTTGAAATACAAGAAGAAGAGACAATTTTGGATGAACCTGTCCAAGAATTAGAAGTACAAGAGAATCCCAAAACTCCTAGGTATGTGAGACTGAATCATTCTAAAGATTAGATCATAGGAGATAAAAGTAAAGGTGTTCAAACAAGAAGAAAAATTGCTCAAGATTCAGTAAAGTATTGTTTGATTTCAAAGATTGAACCAAAAACAGTAAGTGAAGCATGCAATGATGAAAGTTGGGCTAAAGCAATGGAGGAAGAATTGATGCAGATTGAAAAGAATCACACTTGGGATCTTGTTCCCAGACCTAAGGAAAAAAATGTGATTGGGACTAAGTGGGTCTTTCGAAATAAACTGAATGAAGATGGTAAAGTAGTAAGAAACAAAACCAAATTGGTCTGTAAGGGTTATTCTCAAGAAGAATGAGTTGAATTTGAAGAAACTTTTGCTCCAGTGACAAGAATTGAAGCAGTCAGATTATTTCTTACTTTTGCTACCTTCAGAGATTTCAAGGTGTATCAGATGGATGTCAAGTCTGCTTTCCTAAATGGTGATTTGGAAGAAGAGGTATACATTGAACAACTAGATGGATTTCAATTATTTGATCATGGAGATATGGTCTGCAAGCTGAAGATGACATTGTATGGACTCAAACAAGCCCCAAGAGCTTGGTATGAAAGACTGGACAAACATCTTTTGAAGATTGGCTTCAACAAAGGTACTTCTGATAGTAATCTGTATTTCAAGATTGATCATGAAAATATCTTAATTGTTGAAGTATTTGTTGATGATATCATTTTTGGAGAGAAAGATAGTATGTGCAAGACTTTTGCAAATCAAATGCAAAGTGAATTTGAGATGTCTATGTTTGGGGAAATGAATTTCTTCTTGGGTCTGCAAATCACTCAAACAAAGAAAGGAATCTTCATATCACAGACCAAATATGTGAAAGAATTGTTGAAGAAATTTGGGATGGAAGCTTCAAAGGCAATGAATACTCCCATGGCAACCGGATATAAGCTGAGTAAAGATGATGAATCCCCTAAGGCTGATAAGAAAAAGTATGGGTCAATGATTGGAGGGTTGCTCTACCTTACTCAAACTAGACTTGATATTATGAATGTTGTTGGTCTTGTTGCCAGATTCCAAGTTGATCCTAGCAAGTCTCATGTCATGGCAATCAAGAGAATTCTCAGATATGTGAAGGGAATAGTTGAGTATGGATTATGGTATCCTAAGGATCATGATTTCTCTCTTTATGCATATACAGATGTTGATTGGACAGGAGATGTGGATGACCGGAAGAGTACCAGTGGTGGTGCATTCTTTTTGGGAAAAAGGTTGGTTTCTTGGATAAGCAAGAAACAAGAGGCAATATCTTTGTCCACTGCAGAAGCAGAGTATATTGTAGTAGCAGTCAGTTGCACTCAAGTATTGTGGATGAAGAAAATGCTAAGAGATATTAGAGTAGAGTATGATGAACCTATCACAATCTTCTGTGATAATTCAAGTGCAATAAACATATCAAAAAATCTGGTGTTGCATTCAAAGACAAAACATATATACATCAAGTTCCACTTTTTGAGAGAGCAGGTGAACAAGAATGAAGTCAGATTGGTGTCTGTGCCCTCAAAGGATCAAATTGCAGACATTTTTACTAAACCTCTACCTAAGGACTCTTTTGAGTATCTCAGGGAGAAGTTAGGGGTTATTACCCCTCCGATTCTGAATTAAGGTGCACTGATGTGCATCAATCCAGTGGATCCCACAGTCATATCTTGTGATCTAGATTGATGTTAGGAGGCTGCTACTCAGGGGGAGCAGTCTATATGATTCTGAAGTATGAGAAGTAGTTGCAAGTATGTGCCCTTTTCCATTAATGTCAAAGGGGGAGAGAACACATGTGAAAAACAAAAAGTGGTTGCTGATCAAAGGGGGAGTAGTAAAGGAAGAGAAGACATGTGAATGATTGTTGTTGATAGGGGGAGCTATGTTAGTCAATAAGGAGAAGTTCTTGTCTTGATGGTTAAAATAGTTTTTCACATTATATGTTGCCATCAATGACAAAGGGGGAGATTGTTGCAAGTATGGGCCTAACCAATGTTGTCATTGATGTCAACATACTCCTATTGCATTGATGTCAAGGATTGGATGAGTTGTGTGCTAAGGATATTGAGAAAATTAGTCCTATCAGAAACAGAGAAGATCAGTGAAGACAATGAAGTTCTATGAAGTGAAGGTCCCAGCTAGATGAATATCAGAGAATGCGCTTCAAAGGGTTTGTAGATATGTGTCTGAAGATGATCTAATTATGATTTGAGAGGTCCGCATGAAAATATGGAGGAGTTATGGCCATGAGAGTAAAACCGGTTTTGGCAACTATTAAGAGGTGATAGAGTGACACAAATAGGTCTGGTGAGATCCGTAAATACAATATCATGTTCTACAGATTTGGTGGCATGTTTGGGAGGCTAATGTGAATTGATAACTCAGTTGGTTCATGGTTTGGAGGTCCACAAGCAATCTTTCTAATGTGACAGTGATGGGTGACTATGTTCTTGAGGTTCTAGATGAAGATGTGAATGATTACAGTAAGCAGAAGTGGTGCAGATGTTCTTGGTGATTCAAGGAAGCTTGTGGGGGTCTCTAGATTGTGTCTAGTTAGTGTTGGCAATCTGCATTGAAGACTAAGCTCGTAATTGAAGACTTACCTTTGGGTGATCGTGTTCTTCCTAGTCTTGGCTGACCAGATGATTTGCGCATGTTGTGGATGATCTTGAAGATGTTTTGTGAAGCATGGTGTGTTCCTCGAAGAAGATTGAAGTCCCAGCTATGCGTGACCGACAGTGTAGTAATGCGCATGGAGTTTTTGTAATAAGTCAAGTTGTATTTTTGTAATTGCTCTGTAATAAAATAAGTGTATGTTGTGCCGACTTTGATAATCATTCCAAAGTTGATGTCATGCATAAATAAGAGTTGTGAAGTCATTCAAATGTATCCTTGTGGTTATGATGAGAAGGTGGTAGTGAAGAGGAGCGAAAAGCAGAGCAGAGGTGTTGAGCTTAAATGGAACTGACTCAAGCATAGTGAAGATGCTAATCTCTAGTTCAAGTATGTAATACTTATATTCTTCTATAGACAGTGTGTCTCCTATAGGCAGTGGGCCTTTTGTGAGCAGTGTGCTCGGGAAGTGATCCCTAATTGGCAAGTGCCATTTTATTCAACTTATTCTTTTAACAGAGATTATAATCTTGGGTTAGTCATCCCGTGGTTTTTCCCTTAACCGGGTTTTCCACATTAAATTCTTGGTGGTATATGTGTTGAATTTGTTTCTACTTTTGAATTATTGCATTATGCTTTCATGATTGAATCTTTGATATGTTGTTGAAATATAAGAAGGTTTAAAGTGAATAAGGAACAGGATTTTGGTGACAACTGATTCACCCCCCCTCTCAGTTGTCTGTCCTAAATCCAACAGACTATAACAGAGAATAATAAACAAAGCTTCATTTTAAGATATTCAGGCACCATTTTCATTTTTATAAGAGACCAAAGCAGAAACTTCTTCAAGCACCCAAAAAAGAAGAATATCACCTGTTTTGATATGCCATTCATGCCTCAGAAAGTAACTGTCAAGTAGACTGTGCCTATGAGCTCCAAGTATAATTGCCTAGCTTCATCTTTGACTCCTGAGCATTGTCATATCACCAAAATCCCATCATGATAAATAGAATCTTCAAGAAAACTTTGCAAAATGATAAAACCCTAAGTCGAGTGCCTCATTTTTCTAAGTCTTGACATTGCATAACAAACAACTTTTTCGCATAGTATACCTTGTTTACCAACTACTCCTATTTACCCTAAAAGATTCGGTCACAATTTAACATTAACATCAACTTTTGACCTGTCAAATATGCCCCCGACACCTGCTAGGTAGGTTACCACTTAAGAGCCCGACAATACGACTTAAGAGCCCAACAATACTTTATGCTTATCAAATGATTTTCAAACTATATCAAGTAAATAGCCTTTATCAATTAATGGCATATAATATGATGCCTCTTTAGTGACTCTAATCACTTCAAAAATGATGAAGACTTTAAGACCTTGGCTTAACCTTGCATTGATTCATGTCATAACCTTGCAATGTCTCATAATACAAATTGGAACAAGATTGAAAAGAAACTGATACAAGTATAAGTCCACTGTAATGCCAATTGTAAGATCACTGTACTTGTATACCAAGTCACCCAAATATTGTCTATGGAGATGAAACCAACTACAAACCAAATACCTCTACCAACATTACAAACCAAATACCAACTAAGTGTATGAAACCAATGATGCACCTATAGAGAATAGAGAGTGCTACAATGAAATACAACCCACTAAAATCAATACAATTGTAGAGCATGCCTCAACCAACATGCATCATAGTACCATGTGAATGTGACATCAAAATATAACATCAAGGATCATAGCATGAGAATCAATTAATATCAACATGACACAATGACATATGAATTTGTATATCCTTTTAAAGTGATCAAGTGAAGTCAACAATGGGACAAGAACCTTTTCACATCAATGAAGACCTTGATGGATAAACAATGAAGACGTTGATGGATAAAGTTTGCAACCAAGTGCCTTATTCAATTCAGATGAATGCCAACTACCAAAGCAAACTAAAGTATAATGAAATTGATGTAACAAAGTGCTTCCATCACAAACAATATCACTGTAGTAGCAAAATGTCAACCACCACTGTAATGTCCACCACAGTAATGCACATCATCACAAACCTGAGAGTTTGTGTATTTGTCATCAAGGACAACAACTGAGAGGGAAACACCAACTTCTGTGTAATAATCATTATGTTTGTTGTCAATAGGGAATCATCAAAATCCATGCAAAGCCGTACATATCTATATTCTTGGTTTTCTGTGATGTACAAACTACAATGCTAAGCATAGATGTTTATACCATGCACTATCAACCTGGGTAGTGAGGTTGCCCACTTGGTGCTAGTTTCCTCATGATCTGTTGTTTTTATGTGTGTGCCATCCTACCTATGTGAAAACATGGCATGTTGAAGGTGAAGGAGAGATTGTGTTGACAATCCACTCCAACTTGTCTATTGTAAAAACATGAAACATTTCTTTAAAGAAAGACAACTCAAATTATCATTTATAAGAGTCCAATGGAATAAATTAACCATCATCATTTTACAAATTACATGTTCTTCACCTTTATAAATGCTTTGCTTATAATGCTAATTTTTTTTAATAAAAACATCCATGAACTAGGAACAACTATGCAAGTTTACTACCATATAGAATATTTAATTTCTCAATCTTTGCACTGTCCACATGGCATTATATTTACAATGGTTAAATTAGCATATCCATGCTAATTCCCATTTAGTTATGGGCCATTTTTATGGAACATCTTAATGCAATCATATATCGACAAATGACACATATTTTGGCTCACTCCCTAATCTTTATTTATTCCAATTTACGTGCATTTACATTAATTTTTATATAGTCACTATTTATCTTTCATTTATTGCACCCCATTTGTACATACTTCCATACAATTGTTCCTTGCCTCTAGATTATCAGTTTCTTTTCCCAGCTTCAATCCTAGACCACTCAAGATTGATTTCAACACACTCATGATTGAGTCCAAATTTTAAATCTTCAAGTTTAAATTCCAAGAATCCTTTCCTACTAATCATTATGAGTTGACTTGGTATATTTTGTGCAATTGATTAGTATTTAAAGACATTCCTTTGTGCAATTAATTCATATTATTGATCAAAGAGAAATAATTAGAGGATACTTTGATTTTCTAAAGGACAAGAGAACCTCATCTACATTTAGGCTATTTGCATGTTAGTGAATGTTGTTTTCAAATTTTCACTCCAAGATTTAAAACCTATCCATCAAGGGGTCTTACCAAGGATAACATGATCTGAGCAATCCAACAAATTCCCCAAAGGTGTTTATAGACATAACCATCCTATAAAGAACTTCAAATATCAAAGATAAGGTCAAATAGGTTTCAAAAGTTTATATTTTTCTAGTTCATATCTACACCTTAGATTTAAAATTTATGTAGTCAAGATTGAATCTGTAATGCTTGAGATTGCAATGTGAGGGTTTTTTTGGTACCTGTTCAAATTTTGAGATAGTTAGTGTACTCAAGATATTAGTTTTCTAGAGGTAGCAAATCAATTCATAGCATCATCAATATCATTCCCTATAATTGGTCTTAGAGCTAAACCCCTCTATCCTCTTATTTAATTTTTGAATATTTAGTGTAAGTTTATAAACCCACATTTGCTAGTGCAATCTTGTCCCTTGGATAGGATCAAAGGCATGATCTTCTCCCATAAAATTCAAATTTATTTTATGCTTATTTTGAGTTGATCTTATTCAAAAGAATTATTTTTGTTTGTTGACTTGAACACCGAATTGTATGAATTGGGGTCTAATTTGCCATATTTAAGGACAAGGCCTAGGTAACTTGTTTCAAATAAAGAATTTGTAGGTTTTTAGATGCCACAAATGCAATCGTGGAAAAAAGATGGAACTGCAACCAAGGTAATGATCAAAGTCACAATTCTATCTAAAATCTCAAAGTAGCAAAATTAATCTATCATAATCACTTGTACATCTCTCTAGTCTCTGACTCTTTACATTTTTAGTGTTAAATTCACATTTAATAGTTGCATTCATATATACTAGCACTAGATAGATATAAATTATTACAATGGAACATCACACCTACTATGGTTACTATTACTTTGCAAAAATAAATCATACTTATGATATAGCTGTATACAATGTTTGCAAAATCCAACTATGCTCAACTACAAATACAGTTTTAAATATTAAATCATTGAAAATATTAGACACAATGCATCTATTGTTATAAAAGGTGGTTGTGTCCAATCTTTTAGTCTAAGTCTTATGCTCTCATATCAGGTAGCTGAATGATTATGTGGGTTTGATATAAAAACCCTCGAAAAAAAGTTGGTTGTAATTTATATGATGTTGAACATGGTTATAATACTATAACTTAAAATTTAAGTCAAGAGTACTTGAACAATATAATTGTTTAGTGATAAACAAAAATTGGAAAATAAATGAAACCCTTGGTCAAATGACAACAAATTTGTCTAGTTACACTGATAGCATTCCCTTAATGAGAAGCACTTAAGCAAATACATAGATCAATGGTTGAGATTGAAAGGATTAGTTTAAAAAAATCTTAAAGTTACATTTAAAAAAATAAACTTAGTAAAATAATCATAAAAACCATTTATTACATTTTCCAAAAAATACTATTTTAAAAATAAGCATAAATGAAATCACATTTAATTCTTTATTCAAATTAAATTATTTGAAAATTTTAATACAATATTATATAGCTACTAAAGTCAAACATACAACTAAAATAATTTTCTTGCCCCTACTTTTATTATCAAGTGGTCCTGTTATTGAACTATTAAATCAATAAGACAATCAAACATCTAATGGTATTGTCTATCCACTAGATGTACATTCGATCGTATTTATTAATTAAGCGAAATTGAGAATATAAGATGATTTTGAATTTCAGTTAATTAATAAGCATGGGAAATGTGCATCTGGATAGATGTTGCCACATCTAACACCTCAAGGAAAGGATCAATGCATCTTTCATGTTAAGCCCTTTTCATTATTATTAAACAATGTTGATTTTTTCTTTAAACTAAGTCAAGTCCAAATTATTACACGTGACAATTAACTTCCAAGTTCCTTCAACTCGAGCTACAATGTAAATTTTTGTATGGGGTGTTTGCCTCGATATCCAAGCTCATGTCTTTATAGGTTGTGATATAAAATTTTCATAGAAAACATTCATTTCAATTTTGTTCTTAGTCTAATGCTATTTATTCAATTCCAAGTCCTTTGTAATTTAGCAAATATATTGGATTAGGTTGTTTTCTACTTTAAAGACCCTCAAAGAACAAATTTTTGTTTTAGATTTTACAATCTTTCAATTTTAATTGAGTATGAACTTTTTTTTTGTTCCTAGAATCTAAATATTCAAAATTTGTTTCATACAAGCTAAACTTTCAAATCAAATTGACGAGAGTTGAGAACTTGATAGTTTGTGTCACGTCTCAAACTTTGATACTATTTGTGGTTACTTTTTGTGGAAATAATCTATGATTAAATGTGTGTTAGATAGATAATTTATTATTTTGAAAGATGAATGATTATTTTAGTATGGAAAGATGTAATAAAATGAATATAATATTTATGTTAGTAATGCTTTGGCTATTTGGTTACTAATCTATTAACGCAAAATTGGAGTTTACTATGAGTTGCAGGCTGTCGAAGACAAGGGGTGGTTGAGGTAAAGGAGATTAGCATCCTGGCAAGGTTAAGATGGAGGGATATCATTCACACACTTCACGTAGTGTCATGTAGCTTCATATGTTGCATATTGAATGATTTAATAGTTTAATTTAAATTGTATTTTTGTTTTATTTAAATTATATGATTTTATTGCATAGTTAGTTAATGGTGATTTAATTAGATTATTAATTCATTGTTATTTAAATATCATGAGTGTTTAGAAAATAGAATAATTGAATTAGTTATTTAATTTGTTTAAAAAAAAAAATCATATTCTATTTAATTATTAGTTTTATAGATACATTGTGATAGATATGTAAATTATTTTAATAATATTTTAGAACTAGAAATAGAATAAAACATGATTTTGAAACAAAAACTTAATTTAGGAAAAGAAAAGCTCTAGAAAATGAAACACTTGAGGAAGAGGAAACAATAAAAGAGGAGTTATAATTCATTTCTTGCTCACCAAAACTTCTATTTAACATCTTGCATTCTCAAAAAGAGGGGAAGCTCTTCATCTCTGAAAATTGCATTCAAAACAAAGAAATTGTGGAAGCATTTTTGGGACAAAAAGAGGGAACAGTTCAAATCAGGAAGCCGCTATAAAAATCTATGGAAATCAAGCATTCGATTGGTATAGGGAGTGAATTCTAGGTTCTTATTTTAGATCATCTGTGGCTGTGTGTATGAATCTTTTTCTTATGTGCAAAAACCATGATCCTCTGTCTGAAATTGATATATAGAAATACATGCAACTAGCTGTGGCATTGTGAAAGAAATGTTTTGTTTCGAATATATATATATATATATTATGATCGATACATTTTATATTGGATTGGCTATATTTTATGTTGGATCGATTGTATTTTGCATTGGATTGACTATATTTCATGTTGAATCAACTGTATTTTATATTGGATCGATTGTATTTTATGTTGGAGCGATTGTATTTTATATTGGATTGAATTTATATTATGTTGGACAATGATTTTGCATAAGGGAATGACTGTATATATGGTACTAAGGCCGTTGGGGAATAGCAAAGGCACTGCGTCACCAAATGGTGCCGTAGTCCCTTAGGGACTGCGACCTCATTTGGGGATGACGGCCCATATTTATCATATTTAGTTTCTTTCAAATGTTAATAATAAATCTCTTCCTTATATTATGTATGTCTTACTCCTGAAACCTTGTAAATATATAAATATTTAGCATGAAATTAACATCACTGTTCTTGTTGCGCTTAGGCGCTGATAGTCTCCCGATCATAGTTTATTTGGTAATATATATATATATATATATATATATATATATATATATATATATATATATATATATATATATATATATATATATATATATATATACAAATTTCATTTTCCTCTACATTTAGATATATTGACTATTGTTTGGAATCAGAATGATTTATGACTGTATTCAATTATATCATTTGATATAGATATATTGACTATAATTTTTATTTGGAAACAGAATGATTTATGACTGTATTCGATTATATCATTTGATATAGATATATTGACTGTAATTTTTATTGTCTGGAAACAGAATGATTTATAATTGTATTCGATTATATCATTTGATATAGATATATTGACTGTAATTTTTATTGTCTGGAAAGAGAATGGTTTATAACTGTATTTGATTATATCATTCGATAATTTAGTTTTACAATTATATATATATATGTATGTATTTCTGTTCTAGCATATACATTTTCCAGAAATATATACATGTTCGTATTGGTTGTGTTTATTGGAAAATGTATATGCTGGAACAGAAATACACACACACACACACATATATATATATATAATGTCTAAAATTGAATTTATTGTACTACAGGAAAATAAATATTTATTATATTTTATATGTTGAAAATAACTTGTATGAACTTTTGAACGATTGAGTTTCTTGATAAATGTTATTTTTATTTTTCATTTGGTAAAACTAGCAATATCTCAAATCCCTTGATTTATGAAAGAGATGCATTGTATTAAACTGATAGAATCATCACATTTGGAATAGCATGTCAGGAAAAATTGATTTAAAATGAGGAAAATGGTAAAACTTGTCAACAAGCAAACTAGTGAGATCAACTGAATTATGGAAACAATGTTTGAATTTGAAATATAGATATTTGTGACTATGGAAAACTAAACGTAGGAAAACTGTGCTTTGTGTATTTTTGGTAGAGTACAAACTTTCAGGCTAGGATGCTGAATGTGGGCTCCCAAAGATGATAGTTTTACTTTTTCTAAAACTATCATTTTATTTATTTGCTTGGCCAAGCTACTGTACCATTGAAATAGATGGATTAGTTTAAAAGCCTAGAATTATGTTTGTCTCTGCCACATCCTGTTTGCAAGAGTTTATGCCATTCTAGGATTAGGATGCATACAGGCAAGAGGCAAGCATTGAGTGATTCCCTCCTTCTTACACCGTTCCAGGTTGCTAGGCTCCTTGTGTAGGGTCGGTGCTTTCTTCGAGTTAGGAAGAAACCCAGGGAAGTCCAGTACTTCATGGTTGGGTGGAAAAAGCACCTCAACCACTCTCTTGGTCTTGGTTGCGGATGATCGGAGGATTGAGGCAACTGAGTTTAGATATTATTATTGATATGGATATTTGCTTTATATATATTTCTTTGTATGGCTTCATTGCCAAGTTGCAAATGTAACATGATTCTTGGATATCTTGATGATAGTCCTTCCATGTGTAAAATTGAAACAGATGTATTGTAACACCAATTCGGATGTATGTAAACTATTTTGTAATCCATTTTGGTATATGGATCATTATTCTTATTCATGGATTCTTGCCATTTTATGTTATTATGGATATTTGGAAACTATTACTGGTTGATTATCTTACTTATGGAATATGCTTTTCATTTTGGGTATTATTTTTAGTTGGTAAATTTTTGCACCTTACGTTTGGTATCAGAGCGCTAGGTTCAACTCTTGGACCTATGCCTATTGACGCATAATTGATACCTAGGTCTAATTCTTGTGCTAGGATGGTGCATCTCTTGACGACTGCGAGGAAGTCAGTGAGAAATGAGAGCCACTACAAACCCAAGAGGGAAAGGAGAGCTATAGTGGGAACCATCCAAGGAGTTAATGATGATGGAGACATATGGCTTGGAGATGAGGAGACCCTGAGTCATGCAATTGCTCAGGTTAGCCAAGTGAAAAAGGAAATGAAGGCATCTGTCAAACCAACACCCTTACCTCTCATTAGGGAATTTCCTTCAGAAAATAGTGTGACTCCTTCTGTAATGGTGGATAGAGACCCTAGAATTCATGTGTAGTGCCCCTCATTTTTGCTTTCTGTTAGATTGATAGTTGTTCTATTAGGTCTAGACATTATGACATTTTGCTTGATGATGGATTTACTATTATGATGTTAGTTGATGATACTTTGTTGATGTTAGACCTATGGTTATGATGACATTTGATGATATTTTGGTGATACTGTTATTTACTTGGGTTATGCATATGTTATAACTGCTTTATGAACATATTTGATGATGTGGATTAATTGTATTCTGAGTATTATGTCTTATGATGCTGTCATTTGGTAATTGTTCATATTTGATCATTATGTTATGCGTGATGTGGTTACTGGGTTGATGTGTTGGTGAAAGGGACATCATCGCATTACTCACGCGTGGGTACCCTGCTACGCTATGATTTCCTTTCACGGTATGTCTAACTAGATGATTATATATCTATTTGTCTGATCGTTTTGTTTGCTATAGGATGCAGGTATCAGGCATCAACACCACCTGAATTGACAGGTCTGAGCATGCCTTAACACCAATGGAAATTGTTGAACGGAGATAACCTAAGGTCCCCTAGCTTTGTCACATCCTTGAAAAGGATGAGTATCCAGTCTTGTATCCTATCAATAGGGTCAGAATGGGCATGATTGTAAGTCACTGTTGTTCGATCATGTGTAGTCGTCAGTTATTGTTGGGCATTTGGTTTATTTAGGTTGTAATTGTGTGATTATTGTTTTGGTTAATTGCTTCATTAAAATAGAAATTATTAGTCTTGAGGGCACTTTGATAAATAAATGATAATATTAATAAGGTAAACAAAGTGTTTTAAAATAGGAATTTAATTGATAATATAATATGAAAAATAATTTATAAACAAGTAATATTTTGTTAGTGTCCATAAAATTAAATTTATAATTGTGTGTTGACATAGAATATTCTATATTCTAATCTAAGATCAATAAATAATGATAAATATGAGTTGTCTCATATAGTAAATACGATATAAATAAAAATAGAAATAAATCTTTCTGTCTGCTGGAAAATTAAATGAATTGCTTTGTTGTGAGAAATGAAATAGGAGGGGAGAGTTGGTGGTCAATAATGGACAAATGAATTTATTGTACTTGCTATTTTTTTTTCTAGTATATTTGTGGGATGCTCTCTGGGATTTGAGGGGGCCTGCATAAGAGTGGATTGGGAAGCAATATTGAGGCATTCTAGGAGAAAAGTGGAAACAAGACAAAAAGGAGTATTTGGAAAATAGCTTAAATCAGGTATGTATTTCATTGTTTTGTGATAATGGATCTTTTCCTGAGATTTGTTTTGGTTTCTATCTTGGATGATCTCAATCTGAGTTATTTTGTGAAATATATTGTTATTCTTCACTTTTGAAACCATTCTCAAACCCATTCTGTGCGTATCATGCAATCCTGAGATGATGCTTCTCTGAGACGTCTGCCAAATAGTTCTTTACCCTACTTGTGCTTCTACATAGCGTCTACCTGAGTATTTCAACTAGAATATCTCACATTAAGTGCTTACGCTTCGAAGGATGTTCAATTTTTGTTCATATCGCTAAAACGACACTGGAGAATACTGGCAAAGGGTGCAAAGTCTAGTTTTTCATCTACCAATTTAGTTTGCTTAAAATTTCTTTTAAAGGATTTTCATCAAAACCATATAGTGCGCAATCTATGCTATTTTTTTTAGAAAGTTTCTAAAGCCTTTTCAATGAATCTGATAGATGTTTTACCTTTGCAATTGCATTTGCTTGAAAGTTTCTAAAGGGTGTTCAACAAATCCATTTTTGTGCTTATCCTACAGTCATTGCTTTCCATATTACGACATTCTTTGAGGCAATCTGTCAAATAGATGACGTCCCTTCTCTGCACCTCCTCATTCACATATATGACTTTCAGAGCATATCTAACTATAATATCTATTAAAAATTCCCTCCCGATCTTCTTGTTAGATCTCCATACCCTGCTCCAGGCTCGCACGCGTGCATTCAAGGGGGGACGTTCCCTTAGGTTGAGGAATTCGCTTCACAACCATTACATTTTTCTAAAAATTTGTAAAGCCCTTTCTTCTAATCCATTTTAGGCTCATCCTGCATTCATTGCTTACTTGAGGCTTTCTCTCAACTGATCGCATGCCTGATCTATTCTTCCTCGATTTGCTTTTTTAGTGCATTTCAAAACTAAAAGAAAAAAGAAAAAACAAATAAAAGCTCTTCCTTTTACATTGGTGCAATCGATGTCCATACCGAATTTGTGTCTCTGTTGTTGTTAAACCATCCTCCAGAGCAATTTCAACTACAATATTTGGCAATTTCATTTAGTAGAAGTTTCATTCATTATAATTCGTTTATTAGAAGTTTTCATTCGTTTAATAGAAAGTTTCATATATTAGAATTTGTTGATTAGAAAGTTCACATATTAGAATTTCATTTATCAGAAGATTCTTCAATCTACAAATTTATATATATTAATTAAGGTATTATTATATATGCATTCGAATATTAATTAACATCAGATATGAATCAATATTATAGTTGAGATATTTGACTTTTAGATTATGAATAGATTATTTGAATTATTATTGAAACGGAATAAGATAAAGTAAATTAGAGTTTTAAATTGAATTTGTTTAGTTTGATTTAATGAAAATCAATATGTTATAAATTTATATGTTGATAAGTTTAATTTATATTAGTATTAACTTTATTACTATTTCTTTGCAATGGTTGTTTAGTTGAGATTTGATTATCAGTATTGCAATTAGATAATTACTTTATTGCGAGTTGAATTGCATTATGCAAGTGAAATTCATGTGAGTTATACCATTGGTTGTAATAAGAGTCTTTGTGCAAGTTGTTAGGATTGAATGCCAGAGGCCTAGGACGTTTATGTTTTGATTTTATGTATTGTATGGATAGATGTCTTGAGATATTGTTGTTATGAGAGCATGATGTCTCTTGTTTATGTATGAGGAATTTGGTAATAATAAATGAGGAAGAATATTGTTTAGTCTTGATGTGATTGCTTCAATTGGAAGTATTGGGTATTGATTTATGAGTTGGCCCTTGTGGTTGTGGTTTGTATGCAAGAAGGGAAATGCCTTGCATTGTATATGTATACTTGTTGTTATGATGGTCATTGTCTTGTTTGATAGGGTCTTCTAGATGTAGATAGGGGAGTGGCTTTCAATGTGGGGCCGGTGCCCAAAGTGGCTACCAAGGTAACCCATTGAAAGTTGATAACCAAGTGATAACCTAAAATGAACTAGGGGGAAAAGGGTAGATTCCACATTAACAAGATAATTGGATTCCTCACCCATGCCTGTAGTGCTATTTAGACTAAGGATGGGATGAGAAGGTCTGGTTGGCAAGATCAACTTCCTTGTCTTCACGAAAGGAATGTTGGTTCCGCATGTGTCACCTTATGGGGCTGGCGTCTAGTGAGAGACTGTCAGGGTAACCATAGATGGGGGCCGACATCTAGAGAGAGATTGTCAGGATAATCCATGTTAAGGCCATGTGATGACACTCTTTTTCATGTCCCCTTTCCAAAAATAACATTTTCTATTTTTAGTAAGTCCCTCCTATCCAAAAATAGTAAGCCACTTTACATAGCAGCTTGGAGGGAAATTATCTATTTAATATTATGTTTGCTCCGATGCATTTTCAAATATTAAAGGACAAATAAGTATTAAATAAAATGTATTTAGAGCTCAAATATTCCCTTTGGGTGTTTGGATTTGAGAGGGAATATTTTATGGAGATATGGGGCAGATTTGTGAAGAGATTTGCTAAAAATAGGAACTGCACCTTTGACAAGTGGACAAAGGGCATTGTTTGAAGCATCCAAGTGGCATATGGGAGTTGTAACTCCCAAGATTCAGGCATGGGAGATCTTGGATGCCCAAGATGGCCTCTCACATCATAAAATAATGTAACATTTCATTTTGGGAGGCTAATGACATTTTCTCACTCTTTCTTGCAGAGCAGATGCTTGTGCAGCTTCAGTGGACATGGAAACCATTGAAGACGGAGCTTGTGGCCAGTGGACATGAGTTCCCAGCAACCTGAGGGCAATGTTCTTGGGTTGATATAGTAATCTTATCTTAGAGATTGCATTTGTGTAGACAAGATTTAGTAATACAATGTTCTTGTGTTGTAGGATTTTGTAGTGATTTCGTAGTGTGTTTTAGGAGTTGTTTGTGTTGCTGTTCATATTTGCTGTTGTGTGGGGTTTGGTTTGTTGTGTGTGCTACTATAATACATTATATACAACATCATTCTACATCCATATTATTTTTGGGTGTGAATCTAAGAGTTTGGAGGCTTTGTAGTGAGTTGTTTTATGTATATTTCAGCATTTTGCTTAATGGGTTGTGGCTGAAATTACTGATTTGTTGTGATAGTTTGCTACTAGGTAAATATTATGTATTAGACCTACACATATGTGTTTACATTAGAAAATAATAATAAAATTGGTTTGGAGTTGTGTTGCAATATTTGGATGGTTTATTGTGCAAACTAGTCACTAGTTTCTAGATATTGTGTTGCATAGTTGTGTTGTTAATGTAAAGTCACTTTCAGATTTTGTGGGTTTTAATAAAAATCAGATTGGGAAAATTTTAGTGGTATCAGAGCATGATCTTTCCATCTTGTAGGGTTTCTTGATTCATGTTTCCGAGTGAAAGAGATCTCAGAGCTTGGAGAAGAGAGCAAAAAAAGTTAACAACTAACACAGAAACTGAAGAAGTTCAAATAATGGCCAAGGATAGTGGTAAAGGTAAGGGAGAGGAAGCAGGTGAAAGATTTTTAGCCACTATGGATAGACTGGCTCTCATTGTTGAACAAATATGGACATATCAGAGTAAGAAAAATGGAGAAGATGCTACTCGCGAAGGAAGCACTTCCGGAGGAAGAAACGCAACAACTATGTCAAGGCAAAAAAAACCCATATTTCTACCTAAGAATGGAGGAGGAGAAGTTGCAGCTGATGTTAACACAAAGGCTGTCATTGTTGAAGAAACAACTAGGTCATTTGAGGAGTATTCCAAGCAATCACAAGCATATAAAATAGCCATTTCATTTGATAGATTTTTGGAGATCTTTGGAAAGGAACATAGGAGAAGGGAGCAAGATAGAGGAGAAAGAGAACTTAAAAGTAAACTGAACAAACTTGCAACACCTACTTTTGATGGCAATGACAAAATCTCAGCCAGAGCATGGTTACAAAAAACTACAATCATACCTCACCCTCAATCCTATGACTGAGAAAGATGCTATTCAGTTTGCAATTCTACATCTGGAAGGTAATGCTTATGAGTGGTGGTATCATGGGACCATTACTCAAGATCACAATTAGGTGAATACATTTGCAGATTTCAGCCAGAGGCTATTAGACCACTTTGAACTCAGAGATGAAGAAGAGTATTTCAAAGAACTTTCAAAGATTAAATAGAAGACTACAGTGAGTGAGTATGTAGATGAGTTTCAGAAAATTGCTGTTATGGTGCCTGACATATCAGAAAAAAGGATTGTTTACCTCTTCTTGGAAGGACTTGAAGATCCTTTAGGAGGGCTTATCAAAGCCCTTTCACCTACCACACTCCAAGAAGCATTAGAAGAAGCTTGCAGCTTGAACCTACTTTTCCCAAGAAGAGCTTGGCACAACCATCTAAGGGATTCTTTTCAGGACAGCAAAAGAGTGGTTTCCAAAAGAAGACTTTCCCAGCCCCTGTACAAAAGATTACATCACCTATACCACCTGCAGCCCCTAAGAAGATAGACCTCAATGACAGGAAGGAGCTTAGGAGGAGGAACCTTTGCTTCCATTGCAAAGAACCATGGGACCCTAGCCATCAATGCCTTGGTAAGGGAAAGGTGCATTTCATTGAAGTATCTTCAGACCCTGAGTCTGAGGAGAATGAAGAATTTCATGACTCTATAGACCCCAGTTTCAAAGGAGTGGAAGTTGAAAATAGCAAAGAGGGTTCCTTGGCAGCCCTATCAGGAGCCCCTAGATACCATCCATTCTAGGTTCGAGGAGTCCTAGCAGGACAAAGGATGACTGTGTTGATTGATAGTGGGGCCCACAATTTCATTGATGAAGGATATGTGATGAAGAGGGGATTGAAAACTGAGGAGTTTGAAGGATTTAATGTCACAATTGTTGATGGTTTTACAATGCCTTGCAAGAAAGTGATTCGGCAACTCAACATTACTATGGAAGATTATAATCTAAGTGATGATTTATATGTGGTGGGTACTGGTGAAATAGATGTGATGTTGGGTGTGCAATGGCTACACTCCATTGGAGATTATTACCAAAACTACCAAACTATGGAATTCAAATTCCATTCAGATGGAAGAGAAATTGTTCTAAGAGGCCTTTCGAGTGGAGCACCAAGAGTAGTAATTGCAAAGAAGATGGAGAGGCCTTTCAGGTGAGGGCAAGTAGCTTGGGCTGCAACATGCTTGATACATGCTTCAAGTTCCCCACAAGAGAAAGGTAAATTTCATTTTAAGATTCAAGAAATTTTGATTAAGCATAGTATTGTTTTCAATGATCCACCTCTAGGTTTACCTCTGGATAGAGGATTTCAGCATGTGGTTGAGTTGGAACAGGGTGCAAAACCTATTATTACAACTCCTTACAGACACCCACGAGGTTATAAGGAGGAGATAGAGAAGACTATTAGAGAGCTCTTGGATATGGGTTTCATCAGGCCGAGTTCTAGCCCATTTGCTTCATCAGTGGTGCTTGTGAAAAAGAAATATGGCACTCTTAGGGTGTGTATAGATTACAAAGCATTAAACAAGAAAACAATCAAGAATAGATACCCTATTCCAAGAATAGATGAACTCATAGATGAGTTACATGGAGCAGTTTATTTTTCAAAGATTGACTTAAGGTTAGGATACCACAAGATTCGCATGAGGGAGAAAGATATAGAAAAGACAGCTTTTAGGTGTCACTACGGGCACTTTGAGTTCTTAGTCATGCCCTTTGGCCTCACCAATGCTCCAGATACTTTCCAATCTTGCATGAACTAGGTATTCAGTAAGCAACTCCGAAAATTTGTGCTAGTTTTTTTTGATGATATTTTGATATATAGCAAAACATGGAAAGAACATTTGGAGCACCTAGATACAGTTTTGGGGATTTTAGAACAACAATCTTTCTATGCCAAAATGTCCAAATGTGAGTTTGGGCTGACTAAAATTTTATATTTGGGGTATGTCATAAGTGTTGAAGGAGTAAAGGTAGATTAGCAAAAAATTCAAGCCATCCTAGATTGGCCACCACCTACCAATCTCACACAGCTAAAGGGTTTTTTCAGACTATATTGTTACTACAGAAGGTTTGTAAAAGGTTTTTCACAACTTGCTATTCCATTAACTGATTTGACAAAGAAAGGAGCATTCATGTGAACAGAAGAAGCACAACAAACTTTTGAGAAGTTCAAAGAGGTAATGAGCTCTTGCCCTGTGCTTGCAATTCCAGATTTTTTTTCTTCCATTCGTAGTAGAATGTGATGCATTAGGGGAGGGTGTAGGGCCTGTCCTCACTGAGAATAAACATCCCATAGCTTTTAAGAGCAAAAAAATGAGCAACTTAGAAAGAGGATAGTCTATTTATGATAAAGAAATGTTGGCAATAATGCATGCACTTGAAAAGTTTAGACAATACCTAGTCTATGGGAAGTTTATAGTAAAGACATATCATAATAGTCTCAAGTTCTTTATGGAGCAAAAGAACTTGAATGACTACCAACAGAAGTGGGTAAGTAAATTGCAAGCATATGATTTTGAGATTGAGTATATGAAAGGGAAGAATAATGTGGTGGCAGATGCACTTTCTAGGAAGCCTACTTTATGCTCTTTGTCAACTATTTCAGTTGATTGGAAGATGTCCATCATTGCTGAGTATGCAAAAAACCCCTTTGCTACTAACATCTTGGATGAGTTGGTCAAGGATCATAGGTATGTGGTGATGGATGGACTAATCTATTATAAAAATTGGATCTATTTGGTGCCTGAATCCAAGGTTAAAGAGAAGATCCTAAGGGCCTTTCATGATACACCACTTGCAGGTCATCAAGGATATTACAAGACTTATAGGCAGATCCGTGAGAGATTTGCTTGGAAAGGGATGAAGGAGGATGTGCATAGCCACATTAAGGAGTGCATGGTATGTCAGTAGAATAAGAGTGAACAACTTTATCTTACAAGGCTTCTACAACCACTACCCATACTCAAACAGAAATGGGAGAGCATCTCCATGGATTTCATTACAGGTTTACCCAAGGGGCAAGGTAAGGATTGTATTTATGTGGTGGTAGATAGATTGACAAAATATGCTCATTTCTTCCCTATTACAGCTGAATTTAAAGCACCACAAGTAGCAAAATTATTTTTTAGAGAAGTTTTCAAATTGCATGGGCTACCCAGAAACATAGTTAGTGACAGAGATAACATATTTCTTAGCTCTTTTTGGAAGGAGCTCTTTCACTTAACAGGTACTGAACTTACACCCAGCACAAGCTACCATCCACAAATTGATGGACAAATTGAAATAGTGAACAAGTGGATATAGGGATACCTGAGAAATTATGTTTCAAATCAGCAACATGCTTGGGTGAAATGGTTGCATCTAGAGGAATATTGTTACAAGACTTCTTTTCATATGTCTATAGGTATGACTCCTTTTCAAGCTCTTTATGGGTATGATGCACTTTCCTTTTCTGATTTACTATTTTCAGATAGTCATGTACCAGCAACAAGTGATCTAATAAATTAGAGTCAGGAGATTTTGAGGTCACCTAAAGATAACTTATATCATGCACAAAATCAGCAAAAAATTTATGCCGATAGGAAGAGGACAGAGAGAGTATTTGAGGTTGGGGACTTGGTCTTTGTGAGATTGCAGCCATATAAATAGAGTACATTGAATAAGAATGGGGCTGAGAAACTCAAGCCCAAGTACTATGGTCCATACAAAATCATCTGAAAGATCAGAGAAGTGGCCTATGAGTTGGAGCTTCCTTCAGGTAGTAAAATTCATAATGTTTTCCATGTTTCATGCTTGAAGAAAGTGGTGGGATAGAAAGTTGTTACTTCACATGATTTACCGCCATTGGATGATGAAGGGAAATTAATTCTAATTCTGGAAAGAGTGCTGGAAACAAGGGAGAAGAAACTCAGAAACATGTGCATCACATAATATTTGATCAAATGGAAGAACTTGCCAATTGAGGATGCATCATGGGAGGGACCTGAGATACTTGAGCATCCTAATATCCATTGCTTGAGGACAAGCAAATATTGGGAGGGAGGACTTGTCATGTCCCCTTTCCAAAAATAACATTTTCTATTTTTAGTAAGTCCCTCCTATCCGAAAATAGTAAGTCACTTTACATGGCAGCTTGGAGGGAAATTAATTATTTAATATTATGTTTGCTCTGATGCATTTTTAAATATTAAAGGATAAATAAATATTAAATAAAATGTATTTAGAGCTCAAATATTCTCTTTGGGCATTTGGATTTGAGAGGGAATACTTTATGGAGATTTGGGGCAGATTTGTGAAGAGATTTGCCAAAAATAGGGACCGCACCTTTGACAAGTGGACGGAGGGCATTGTTTGAAGCATCCAAGTGGCATATGGGAGTCGTAACTCCCAAGGTTCGGGCATGGGATATATTGGATGCCCAAGATGACCTCTAACATCATAAAATAATGTAACATTTCAATTTGGGAGGCTAATGACATTTTCTCTCTTTCTTGCAGAGCAGATGCTTGTGCAGCTTCAGTGGACATGGAAACCATTGAAGACGGAGCTTGTGGCCGGTGGACATGAGTTTCCAGCAACCTAAGGGCAATGTTCTTGGGTTGATACAACAATCTTATCTCAGAGATTGCATGTGTGCAAACAAGATTTAGTAGTACAATGTTCTTGTGTTGTTGTAGGATTTTGTAGTGATTTCATAGTGTGTTTTAGGAGTTGTTTGTGTTGTTGTTCGCATTTGCTGTTGTGTGGGGTTTGGTTTTCTGTGTGTGCTTTTGTAATACATTATCTATAGTGTCATTCTACAGCCATATTAGTTCTAGGTGTGAATCTAAGAGTTTGGAGGCTTTGTAGTGAGTTGTTTTATGTATATTTCAGCATTTTGCTTAATGGGTTGTGGCTGAAATTATTGATTTGTTGTGATAGTTTGTTGCTGGGTAAATATTATGTATCAGACTTGCACATATGTGTTTCCATCAGAAAATAATAATAAAATTAGTTTGGAGTTGTGTTGCAATATTTTGGATGGTTTATTGTGCAAACTAGTCACTAGTTTCTAGATATTGTGATGCATAGTTGTGTTGTTAATGCAAAGTCACTTTCAGATTTTGTGGGGTTTTAATAAAAATCAAATTGGGGACATTTCATTCTTCCCTACTGCAACCTAGATTACCCTAGTCTTGTGTTCCTCTTTTGTAAATGTGCCTCTGGAAGTGGTGATTCTGTTGTGAATGCTATGTGTACCTTGTATGTTGGAGTCATGTTAGCCTTTTGAGTGTGTTACTATCTTCTTAACTGTTTCATGTTGTGGGACCTTATTGTTATCTCCTAACATGGGGAGTGGACCTTAGGGTTCCACATGGTTGGGTGGTTGTGCTTTTATCTCCATTGGTTTCCTTATTGTTGTTCGTGTGCGAGGAGGATATATCACATGTAGCAGATCACCGATCTTGTTTTAGCTCGAGGAGATAGATAATTATGTTTATATTCTACCTTGTATAGCAATTGAATATATTGATGTATACTTTCTAATGTAATCAAGAGAGAAATATTGTAAACATTGTATTGGGGTACTCTTTTGTAAAGGAAATTGTAAATATACTTGTAATCCTATATGCAGGATCTTGATGTTACTTATCTGATGAAACAATATGGAAATGTATATGTTTATCCATTTGGTACAATTAGATTTAGAATGAGCTAAGGTTGTGAGTTAATTTATAATGTTGGTTAGATCTTGTTAATAGTTGTCAGTAATGGAGCTGTGGAACCCTAGAGGATAAAGCTTAACTTAGATGTATGATTAAATATGATTTACGTTTCTTGTTATTTCTTTCTTTTAATTTTTTTTTTCCTTTTGTATTGCATAGTTGAGTTGTTCTCTAGGATTTTGTGGCGGGGTGTTACATCATGATATAATAGAAATTGTCTCAAGTGAAGAGGAAGAGGAACCATAAGAGTTTCCTTTGTCTGAAAGTGATATGTAAACTTATTGTTTTCAAGAACCTCTATAGTGAACAAGGATGTAAAATTCCTCCAATAAATTAAATGAGATTTTGTTTTGAAATATGTAAATGTTTTGTGATTTAATGGGAATTGAGATGATTCAAAGTATGCAATTTAAAGATGGATTGTATATGGTGACAACCTAAGAGTGGTGATGTGACAATGAAAATGAATTAATATGAAAAGATATAATCCCGAGAAGAGAAAGAAATAAAATCAAATGTGAAATGAGTAAAGCT
The DNA here is from genome assembly GCA_027924645.1 of Cunninghamia lanceolata. Classification (NCBI taxonomy): domain Eukaryota; kingdom Viridiplantae; phylum Streptophyta; class Pinopsida; order Cupressales; family Cupressaceae; genus Cunninghamia; species Cunninghamia lanceolata. The sequence continues at coordinate 1,853,965 of BSBN01001170.1, forward strand.
AGGAATGATGGATAATATTGACTGAGCTTTTTAGAAGAGGAAATCTAGAATGATATGAGGTTTTGGATAAGATAGTTTTTTTGAGCAATACATTGATCTTTTTAGGATATGAGCATGGATCTAGTAGAATCCACAAGATCTTTTAGAGATGCAAGGTTCAGATGTCTTAAGGATCTTCATTGATAAACCTTGATAAAAGTTGCTTATGTGTAAGGCTTGTAGTTTTTGAGTATACTCAAGTGACCTTTGTAGGGTCATGTTCATGCTTATGTGAACTACTTTTTGATAGTGGAGTTATGACAAAACTTTGTGTGAAAGGGAATATCATGTCCTTGAATATAATTGAATTTGGTATACGGAAAAGAATGATCACTAGTTATACTTTTAATTATTGCCGTATTGGTAAATGCTTGATTGAAAAGAATATTGCTTTGTCTCATGGAGAGCATGATCCTAAGTATGGATTCATTTTGCAGTCATAAGATAAATAGTTGGGTAATGGCTTATGTACCTATTTTTTACTCACCCCTAGAATTCATGTGGAACCTTAGTACTTATTTTTGTGTTGCATTACGGAATAGGGAAGTGTAAAAGGGTAATTGCACAGGCTGTGTGATGTTGGGGTGTTGGAATCTTGAGTGAAGTAGAAAACTGTGATAGATGAGAAGTATCAATCGTTACTTATTGGAAAGATGGATATATGTTTGAGAAAGATGGAGTCTTAAGGTATTAAGGATGGATATATGTTCTTAACTCAGCAAAATTGAGGAAGCTTGTGCTTGAAGAATTTTACAAAGCACTTTATTCAGTGAACCCCTGGTGTAACAAAAAGTGATAGAAGGATATCACCTAATTTGTAGCTGATGTTTAGAATGCCAACGAGTTAAGGCTGAGCATGTGCATCCGGTGTGACTTTTATACCATAGAGTGTGCCTTACTGAAGTTTTTAAAAGTGAGAAACGATAACCGATTCTTGTTGGAAGAAGGGTAAGTTGTGATATCTTTGTAGTTAAATGTTTGTTGGTGTATGACTGTATGATTTTACATGATGATCGTAATGCAATCTTTATTTTAGGTGTCTTGAGTGATGTTTTGTGGATAGTAGAAGCATTTTTATGTTATAGATAAGTTTGGAGTCTTGGGAAGACTTGTTGTTTTGTGCGATTAAGTGTGTTCTCTTCACTCACCCAATTTTGGATCCAGGTGTAGTGTAGCATCGTACTCCCTCTTTAGTGACTAGAATTAGTCACATAGTTCTTGTCATGTGAAACTTTTGAATATTGATTTTATTTGACTTTGTAAGGACCAACTTTGGAATTTTTATTTCTTTTATTTATGGAAAAGTATAGCCATCAAAATTGATGTTTATTTACGACCTTGATGGTCACATTATTTTTACTGTTGAAATTGTGCACATTTTTATGCTTTATTGTTGAAATTAATTTCTTTTGTTTGGATTTTATTTACTTATTATGGTGGCTATGCTTGAATGTTTTAAATTGTTGGTCATGTATCTTGTTATATTTTCTATCATGTCCATGTTGGGCCTCTGATATGTTGTGTAAGGGAGTAGGATGTAGAGAATATATTGTTTTCGTAGCACATGTGATTATTAAGGGTTTTGGTAGATTGTTTTCTTAATTATTGTTAGATACAATGGACATCGTGTGAAGAATTGAGGAAATACTGAAATGGTTTTTGGTGTCATTATGTATCATTTTAAGTAAGTCAAAATTTTGTTGGAAATTAAAGGATGTGGGGTAATAAGGAATTGATAAAAGTTAAAAGAAATTGAGAGTGAATCAAGCCATCAGTTCATTTAAAGTTTCTTGTGACACATATGCTTGGTGTTCTTTAAATGATTTTACATTGTTTTCATTTTGATGGAGAAGAACATAGAGAAAGAAAAATTTTAGAATTGCCAAAATATCGTGGTTTAGTAAGATTATAGCAAAGAGGCGTGATTAGTAGAGAGTTGAAAGTGAATCGATGATGAGTTGTTTACAACTGGATTGTGGTTCAATGAATATTGGCAAAGAATATCACTCATATGTTAGAATGTTTTAAAGACATAAGTCTTCTCATTTTGAGAAAAGGAAAAGAATTTGACAACTGAAGAAGAAAATAGTAATGAGATTGAATGAATTGAATTATTTTAATATTGTACAGAAGCACGAGAAAGGTAAGGAAGAATTTTTCTAGAAATCTAAATTGTAGTTCAGAATGTAGTTTGATTGCTGGTAATGAAATGGGAAATTGATTACATTGATAGGAATATGAATAGTATAGTTTCAAATATGTTGATCGCACAGTGCAAATTGTTAGAAGTTTTACCTCATTGTTGGAGGTCACAACCAATGATTACTTGGAGGACTGATCTCCTAATATTATATTGTGTTACGGCAAGATTTCATAAGCCATGTGGTGCTGATTCATGTTTATATATATGATTATGTGAATTGATTTATGCCTCATTAAAGATGTGATTATTATTTTTATGTGAGGATGAATGTAGATATATGGTAGTTGTACCATGTGATGGATTAGACATGGAATTGACAGTTGTGCCATGTGAATTGATTGATTGATTATACACGCGGATTATTTGATGGACGCAATGTTAATTGCAGAATTATGATGTTATTCTATGTATGGTCAAGTAGGACCAGAATTTGGTGGATAGTGCCACCTGGAAAATGCAGAGGATGCTGATAGATCAACTCCTCATCTGAGATTTTTAGTTCATGCATATGATGACATTTATTATATTATTGATAATTGATGCATAAGACTCCTTGTGTAGATGTTTTGTTATAAGACATCGAGACGATGTCTCTTCCAAGTGGGGAAGGATGTCACATTTCAAACTTTGATACTATATGTGGTTACTTTTTGTGGAAATAATCTATGATTAAATGTGTGTTAGATAGATAATTTATTATTTTGAAAGAGGAATGATTATTTTAATATGGAAAGATGTAATGAAATGAATATAATATTTATGTTAGTAATGCTTTGGTTATTTGGTTACTAATCTATTAACAGGAAATTGGAGTTTACTATGAGTTGCACGCTGTCGAAGACAAGGGGTGGTTGGGGTAAAGGAGATTAGCATCCTGGCAGGGTTAAGATGGAGGGATATTATTCACACACTTCACGTAGTGTCATGTAGCTGCATATGTTGCATATTGAATGATTTAATAGTTTAATTTAAATTGCATTTTTATTTTATTTAAATTATATGATTTTATTGCATAGTTAGTTAATGGTGATTTAATTAGATTATTAATTCATTGTTATTTAAATATTGTGAGTGTTTAGAAAATAGAATAATTAAATTAGTTATTTAATTTGTTTTTTAGAAAACAATCATATTCTATTTAATTTTTAGTTTTATAGATACATTGTGATAGATATGTAAATTATTTTAATATTATTTTAGAACTAGAAATATAATAAAACATGATTTTGAAACAAAAACTTAATTTAGGAAAAGAAAAGCTCTAGAAAATGAAACACTTGAGGAAGAGGAAACAATAAAAGAGGAGTTATAATTCATTTCCTACTCACCAAAACTTCTATTTAACATCTTGCATTCTCAAAAAGAGGGGAAGCTCTTCATCTCTAAAAATTGCATTCAAAACAAAGAAATTGTGGAAGCATTTTTGGGACAAAAAGAGGGAACAATTCAGATCAGGAAGCCGCTGTAAAAATCTATGGAAATCAACCATTCAATTGGGATAGGGAGTGAATTCCAGGTTCTTATTTTAGATCATCTATGGATGTGTGTGTGTGTATGAATCTTTTTCTTATGTGCAAAAACCATGATCCTCTATCCGAAATTGATATATAGAAATACATGCAACTGGCTACGGCATTGTGAAAGAAATGTTTTGTTTCAATATATATATATATATATATATATATATATATATATATATATATATATATATATATATATGTATTATGATTGATACATTTTATATTGGATTGGCTATATTTTATGTTGGATCGACTGTATTTTGCATTGGATCAATTGTATGTTATATTGGATTGACTATATTTCATGTTGAATCAACTGTATTTTATATTGGATTGAATTTATATTATGTTGGACAACTATTTCGCATAAGGGAACAACTATATATATGGCACTAAGGCCGTTGGGGAATAGCAAAGGCATTGCGTCACCAAATGGTGCCGCAGTCCCTTAGGGACTGCGACCCCATTTGGGGGCGATGGCCCATATTTATCACTGTTTAGTTTCTTTCAAATGTTAATAATAAATCTCTTCCTTGTATTATGTATGTCTTACTCCTGAAACCTTGTAAATATATAAATATTTTGCATGAAATTAACATCATTGTTCTTGCTGCGCTTGGGCGTTGACAGTCTCCCGATCACAGTTTATTTGGTTATATATATATATATATATATATATATATATATATATATGAATTTCATTTTCCTCTGCATATAGATATATTGACTATTGTTTGGAAACAGAATGATTTATGACTATAATTGTTTTTGTCTAGAAACAGAATGGTTTATGACTGTATTCGATTATATCATTCGATAATTTAGTTTTACAATTATATATATATATATATATGTATGTATGTTCGTATTGGTTGTGTTTATTAGAAAATGTATATGATGGAACAAAAATAAAATGATGAGTTGAGTTTAATTTGTCAAAATTGAATTTTATATATATATATATATATATATATATATATATATAATGTCTAAAATCAAATTGGAAAAGAAATATTTATTCTATTTTATATTTTGAAAATAACTTGTATGAACTTTTGAATGGTTGAGTTTCCTGATAAATGTTATTTTTATTTTTCATTTGGTAAAACTAGCAATATCTCAAATCCCTTGATTTATGAAAGAGATGCATTGTATTGAACTGATAGAATCATCACATCTGGAATAGCATGTTAGGAAAAATTGATTTAAAATGAGGAAAATGGTAAAACTTGTCAACAGGCAAACTAGTGAGATCAACTGAATAATGGAAACAATGTTTGAATTCGAAATATAGATATTTGTGACTATGGAAAACCAAACTTAGGAAAACTGTGCTTTGTGTATTTTTGGTAAAGTATGAACTTTCAGGATAGGATGCTGAATGTGGGCTCCTAGAGACGATAGTTTTACTTTTTCTAAAACTATCATTTTATTTATTTGCTTGGTCAAGCTACTATACTATTGAAACAAATGGATTAGTTTAAAAGCCTAGAATTATGTTTGTCTCTGCCACATCCTATTTGCAAGACTTTATGTCATTCTAGGATTAGGATGCATACAGGCAACATGCATGCATCGAGTGATTCCCTCATGCTTACACCGTTCTAGGTTGCTAGGCTCCTTGTGCAGGGTCGGTGCTTTCTTCAAGTTAAGAAGAAACCCAGGGAAGTCCAGTACTTCATGGTTGGGTGGAAAAATCACCTCAACCACTCTCTTGGTCTAAGAGGTTGTAGATGATTAGAGGATCAAGGCAACCAAGTTTAGATATTATTATTGATATGGATATTTGCTTTATATATATTTCTTTGTATGGCTTCATTGCCAAGTTGCAATTGTAACATGATTCTTAGATATCTTGATGATAGTCCTTCCATGTGTAACATTGAAACAGATGTATTGTAACACCAAGTCGAGTGTATGTAAACTGTTTTGTAATCCATTCTAGTATATGGATCATTATTCTTATTCATGGATTCTTGCCATTTTATGTTATTATGGATATTTGGAAACTATTACTGGTTGATTATCTTACTTATGGAATATGCTTTTCATTTTGGGTACTATTTTTAGTTGGTAAATTTCCGCACCTTACAGTTTGCTTATGCTCAAGAAGCACGGTGGAAACTTAGCATATGTCACATAGTTTTGATTCTATGTCACATAGTATTAGATTATTTATTCAAGGTAGATTTTTGTTCAAGTATTTTGGTTTTATCAATAATTATTTACATGTAAAGTTTTATTGTATGTATTATGCTTTCATGAAAATGTACTAGATATAGTTTTTGAATATAGTTTTTGACCTACATCTCCACATGGAAGATTTGCGCAATAAAAAAATTGTTGATCACTTTATGCATCATTTTAGCTCAAATCTACATGGAACAAGGCCCTTTTGGACAAGGTGTAAAGGAGAGCTATTAGATATTATCATCCAAATTGGTTGTCTAATTTTGTTCTTAACACCAAACATAGTAGATATATGTTGTTATATCCAGAGCCTAATTAGACTCGAAGGTTAAATTTTCTGCACTTTTATCAGCGCGGTTTCCCCCTAAATTATTTAACGTGGGTTTGGGGGCAGCGCCCCCAAGACGGGGTCAAGGGTCAAGGCGTCGGGAGTTATTTTTCTATTGGCCGACATAAAAAACCCTATTTTTGTAACTGACATAAGTCTTGATAAAAACAACTAAGGGTTAGGGTTTCCGTTGAGATATTGTATTGTAGCATTTGCAGCAGTATTAAGTTGCAATGATTGCTGGTTGTAATCAGTTTGATTTGTTGGATAATAATATTAGACTCTTTGTTGGTGGATGTAGCTTAAGTTTGGGTGAACCGCGTTAAAACTTACCTCTCATTGTTATTATTTCTGTGTATTTTTCATTCCTCTTATTAATCTTTATTTGCATTTAATTGATATCTTCTGCATGCAATCCCTAACAAGTGGTATCAAAGCGGGTTGTGTTCGATTATCATTTGCAGGAAGGTCTCATGGTTGAGTGGGAGTCTCACGATTAAGTGGGAGCAATGGCGGATGAGGGTAAATTGAAGGCAGATAAATTCAACGGGCAGAACTATCAATTATGGAAGATGCAGATGGAGGATTATCTCTATAAGAAGGATTTATGGAGGCTGTTGGAAGGAATAGCCAAGAAACTGGCAATAATGACTAATGAGGATTAGAATCTTCTACACAAAAAGGTACTGGGAACCATTTGGTTGTGTCTAGCACCATCTATGGCATTCAATATAACAGAGGCAAAGACAATAGATGAACTGATGAAAGCTTTTGCTAAATTGTATGAAAAACCCTTAGCCTCAAATAAGGTATTTCTCATGAAGTGTTTGTTTAATCTAAAAATGATTGAAGGTGGATCTGTGATAGATCATTTAAATGAGTTTAATACGATTACCAGTCAGTTAACTTATGTAAAACTAAAATTTGATGAAGAGGTGAGGGCTCTCTTGGTTTTATGTTCTTTGCCAAAAAATTAGAATAGCTTGGTAATAGCTGTAAGTAACTCTGTCTCTGGTTCAAATACTTTGAAATTTGATGATGTTGTTGGTGTTATCTTTAGTGAGGAAATGCAATGGAAAAGATCAGGAGGGTCCACATCAGGTAGTGTTTTGAATGCAGAAAGTAGGGGCAAATCAAAGGAGAGAGGAAAAGGTTCTGGAGCTCATGGGAAGTCACAAGGAAAATTAAAGGATAAGAGGTCCCAATCCAGAGGACAGAAGGATTGCTGGTACTATGGGAAACTAGGTCATCTAAAGAAAGATTGCTGGTCTCGGAAGAATAAAGGAGACAAACAAGAAGGCAATAAGCAGGCAAATGTGGTAAGTAATAAGTCTGAAGATGATGCTTTGATTCTTTCCCCAGATAATGTTGATGATTCATGGGTTTTAGATTTAGGGGCTTCATTTCATGCTACGCCCCATAGAAGTTATTTTCTTGATTATGTCCAAGGGGATTTTGGGCTGGTTTATTTGGGAGATAATAAACTTTGTCAGATTGTTGGAAAGGGAAGAATCAAGATTAAGTTGTAGAATGGGAATCATTGGCTACTACAAGAGGTAAGGCACGTTCCAAGGTTGAGTAGGAATTTAATTTCAGTAGGGCAGCTAGCTGATGAAGGTTGTATAGTTACTTTCAGTGATAAAAATTGGAAGGTTTCAAGAGGTGCCTTAATAGTAGCAAAAGGTGTGAAAGTAGGCACCTTATATCTTTGTACAGGTCATACTGTTCCTTCTACTTTAGTTGTTGCAGAGAAAAACAAACAGGTTCAGGAATAGTTGCTGCGGGTTCGCAGGAAGAGACTGAAATAGTTGCTGCAAGTTTTGAGACAACATTGTGGCATAACAGACTTGGGCATATGAGTGAAAAAGATATGAAGGTACTTCATTCTAAGAAAGTTTTACCAGGTTTGAAATGTATTAATATAAATTTTTGTGAAAGTTTTGTGTATGGAAAACAAAAGAGAGTTAGTTTTCACAAGGATGGGAAGCAAAAGAAAGATGAAAAGTTGGAGCTTGTGCATACAGATGTATGGGGACCGGCTCAGGTATCTTCTCTTGGTGGCTCTTAGTATTATGTTACATTCATAGATGATGCAACTAGGAAGGTTTGGATTTATTTTCTTAGGCAGAAATCTGATGTATTTGAAACATTTAAGAAATGGAGAAGCTTGGTTGAGAATGAGACGGGTAAAAGATTAAAATGTCTCAGATCTGATAATGGTGGTGAGTATTACAACAAAGAATTTGAGGATTATTGTTCCTTTAATGGAATTCATAGGCAAAAAATGGAGTGGTCGAGTGCATGAATAGGATAATTATGGAGTGTGCAAGGAGCATGAGATTGCATGTTAGGCTACCTTTAAACATGTGGGCATAGGCTGTCAATACCGTTGTATATTAATTAATAGATGTCCTTCAGTTCCTTTGGGTTGTGGTATTCCAGAGGAAGCATGGACAAATAAGATATTCTTTTCTCAAAACCTTCGAATGTGAAGCATTTGCACATGTAGATTATGAAAATAGAACCAAGCTAGATGCAAAATTAAAAAAGTGTATCTTTGTTGGTTATGGCATTGATGAATTTAGTTAAGGCTTTGGGATGTTGAAAATCTGAAAATTGTGAGAAGCAGGGATGTTGTATTCAATGAGAAGGTGTTGTACAAAGATCAGTTGCAGCAGCATGAGAAGAAATAAAATGATTATGTGGTGTTGGATGATACTCCAGATAGTGATGTTCTAGTGGTTCCTCATGCTCCACAATAGCAACAAGAAATACCACAAACTCCAGTGAATGTTAGATAATCAACAAGGCTAAGTAGACCTCCTGAAAGGTTTTCTCCCTCTTTGTATTCTATTTTGTTAACAAATGCTGGTGAACCAGAAGGGTATGTTGAAGCTATGCAGGTGGATACAAAGGTTCAGTGGGAGCTTGCAATGAAAGAAGAAATGGACTCCTTGCTGAAAAATTAGACTTGGGAATTATACAAGTTGCCTGCAGGTAAAAAGGTTTTACCAAACAAATGTGTTTATAGGCTGAAAGAGGAAGATAGAGGTAAGAAAAGATTTAAATCCAGGTTAGTTGTAAAAGGATTTGCATAGAAAAACGTATTGATTTTGATGAGATTTTTTCTCCAGTTGTTAAGATGACTTTTATTCGTACTGTTTTAAGTATTGTGGTTGCTGAAGATTTGCATTTGGAACAACTAGATGTGAAAACTGCCTTTCTCCATGGTGATTTGGAGGAGGAGATATATATAGAACAACCACAGGGATTTGAGGTGAAAGGTAAGGAGAAATTGGTGTGCAAATTGAAGAAGAGTTTATATGGCTTGAAACAAGCACCTCGGCAATGGTATTTAAAATTTGATAGTTTTATGGCTAAGCAAGGCTACAGCCGGTGTAATTCTGACCTTTATGTTTATTTTAAAAGGTTGGATAATGACAGCTATATTATTTTATGTTTATATGTTGATGACATGCTTGTAGCATGGTCTAACATGGATCACATAAGAGAGTTAAACAACAGTTAGCACAATCATTTGGTATGAAGGATTTGGGGGCAGCAAAACAAATCCTTGGTATAAAAATTTGCAGAGATAGGAAGAATAGAAAATTGACTTTATCTCAGAATGATTGTGTTGAAAAGGTGTTATAGAGATTCCATATGGAGAATACAAAAGCTGTCAACACACCTTTGCCTAGTCATTTGAAATTGACTAAGGAGATGTATCCAAAGACACAAGCAGAGGAAGATAAAATGTCCAAGGTACCATATGCTTCAGCTGTAGGAAGTTTAATGTATGCCATGGTATGCACGAGACCAGATATTGCATATGTTGTAGGAGTCGTAAGCAGATATATGAGTAATCCCGGATTGGAGCATTAAAATGCAGTAAAATGGATTCTTAGATATTTGAGAGGTACATCCAATAAATATTTATGTTTTGAGGGCTCTAATACTCATTTAGCAGGTTATGTGGACTCAGATTTGGTAGGGGATATTGATACAAGGCGAAGTACTACAGGTTATGTCTTTACTATAGGTGGGATAGCGGTGAGTTGGATCTCCAGGTTGCAAAAGGTGGTTGCTTTATCCACCACGGAGGCAGAGTATGTAGCTGCAACAAAGGCAAGCAAAGAAATGATACTGCTGTAATCTTTCATGGAAGAATTGGGCAAACAACAGGGTAACAGTTATTTGTTTATAGACAGTCAGAGTGTCATACATCTTGCAAAGAATTTTGCCTTACATTTAAAGACCAAACACATACAGCTAAGGTATCACTTCATCTGGTTGGTGTTGGATGATGGACAGTTACGGCTGGAAAATATACATACAGATGACAATCCAGCGGATATGTTTACGAAGGCAGTGACAAGGGAGAAGCTGAGCTCCTCTTCATCTTCAGTTGGTCTTTAATACTGAAAATAATAAAATCAGAATAGCAGGGTCCAAGGTTTTTATTTTTAGTGGGAGCTACAGTGTCAGCGGTGTTATGATTAGTCTCCAAGTGGGAGATGATATGTTGTGGAGTTTGATCAGTCTCCAAGTGGGAGATTGTTGTTATATGGAGCCTAATCAGACTCGGAGGTTAAATTTTCCCCACTTTTATTGGCGCGGTTTCCCCCCAAATTATTTAACGGGGGTTTGGGGGTAGCGCCCCCAAGATGGGGTCAAGGGGCGACATTTTTTTTTTGGGTTCATAATCAAGAAATATATATTGAAGTATAACAAAAAGTTACAGCTTTCACAACCTTTCCATGGCTGCCCAAGAGAACTATTACATTTATCCTTGACAGACTAGCTTGTAAACAGATTCTAAGACCACGCAGGGTCTATATTATAATCCTTCTACAGAGAATCTATTAACATTATCTATAATATCCTAGCTTCTTCCATACAAAATGAAGCAAGGAGATCCAACCTTACTACGGAGATATCTCATCTAATTTCAAACAGAAGTACTCAATCCAATCCATGTTCTCTGTCGCCACCAGTCCAAGGGATTTCCTAATGAAGTCGACTGCTATGGCTACCTAGTCTTTCAGCAACATGAGGTCGAAGCCTCTAGTATCTAGTATGAAAGGAAATAGCTTTATAACTTCTCCAGGGTCTGTTAGAAGACCCCAATCCCAGGGAAATGGGATGCCTATGCCAAGACTAGCCACCTACAATGTGAAGTCCAAATCCCCAAGGTGTTTGGGATTAAAAATCCCTCTCATTATAGCCCCAGCTTCCTCCTTATCTGTTTCCAGCTCGAGGAGCATTGCTAGTACCTGGGAAGATATGTCTGTATCTACCCTATACCTTTCATTGTTAACCAGAAAGGATTTTCCAAGGATTATTTTCACCGCACCCACCATCAACTCGTCAGCTCGTCGAAGCATTCTTTGCAGCCTTAAATCCATTATTGCTCCAATAAAAGCCATTTGCCTTTTCTTACTGTTCAGTCTAACAAGAGTTTCCATACCCCCACACCTAATGGCTTCCGCTGAGACTCTAACTACAAAATGGGATGGCATCGATCAAACAGAGGAGGAGAAAATGGAATGCATGCTCTGTCATCATCGACAGACACTCTAAAAAACCTTCTGAAGCTTCTCGACACCCTTCAGGAAGAGCTTCTAGCTCACACCAACCCAAACACTCAAAGGAATGACAGTCTCACGTCACTTCCCCTCATGCCTTCGAACCACCCTGCTAATTAATCATTACCTCTTTTACCTCCTTGGCCTTGCCACCTATGAGAAGGTGTCAAGGCCCCCACCCATCCGCCCACAAGGGGCAGCATTTTTTATTATTTAGGCATCAGGAGTTATTTTTCTATTGGCTGACATTAAAAAACCCTATTTTTGTAACTAACATAAGTCTTGATAAAAAATAACTAAGGGTTAGGGTTTCCGTTGAGATATTGTATTGTAGCATTTGCAGAGGTATTGAGTTGCAAGATCGTTGATTGTAATCAGTTTGATTTGCTGGATAATAATATTAGACTCTCTGTTGGTGGATGTAGCCTAAGTTTAGGTGAACCACATTAAAACTTGCCTCTCACTGTTATTATTTCTGTGTATTTTTCATTCCTCTATTTAATCTTTATTTGCATTTAATTGATATCTTCTGCATGCAATCCCTAAAAATATCGAGTGGTTAGATTTGCACATCACATCTAACATGCCACTCATTAAACTAAGATAGGCCTAGTAATGGATCCTATCAAAAATATAATTAACAATCCCCATCTAACTGAACTCTACATGTATAATAGGTTCACAACATTTCATGAAGAGATCCTGGAAAAACTTTTACTTGCCAAAGACTATTGGTATATGTGAGTGAGATTGATCTTCAATTAAATTTCATCATAATGCAAATAGTTACTTGTACACATTAATTCTAACCCTTATGAAATCTCACCGATTTGAGTGGTAACATAGGGGAAGGCATGGATGGAACCTGCCATCCATGGCATTTTGATGGAATACCTCTAAAATCAAATACTAACAATGATGACAAACTTATGTTTGATGAACTATAAGAGAGAGAACACCACAATACATAAGAGTGGTGGCTCCTATCATGCCATCACCCAAGGAATGATGTTGTTGTTGATGATTTCCAGACATGCTTCGATCCTAAGACATTGACACAAGCCATAATTGGTCTTATAATACAATTGCTTCCTTGATGGAGAATGTTATTACATTCATTTACTACAACTGTTCAAAAACTAGGTCAAGTAGATTGAAACCAACTCATGTATTTCAAAGGACAAGCTTTCTTTTGATCATCAAAATACTTTCAACATTATTGTGAATCATTCTTCTCAAACGGGAATGTAACCACCATTTCGAATGATCATACAAGGAACTAAAAGAACATGGAAATCATACTTGATTATTGACATTAAGATAGCACTCTCCAAAAATGTACCCTATGCATAAACACCCTTGGTTTTGCTAGCCCTAATAGGTGTGGCTCCATTCAACATCAATGCATCAACCATTCATTCAATACTTCTCATACCAATAAAAGATGTGAACCCTCTTCAAGGTCAAGCTCTATCAACTTTCTAAGAAAGCATGTATTTCATTCATTATATATTTTAATATACATTATATTTGTTGCAATTTAAAGCTATGTGAAACTTGTCTATGATATATATGCACTAAATTAATCCGTTTCAAAAATATATTGATTTCCATCCTATGAGTAATTCATTTAAAAATTTGCATACATTTTCCATCCTCTTTCATGTAATCAAAGATTCTTTTCTTATTAAATAATGCTAAAATTACAATAAAAAATAAACAACCATTGTTTCCTTATTAAATAATTCTAAAATTACAATAAAGTCAAAGGGCCCTTGGTTTGCTATGAAGTTAAAAGGTTCTAAATGAGCCCACCAGGGATTGAGTCTTGCTAAGTGCAAGGCCTTCGACACCATAAGGGATGAGGTCGGAATGGATACCCCTCAGTCCTTGACTGTCAATAGCCTAAGGCTCGTGCTCCTATATCAAGTAGCAAAAACGATCTTGTGGATGATCTCAAAAAAAAAAGAAAAGCAACCACTATATAATCAAAATTTTAACTATCTGAAAATAATCTCTCTATCAACCTTGCCTATTTAACCTATAGGTCCAATGGCTAATATATGTTTTTATAAAACAATAGAGGAAAGATAAAAGACTGATTTTATAAAACAACAGAGGAAAGATTAAAAGACGAGAGAGAGGTATGGTGTAAGTCATCTTAGGTCGAAATAAATTCCATAAAATATTGGTGGTCGAGATAAATTCCATTAAATGTTGGTATGAAAAAATGCAGTCGACTGTTTACCCCTGTCGAGAGAGTTTCGCATGGCGACAGATCTAAATCAACCCATATCCATGTTAACTCATTTCCTTGAACATGCATGCTAACTCGCCCCGCGCCCGTTATTCCATCACTTATTGCCGAGTTGCAGATGGCGGATAATTTCATTTATATACAACTGGTCAGATGGAATTCCTTCCTTGCTACTCAAAATCTTGAACTTGAAGACGTCTCCAACTTGGCGAGCGTTGAATCGCAACTGTCGTCCTCGCTCCTCCACCATCGCAGTCCTCACCGCTCTGCAGATTTCTTCTTTGCGGAGGAACCCGAGTTCCGTTCTTTCCACTTCCACACCCACTTGCAGTTGTTGGCAAATAAGGCGAGCATTGAGAGGTTGATCGGCTCGCATGGGCAATGCGATGAGAGGCAATCCACAACTCATGCCTTCCATCACGGAGTTCCATCCGCAGTGAGTAAGAAACGCTCCCGCACACGGATGAGATAAAATCTCCCGCTGCGGCACCCACTCTTCCGCCACCACACCTCTCCCTTCAACTCGCTCTTTCCACCCTCGCGGCAGCTCCACCCGAGGTGACAAACGCAGCGCCCACAGAAAGGCCTGCCCGCTGTTCTCCAACCCCAACGCAATTTCTCTCACCTCCTCCATGGAAAGAAAGCATTCACTGCCGAATGCCACATAAACAACCGAACAGGGCTTTTGCGTTTCAAGCCAGCTTAAGCACACGGATTCCGTAGTTTTCGTTTGGATGATGGGAGGCAGCAGAGGGCCCACGGGAAAAAGAGGCTTCTTGCTTATCACGTCATTCTGCAAGTAGTGTATAAAGCTGCTCTCTATCTCGTTGCATGTTTTGATGGCCATTGCAGAACAAGATTCGTAACATCGGAGGCCGCGCTCCAGAAAACTTATTCCGCCTGGCTCATGAGGTGTGTGGGCGGCCCGCACTTCTGCCGCCGCTTCCAAGGGCTTCAATGAGATTACAGACGATGGATAATTTGGCGGCGGTTTCATCAGATCGTGTGCAGTGATTTCTTTGCGTTTGTCTCGCCGCGCCGGATGGATTGCGTAGCTGGAGAAAGCCGCGCCACAGGTCTGGAAAAATACGGTGGGTATCGACAATCCAGCGGCCGCTACTGCTCTTGGAGTCCACCACTGGAAGAAATCGAAGACCACCCAGTGCGGTCGAATTCGGGAGAGTTCGCGTGAAAAAGGCTTCTCCAGGCCGTCCATTGCTTTGAAGAAAAGAGGCACCAGATGTTGGGGAACGTCGGCCATGCTCTCAATTCCGGCAGGCAGTCCTTCAATCGGCGGCAACTCCAATTCCACCAGCCGCACTCTGCCTGCACGATCTCGTATTTTCGATATATTGAGAGGAGTGGAAAGAAACCAGACTTTGATACCGCAACGTAGAATTCTCTTAGAAAGCTCCAGGTAGGAAATGATATGGCCGTGAGCAAGCCATGGGAACATCACAACATGAAGCTCCCTGCCTTTGCCATTCACCTGCCAAAACTCCTCCATTGCAAAAATAAATTTTCCAGACGACGCTGAAATCTGAGGCTTTTTCCTCCCTTAAATAGCCACCGTTTCCGCCAACTCTAAAGACCCGGTGCATACGTGCACAACCCGCTTCCACATGTAAACAGTCGGTTGGAAGTTGGAAACAGTCGGTACGTTGACGCTAAAGCAGCGGACAATTTCCCACGATTTCCTTTCTCTCGTCCATTATATATAATTTTTAATGGAGTAAAAACAGCAAACATTATGAAATCAAAGCAGCGTGCTGCGTAATATCATTTGTTATTTGTTTTTGTTATTAGTCAGTCGCCCGGAAAATTGTTGGACGTCCGTAAGCGGCCCCGACGTTTGAGTGTAATACGTATATTCGGAGAACAATGAATGACATTAACAAATTCATTAAAGACAGGATATACAATGAATGACATTAATAAATTCATTAAAGACAGATATTTCCAGTTTTTAAGATAACTGTGTATCTGTAGTCAGAAACTTTGATTAAAAAAAAATACACAATTATCTACCAGAAACTTCTAGAAACTTTATAATTTGTTAAGGAACTTTACAATTTACTAACAAATTAGTCAACCAAATAGGAATTGTCATGAATCATTGCTGTTAAACATGCGAAAGCAATAAGTGGCGATCATTTGTCTCCCCGCCACCTGTAATGTTTTTTTTTTTGGGGGGGTCTATCCAACCCTCAGGATGCACATTTGACCGTATTTGTTAATTAATTGAAATTCAACGTGAATTTCAATTAATTAACAAATACGGTCAAATGTGCATCCTGAGGGTTGGATAGACAATTCGGTTTTTTTTTTGGTTTTTCCCGCGTCAATGAGCTTGCGCAAAGTCTTAATTAGGCTATTGGTTTATTAGTCAGAACAATGATTGACAATAAAGAATTGGGCAACGAACAAGGAGTTGTTATGAAACGGCATCTTTGTCGATGTATATATTTAAGTAGGTATTCATTTGGGTTTGCGTAGGAGTTATTCATATCTAGTACGTCATATCTCTATCATATATGATATAGCATATCATTTTAAATTTATGGCATGGGCATATTAAAAGTAGCCTGCTTTTTAATTTATGGAGTTTGAAATATTCAAATTGCTTCTTTATTTCATTTATGGAGTTTTGAAATATTCAAATTGCTTCTTTATTTCATTTATGGAGTTTGAAACATTCAAATTGCTTCTTTATTTCATTTGACTTTCATTGATTTATTTTTTATGTCTTTTAAATTTGCATTTGTTCACAAAAATCACACCTTCTAGAGGAGAAAGAAAAGAAGAGTTTGAGTGTAGAAGAAGAGATATTTGTCATTGTCTAGAGGAAAAGAAGAGCTTACTAAGGGTACTTTTTGAACACAAAAGCTTCTAATTTGGGGTTTGATTATCTTTTAAGTTTTGTAATTTACAATTTTGAATATTATATACAAAGAAATCTATTAGCTTCCATTTATTTTTTGGGTTCGATTTTTTTTGGATCTTTAGGAAACCCCCCCCCCAAAAAATGTGTTAGTTTACTATTACTTTTTTGTTTTGATTTTTTTAGAGTTTTACAATTGACAATAAATTATTGTTCTCTACCTTTGTTTTGGGTTCTTCATGTGTTGCCTTTGTGCATTGTTGGATGTGGTGCAGGAGGAAAGAGTGACCATGATTAGAAAATATGTGAATTTGATTACAACAATGGAGGCCAAGAAGGTCTTTTGGGATCAATTTTTTTTATCTTTAGCAAAACCCCCCAAAAAATCACCATAGCTTCCTGTTATTTTTTGGGTTCATTTTCAATTTTTTTCAAGTTTTGCAATTTACAATAGACTATTGTCCTCTACTTTTGTTTTGGGTTCTTCATCTATTGTCTTTATGCATTGCGACAAAAAAGATTTTAGGTTCATTTTTTTTAGATCTTTAGCAAGACCCCCAAAATAATCTCAACTCAAAGTCCATATCAAATAGATGGTAAATATTTGAAAGGTGCAAAGTCGTTAAGCACGTCAAGTTTCTTAGCTCTGCTAGTATCTTACTGTTGAAGCTTGCATTGGAAAGGTCAAGATAAGCCAGATTTGTGAAGTGCCCTATTTTGGGCCCTATAACTATGTTGTCAAAGTCATTCCAGCTCAAATTGTGTTGCTACCATTCCAAAAACCCAAATGACACCAACCAACACAATGAAATCCAATAAAGATGGTAAATATTTGCAACATAGCTACACATGAAAACTACAATAGTGAGCTTCACCCTTATAATCATGAATGTGAGTTAGCAAGAGGCTAAAAGATCTAAATGTTTTTGATTGAATTAGGTGAGATGATCCAAATAAGTTCATTAACAAATGGCATTTCGTATTTAGCATAACTGGTTGGGAAACATTGATAGAACCCTTGGCAAATGCTCATTGTATTGTATTACACCAGAGTTATTCCAGAGTCTATTCTCTCTTTCTCAAAGATACTTTCTCTTCTTCTTTCTTCCTAGCGAACATGTTCCATCTATTCCTGTCATTGACAATCTCACATACAATTTGTGGTTAGAGTACCAATGTTTTAATCAAAACACATCTACATCAAATCATTTCATTTATTGAAAAGACATTTTATTTCATAAGATCAAATTGATCATAATCAAGTAAAAATCCATAATTTCATAAAATTAACCTTTTCTAATCATAACATCATTTCTATGATGTTAAAACATATCCACATAACTGTACTATTTAAGAAAAAGTAAATAGTAATATTGAATCCAAAAAGGGGATGTAACATATCTTTCCCCTATAGAATCATCATCCCCGATGATTGAGTTTATCAAGCAAAATTTTAACATAAAACAAACTTTTATAGTTTAACATTAATGTTTTTGAAAAGATAAGGAAATCTTTGGTGGATGTCATTATAATCTTCCCAAGTGGCGGTATCCTCGCCATATTGGTCCCACTGAATTTTGCATTGCAAAACCTCTCGATTACGCAAATGGAGTTTACGCATTTTGAGTACCTTGAGTGGCTCGATCACAACCACTCTTAGCTCTTGTATCTGTAAAGAATTCCATTTAAGAATGTGGTCATTACCTACAAAATATTTCTTTAGGTAAGAAACATGAAAAACATTATGCATTTTGGACAAGACTGGAGGTAGAGCAATTTTGTAGGCCACTGGATTGATAATCTCAAGGACTTCAAAAGGTCTGACATATCAAAGAGCCAACTGTGATGATTTACCAAATTTAATTGAGCTTTTATGGGGTTTCACTTGCAAAAGAACTTTCTCACCAATAGAGAATTGTCTAGGCACCCGTTTGCGATCTGCATAACGTTTTTGCCTGTCATTGGCTTCCACCAATCTCTTCCTAATCATTTTCACTTTTTCTTCCATATTTGCTAGCATTTCTAGTCAAATGCTTATCCTATCTTCCAGCTTGTCCTAGCTTATAGGAGTTCTGCATTTCCTTCCATATAATGCTTCAAACGGTGCCATCTTAAGGGCAGAATGATAGGAATTGTTATAGGCAAATTCAACAAGAGGTAAATATTCCTCCCATCTGTATTGCTGGTCCATGCAATATATTCTTAAAAGATCCTCTAAAACTTGATTAACCCTTTCTATTTGTCCATCGGTTTCAGGATGGTAAGTGGTGGTCACATTGAGTTTAGTCCCTAGTGCTGAAAATAAAGTTTGCCAAAACCAGGAGGTTATTCGAGCATCTCTATCAGATATAATCTTTTGAGGTACCCCATGCAATCTAAATATTTCTTGTACAAACTTTTGAGCCAAAATATGAGCTCCATCTGTCAAATTTCCAAGAATAAAATGTGCTACCTTGGTTAGTTGATCTACAACAACCAAAATTGCATCATGTCTATTCTTAGACATTGGTAACCCTTAACAAAATCCATACTAATAACCTGCCATTTCCATTCTGGAATATCATGCGGGTATAACAATCCGACAGGATGTTGGTGTTCTTCCTTCACTCTCTGACATTCTAAGCAACTTGCTACAAACCTTGCAGCGTCACGTTTCATTCCTTTCTAGAAATATAGCAGTTTGACATCAGCTAAAAGTTTTGTTACTCCTGGGTGTCCAGAATAAGGTGTACTATGAACTTCCTTCCAAACAAGGTTTCTTAGTTCTACAAAATTAGGAACGTAGATTCTTCCCTTAAATCTCATTAATCCATCTGACTCAAAATAGAATCCATCATATCTTGGATCCTTGGGGTTTAATTGTAGAGCTTGCTTCACCTGCTCATAATATTCATCTCCATATAAACTTTGCAATACTAAATCTTTAAAATTAGCATGAATAGAGATTATAGAAGCTATGTGTCTTCTTCTACTTAAAGCATCAGCTACTCAGTTTTCTTTACCTTTGATGTAAGCAATCTCAAAGTCGTAATCTGATATTAGTTCTAACCATCTCCTTTGTCTTGCATTGAGATGAGGTTGTGTAAATATGTAACGAAGACTTTGATGATCTATTTTTAGTATAAAAGTCTTTCCCAACAAATAATGTCACCACATCTGAAGGGCGTGAATCACTGCTGCCAGTTCTAAGTCATGAGGAGCGTAATTTTGCTCATAGTTTTTCAACTTCCTTGATTCATAGGCTATTATATGCCCATTTTGCATAAGCATGCCTCCTAACCCTTCTCCAGAGGCATCGGTAATAACCTCAAATTGCCCTTCAGGATCAGGGACTTTCAAGATTGGTACTGTTGTTAATTTTTCTTTTAATAAATCGAATGCCTTTTAACATTTGTTTGACCAAACAAACCAATTCCCTTTTCTCTACAAAGAAGTAATTGGACTACCAATACTTGATAAATTCAGAACAAATTTTCTGTAATATCCAGCCAATCCCATAAAACTCCGTACTTCTAAAACATTGGAAGGTATAGGCCATTCCATAATAGCCTTTATTTTAGCTGGGTCAACTAATATCCCTTCTGCTGATATAGTATGTCCCAAATACTGCACTTCTTTCTGAAAGAAAGTGCATTTCGAGAGTTTCGCATACAATTTGTGTTCTCTTAATCGTTGTAAAACAATTTGAAGGTGTTGTCTATGCTCCTCATTTTTGGAATATATTAGAATATCATCTATGAAAACTAGGACAAATTTACCAAGGCAATCTCTGAAAACACTATTCATGAGATTCATGAAAGCGACTGGTGCATTAGTCAATCCAAATGGTAACACAGTAAACTCATAGTGACCATATCTTGTTCTAAATGTAGTCTTGTGAATATCTTCATCTTTCAACCTCAACTGATGGTATCCAGATCTCAAATCTATCTTAGAAAATACTGCTGCACCACACATTTGGTCGAATAAATCATCAATACGTGGCAGTGGATACTTAGTCTTTATCGTTGCCTTAATTAGCATCTGATAATCGATACATAGCCTAAGGGTTTCGTCCTTCTTGACAAAAATAATTAGAGCTCCCCATGGTGATACACTTGGCCTAATTAGACCTTTAGTCAATAGCTCCTACAATTGAGCTTTTAATTCCATAAGTCCAGTAGTGGTCATTCGGTATGGAGCTTTAGATACTGGCTCGGATCCTAGTTTAATATCTATGGCAAAGTCAAAGGTTCTTTTTAGAGGCAAGCTTGGCAGTTCCTTAGGAAATACATCACTGAAATTGCAAAGATATGGGTATTTTTCCTCAAAAGTTTGCTTCTCTAAAGCTTCCTCTACTAGGTCCATTTTGACTGCAAAAAGTTGACATCCCTTACACCTAGCCCATTTTAATTGTTTTGGAGAAATAGATCTGATCCTTATTTCCCTTTGAATACCCTGAAAATTAACTTTGTTTCCTTTATCATCCAAACACTCAATTGTTTTATGAAAACAATCCACCTTGGCCCTATGTCTCCACAACCAATTCATTCCTAAAATGACGTCGTAGGACCCTAAAGGTGCTACATATAAATTTACCTTTGTGGAGAAGTTTAAAATATCAATCTTAGCTTCAAACAAGCATTGCTCTACCTAAGCCTTTGAGCAATTTGCATATTCAACTGTCCACAGTTTTGACATAAAACTAGCTCTTCTAGGAAATTTACTTAAGACTCTAGATGACACAAAATTTTCTATTGCACCAGTATCAAACAGAATAAAAACAGGAACTCCAAATAATGTACCTGTCATCTCAATGGGAGTAATATGATACTCAGCTTGTCGATTGTCAATGGCAGTGTGAATCCTTTGTTGAAACGCTTCCTGCTGCGAAGGAAGTACCGTGTTTCTATGCTGCCCATTCTACTTTTTATTAGGACAATGGTTGGCATAATGATCTCCCCCACATGAAAAAAAACCTCCAATTGGTCCTCTCTTCTCGGATGGTCTACTCAAAGCATCATCGTTCCCCTTAAAATTGTCATTTTTCTTAAAGTCTTCATTTCTTCGTTCATTACCAAATCCCCCTTTGTTTTTCTGATTTCCTTTATCGTTCTTCCTTTTATACATCTGATCATCGAAGTTCTTATCAAATCTCTTACGCTTCTTTTCACGATAAGTAGAAATGGATTTGATCTTCTGTTCCTTCTTAATTGTTTTGTCATACACCTAGTCCATTGTGTTCGGACCATGCACCTCCACCTCTCCGCCAATCTGAGGATTGAGTCCCATAATGAATTTTTTTATCTAAAATCTTTCATCCTTTTGATACTGAGGAACATACTTCAACAATCTAGTAAATTTTTCCACATATTCAACCATAGACAAATCACCTTGCCTGAGATTTTGGAAATCTATTAGCTTTTGATCAAAATAGAGCTGAGGTAACCACCTTTTTCGAAAAGGTTCCACAAATTCATTCCATGTCACCTTCAAGGGGCTTAAATCCAGTTCCATCTTCTTGTTCATCCACCAAGTGGATGCTTCTCCAGATAGCTGATATGCTCCCCACACTACCTTTGTAATCTCAGAATAATTTCTGATTTCAAAGTATTTCTCCATTTCTGTTAGCCATGCTTCTACTGCATCACCAGTTTTTATTCCATCAAATTTGGGAAGGATAATCTTTTTCATATCCTTAGATAGTTCCAGTGCAAGTTTGTCTTTTGTCTCTCTCTGAGATTCACTATTCTCTTGATTCTCACTTGATGTGTCATGCTCTCGTTGCTTACTTTTACTTGCATTATTGGAATACTCATTTTCACCCTCCGTATTCCTGGTTTCATTCACTTTCTTTTCCAATTTGCCCAACCTTTCCTTAGTTTTAGTAAGCATATTAAGAATTCTATCCAATTTATCAGTGGAGTTATCCCGAGAGTTGTGACCTTCCCGATCTTCTCTCTCATTAAACTCTGATTGTTCCATGTTTATTTGTTTTCTCACCAACTTTAGCAAGTACTAATCAGTTCTATGATTTATCATTTTGAATATCAACAAAACATAACAATTGCTCATAACCATAGTTATTCTCAAACCAAAATTTGTCTTTATTATATTTTGCACAATAGTATATACGTTCTTTAAGGATAGACATATTTCATGTTTCACTCAGTATTTACAAGAGGGGTGTAACCTTTAGATTCATTGTCCGACACATATTCACGAGGTGTATAATGCTCAGATTCGCTATCAGGTGATAGTACAATGATTTCAGCTCTAGGTGGTACATGGGAATCCCTAGTGATCATTGGTACACTAATAGGGTAGCAGTTGACCATAATTCGAGTTGCCGTCCTAGATGTCTCTAGGAGTTCTTTTTTCATTCATTTGGGTCGTGACAGAGCATTAGCAAAATTTTCCACATCATCTAGCCAAATTTCATTTTCATCATTCATTTTCTCAATAGTTTTGATCATCGCAAGTCATCTCTGCTTAGCTTGTAGATAACGTTCCTTACCAGCGCAGGACTTCCTTGCAGTTTTCTTGAGACGTACCATCCTGGCACAGTAAATCAATTCATTAGCAACCCGCATAATGTTGATTCTTAATCAGTTTAGTGGACTCAACGGCCCTAGTACTGAACCTGGTTAGCTCTGATACCATATGTAATACCCAGTTTAGTTTTCACCCTAAAAACTAAGTTTAACCAAAGGTAATATTTTTTTTTTAAAGTTTAAAGCAAAAAGATAATTTGTTTTTCACTTAAAAACTAAGTAGTTTATCCATCAACTAACAATAATCATGAAATTATAATTTATACAAAAGGGATCTATCCAACTACAACATTATACAATATGATCATTAAAGTTACTTAGAACATTTTCAAAATAGAAAACTTACCAAAGTCACTGCATCTCGATTGTCGACCATCCAAATTCAAGTCTCGACAAGCCTCTGGATTATAGAAGAGAAAGTATCTTCAACCACAGACTGTCGGTCTCCCGCACTCCTTCCTATCCGGAAGCGGCCCTACCCTACTCAAGAGGATAGACTTAGGATAACCAATGGTGTTAGCCATTTGAGTACTAGTGTTGTGACCTACATAACTTGTTATCATGCAATCCCCTAGATACCCTCTAGTCAAGCATGACCACTCCATAAGCTACGCCATCTAGTCACGATGAACTATCAATGCACTTGAGGCACATGCACTACCTTGGCCAAAGGATTTGAATATAATTAGCGTTGTGTCAACACAAGTAGTAAGTTCACCCACCCCAACTCGACTTGAATTAATCGTAATCCTATAGTTACCTATGTATAAGTTCAATTTAATGACCTCGATAACCTCTAGGTGTTCTAAACTCATCATGCATTAATGCATGGCAGTTAGGTTTACTTCTCTCTTTTTAGCTCATGGAGACATTTCCGTCCATATGTTAAAAGAATGGGTTCCTAGCTTACCGATTAATCAGATAATGCTATAAGTTAATTAGTTGATATCTAAGTTCGCCCACTGCTTTAAATTATCCAATCAAGAGAGGACAGTAAACTTATCTACATAACTTCAGAAGGGGTTTCACAATAAACCAATTTATAGGATACAAATATTCGAAGACCCGGAGTTAAAACTTAAATACTCTTAAGAATCTTCTTCGACCTATTGAATCTTCAACAAAGCTTAATCTTTTGTCAAACTAAGCATTTAGAAATCCTATCTTGTTGTTTCTAATTGCAAGAAAAATGCATGCAAGTCTAGACTAAACACTTAACCATAGACTCATTATGTTTGTTCTAAAACTTCATTATTTAACTTGTTTGACTGTATAAACCAATAATAACTCTATCCCCCTCTTTGAAAACACAACAGTTTTAATATTTTAAAGCAAAAAGAGTTATATACAATAAATAAATGGACTCTAACTAGTTATTATTCCCAACAAGAAAAGTATATTCTCTATGGTCGGCCAACCATTTATAAACTCAGAACTTGTGGAGGATTGAATAGTCTTACATGCATCGACATACATTTCACACTATTATTTATCTTCTGCCAACGGTTAACTCATTCTTCAAGTCTTTTATAAAACTAGTTGTCTTTAAATATGACAGAACCAACCAATTATAGTTGGCAGGCCAACTAAGGACACTTCCAACGTCAACTTGGATTTTGCTACTGCGGCTTGTGATAACTTTAGAGCTAGCTTTAGACCAAAAATTTAGTCTACTATGTGCTCTTCGCATATCCATAAACCTCTTAAAGTTAAACAAAACAACTACACAATTAAATCGACCATCTAAGATGCTTCGAGGAACAAAGTATTACAACTGTGAGTTTTTCGACTGTGGTGTGGTTCAGGGAACAAATAGCATTGTTTCCGTTTTGAAGGAAGTGAAAACAGACCTATTCTTGCAAACCTCAACATCTCATCTAAAATTGACTTAGCCCAAAATCAAAGCTTAACTCAAGGCAATTAGGTTTATCTACCTTTTATTCGTTTTCAGTGGCAAGCACCCATGGGTTATTCCAGAGTCTATTCTCTCTTTCTCAAAGATACTTTCTCTTCTTCTTTCTTCCTGGCAAACATGTTCCATCTATTCCTGTCATTGACAATCTCACATACAATTTGTGGTCAGAGTACCAATGTTCTGATCAAAACACATCTACATCAAATCATTTCATTTTCATATCGAAAAGACATTTTATTTCATAACATCAAATTGATCATAATCAAGTAAAAATCCATAATTTCATAAAATTAACCTTTTCTAATCATATCATCATTTCTATGATGTTAAAACATATCCACATAACTGTACTATTTAAGATAAAGTAAATAGTAATATTGAATCCAAAAAGGGGATGTAACACAAGAACAAAATACCAAATGTACATTATTCAGACTACATGGGTGAAAGGCTATGTGGGTCGGATTCTACATTATTCAGACATAGTTTCCCTTGGAAGTCCTCTCTAACATTATGGACCTGGTTCAAGATACCGAATATGTTCATTCTCTCTCCTCGAGCCTCTTTTACAACAATTTGTACACTGTGGAAAGATGGACTGCAACAGTCAAGGGGTATGATATGGACCAGGGAGATGCTTTAATTGGTGGGCTGTTCAACCTTCAAACTCTGAGATCTTCTCCCCCCCATCAAGTTGTTTATAGAGCTATGTAGACATCATTGAAATCTCTTAGCAGCGTTGATCTTGACAGGGCGATGTCTGCATACAACTTCATCTTCTCCAAAAAAGATGTCTGGCGCATAAA
The DNA here is from genome assembly GCA_027924645.1 of Cunninghamia lanceolata. Taxonomy (NCBI): domain Eukaryota; kingdom Viridiplantae; phylum Streptophyta; class Pinopsida; order Cupressales; family Cupressaceae; genus Cunninghamia; species Cunninghamia lanceolata. The sequence goes on from BSBN01001170.1 coordinate 1,880,225, forward strand.
GGATTCATTCACGGGGATAAGGTTCCTACGGCTACACCCCCTAGACCTTGTGTGCCTCATATTCCCAAGAATGCATTTGATGACCTGGAGGAGGGTGATGAGGAGGCTCAAGGGGTTGTCAGATAGCTTGCAGGTATTTTAGATCCAACTTCCCTCCCTGCTGCTAGTTCGGTTGCTAAATTTTTTGTTTCCAAGGTGTCAGGGTGGTTTTGTGTTTCCTACGTGCTTGGTTAATGTCGGTTGGTGGCTATGTTTTTGTTAGTTTGGTGAGTTTTTGGTTTGCTTTGTCTGCCGTGGTGGAGCTGTTGGTTGGTGTTGGGGGCGATCTGTTGGTGGCGGCTGAGTATGCAACACTCTTTTTTGGTTGGTTTTGGTTTGTGCTTCCGTCTCATGGAAGGAGATGTGTTTTGTTGTCTTTGTTAATCTTTAGCTTTTAATATTTGTATTAGGCCGGATTAGGGCCACGATGAGAGTTTTTTCGCCATCTATGGATATGGCCTTATTACTATAAAAACTCTTATTTTAATGGTATGGGTGGCTCACCACCTTTTTTGTTTAAAAAAATACCAAATTTACATGTCAAAATAGATCAAGGTGATGCAAAAATTGATTAGCATTAAGAAAACTAAATTTGTTCCAGATGAGGCATCTCAAAATTACATAGAGTTAGATATGTTAACTAAGCATGATGTTATGTCAGTTTTTGAGGTAATTTATGTGCCTTTCTATAAATCAAAATTAGGGGATTGAATTGAACAAAAGATGCTTTATAATCTTCATTTTTGTTAAGACTTTTATAGTTTTGTCTAATAAAGGAAGTTTTCTTAAATTTCGTTTTATGAACACTTATACATGTTAAAGGCTACCATGAACTATTTGCAAAGAGAGAGATATTTTGTCATTGTTATGACCAAATGGGATGTCAACTTTTATATCAAGGTTGATGATGATGTGCATGTAAATCTAGGTACACGTGTTTCATCTTTATTTCATGAAATAGCTTGATAGTCGAGGATATATTAAGAGCATGTATCCAAATCATATTAAAGCTTGATTGAAAAATGTCACCTTATAGAGAAAATGTTTGAGAGGTTTTCATTATAGCAATGTATTAAAAACAACCTAAATAATGATTGTTAATATGAAGAACTATTTCATAATTGTACTTCTTTGTCTGATTATTGATACATTTTTTGAAAACTATTTTTAGGAATGTTATCTACCTCTCTTGCATGGTGTTAAGATAAACCAAGAGTCTACATAGGGTGTATGTAATCTAGGTTAGTCCTTTCAAAAAAGTAAGAAATTTAACACATTGTATTGATGTCTTCATTACTATGATTTTGATAAGCGGAAAAAAGTTAAAATTGAAAATGAGAAAACACACTTATACTTACAAAGATGTCAAATATCACGAGCCAGAGCACTCAAAGTTTGGAGAAGGAAAAAATGTACTTTAGATATGCCACTAGCTATATTTATGCTATATAAAATAATTTTGCAAGATAAGTATCTATCAATTTGATGCAGGAGCATCCAGTGGAGTAAGGGCAATCTTGCATCACCCAAAAAGAAGTTAATTCAAAATCATTGTATTTGTTTCCATTTCTTTCCATAATTAGTGTTTCTGGTTCCATAATATCCTAATTAATGATGTAGGACTTTCAGTTTTTCCAAAACTGCTAAAAATAGCAAACTGCCAGTTTTGGAAAGTTTACTTGCCATTTTAGGAAAGTTTGCATTTGGGCATGGATTGAGGCAAAAAGTTACAAAAAGTTTCATAACTAAAATATAAGACCTTTGGCGAAGGAATCAGACAAAGATCATTTGTGAGCTGAAAGATATTAAAGTTTTTATTTTCTGAAAAGCCCCTGAAAATTTCTAAAACAAGATATGAGGCATTAAAACATCCCATAACATCCTAAAAAGTTGACAAAAATCTATTTACAGATTTTTGGTGTGGTAGTTCACATCGCGATCTTTCTGGTGCTTAAAACGGTTCATCAATCGAACACCCGGATCAAAAGTTATGCTTCCCGGAAGTTGACCTACTTTTGGAGGGAGTTGCAAATTTTGAAATTTAGCTAGAGGCCACCAAAAAGTGCTATTTATGACTATTTTGGAAACCCTGGATAGTAGGAGAGTAAAGGGGGAAAAGTGTAGAGTTAAGAATAGGCGGGAAAATAGACACCCTAGCTGATTTGGGGTTTACAAAAGGTAGATGATTCCAGAGTCTGGAGTTAGGAAGTTGTAATGTGATGTAGCCTGTAGAGGATTCATCCTCAGATTGTATTTGAGCTTCTGTAATGTAATGTTTTGCCCATATCAATAAAAGATCATTCTATTTTCTGTGTGCAATTTCTATTGTATGTTTTGTGATTTACCCCCTTCATCAAGTGGTATCAGAGCAAGGGTTCTTAAGTGTGTAGACCGATCGCCGACCGTGAGGCAGTTTGCACCAGGACCTAAGGTTGTGGGTTTGCTGTGGAGATCAAGATGCCTCCACGAAGAAATCGTATTGGGAGGAATGCTTTGACGGAAGAGAGTTTTAGAGCCCTGTAAAGGTAGATCGATGCATTGCAAGAGGAGTTGCGAAGAGGGTTTGATCCGAGAACAAGAGAAGAAACCAAGGATGAAGCTGAAGAAGAGCTATCCAAGGAAGAACAAGAGGCTATAGGAGATCCTACAGAAGTTAGGTTGTTGAGGGTCATTTCGAAGATCGAAAAGAGGCCCAGGATCGAAGTTTCTACATATTCTGGAGATTTGAATCCGGAACAGCTTATTGATTGGATCAATGACATGGAGGAGTATTTCAAGTATGAAGATGTGGAGGACCTAGATCAGGTCAAGTTTGCAAAAACAAAGTTGAAGGGCCATGCTAATATTTCGTGGAAGGAGGTCCAGTTAGAGAGGAACAAAAGAGGAAAAGGAAAGATCACCAAATAGGATCGGATGGTGGAGAAACTGAAGAAGTAGTTCATTCCTGTGGACTATGAGATGGAGTTGTTGAAGAAGCTGCAAGGACTAAAGCAAGGTAACAAGTCTATTAAGGAGTATACAAAAGAGTTTTATAGGATTACTATCAGAATCGGTCATGCAGAGGCCAACAAGGAGAAGGTAGCCTGTTACATTAATGGGTTGAGGCCAAGTATTCAAGAGGAGCTGAGCCTGGTCAGAATGACCACTATAGAAGATGCGTATCAGTTTTCCCTGAAGGTGGAAGAGAAGTTGAATAAAAGATTCGACAATAAGCAAAGGGGAAGAGGTCAAGGTGGAAGGACTGGTGGAAGACCTTATGGAGGCCGTAATGAAGATCAAAAGAAAAGTGAAGAAGATGGCACCAGTCGAAATCAAAGAGGGGATAATGCCTACCACCCTCGTGACCAATACAATGGTGAGCAAAGAGGAAGAGGAAGAGGCTGACCTGGGCAAGGACCCAGAAGAGGAGGTTTCAGAGGAACCTGTTTCCAATGTGGAGAAGAAGGGCATCGAGCATACAAGTGTCCATAACATCAAGGAAGGACAAATAGAAGACCTGAGGTAATGCACGAGTTGCACATGTAGATGAAGATACAAAATCTGAGCATTCTAAAGATGCTGAAAGGGGAGAAACCCTAGTTGTCAGACGAAATTTGTTGAATGAGGAGAAAGAACTAAATCAGAGGAAGAATTTATTCCACACAAGGTGCAAATGTGAAAGTAAGTGTTGTGATATTATTATTGATAGTCGAAGCACTCACAATCTTGTTTCAAAGGAGATGGTTGACAAGTTGAAGTTGACAAGAAGGAAGCATCCACATCCATATCGGATCGCATGGTTACAGAAGGACCACAGAGCTTTGGTCAATGAGCAGTGTTTAGTGAAGTTCAAGATTGGGGACTACCATGATGAGGTGCTGTGTGATATCATACTGATGGATGCATGTCATATGCTGTTGGGGAGGCCGTGGCAGTATGATAGGAGCGTTGTCCATGATGGTCGTACAAACACATATTCCCTAACAAAGGATGGAGTTTGTCATAAGTTGAGCCCTTGAAGGAGGTGGAAGAAAAGGTATGTAGTACTGCCAGAATTTGCTTGGTAGATGGTAGAAAATTTTTGGAGGGTATGAAGCATGAGCATCATTGCTTTGCATTGATTCCTAAGATTAGTCAAGAGAAATGTGAAGATGTACTAGCAAAAATTTTAGATATGTTGGAAGAGTTTCAAGACATTATCTCTAATAATGTACCAAAAGGTTTACCACCAGTGAGGAAGATAAGTCATCAAATGGATTTGATACCAGGACCCAGTTTACCGAATATGAAGATTAGTCAAGAGAAATGTGAAGATGTACCAGCAAAAGTTTTAGATATGTTGGAAGAGTTTCAAGACATTATCTCTGATAATGTACCAAAAGGTTTACCACCAGTGAGGAAGATAAGTCATCAAATGGATTTGATACCAGGAGCTAGTTTACCGAATAAGGCAGCCCATAGAATGACTCCAGCCGAGAGTGAAGAGTTGCATAGAAAAGTTTAGGAGTTGTTGAGGAAGGGATTGATAAGAGAAAGCCTAAGTCCCTAAGCGGTACCTACAGTACTAGCACCAAAGAAAGATGGAGAGTGGAGAATGTGTCCAGACTCTTGAGCCATCAATAAGATCACGATCAAGTACAGATTTCCATTGTCCATAATGGATGACATAATGGACTATTTGAGTGGAGCCAAGTACTTCACAAAGATTGACCTGAAGAATAGGTATCACCAGATCTGTATCAGAGAAGGAGATGAGTGGAAGACAGCCTTCAAAACCAAAGAAGGTTTGTATGATTGGTTAGTCATGCCATTTGGGCTAACCAATGCACCGAGCACATTCATGTGGCTCATGAATGAGGTATTGAAAGAATTTTTGGGAAGTTTTGTTATTGTTTATTTCGATGATATTTTAATTTTCAGTAAGACTTGGGATGAGCACCTGATGCATATCAGAAGAGTTTTAGAGAAGCTGAGGCAGGAGAAGTTGCTAATTAATCTAAAGAAATGTAGTTTTTCAAAGGAGTTGGTATACCTAGGATTTGTTGTCTCCGAGGAAGGTCTTAAGATGGACCCAGAGAAGGTGAGAGCAATCCTTGAATGGCCTACACTAAGGACTGCCACAGAGGTAAGATCTTTTCATGGTTTGGCAAGTTTTTATAGAAAGTTTATCAAGAATTTTCGTAGCATTTGTGCACCCCTAACTGAGACAATGAGAGGGAATAGAAAAGAGTTGAAATGGACTAAAAGAGTAGACAAAAGTTTTGACACATTGCAGTAGAAAGTTACAGAGAAACCTATTTTGGTACTTCCAGATTTCAATAAGGTATTTCAGGTAGATTGTGATGCTAGTGGTAGTGCTATAGGAGTTGTTTTGAGTCAAGAAGGTAAGCCTATTGCCCATTTTAGTGAGAAGCTTAATGATGCTAAGAAAAAGTATTGTTTATGATCAGGAATTTTATGCAATAGTTCAGGCTTTGAAGAAATGGAGACATCATTTGTTGCCAAAAGAGTTTGTTTTATATACTGATCATCTAGCCTTACAGTATCTTAATAGTCAAGGAAATTTGAAGCAAAGGCATTTAAAATGGGTTGAGTTTTTGCAGAGCTATACTTTTGTATTGAAGCACAGGAGTGGGAAGTCCAATAGAGTTGTAGATGCCTTGAGCAGAAGGCAAAATTTGTTGATAGAAATGAAGATAGAGGTTGTTGGGTTCGATGAGCTCAAGAGTTTGTATCCAGAAGATCCAGATTTTGCAAAGGCTTAGAAAGCTTGTTTGGAACCTATTACTTTAGACAGGACAAAATGGTTGGATTTCATAATCCAAGATGGCATGTTGTTTAGAGGAAGCCAACTATGGATTCTAAGGAGTTCCATGAGAGAGAACTTGATTAAGGAGAAGCATAGTGGGGGATTAGCTGGACACTTTGGTCGAGATAAGACCATTGCTATTGTTGGTGAAAATTATTATTAGCCACTGTTGCAGCAGGATGTGAGGAAATTTGTGCAGAGTTGCAAAGTGTGTCAGATGGAAAAAGAACAAGTTAGAATACAGGGCTATATTAGCCATTACCTATACCAGAGAAGCCATGGGATGATATTAGTATAGATTTTGTTCTTGGTTTACCAAGGACATAGAGAGGACATTATTCTATTTTTGTGGTGGTGGATAGATACTCAAAGATGTCACATTTTATTCCTTGCAAGAAGACTAATAATTCTATTCATATTGCAGAGTTATTTTTCAAGGAGGTGGTGAGATTACATGGTCTTCCAAAGAGCATAGTTTCAGAACAAGATACCAAGTTTGTTGGTTATTTCTGGAGGACATTGTGGAAGAAGTTGAAAATAGATTTGGAGTTCAATTCTACACACCATCCACAAACTGATGGACAGACAGAAGTGGTGAATAGGAGTTTGGGTAACCTTCTACGATGCTTAGTAGGAGCTAATCCCAAGGGATGGGATTTGATTTTACCACAGGTAGAATTTGCTTACAACAATTCTATCAAAAGGAGTACTGGTAAATCACCATTCCATATTGTATATGGCAATAGCCCAAGAAATGCTTCTGAGTTAAGGAAGCTGGACAAAGGAGAAAAGACAAGTGTTGAAGCTGAAGACTTTGCAGAACATCTGAAGAACTTGCATGAAGAGGTGAAAAAGCACATTAATAAGATGAATATTTAGTACAAGGCAAAGGCAGATTAGAAGAGGAGATATAAGGAGTTCCAGGTAGGAGATAAAGTCATGGTTCACTTGAGAAAAGAAAGGTTCCCAATTGGAACATACAATAAGTTGAAAATGAAGAAATTTGGACTGTGTAGAATCCTAAAGAAGCATGATTCAGGAAATGCATATGAGGTAGAGCTGCCGAGTGGGATCAATATTTCCCCTATGTTCAACATTGTTGATTTAATAGAATATCATGAAGGTGGCATAGAGGATGGACCGACACAAGAACAGTGGAGTATTCTGGCATCTACTTCAACGGAGGAGATAGAAGAGATATTGGATAGCCGTGTGGGAAGTACTCGAAATAGGGAATATGAAGAATATCTAGTGAAATGGAAAGGAAGTCTTATTGAAGATTTTTCTTAGTTGTCTAAGGCAAAGTTTGACCATTTGGGTTTTCCTCATACAAACATCTGAAACGTGACAGGGCCACTTCTCAAATTACCCTGGGTGTCTGATGCAGGAGCATCCAGTGGTGTAAGGGTAATCTTGCATCACCCAAAAAGAAGTTAATTCAAAATCATTGTAGTTATTTCTATTTCTTTCCATAATTAGTGTTTCTGGTTCCATAATATCCTAAATAATGATGTAGGACTTTCAGTTTTCCAAAACTGCTAAAAATAGTAAACTGCCAGTTTTGGAAAGTTTACCTGCCATTTTAGGAAAGTTTGCATTTGGGTATGGATTGAAGTGAAAATTTACATAAAGCTTCATAACTAAAATATAAGACCTTTGAAGAAGGAATCAGGCAAAGATCATTTGTGAGCTGAAAGATATTAAAGTTTTTGTTTTCTAAAAAGCCCCTGAAAATTTTTGGAACGAGATATGAGGCACTAAAACATCCCATAACATCCCAAAAAGCTGACACAAATCTATACGGATTTCCAGCATGATAGTTCACATCGCAAGATTTCTGGTGCTTAAAACGGTTTGTCAATTGGATATTCGGATCAAAAGTTATGTTTACCGGAAGTTGACCTACTTTTGGAGGGAGTTGCAAATTTTGAAATTTAGCTGGAGGCCACCAAAAAGTGTTATTTATGACTATTTTGGAAACCCTAGGCAGTAGGAGAGTAAAGGGGGAAAAGTGTAGAGTCAAGAATAGGTGGGAAAATAGAAACCCTAGCTTATTTAGGGTTTACAGAAGGCAGATGATTCCAGAGTCTAGAGATAGGAAGCTGTAATGTGATGCAGCTTGTAGAGGATTCATCCTCTGATTATATTTGAGCTTCTGTAATGTAATGTTTCACCCATATCAATAAAATATCATTCTATTTTCTATGTGTAATTTCTGTTGTTGTATGTTTTTTGATTTACCCCCTTCATCAAGTGGTATCAGAGCAAGGGTTCCTAAGTGTGTAGACAAATCGCCGACCGACAATTTGCACCAGGACCTGAGGTTGTGGGTTTGCTATGGAGATCAAGATGCCTCCACAAAGAAACCATATTGGGAGGAATGCTTTGACGAAAGAGGGTTTTAGAGCCCTACAAAGAGAGATTGATGCATTTCAAGAGGAGCTGCGAAGAGGGTTTGATCTGAGAACAAGAGAAGAAAGCGAGGATGAAGTTGAAGAGCTATCTGAGGAAGAACAAGAAGCTGTAGGAGATCCTACAGAAGTTAGGTTGTTGAGGGCCATTTTGAAGATTGAAAAGAGGCCCAGGATCAAAGTTTCTACATATTCTGGAGATTTAAATCTAGAACAGCTTATTGATTGGATCAATGACATGGAGTATTTCAAGTATGAAGATGTGGAGGACCCTGATCGGGTCAAGTTTGCAAAAACAAAGTTGAAGGGCCATGCCAATATTTGGTAGAAGGAGGTCCAGTTAGAGAGGAACAGAAGAGGAAAAGGAAAGATCACCAAATGGGATCGGATGGTGGAGAACCTGAAGAAGCTGTTCATTCCTGTGGACTATGAGATGCAGTTGCTGAAGAAGCTGCAAGGACTGAAGCAAGGTAACAAGTCTGTTAAGGAGTATACGGAAGAGTTTTATAAGATTACTATCAGAACCGGTCATGCAGAGGCCAACAAGGAGAAGGCAGCCCATTACATTAATGGGTTGAGGCCAAGTATTCAAGAGGAGCTGAGCCTAGTCAGAATGACCACCATAGAAGATGCGTATCAGTTTTCCCTAAAGGTGGAAGAGAAGTTGAATCAAAGATTCAACAATAAGCAAAGGGGAAGAGGTCAAGGCCGAAGGATTGGTGGAAGACCTTATGGAGGTCGTAATGAAGATCAAAAGAAAAGTGAAGACACTGGCACCAGTTGAAATCAGAGAGGGGATAACGCCTACCACCCTCGTGACCAATACAATGGTGAGCAAAGAGGAAGAGGAAGAGGCTGACCTGGGAAAGTACCTAGAAGAGGAGGTTTCATAGGAACCTATTTCCAATGTGGAGAAGAAGGGCATCGAGCATACAAGTGTCCACAACATCAAGGAAGGAAAAATAGAAGACCTGAAGGTAATGCACGAGTTGCACATGTAGATGAAGATGCACAATCTGAGCGTTCTGAAGATGTTGAAAGGGGAGAAACCCTAGTTGTCAGAAGAACTTTGTTGAATGAGGAGAAAGAACCAAATTAGAGGAAGAGTTTATTCCACACAAGGTGCAAATGTGAAGGTAAGTGTTGTGATATTATTATTGATAGTGGAAGCACTGACAATCTTGTTTTAGAGGAGATGGTTGACAACTTAAAATTGACAAGAAGGAAGCATCCACATCCATATCAGATTGCATGGTTACAGAAGGACCACAGAGCTTTGGTCAATGAGCAGTGTTTAGTGAAGTTCAAGATTGGGGACTACCATGATGAGGTGTTGTGTGATATCATACCGATGGATGCATGTCATATGATGTTGGGGAGGTCTTGGAATTATGATAGGAGCATTGTCCATGATGGCCGTACAAACACATATTCCCTAACAAAAGATGGAGTTCATTATAAGTTGAAGCCCTTGAAGGAGGTGGAAGAAAAGGTATGTAGTACTGCCAGAATTTGCTTGGTAGATGGTAGAAAATTTTTGGAGGGTATGAAGCATGAGCATCATTGCTTTGCATTGATTTCTAAGATTAGTCAAGAGAAATGTGAAGATGTACCAGCAAAAGTTTTAGATATGTTGGAAGAGTTTTAGGACATTATCTCTGATAATGTACCAGAAGGTTTACCACCAGTGAAGAAGATAAGTCATCAAATGGATTTGGTACCAGGAGCCAGTTTACTAAATAAGGCAGCCCATAGAATGACTCCAGCCGAGAGTGAAGAGTTGAATAGACAAGTTCAGGAGTTGTTAAGGAAGGGATTGATAAAAGAGAGCCTAAGTCCCTGTGCGGTACCTGCAGTACTAGCACCAAAGAAAGATGGAGAGTGGAGAATGTGTACAAACTCTCGAGCCATCAATAAGATCACGATCAAGTATCGATTTCCATTGCCCAGAATGAATGACATAATGGACTGTTTGAGCGGAGCCAGTACTTCACAAAGATTGACCTGAAGAGTGGGTATCACCAGATCCGTATCAGAGAAGGAGACGAGTGGAAGATAGCCTTCAAAACCAAAGAAGGTTTGTATGAGTGGTTAGTCATAACGAATGCACCGATCACATTCATGCGGCTCATGAACGAGGTATTGAAAGAATTTTTGGGAAGTTTTGTTATTGTTTGTTTGGATGATATTTTAATTTTCAGTAAGACTTAGGATGAGCACCTGATGCATATCAGAAGAGTTTTAGAGAAATTGAGGGAGGAGAAATTGCTAATTAATCTGAAGAAATGTAATTTTGCAAAGAAGGAGTTGGTATACCTGGGATTTGTTGTTGTGATGGGTGAAATGTGGGATTAATCAAAATGAATAACAAACCTAAAACATCAATGAAATATGAAGGAAAAGGGATTTACAATAACAAAGAGATACTTATAACCTTTACCTTACGCCTTCCATTGCTCGCCTTTTCTTTCTTGATCTTGATGGAGATGAAATGGCCCTCATGAAGCTTGCTTCCTCGCTTCGACTCCTCAAGATGACAAGGAGAAGTTGGCTAGGATACTTGCTTGTATTTGAATATTAACTTCAAGCACAAATGTGAGAGGATGGTAATGAAGTGCTATGGAGATGGGTGCCAATGGCGTGCTATATTTCTTGCAGCATAAGTTTACTCGAATATCAATTCTGAAATAGAAGAATAGAGGGTTGTATTTATAGAGTTGTATAGAAGAAGATCAATGGTTGAGAAGAAATGAGAAGATCAACAGGGGAGAATAGTTGAGGAATGTGCAATAAATAGAAGAAGGACACGTGTCATTCTAAAAGAAGCTTTGTTGAGTTAACTGCTTTGTTGATGAGGATGAGTTTTTGTTTTCTTAAATTAGAATAGATTTTTCTAATTTAAAAACAAAGTTGTTTTAAAGTTGCTTTAACTTAGCTTTTGCTTTTGCGTGACAAGAAGAATATATTTTTAGAAGATATTAAGGATTTTTAGAAGATAAGAAAGCATAATTAAATAAATAAATTTATTTAATTATTTGTAGATAATTTTGGAGGATAAATAAAATATTTAATATATTTTATTTTTGGAGAATTTAATTTAAATAAATTTGCATTTTATTTAAATTTAGAAGAATAGATGATTTAATTAAATAATTAAAATTATTTAATTATTTAGAAGAATAAAGTTTATGTAGATGGAATTAATTAAATAAATGTAATTTATTTAATTAAATAGGAGAAAGTGAATCAAATAAATAAATAAATTTATTTATTTATTGATAGAGGAATATGAAGATGAAATAAATATTTAAAATATTTATTTAAGTAGAGTCATGTCATTTTTAGGTGTATATATTTTGCCCCTCTTTGATGCAATGTGTTTTTGTCACGTTGTTTCAAAGAATAAGAATTTTTGACAGTGATACATGCCCCAGTTTGCCCCTGGTACAAGTTTAACGACAGGATGCCCCCTCAGGAGATTGGACGGGAAGAAGGCAGAAGGGCGTGAGACGGACAATCTCGTGAAGAAGAAGGTGAAAATTGGGTTAGGATGGAGAAAACATGACATGGGTCAGAGGAATGGACATGGGAAGTAGTCGCAGTTGTCATGCAGTCAGCTATGGTTCACTTGCTATATATAGGAGCTGGGTCCACAAGTTCTATTCATTTGCACACTTGTCCTTAGTTGATTGGTCTTTGAGAGCTTAGGAGAGTATGGCAGCTAGAGCAGTCGACAAAGAGATGGATATTCCGCATGAGAAGCACTGGTTTGAGTGAGTCCAACGGTTCGATTGGCCAGCGGAGGCAGGACCACTGGTATGTAGTTCGTCAAAACTTGCTAAAAGTCATTTATTAGGGAAATAAATGCTTAGGGAAAAAAAACTTAGACAGATGCGCCGAATGACCTTTTGGCGCATATACACTCCGAAATGGCACATATGTTACTAAGTGACGCATTTGAGACATATTTCAGCACATATGATAGTTTGGCGCTTATGATGTGGGAATTAGCGCATCCATTGTAGCATGGCGCATGTGACATAATAAATGGTGCATACACTAGAATGGCGCATACACGTCAAGGATTGGCGCATTCACGGTGAATAGGCGCATATGATATGGATAGGCACATTTGCCACCTGGATCGATGCATTTGCACTAGGAAAATTGGTTGACTTAATGAAATTAACCCAATTGACACCTTGATCGATGCGTCAATTGATGAGTGATCTCTGAGATTGCCGAGAATCTATTCAAGAGATGATATGTTGTTTTGATTAATTTGATATGTTAAATCAATGATAGGATAGTTTGATTGCTTTGAGTAGGTTTGCTTGGATATGGATTTCTTTGATGCTATGCTTTGCTTGGTTGTAGGAGGATATCCGAGATACTCTTATGTCACGAGAGCAGTTCCCTTTACCGTTGCTACAGTGGTACATGTTGACAGAGATTGACCACGAGGCGCTTGGTGCTATGGGGCTTCATTATATTTGTTTCATGCCTGAGGTTCGCGTGAACCGTGCTATGCTGACTGCGGCTATGGAGTGATTCCACAGTGAGGATGGGACATTCCATCTACCGACGGGGGAGATGGCGATTACCTTAGAGGACGTGTACATGATCCTGCACCTCCCTATTCAAGGAGAGTTGGTTGAGTATGAGTCACAGCGTGATGCTGGACTGGCTGAGTGCAGACGCATGTTCGATGACCCAGAGTTGGTGGAGCAGGTGATTTCATGGCAGGACATTCATGACTGCTATGACTACTTCCTGGGTATAGTGGCGAGACTGATCAGAGGTGTAGGGGTAAGTGCAAGAAGTTGGGTCCACATAGAGGGGAAGTCGTAGGCAAAAAAAGAATCACGACAGAAACGGGTACCCGTTTAGGAATGGGTGCCTGAGCCTAAACGGGTACCCACTTAGGAACGGCTACCTAAGCCTAAATGGGTACCCGCTTAGGAACGAGTGCCTAATCCTAAAAGGGTACCCATTTAGGAATGGGTACCCGTTTCTATATACATATTCAAATTTTAAAAAAACCATGCGCACTTTTGTTTCCCACACAAAATGAATGGGTACCCGTTCCTAAAAGCTTAGGCTTTGGAAAGGCATGGTAAGCCAACCCCTTGCCTTGGACTTGCAAGTTTTTTTCTAAGTATAGAACAAGAAAAAAGACTGAGTTTACCTATATGGCTGATGACATTTTTTTCTGAATTTTTTTATGAAATTAAAACCCATTATAGATGACAATGTCTAGTTTTCAAATATGTAAAAAAAATTTATTGGACTTGTTTTTCCATTTATTATTTAATTTATGAGCAAACTGGTCCAAAAATGTGAAATGACTTCGTATTTTTTTAATAACTTTTAATTTTTAAAGTTTTTTTAAAAACAAATTATATGTCATCAATATACACATCATTCTTTACACATTGAATTTTTTTTTTAATTTTATGATTAGTTTTGCTCAAATTATGTTGGTCGTACACGAGGGTTTTTTAAAACAGTAATTAGGGCCAATAAAAAATTAATAAAAAAATATATTTGGAAAAAAATTATAAAAAAAATCCTCATCAAATTTCACTGTACTACACATCTTTTCCCAAAAGGATTTAGAAAAATACTTTTATTTAGGTGAAATTATGTTGGTCGTACACATGCATGGTATGGTAAAAAAAGTGACTTTTAAACAATGGTTTTTAGAAATGCCTATTGAAAATCAATTTGTGTCATCTGGGTATTAAAATAAATTACATATTTGGAAACTAGACTCCGAGTACTACATTTTATATTACTAACTTTTTTAAGATTCAATCTTTAAGTGCCTCAAATGTTCAGGTCAAATGTGACGAACTCTGAAAATTAGGGAAAACACTTCCACTTTTTGGCCAAAAAGTGGACCCAACTTCTTGCACTGACCCGTAGTATGCCCCGATAGGAGGTCACACGGCTTCTCGATTGGCTGGGGGAGGGTGTTAGAGAGCATGATCACCAATGGGACTCGGTATGCATGGGGTGTGTGCATGTTAGCACACTTATACAGAGATATGCACTAGGTCGTATATCATAGAGGGGCCAGCTATTCGGCAGGTGTATCGTTGTTACAGTTTTGGTTATGGGAGCATATAGCTATCACACGGCTGATATGTCTCTTTCACAAGCAAAGGGGTGAGCCCTACAATTACGGCTATGTAGGTGTGATTTCCCAGCATAAGCTAAGAAAGCTTGAGTACTGGAGACACACATTTGATAACGTAGATCTCGTTATCTGGCGCCCATACCTAGACTTCAAGGTATGGGAGGATGAGGCTGATGAGTTGCCTTACTGCTTCTAGACTCGATGGATGATTGGCAAGACCAGGTATATACTAGAGAGGCAAATTGTTAGCAGGGTACAGTGACAATTTGGCCGAGTATAGGGTAGACCACAGGGCTAGACACGATTTGCTAGGACCCATGCAGAGAGATTCAGGTGGGGTCCTGTGGCATCATACGAGGAGGCCTTGATAGACTTTTAGTAGATTCTCATGCAGCTTGGTCCATGAGGAGGGACATAGTGATTGCTAGCATGACACTAGACTATGAGGGTGGTTTGTAGGTCATCTATTTCCTAGATACTCAGGACCTAGAGAGTTAGCTCCTTGTATAGACGAGGAGGATCCAGATGATGAGGGTGGAGGTGGTGGGAGGAGGGGAGGATAGAGGAGGGGGAGAGGAGCCAGGGGGATGATGGAGGAGGAGGAGGAGACGGAGAATGAGGTGGCAGACCAAGGTGGAGGAGGAGGTCGAGGGAGGGACCTTCGGGTCAACATGCAGTTGTGCAGCCGCAGGCTGCAGGACAAGTGCCAGCACAACAGGTGGCACCGCAGAGGCAAATGTCGCCACCACAATAGGTGGCACAATAGCAAGTACAGGGGCAGGTGCTAGCACAGCTAGCTCCGCAGCCTGATTTACAGTAGAAGGCTATTGCGACACTACAGGGTCAGATTAGGCAGCTAAGGGCCCATCTAAGAGCAGCAGAATCTCGAAGAGATGTGGATGCCGGACGACTGTTAGAGGTATCCTGAGAGAGAGAGACATAGCCTTGGCTAGCATGAGGGCTATGAGAGCAAAGAGAGATGTAGCAATGGCAGCTATGGGTACAGATGGTACCTCTAGCATTTTGGTATCACAGATGCAGCAGGCACAGACACAATTAGCCCAGGTATAGGGTGAGCTTGCTAGAGCGCAAGCTCAGGCTCAGTATTATAGAGGCTTATACCACGGGGCAGTGGTAGCGGATCAGCGTGCGCCTAGCTTCAAGATCCAGTCTGTGGCATCCCAGAGGGCAGGTGGGTCTCGATCTGTAGGATCAATGAGCGGCCCCCAGCAGTCAGGGGGAGATAGAGGAGAGGGTAGTGTAGGGGGTAGTGCTCCACGGTAGCAGGGTTAGCTAGACCTGGACATTTATACCACTTTTGAGTTGATGTACACATTTTTGATGGCTGAGATAGCCTGTATATGTACTATTTTTTCCCCGAGACATGTATCATCGTATTTTTCTACCTTGTATACATTTTATGATATGACTCCGAGAGATGGACAGATATTTTGATATGTTGTACATTTGGACACATTTTTATGCTTATATGATGATGCAGTTATGGATGTTCTATATGCTCATGTTTTCTATGTTGATATGCCATGGATGCAATCTATTTTATGATGCTATTTGTATATGTGATGCATACTAGATGGATTTGGGATGATTTGATATGTAAATGCAAATGTGACATGTTATGGATATGATTATGCAGCTCTATATGTATTTTGTCTATGTTTTTAATTTTTTGATGAGATGTATGGATGCACCTTTATGGTGGATGACCTAATGCACTTTATTATGTATGCAAATGATGTAATCATGTGAATGACTATCTCATGTGATATGATATGCTATCTATGCTATGTTTTTGATATGTCCAAATGTACTCAATCGACACAGAGATGATATAGATAAGAGAAGAGGAGATGAAGAAATACAGGTTTTCATTTGATATACTGCAGGATTTCTTTATTGTATGGTTGATATGGATTGCTGGATATGGGATGGATGTGGATTGTCATCTTGATATTTGCAAGTCTTTTGCTTTCATCATTGGGCACTTTTTGGTATTTTTCACTTTTTGAAATGTTGTAAGAAAATACAAGCATCTAGGTATAATTAGACTGAGATGACCTGAGTATTCCTTACATGGATTTTGATATAGCAAGTTGATACAAGCATCTAGTTAAACTTGAATCTAGATGCCCTGAGTACTTCTTGTGTTTCACCAGACAAGGATTGCCCCTTTTCATGTTCAGACCTCTGAAGTCCTCGATGATCTTTTGTTGATCATATCGTTAGACAAAAGTCATCACATTACTAAAGTTTGATCCATAAGCAGTAGACAAAGAAAAAGATTATGCCCCCATCATAGCATCTCTAGCTTTTTGGCATCCTTGAGTAGCATAGGAAGACATAATGACAAAAATCCAAGACTCTGTAAGTTAACCTGTTCACAAAACATTCTTGCATTAGATGTGTCTTTTTGTCATAATTGATATAGAATCAGTTTGAGTGTTTTGGTATGGTGCTCTGTTTTGGACAAGTTGATGTTTTGCGTGTCAAGATTTTTGTTATGTTTTGGAAAGCTCTGCTTGTCTAGTGAAAGTTATCACCATCATTTATTGGTATCCTCTTAGAACAACTGTGGCATTCAAGAATCCAAATCCGTAACTAGGTCGAGGAGTTGCCCCCAGTTTAGACAAGGATCGACTTATTATGGGTGAGATGACAACAGACATGGAGAGACGGACCCTAAGGGACTGACCTAGTGCCTCAGGGGCTCATTGCTAAATGGCCTTGCCTACGTGACGACGTAGAGGCAACGTAGTTCAGGGTGAACATGCTAGACCTAAGACCTAGGTGATGGCAAAGGTGCAGAAATGGTATGGACAGTAGGACAGACGACACTTGGATAAATGGACAGAAAGGAAGGGGAGCGGAGCGGAGCTGAGCCGAGCCTCAGGGTCACATTAAGAATGGTCTTGCCTATGTGATAACTCAGAGGCGACATAGTTCAACAACGGTTTAAAGGACTGGTTTGAGATGAATGATATGATGGACACAAGAGATAGAAGGTTACAAAAGATGGAGGAAGTGGTTTGTCACAGATAGCACCTATTTACCAGGTTTTTGCCACTTACTTTTATTTGCAAGAGAGCCCAAAGTACACATGACACCTGTTTGCCAAGTTTTCATCATGGTACCTATCCAAGGTGCCTATTTTCTAGGTTTTCACTAGAGGACGATTTTTTTTTTGTTATTTTTTTTTATCATTTTTTCAATTTTTTTGGATTTTTTTAGGACTCCCTTACATTGTGGTTTTAGGTGTAGAACTTGCAAAGATGCATGTTGTTGATAGGATCATCAAAAAATTCACCTTCAGATTATCCAATTGATATTCCCCCGATCCATAAGCTGCAATGATGACATAGGGACCCAGCCAGTTAAGTTCAAATTTGCCTTTCTTTTCTCTATCTTGCTGATTTCTGGGATTTTCTTGGAGGACTAGGTCACCAAATTGGAATACTCAGGGCTTTACCCTATGGTTATAGCTTCTAGACATCTATTGTTGATAATCTTTTAGGTGGTTAAAGGCCTATTGCCTTCTCTCTTCGAGTGGCTCTAACTCTTGAAGTCTGGACACTCTTTACTCTTCATCAGATATGAGGCCTTTTAATGAAACTCGCAAGGATGGGATCTCAACTTCAATGGGCAAGATGGCTTCAGATCTGTAGACCAGGGAGTATGGTGTTGCACCTGGGGGTGTACAGATACTTGTACGGTAGGCCCACAATGCAGGATTCAGTTGGACATGCCAATCACGACCAGCATCATTGACAGTCTTCTTTAGGATTTTTAAGATAGTTTTATTTGATGCCTCAGCCTGGGCATTGCCTTGGGGGTAATAGGGAGTTGAAAAATGGTGCTAGATATGAAATTTGTCACATAGTTCCCTGACATCCTAATTTTTGAAAGGGCGCCCATTATCCGTGATAATGGACGAAGGGATACCATAGCAACAAATGATATAGTTCAAGATAAAAGAGGCAATCTGATTGCCTGTGATATTTGTCAAAGGCACGGCTTCAATCCACTTCATGAAGTACTCAGTGGCAGTGATTATGAATTTATGGCCGCTAGATGAAGAAGGGTGAATCTTGCCCACTAAGTTGAGTCCCCACTGACAGAAAGGCCAAGGAGTCATTAATGGTTGTAGCTCCTGTGCTGGTGCATGTATCAGGTTCCCATGGATTTGGAACTTGTTGCACTTCTTGACAAAATGATAGGAATCTTGTTCCATTGTTGGCCAGTAGTCTCCCATGCGTACAAGTTTCTTGGCTAGGGTAGGGCCACTAGAGTGGGTCCCGCATCTACTGTCGTGTACTTCATTCAGGGCAGTTTGATATTCCTCACTATCGAGACATCTAAGGAGAATACAATCGAGACCTTAGCGATATAGGGTATTGGTGACAATGGCATACCGGTATGCCTGACGGAAAAAGGTTCATTTTTGGTTACTAGAGAGATCAGGTGCGAGGGTATTCTCTTTAAGATAGGCAAATATTTTTCCATAGAGGAAGGAATCGGCTCCAACAATGTGGAAAATGATATGGGATTCAGGGGTGTCATATGCAGGATGGGACACTGGCTCTGCCAAGAATTCATAACATGATTGAGTATCTGGAATATCAAGGAGAGATGCAATAGTAGCCATGGCATCTACAGCTTTGTTCTTAATCCTTGGTATCTTCTCAAAAGAGATCTTGAGGAAGTATTCTTTGAAATTATCTACCATTCATTTGTAAGGGATTAATTTCTCATCTTTTGTCTGGTAGTCATCATTTACTTGATTTATGACCAGTTGTTAGTGCAAGGAAAGAGCAATCTATATGACTTAGGAATGATGTCACCACTAGGTGTCACCAACAAGATACCTGCTCTTGATCCATGCTGAGTGTATGATCTATCAAAGTACATTTTCCAGGTTGCTGTGTTTATGTGAAAGATAGATTCATCTGAAAATTCAAAGCTCAGGGGGTTCTTATCCATTAGAGGTGCATCTGCCAGTTGATCTACAAGTACTTGGCCTTTTATTGCTTTCCTGTCTACATATTCGATATTGAACTCACTAAGAAGCATGACCCATTTGGACAATCTACCTGTTAAGACTGCCTTGTTGAGTAAGTATTTGAGTGGATCAATCTTTGCTACCAGTTTGACATAATGTGACAACATGTAATGTCTCCACTTTGGTGAGGCGAAGACTACAGTGAGACATGCTTTTTCAATTAGCATGTATTGCAGTTCGTATCCAACAAGTGTTCGACTGATATAGTAGATTGCTTGTTCTTTCCCGTCATAATTTTGTTGTGCGAGGAGAGCTCCCAGAGCTATAGGTGTGGCCGAGATATATAGTAGTAGAGGTTTACTCTGCATTGGTGGCATCAATACAGGTGGCTTCATGAGATACTCTTTTAACTATTGAAATGCTTGTTCACATGACTCATTCCATTTGAAAGGGATATTCTTATGTAGGAGGTGAGAAAATGGGTGGCACTTGTCTGCTAATTAAGAAATGAACCTTCTGATAGATTGTAGTTTTCCTTGTAGAGACCTTAGTTGAGTGAGATTCTTAGGAGGCGGCATTTCCATGATGGCCTTCACTTTAGCTGGGTCGACTTCAATTCCATTAGCAGACACGATGTATCCAAGTAGCTTACCTGAGGTAACTCCAAACACACACTTCTTTGGATTGAGACACACATTGAACTGTTCCAGTCTTTTGAAGATTTTGTCTAGTACTGCCAAGTGTCCTTCTCTTGTGAGTGATTTTGCCAGAATATCATCAACATAGTCTTCCATTATAGTGTGCATCATGTCGTGGAAGATTGTGGTCATATCTCTCTGATATGTTGCATTGGCATTTTTCAAACCAAATGGCATGACACACCAACAATAGGTGCCCAAAGGACATGTGAATGCAGTCTTGTGTTGGTCTTCAGGTGCAATTTTTATCTGGTTGTATCCAGAAAAACTATCCATTAGTGATAGCATGGTGTGTCCTACTATGAGATCTACAATCATGTCAATGTTTGGTAGGGGAAAATCATCTTTAGGACAAGCTTTGTTCAGGTCCCTGAAGTGACTACATATTCAGACTCTGCCATCTGGTTTGGCAACTGGTACTATGTTCAAAACCCACTCAGGATAGTCTATTGGTCTGATGAATTTGACGTCTAATAGTTTCTTTAGCTCTTCTTTCACCATGAGGGCCACATGTGGGTGCATCTTTCTAAGTTTTTGTTTTACTGGTTTAGCTCCTAGAGCTAAAGATAAATGATGCATTATGAGATTCGAATCTAGCCCTGGCATGTCTGCATATGTCCAAGCAAAGTTGATTTGTTTTCTCTTGAAGAAGTTGGTGAATGCTAGTTTTTCTTGTTCTATCAAAGCCTTTGCCATGTGGATCATTCTGGGATTATCACCTGTGCTGACATTGATTAGTTCTATTGGTTCTATCAAGATTGAAGATCTCTCCTGATGTGTAAGATTGGGTAGAGGTTCAAGCCTTTCATCCTTCGGTGCCTTAGAGAGGTTTTCACCGTTGGATACGTCTATATTTTTAATTTTTCATGATCTAACACTGCCACAGAACGGTTTTCACCATTAGATCTTTCTTTTATTTTAACATTTTTGAGACTGAAAGGCTTAGCACTCTCTCCAAAATAGGCCTTCTCATTGAGTTCTATAGCATAGCCAGCTCTGTGGTCCCCTGAGGGTATATGATCTCTAAGCTCAAGATAATCTATGATGGCTTCATCGTTCTCAAATGTATCGAGCTCAAGGGTAGTACCTTGTAGGTCCCAATCTATGAGTTCAGGGTGTACCAAAGGTAAGGGGTCATTGGGTTGGTCTGGTTGAA
The DNA here is from genome assembly GCA_027924645.1 of Cunninghamia lanceolata. Lineage (NCBI taxonomy): Eukaryota > Viridiplantae > Streptophyta > Pinopsida > Cupressales > Cupressaceae > Cunninghamia > Cunninghamia lanceolata. Next base: position 1,901,476 of record BSBN01001170.1, read on the forward strand.
TGGTGTTGATGGTTAATATAGAGTTGTTAAAAGCACGGACAAAGCCTGCGATGGTACTCTCTATTAGCAGATCTGTCAAGGGGGGTATCATTCTTTCCTCACGATTTTCACTATTGTTATTACGCGAGTCAAACTCTAGCGGTCTAGCCCTTGGACCTTGTCTCTCATTTTCATGGGTTGGGTCATACTCGTGGACAACATCGATGCCTTTGTCATCACAAGATAGCTCAAAGAGGCTATGCCACTCATATTCATTAGAATCGGTCTCACTACCCAGTTGCAATTGTTGAATTTGATCAACCAGATTGCTAGTCGATGTTTCTGGTTGTTTGCTTTTATTCTTATTTGCTCTATTGGTTCTTGATGTACCAGTGTATCCTAGCCCTGTAGTGTCACGGGGTGTCAAGGAATGAGGTTGGATGGGTTCAATGATACCATCTTTTCATGAACTGAGTGGACCGTGTCCTTCATACCCCATTCTTTGTAGCATTTGGAACCCTTGACCATATTGCTCAGTTGGTATAGTGTGATGGTCTTGTTGTGTTGATGAACTATCTTCATCCTTGTATAACCATTGTAGGATATCCTTTTCATCACTCTCATCTTCAAGGCTTCCCCATTTGATAAACGAACCTTTAGTAGTTTTGTCTGTTTTGGGCTTGCTCAGAGTAGGTCTTCCATATGATCTAGGAGATAGGGGGAGTTGTGCCAAACAAAGGGATTGGGAGATTGTGTACTCACCCAAGCCCTTATCTTTGAGTTTGAGGTCAGGTTGAGAAGCTTTTGAAGAGGAAGCAAGTGAAGCTGGGTCAACACGGGATGAAGATGAAGCAGAGGCACAGTTGTTAGGAATCACCACTTCAAGTTTAGGATAAATGGAGTTACAATACTGAAATGGGTTGGGGTCACCTTGGATGGTGATCTCCTGTCCTTCGTAAGGGAACATGATACACTAATGGTATGTCGACAGCACTACTTTCAGAGCATGTATCCATGGTCTCCCGAGAAGAATGTTGTATGCTAGCTCCATATCAAGGACTAGGCAAGCTACATCTTACTATAGGTCCCACTCTGATTGGTAAAGTAACAATTCCCTTGGAAGTTCTCTCCTCCTCATCATAGGCTTTTATAGTGATTTTATTTTTTAGATCTATAGCTTTCTCTGAAAACCCCAATGTAAGGATTAGCTTCAAGGTGCAAATATTCAAACCAGCTCCTCTATCGATTAGGACCCTCTTTATCTTGTGTTTGTGTATGAAGGCTTCGATATGAAGAGAGGCGTTATGAGGTTGGGTGATTGACATATCATCCTTTTCAGTGAATGATAGGGAGTGAGGTGAGGTAATGTGACCTACCATGGTTTGGAACTATTCTTCAGCGAGGTTTGTTGGGATGGAGGCTTCCACTAAAGCTTTGTCAAGTATGGCCCTATGAGACAGGGATAGACGTAGAAGTTCCAGAATGAAGATATGTGCGGGTGTCTTATGTAGCTGATCTAAGATACTGTACTGATTAGCCAGAGGGGTGGAGGCTCCTCTAAGAGTGACTCTATTACTGCAGGTGGTAACATTGCAATCCATATCTTTGTTTATAGTGATCACATTAATGCGTGAATCACTTTCTGAGATGCCGTTAACAACATAGTCAAAGCCGGTGTTTGTGTAATTTGCGTTGTTAGATCCATTGTTGTTTTGGATGGAAGGTCCTTCTTGCTCATAGTTGGGAAGAGGATCCTTGAATGCCTGATGATCACTATTAGAGGTATGTCTGTCAAGTGACACTTTTTTTTGTTCGATCAAGTCTTGGATAGTATGTTTTAGTGCAATGCAGTCATTTGTTTTGTGCCCCCTATTTTGGTGGAATTCACAGAAGTCATTGTCGTTCCACCAATGAGGTTTGACTTTAGGTTCATACTCTCGTGCAGTTGGAAGTGTTATGATCTTACTTGTGATTAACTTCCATAGGGTATTTTCCAATGATTCTCCCAAAGGTGTGAATTTTCTCCTAGTTTGAAAATTTGTAAACCAAGATTCAGTGTTTCTTGGTTTGTTTTGCGGGGGGTTGTTTTGAGGAGTCGATGAGTTGAATATTGGTTGTTTTGGTGCCACATTCTTGGCATCTACCACCCCATCATTCACAATGTTTTTATTGTTCATCTAGAATCTTGGTTTGTCTACATTGGTGTTGATACTAGGAGTGTCTTTATAGAGCTTTATTTGACCCTTTGCGATTAAATCTTTTTCAATGATAAGACCCATCTCAATGACCTTACTAAAGGAAGTAGAACATTGGACTTGTATCTGATAGCTTAGGTCAGTTTGCAAGTTATGTACAAACATTTCCAACATTTGTTTTTCAGGTATTTGATGAGGGCACTTACTTGCTAGATGTCTCCATCTTTGTAGGAAGGAGGCAAAAGATTCTCCACCTTTTTGTTTGGTGTTACAAAGATCTAAGATTGAGGTGTCATGCTCAATATTATAGGAGAAGTGTGTGACAAATTTGTCCACCAATTCGTTAAATGTTCTAATGCTGGGTGGTAGTCTAGAAAACCACTCCATGGCTTGCCCTCCCAAGCTTCGTGGAAATAGTCGCATGAGGTAAGTATCATTGTGTGTGACTTCAAGACAAGCAGTGTTGAATTCCCTAATGTGGTCCCTTGGATCACCCTTTCCTCAATATTTATCAAATTTTGGCACCTCAAACTTAGAGGGGAAAGGTATCATGATCAAGGTCTATCAAAAGGATATGGTGAAATATCCTCTAGGGAGTAATGCTTAGTGGAAGCTCTTGTTTGCATGTCCATGAATTATTGTTGTAAAGCTTGTATTTGTTGGGTCATTAAGCTCAAGGCATCTGTAGAATCAGTGGTTGCTTTGCCTTTGCTTGCAGGTATTTCTTCATGTGAACTTCCCTTAGAGTGTCTTTCTTCCTCAGTTTATTTTAGACCTTCTATGTCAAAATCTTTAGGGAGCTTGACTCCTAGATGTGCTAGGTGTAGAAAGAATTTGGTAGGATCTTGGGCAAGTACTCTATCCATTAAGCGTTGAAATTTGCGGTCTTCTTGTGTTTGGAGGACCTCTTCCATAGAGATTTCCTCATCACTTTTGTGAGAGTTTGGGATAGTTTTCTCAGCCATTTCAATCTATTTTTGTTTTTGTAATCTTGTTAAGACCATGCAAGCCTGGTGATGAGAGATGGGATGGGAGTGAGTTTTGAGCAATGTGTTAGAATGCGACAAGATTTTAGCAAGGTTCTTCTTAGATCTAGTTGGTGTCAAACAAGTTTGGGTGTACAAAAAGATAGTCAAAGTAAGGATGATAGAAATCAGTCTACTTGATGTCGACTAGTCTTGCACAAGCCACTAGTGGAGTTCCGATAGAGAAGGATAAGTGATCCTTGATAGTAGAGCCTCACTAGGTTTGTTTGATATGTGATGTGATCAAGAATAACTTGGTTCTAACCTTGTTGGATGTTGGAAGAATTTTGTGAGATTTTGGATGACGAAAAATAGTTATGGTGTGGAAGAAGAGAAAAATGGTGGACTTACACAATTTGAATCAGATTTTGGAAACTCAGACAAGTTTGAAAATGGTTTTTGAAAAGTTTGACAATTTTTCTCTTGGCAGTACGAAATTGCTTTCTGGTTTGAATGTGCAATGGTAAATGTGCCACAACAGAGTGCAAAAGCACCACAAGTCGGGTCAAATGCATAACTCTAGTAATATTTTAAATGCACTGCAACAAATATCAAATGCGCTGTGAGTTGGATCAAATGCGTTGTAGGTCACAGTATATGCGCCAATCTAGTTTTTCAATTTAGTTTGTAGAGTTTTGGAACATTTTTCAAGATTTTTCTATTTTTTGGTTTGAAAACTTGGTCTTTTCTTGAATTTTGCTTTTCAATTATGGCAAAGACACAACAAACACATAGAAGTTTTCATTTTTATCTCTTGTTATTTTTTTTGTATTTTTAGACTTTTTGACACAAGACAAGTACACCCTAGGCTGGATAGGACAGTATTTATTGAATCCTCTAGCTGTGCACACTCAAAGAGTGTAGCTCTAATATCTGGTAGCACCGGCTCCCCTCCACGACACTCACTTCTCACGCATACCAGATCCAAGTTTCCTTAGGCTTGTACCCCCATTGAACCTTAGGATTGTCCCTGCTACCTCTACTAAGAGTCACATGAATCGAGGTCACTTCAAAGGCTCTGCCTTTTGTGTCAACAAGTAGGGGTTTTTGGTATACTAAACAAGTGGCTAAGTAGTCAAGGCAACCGTTCAAGTGGTTACACGTGCAGCGGCACTACTCTTCGTTATGGAGTCTCCCAACCTCCAAGGGTTACACCTTGAAGGGTTTTGGGGGAGGTTGGCCGTCGATGTAACACAGCAACACTCGTTGTAGGAGGTTTTCATCTCAAGCACAATTTATTTTAAGTGGATTGGTAGGGCTTGGCTTTAGCTTGTTACCACTCAGGGTCATTCCCACTTGGACAGGCAGGCATCCAAGGGCAAGCCCCTCTAAAGGTTATACAGATGGAATAATAAGTCTGGTGTTCTGGTCACCCAGTTAAGGGGAGAGCATAAGCCTATTGTCATTCAATAAACACAGAGAACATTGATTAATCCAACCCCAGTTAAAAGGAAAAAAAACTAAATGGGCTATCTTTCTGTGCACTCACACATTTGTTAACTTTGAAGTTTTTAGAAGATGGCAATGTTCATTCCCGTTTATAAGATAGCAATGTTCTAAACTAGGAAAGAAAATGACAATGCAAAGATAGCAATGGTTCAGTTACTCTCCTCCTAGTTAAAGATTACGTGAGATTTTGCATGCATGCATTTTTTTTTACTTTTTCCCTTAATTAATCTAAGTGAACTAATCAATGCAGCTAAATGATCTAATCTAGCCTCTAATCCTACAAGACAAACGTTAGCCTAATCAGAAAAATTAGATGAAAATCCTAAAACCATAGTGCAAAACAGAAGTGCCGCTATGCAGTCTGAATGCACAGAAACAGAGCTTGCATGTGTCATTGTACAGATGCACTAAGACAGGTGTCAAAAGCATAGGAATATGAGATAAATGCGTTGTTTTAACAAATGCGTCATTATGCAGTATGAAAGTGCCGTAAATCAGGGTAGATGCGTCGTAGTTATGCAGGCGCCGGAACAGGAAGCATATGCGTTGTCTTGGAGTATGGATGCGTCGTATTTCCACAGGCACCGAAGCAGAAGGTAAAAGCGTCAATTTAGAGGTTGAATGTGCCAAACTTCTGCATGCATCAGAATAGGAGGTAGAAGCATCGATTAAGAGGATGTATGCGTCGGATGCACCTATCAGAAGCCTGTACGATGCCTGTGTGGAACCTGTCACTAAGAAAACTCAAATTTTGATTAGATTAGGGGCAAAGGCCCCACGGTGGGTGCCAAAATGTGATGGGTGAAATGTGAGATTAATCAAAATGAATAACAAACCTAAAACATCAATGAAATATGAAGGAAAAGGGATTTACAATAACAAAGAGATACTTACAACCTTTACCTTACGCCTTCCATTGCTCGTCTTTTCTTTCTTGATCTTGATGGAGATGAAATGGCCCTCAGGATGACAAGGAGAAGTTGGCTAGGATACTTGCTTGTATTTGAAGATTAACTTCAAGCACAAATGTGAGAGGATGGTAATGAAGTGCTATGGAGATGGGTGCCAATGGCGTGCTATATTCCCTGCAGCATAAGTTTACTCGAATATCGATTATGAAATAGAAGAATAGAGGGTTGTATTTATAGAGTTGTGTAGAAGAAGATCAATGGTTGAGAAGAAATGAGAAGATCAACAGAGGAGAATAGTTGAGGAACGTGCAACAAATAGAAGAAGGATACATGTCATTTAAAAAGAAGCTTTGTTGAGTTAACTGCTTTGTTGATGAGGATGAGTTTTTATTTTTTTAAATTAGAATAGATTTTTCTAATTTAAAAACAAAGTTGTTTTAAAGTTGCTTTAACTTAGCTTTTGCTTTTGCGTGACAAGAAGAATATATTTTTAGAAGATATTGAGGATTTTTAGAAGATAAGAAAGCATAATTAAATAAATAAATTTATTTAATTATTTGTAGATAATTTTGGAGGATAAATAAAATATTTAATATATTTTATTTTTGGATAATTTAATTTAAATAAATTTGCATTTTATTTAAATTTAGAAGAATGGATGATTCAATTAAATAATTAAAATTATTTAATTATTTAGAAGAATAAAGTTGATGTAGATGGAATTAGTTAAATAAATGTAATTTATTTAACTAAATAGGAGAAAGTGAATCAAATAAATAAATTAATTTATTTATTTATTGATAGAGGAATATGAAGATGAAATAAATATTTAAAAATTTATTTAAGTAGAGTCATGTCATTTTTAGGTGTATACAGTTGTCTCCGAGGAAGGTCCTAAGATGGACCCAATAAAGGTGAGAGCTATCCTTGAATGGCCTACACCAAGGAGTGCCACGGAGGTAAGATCTTTTCATGGTTTGGCAAGTTTTTACAAAAAGTTTTTTAAGAATTTTATTAGCATTTGTGCACCCCTAACTGAGACAATGAGAGTGGATAGAAAAGAGTTTAAATGGACTAAAGGAGTAGACAAAAGTTTTGACACATTGAAGCAGAAAGTTACAGAACAACCTATTTTGGCACTTCCATATTTCAATAAGGTATTTTAGGTAGATTGTGATGCTAGTGGTAGTGCTATAGGAGTTGTTTTGAGTCAAGAAGGTAAGCCCATTGCCTATTTTAGTGAGAATTTTAATGATGCCAAGAAAAAGTATTATGTTTATGATCAGGAATTTTATGCAATAGTTTAGACTTTGAAGAAATAGAGACTATTTGTTGCCAAAAGAGTTTATTTTATATACTGATCATTAGGCCTTACAATATCTTAATAGTCAAGGAAAGTTGAACCAAAGGCATTTAAAAAGGGTTGAGTTTTTGTAGAGCTGTACTTTTGTATTGAAGCACAGGAGTGGGAAGTCCAACAAAGTTGTAGATGCTTTGAGCAGAAGGCAAAATTTGTTGACAAAAATGAAGATAGAGGTTGTTGGGTTCGATGAGCTCAAGAGTTTATATACAGAAGATCCAAATTTTGCAGAGGCTTGGAAAGCTTGTTTGGAACCTGTTACTTTGGACAGGACAAAATGGTTGGATTTCATAATCCAAGATGGCATGTGTATACACCTAAAAATGACATGACTTTATCTAAATAAATATTTTAAATATTTATTTCATCTTAATATTCCTCTATCAATAAATAAATAAATCAATTTATTTATTTGATTCATTTTCCTCCCATTAATTGAATAAATTACATTTATTTAATTAATTTCATCAATATCAACTTTATTTTTCTAAACAATTAAATATTTAATTATTTAATTAAATCATTCATTCTTCCAAATTTAAATAAAATATAAATTTATTTAAATTAAATCTCAGTCTGCAAAAATAAAATATAATTAAATATTTTATTCATTCCTCTAAATATTGCACAAACAATTAAATAAATTTATTTATTTATTTCTCTTTCTTATCTTCTAAAAATCTTCCAAATCTTCTAAAAATAAATCTTCCTTGTCATGCAAAAGCAAAAGCTGAGTTAACTGATTTAAAGCAACTTTGTTTTTATCAACAAACTCTTAAATTAGAAAAATATATTTCTAATTTATGAAATCAAAGCTCGTCCTCATCAAGAAAGTAGTTAACTCAACAAAGCATCTTTTTGAATGACACATCCTTCTATTTGCGCATGTTCTCTCGAATATCCTCTACCATTGATCTTATTTCTTCTATACCGTTGATCTTCTCTCACACAACTCTATAAATACCTCTCTATTCTTCCATTTCAGATCATGAAGCTTTCAAGTAAAATTACTCTGTCGAATCCATAGTGCGCAATTGGTACCCCCGCTCTTGCATTATTCATTATTCATCTCACATTGTATTTGAAGCTCATCTTCAATACAATAAGTATTCAAGCCATTTCTCCTTTGTCATCTTGAGGAAACAAAGCAAGGAAGAGAGCTTCCTAACGGCTACATCCATCACCAAAGATCGATCAAGAATAGGGGAACAATGGAAGCCGCCAGGTAACAAAGAACTGTAAGTTTGATTCATTTGTTTTAATCTTTTTTACTTGCATATTCCATTGAAGTTATTGGGTTTTTATATTCTTTTAATATTATCCCATTTTTCCTGTAACATTTCTGGCACCCACCGTGGGGCCTTTGCCCCAAATCTAATAAAAAAAACTAAGTTCTTGAGTGACAGGTTCCGTACAGGCTTCATACAGTCTCAGCACATGTCCATTCAGTGCATACGATCAATCCCACAATGCATCTGACCCCTGTTCCAGTGCATACACCTTACAAGGCAGCGCATATACCACCTATTCTGGCACATACGATTTTACGATGCATCCATCCTCAGATCTGGCGCATCTGACTTCTGATCCAGTGCTTTTGACTATTCTGTGCATGCATTCTCTCTCTCTGCACTTATAACCTATTCTCCTACGCATTCATAATTGCTGCGCTTTTGAGTATTATTTCTGCGCATACAGTCTCTTAAGCTGCGCATATGTCTTGAAGAGTAGTTTAGGGGTTTCTTGTCGTCTTTCTAACACTGACACTTGTCGTGCAGGATTAATTCTCTGATTTTCGTGTAGGGTTAAGAGCTAGATAGTTGCATTTTTCTTAAAACACACATCATAGGTTAACTAGGAGGAAAAGTAAAAAAATGTGCATGCAAATCTCACATAGTTCTTAACTAGGAGGGTAGTAACAAAAATCATTGCTATATTTGCCATATTGCTATCTCTTTTAGTTAAGAATATTGATATCTTGCAAGGGAAAGAATCATTGCTATCTTTTAAACACTTCAAAGTTAACAACTATGTGAGTGCCCAAGTAGAATAACGCATATAGTTTTTCTCATTTTAACTAGGATTGGATAAACCACTATTTACTGTGTCTTCTGAATGAAAATAGGCTTATGCTCTCCCCTTTACTGGGTGACCAGAACACCAGACTTGTCATTTTTCGTGTATAACCTTTAGAGGGGCTTGACCTTGGATGCCCACCTGTCCAAGTGGGAACAACCCTAAGTGGTAACATGCTAAAGCCAAGCCCTACCAATACACTATAAATAAATTGTGCTTGAGGTGAAAGCTTCCTGCAACGAGTGCCGCTGTGTTATACCGACAACCAACCTCCCCCAAAACCCTTCAAGGCCTAACCCTTGAAGGCTGGGAGACTCCATAACAGAGAGTAGCACTGCCACACGTATAACCACTCAAATGGTTGCCCTGACTACTTAGCCATTGTCTAGTGTACCAAAATCTTTCTATTTGTTGTCGCAAAAGGTGGGACCTTTGAAGCCGCCCCGATTCATGTGATTCTTAGTAGAGGTAGTAGGGATAATCCTAAGGTTCGGTGGGGGTACGAGCCTAAGGAAACCCAGATTTTGGTATGCGTGAGAAGTGAGTGCCGTGGAGGGGAGTCGGTGCTACCAGATCCTAAAGCTATCCTCTTTGAATATGCACAGCTAGGGGACTCAACAAATATTATCTTTTCTAGCCTAGGATTGTAATTGTTCTTGTGTCAAAAAGTCCACAAAATACAAAAAAATAATAAAAGATAAAAATCATGAAAACTTCTTTGCATTTGTTGTGTCTTTATCTGCCATAATTGAAGATCAAAAACAACAAAAAAGACCAAGTTTTCAGCCAAAAAAAAAATTGAAAAACATACCAAAAATTCTGCAAAAGCAAACAAAAAACCAGAACTGTGCATACATCGCGACTTGTTGTGCATTCATTGCAACTTACTGCGCATTTACCTGTTGTTGCTACGCATACCAACTTTGCCAGATCTGCACATGTGCTTCGACCTGTTGCACTTTTGCCTTCTGTTCCTGCGCATTTACTGTTGCGCATCCATTCCAGAGAGTTGTTCCGTACTTCCTTTGAGAAAAACTTTCAACTTTTTAAACACCCATTTCAAACTTGTTTCAGTTTTCCCAGATCTGATTAAAATTATGTAAATCAATCATCTCATTCTTTTCTGCACCATAGCTTCTTTTCCCACGCTCGCATCATCCAAAAGCTTCGCAAAACTCTTCCAAAATCAAACAAGATATCAAAAAAATCTAGGTTAGTACCAAGCTATTCTTGATCGCATCAAACCTCAAACAAACCTAGTGAGTCTCCACAATCAAGGATCAATCATCCTTTTCTCTCAGAACTCCACCAGTGGCTTGTGCAAAACTAGTCTACATCAAGTAACCGGATTTCTATCATCCTTACTTTTACTATCATTTTGTACCAACCAACTTGTTTGACTCCAACAGATCTAAGGAAAACCTTATTCAAACCTTGGCATTCTATCACCTCTTGTTTAAAACTTTCAAGCTCACTCCATCCCATCTCAAATCACCTTGCATGGTCTTAACAAGGTCCCAAAAACAAAAGCAAATTGAAATGGTGGACAAAACTATTCCATCCCCTCACGACAATCATGAGGAAATTTCTCTAGAAGAGATTCTCCACTCTCAACAAGATCGAAGGTTCCAACGCTTAATGGACAAGGTACTTGCCCAAGATCCTACTAGATTCTTTCTTCACTTAGCACAACAAGGAGTCAAGCTTCCTAAAGATTTCGACGTGGAAGTGTTAAAAGAACCTGAGGAAGAAAGAAACCCTGGGGGAAGCACACAAGAAGAAATAACCATAGACAAAAGCAAAGCAACCATTGATTCTACAAATGCCCTAAACTTAATGACCCAACAGATCCAAGCTTTACAACAACAATTCACAGACATGCAAACAGGAACATCAACTAAGCATTATTCCCTAGAGGATATTTCACCATATCCTTTTGATAGGAACTTGATCATGATACCTTTCCCCTCTAAATTTGAGGTACCAAAATTTGATAAATATTGTGGAAAGGCTGATCCAAGAGACCACATCAAGGAATTTAATTTTGCATGCCTTGAAGTCACACACAATGATACTTATCTTATGCAACTGTTTCCAAGTAGCTTGGGAGGACAAGCCATGGAGTGGTTTTCTAGATTACCTCTCGGCATTAGAACCTTTAAAAAACTTGTGGAAAAATTTGTCACGCACTTCTCCTACAATATTGAGCATGACACCTCAATTTTAGATCTTTGTAACACCAAGCAAAAAGGTGGAGAATCCTTTGCCGCCTTCTTACAAAGATGGAGATAGTTGGTAAGTAAATGCCCACATCAAATGCCTAAAAAACAAATGCTGGAGATGTTTGTCCATAACTTACAAACTGACCTAAGCTACTAGATACAAATCCAATGTCCTACTTCCTTTAGTAAGGTCATTGAGATGGGTCTAATCATCGAAAAGGCTTTAATCACCAAAGGTCAAATAAAGCTGTATAAGGACACTCCTAGCACCAATACCAACACAGATAAACCAAGATTCTGGACAAAGAACAAGAACATTGTGAATGATGGGGTGGTAGATGCCAAAAATGTGGCACCGAAACAACCAATCTTCAACTTGTCGAACCCTCAAAACAACCCCCTGCAAAACAAACCATGAAACACTAAATCACGGTTTACAAGCTATCAACCTCGGAGGAAATTCACACCCCTAGGGGAAACATTGGAGACCGCCCTACCGAAGTTGATCACAAACAAACTCATAACACTTCCAATAGAGCAAGAATATGAACCAAAAGTCAAACCTCATTGGTGGAATGACAATGATTTCTGCGAATACCATTGAAACAGGGGGCACAAAACCAATGACTGCATTACACTCAAGCACACTATCCAAGATTTAATAGATCAAAACAAAGTATCACTTGATGGACATACCTCTAATAATGATCATCGGGCATTCAAAGATCCACTTCCCAACTATGAGGAGGGAGGGTCTTCCAATCAAAACAATAGTGAAACTAACAATGCCAATTACACAAACATGTCATTTGACTATGTTGTTAACCACATCTCGGAAAGTGATCCACACGTCAATGGGATCACTATAAACAAAGACTCAGATTGTAATGCTAGCACTCGCAATAATAGTCACTCTTAGAGGGATCCCAACTTCTCCGTCTAATCAGTACATTATCCTGGACCAACTCCATAAGACACCTGCACATATCTCCATTCTGGAACTTCTGCATCTGTCCCCATCCCATAGGGCCATACTTGACAAAGCTCTGTCAGAAGCCTCTGTTCCAACAAACCTTGCCGAAGAACAGTTTCAAACCATGGTAGGTCACATTACCTCACCGCACTCCCTATCATTCACTGAAAAGGATGATATGTCAATTACCCAACCTCATAACGCATCTCTTCATGTCAAAGCCTCCATCCACAAACATAAGATAAAAAGGGTTCTAATTGATGGAGCTGATTTGAATATTTGCACCTTGAAGCTAATCCTTGCATTCGGGTTAGCGGAGAAAGCTATTGATCCAAAAAAGAAAATCACTATCAAAGCCTATGATGAGGAGGAGAGAACTTCCAAGGGAACTGTTGTTTTACCAATCAGAGTTGGACCTATAGTAAAAGATGTGGCATGCCAATTCCTCGACATGGAGCTAGCATATAACATTCTTCTTGGGAGACCCTAGATACATGCTCTGAAAGTAGTGCTGTCAACATACCACCAGTGTATCAAGTTCCCTTATGAAGGGCAAGAGATCACCATCCAAGGTGATCCCAATCCATTTTAGTATTGCAACTCCATTCACTCTAAACCTGAAGTTGTGATTCCTCATAACCGTGCTTCTGCTTCATCTTCATCCTGAGTTGACCCAGCTTCACTTGCTTCCACATCAAAAGCTTCCCAACTAGACCTTAGACTTGTTGATGACTGTTTTGATGCAATCATAACAATAAGTTAAAATTCACATGACATGAACTGAAACTATACTTGAAAGACAAGAAGGAATCATTTGGTGATTCAACTAATCCCAAGTCTACAATGGTTCGGTTGGTCAAGTTCAGTTGGTCAATGTGAAGCTGTAATGTTCAAGGGGCCTTACGTAGTTTAGGTTTGTTCTATGGTTTACTGGCCTAAGAATATGCAAAGAGGTCATGAGATAGGTCAATACTCTTCATTCCTTTGCATAAAGGTGCTACTGTGCTACAAGTTTCAGATGTTTTTCTTTGATTTATGCAGCTTCCTTCTTCATGTACTTATGAAAACTGTCTACTTAGACTCTGTTATGCATGCTTCTTCAGATTTGAGACAATTTCCTTTAGATTTCTGCATTTTCAGCTAGATAATTCAGATGGGTTGGGAAAAGTTAGAGAGATCTAATCTATACTTCATCTAATCTACCGAAGGATCTAAGTGTTTCTGTTATCCACTATGTAAATACCACAGTAATCTGATCAAATCCACAGTAAAAACCTTAAATGTAAGTCCTGAGCATTTTCACAAACATACATTTAAAATTGCAAGCTCTCAAAGAAGATATTTCAAAACACAAAGAAGAGCAGGAGAACACTCAGAAGATAGATGCAGAACTCCAGATTCTATTGCATTAGAAACGAATAGCCATACATGATTTACAATGTAGGAATGACTCTTAGTTTCATTGATCATACTACAGAGAACTTACAAGCTTTACAGATACAGTAAGGCAGCCAGACATTCCACGCGCACCTTACTGCAGACAAACAGGCGACCTCCTTCTTCTACTCTAAACTATGCTAAGCTAACTGCTGTATTTTCCTAGACTCTCTGTTATGTAGCCCCTGTTGTAAAGTATTACAGTGTAGAGAGGCACAATATATAACATCCTGATTGTCCTCACTACAGCAAAAACCTAACTGAACCTCTGGTTCAAACCTCTAGTTACAGCAATAAATGCAGGTGAACCAGTTCTCAAAAATATCTCTGAGCTGTGGTCAAATCTGGGCGAAATATTGCCCCTTCTGAGAAGTTCCGGCAGCTGGGTAATAACTTCTGCCTGTCTGTTGTGATAATACCTCCAGCTGCGACCTTCCTCTTCACTTGAATGGCTTTGACTTTTGCATTTCATCTCTATCTTCTTGCTCCTGAGATTTGATCTTCTGCCTCCATGAGGTCACTGTATTGACTTTCCAGCTGCTTCCTCAACTGCAAGCCTGCAAGACAAGACAAGTAATAAGTATTCCATTTATCACAAAACAGCATGAACATTAAAATAAGCGTTTAAATACAGGTGACAGCGCAAAATCGTGGAAATCAGATCCAAAATCCGCTCAAAACGCGTCAAAAAATGCGCCCAAGCTGCTCAAAATTGATGGGTCAACCATCGCTGACCGGGAAAATGCCAGAGGCACCAAAAAAAACACTTTAAAACTCCACCGCTTCATTTCCCGCCCATCGGCATGATATTCGCAGTCGGTGCGTCAAAAAAAACAGGTTGGTTGATATACCTCATCATCATGATATTCTGGAAATAGCATTCCCTCCTGTAGGTTCAGATGAATGTCATCATGATATTTGACTTCTGCAGATGAAGAAACGGACAACATCATCATCATCATAATGTTGAAGAATAGGAGGATGCGAATATAATCATGCTGCCGAGGAAAGGAAGATGATGGTGACGTCATCATGATATTCTGGAAATAGCATTCCCTCCTGTAGGTTCAGATGAATGTCATCATGATATTTGACTTCTGCATATGAAGAAACGGACAACATCATCATCATCATAATGTTGAAGAATAGGAGGTTGCGAATATAATCATGCTGCCGAGGAAAGGAAGATGATGGTGACGTCATCATGATATTCGGGCTTCATTGAAATGCTAAGGATGACGTCATCGTCATATCCGGTTAAGATCAGGGGGATAATTGTGATATCGGGTCACCTAAGGAGCATGATCAGGATGATGAAGTGAAATATGATCCTTTTGCGGCCAAGGTAACCCATTCGAGAAAATCAGCATGATGAAGATCATCATCATATTTGCGGCTTGTGTCGAACTTGGAATAAGACGTCATCATCATGATCGGGAGCCGGATCGTGCTTGAAAAATATATCCTGTTTGAAGGAAAAAGGATGATGATGATGATGATGATGATATCAGCTTCTGTCGAACATAGAAGAAGACATCATCATCATGTTTGGCAAACGGATCGGGTTTTGGAAAATATCCTGTTGAAAGAAAAGGAAATGATGATGATGATGATCAGGATATTTACCTCTTCGTTATTCAGATCGGGATGACGTCATCATGATATCCGGAGCCTTCGTTAAACTTGAACATGACGTCATCATGATAATTCGCCAACCGGATCATGTTTGAGAAATATCCTGCCGAAGGGAAAATATGATCATGATGAGGATCATCAGGATACTTGCAAAAGGTTGTATTTCATCGGCAGGAGGACTTGGCGAAATATCAGGCGCACAAACAAGATCATGATGATCTTGACAATCAGGACAGGATAAAAAATGATGATGATGACCCTCCTCATCGATTTATCATGATGACGTCACCATGATAAATCGTCTTCGAAGCACAAGGGTGAGTTAAGGTCATCATGATAAATGTGCTAGGGTGATATTGCAAAATATGATGATGCTGTTTAAGAAATGCAATATCGACCACCTCTTAATAGATAGGCTGATCATCATGATGTTTCGGCAAACGGATATCAGGAGGATATGAAGATGATGATCCTCCTTCGAAATTATCATGATGATGTCTTCGTTACTTAGCGAATTCAGCGAATGATCCTCGTGAAAGATCAGGGTGATATGAAGTCGTCATCATCATAATCTGGAGTTCAGCAAATATCATGATGATGACCTTGCAATAGGTTTATAGTATGCACATGCGAATATGCCGAAGGTGATTTTGTCAAGTCAGGGTGATCTTATACCATCAGCATGATATTTTAAGATCAGGCGATGCAAGGATATCATGATGACGCTCGCGGTATAAAAGATCACTTCGACGGGGGAACTTACCTCGACTTAAAGTTAAAGTCATCATGATATTTCGAACCTCAGGATATTATCGGGGGGGGTTCAAATATGATGATGATGATGTTTATACAGCAAAACCGAGTTTGTAAAATATGACGCTCCTAAGGAAATCATGATGCTGATGATGCGCACAAGGCCTTTTGACGGGTAAAAAGCACTACCACCTAAGGTTGACGTCCGGATGTTGCGACTGCATGATTTTTAGCGGGTGATAGACCAAGATCATGATGATCCTGTCAACATGACTTAGGATAAAAAATGATGATCCGCCTGCGAATATCAGGTTTGACCAAGACTTTGACCGTGCATAACTTTCACATACGGTCGAATTTTCAAGTGAAGTAAAAGGCAAACCTGCATGAAATTTCAAGCTCCTTCAAAATATGAGGTCACAGAAACAAAATATGAACTTTGACAAACAGACCTCATGATGATGACCTACCTTATGCAATAAAAAATGATGATGATGCACCTGACCTTCATTTTTACCAGACCGCCAGAAAGCAGAAAAAGCACAAGCAGAAGCAAAAAGCAAGACATCAGCAGGGGTCCTCGTTTTGCTAAGGAGCAAAATGGGGCGTGTTGTGAACATCACAACAAGACTCAAAGATAAGGGCCTGGGTGAGTACACAATCGCCCAATCCTTCTGCCTAGCACAACTCCCTCTATCTCCCAAATCATATGGAAGACCTTCCATGAGCAAATCCAAGACAGTCGAAACTACCAAAGGTCTGTTTATCAAATGGGGAAGTCTTGAAGATGAGAGTGATGAAAAGGATATCCTTTAATGGTTATATAAGGATGAAGTCAGTTTATCAACACAACAGGACCGTCACCCCACGATACAAACTGAGCAATATGGTCAAGGATTCCAAATGCTACAAAGAATGGGGTATGACGAACATGGTCCCCTCAGTTCGAGAAAGGAAGGTATCACTGAACCCATCCAACCTCATACCTTGATAGCTGGAGACACTATAGGGCTAGGTTACACTGGCACAACAAGAACCAACAGAACAAATAAGCATAAAGGCAAACAACCAGAAACTTCTGATATTAATCTGGTTGATCAAATTCACCGACTACAAATGGGGAGTGAGACTGACTCCAACGAATATGAGTGGGATAGTCTCTCTGAGCTATCTTGTGACGAAAAAGATATCGATGTTGTCCATGAGTATGACCCAACCCATGCAACTGAGGGACAAAGTCCAAGGGCTAGACCGCTAGAGTCTGACCCACATAATAACGATAGTGAAATTTGTGAGGAAAGAATGATACCCCCCTTGACAAATCAGCTAATGGAGAGTACTATTGCAGGCATTGTCCATGCTTATAATAACCACCATAACACCTCTATCTTGACCATCAATACCATCAAACCAAACCAACCAAATGACCCCTTACTGTTATTGCACCCCGAACTCATAGATTGGGACTTGCAAGACACTACCCTTGAGCTCGATACCTTTCAAAATGATGAAGCCATCATAGACTATCTTGAACTTAGAGATCACATACCCGCAAGGGACCACAGAGCTGGCTATGCCATAGAACTCAATGACAAGGCCTATTTTGGAGAGAGTGCCAAGCCTTTCAGTCTCAAAAATGTCAAAATGAAAGAAAGCTCTAATGGTGAAAACTGCTCTGCGGTAGTGTTAGATCATGAAAAAAGTAAAAATATAGACATATCCAACGGTGAAAACCTCTCAGAGGCACTGAAGGATGGAAGGCTTGACCCTCTACCCAATCTCACACATCAGGAGAGATCTTCAATCTTAATAGAACCAACAGAGACGATCAATGTCAGCACAGGTGACAGTCCCAAAATGATTCACATGGCATAATCTTTAACCGCACAAGAAAAGCTAGCATTTACTGAATTCTTCAAAAGAAAACAAATCAACTTTGCTTGGACATATGCAGCTATGCCAGGGCTAGATCCAAATCTCATGATACATCACTTATCCTTAGCTCCAGGAGCTAAGCCAATAAAGAAAAAACTCAAAAAGATGCACCCACATGTGGCCCTCATGGTGAAAGAAGAGCTGAAGAAACTGTTAGATGCCAGATTCATCAAGCCAATAGACTATCTTGAGTGGATTTTGAACATAGTACTAGTTGCCAAACTAGATGGAAGAGTTTGAATATGAAATGATTTCAGGGACCTAAATAAAGCTTGTCCAAAAGATGATTTCCCCCTGCCAAACATTGACATTATTGTAGATCTCATGGCAAGGCACACCATGCTGTCACTAATGGATGGTTTCTCTGGATACAACCAGATCAAAATTGCACCTGAAGACCAACACAAGACCGCGTTCACATGTCCATGGGGCACCTATTGTTGGTGTGTCATGCCATTTGATTTGAAAAATGCCAGTGCAACATATTAGAGAGCTATGACCACAATCTTCCACGACATGATGCACACTATAATGGAAGATTATGTTGATGACATCTTGGCAAAATCACTCACAAGAGAAGGACACTTGGTAGTATTGGACAAAATCTTCACAAGACTGGAACAGTTTAATGTGCGCCTCAATCCGAAGAAGTGCGTGTTTGGAGTGACCTCAGGCAAGCTACTTGGATACATAGTGTCTACCAATGGAATCAAAGTTAACCCAGCTAAAGTGAAGGCCATCATGGAAATGCCGCCTCCTAAGAATCTCACTCAACTAAGGTCTCTACAAGGAAAACTACAAT
Organism: Cunninghamia lanceolata; assembly: GCA_027924645.1. NCBI lineage: Eukaryota > Viridiplantae > Streptophyta > Pinopsida > Cupressales > Cupressaceae > Cunninghamia > Cunninghamia lanceolata. Next base: position 1,920,228 of record BSBN01001170.1, read on the forward strand.
CTATTAGAAGATTCATCTCTTAATTGGCAGACAAGTGCCACCCATTTTCCCACATCCTACATAAGAATGTCCCTTTCAAATGGAATGATTCATGTGAGCAAGCATTTTAGCAGTTAAAAGAGTATCTCATGAAACCACCTGTATTAATGCCACCGATTCAAGATAAACCTCTGCTACTGTATATCTCAGCCACACCAACAGCTCTAGGAGCTCTCCTTGCACAATAAAACTATGAAGGGAAAGAACAAGTGATCTACTATATCAGCCGAATACTTGTTGGGTATGAACTACAATACACGCCAATTGAAAGAGCATGCCTTGTTGTGGTCTTTGCTTCTCAAAAGTGGAGACATTACATGCTGTCACATTTTGTTAAACTAGTAGCAAAGATTGATCCACTCAAGTATTTACTCAACAAAACTACCCTTACAGGTAGATTGTCCAAATGGGTCATGCTTCTCAGTGAGTTTGGCATTGAATATGTGGACAGACGTGCAATAAAGGGTTAAGTACTTGCAGATCAACTAGTCGATGCACCTCTAATAGGTGACAACCCCTTGAGCTTTGAATTTCTAGATGAATCTATCATTCACATAACCACAAAAACCTAGAAAATGTACTTCGATGGCTCATACACTCAGTATGGGTCGGGAGCAGGTATCTTGTTGATCACCCCTAGTGGCAACACCATTGCAAAATCATACAGATTACTCTTTCCCTGCACTACCAACATGGCAAAATATGAAGCCCTAGTCATTGGCATCAAGCTAGTAGTTGAATGGATTATCAAAGAACTTCAGGTGTAAGGTGACTCACAACTGGTCATAAATCAAGTAAATGACGACTACCAGACAAAAGATGAGAAATTAATCCCTTACAAATGGATGGTAGATGATTTCAAAGAATACTTTGTCAAGATATCTTTTGAGCAGATATCAAGGATTGAGAACAAAGCTGCAGAAGCCATGGCCACGATTGCATCTCTCCTCGATATTCCAAATATTCAATCACATTATGAGTTCTTGGTAGAGCCAACGTCCCGTCCTACATATGACACCCATGAATCCCATATCATTTGCCAAATTGTCGGAACTGATTCCCCCCTCTGTGGAAAAATATTTGCCTATCTTAAAGAGAATACCCTCCCACCTGATCTCTCCAGCAACCAAAAATGAACCTTCATTCGTCAGGCATCCTGGTATGCCATTGTCGCTAATACCCTATACCGCAGAGGTCTCGATGGTACTCTCCTTAGGTGTCTTGATAGTGAGGAATATCAAACCGCCCTAAATGAAGTGCACGACGGTATATGTGGGACCCACTCTAGTGGCCCTACCCTAGCTAATAAACTCATACACATGGGATACTACTGGCCAACCATGGAACAAGATTCCTATCATTTTGTAAAGAAGTGCAAGAAGTGCCAAATCCATGGGAACCTGATACATGCACCATCACAGGAGCTATAGCCATTAACAACTCCTTGCCCTTTCTATCAGTGGGGACTCGACTTAGTGGGCAAGATCCACCCTCCTTCATCCAATGGACATAAGTTTATAATCACCACCATCGAGTACTTTACAAAGTGGATTGAAGCTGTACCCTTAGCCAATATCACAGACAAGAAAATTACCTCCTTTATCTTGAACTATATCATTTGTCGCTATGGTATCCCTTCGTCCATCATCATGGATAATGGACAACCATTCAAAAATTAGGATGTTAGGGAACTATGTGACAAATTCCATATCCAGCACTACTTTTCTACCCTCTATTACCCCCAAGGCAATGGCCAGGCGGAGGCATCAAATAAAACTATCTTGAAAATGCTGAAAAAGACTGTTAATGAGGCCAGCTGTGATTGGCATATCCAATTAAATCCAGCGTTGTGGGCCTATCATACAAGTATCTGCACACCCACAGGTGCCACGCCATACTCCCTGGTCTACGGATCTGAAGCCATCTTGCCCATTGAAGTCAAGATCCCATCCTTGCGAGTTTTGTTAAAAGATCTCATATCTAATGAAGAGTATAGAGTGTCTAGACTTCAAGAGTTAGAGTTGCTCGAAGAAAGAAGGCAACATGCCTTTAACCATCTCAAAGCTTATCAACAACAAATGTCTAGAAGTTACAACCATAGGGTAAAGCCCTGAGTATTCCAAGTTGGTGATCTAGTCCTCAGAGAAAATCCCATAAATCAGCAAGATCGCGAGAAGAAAGGCAAGTTTGAATGCAACTGGCCTGGTCCCTATGTCATCATTACAGCCTATAGGTTAGGAGCTTATCAAGTGGCTACATATGAAGGTGAACTATTTGATGATCTTATCAATAGCATGCATCTTTGCAAGTTCTACACCTAAACCCCAATTCAAGGGAGTCAAAAAAATAACAAAAAAAATTGAAAATGTGATAAAAACAAGCAAAAAAAATATTAAAAAAATAGAAAAATAACAAAAAAAATCATCCTCTGGTGAAAACCTAGCAAACAGGTGCCTTGGATAGGTACAATGGTGAAAACTTGGAAAACATGCATCATAAGTACTTTTAGCTTTCGTGCAAATAAAAGCAAGTGGTGAAAACCTGGTAAACAGGTGCTATTTGTGACAAACCACTTCCTCTGTCTGTTGTGACCTCATTTTTCTTGTATCCATCATATTGTTCATGCATCGATCCGTTGTTGAACTACGTTGCCTCTGAGCTATCACGTAGGCAAGGCCATTCTCAATGTGCCGCCGAGGCCCCGCTCCGCTTCTTTTCTATCCATTCCATCATGTGTCATTTGTCCTGCTATCCATACCAATTTTGCATCTTTGCCATTGCCTAGGTCTTAGGTTCATTAAGTTCACCCCGAACTACATTGCCTCTGCGTCGTCACATAGGCAAGGCCATTTAGCAATGAGCCCCTGAGGCATCAGGTCAGTCCCTTAGGGTCTGTCTCTCCATGTCTATTTGTCATGCCACCCATAATAAGTCGATCCTTTGTCTAGACTGGGGGCAACTTCTTGACCTAGTTGCGGATTTGGATTCTTGAATGCCACATGTTCTAAGAGGATACCAATAAGGATTGTGATACCTTTCACTAGACAAGCATGCGCAGCAAAGCAAGCTTCCCAAAGAAAAAATCTTGGCACAAAAACGTCAACCTATCCAAAGCACAGCAAGCATACACCAAAACACTCAAACTGATTCTATATCAATTATGGCAAAAAGGCACATCTAATGCAAGAATGTTTGGTGAACAGGTTAAGTTAGAGTCTTGATTTTCATTATTATGTCTTTCTATGCTACTCAAGGATGCCAAAAGCTAGGGATGCTATGATGAGGGCATAATCTTTTTCTTTGTCTGTTGTTTGTGGATCAAACTTTAGTAATGTGACAACTTTTGTCTAACAACATGATCAACAAAAGATCATCGAAGACTTCGGAGGTCTGCACATGAAAAGGGGTAATCCTTGTCTGTTGAAACACAAGAGATGCTCAGGTCATCTAGATTCAAGTTTTGACTAGATGTTTGTATCAACTTGCTATATCAAAATCCATGTAAGGAATACTCAGGTCATCTCGGTTTAATTATACCTAGATCCTTGTATTTTCTTACAACATTTCAAAAAGAGAAAAGAAACAAAAAGCACCTAATGATAAAAGTAAAGTACTTGCACTCTAATGATGACAAAATCACCATATCCATCTCATGTCCATAAATCCATAGCATCCATACAAATAAGCAAATCCTGTAGAGTATCAATGTTTACAAATGAAAGCCTCTGATCCTTTCCTTCTTTTTCTTCCTATCTATGTCATCTCTGTGTCGATTGAGTACATTTGGACATACCAAAAACATGGCATAAATTACATATCATATCACATGAGATAGTCATTCACGTGATTAAATCATCTGCATACATAATAAGTGCATCAGGTCATCCATATACATTTGCATCAGTACATCATATCAAAATCAAAAACATAGACAAATACATAAAGATCATCTACAAGCTGCATAATCATATCAACAACATTCACATTTGCATTTACATATCAGATCATCATAAACCATCTAAAATTGATCAACATAATCAAAATATGCATAACATGTAAAAACATCATAAGATAGATTGCATCCATGGCATATAAACATCGAACAAGAGCATGTAGAACATCAATAGCTACATCATCATATAAGCATAAAACATGTCCAAATGTACAATATATCAAAATATCTATCCTTCTCTCATAGTCATGTCATGAAATGTATACAAAGTATAAAAAGATAATGACACATGTCTCAGGGCAAAATAATACAAATATATACATATCAGGCTATCTGAGCCATCAAAAATGTGTATACATCAAGCCAAAAATTGGTACAACTATCAAAAATCAGCTAGCCCTGCTGTCGTGGGACACTACTCCCTACACCGCCCTCTCCTCTGTCACCCCCTACCTGTTGGGGGCCTCTCACTGATGCTATAGATTGGGATCCACCTGCCCTCTATGAAGCCACAAACTGGCTCCTATAGCTCGGCATGCATTGGTCTACTAGCACTGCCCCATGATATAATCCTCTGTAATACTATGTTTGAGCTTGTGCTCTAGCAAGCTCACTCTGTACCTGTGCCAGCTGACATTGTACCTGTGCCAACTGTGACTGTGCCTGTGCAAGCTGTGCCTGGGCCTGCTGCCCCTGTGTCACTAAAAAGCTAGTGGTACTGTTTGTACATAAGGTTGCCACTATCGCATCTCTCTCTACTCTGATCATCTGCATCCTCACCAAGGCTGAGTCTCACTCTTTGGAGATCTCTGATATGTGTCATGTGTCTGCCTCTCTCTGAGACTCCGCTGCTCTAAGGTGGGCCCTTAGCTACCTCACCTGACCCTATAGCGCAACAATGGCCTGCTGCTGTAAATTAGGTTGCGAAGCCTACTCTCCCTGTTCCTCCACCTGTTGTGGTTGCAGCATCTGTCTCTATTGTGCCACCTACTGCACTAGAACCTACACCTGCCCTACAGCCTATGACTGCACAACATGCTGTTGTCCCGAGGGTCCCTCCCCAGACCTCCTCCTCCGTCTCGATTTGCCTCCATCTCCTCCTCCGCCATCCCCACCATCATCTCCCTCTCTCTGACCCCCTCCACCCCTCCTCTGTCTCCTCCTCCTCTTGCCAGCCCTGTCCTCATCATCTGAATCCTCCTCGTCTATACGAGGAGCCAGCTCTCTAGGTCCTAAATATCTAGGAAATGGATGAGCGGTGAACCACTCCTCATAATCTGGAGTCATCCCTACATCAACTATCTCTCTCCTCATAGGCCAGGCTGCATAGGGGATCTGTTGAAAGTTTGTTAATGCCTCCTCATACGATGCCACTGGACCCCACCTCAGTCTCTCTGCATGGGTCCTCGCAAATCGAGCCTGCCGCTGTGGCCTACCCTGTACTCTACCAAACTGCCTCTGTACTCTGCTGACAATCTGACGCTCTAGTATGTACCACATCTTGCCAATGAGTCACCAAGTCTGGAAACAGTTCGGTAGCTTGTCATCCTCATCCTCCCATACCTCACAATCTAGGTATGGGCGCCAGATAACTGCATCTACATTATCTAGTGCATGTCTCCAATACTCAAGATTTCTTAGCTTGTGCTGGGAAATCACACCTGCATATCCATAGTTGTATGGCTCTCCTCTCTGCCTATGAAAAACACATATCAGTAGCATGATTGCTATGTGCTCCCACAACCAAAACTGCAACAGAGACACACCTGCTGACAAGCTGGCCCCTTTGTGATACACAACCTGGTGCATATCCCTGTACAAGTGTGCAAGCACACACACACACACCCCATGAGTATCGAGTCCCATATCAGTAATCATGCTCTCCATCACCCTCCCCCAGCTAATTGAGAACCCATGTGATCTCCTATTGAGGCATACTATGCCGCCAATCAGTCATGCCACTATCCCCAGGAAGTAGTCATAACAGTCATGTATGTCCTGCCATGAAATCACCTACTCATCCAGCTCTAGGTCGTCAAACACATGTCTGCACTCTATCAGTCCTACATCGCGTTGTGGATCATAGTCTACCAACTCCCCCTGGATGGGAAGGTGCAGAATCCTGTAATCATCCTCTAGAGTGATCGCCATCTCCCCAGTCGGTAGATGGAACATCTCGTCCTCACTGTGGAATCGCTCCACCACCGTAGTCAATAGACTGAGGTTCGCGCGAACCTCAGGCATGAAACAAACATAGTGTAGACCCATAGCACCAAGAGCCTCGCGGTCCATCTCTGTCAACATATACCACTGCAACAATAGAAAAGGGAACTACTCCCGTGACATCAGAATATCGTGAATGTCCTCTTGCAACCAAGCAAAGCATAGCGTCAAGAAAAAACCCATATCCAAGCAAAGGTACTCAAAGCAATCAAACTATCCTATAAATGACTTAACATATCAAATTGATCAAAACAACATATCATCTCTTGACTAGATTCCTGGCAATCTCAGAGATTGCTTATCAATTGATGCATCGATCAAGGTGCCAATTAGGTTAATTTCATTAAGTCAGCTGACTGTCTTAGTACAAAAGCGTCGAACCAGGTAGTCGAATCATATCAGATGCGCCGCTTCACCGTGAATGCATTGTTCCTTGATGTATATGCGTCGTTCTGGGCATATGCGTCGCTTCTTGTGTCAAATGTGCAATTACACGGTATATGCATTGATCCCTGTCCTATATGCGCAGATTTATCATATGCGCCGTAGGTTTATTCAAATGCGTGGTTTCCTAGCATATGCATCATTTCAGGGTGCATCTGTCCTAACTAGTTTTCCCCTAGCATTTATTGCCCTAATAAATGACTTTAAGCAATTTTTATCGAACTACATACCGGTGGTCCTGGCTCAGCTGGCTGATCAAACCGTCGAACTTGCTCAAAATGGTGCTCCTCGCGCGGAATATCCATATCTCTGTCGACTGCTCTAGCTCCTCTACTCTCCTAAGCTCTCAAAGTCAAATCAACTAAGGACAAGTCTACAAATGAATAGGACTTGTGGACCCAGCTCCTATATATAGCAAGTGAACCATAGCTGGCTGTGTGATAACTGTGAATACTTCCCATGCCTGTTTCTACCTGTTTCTCCAAACCGTGTCCTATTTTCTTCAATCTAACCTGCTTTTCACCTTCTTCTTCATGAGATTGTCCATCTCCTACCTTCTGCCTTCTTCCCGTCCAATCTCCCGAGGGGCATCCTGTCGTTAAACTTGTACCACGGGCAAACTGGGGCATGTATCATTGTCAAAAATTCTTATTCTTTGAAACAACGTGATAAAACACATTGCATCAAAGAGAGGCAAAATGTATACACCTAAAAATGACATGACTCTATCTAAATAAATATTTTAAATATTTATTTCATCTTAATATTCCTCTATCAATAAATAAATAAATCAATTTATTTATTTGATTCATTATCCTCCCATTAATTGAATAAATTACATTTTTTTAATTAATTTCATCAATATCAACTTTATTCTTCTAAACAATTAAATAATTTTAATTATTTAATTAAATCATTCATTCTTCCAAATTTAAATAAAATAAAAATTTATTTAAATTAAATCTTAGTCTCCAAAAATAAAATATAATTAAATATTTTATTTATTCTTCTAAATCTTGCACAAACAATTAAATAAATTTATTTATTTAATTTGCTTTCTTATCTTCTAAAAATCTTCCAAATCTTCTAAAAATAAATCTTCCTTGTCACGCAAAAGCAAAAGCTGAGTTAACTAATTTAAAGCAACTTTATTTTTATCAACAAACTCTTAAATTAGAAAAATATATTCTAATTTATGAAATCAAAGCTCATCCTCATCAAGAAAGCAGTTAACTCGACAAAGCATCTTTTTGAATGACACATGTCCTTCTTCTATTCATACATGTTCTCTTGAACATCCTCTACCATTGATCTTCTTATTTCTTCTACACCATTAATCTTCTCTCACACAGCTCTATAAATACCTCTCTATTCGTCAATTTCATATCATGAAGCTTTCAAGTAAAATTACTCTATCGAATCCATAGTGCTCCATTGGCACCCTTGCTCTTGCCTTATTCATTATTCATCTCACATTGTATTTAAATCTCATCTTCAATACAATAAGTATCCGATCCATTTCTCCTTTGTCATCTTGAGGAAACAAAGCAAGGAAGCAAGCTTTCTGAGGGCTACATCCATCACCAAAGATTGATCGAGAATAGGTGAACAATGGAATCCGCTAGGTAACAAAGCGCTATAAATTTGATTCATTTGTTTTAATCTTTGTTACTTGCATATTCCATTGAAGTTATTAGGTTTTTATATTCTTTTAATATTATCCCATTTTACCCGTAACAACATGTTGTTTAGAGGAAGCCAATTGTGCATTCCGAGGAATTCTATGAGAGAGAACTTGATTAAGGAGAAGCATAGTAGGAGATTAGCTAGACACTTTGGTCGAGATAAAACCATTGCTATTGTTGGTGAAAATTATTATTAGCCACAGTTGTAGTAGGATGTGAGAAAATTTGTGCAAAGTTGCAGAGTGTGTCAGATGGCAAAAGGACCAAGTCAGAATACAGGACTATATCAGCCATTACTTGTACCGGAGAAGCCATGGGATGATAGTAGTATGGATTTTGTTCTTGGTTTACCAAGGACACAGAGAGGACATGATTCCACTTTTGTGGTGGTGGATAGATTCTCGAAGAAGGCACATTTTATTCCTTGCAAGAAGACTAATGATGTTATTCATATTGTAGAGTTATTTTTTAGGGAGGTGGTGAGATTACATGGTCTTTCAAAGAGCATAGTTTCAGATCGAGATACCAAGTTTGTTGGTTATTTCTAGAGGACATTGTGGAAGAAGTTGAAAATAGATTTGAAGTTCAGTTCTACACACCATCCACAAACTGATGGACAGACGGAAGTGGTGAATAGGAGTTTGGGTAACCTACTACGATGCTTAGTAGGAGATAAGCCCAAGGGATGGGATTTGATTTCACCACAGGCAGAATTTGCTTACAACAATTCTATGAAAAGGAGTACTGGTAAATCACCATTCCAGATTGTATATGGCAATAGCCCAAGAAATGCTTCTGATTTAAGGAAGCTGAACAAAGGAGAAAAGACAAGTGTTGAAGCTGAAGAATTTGCAGAACATTTGAAGAACTTGCATGAAAAGGTGAAAAAGCACATTAATAAGATGAATATTCAATACAAGGAAAAGGCAGATCAGAAGAGGAGATATAAGGAGTTCAAGGTAGGAGATGAAGTCATGGTTCACTTGAGAAAAGAAAGGTTCCCAATTGGAACATACAATAAGTTAAAAATGAAGAAATTTGGACCGTGTAGAATCCTAAAGAAGCATGATTCAGGAAATGCATATGAGGTAGAGCTACCGAGTGGGATCAATATTTCGCCTTTGTTCAACATTGCTGATTTAACAGAATATCATGAAGGTGGCACAGAGGATGGACCGACACAAGAACAATGAAGTATTCTGGCATCTACTTCAACAGAGGAGATAAAAGAGATATTGGATAGCTGTGTGGGAAGAAGTACTCAAAACAGGCAATATGAAGAATATCTGATGAAATGGAAAGGAAGGCCTGTTAAAGATTCTTCTTGGTTGTCTAAAGCAGAGGTTGACCATTTGGGTTTTCCTCACACAAACATCTGAGACGTGACAGGGTCACTTCTCAAATTACCCTGTGTGTCTGATGCAGGAGCATCCAGTGGTGTAAAGGCAATCTTGCATCACCCAAAAAGAAGTTAATTTAAATTCATTGTAGTTGTTTCTATTTCTTTCCATAATTAGTGTTTCTAGTCCATAATATCCTGGATACTGATGTACGACTTTCAGTTTTTCAAAAACTGCTAAAAATAGTAAACTATCAATTTTGGAAAGTTTACCTACCATTTTAGGAAAGTTTGCATTTGGGCACGGATTGAGGCAAAAATTTGTAGAAATATTCATAACTAAAATACAAGACCTGTGGCGAAGGAATCAAGCAAAGATCATTTGTGAGTTGAAAGATATTAAAGTTTTTGATTTCTGAAAAGCCCCTGAAAATTTTTGAAACAAGATACGAGGCACTAAAACATCCCATAACATCCCAAAAAGTTTATGGAAATCCACTTATGGATTTCTAGCATAATAGATCACATCGCGATCTTTTCGACGCTTAAAATGGTTCGTCAATCGGACACCCAGATCAAAAGTTATGCTTCCTGAAAGTTGACCTACTTTTGGAGGGAGTTGCAAATTTCAAAATTTAGCTGGAGGCTGCCAAAAAGTGCTATTTATGACTATTTTGGAAACCCTGGGCAGTAGGAGAGTAAAGGGGGAAAAGTGTAGAGTCAAGAATAAGTGGGAAAATAGAAATCCTAGCTGATATGGGGTTTACAAAAGGCAGATGATTCCAGAGTATGGAGATAGGAAGTTGTAATGTGATGCAGCCTGTAGAGGATTCATCCTCTTATTGTATTTGAGCTTCTATAATGTAATGTTTCGCCCATATCAATAAAAGGTCATTCTATTTTCTGTGTATAATTTCTTTTGTTGTATGTTTTGTGATTTACCCCCTTCATCAAATGGTATCAGAGCAAGGGTTCCTGAGTGTGTAGACAAATCGTCGACCATGAGGCAGTTTGCACCAAGACCTGAGGTTGTGGGTTTGCTGTGGAGATCAAGATGCCTCCACGAAGAAATTGTATTGGGAGGAATTCTTTGACGGAAGAGGGTTTTAGAGCCTTCCAAAGGTAGATCGATGCATTGCAAGAGGACCTGCGAAGAGGGTTTGATCCGAGAACAAGAGAAGAAAGCGAGGATGAAGCCGAAGAAGAGCTATCCGAGGAAGAACAAGAAGCTGCAGGAGATCCTACAGAAGTTAGGTTGTTGAGGTCCATTTCGAAGATTGGAAAGAGGCCCAGGATCAAAGTTTCTACATATTCTGGAGATTTGAATCCAGAACAGCTTATTGATTGCATCAATGTCATGGAGGAGTATTTCGAGTATGAAGATGTGGAGGACCCAGATCGGGTCAAGTTTGCAAAAACAAAGTTGAAGGGCCATGCCAATATTTGGTGGAAGGAGGTCCAGTTAGAGAGGAACAGAAGAGGAAAAGGAAGGATCACCAGATGGGATCAGATGGTGGAGAAACTGAAGAAGCAATTCATTCCTGTGGACTATGAGATGGAGTTGTTGAAGAAGCTGCAAGGACTAAATCAAGGTAAAAAGTCTGTTAAGGAGTATATGGAAGAGTTTTATAAGATTACTATCAGAACTGGTCATGCAGAGGCCAACAAGGAGAAGGTAGTCGGTTACATTAATGGGTTGAAGCCAAGTATTCAAGAGGAACTGAGCCTGGTCAGAATGACCACCATAGAAGATGCGTATCAGTTTTCCCTGAAGGTGGAAGAGAAGTTGAATAAAAGATTTGACAACAAGCAAAGGGGAAGAGGTCAAGGCGGAAGGACTGGTGGAAGACCTTATGGAGGTCGTAATGAAGATCAAAAGCAAAGTGAAGAAGCTGGCACCAGTCAAAATCAGAGAGGGGATAACACCTACCTCCCTCATGACCAATACAATGGTGAGAAAAGAGGAAGAGGAAGAGGCTAACCTGGGCAAGGACCCAGAAGAGGAGGATTCAAAGGAACCTGTTTCCAATGTGGAGAAGAAGCGCATCGAGCATGCGAGTGTCCACAACATTAAGGAAGGACAAATAGAAGACCTGAAGATAATGCACGAGTTGCACATGTAGATGAAGATGCAGAATTTGAGCATTTTGAAGATGTTGAAAGGGGAGAAACCCTAGTTGTCAGAAGAACTTTGTTGAATGAGGAGAAAGAAACAAATCAGACAAAGAGTTTATTCCGCACAAGGTGCAAATGTGAAGGTAAGTGTTGTGATATTATTATTGATAGTGGAAGCACTAAAAATCTTGTTTCAGAGGAGATGGTTGACAAGTTGAAGTTGACAAGAAGGAAGCATCCACATCCATATCAGATTGCATGGTTATAGAAGGACCACAGAGCTTTGGTCAATGAGTAGTGTTTAGTGAAGTTCAAGATTGGGGACTACCATGATGAGGTGCTGTGTGATATCATACCGATGGATGCATGTCATATGTTGTTGGGGAGGCCGTGGCAGTATGATAGGAGCACTGTCCATGATGGTCGTGCAAACACATATTCCCTAAAAAAGGATGGAGTTCGTCATAAGTTGAAGCCCTTGAAGGAACTAGAAGAAAAGGTATGTAGTACTACCAGAATTTACTTGGTAGATGGTAGAAAATTTTTGGAGGGTATGAAGCATGAGCATCATTGCTTTGCATTGATTCCTAAGATTAGTCAAGAGAAATGTGAAGATGTACTTGCAAAAGTTTCAGATATGTTGGAAGAATTTTAGGACATTATCTCTGATAATGTACCAGAAGGTTTACCACCAGTGAGGAAGATAAATCATCAAATGGATTTGATACCAGGAGCCAGTTTGTCGAATAGGGAATCCCATAGAATGACTCCAGCCGAGAGTGAAGAGTTGAACAGACAAGTTCAAGAGTTGTTGAGGAAGGGATTGATAAGAGAGAGCCTAAGTCCCTGTGCGGTACCTGCAGTACTAGCACCAAATAAAGATGGAGAGTGGAGAATGTGTACAGACTCTCGAGCCATCAATAAGATCACGATCAAGTATAGATTTCCATTGCCCAGAATGGATGACATAATGGACTATTTGAGTGGAGCCAAGTACTTCACGAAGATTGACCTGAAGAGTGGGTATCACCAGATCCGTATCAGAGAAGGAGATGAGTGGAAGACAGCCTTCAAAACTGAAAGGAAGCTAGGTGTGCGGAAAATGCTTCCTACACTAATCTAATGAGGAGAGGGCTATGCAAATTCAACTTTATCCTAACTATTATAGCAATGTTAAAACATTAACATGAGATATTACAACAAAACACAAGAACTAGAAAGAAGACAGAAGAGAGAGACAAGATATACGTGGGGAAAACCCTTATGGGTGAAAAACCCCACTCCAAAACATAGCTCAAATGTTTTACAGTAAACAATAACATATTACAATACAGTTTCAAAGCCAATGCTCTTTCAGGAGTCTTCAAATGTCGAATCTGGAGATATTTCGGCAGCATAACAATACTTGTACCAAAGTTATCTATCTCCCATCCAAGCACCTATTTTTATAGAGTTTAAAAGGCAAATATAGAACCTTCTAGAGATGGGCGTCCATCTTGGACTCATGCCCCAAAACCCATACCTAAGGACACTTGTCCAACATCCCATCCCGAAGTGGGCACCTAGTCCCAAGATAGGTTACGATAGATGCTCTTACGCACCTTATAGCTGTCACAGAATCTGTCATACACTGGCTAAAAATATCATATTCCTCTTACATGTCATAACCTCCCTTGACCGCCTAAAGATGCCTTTCTCTCGTGCATAGATACTCACCGACATTTGTCATTAATTAAAAATCGTTGGAGGTTTCGGGGGCGTTGCCCCCGAGCCCCCACGAGGACGTTGCCCCTCGACCCCGCCCTGTACCGCGATAGGGAGCGCGCCAGGGGTGCTGCCCCTGGACCTTGCAAGGGGCTACACCCCTTAACCCCGTCTTGGGGGCGCTGCCCCCAAACCCCATTAATTATTCAAGGGGGAAACCGCAACTGCCAAAGTCACCAAAATTTATCCTCCTGCATATACACAAGGTACTGACTATGCCAACTCAACATGGGATAAATAAATACAATATTAGGAATTTGCAAAGGTTGAGACACCTTAATTCCCAACAAAAACCAAAGAAGGTTTGTATGAGTGGTTAGTCATGCCATTTGGGCTAACCAATGCACCGAGCACATTCATGCGGCTCATGAACGAGGTATTGAAAGAATTTTTGTGAAGTTTTGTTATTGTTTATTTGGATGATATTTTAATTTTCAGTAAGACTTGGGATGAGCACCTGATGCATATCAAAAGAGTTTTAGAGAAGCTGAGGGAGGAGAAGTTGCTAATTAATCTAAAGAAATGTAGTTTTGCAAAGGAGTTGGTATACCTAGGATTTGTTGTCTCTGAGGAAGGTCTTAAGATGGACCCAGAGAAGGTGAGAGCTATCCTTGAATGGCCTACACCAAGGAGTGCCACAGAGGTAAGATCTTTTCATGGTTTGGCAAGTTTTTTACATAAAGTTTATTAGGAATTTTAGTAGCATTTGTGCACCCCTAACTGAGATAATGAGAGGGGATAGAAAAGAGTTTAAATGGACTAAAGGAGCAAACAAAAGTTTTGACACATTGAAGTAGAAAGTTACAGAGCAACCTGTTTTGGCACTTCCAGATTTCAATAAGGTATTTCATGTAGATTGTGATGCTAGTGGTAGTGCTATAGGAGATGTTTTGAGTCAAGAAGGTAAGCCCATTGCCTATTTTAGTGAGAAGCTTAATGATGCCAAGAAAAAGTATTCTGTTTATGATCAGGAATTTTATGCAATATTTCAGGCTTTGAAGAAATGGAGACATTATTTGTTGCCAAAAGAGTTTCTTTTATATACTGATCATCAAGCCTTACAGTATCTTAATATTCAAGAAAAGTTGAACCAAAGAAATTTAAAATGGGTTGAGTTTTTGCAGAGCTATAATTTGGTATTGAAGCACAGGAGTGGGAAGTCCAATAGAGTTGCAAATGCCTTGAGCAGAAGGAAAAATTTGTTGACAGAAATGAAGATAGAGGTTGTTGGGTTCGATGAGCTCAAGAGTTTGTATCTAGAAGATCCAGATTTTGCAGAGGCTTGGAAAGCTTGTTTGGAACCTATTACTTTGGACAAGACAAGATGGTTGGATTTCATAACCAAGATGGCATGTTCTTTAGACGAAGCCAATTGTGCATTCCAAGGAATTCAATGAGAGATAACCTGATTAAAGAGAAGCATAGTGGGGGATTAGCTGGACACTTTAGTTGAGATAAGACCATTTCTATTGTTGGTGAAAATTATTATTGGCCACAGTTGCAGCAGGATTGAGGAAATTTGTGCAAAGTTGCAGAGTGTGTCAGATGGCAAAAGGAACAAGTCAAAATACAAGGCTATACCAGCCATTACCTATATCAGAGAATCCATGGGATGATATTAGTATGGATTTTGTTCTTGGTTTACCAAGGACACAGAGAGAACATGATTCCATTTTTGTGGTGGTGGACAGATTTTTGAAGATGGCACATTTTATTCCTTGCAAGAAGACTAATGATGTTGTTCATATTGCAGAGTTATTTTTCAAGGAGGTGGTGAGATTACATGGTCTTCCAAAGAGCATAGTTTCAGATCGAGATACCAAGTTTGCTAGTTATTTCTGGAGGACATTATGGAAGAAGTTGAAAAAAAATTTGAAGTTCAGCTCTGTACACCATCCACAGACTGATGGATAGATGGAAGAGGTGAATAGGAGTTTGGGTAACCTGCTACGATGCTTAGTAGGAGATAAGCCCAAGGAATGGGATTTGATTTTACCACAGGTAGAATTTGCTTACAATAATTCTGTCAATAGGAGTACTGGTAAATCACCATTCCAGATTGTATATGGCAATAGCCCAAGAAATGTTTCTGAGTTAAGGAAGCTGGGCAAAGGAGAAAAGACAAGTGCTGAAGCTGAAGATTTTGCAGAACATCTAAAGAACTTACATGAAGAGGTGAAAAAGCACATTAATAAGATGAATATTCAGTACAAGGCAAAGGCAGATCAGAAAAGGAGATATAAGGAGTTCCAAGTAGGAGATGAAGTCATGGTTCACTTGAGAAAAGAAAGGTTCCCAATTGGAACATACAATAAGTTAAAAATGAAGAAATTTGGACCATGCAGAATCCTAAAGAAGCATGATTCAGGAAATGCATATGAGGTAGAGCTACCGAGTGGGATCAATATTTCCCATGTGTTCAATATTGTTGATTTAATAGAATATCATGAAGGTGGCACAGAAGATGGACCGACACAAGAACAGTGGAGTATTCCGGCATCTACTTCAACGGAAGAGATAGAAGAGATATTGGATAGCCGTGTGGGAAGAAGTACTTAGAACGGGCAATATGAAGAATATCTGGTGAAATGGAAATGAAGGCATGTTGAAGATTCTTCTTGGTTGTCTAAGACAGAGGTTGACCATTTAGGTTTTGTTCACACAAACATTTGAGACGTGACAGGGTCACTTCTCAAATTACCCTGGGTGTCTGATGCAGGAGCATCCAGTGGTGTAAGGGCAATCTTGCATCACCCAAAAAGAATTTAATTCAAAATCATTATAGTTGTTTCCATTTCTTTCCATAATTAGTGTTTCTAGTTCCATAATATCCTGGATAATGATGTAGGATTTTCAATTTTTCCAAAACTGCTAAAAATAGCAAACTGTCAGTTTTGGAAAGTTTACCTGCCATTTTAGGAAAATTTGCATTTGGGCACGTATTGGGGCAGAAAGTACAGAAATATTCATAACTGAAATATAATACCTTTCGTGAAGGAATCATGTAAAGATCATTTGTGAACTGAAAGATATTAAAGTTTTTGTTTTCTGAAAAGCCCCTGAAATTTTTTGAAACGAAATATGAGGCACTAAAACATCCCATAGCATCCCAAAAAGTTGATGAAAATCTATTTACAGATTTTCGGTGTGATAGTTCACATCACGATCTTTCTGGCGCTTAAAACGATTCATCAATTGGACACCCGGATCAAAAGTTATGCTTCCTGTAAGTTGACCTACTTTTGGAGGGAGTTGCAAATTTCAAAATTTAGCTGGAGGTTGCCAAAAAGTGCTATTTATGACTATTTTGGAAACCCTGGGCAGTAGGAGAGCAAAGGGGGAAAAGTGTAGAGTCAAGAATAGGTGGGAAAATAGAAACCCTAGCTAATTTAGGGTTTACAGAAGGCAGATGATTCCAGAGTCTGGAGATAGGAAGTTGTAATGTGATGCAGCCTGTAGATGATTCATCCTCTGATTGTATTTGAGCTTCTGTAATGTGATGTTTAGCCCATATCAATAAAAGATCATTCTATTTTTTGTGTGCAATTTTTGTTGTTGTATGTTTTGTGATTTACCCCCTTCATCACAATTTGTGAGTACAGAGCTTTACTATGTAAATAAATAAACACCAATTGCATGGACTACATTTTCTTATCTTAAAGAACCATTTGAGATGTCAAAATATGGGCCTTATTGAGTTGGATACATTTGAAAGTTAAAATGTAGTATATAATATTTTTTATTAATTTAAACCATTTTTCATCAAACATTTTATGTAGATCATAGCTACTCAATATAGAGGGAATTTCATTAGGTTTGGTTAACAGTATCTTACATATTATGAAGTTTTGTGATTGAACTAACATAAATCACTCCCAATTCAAATTTTTCTAGCTATTGTCCTTGATAGTAATTAAAATGGAGAATTAATCAAACTAATTATTATGAAGTTTCATGATTGAACTGACATAAATAACCCCTAATTCAAAGTTTTCTAACTATTGTCCTTGATAGTCATTAAAATGGAGCAATAATCAAGCTAATTATTTTATATGCTTCTAAATTATTTTTTGATCCATATCACATAATAGGCGCTCCCAAGTTGTAGGTCCTTTCCTATTCTTAGCTAATCTTTTAGTTCTTTATGTTTTTAAATCAACAATGACAAATACAAGAAATCGGCTCAATTATCACACTTACTTGGTTTCAAATTATTTAACACATCCATGCTACATGCTTGCCCTGTTGGGTTGAGTAGATGGAATAGTTGGTACCACTTTGGTTGTGATATTAGTGAGGACATTATTAAGGGAACTGATATATCATGGCTTTTGTTTTTATTGCTTATTTTTCTTGTTTGACATCCACTCTAACATATTTTACTATTTCTCTTTACATTTGTACATACTACTATTGTTGAGTTTGTAAATGTGTGTCCCTAAATAGTGGGTTTTATGTGCTTCTTACAATGTGGTAATAATGGGTTTTTTACAAGAAAATTGTGATAATAGCACAAGTTTTGTGCTTTTTGAAGATTGCAAAGGGTACATTCATATTGTTTTGTGTTATGAGTTTCTAGAACTCCAATCAATGGCAACTCTCAAATCACATTGAGAATTAGAGTTCTCTATATAACTTCCACTTAACACTTCAATTGTGCCAGGACTAGTAGAGACACTAATTTTTGCCAGAGTTCCAAGTTCAAATAGGGTAAGAAGTCCAAAGAATTAATGATTTTTTATTGTCAATTTATCATTTATATTTGTAAATTAATGCTTTTTTATTATCAATTTATCATTTATATTTGTGAAATCATTCTCTTAAGGAATGCAATTGAATTCTTGAGCTATTTTTGGTGACATAATGTGCATACTAACAATGAGATAGAGGTAATCAATAGTAGATGAATTTATACTTGATTGGTTTTTCTTGTACATAATTTTTAATTTTTGGTAGATAATTATCCTTGAAAGCTAGTTATTATGTTAAATCAGATGATATACATGGAGGCCACTTATTTTAGGGAAAATTGTTGTTCTATCAAAAAAAATTCCTACTAATTGCAAACATGCTTTGTTATATTTTTGAAAATGCATTTAATTTCTTCACAATGTAGAGTAGGATGTTTAGGGGTTGTGACAATTTTGAATATCTTCTAAATTTTCAATGCACATGTTGGTGCAAGACTAAATCTAGGGGTCTTATTAGACAATTGAATTAAGTAGCAAACACAAACAATAACACAAACACCACGTCACCACAAAAATGAATCTATTATTATCAACAACAAAGTGATTACAGGAGTACAAAATGTATTACACAATCATCAAATACATCAATCCTTGTTTTACAACTTCTCCAATGTCTCTTTCTCCAAGAGATCGAACCAGGAAAATCTAACTGAATTAATCGACCATCGAACCATCAATCTGGGTCAAGAAAATGTATTTATAGAACTCAACTCAAACAGTTTAACTGTTCCAATTCGTTATACAACCACACACAAATGTTAGAATAGAACAACCACCATCATCACCTTTCATAAACATATTCTAATCGCCATGTTTATTCACTAGCTTAAACATATATTCAAGTTCTAGGCATTATCAACAAAATACCCGTTCCGCGAACCATGGAGTCTTATATCGTTTCATTGCTTCTGTTAGAAAAAACAAACTTTCAAAACTTCTATATCATCAATGAATATTTGGTTTGTCGAACCCCAATTATAAATGCCTATCGACAAAAGTTTGTTTTTCCAAACTTATCAGAGAATTGACCCATTCGCGAATCATTCCTTTGAATGCTTTGTTGGCAAAATACATTTCCACGAACTTGAGTGTATTCCTTTGTTATTGGCAAAATGACGATTTCTTGAACCATTTATACCATCCCTTTACTCTTAATGCCTTTTATTGGTAGAAGCTAGTTTTCTCGAACCCGGTCGGTAAATCGGCAATTCTTGGAAATCCCGAACTAGTTAGAGTGTATGAAGATTTTCTAACTAAAGTGATCCATTCATATCGACAAAATTTAACTTTTTGAAACTTGGAAGGGGTCAACAGTTGACTTCAACATTATTGGCAATTTTGGGAAAACAAGAACTCCACTCTTACGCCTTTGACACTCACTTTTCTTTATCAGTGAAAATACAACTTCACAAACCTGTGTCGACATATTGGAAAATGTTGAAACCCATGAACTAGTTAGAAAGTATAATAGTTTGCCGACTAAGCAACCTAAGTGGCTATTTTTGAAACCCGTGAACTAAAGTCTTCTTTTATCAGCCATGTCACTTCTCTATGAACCAATGAAATGTTGACTCCATCTCGGTAAAGGCTTGTCGGCGAAATGAAGCATAGATGAACTTGCGAGTTTGAAAATATGAGACTTTGCTGATAGAGTTCTAAAACTTGAAACTTCGCCGATAATAAACTTTGTATATAGGCATGTTGGCAAAGTCGCCCATCGGTGAATTGAGTCGTCGATGAACTGATCAATTTGTGAACTTAGGATTTTTCTGACTGGCTATAACTTAGCCAAATTTTGTCCAATCTGCACCAAAATTGAATCGGAGATATCCATTTGGGTCTTCTAAAAGATGATGTCTTGAAAATGCCCAAATAAAGCTAATTGCTAAATTGCTCCTAAAATACAAAATTTAACTAGCAAAGAAACAAATCCAAAAACAACTTAGGAAATAAAATATTTATATTTTTGGTGACACAAGATTGCCAGTGAACTCAGATGCTCCTGCATCAGACATGTCAGGTAAGAGAAATGTTTCTTGATGTTGCAACTCAAGAGCATTTTGGTAAGTCTGGAATAGAAATCCCATACTTATCCAATTCAAAAGCTTGCATCCAAGAGGCTTCATCAACTGGTTTACCCTTCCACTAGACAAGACACTCCATGTACTCTTTGCCTCTTGCTCCTTTAGCCACACGAGAATCAATCACTTGATCAACCTGTTCAAACTATTTTTCAGGCAACTAATCAATCCATTCACATTTATCTTAAACATCCAAACTGAATTTTGCTTGTGCATGTGACTCCCCTTCATAATAGTGATACAAATCTACCACATTGAAAATGGGTGAAATATCTACACCTGGTGGAAGTTCTATTTCAGAAGCATTGGATGAAAACTTGCGCAAGATCCAATCTTCTTCCATTTGAGTTTATTGTATGTTCCCTATGAGAACCTCTCCTTTCGCAAGTGTGCCAAAACCAAATCTCCAACTTGAAACCCTTGTCCTCCCCTAGGAATTTATCATCACACTCCTTGTATTTGGCAATACTTTTCTCCAAATCTTTCTTCACCTATTTATGCAAATCATGGATATATTCTGCAAAATCTTCAGCTACAACACTCTTATGAGCCAAATCAACATTATCTCGCAATTCATTTACCCCCCTTGGACTATAACCATACACAATGTGAAAAGTACTTTTCCCTACACTCCTATTGATTGAATTATTATAGGCAAATTTTGCCTGAGCCAAAACCAAGTCCCACTAGTTAGGATTATTTCCCACCAAACATCTCAATAAATTTCCTAGACTTCTATTTACAACCTCAGTTTGACCATCACTCTGAGGATGGTACGCTGAACTGAAACCCAACCATGTACCCATTTTCTTCCACAAGGTACACCAAAAATGACCAACAAATTTTACATCCCGATATGAAACTATGCTCTTAGGAAAACCATGTAATCTAACTACCTCCTTGAAAAATAACGTAGAAATGTGGGAAGCATCATTACTCTTCTAACATAGAATAAAATGAACCATTTTAGAAAATCTATCAACAACAACAAAGATAGAATTGTTACCTCACTGTGTGCGAGGCAATCCCAAAACAAAATCCATACTGATATGTTCCCACAATCTTTTTGGTATAGGTAATGGTTGATATAACCAGTGTTTTGCCTAACTGCAACCATACCAAGCCAAAAATAACCTTCACTCAATAGTGCCAATGTTTTGTCAACACCAAAGTGTCCACCTAAACCACCATTATGCTTCTCTCTCATCAAATTATCCCTCATTGACCTTTGAGCTATACATAACTTCTGCCCTTTGAACAAAAAACCTTCCTGAATAAAGTATTCCAACCAGGGTGTTGTATCCTTCTCTACTAGATTCATACAAGCAACCCATGCTTCCTTGAAATCAACATCATCCTTATACATTTCTCCCATAGAATCAAAACCAACTACACTCACCCACATTTCATTCAACAACATACATCTCCTACTTAATGCATCAGGTACCCTATTAGATTGTTCACTTCTATGTTTCAAAACAAAAGATTAACTCTATAAAAATTCAACCCATTTTATGTGTTTTTGATTCAACTTACCTTGGCTATTAATGAACTACAAAGCCTGATGATCAGCATACAATACAAATTCCTTCAGTAGCAAATAATGTCTCCACTTCTTGAGTGCCTGTACAATTGCATAGAATTCTTGATCATACACAAAATATTTCTTCTTTACTTCAATCAACTTCTCACTAAAGTATGCAATTTATTTTCCCTCTTGACTAAGAACACCTCTAATCATTGTCCCACTTGCATCACAATCTACTTGAAAAACTTTCCCAAAATCAAGAAGTGCCAAAATTGGTTGTTCAGTTACTTTACTCTTCAAAATTGTAAAACTCTTCTCAGCTGTTGTTGTCCACACAAACTCCTTCCTATTACCCTTCATTGTCTCAATAATAGGTGCACAAATCCCACTGAAGTTTTGAATGAACTTCCTATAGAAGCTCGCCAAGCCATGAAAACTTATCACTTCAAACATACTACGAGGCGAAGGCCAATCCACAATTGTCTTGACCTTCTCTGGATCCATCTTCAAACCATCACCAGAAACTACAAATCCTAAATAAACGAATTCCTTTTTCATGAAACTACACTTCTTCAAATTGACTAACAATTTCTCTTCTCTCAACCTCTGCAATACTGTCCTAACATGCAGCAAATGTTCTTCCTTTGTCATACTAAAAATCAAAATATCATCAAGATATACAATAATAAACTTACCAAGAAATGGCTTCAACACTTCATTCATAATCTCATGAAAGTGTTGGAAGCATTCGTCAACCCAAAAGGCATCACCAACCACTCATACAATCCATCTTTTGTCTTGAAGGTTGTCTTTCATTCGTCCCCTTCTCTAATTCTAATTTGATGATACCCACTCTTCAAATCAATCTTCATGAAATATTTTTCTCCACTTAGGCAATCCATCATATCATCCATCCATGGCAATGAGAATTATATTTGATCATGATTTTGTTAATGGCCCTCGAATATGTCCACATTCGCCATTCTCCATCTTTCTTTGGTGTCAACACTGTTGGTACTGCACATGGATTGAGACTTTCTCTTATCAGCCCCTTATCCAACAATTCCTGAACTTACCTATTTATCTCCTCATTATCCATAGGCGTCATCCTATACGGTGCCTTGTTTGGTAAACTTGCACCAAGTATCAAATCCATATAGTGACTAATATGTCTCACAGGTGGCAATCCATCTGATAACTCATTCATCATTATATCTGAGTATTCTTCCAACATCTCTTGAATTTCTATGGGTGGCTCTTCTTGTTTTTCTACTTTCATCAACACTTCAGGTTTCAGAATAAAAGCATAACACGACCCTCCTTTCTTCAATTCTTTCAATAATTTCTTCCCAGAAATTAAACAAACTCTAGGATTACTTCCTACTTCATCTCCCTTCTCCTTCATAGGATTCAAAGTATACTCTTTCCCATCCTTCTTTATCCTATACGTATTTGTTCTCCCATCATGAACAACTTGTCTATCAAACTACCATGGTCTACCCAACAAAATATGGCATGCATCCATCAGCATTATATCACACAAAATTTCATCCTTATAACTACCAATTTGAAAGTTAATTAGGCATTGTTCACTTACCACCAATTGATGATCTTTCTGCAACCAAGAAACTTTGTAAGGATTGGGATGCTTCAACCACTTCAACTTTAGTTTGTTAACCATTTCTTTAGACACAATATTGTATGTGCTACCACTGTCTACTATCACTTTACAACACTTACCACCAAACTTACATTTGGTTTGAAACAAGTTTCTCCTGTGAATAGGTTCATAATTCTCCTTCTCTGGGTTCAACAAAATCCTTCTCAACATCAAGGATTCTCCATCCTCAAGATCTTCTCCACACTTTGGTAAAGTGACACTTTCACATTCTGCTTGTACCACATTCACTCTTGCTTGTTTTCCTTTTCCAGTACTCTGCTAGATCTTAGGGCACTCAAACACCCGATGTCTAATTTCTCCACATTGAAAACAAGTACCACTTCAAATCCTCTTCCGTTGCCTCTGCCAAAAGATCCTCTGCCTATGAAATAATCACCTCTTCCTCTTGAGGAATCTCCACTTCCTTTGCTTTCCTGGGTATTAGTTTGTGATGAACTGGCCTCTCCTTGCTTATTTTGGTATCCTCTTCCACCAGTAGACTGGCCTCTTCCATGTGAAAATTTACCCCTACCTCTGGAATTATTTTTCTTTCTAGCAAGTTTATCTTCGGCCTTTAGGGCATATTGGTAGGCTTATTCAACACTAGTGATTCACACCATACTTAATTCATCTTGAATGGAGTAGTGAAATCCATTGATATATCTATAAACCTTTCAGCATCATTATCAACATGACCAGCCTGAATATTCAATCTATAAAACTCCTCAGTGTATTCTTGTACACTCTTCTCCTTCTGCTTCAAATTCTACAATTTCTTGAACAAACTAAGTTGATAATCTATAGGCAAAAACTTGGCCTTCATTTTGGTTACCATTCTCTCCTAGGTTTGAATTTTCTCCTTTCCTTTTCTTTGTCGTTCTGTCTGGACATGTTCCCACCATAAGGAAGCATGACCTTTAACCTTGTGTAGGCAAACTTCACTTTCTTAGGGTCTTCAATTGATTCAAAATCAAAATATGTGTCCACCTCCAGTATCCAGTTGATTAATTATTTTGGATTTAAACTACCATTATAAATAGGAGGATCTAAACGAGGCTTACTATTGATTCTGGACATTGCCTTCAAAAATTGCCTTTCTGGTTCGTCTCCTTCATTTACATCATCTTCTCTCACTTCAACTTATTTTTCATCCCCACTAACATCTTCAACATGTACTCCTCTACTTTGCGCCATCTCGATAGCATCTAACTGTGTAGTTATTCCTCTCAAAATTTCTGCAATCACCATATCTCCTCGTGCCCTCTTCTACCATGTCCTCTCTGTGCCATGTCTTCTTCAGATTCTCCGTAGTTACAGCTCTACACTCACTCTCCTTTACCCACAACAAAAATATTAGAATCTCTTCTTTGACATGTCCACGGTCTCCTCAGGAAACTGGCTTTGACACCACTTGGTGCAACACTAATTTCAAGGGTCTTATTAGACTACTAAATTAAGCAGCAAACACAAACAATAACACCAACACCAGGCCACCACAAAAATGAATCTATTATTATCAGCAACAAAGTGATTACAGGAGTACAAAATGTATTACATAGTCATCAAATACATCAATCCTTGTTTTACAACTTCTCCAATGTCTCTTTCTCCAAGAGATCAAACTAGGAAAATCTAACTAAATCAATCCACCATCGAACCATCAATCTGGGCTAAGAAAATGTATTTATATAGAACTCGGATCAGATATTTTAACCACTCTGATTTGTTATACAACTGTACACAACTATTAGAACAAAACAATCGCCATCATCACCTTTCATAAACATATTCCGATCGCCATGTTTATTCATCAGCTTAAACATATATTCAATTTCTAGGCATTATCAACAAAATACCCATTCCACAAACCATGGAGTCTTATATCATTTCATTGCTTCTATTAGAAAAAACAAACCTTTCAAAACTTTTATATCATCGGCAAATGTTTGGTTTGTCGAACCCCAATTATAAATGCCTATTGGCAAAAGTTTGTTTTTCTAAACTTATCAGAGAATTGACCCATTCATGAATCATTCCTTTGAATGCCTTGATGGAAAAATACATTTCCACGAACTTGAGTGTATTCCTTTGTTATCAGCAAAATGACAATTTCTCAAACCATCTGTACCATCCCTTTACTCTTAATGTCTTTTCTCGATAGAACTAGTTTTCTTGAACCCAGTCAGTAAATCAACAATTCTTGGAAATCCCAAACTAGTTAGAGTGTATGAATATTTTCTGACTAAATCAATCCATTCATATCGGCAAAATTTAACTTTTTGAAACTTGGAAATGGGTCAACCGTTGACTTCAACATTATTGACAATTTTGGGAAACACAAACTCCACTCTTAAGCCTTTGACACTCGATTTTCTCTATTGGTGAAAATGCAACTTCACAAACCTATGTCGACATATTGCAAAATGTTGAAACTCACGAACTAGTAAGAAAGTATAATAGTTTGCCGACTAAGCAACCTAAGCAGCTATTTTTGAAACCTATGAACTAAAGTGTCATTTTATCAACCATGTCACTTCTCTATGAACCAATGATATGTTGACTCCATCTTGGTAAAGGCTTGTCGGTGAAATGAAGCATCAGTGAACTTGCGAGTTAAAAAATCTGAGACTTTACCAATAGAGTTCTAAAACTTGAAACTTCGCTGATAATAAAATTTGTATATAGACCTGTTGGTGAAGTCGCCCATCAATGAACTGATTAGTTCACAAACTCAGGACTTTTTTTACTGGTTATAACTTAGCCAAATTTTGTCCAATCTGCACCAAAATTGAACTAGAGATACCCATTCAAGGGTCTTCTACAAGATGATGTCTTGTAAATGCCCAAATAAAGCCAAATTGCTCCTAAAACACAAAACTCAATTAGCAAAGAAATAAATCCAAAAACAACTTAGGAAATATTTTTTTTTTGGTGACACAAGATTGCCAGTGAACCTGGATGCTCCTGCATCACATGTGATTCTCATTATCAAGAACAAAAAATTGCAATGATGCAATATGAAATTTGTAAATTATAATAAAATGGAGGAATACTATAAATTGTATGTTTTTCTATGGTTAATGGGAATTTGTTTCATTATATCTCAATTTATCACATTTTTTCTCATTATGTTTAGATAATAGGAACGTGAACTTGACTCCCAAATATTTCATTATATAGCATGCTTCTTTTGCTTCCATTCCAAAGTGATCTAATTGGTTTTAAAATTATCTTTAATCATAATGATGTAATGGATTGCTTGTAGTATTTTACTACATTTATATAAAGATCATTGAGGGTATTTTAGTTGAAAAAACTACACAGTTTAGGAATCCTCGAAACAAATTTTGCAAGTTGAACAACACAACGTGTTTTTCAACCTGCAAATTTTTTATAAACAATATTTAATTATACATTTTAAGAATCCTAAATTTTTAAACACAATAAAGTTTAGAATCAACTATACAAAGGTAAAAAAATCAAATCTAGAAGAAATTGATTAAAAAGGTAAACAAATTTGAAACACAACTTAGGAACTATAAACTAAACTTGTGCAAGTTGAAATACACAATCCTATATTTTCCTTCACCAACATTCAACTAAATGATATTCGCTTTTGTGATTTATGAGTCTTAAAATTTTAAAATTAAAAAAAAAAAATTATGAATCAAGTACTTGAAGGTAAGAAATTTAAAAGACAACTTACGAATCATAAACTAAACTTATGTAGGTTTAAATACACATTGTATTTTTTAACTTACATTTTTATTCACCAACAATCGACTAAAGAATCTTTCTTTTTGCAATTTAGAGGGCTAACATTTGAAACAAAACAACTAATGGATAAACTAAATAGGTAAATAATTCAAAATACAACTTTGGATCTTATTGATAACAAAGAAGAAAGAAAAGCAAAGGGAGTTTGTGATCATTTATGAAGAGCTATTAGGAAAGGAGTTCTTTAAGATTCAATTATCAAGAGACATGGGTAGAGATAGAAAATTAGTGGAATAGAAGGAATGTGGCAAAAGTGCTAGAGTGGTTGAGAGAAAGAAACCTATGAACCCAAAAACAAAAGGAGGACAAAATAAAAGTGGAGACTCCCCTAATAACAATGACAAAACTGAGGCACCCTATCACCCAGAATATGGACCATAACTAGATTAATCTGCCAATTTTTAGCAAAGATACCAAAGAGGATTTTAATTTCATTTTTATCCTACAGTTTTCATGGTGAATTAATGGGAAAAAATCCAATCAAACCAAGCTCCATGACTTCTTTGGAACCCTTAGGGATGAGGCTTTGAAATTGTATATGAAAAAATTCCCAAGCCATGATAAGGAATGGTCTAAAGTGAATGATGATTTTCTCTGTAATTTTGAATCTCTGGAAGCTCCCTCAGAGAGTGTAAGTAAGATGTAGGAGATGATTTAAAAAAGGATAAATAATTAAAGAATTTAATTAGGGTTTAAATTAGTAGTGTGAAAGATGGAGGAACCACTTACAAAGAAGCAAAGGGTTGAATGGTTTATTTCTATATTATTGCCTAAACTAAGAGGCTTGTTGGATGGATGAGTTCTCAATGGATATTCAGATGTAGTGGAATTGGCATGTAGGATAGAGGCACAATCATGGAGAAGAAAAAATAGGATTTGGAGAACCAAGAAATAGAAAGGCTAAAGCTAAAACTTGAACAATTAAAAATCAAGCAAGGAATATTATCCAAAGAAGAGAGCCATCGAGAACATTCACCTGTCCTAAGAAAGAAGATTTGGTGCACATACTATTCAAATGAAGGACATTTAATAAATAAGTGCCCAGTAATGAAAGGATAAAAAAGAGCTATGACACTAAGAGTGGCACCGACACCCCAAAGGTTAAAAAGTGTATATTGTAGAATTTTTGAAGAGTGGGATGACCATGAAATAGATGATTTCCCATCCCTTCTATTCTAGTTAAGAGAGGAAGATGAAAATGATCCTTGGTGGAATCACCATTGTGAAGATAAGGAGCCTATGTACAAGGGGATGGTGAGATCCAAAGGGTTGGTGGAGAAAGCATTTTAAATGCAGGACCATGGTTACAAGCAACTACAATGGAGAAACCAACATAATATCAACATAGTACAAAATGTGGCATCACAAATCTTAGATAAATGACCACCTATCATTTATCCTAAAAATTATAATCATGGATACAATAATGATAATAGAGGACACGGTAAAGGCCAAGGCTGACGACAAAGGAGAAGAGAATAAGTAACTTGTTATAAATGCAATGAAATGGGCCATTACACAAACAAATGTAAGGAAGAAAAGAAGAAAACATGTGGATTCTAACATGACCCCAACCGTGATTCTTTGAATTGTCCAAGGGTGGAGTAGTATTATAAAAATGCATCAATGCCAACAAGGAGTGAGGAAATGTTTGGATCAAATGCAACAAGAGGAGCCAAAGTCATGTTGAGAATTCCAAAACAAAATCCTCAAGGTGCTAGGTAATTCTTAAGGGAAAAAATGGATGAATAAGAGGAAATGGGTCAATCCTCTTTAATAGAGGATGAACAACTAGAGAAAGAGTGTCTAGATCTAGAAAGGAGAAACTAAAAAATAAGGCTCTAGTAGAATATGGAAGAAAGGATAAAGTTGTGATGGTTACTAGAGGAGGAATAGATACCACTAAAGGAAAATTAGTTGTAGAAAATTTAGAAGAAGAGGATCTGAGAGGGAATACCTCCCTACTAAACAAAGACATGACCTAGTGATTGAAGAACCTAAGAAAATCATCACAGAAGAGAAGAGGAAGGAGGATTATTGCAAGGCTTACTTTTCTAAAAAGGAAGCCCAAATACTAAAAGAAAATGCCAATCTTGTGGAGGAAGAAAATATATTAGAAAACTAAAATAGTTCACAAAATACTAGAACAAGAACAAAACCAATAACTTAAAGCCACAAATTAGAAATATAGTGAAGACCTCTAGAAAATTGAAGAAGAAACCGATTATGATCGAACTCGATGTTTATAACAAGTGGTTTAAAAATGTGTTGGTAGATCTCGGCATAGATGGTAGCTTTTGTCTAAAAAGATAATGGGAAGAACTTGGTGAACTGACAAAATATGATACTCCCTACAATATTGCATTAGTTGATGGGACTGTAATAAGTACCATTGGTACATGGAAGGATGTTGAAGTCAACCTGCTAGGGATAAGAAAAAATAGATTTTGAGGTGATTAAGATGAAAGAACCTTTTGACATGTTCAATATCCTATTGAACTTAGAATGGTTTATGAACTGTAATGGAATTTTTTATTCCTAGAAAGAAGAGTTGTCATTTTCTCATACAAATTGAATGGTGCATATTCTTCTTTATACAAATATGAGTGTCGCATATGTCAAGGAAGTAGCACAACAAGAAGTTATTAGTGATGAAGAGGATAATAAATTACTATATTCATTAGGAAAAATCCCTAAGAAAGAAACTAAAGAAGATCCAAATTCAAAAGGGAAGATTCTCATTGATAACATTAATTATAGCATAGATAGCGAAGAAGCAATAGAAGCATGGCTATGGGGTCAGATAGAAAGAAATTACAAGGAGGTATTAGGGGAGAGAAGGGTCTATATCTTGAGAAGGGTTGAGAAAGTGACCACCAAAAGAATTGCAAAGAAGAGAATCCATCCTAGATTAGAATTAGGAGAGCATTTGGTATAAGGATTCAAGAAAAAGTAGTAGAAGGCATTGTAAAGATGTATATGGTAGATATGAAGGATAGAGAGAGCACCATAGAGGAAGAAAACTACCACAAATGAAGAGAGGACACCACATAAATAATAGAATACTAAGTATAAAAAAGATTGAGAAGAAATTAGTAGAAGGTCGGAGGCATATGGAAGATTATAAATAGGATGGAGAAGGAAGGTGGGGTACTAAAGAGTGGTTGTTTTTTATTAAGAAAGGAATATTAAGGCCCTAGGAATTGAAAGACATGTCTGTCTTGAGAAGGAGGAGACACCAATAGAAATCAAAAGGGATATGATGGAGATGAATTTAATGAGGTTCTCTTGAGATTGAGACAATGGTTTAGGCCTAGGGAGTATGTTGGTAGGTGGTATAGGTAGTGAAAATAGAATTATACAACCTTCTATGAGATTTGAAAGAAGTTTGTGTGCAATTTAGTGTAAGAAAATATCCTTTCATTTTAGCCCATCCATCATCATTCAAGATATTTTAATATTTACTATTAATTTTTCATTAAATCTAATCAAATAAATTAATAAAATCATATTTGTCCCTTAGCGAAATTGAATGTTTGAATGCATGAGATTTAAGCTTAGATGATTATCTAACCTTCACCAAGATAGATTTATGATAGATTTTTCCATTTATGAGTTATTGAGGATTCCATGGTTACTTGCTTGATAGTAACTAATGGTCTTGTGTGTACTAGGTGTGAGAGTGTGAGCCTTAGTTGGATCTCAATCCTTGTGCTACAACTACACCTAAGTATAATTGAGTTGTGAAACCTAGAAGCTCGTGTTCCCCATTTATTGATCGAAGAGATGGTTTATCTTGCTACTAATCCATATTGCATCACACAACATCATAATGGAGGTTTATATATGTTGGAATTAGGTATCATACACCTTGTAATTCCTAGTGTTCAACTTATTTATTTATTCTAATTTATTTATATACCCACATGAAAAAGGGCATTCCACTTGTAATAAGTTGCACTTAGTGTCATGGAAGTTGCTAAATACAACTATGACAATTGTAAGTTATGAAAGATTTACTTGTTTGGAAAGAGCATGAAAAGAGGGATTAATTTGTGGACTAGAAAATATTAGAGGATTTTGAGCCAACACATGAACACTTCTCTACTTGTGTATTTGTAGTAGCTTAAATAGATATGAAGTAAATAATTTGTTTTGTCTTATTAACTTTTTGAAAATTATAGAAAAAATAGTTTTTCAAGTAAAATTAAAGTAATTAGAAAAATTATGTATTCTAAAAAATAAAATAACATGTAAAACCATTAAAATAATTTGTTTTCATAAAATTTTGGCATATAAATCTGGAGATGCCTATCTAACCTATGTAATAAATTTAATAGACTAATATCTCATGTATTTAAGATATCTATACTAATTAAAACACAATCACATATTTTCAATAAAATATGTTACCTTAAATTATAATAAAATTCCCCCCAAAAAATAGTCAACAATGTTTGATATAATTAAATTTTGTAAATTTTTTAATTAACAAATATATATGTTGATATTAAAAAATCAAATATTAATATCGATAAATAATTAATACAAATTTTTTAACTGATTAGACAATACTAAAAATAATTAGTGGGTAGACTTTTTTGTAAGAATAGTAATAAATATAATTAGTAGGTAGACTTTTTTTTGTAAGAATAGTAATAAATATAAATAGTAAATAGACTTTTTTTAATAGGAGGGGATAAAGTTTAGCAAAAAAAAATACAGGAAAATTTTTAAAACATGATATTGCCAACTCCATATAATGAATTTGATTAAAAAAAAAAAAAAAAAACTATACACAATTTTTCCCATAAACTTTTACAAATTCACTAAAAAAGTTTCACGTAGAAAGAGAAGAGAAGAGAACAGAAGAGAAGAGAGAGAACATAACATAGTTTAGAATTATTGTATTCAATACAATAAAACACTCATTTACATAACAAGCATTCATATTTCCTATAAGCAAAACTCTCTGCATCATCTCTAACTAGTATAGTTACTCTGTGGTTTGAGAGGGCGATGCAGTCTGAGAGTTGCCAGATAAGAGGTGCAGGAGGCTTATAAAGTCCTTGATATACACCTCCTGTGACGGAATCCCCTCCTTGCTACCCATTATTTTAAACCTGAACATGTCTTCCATTTGGCGAGCGTTGACTCTGAAATCCCTTCCCTCTTCCTCTCCCATCACCGTCCTCACCGCTCTGCAGATTTCTTCTCTGTGGAGAGACCCATCGTGTGTTCTTCCCACATCAACACCCACTCGCAACTGCTGACAAAGGAGGCGTGCATTGATGGCCTGATCTAACATCATGGGCGATGCGATGAGAGGCAATCCAGAGCTCAGGCCTTCCATTACGGAGTTCCACCCGCAGTGAGTGAGAAAGGCCCCTGTGGAGGGATGGGATAAAATCTCCCTCTGTGGAACCCACTCTCCCACCACAACTCCTCGCCCCTCAGTGAGCTCCTCAAATCCCTCTGGCAGCTCATCTGTCATTGCCCTTCCATCAGGCAGACGAAGTGCCCACAGAAACGGCCGTCGGCTGCTCTCCAACCCCAACGCGATTTCTTTCACCTCATCCGACGACAGGAAACACTGGCTTCCGAAAGCCACATAGACAACCGAGCAAGGTTCCTGCTTTTCCAGCCAAGCTAAACACAGAGACTCCCTGCTTTCAGATCGGACAAGTGGGGTCAGCAGAGGGCCGACTGGAACAACCGGTTTCCCCACCACTTTGTTCTGCAAATAGTGTAAGAAGCTCCCCTCGATTTCATCGCACGTTCTGATGGCCATTGCCGAGCAATATTCATAAGATTTGAGGCCGCGCTCCAGAAAGCTTATACCGCCCGCCTCCTGCGGTTTATAGCAGCCAATTACGGTCTCTGCTTCGCACAGCTTCCATGAGATTACAGACGATGGATAATCTGGTGGCGGTTTCGTCAGATCGTGGACGGTGATTTCTTTGCCATCGCCGCGCCAGGCCGGATGGATGGCGTAGCCGGAAAAGGCCGCACCACAGGTCTGGAAAAATATGGTGGGTATTCCAATTTGGGTGGCAGCCACGGCTCTTGGAGTCCACCATTGGAAAAAGTCGAAGACCACGCAGTTTGGGCGAATTTGGGCGATGATTTGTTGGAAAGGCTTCTCCAGTCCGTCCGTTGCTTTTTCGAAGAGAGGCATGAGCTCTAAGGGGAGGTCGCCCATGTTCTCTATTTCGCCAGGCAGCCCTTCAATCGCTGGCAACGGTATCGCCACCAGCTGCACTAATTTGTCTGCACGCTCTCTTATTTTAGAAATGTTGCGACCAGTTGAAATCAGAGAAACTTTAAGGCCGGCATGCGCAAGTCTGTTTGAAAGCTCTAAGTAAGGAGAGATGTGACCGTGGGCAAGAAATGGGAACATGGCAACGTGAATCTCTTTACTATTCTCCATGGTCAAGGATAAGCAGAGGTTGCTACTCTCTCTCTCTTACCAAAACAATGGAAGTCTATCGCTATATAAACGCATCTTTCCACTGCTTAATTTGGGGGTCTTATCCCATGTTGATTGTTTTACAAATGTTAGACTGCAGTGTTGTCGTCTACCGAATCCCACTGTAAAGGTTACATTATTTGTCTTTAGTTAAGAATAACCCAAATTTATTTTGGAGAGAAGTTCAGTAAATTGAGATTAACATCACACACATTCAATGGCTTCATTATGCAAAACAATTATTACGTTGAGATATAGGGAACAAGTATCATGTCCTATAAATATATAATTTTATCAAAATAATGAATAGTAGCTTTTTTTTTAAGTAAACTTAAAATTTATATACAAAAGTAAAATAGTTCTTCAAATAAAAACAAAGTAAACAATATAATAAAATATGTCGCTTGGTTGTAGTGGCGGCCACCAAAGTTCAAACCCCCGTTGGACCAACGAGCTTGCGGGCTTTACGCCTTCACTGGGCCAACGAGCTCACGGGTTTGAAGTGTTTCTTGCTAGGGGATGAGGTCCCCCGTGTTGTGGCCTCACCGGTTCATTGCTCCAAGCAAAAGCATTCACGTGGAGCCGGAGGGCGTGTCGCACCAGCGTCGCCAGTCACGTTAAAAAGTTTACCAGGCGCATTATCTTTTGAAAAAAAAATATCTTGGTGTTTTTTAGATAGATGTAATTAAGATATATATACTAGTATAACTAGTTGTTTGGTCACTTCTCAGTCAACACGACAACGAAATTATTCATTTTACAAGAGGTTGAAGAATGTATTAAGAAGTTGAGTATAGGAAAGACTCATGACACAATTTAGCTATAGGAAAAGTATCTAAACTAGAGGATGGAAACCTTCATCCCTCACATTAAGAAAATGTTCAAAATCATCATTCAACATAGGTTTCCAAGAGATTGAACTGCCAGGCTAGCAATACTTATTTTTAAGAATGGAGGTATTCACAATCCTTCCAACTATAGGACCATCATGGGGTAAGTGCATGGAAATGGGGGACAAAAAGGTGGTCAAAAGTGGCCACCTTTTTTCTTGAAATCAATTAAACTTGAACTTAGTTAAGTAATATGAGATGCATGCACTCAAAATTTGAAGATACAACAAAAAAAATTGTAGTACTCAATCTAGTTTCTAAACTACTAGAGTTTTTTAAAAATGGTTAAGATTAAGAGGGTCAAATGATGTGTGCACACAAAAGTGTTCTTATTTTTCTTACTAAAATATAGCAGAGTGTTTAGGGTACACCCCCCTATTTTTTTGTTGCATTCATTATTTTCAAGAGTGTTTGGTAGAAATATAGTTAAGAGCACTTGAGTACTAGAAGTTGTGTATTTTTAAATATTTTTTATTGAATATATATTTTTTGGTGATTTGTCAAAGTGGATGCATCCTAAAAATTGTATCCATGAGCGTGCACGTCACATAAATTCCACAAAAATAATTGAAAAAATGTTTTTTTTTGTCCAAGGAGTTGAGCTTAATTGGTTAAAATGTTGGGTTCTCATTGTGAAGACCCAAGTTCAAATCCACATAGGGACATCTAATGTGGAATTCTAAGTTGTGACTCTTGGTCTTCAATAGTTAGCTTCTCATGTGGATGTGGTTTCTAAATAAAGTGGATTTCTAAGTAGTGACTCTTGGTCTTCTATAGGTGATTTCTAGTGTGTTTGCTCATAAAGAGCTTGTATTGGTTTCATGTTGATGCTCGTACCATCAGAATATTTGTAAATGATATGCAGTAACAACCTTTCCCTCTATTTATATCTCTCAATCTCCCCCCTCTCTCTCATAATCTAAATAACCTTTGATAGAGAAAATAAGGAATGCATAAGCAAAGTGAAGCTAATAATCTAACTACACATGCAAACCTTTCTACTTTGGATGTGCTCTTGATATGTTGATTTCTCCTCGAATTAGAAACATAACATTGCATAACTTGGAGACTTTTAAATGGCTTGTAGGAGGTTAGATTTATAGATTTTTTTATGAAGAATTGGATGGTTGAGATTGATTTGGAAGATTAAGGGTGAAGATTGGTTGAGAGGATTGGGTTGAAGAAAGGCCACCAAGTGGCATGACTGGATTGGAGGACAAGTGGAGTCCTTGGATTGAGAAAAGATCAATGGTGGAGAATGGTCTTGGACAAAGTGGATAGATGAGATTGAAAGGGAACAAAAGGACCCTTTTTAGAGGGATGTGCAAAGGTCTTACCCATCCCTTTGTAAGAGACCCATGTGATCATGTACAAAAGCCATGTCTTTGTACATGTTGTATGATGCCAAGGGTTTGAATGGGTTAATGATGGGTTAGGAATGTGCAAGTGAGAGATTAAGTTGATTAATTGATTTTAGTCAACTTAATTAAAAGTACAGAAAATAGGAATTAAATAAATATGAAAATATTTATTTAATTGTTTGGATGAGGATGGAGACTCACATAAATAAATATTTAGATTTATTTACCTAAGGTGGACTATCGAAGAATAATGATAAATGATTAAATAATCATTTATGCTAAGGATAGGTATGGATGAATAGTGAAAATATTATTTAATCAATATTGGAATGGAAATTGGATAATTAACTGTCTAAATTTGAATTTATCCAATTAATTATAAAATAAATGGTCTACTGATGTCCTAATTATGGCTAGAAGAGGTAGAATGATGATGAGACAATTTTAGGTGTCTACATTCTCCTTTTGTAATCCCACACTTTTACTCTCCAAGTTGTCTAAATATTCTACACTAAAATCTAGAAGTTCTAATTTTGTTAAAGGGGTTAGTAAATCCTCGAATCCATCATTGACTGTGATTTTCAAGTTAAACAAATTAGGTTCTAAATGCAGTGTACGAGTCAAAAATTTTAATGGCAGAGCACTCCTGCTTCCACGCCCTTCTCCTAATGACTCTTTAAATATCACATACTCTTCAATCTACTTTGCCAATCCTAACAGAAGTTATGTTGCTTTTTCAATATGGATAGTTAGTTTCTCAGGTCTTCCTTTGTTGTTCGGTAGTGCAATCATTAAAATTGATCCTTTGTTTGTTCAATCTCAATATTTTCCTCAAAATTCTCATGTTCAGTTGCAGCCCCTATGGTGCACTCATTTATAATCAATCCCTCTAATGATTGTGGGTTTTCTTTCTTCTCCTTGTCCTTTTTTATTTTTAGCAACAACCCCTATGGTGTGCTCTACATCCTCCTCAGTTTTAACATCATTATCAATAGCAACCCTCCTTTGTGCTCTAACTTAGCTTCCCTAGCCTTTTCCATCCTTCTACAATATCTCTCATATCTCTCTTGAATCTAGTTTAGTTTCTTTTCTTCCATGTTCAACTCTATTGCCAATTCAATCCCTTCTCTATTTTCTCTCTATTTCTTGTTGTCTCCTTTCTCATGGGTGTTTATTGATTTAGTATTTCATTAATCATTTTATCCATCCCTAATGGCTTATTCTTGTCCTTCTTCTAGTGGTTGCATCTCTTTGGAGATCCCTTCAAGATCCCTCATGTGAACATGAAAATTTTAAAAAACTATTAGCAAACAAAAATCCAATGAAAATCATAAGCCTATTCTAAAAATTTGTATGTAAACCTCAAGATAGAGCTGAAATGGAGTCAACAAACCATAAAAACACATGACCCAACATTTTCCAAGCTCTCATCCATTATTGGAATGATTGCTCTTGGAATAAAATGCTATGAAGGAATGTAGTTGCTCAAGATAGAGCTCCTTGAAAATTTTGCAGCATAAGTTTACTTCACATTCATGGATGGATTGTTGAAAGAAATAAGATTAATTTATAATTTTTTATGTTTGAAATCAATGGTCAAGATTAAAAGATAAAATCAACAGTTGTGATCAAATGAGGGAGAAAATGATTAAATTATTAAAGTTCCATTAATATTTTTGGTTGCAAATATTAATGGATTGTTGAAATGGCCTTTGGGTTTATTGCTGAGTTGGAGAAGATGGGTGGTTAGATGTAATGAGGTAGTTAACTCCTCATTACTCTATTAAGTTAATTCAGATTTAATAGCCTTTAAGTACATGATGAGTGGGTAATTAGTTAAAGAATATCAATTAATTTAGCAATTAATTAAATAAATGAATTATTTAATTAGTGGTGAAAGAATAAGCAAATAATTAAATAATAACATTATTTAATTATGCATGGAGGATAATTATTTAATTGTGCGTGGGAAGTGAATGAATTAAATTAATTAAATAGTAGGATTACTTAATTAATTGAAGGATGAAAGTAGATTAATTAAATATGATCATTTATTTATTGATGATAGATAATGGATATGCTATTAATTAAATAATATAATTATTTTATTGATTGATGAATAAGAAATGTTAGTGTGGTAGGGATTTACAAACTTGGTGAATTTTAATGTCAAAAATGTAAGGTGAAATTTAGGTGTCTACATTTGCCCCTCTTTGAAGTGGAGAAGCAGTGTTGTTTCAAAGAAGATAGATATACACACTTGGTAGTATGATATGAATGATAAAAGATGCCCCAAGTATCAAAAGTTAATGATGAGTAAATTTGAGATTAGATGATGGGATGCCCCCTCAATAGAATAGGTGGGTTAGGAGAACATGTTGGAATTAGAGGTGACAACTGAGAGGGGGGGGATGAATCAGTTGTATTAAAACTTTAAAACTTGCAGTAGTTAATTCCTCTTTACTACTTCATTAATAGATTAATAATGTTATCATGAAAAGCAAGAATCAACAACACATGAGCAGAAGTAGATATAACACATTTGACACCAAGATTTTTGACGTGGAAACCCGGTTAAGGGAAAAACCATCGTGGGGGTTAACCCACAAAGATTATACTCTGTTAAAAGTGTTACAATGGTGAATGCACATGCATTTAGGCTCACTACCCAGAGCTCACTGCTCAAAAGAAGGCTCACTACCTATAGAAAGAAGATTACAATGAGTTTGAACTGATAATTAGCATCTACCAATGCAAGGATTTAGTTCTGGTTAAGCAGAAAATACTGATTTGATACACTTCATCCTCACTCTACCTTGTTTACTGTTCTAATAACATCTAAACCTTAGATCTCTGCCCTTTTTGCACTTATTCCATAGTCGCATCACACACACACACACACACACACACACACACACACACACACACACACACAAATCACTTAAATTCATCAGCTATATATATCCACATCATGATATTCAATCACTTTTTAGTCAGCTTCAAGAACACTTAGAACTTTGTTGAAGACTCTGCTTTGTTAGCTAAATCCATGCATAACTTGTAACGCGGACCAAAACTTGCATTCACAAATCATCAATCATGTCAGCCACTATCACTGATCATCACAAATCGTCCAACTGACAACTTCCATTCATCTGGAACCAAGATCAATTACACGGTCGACATGTTCTTCTACTGTCTGCACTGTCAAATTGTAACCCCATACTCAGATGCATATAACTTTTGAATCCTTCATCACTGGAGGTTAAAATTCTGGATTTAGATTGCCCTAACAATCCTTATGACTCCTTCAGATCTGCAGCATACTCTGATTTACCACCGGAGAGATCCATACCAAGATACTGGACCATGTCACATGCTCTGTCTCTGGCTACCTAGACTTAGATAAATTCTAATTCTGACTTCCAATATGAACAAATTATGTTATGTGGATGAATGGAATAGTCTTAGTTGCC
Organism: Cunninghamia lanceolata; assembly: GCA_027924645.1. NCBI lineage: Eukaryota > Viridiplantae > Streptophyta > Pinopsida > Cupressales > Cupressaceae > Cunninghamia > Cunninghamia lanceolata. The sequence continues at coordinate 1,959,782 of BSBN01001170.1, forward strand.
ATCAATGACAATACAGGTGTCATGCGAAGCAGTGTCTCTTGCCAACAATCTCCCCCTTTGGCATTGATGGCAACACTTAGTGAAAAATGACTAAGTGTTACTCCTTCTTACTCTATACTCTTATGCTCTCCACTAATTCCAGAGCTCCCCCTTTGCTGGATTCCTCATTTTTCACTGTTCTTCACTCCCCCTTTGACATCAATGGCAAAGGATGAGGTCCGCAAGCCAAAAATCTCAAAATTCTATATACAATGTCGCATATGTACACCCAATCATTAAGTTATATTTACATGAACTTGAGAATATATGCAAAACTACTTTTCAATTGCTCAAGTTCAGAGGCCCAACTTTTTTTCATGCCATCCAAATTTTATATGTGTCCACTCAGAAGAAATGCGTATGCTTCTACCTTTGTCAGATCTGAAGGATCACTTGTCTGAACTATAGTTTGAGCTTCTAATAATGCTTTAAACATTGTTTCTAACTTGGGGGCAATCAATCCCCGGAGCTCACATATTCTCTTCGCAATATTGCCTTTTTCTTTAACAAGCTTCTTTATTTCATCGGTCAAGCTAATTAGTTGACATTCCTGACTTATAGGAGAAACTATTAGAGGATCAAAATTTTGAGATAGATTGGATAATTTTTGTTCTTTCTCCTTTATCTTCTTCTCAATATCCTTACTGACTTTAGGCCAGGATAGACAAAATTTGTATATATCACTTCCATCACTTAGAGCATTTTGAATATTTGTTATAATGATACAAAGTATCATCCTATCATTCCTTATTAGGCTCCTTATTTCACTAAATTTCCTATCCAAAAATTCATTTATGACTTTAGTCACTGCAAACTTCTCAAAAGACTCAAAATGTGTACTTACAGAATTTACAAGATTCTTCAGATGTCCAGAGGGAGATTCAGATGGATTCTTCTGGAGGGTTGGTATTATCTTCTCCAATACTCCGGTTGTAAGGCCTAGCAGCTCATTGTCCTCAATGTGAGATTTCAATATCTTTTCACTTGCCTTAGCTTGTGTGAAAGATGTTATTTTCATCATTTGGACCGGAGAGAGAGCATCCAGGTTGATTGGTCCTTGAATCAGTTTTGGTTCATCAAACTCTAGCATCTTTTTACTTAGAAAACTCTTCACTACATCTGCAGTGTCTCTTGCCACATTTTCTAGACCACTTTCCTTTCCTTGAGTTTTCTTAGTATCAGGACTATCAACATTTGCACCATCTTCTTCTACTTTATCTTCCTTATCTTTGACTTCTTCTGCTTCACCTTTCTCTGTGTTATCTACAGTCAAATTCTTTCCTTTGACCACACTATTTGCAATTTGTTCCTGAGGATCTTGTGTAGCAGCAGTATTCTTAACATTATCTTCTTTTCTGGATTGATCAGGAGAAGCTAGAGTATCTCCTACATCATCAGTTTGGTCCACCATCTTTGTATCTTCTTTGTTTATTTGTTCCTCTTCTGGAACGGAGGAGTCATCAATTTTCATCTTTTCAATATCCGGGATTGATGAATCAATCCCATCATCAGTCTCCTCCTCAACAAATGGAAGATTGTGTCTCTTCAATGCACTTAGAAGTATTTCCTATGTTTCTTTAACTATTTGGTCCAATTCTCCAAGCATTAGTTTGTTTATTCTCTTCTTGCTCCTAAATTCATCCTTCACTTCTTTGAATATCATATTCATTTGAACTTGAGTGATCTGAGGGCATAGTTTTATCAATACATGCTCTCTAAGTTCCATATCCTTGCTTTTTGCATTTTCTTTCCTCGACTCCAAAATGTTTGCAAGACTTGGAGGGATCTTAGAAGTTATTTCAATTAGGTCCTTATTATAGATATTCAGATATCTAACAGTTGCTTCCTCTAACACCCTCTTATCTGTGTCACTATATTCATCATAGAATTCAGTCATGGGTTTCAAATTTCCATCCATAGTGACTGATTTTATTACATCTTCCACAGAGATTGTGGGCTTCTCAACATATGTATCTATCTTCTACCTCTTGCTTGCCTTTTTTCTTTTAGAGGGCTTCTCCTTAGTCACTTTGGAAGCTTTTGTTCTAGAGGCTTTCAACTTCTTTACCTCAGCATCAGAATCTATTTCTTCTTCATCAACATTTGTGCTCTTATAGGTTCTTGTGGCCTTTGTTTTCACTCTTTTTCCTTCTTTTTTAGATGATTTATCTTCCGGTATCTCATGATTGGTAGGTTTTGGAGGAACAAGGGCAGTAGTAGAGCTTCTAGTAGTCCTTGATGTGGAGGAGGATCCTACTGGAGCACTTCCTTGTTTCTTATCCTGCTTCTCCTTCTCATCCTTTTTAGTTCTTTCCCCGAATTGCCTCATGGCTTCCTTTGTGAGACCTAGGTTCTCGGCCAACTACTCAACTTCTTTTCTTACTTTTTTTTTGGTTTCAGGTTCTCTAAGCTTAGTATGTAGTTTTAAACTTAACTCCTCATATGTCCCAAATCTTTCAACTGTTGTGTCTTTTGGCTTGCTTAGAAGATGTTGAGCATACATATTCAAGATTTTTCCATCTACTTCATACCCCATGGGCATGATCCAAACAGTTTTGAGTTCCACTGCTTCCATTAAGCACTAATCAGTGTCAACCATAAAACATATTTCATTCTTGTACTTCTCAACAATGGTTGTAGGGATTCTTTCCCTTGAATGCATCATACTCTGAAAGTTCTTGAAGTATCCCCAGATTGCAGTTTTCTGTGCTTTATAGTTACCAATGCTACGTAGGTGATCTCTGATCTGAATAGCAACTGGCTCATCATTAGTCCAGTGCACACCCTTTACTCCAAGTACTTCATTCATAAAGTAGAAGAACAAACATAGAACCAACGTACCATATTTAAAAGTGTTTTTCTTCTCTTTCTTGATTTTGTTCAAATTCTCAATTAGTTGGTTCTATAACAGCTCACATAAGTCATAACTTGCATTTTCCTTCAACATTTGATATGCTGCATAAATAGCAATTCCAGAGACTGACTTCTCTCTGCTAGAGTGATAGATCTTGTAGCCAATCACCATGGAAGTAAACTTCACATCTGATTCTATAATGTGATTTATGGTCATAGCCCTCTTATCAAATTTTTCACCGGTTGCATCAATAACAGTTTGGTTTTTCACATATTTCAACATGGGTAATCCACCGGTTGAGTTTAACCCAGTCACAATTCTAATAACATCCTTGGTAATCTTGAATGGTTTTAATAGCCATATGAATTCATCATGCATCTGACTCAAAACATATTGAACCCATTCATCTTCATCAAATGTTGGAAACCCCATAATCTGAATAAAGTGTTTATCATGCAGTGCCTTATACTCAGGTTTAAGATCGTGATTTTCATCCATTAGTTGACTCTAAAACAAATCTACAAACCTTGAGTCCCCAAATTCATCTATGCTCGCATGAATATAAACCCTAATATCTTCAATATGCAACACACCATACGGAACACTTGAAAATGCACCTAATGGGTCGACTTCTATAGATTTGTCTGGATGTTTCTTAAATTTGGGTCGAGGCCTTTCAGTAATGTCAACAACCAAAGGTGTATCCATTGCAAAAATATTATAAGTTCAAAGCTTCGCAAATAAATACCTTTTTTCACGAGATTAGGGTTGATAAATAAATTCGTCAATCGCACTTCAATTCCTTGTAATCTTAGCTCATACACTATTCTTCTTGCTTTCTTTGAGTGCAAAGTGCTTCAAATGAGGAGTGAACACCTTTTTATGCTCCGCAAAACCTAATTTGCCTTTGTAATAAATGCTCTGCCCTAACTTCATCTGGTTACTCAGTTTCTTGAACATTCTTCATGAATCACTCTACAAATTTCCATAACATCTTTTCTTCTAGAAATCCTTCCAAAAGTTCTGAAACAATTCAAAATATCTTCTCTCATTGTGCCAGATCTAAGCACCCACTTACTGGCTAGGGGAATTTGATTTTCAATGCAGCTCCCCCTGAGCTAGAGCTCCAAATTCAATTCCTAGAGGAATTAACAGCACCAGATTCTGGTGCGGACTCATTACTATTGTTCTCAATTTTTTTCTTGACCCATGTCTTGTTCATTTCATTCTGGATCTCATTCACATCAATTTTTCCCTTGCCTTTGTCTTGTCTCTGCTCATCCAGTTTTCTGATCACCGGACCTCTTCTTTCATTATTCCTACTTCTGCAAAATCTTGCGATATGACCAGATCTATTACAATTAAAGCATACAACATTTCTCTTCTTATATACTTGATTTCCTCTTGATCTGCACTGATTAGCCATGTGTCCAAATCCATTGCAAGTAAAGTAGTAACCATTGAAAGAGTTGCCATTTTCTCTATAGTTATTCATTATCATACTTCTGCATTCATTTGATCTATGACCATACCTCTTACACTTGAAGCAGTGACCAGAGAAGGATGGACCATTTTGATTTACTCTGCTTCTACACTGAGTGTCTCTATGACCAAATTATTACAATTAAAACAATTTCCATTGAATGATGGATATCTTTGAGCATTAGGCTATCTAACCAGAGGTCTTCTAGGTCTGTTTCTCCCATTCCTTGGTTGAAAATTTCTTTGTCCGGATCTAGAGATTTCACCTTTCTCATATCCAAGACCATGCTTGTCATCAGCCTTTTTCTGTCCTTCAAGCAGTGCTTCAAGTTTAGCTGAGCTTATCTTGAACTTCTCCTTGTATTCATTTGTAACTTCTAGGTCATGTCTGAGAATGACAATTTGTCTTTCAAGTTCTCTCACATTGTCTCTACTTTCTTGTAGATTAGGACTCTAGGAGGCCAGCTATTCCATCCACTTTGCAGCATTCTTCAATTCTTTCTTTTAGATTTTGATTCAGGTCTTCTTCAGTTTTCTTTCTATCTTTAATTTCTTTGGTTAGCCTCATCACCTCGGATTCCATCTCATGTTTTAGGACAACTTCTTTGGCTAACTTCTCACATTCCTTTGTCTTCTCTTTCAGAGCCTCATCCTTGTTGTTGTTTTCATAATGATTTCCCAATTGAAGAGGTTGTTCCTTCCTCTTCTCATTGGATTTGCTCAATTTTTCTTTTAAAGTCTCAATGAAGTCTTCAGCATTTTTAAGGTTCTCTTGTAGCTCTTGGACTTCTGCTCTGGACTGCTCAAGATCTTCTAAAGCGAGATTAAGTTGCCCTTAGAGGTTATATTCATCCATTTTACTGCCTTCCCAGGTCTTCCTCAAGCTGTTAAACTTTTTCAAAGAAACCTCACTCTGATACCAATTGTTGGAATTAGAGGTGACAACTGAGAGGGGGTAAATCAATTGTCTTAAAACTTTAAAACTTGCAGCAGTTAATTCCTCTTTACTACTACATTAATAGATTAATGCTATCATGAAAAGCAAGAATCAACAACACATAAGCAAAAGTAGAAATAACATATTTGACACCAAGATTTTTGACATGCAAACCTGGTTAAGGGAAAAACCATGGTGGGGGTTAACCCACAAAGATTATACTTTGTTAAAAGTATTACAATGGTGAATGCACATGCATTCGGGCTCACTACCCAGAGCTCACTGCTCAAAAGAAGGCTCACTACCTACAGAAGGCTCACTACCTACAGAAAGAAGATTACAATGAGTTTGAGCTGATAATTAGCATCTACCAATGCAAGGATTCAGTTCCAATTAAGCATAGAATAGTGACTTGATACACTTCATCCTCACTCTACCCTATTTACTGTTCTGCTAACATCTGAACCTTAGATCTCTGCCCTTTTCGCACTTATTCCATAGTCGCATCACACACACATAAATCACTTAAATCCATCAGCTATATATATCTGCATCATGATATTCAATCACTTTTCAGTCGGCTTCAAGAACACTTAGAACTTTGTTGAAGACTCTGCTTTGTCGGCTAAATCCATGCATAACTTGTAACGCGGATCAAAACTTGCATTCACAAATCATCAATCATGTCGGCCACTATCACTGATCATCACAAATCATCCAACTAACAACTTCCATTCATCTGAAACCAAGATCAATTACAAGGTCAGCCTGTTCTTTTGTTGTCTGCACTATCAAACTGTAACCCCATACTCAGATGCAAATAACTTTTGAATCCTTCATTGAACTGGAGGTTAAAATTATGGATTTAGATTGCCCTGACAATCCTTATGACTCCTTCAGATCCGCAGTATACTCTGATTTACCACTGGAGAATCTAGAGCAAGATACCAGACCCTGTCACATCTTCTTTTTCTCTGGCTACCCGGACTTAGATAAATTCTAATTCTAACTTCCAGTATGAACAAATTATGTTATACGGATGAGTGGAATAGTCTTAGTTGCCATCAATGACAACACCTATCATGCGAAGCAGTGTCTCTTGCCAACAAAACATGGGTGTGCTATTGAAAGGAATAGAAACGTGTAATGAGGAAAGTCAAGAATTGGAAGAATGTTAGTTGATGAAGGAAAAGTAATAGAAGAATATAGATGAATTAATGTGATGATTAAGGTGGTGAATAAGAAGGATTATGAAGGTGGATGTGATTAAGGTTGAATGAACGTGTTGCTTATATCAAAAAGATTTCAACCATAAATTGATCAAATTAAGTTTTTCTATAGCATATGATGGTATGCACCAAAGGTATAAGGAACCTTGATGATGATTTATCATATGCCACAAGGACTAACTCATGCATGCAAGCAAAAATGCATAAAAAGATGCCCCAACAAATATATCAACAAGACAAATCATGATAAGATGGACCATGATGACCTTGGTAGAGTATGTTGTGAGACAAAAATAAAAGAAACAAACAAATAAGAAAGAAAAAGAAGACAAAAAGACACACAATGAGTTTGCCTCCCATCAAGTTAAAACCCAAGTTGGATATTGTTGTGATAGAGAGTAGTGATGTCAAATGTAGGAGTGATATATCCCACTAAATGGTATAATAGAACTCTGAACAAGGATTTTTCCAAAATGGAAAGGCATTTCTCTATGTGGGGTCAAGTGAGTGTGTGTGTGCAGGAGGTGGTTGTGTTTCTAAGAGTGAATACATGGTAAGGTTTTACAAGGTGCACATGTTTGTGTGTTGAGACTATTGGGGATGAAGTGATAATTGAGCACATGTCATAACATTAAATTTTCTAATTAGGAATAATCAGTGTGTCTTATTTGAAGCATGATTCAAGATGTGAGGCAAGGCCTAACTAAAGGAAAAAGGTGCTAAAGGTGTATGAATGCAAAAAGTATTAGGACAATGGACATGAGTAAAACTATAGGGAATAAAAAGGGTGGACTATACCTATATTCTCCCCCAAGTGCAAAGATCATGCTCATGGATAATGGAACATAGATGTTTACTAAAGATTCCTGCAAATGGGTTTTAATCATAGTACTTGGTCAATGTATTGTAAGCATGGTTTCCACCAGAGGGAAATTCTTCTTTTTACATTTTGTTAATTTATTTTACTTTATTTTTTTTTTTTTGTGATGTTATGAAACCGCTGCTACTAGATTATGCATGGAACCGCTTGAGATGCACAATGTTCATAGGTTCCTCTAGCTCTTAACATTTAGGTGTTGCTATCTTGTATTCCCCTAAGCCATATTTGGCTATGATGACATAGGGACCCATCCAATTTTTTTCTTTTTTTCTCATGGTCCTGATTTCTATTCTTTTGATTTTCTTTGAGCACAAGATCCACAATTTCAAATTCTCTAGTCTTTATGCGCTTATTGTAGCTACGATGCAACCAATTTTGATACACCTTAACATGATTTTAGCGCATTGAGTCAATGTTCATCAAGAAGCTCTAGTTCATGTAGTCATACCACTCTATACTCTTCATCAGTGATGAGGTCATGCAAAGAGATGTGCAAGGATGGTAGCTTGATCTCAAATGACAAAATGGCTTCAGTACCAAAGACAAGGGAATAGGGAGTGGTACCAATAGGTGTATAGATGCTAGTGCGATAGGCCATAGGGAGGGCTAGAGCTGAAGATGCAAATCATGACTAGCATCATTCATAATCTTTATGAGGGTTTTAATAAGGGTTTTATTAGATGCCTCTGATTGACCATTTTCTTGTAGGTAATAAGGTGTAGACCATTTGTGTTTGATGTGAATTTTTTCACAAATGGCGTGGACTTATGATTTTTAAAGGATTTACCATTTTCAATGATAATGGCAGTAGGTATACCATAATGATAGATAATATGGTTGAGGATGAACTTGGAAATTTTTTGGTCAGTCATGTAACTAAGAGGAATTGCTTCAACCCACCTAGTGAAGTATTCAATTGTAGTGATAATATGTTTATGGCTATTAGAAGAAGAGGGATTTATTTTTCCAATGAGATCAAGCCCCCATGTGGAAAAAGGCCACAAAGTTGCGATGGGTTGAAGTGCTAGAGAAGGTGCATAAATTAAATCTTCATGTTTTTGACATGTTGTACATTTTATGACATACTAGCATGCATCATGTTCCATGGTGGGCCAATTATATCTTATTCTTAACAATATTTTCTCTAGGACCATGTCACTAGTGTGTGCTCTACATATGCCATCATGAACCTCTTTGATAGCTAAGTTTTCTTCTTGCAACTATAAACATCATAAAAAGGTCCCATCATAACTCTTATGGTAAAGTATGTCACCAAGGAGAGTAAAATGGGATGTTCGTTGGATAAAAAGATTTGTGTTGAGTAAATGAAAGGGTGGATGGGAGGGTTTGAGTTGGGACCAATAATTTCACATCATTTCTGATTTAGGGATGCCATATGCTAGGATCATGAGTTTCTCAACCAAGAACTAACATTTGGGAATGTCTTCATGCATGCTCAAGAGAGAACCAATAGTTGTAATTGCATCAATTACCCTATTATTTAGAAGATATACTTGTTTAAATTGAATGAAAAATATTGCTTGAATATTTCAACCATTCTCTTGTAAAGGATGAGTTTGTCATCCTTATTTTGATATTCATCATTGACCTATTTAGTGACTAGCTAAGAATCACCAAAAATTAACAAGTATTGGATGTTCCATTAGATTGCAAGCTTGAGACCTAAAATTAATGCTTTGTATTCAACAATATTATTGGTGTAGGGAAAACCAATTTTGAATGCTTTTGGTATAAGTTCACCCTATGGTGTGAGGAACAAGATTCCTAGACTTGAGCCATCATTGTTAAAGGAACCATCAAACTAGATCTTCCACCCAAGAGACTCTTGAAGGGTTAGAATGGATTCATCTGGAAAGTCAAGATTCAATGGTTGTGTATCTACCTATGGTGCTTCTACCAAGTGGTCTACTACTATTTGTCCCTTAATTTCCTTTTGATCAAAATACTCAATATCAAACTCGCTAAGTAACATATAACCCACTTAGCCATTCAACCTATTAGGGATAGTTTTCATAAAAGATACTTGAATCGGTCAATTTTGGCAAGAATTTTAGTTTGATGATTGAGCATGTAATGTCTTAATTTCTGTGAAGCAAAGACCATAGCCAGACATGCCTTTTCCATGGCTATATAGTTAGATTCATATCCAATCAAGGTTCTACTGATATAATAAATAGCCCTTTCTCTTCCATGATCATCTTGTTACATGCTAGAAGGGCTCCCAAAACAAATTATGTAGCTAAAATGTAAAGAATCAATGGCTTATTTTGGATTGGTTCCATAAGAATTGGTAGAATAGTGAGCTATTGTTTTACTTGATCAAAAGAGGGATGGCATGACTCATCCTAGTGGTACTATACATTCTTCTTTAGTAGATGTGAGAATGGGTGGCATTTATCAGCAAGCAGTGTAATGAATCTTTGTATAGCTCGAAGAGTAAAAGAGATCTTTGAGATTTTGTGGTGGAGGCATTTTTGTAATTGCTTTGACCTATGTAGGATCCAATTCTATAAAGTATTTTAGAAATGATGAAACCCAATAGCTTACTTGTTGTGACACCAAATACACACTTCTTAGGATTAATGTGTACTTTGTGTTCCCATAGTCTCTAAAAAATATGTTCTAGAACTTTAGGATGCTCCGCTCTAGTTTTTGACTTTCCCAATAAATCATATACATAACCCTCCACAATATCATAAATCATGTCATGAAAGGTTACTGTCATGGCTTTCTGATATGTAGCCCCAACGTTCTTCACACCACAAGGCATGACTTGATAGTAGAATGTCCCCCAAGGAGTGAAGAAAGTTGTTTTGTGTTGATCCTCAAGTGCAATTTGAATTTTATTATAGGTAGAAAATTAATCCATGAGTAACAAAATTTCATATCCTACAGTGAGATCAACTGTCAAGTCAATATTTGGAAAGGGAAAATCATCCTTTGGGCTTTCTTTGTTAAGGTCTTTGAAATATGCCCACACATGGATTCCTTTGGGATTCTTGCTTACAAGGACAATATTTTAGATTTGGTTAGAATAGTCAATGGGAAAAATGAAACCAACCTCTAACATCTTTTGTAATTCCTCTTTGATGAGGAAAGCGATTTTGGGATACATTTTTCTTAATTTCTGCTTCACGAGTTTAGCATCTAGATGTACAACAAGATGATGTACCACTAAGGATGGGTCTAACCCAAGCATGTTAACATATGACCAAGAAAATATGTTTGTGGATCTTTTGAGTGTAGTGTTTTTTGTTTTCTTTCAGGAGGATCTAAAGTTGAATCCACTTGAGTGATCTTTTTGTCTTCCCCAACATGCTAAGCTCAATTCTCATAGCTTCTTCAACCAGTGATGCAAGCCCATCCTATGGGTGCCCAGGTGCAAACATAAGTTTTATCTCCTCATCCATTAGGACCCAAAGGGGTTTTCACCAATGGACATGTCTTCATCTTCTTGATTTTCACTTTTTTCTTCATTTTTCTTTTTTACTTTCTTTTGATTTTTTAATTTCTTTTTACTTTTTGGACTAAGGAGCTCCTCTTGTTCCCTAAAGTATGCACACATGTCTAAATTTATATCAAAACCTTTCTTATGATCCCTTGATGGCATGTTATCTTGAAGTCCCATGAATTCTGCAAGTGCTTCCTCATTTTCAAATGTACTTAATGATATGGGTTCTTGTTGGTCCTAGTCGATAAGGTTGAGATATTTAAAATCCAATTGGATGATAAGAATGGTGGTGTCATCAAAGAGATTAGTTGCAACAAGTTAATTGTAGGGGTCACGAATGGATTTCATTTCAATGTGTTCAACATCGCAAGAAGAATTCCTAATAACCTTGGAAGTATCACTAACCTTGTTGGATTTTTCATCATAGGGGACATATCCTATCCCCCAAGTTTTTGTATTCTTAGGTATTCATACAGGTTCTAAAATTCCTTGTTCATGAATCCCAAGGCCCTTTCCTTTGTAATTCATATTTTTACACATTCAGTTGGCTACAAGATATTCATTCTTTTCAAAATAGGATGCAAATTTGTCTTCCTTACCAAGCTAGGAGCCTCTTATATCTTCTATCTATTCATATGTTAAAAGACCATGTTTTATGAAGGTCATTGAGCCATACTGAACTAAGATCTTTTCTTCCTTCAAATTTTTACTAGGCTTGCCAAAAGATCAAGGAGAGAGGGAAAGTTTGCCTACATGAAAGGCGTCATGGATCTCATGTTTGCCACAAATTTTGTCAATGATATTGATGTGGGATTTAGGATGTAAGGATGTATAAATTTAGATGCAAGGTTGGTTGGATCTATGTATCAAGAATATTGCTTGGATTTAGGATTCAAGGTTACATCAGTAATAGGGCAATGATTGAATTTTCAATAGCAACCTTCCAACATTTTATAATATTTAAAAGGCTAAGGACCAAAAATATTACTTTTGTTCATAAGTATGGGAATTTAATGCACTAATAGAAGGTGGAGGGTATAACTTTCATTGCATGTTACATCTATGGACGAGCTAAGAGGATATTGTAAGGAAGATCTTAAGATCGATGACATGTAACAAGTTTTGTTGTACGACAAGCCCTACTTCAAGTGGTAGATGTATTGTTCCATCTAACTCTCATTCTGCATTGCCATATGCTTTGATGGTGATTGTGTCAAGATTTAAATCTTTCTGTAAATACTCAAGGTGGTGAATCAACTTTAAAGTGTAAATATTCAAACCAACCCTATTATCCATAAGCACCTTTTGACTTTATGTTTGGTAACAATAACTTCAACGTATAGAGGAAGGTTATAACCTAGACCTACAAAAGGTATCACTCTGACTAAATGTAAGGTGGTGGTTTCAGGATAAATATCCCACAAGAACTTGGAATTGTGATTGGTAAATATCATTTAGGACTGTTGACTCCTATAGGACTTTGTACAATACATCCTTATGAACATTGGATGTTGTGTGAGTAGGAAAAATTAGGTTAGGATGATCAAACAATGCAAATCAAACCTAATCCTACCACCTTCAAAGAATCCATCTAAATGACACAATAATGCAAATAAATGAAAGCAAATCACTTAGAGTATTGATTCCTTGGTTGTATTTGTGGATTTCTTCTCAATTGCGAACAATCATAAATGCTAAAGCTGCCATGATGATGGATGAAATGCTCAAAATGCTCAATAGATGCTAATGGAGGTATTATGCTTGAGACGATACTCTAGATGCTATATGGTGAGATGATAATAATGAGAATGAGTGGGTGTATATATAGCACTCAATAAAAGTTGATCAACGGTGGAGAAGAAGAGATAGTTTGAGGGGTTGAGATAAATTCATGATTATAGGTGAATGTGCACAAGACAAGTGTCCTTGAAGCTTACATTTATTAAATGATTGTTGTTGGTTTGTTGGTAGTACTAAGATTGATTTTCTTAAAATAGAATGTTTTTCTATTTTAAAGATTCGGTGATGTGGATGATTGATTTTAGAACCAATTAAATCATTTTTTGTATTTGATTTAAGATAGGACCTACCTTATATACATAGAAGAAAGCGAAATGATAAGATGATGATAAAGAAAAATGCTTTTTTCATAAGATTAGAAGACAAGACATAAATTAAATAAATAAATTTATTTAATTTATGCTCATGATGAGAAAATAAATAAATAAAATATAGATTTTATTTATTTATAGAAGAACTAAATTAAATAAATATGTAAATTTATTTAATTTAAGAAGGATAGAGAAATAATTAAATAATTCAAAATTATTTAATTATAGATAGAGGAAAATAGAAGAAAATAGATAATAAAATAGATGAACAATTAATTAAATAAATATAAATTTATTTAATTAATAGAAGAAATAGATGATTTAAAGAAAATAGACAAATTATTCAAATGTGTTAGGCAAATGCAGATGATGAATAATGTAATATTTTAATATTGATAACTAGGTCAATTTTGGGTGTCTACAGATGTTTTAAGAAGCTCCATGATTGATATTTAATCAAGTGGGTGTGTACCTTGGGACCACCAAAATGCCTTGTTTATTCATAGTGTGCAAGTCCCATGACGAGGAAACTAACCACTTTTGAGCACCCAAGATTGCACAATGGTGCAAGGGGAGAGCATACATGGAATTCACTCTTAGTTCAAGGGGTTGTAGGGTGAGTAACATTGTAGGGCTAACGATTTACCGATGCACCAAGACTATGTATAGTCGAGAGTTCCTAGCTAGGATAAACAAGTTACTAGGAAATATCCTCAAAATACCTAAAGGAATGAGAGACCCAAATCCATGAAATGAAAGGTATGTCTAAAGGCCTAGTTTGAGAGGGTAACCCACACTCTTCTATCAATTTGCAAGCTTAGACAAATGACAAATGTCCTCAATAGGAGAGTATTTTGAATCACTCCTAAATTTCTATACCCCATTGGAACACGTGGGTGTGGGTTGTCCCCTAAGGTGTTGAAATTCATAGGCAAACCCACTACAAATTAAAAAGATAAATGAATATTTCTGATCCTAAAGATCACAATTAAGTGCAAGGGAAGATCATATGTATTCACCTTTCGAGATAGAAAAGATAGTGAGTTGAACTACTTTTGATCCTCAATATTGCCTAAGAGGTGCAAGAGGAGAGCATACGTGAATTCAACCGACTAAAACACAAATCTAATGTAGAAAAACATAAACAATTAATTTTAAAGCTCAAAATCAAATTATAACATAGAAAATTGCATACCCTTACAATTTCACACTATATTTTGGGCTTGCTTTAGTGTCCATTCCCTTAGTATGTTATAGGGATCATTTTAGCCTAGTCTTAGCCTTTTCCTTCACTAGATTGTCAAATTTCTCTATCAAATTTTGATCCTTCTTGTTGTTGTGGGAACACGTGTTAAGTTTTATGTGATTTCTATAGGACACTATCACTACGTGTAAATGTCTGCATGATGCACTAGCATCCTGTGAGTTTCAAAAATTTAAAACATTAGTTTTCCACTCAACCGCCTACTACTGCCTGTTGTAATGCTCATTCATAAGAAAAACACCTTCAGCATTCAAATCTAAAACTTCAGCTTCTTCACAAACCCTTATGCAAAAGTGTTTTTTTCTCTCATTCTAACTCTCTTAGCTATTCTTGGCTACACATATCTCCATTGTTGAACTTGTTGAAGTTGCATGCTGCTCAAATCTTTTTGGACAAATACAAGTGTTATTTTATCTTCTACATCATACTGGTAATATTGTTCCTATTTTTTTCTTTGAATAATATTGTTGTGCAACTTCTTTATTATATTTCTCTCTATTTACTTTGGCAAATCTTGGTGTAGACCACCACCCATTTTATCATATGCACACTAGAGTATTCTTCCCCGTAGACTAGGTTTGGATTTTATTTATTATCACTGCTCTTAATTCCTAGATGCAATTAGGATAGAAGCACACACTATTTTTCTACTCTCTTTATCATTGGTTGTTTGTGGAGGTCACAAGACCAACATAGGGGTTTGACTTGAAGGAAAACCCCCAAATAGCCCCAACATTTTCTCTTGTTTCAACTATAGGTATTTTGGGAGACATTCAATTGTACGGAGGTTTGCTATTGTTTCTTGCATTTTAGTATCATTTCAATATTTTATTTAATTTAGGTAGTTTAGCTCTGTTTTATCATTTCAATATTATCTGGTATCCCCTGGCTTGCTTTTGTGTTGTTTTTGTTCTCTATTATGCAGGTTAATCTGAAATCTAGGAAAAACCTCATGTTTTGTGACTTTCTGGGGCAATAGCACGTTAAAGGACTACAATGCTTTACGCGGATGTTTGTGCTTCGCACTACTGTCTAAGACAACGAGTCTTATTGTTTGGTGCTAGGTTCCTCTATTTCTGTGATTTATGACTCTGAATCCATTTTTTTAATTTTGTAATTCAGTTTCTTATAAATTAGCATCTCCTATTTTAGCCCCTATATAATGTAATGTAGAAAGTAAAGGTATCATTTTTGTATATTACAAAAATGTGTGAAGTTTGGAAAATGAAGTCTTTGACTGATGAATCTATAGAGAATGCATTAGTAGTTGTAAAAGATTGGTCTTCATCACACAAAAGATCATTGCACTCACAAACAGATTAGGAACGAAAACCCCTCACAAGCTCAAAATCACGCCAAACAAACTGCACTTGTTGATAATTCTTACTTATGATTCAAAGACTTTGTCTTGGGAGTTCTATGCAAGGAGTCACAAAGAATTTTTACCTCATAGGATTGTAGCACCTCAGGTGACTCAATTGGTGATGGTAGCACAAAAGTAGCAGTGTTGCATAACAAAGTGGGTCTTCTAGTCTATCTACACAAGATCTACAAGTAAATTGTAATTTATTTGTGACAATTAGGTAGCAGCTGGCACAAAATCTAAAATTGCAGTCACTGCATGAACTTTTCTTTTCCAAGAGATATGTTCTCTACCTACAGATATCTTGGTGAAGCTGTCAATAATTTATCTCACAATTCTATTATCTTGAATAACTATCAAAACCTTCGATGCCAAAATTCAATTCCTACATATGCTTTCATTTCATTATGTAGTTGTAGACTAGAAATATGAAAATGATTGATCATAATGCCACATCAAATTTGAAACAAACTAGAATCTTTAATTAGTTTAGAGTCCAAGATGAGAATCTAGTTCTGATCTTAATGCCTTGGTTTGTCTAGAACAAAAACCAATAGTAGAGGATAACATAAAATAGTTTCATCTAGAAATATCTTAGTCTAAGAAAATAGCTCAGGAAGTTTCATCACAGCTTGTTGAAGATCACAAAAATATAGAAAATGAAATAAAGGAGTGTGATGAAAATATGCAGAACTTGATTTAAAGTTTGGGAATTTATAAAAATAAGAAAAGAAGAGGATACATAGAATGTCAAAAGGAAAAAGAAGATATTGACACTTACCTTTCTATTGCAAGGGATAAAGATTCACAAGCTATGATGCAACAATCTAAGATAAAGCAAGAACTTGAATAGGTTAAACATGAAACGAGCACTTGAAGCTCTGCAATCCATGGATGGGGAGAAATAGTGACTACATAGTGCTAATAGTAGGCAAAAAGAAATCATATATGAGTTGCATTGTATGTTGAAATATAAGGAACATACTTTAGAAGAATTGAAGAAACAACTAGAACAACTAAAAGCTATTACTCCACACTTGGAAGAAATATGGTGGAGAAAAGAAGAGCGGTTTAAGCAAAGGAATTGATTAATTTCCCTCTATTTCTTTCAAGCAAAGAGTACTAAAATTACTAAATTTATATATAGTGACTTCATCATATCAAAATCTCAACACAAACAACCAAATCATGGAAAATAAATGGACAAGATTGTGATCAGGTAGAATCTGGCTTAAGTCCAAATACTCCTATTGTCAATCATGCATGTCAATTTGTTAACAACAAACAATATTCAAAGCATTAAGCCCAATACATGTCTGAACTAGTAAAATAAATACAGAGACCAAACTATTAAAATAAATGCAGAGACCAAACCCTTTAGGAAAACTTCAGACAAAGATATAAAATAGTTTGAATCAATGCAAATAATAACTCTTTCCTCCACATTAATGGATTCTTGAAAGAACTAGAGATTTTAGGTTCAACCCCCAATAGACTTTCTAGAATGTGAACATGCAAAATTTAGAAAACTATTAACAAACAAAAATCCAATGAAAATCACAAGCCTATTTTGAAAATTTGTATGTAAACCTCAAGATAGAGCTAAAATTTATAGAGTCAACAAACCATAAAAACACATGAACTGACATTTTCCAATCTCTCATCCATTGTTAGAATAATTGCTCTTAGATTAAAATGCTATAAAGGAATGTAGTTGCTCAAGATAGAGCTCCTTGAAAATTCTACAACATAAGTTTACTTCACATTCATGGATGGATTGTTGAAATAAATAAGATTAATTTATAGATTTTTTTAATTTTTGAAATCAATGGTCAAGATTAAAAGACAAGATCAACAATTGTGATCAAATGAGGGAGAAAATGGTTAAATTATTAAAGTTCCATTAATATTTTTAGTTGCAAATATTAATGGATTGTTGAAATAGTGTTTGTATTTGTGTTGAGTTGAAGAAGGTGGGTGGTTATATGTAATGAGGTAGTTAACTTCTCATTACTCTATTAAATTAATTCAATTTAATAGCTTTTAAGTGCATGATGAATTATCAAAGAATATCAATTAATTTAGCAATTGGTGAGGTGGCATTTGAGGTGATAATTAAATAAATGAATTATTTAATTAATGGTGAAAGAATAATTAGATAATTAAATAGTATTGAAAAGTAAATGAATTAAATAATAAGATTATTTAATTAATTGAAAATGAAAATAAATTAATTAAATATGATTATCTAATTAATTGATGAAAAGGAAATGTAATGAATTTGATGAATTATGTGAACCTCTTACAAATTCACTCAAAACGTTGTTTCACTCATTTATATTCAATAAAATAAAACACTATTTACTAAAGGCACAACTTTTCCCCCATAAACTCTTACAAATTCACTTAAAAAGTTGTTTCCCTCCCCCAAAAAAATAGAATAATTATATTCAATAAAATAAAACACTTCATTAGTTCCTACCAAGGCAGGAATTCTATTGTATTCATCTGATGCAATTAATTTAATTCAGTTCACCAATGAGCATTGAGTATTAAATTCATTTGGCAAAATCCCTAAAATTGAAAGTTAATTTTTTTATTTAATGATTTAATAAATGCAATTTATCTGTTGTGCTATTGGTCAATTGGGTGAATAGTAATGGTGAAAAATGGAATTTTTTATTTTTTAATTATATTAAAATTCAATTGACCAATGAGCATTGAGTATTAAACTCATTTGGCAAGATGACTATAGTTGAAGCACTGTGTGAGTACCAAGTTGACACTGTGTGAGTACCAGGTTGACACTATCCAAGTACGTACTGAAGTTTCATCAGTTCACATTTACTAGCATACAAACAACCTATGCTAAATGAACGGATATGTGTCAACTCAATGGATAATCATGGCAACTTGCATTATTCATTCCCCTTCCCCACCACCATTACTATTTTTGGTTATCTTCTAAAGTGGTTGGAATAACCGGTGTAGGGGCCAACCTTGTGCGTCACGCAGTGGCGGACAATTAATAGAGCAGTCAAACTACCTTTTAGGAATGAATGTTTAAGCTTCCAACGTGTTGGAGACTTGGTGGCTGCTCATCTGTGTTTATGAAGAAGGATTTGATTTTACTAGAATGGATTCAGGTCACAGAGTTGCGGTGAAGAAGAGCGCAATACAACAAGAGGAGGGTCATGTGGAGGCCAAGTGGAGATGTGTCACTAGTGATGTGGACAAGTTTTTTGCTCTGTTGCAACGAATCAAAGAAACAAAGGCAAATTTTAGAAAATCTCACTTGTTTGATTGATAAGAATATCAAGGAGGTGGGGATGTCTAATCCAGCGTGGCAACTTTCGTTTGAGTGGGAAGATTTCTGCAGCGCCAGGAACCCACGACGTCAAATCCATCTCTCCATCCAAGTCACAGGTGATGAATCTCAATTCCAAACAAGCTGTGAAACGATAGCATTTGGATGAGAAAAATAATGGTGATAAGGAGATGTTGGATATCAATTTGCCCTCCACCCCTACAGGGCTGCACCTCTTTTACTAAAAACACATATTTCCTACTTTTTTAACATTTTTTTTAAATTCTGAAGGTGTTTAATAAAGTAAATTGTGAAACAGGGTTCTTAGTCAAGGTCTCTTCTTACCAAGTGCTTCAATGGATTTTGTTTTAAGTAGTGCTTCCCTAGTTACATAAACTGTTATGCTTTGTGTCTTGATCTGTCATTACATCTATGAGGGGACGTCCATCAAAGCATAAAAGATAGGAATTTTGACAGATTTTATAGATGCAACAGCCCTGGTAGACAACAAAAAATTTGAAATTTTTTGTCTACAAAACACACGACATAAACCATATATATGATAATAGCTATATATGCATTTAACAGTCTATAAAAGGCAAGGTAACTTAGTGCAATGTGAGTAGAAATGAAATGGGAAAAATTATGGGCAAGTGCAAAAAGATGGGGGGCCAAAAAGGGGTCTTAAGTGGCCACTTTTTTTCTGAAATTAGGAAATGTTGGCCTTGGATGAGAAATTGAGCATAGTTACACTCAAAATTTGGAGATGCAACCAAAACAATATTCGTAGTACTCCGAGTCTACTTTCTAAATTACTATTTTTTTAAAAAATGGTATAGATTAAGGGGTTCAAAAGAGGGAGCCACAGAAATTGGTGTTGTCTCTATCAAAAAAACATAACATAGCATGTTTTGTGGCTCCCTCAAAAGGTCAACTTTTTTTTGGTATTTTTAAAATCACTTCAGTGACAAATTAGCTAACAGCATGTAGTTTATGTTTGATTTTTCTGATAATTTTTTGATGAATATTTGATTTTTTACTAATTTTCAAAGTGGACACATCCTAAAAAATAGAATTTTGGCCGTGCTACCCCAATAAATTTTGAAAACTAATTGAAAATCATTTTTTTCTTTTTTTAATATGTGTAGAATGGAGTCTACTTTCTAAATATGTATTTTTTAAAAAAATTCAATGAATGGTTAATTTACAATGAAAAAAAGACCAAACAGTGGTTTTTGCCCAAAAATGGACACACAAACAAAAAAAATTAAAGATGAACTTAGGCTTAACATTGTCAAAATGTGAAAAAAATCACATCGTCAAATAGCTAAAAGAAAGCCTAACATTACCCAGGTGTTCGATTTGTTCGACCTTGAAACACGTGCAAATTTAAGGGTTAGCACGAACGAAATTATGTGAAATCATGTAGAATATGGAAAAACATGTCTCTGGACATTAGGAAGGCACTACAAGCCTTTGGGTTGGAAATCCAAAGTAAATCCCAAGCCTAAGGCTTGGGATTCCCAAATCAAAACATAACGTGCACGCGTTATGTTTTACTTTGCATTTTTTCCTTTTTCACAAAAGTTTGTGCACTATTTGTCATGTTTAACATAACGCACTCGCGTTATGTCCCCCTTGAATTTTTTTATGTTCAAGGTTATTAATCATGTATGTATGTATGTATGTATGTATTCCTATTTGTATGCATATATGTATGTATGTATCTATGTATGCCTATATGTATGTATGTATAGTGTCGAGGGTAGAGGAGGGTAGAGATGGGGGTGAGCTAGATAGGGGAGGAGAGGGGTGGATAAGGGTTGAGTGATTAAGGTTTAAGGTTGAGGGTTGAGGGTTTAGGGATAGGATTTAGAGTTTAGGGATAAGGGATTAGAGTTTAGGACCTTGAGGGATTAGGGTTTAGGGTTTAGGGTTGAGGCTTTAGGGATAGCGTTTAGGGTTGAGGGTCGAGGGATTAGGGATAGGGTTTAGGGTTGAAAGTTTAGGGTTGAGGGATTAGGGTTTAAGGTATAGTTTTTATGGTTGAGGGTTTAGGTATAGGGTTTAGGATTTAAGGTTTAAGTGTTGAGGGTTGAGGATTTAGGGATAGGGTTTATGGTTTAGGGATAAGGGATTAGGGTACCATAAATTATAATTAGGGATTAGGGTTTATGGTTTAGGGACTAGGGATTAGGGTTTAGGGTTTAGGGTTTAGGGATGTACAATTAAAGGGTACCATAAGATGAACTTAGGCTTAACATTGTCAAAATGTGAAAAAAATCACATCGTCAAATAGCTAAGAGAAAGCCTAACATTACTCAGGTGTTCGATTTGTTTGACCTTGAAACATGTGCAAATTTAAGGGTTAGCACGAACGAAATTATGTGAAATCATGTAGAATATGGAAAAACACGTCTCTGGACATTGGGAAGGCACTCCAAGCCTTTGGGTTGGAAATCCAAAGTAAATCCCAAGCCTAAGGCTTGGGATTCCCAAATCAAAACATAGCGTGCTCGCGTTATGTTTTACTTTGCATTTTTTCCTTTCTCACAAAAGTTTGTGCACTGTTTGTCATGTTTAACATAACACACTCACGTTATGTCCCCCTTGAATTTTTTTATGTTCAAGGTTATTAATCATGTATGTATGTATGTATGTATGTATTCCTATATGTATGCATATATGTATGTATGTATCTATGTATGCCTATATGTATGTATGTATAGTGTCGAGGGTAGAGGAGGGTAGAGATGGGGGTGAGCCAGACAGGGGAGGAGAGGGGTGGATAAGGGTTGAGTGATTAAGGTTTAAGGTTGAGGGTTGAGGGTTTAGGGATAGGATTTAGAGTTTAGGGATAAGGGATTAGAGTTTAGGACCTTGAGGGATTAGGGTTTAGGGTTTAGGGTTGAGGCTTTAGGGATAGCGTTTAGGGTTGAGGGTCGAGGGATTAGGGATAGGGTTTAGGGTTGAAAGTTTAGGGTTGAGGGATTAGGGTTTAAGGTATAGTATTGATGGTTGAGGGTTTAGGGATAGGGTTTAGGATTTAAGGTTTAAGTGTTGAGGGTTGAGGATTTAGGGATAGGGTTTATGGTTTAGGGATAAGGGATTAGGGTACCATAAATTATAATTAGGGATTAGGGTTTATGGTTTAGGGACTAGGGATTAGGGTTTAGGGTTTAGGGTTTAGGGATGTACAATTAAGGGGTACCATAAATAAACTAGAATTTAGGAAGGGTTGGGAAAATTTTGTGAATCATCATGGGCTGGAGATTAGGGACTTTGTTGTGTTCAAGTACATATCCAAGTCATAATTTAAGGTTAAGATATTTCAAAGAACAGGGTGTGTGAAAAATGTCAATGCTCTTCGACTTATGAATACCAACATTAATACAGATAAAAGATGCTCTTCTTCTAACAGAGTATGTAGTTCAAGTCAACCGATGGGCAGCAAGTTGTCGAATGAGTTGGTTTAATAGGTGTGCCTCCTTCTTCAAAGTTATGCTTGGAGACTTTATACAAAAACTGGTAACTTTATACATTATTTTTCATTCTTTTATTTCATGTACATTGTTAAGAACTTGTAAAATCTAATTGTGTAATGTGTTTATGGCAGCGCATTCCTCCTGCATTTGTTTCATAGTTTATAGACAACACAGACAAACATATGGTGTTACAAGGCCCAGGTGGGCAGGAGTGGGATGTACAATTAGGGGGTACCATAAATAAATTGGAATTTAGGCAGGGTTGGGAAAATTTTGTGAATCATCATGGGCTGGAGATTGGAGATTTCGTTGTGTTCAAGTACATATCCAATTCATATTTTAAGGTTAAGATATTTCAAAGAACAGGGTGTGTGAAAAACATCAATACTCTTCAGCTTATGAATACCAACATTGATACAAATAAAAGATGCCCTTCTTCTAACAGAGTATGCAGTTCAAGTCAACCGATGGGCAACAAGTTGTCGAATGAGTTGGTTTAATGGGTGTGCCTCCTTCAAAGTTATGCTTGGAGACTTTATACAAAAACTGGTAACTCTATACATTATTTTTCATTCTTTTATTTCCTGTACATTGTTAAGAACTTGTAAAATCTAACTGTGTAATGTGTTTATGGCAGTGCATTTCTCTTGCATTTGTTTCACAGTTTATAGACAACACAGATGAATATGGTGTTGCAAGGCCCAGGTGGGCAGGAGTGGGATGTACAATTAGGGGGTACCATAAATAAATTGGAATTTAGGCAAGGTTAGGAAAATTTTGTGAATCATCATGGGCTAGAGATTGGAGATTTCGTTGTGTTCAAGTACATATCCAAGTCATATTTTAAGGTTAAGATATTTCAAAGAACAGGGTGTGTGAAAAATATCAATGCTCTTCAGCTTATGAATACCAACATCAATACAGATAAAAGATGCCCTTCTTCTAATAGAGTATGCAGTTCAAGTCAACCGATGGGTAGCAAGTTGTTGAATGAGTTGGTTTAATGGGCGTGCCTCCTTCTTCAAAGTTATGCTTGGAGACTTTACACAAAAACTGGTAACTTTGTACAATATTTTTCATTCTTTTATTTCCTATACACTGTTAAGAACTTGTAAAATCTAATTGTGTAATGTGTTTATGGCAGCGCATTCCTCCTGTATTTGTTTCACAGTTTATAGACAACACAGATGAACATATGTTGTTGCAAGGCCCAGTGGGCAGGAGTGGGATGTACAATTAAGGGGTACCATAAATAAACTAGAATTTAGGCAGGGTTGGGAAAATTTTGTGAATCATCATGGGCTGGAGATTCGAGATTGTGTTGTGTTCAAGTACATATCCAAGTCATATTTTAAGGTTAAGATATTTCAAAGAACAGGGTGTGTAAAAAATAGCAATGCTCTTCAGCTTATGAATACCAACATTGATACAGATAAAAGATGCCCTTCTTCTAACAGAGGATGCAGTTCAAGTCAACCAATGGGCAGCAAGTTGCTAATTGCATTGGTTTAATGGGCATGCCTCCTTCTTCAAATTTATGCTTGGAGACTTTACACAAAAATTGGTAGTTCTCTATACATTATTTTTCATTATTTTATTTCCTTTACACTGTTAAGAACTTGTAAAATCTAATTGTGTAATGTGTTTATGGCAGCGCATTCCTCCTGCATTTGTTTCACAGTTTATAGACAACACAGATGAACATATGTTGTTGCAAGGCCCAGGTGGACAGGAGTGGGATGTACAATTAGGGGGTACCATAAATAACTTTGAATTTAGGCAGGGTTGGGAAAATTTTGTGAATCATCATGGGCTGGAGATTGGAGATTTTGTTGTGTTCAAGTACATATCCAAGTCATATTTTAAGGTTAAGATATTTCAAAGAATAGGGTGTGTGAAAAATATCAATGCTCTTTAGGTTATGAATACCAACATTGATACAGATAAAAAATGCCCTTCTTCTAACAGAGGATCCAATTCAAGTCAACCAATGGGCAGCAAGTTGTTGATCTTGAATTGGTTTCTGATGAAGAAAATAATAATGTTGTTGAAGCAATGGAAGAAAATTAAAATTGTAAGTCTAATTTAATTTATTTCAACTTTCAAAGCAGGCATTTGAATTGCAGCTTTACCTAGAGGATTGGTATAACAAAAACTTAATTATGTTACAAGCCTTTCTTTGAAGAACCCTAGACATTATGGACCCTATCATCTAGAAAAGCACATGATAGTGAACTCTGCCCCACCTTTCAAATTAGATATTTGCCTTTTTATTCAATGAAAATGAAGTCACAGAATGTAAACCGACCATGCATACTAGTAAGATCAAATTCTCTACCTTCTATTATTATTACTCTTACTTTATTAAGAGAAGAGTGTCAAAAAGAATGGGTTTAATTGTAAGCTAACATAAGGCAAAGCAATTTTGTTATCACATTTTTCTGAGGGATCTCTAATAGTCTAATATAATGCAGTCTTCTATAATATGAACATCTGCATTTGTGTGAATGCTAAGCTTTAATATAGTAGAGTATTAAATCAATGCAATCAACTATTTATTAGGTTAAAATAACTTAGTTTTTGTAATGGTTTGGGAATGCAGGAGTTGCCAAAAATAGGTGAATGTCCTCTACAATTACCAAGAGAAAAAAGTTTAGTAGTTCTTGTGGATAGAGCCAGTAAACAATGGGAGATTATTTGTCTGTTTCATAACAATATACCTCCACTAAGTGCGGGGTGGACAACAAGAAACATAGATTTATGCTTAGAGTTCATATAGATCGAAAGATAAAATAAGGATCCTTCTTAAAGAACTTCTAGGAGGGAAAATACAGGCCAAAGATACGGTACTAAAATGTATAGTTACTAATATCTATTTTTAAAAGACTGATTGATTTTTATGGCCAAAGTTGTTTATTTTATCTAGTTGATGGTTTTAATTACACCCAGGTTATACATTGGGAGCAGATGTGTGCACATTTTTATGGCCCCAATTTAAATTCAAGCAAATAGGTGGAGAGAGTATGCTAATCTTTTTAAAAAATCTTAATAAAAAAATGTTCACTTAATGTTGATTAAGGGTTCTGATTTCAACCATTCATTGCCCACTGTGGATGTACCCAAATGCAAAGCTTTTCTCATAATGATCATCCTTCTGATTTCAACTGTTAATTACTCATTGTGGATGTACCATACGCAAAGCTTTTCTCATAGTGTGTACACCTATTGGCATAATGAACCCTAGATGGGCCAGAAAACATGCCATATAACATTACTAACATTAAAAAAGTTCATAGCCATTTTTCTGACATATTCTTGCAACTCAAATATCTTTAAGAGAAGAGTGTCAAAAATGATAGGTTTAACAACCTAACACAAGGCAAAGTAGTTTGTTGGGTTTAGGGATAGGGTTTAGGGATAGGGTTTAGGGTTTAGGGTTGAGGGATTAGGGTTTAGGGTTGAGGGATTAGGGTTTAAGGTATAGTGTTGAGGGTTGAGGGTTTAGGGATAGGGTTTAGGGTTGACGGATTAGGGTTTAATGTTGAGAGTTGAGGGTTTAGGAATAGGGATAGCGTTTAGGGTTTAGGGATGAGGGATTAGGGTTGAGGGTATACAATAAATAAACTAGAATTTAGGCAGGGTTGGGAAAATTTTGTGAATCATCATGGGTTGGAGATTGGAGATTTTGTTGTGTTCAAGTACATATCCAAGTCATATTTTAAGGTTAAGATATTTCAAAGAACAAGGTGTGTGAAAAATAACAATGCTCTTTAGCTTATGAATACCAACATTGATTCAAATAAAAGATGCCCTTTTTCTAACAGAGTATGCAGTTCAAGTCAACCAATGGGTAGCAAGTTGTTGAATGAATTGGTTTCTGATGGGGAAAACAACAATGATGTTGAATCAATGGAAGAAAATCAAAATTAGGGTTGAGGGTTAAGGGATTAGGGTTTAGGGTATAGGGTATAGGGTAGAGGTTTGAAGGTTGAGGGATAATGTTCTAGGTTAAGTGTAAAGGGTATATAGGGTTTAAGGGTTTAAGGTTTGAGGGATTAAGGGTTTAAGAGTTGAGGGATTAGAGTTTAAGGCATAGTGTCGAGTGTAGAGGGTTTAGAGACAAGGTTTATGGTTGAAGGTTTAAGGGTTGAGTGTTGAGGCTTTAGGGCTGAGGGTTAACGGATTAGGGTATAAGGTATAGTGTCGAGGGTAGAGGGTTTAGGGATAGGGTTTAGGATTTAAGGTTTAAGAGTTGAGGGTTGAGGATTTAGGGATAGGGTTTAGTGTTTAGGTTAAGTGAGACACCTAGATGACTAAGGACAGATGAAGAGGCAGACAAGGAATGACTAAGAGACCTAGAGAGGGGAGAGGCAGAGAGGTGAGTGGGAGATAGATGTGAGAGATAGAGAGGTGAGGGGAGAGATAAAATAAAATGAGAGAGTGAAGTTGACAAATTGAGGGAAAGATGGGTAACGAGGAGGGAGAGAGGTGGAGAGGAAGGGAAATATCTAGAGAGCCCTAAGAGATATACAAATGAGAGACCTACAACCTAGGGAGAGAGGGGTGAGAGAGATAGGGGAGAGATGGGGGTGAGGTAGATAGGGGAGGAGAGGGGTGGATAAAGGTTAAGGGTTTAGGGTTTAAGGGTAAAGGGTTTAGCGTTTAATGGTTGAGATATTAAGGGTCTAAGGGTTGAGGGATTAGGGTTTAAGGTATAGTGTCGAGGGTTGAACCCTAATCCCTCAACCCTCGACACAATACCTTAAAACCCTCATCCCTCAACCTTGGGGTTTAAGGTATAGTGTCAAGGGTTGAGGGATTAGGGTTCAACCCTCGACACTATACCTTAAACCCTAATCCCTCAACCCTAAACCCTAATCCCTCAACCCTTAGACCCTTAATACCTCAACCCTTAAACCCTTAACCCTTAAACCCTAAACCCTTGACCCTTAAACCCTCAACCCTTATCCACCCCTCTCCTTCCCTATCTACCTCACTCCCATCTCTCCCCTATCTCTCTCACCCCTCTCTCCCTAGGTTGTAGGTCTCTCACTTGTATATCTCTCAGGGCTCTCTAGATATTTCCCTTCCTCTCCACCTCTCTCCCTCCTCCTTACCCATCTTTCCCTCAAGTTGTCAACTTCACTCTCTCATTTTATTCTATCTCTCCCCTCACCTCTCTATCTCTCACTTCTATCTCCCCCTCACCTCGACTTCTCCCCTCTCTAAGTTTCTCAATCACTCCTTGTCTACCTCTCCATCCGTCCTTAGCCATCTAGGTCTCTCATTTAACCTTAAACCCTAAACCCTATCCCTAAATCCTCAACCCTTAAAACCTAAATCCTAAACCCTATCCCTAAACCATCAACCCTCAACACTATAACTTAAACCCCAAACCATATCCCTAAAGCCTCAACCCTCAACCCTTAAACCTTAAACCCTAAACCCTCTACCCTCGACACTATACCTTAAACCCTAATCCCTTAACCCTCATCCCTAAATCCTCAACCCTCATCCCTAAATCCTCAACCCTCATCCCTTAAACCTTCAACCCTAAACCCTCTACCCTCGACAATATGCCTTAAACCCTAATCCTTCAACCATTAAACCCTCGACCCTTAAACATTGGGCAAACTTTTACAAAAAAGAAAAAAATGCAAAGAAAACAATAACGCGCTCAAGTTATAGAGCAAGCACGTTATGGTTTTTTGTTTCTGAGCCAAAGGCTCGGCAACACCAAGCCATAATGTGAGCGCGTTATGGCTTTTTAAAATGTTTTAAGAATTTGGCCACTTTTTGGCCCCCCATCTTTTTGCACCTGCCCTTATATACCATTGTCAATTTTGTGTGCAGACTTGTGGGTAGAAAAGTTGGTTTCTTCTTGTTCCGTGGCCATAATGTCTGCAGTTGATTTTTTCATTCAATATTTCTGCTCTTTCATTCTCTTCCACAATTTAGAACAGCCTTACTTGACACCTCAATGGATTCTTCTCCACCACTGAATAGTTGTCACTTAAATAGAATCAATGCTTTATAGTGTTTACACACTTGCATATATTGAATTGGATTTTGCAAAAATTAGAGAGAGAAATGAATATTTTTTAAAGATGTGTCATCATATATACAACTACCACCACCACCAAGATCATGTAAAACCTGTGTTGCACAATCATTTAACCAACCTACTATAAAAGTTGTCAAAGTTGCTCTCACCCGTAGCTTTTTATCTGGTATTTGTTTCTAGCTACCATTACATATCAGGCCTCAATGTTTATAATTGTAGTAGAAATGCTTATAATTGAAGTATTATAATCTTTTTTAACACTTTTATTTGAGAACTTATCAAACTTCCTTCCTTATAATTTGCTTGTTTGATGGACAATGACATGTACAACTTAAAAAGATTGAATATACTATGGCGTGCATGGCTAAAGTTGACTTTAAAGATGGATTGTTTGCTTTTAAATTAATAGAACTTTGCTGCATATCAAACAATAAAACATGGGCACCCTTGGCATGCACTTAGCTTCATAATGCAAAGTGTAGTATGTGAGTGTCTTGTTTAGAAATTCATATACTAATGGGTTCAAATTATTTTATTATATCTCCAAAAAGTAAATGGTCAAAGTGGTCAAGAACCATTGATGGGACTCAAAAAGAGTGTTGGCACAATGAATAAATATGGTGTGTGAGTGTACAAGTGTTTTTTTCTACAAACTACTTTGATCTCAAGAGATTCAATTTAGTTTTAAATTTGCAATACTTTTTAACAATAGTAGAGGATACCCAATGTACTAGCACAAAGTGACACCTCCTCTCCATATAATTCAATTTTTGCATATTATAATTATATTTAAATAAATTATAATTTGAATATTATATGAGATTTTAAATAATGCATTATTATATATATATATATATATATATATATATAATTTGGTATTTCACCCTAGAAATTATTGGTAGATGCAAATTTGTATCCACATTAAAAGTCAATTTATAAGAATGTACTTGAAACCATTTTTGTAATCGACAATATTTTTAACTTTGTAATTTCTTTGTAATTCTTCACCAATAACAGGGTGCTATTGTCACCATTCTTCTTTCCATTCATTTCTTTGTTGTGTAAATTTCAATAATAGCAAAACTTGCACTTCAATAATTTAGTTTAATCGAATCTGGTTTCACAAGCTTCAGGTCATTTCAATAGATGATATGCAGAGGAAGACTCAGGTGTAGACTATGCACAGAGCCATATTGTATAAACCTTATACTATTTTAGAGCTCCCTCTACACTTGATTACCTTCCAAATTTAATTTGAGCCTAAGCCTACTAGCTTCTAACTAGTCATTGCCCACCAACTCAAGCATGAAATATTCAAATTTGCATGCTAGAGTGTTGTATAAAAAGACAAATCCTTGGTTCATTTTAAATTACTAGGCATCAACCATTCACACACTTGAGTATTATCTAGAGTATTGCATCAACCTGTGAGATCATAAGAGTAGGCATATACATTTGCATTTCTACTTGGTGTGTCTTCTAACTTGTTCCTCAAGGGACTCAACTAAGGTGTATAAGGTGGGAAGATAGTCATCTTCCCTACCCTGGAAAAAGAAATTCCAACAATGCTTCTAAGCACTACCATTTTTAGATATCACTGACAAATAAGATTCTGAAGACTTTAAGTGTAAAGATCAAAGCTACAAACCATATTTACAATTCATATTTTTACAATGATTTGTAGTTGTGTGTTATTCACTGACCTTCTCACATGACGGAGTTGTAATTTGCTTGGTGGCCATAACTTCGAATGCACTCCTCCTGACCGTGTCCTTCTTGTGTAACACGATGATCTGCTTCAAGCAACATCCAACTGCTTTAATCTCCATAAGCTCCCATGAAATTTTCAATGCTCATATTGATCATTTTCTTTTCTCTAACTCTAGACCCTAAACATTTTACACTAAACACTAATCTTTATACCCTAAACAGTTGAAATCAGAGAAACTTTAAGTCTGACATGCGCAAGTCTGTTTGAGAGCTTTAAGTAAGGAGAAATGTGACCGTGGGCAAGAAATGGGAACATGGCAACGTGAATCTCTTTAGCATTCACCATCGTCAAGGATGACCAGAGATCTCTTAACAAAACAATGGAAGTCTATCGCTTATAAATGCATCTTATCCCATGTTGATTGTTTTAATAAATGTATCAAAAAAAAATATTAGACTGCAATGCTGGCATTTATCGATTCCCACTGTAAAGGTTCCATTATTTATTCTGCTTGTCTTTAGTGAAGAATAAGGGAGAGGGACCAGCTGCCGCCCATGCCCCAATAACCGCTATGTTTTTGTGCACTTGACCCCCCAATTAAAATTTTAAAAAGAACCAATACATGTAAAATACCAACCTAATAAATTAACATAAATGCACCAATACATGTTCACAACATTTGTACATGTTCACAAATGCACCAATACATGTTCACAACTCCAATAAATTAACCAATGAAATTAAGACAAGTACACAAATGTGATGGCAAGCAGTTACTGGCACATTGTTGCGCATGTATGGGGTGACATGTTGAAATGACACTTTTTTGACCCATGTGCACATAACGCGTCCTATAGGGAAATGTATAAGTGCCTAGAAGCTAAAAGAATAGCTTTAAGCTCTTTGGTCGCACACAGAGAAACCCAAAAAAAATTGTCGAAATTCAATATGTCTAGCTATGAGCTTGACGTGCGTGAAGTTAGGGTGGGCGACTACTGGCCCCTCTACCTTAACCCAAATTTATTTTGGAGAGAAGTTCTCTAAATTGAGAACATCACACACATTCAATGGGCTATTCTTAAATATCATTCACTTCAACAGTCAAAGGTCAATTTTGAGTAATAAAAATAGGACAAATATTTACCACTTTTTATTGTGAATGGTGTAAAATTGCTATTGACTGTTTGACCATTGAAGTGGATGATATTTAAGTAGAGTGCATGCAAAACAGTTATTAGGTTGAGATATAGTGGCAATAAGGGACCAAGTCTCATGTCTCATAAGTATATAATATTTTTTATACTTTTCAAAGTAGAAATAAAACAAAATAATTACCAAAATAATGAATAGTAGATTTTTTTAAAGTAAACTTAAAATTTACATACAAAAGTAAAATAATTCTTCAAATAAAAATAATGTAATAAAATAAAATAATTCTTAAATACATTTAAAATTCGTGTCCATGTAGGAAATAAAATAATTCTAAAATAAAATAAAATAACTCATAAGTAAATAAAATTGATCTAGATTAATATCTCTCCATGTTTTTTAGATAGATGTAATTTAGATATATACACTAGTATAACTAGCAGTTTGAGTTGTCACTTCTCAATCAACATGACAATAAAATTATTCATTTTACAAGAGGTTGAAGAATGTATTAAGAAGTTGAGTATAAGAAAGGCTTGTGACTATAGGAAAAATATCTAAAATGGAGGATGGAAACCTTCATCCCTCACATTAAGAAAATATTCAACATCATCATTCAACATAGGTTTCGAAGGGATTGGACTACCAGGATGGCGATACTTATTTTTAAGAATGGAGGTATTCACAATCCTTCCAACTATAGGACCATCATGGAGTAAGTGCATGGAAATGGGGGACAAAAAGGGGGTCAAAAGTGGCCACCCTTTTCTTGAAATTAGCTAAACTTGAACTTAGTTAAGTAATATGAGATGCATTCACTCAAAATTTGAAGATACAACAAAAAAAATGATTTTTATTTTTTCTTTTTAAAAGTAGAGTGAGGGTTTGGGGGCAGTGCCCCAAATGGGTCAAGGTGTATGTCATTTTTCATAATTTTATCGCTTTTAACCATCCTCCAAAAATCCTCCAAACCCTTCAAAAAAGCTTGACTTTCACGCTTTTACGTTTTAACCATTTTCTATTTTTTATTCTTTTTTTTCCCTTGATTTTCCTTGACTGTAACAAGTCTTCCTAGTAGAACTCACCGAGACTGGGGAATCTGACAAGACTCACCAGGTACCCGAGACCCTTTTTGTTGCTTGCCTTAGGATCGTCGAGTCTTGGTGAGTCTTGTAACACTACAAATTATATCTACAACCACGCAAGGGTCCTGAATCTCATTAGAGATCACACTAATGACAAGGAGCTCATTTTTTAGGAGTCACACAGTTTGTGACAAAATTCATCCCCTTGCAAAGTATTGTAGCCACATTGCCCAACCTTAACTGTATGTTTGTGAGCAAAAGGTGGTTGCAAAGTGTTTATTGTAGATAGGTCAAAGTGGAGAGGGTCGTGAAGACCATTTTTTATGATACATTTGTCAAGAATATTGAGGAGATCTTCAATGTAAGTTTTTGATAAAAAAAATTCTATTTTTTTTGTTTTATAATATTACAATTTGTTGATTTTATAACTTTTTGATATTTCAAATTATTGATTTTTATTTTTATTTTTAAATTTCTAATTTAGTTTAAATTTCTGATTTCACTTTTAAACGCTCTCTTGTTTTAGGTGCCAAAACCATTGGTTAGAATTTTGGGTGGATGGGGATTAAAAACCCATTTAGTATATAGATGAGATCTCCTCATCCATTAGCACCCCAAAGGAGTTTTCACCAATGGACATGTCTTCATTTTCTTGATTTTTCTTCATTTTTTCTTTTTTACTTTCTTTTGATTTTTTTTTCTTTCTTTTTACTTTTTGGACTAAGGAGCTCCTATTGTTCCCTAAAGTATGCACACATGTCTAAATTGGTATCAAAATCTTTCTTATGATCCCTTGATGGCATGTTATCTTGAAGTCCCATGAATTTTGCAAGTGCTTCCTCATTTTCAAATGTATCTAATGATATGGGTTCTTGTTGGTCCTAGTCGATATGGTTGAGGTATTTAAAATCCAATTGGATGGTAAGAATGGCGGTGTCTCAAAGCGACTAATTGCAACAAGGTAATTGTAGGGATCATGAATGGATTTCATTTCAATGTGTTTGATATCGCAAGAAGAATTCCTAACAACATTGGAAGTATCACTAACCTTGTTGGATTGCTCATCATAGGGGACATATCCTAGCCCCCAATTTTTTATATTCTTAGGTATTCATACAGGTTCTAAAATTCCTTGTTCATGAAGCCCAAGGCCCTTTCCTTTGTAATTCATATCTTCACAAATTTGGTTGGCTACAAAATGATCATTATTTACAAAATAGGATGCAAATTTGTCTTCCTTACTAAGCCAGGAGCCTCTTATATCTTCTATTTATGTATCTATTAAAATCCCATGTTTTATGAAGATCATTGAGCCATACTGAACTGAGATCTTTTCTTCCTTCAAATTGTTATTAGGCTTGCCAAAAGATCAAGGAGAGGGGGAAAGTTTGCCTACATGAAAGGCATCATGGATCTCATGTTTGCCACAAATTTTGTCAATGATCTTGATATGGGATTTAGGATGTAAGGATGTATCTATGTAGATGCAAGGTTGGTTGCATCTATGTATGAAGAAGATTGCTTGGATTCAGGATTCAAGGTTACATCAATAATGGGGGCAATGATTGATTTGTCAATAGTGACCTTCCAACATTTTATAATGTTTAAAAGGCTAAGAATTGACCAAAAATATTAATTTTGTTCATAAGTATGGGAATTTAATGCACTAATGGAAGGTGGAGGGTACAACTTGCATTGCATGTATCTATGAACGACCTAAGAGGATATTGTAAGGAAGATCTTGAGATCGATGACATATAACAAGGTTTGTTGTTTGACAAGCCCTACTTCAAGTGGTAGATGTATTGTTCCATATAACTCTCATTCTACATTGTTATATGCTTTGATGGTGATTGTGTCAAGATTCAAATCTTTCTCTTAATACTCAAGGTGGTGAATCAACTTTAAAGTGCAAATATGCCTCATTATCCATAAGCACCCTTTTGTCTTTATGTTTGGTGACAATAACTTATATGTATAGAGGAAGGTTATAATCTGGACCTACAGAAGGCATCACTTTAGCTAAATGTAAGGTGGTGGTTTCAGGATAATGTCACACAAGAGCTTGGAATTGTGATGGGTCAATATCATTTAGGATTGTTGACTCCTATAGGACTTTGTACAATATGTCCTTATAAATATTGGATGTTTTAGGAAGCTCCATGATTGATATTTAATCAAGTGGGTGTGTGTATCACCTTGGGCCCACCAAAATGCCTTGTCTATTTGTAGTTTGCAAGTCCCATGATGAGGAAACTAACCACTTTTGATCACCCAAGATCACACAATAGTGCAAGGGGAGAGCATACATGGAATTCACACTTAGTTCAAGGGGCTACCAGGTGAGTAACATTTTGGGGCTAACTATTTACTGATGCACCAAGACTATGCATACCTGAGAGGTCATATCTAGGATAAACAAGTTACTAGGAAATGTCATCAAAATACCTAAAGGAATGAGAGACCCAAATCCATGAAATGAAGAGTATGTCTAAAGACCTGGTTTGAGAGGGTAACCCACACTCCTCTATCAATTTTTAAGGTATAAAGTTCTTGCAAGCTTAGACAAATGACAAATGTCCTCCAATAAGAGAGTCTTTTGATTCACTCCTAAATTTCTATACCCCACCAGAACACGTGGGTGTGGGTTGTCCCCTAAGGTGACAAGCCCACTACAAATTAAAAAGATAAATGAATATAATTTCTAATTCCAAAGATCACAATTAAGTGCAAGCAAAGATCATATGTATTCACCTTTTGAGATTAAAAAGAAAGTGATTTGAACCACTTTTGATCCTCAATATTGCCTAAGAGGTGCAAGAGGAGAGCATACGTGAAATCAACCCACTAAAACAAAAACCTAATGTAGAAAATCATAACAAACAATTAATTTTAAAGCTCAAAATCAAATTATAACATGGAAAATTGCATACCCTTGCAATTTCACACTATATTTTGGGTTTGCTTTAGTGTCAATTCCCTTAGTATGTTATAGGGATCATTTTAGCCTAGCCTTAACCTTTTCCTTCACCAAATTGTCGAATTTCTCTATCAAATTCTGATAATTCTTATTGTTGTGGGAACACATGTTAGATTTAATGTGATTTCTATAGGACACTATCGCTACATGTAAATATTTGCACAATGCACTAGCATCCTGTGAGTTTCAAAAATTAAAAATGTCGGTTTGCCACTCAACCACCTGCTACTGCTTGTTGCAATGCTCATCCTTCAGAAAAACACCTTCAACATTCGAATCTAACCCTTCAACTTCCTCACAAACCTTTATGCAAAAGTATTGTTTTCTCTCTCATTCTAACTCCCTTAGCTATTCTTGACTACACATATCTCCATTGTTGAACTTGTTGAAGTTGCATGCTGTTCAAATCTTTTTTGACAAATACAAGTGTTATTTTATCTTCTACATCATACTGGTAATATTGTTCTTATTTTTTTTCTTTGAATAATATTGTTGCAACTTCTTTATTATATTTCTCTCAATTTACTTTGGCAAATCTTTGTGTAGACCACCACCCATTTTATCATATGCACACTAGAGTATTCTTCCCTATAGACCAAGTATGGATTTTATTTATTGTCACTACTCTTAATTCCTAGATGCAATTAGGATAGGAGAACACACTATTTTTCTACTCTCTTTATCATTGGTTGTCTATGGAGGTTGAAAGACCAACATAGGGGTTTGACTTGAAGGAAAATCCCCAAATAGCCCCAACTTTTTCTCTTGTTTCAACTATAGGTATTTTGGGAGACATTCAATTGCACAGAGGTTTGCTAGTGTTTCTTGCATTTTATTATCATTTCAATATTTCATTTAATTTAGTTAGTTTGGCTCTATTTTATCATTTCAATATTATCGGGTATGCCCTGGCTTGTTGTTGTGTTGTTGTTATTCTTTATTATGCAGGTTAGTCTGAAATCTAGGAAAAACCTCATTTTTTTTTGCTTTTATGGGACAACAGCACGTTAAAGGACTACAATACTTTACACAAATGTTCTTGCTTTGTGCTGGTGTCTAAGACAGCAAGCCCCATCTTTTGGTGCTAGGTTTTTCTATTTCTGTGATTTACGATTTTGAATCCAATTTTTCAATTTTGTATTTTAGTTTCTTGTAAATTAGCATCTTCTATTTTAGCTCCTATATAATGTAATGTAGAAAGTAGAGGTATCACTTTTTCTATATTACACAAATGTGTGAGGTTTGGAAAATGAAGTCTTCGACTGATGAATATATAGAGAATGCATTAGTAGTTGTAAAAGATTGGTCTTCGTCACACAAAAGATCGTTGCACTCACAAATGGATTAGGAACAAAAACCCCTCACAAAGTTAGAATTTTTTTTTAAGACAAAAATTGAATGATAAAAACCCAAATTCAAAATTTGCAAACAAAATGGATAATGATTAGTCAAACAAAATTAAGAAAAAATCTACAAAACAAGCTCAAAATCATGCCAAACAAACTACACTTGTTGATAATTCTCACTTATGATTCAAAGACTTTGTCTTGGGAGTTCTATGCAAGGAGTCACAAAGAATTTTTACCTCGTAGGATTCTAGCACCTCGGGTGAGTCAATTGGTAATGGTGGCACAAAAGTAGCAGAGTGTTGCATAACAAAGTGGGTATTCTAGTCTATCTGCACAAGATCTACAAGAAAATTGTAATTTATTTGTGACAATTAGGTGGCAGTTGCAGTCACTGAATGACCTTGTCTTTTCAAAGAGATATGTTCTCTACCTACAAATATCTCAGTGAAGCTATCAATAATTTATCTCACAATTATGTTGTCCTGAGTAACTATCAAAACCTTCTATGCCAAAATTCAATGCTTGCATATGCCTTCATTTCATTACATAGTTGTAGACTAGAAACATGAAAATGATTGATCACAATGCCACATCAAATTTAAAACAAATTAGAATCTTTTATTAGTTTAGAGTCCAAGATGAGAATATGGTTATGATCTTAACACCTTGGTTTGTCTAGAAGAACAACCAATAGTATAGGATAGCACCAAACAGTTTCATCTGGTGATATCTTAGTCTAAGAAAAGGGTTCAAGAACTTTCATCACAGCTTGTTGAAGATCACAAAAATATAGAAAATGAAATAAAGGAGTGTGATGAAAAATATGTTGAACTTGATTTGAAGTTTGGGCATTTACAAAAACAAGCAAAGAAGAGGATACATAGAACGTCAAAAGGAAAAAGAAGATATTGACACTTGCCTTTCTATTGCAAGGGATAAAGATTCGCAAGCTATGATGCAACAATCTAAGATAAAACAAGAACTTGAATAGGTTCAACATGAAACGAGCACTTGAAGCTCTGCAATCCATGGATGGGGAGAAATAGTGACTACACAATGCTAATAGTAGGCAAAAAGAAATCATAGATGAGTTGCATTGTATGTTGAAATATAAGGAGCATACTTTAGAAGAATTGAAGCAACAATTGGGACAACTAAAAGTTATTACTCTAGACTTGAAGAAATGCGGTGGAGAAAAGAAGACTGGCTTAAGCGAAGGAATTGATTAATTGCCCTCTATTTCCTTCAAGCAAAGAGTGCTAAAATTACTAAATTTCTATATAGTGACTTCAACATATCAATATCTTAACACAAACAACCAAATCATGGAAAATAAATGGATAAGATTGTGATCAGGTAGAATCTAGCCTAAGTCCAAATACTCATGTGGCCAATCACGCATGTCAATTTGTTAACAACAAACAATATTCAAAGCATTAAGCCCAATACATCTCTAAACTATTAAAATAAATACAAAGAACAAACTATTACAATAAATGCAGAGATTAAACCCTTTAGGAAAACTTCAAACAAAATTATAAAATAGTTTGAATCAATGCAAATAATAACTCTTTCCTCCACATTAATGGATTCAAAGAACTAGATATTCTAGGTTCAACCCCCAATAGAGTTGCTAGAATGTGAACATGCAAAATTTAGAAAACTATTAGCTAACAAAAATCCAATGAAAATCACAAGCCTATTTTGAAAATTTGTATGTGAACCTCAAGATAGAGCTGAAATAGAGTCAACAAACCATAAAAACACATGAACTGACGTTTTCCAAGCTCTCATCCATTGTTAGAATCACTGCTCTTATATTAAATGTTATGAAGGAATGTAGTTGCTCAAGATAGAGCTACTTGAAAATTCTACAACATAAGTTTACTTCACGTTCATGATGGATTGTTGAAAGAAATAAGATTAATTTATAGATTTTTTTATTTTTGAAATCAATGATCAAGATTAAAAGACAAGATCAACGATTGTGATCAAATGAGGGAGAAAATGGTTAAATTATTAAAGTTCCATTAATATTTTTAGTTGCAAATATTAATGGATTGTTGAAATAGTCTTTGGATTTGTGTTGAGTTGAAGAAGGTAGGTGGTTAGATGTAATGAGGTAATTAACTCCTCATTACTCTATTAAATTAATTCAATTTAATAGTTTTAAGTGCACATGAATGATTAAAGAATATCAATTAATTTAGCAATTGGTGAGATGGCATTTGAGGAGATAATTAAATAAATGAATTATTTAATTAATGGTGAAAGAATAATTAATTAATGGCTAGAAAGTAAATGAATTAAATAATAAGATTATTTAATTAATTAAAGAATTAAAAATAATAATTAAATATAATTATCTAAATAGATGAATAAAAAATTAATGAATTTGATGAATTAGCCCCAACCTCTTACAAATTCACTCAAGAAGTTGTTTCACTCCCAAAAAGTTAGAATAATTATATTCAATAAAATAAAACACTTCATTTACTTAAGACACAACATTTTCCCATAAACTATTACAAATTCGCTTAAAAAGTGGTTTCCACCCTAAAAAGTTATAATAATTATATTCAATAAAATAAAACACTTTTTTTTACTTAGACACAATGTTTCCCCATAAACTCGTACTGTTTCACTAGAAAGTTGTTTCACTCGAAAAATAAGAATTATTATATTCAATACAATAAAACACTTTATTTACTTACATTCATATTTCCTATAAGCAAAAGTCTCCGAATCTCTGACTAGTATAGTCACTCTGTGGTTTGAGAGGGCGATGCAGTCTGAGAGTTGCTAGTAAAGCGGTGCAGAAGTCTTATAAAGTCCTTGATATACGACTCTTGTGACGGAATCCCCTCCTTACTACCCACTATTTTAAACCTGAACATGTCTCCCATTTGGCGAGCGTTGATTCTGAAATCCCTTCCCTCTTCCTCTCCCATCACCGTCCTCACCGCTCTGCAGATTTCTTCTCTGTGGAGAGATCCGTCGTGTGTTCTTCCCACATCAACACCCACTCGCAACTGCTCACAAAGGAGGCGTGCATTGATGGCCTGATCTAACATCATTGGCGATGCAATGAAAGGCAATCCAGAGCTCAGGCCTTCCATTACGGAGTTCCACCCGCAGTGAGAAAGAAAGGCCCCTGTGGAGGGATAGGATAAAATCTCCCTCTGAGGAACCCACTCTCCCACCACAATTCCTTGCCCCTCAATGCGCTCCTCGAATCCCTCTGGCAGATCATCTGCCATTGCCCTTCCGTGAGGCGGACGAAGAGCCCACAGAAACGGCACTTGGCTGCTCTCTAACCCTAATGCAATTTCTTTCACCTCATCGGACGACAGAAAACTCTGGCTTCCGAAAGCCACATAGACAACCGAGCAAGGTTCCTGCTTTTCAAGCCAAGCTAAACACAGAGACTCAATGCTTTCAGATCGGACAAGTGGGGTCAGCAGAGGGCCGACTGGAACAACCGGCTTCCCCACCACTTTGTTCTGCAAATAGTGTAAGAAGCTCCCCTCGATTTCATCGCACGTTTTGATGGCCAGTGCCGAGCAATATTCATAACATTTGAGGCCGCGCTCCAGATAGTTTATACCGCCTGGCTCCTGCGGTTTATAGAAGTGAATTACGGCCTCTGCTTCGAACAGCTTCCATGAGATTACAGAGGACGGATAATCTGGCGGCAGTTTCGTCAGATCGTGGGCGGTGATTTCTTTGCCATCGCCGCGCCTGGCCGGATGGATGGCGTAGCTGGAAAAGGCCACTCCAAAGGTCTGGAAAAATATGGTGGGTATTCTCATTTGGGCGGCGGCTATGGCTCTTGGAGTCCACCATTGGAAAAAGTCGCAGACCACACAATTTGGGCGAATTTGGGCGATGATTTGTTGGAAAGGCTTTTCCAGTCCATCCAGTGCTTTTTGGAAGAGAGGCATCATCTCCAATGGGAGGTCCCCCGTGTTCTCTATTTCGCCAGGCAGCCCTTCAATCGCCGGCAACCGTATCGCCACCAGCTGCACTAATTTGTCTGCACGCTCTCTTATTTTAGAAATGTTGCGACCAGTTGAAATCAGCGAAACTTTAAGACCGGCATGCGCGAGTCTGTTTGAAAGCTCTAAATAAGGCGAGATGTGACCGTAGGCAAGAAATGGGAACATGGCAACGTGAATCTCTTTACCATTCTCCATCGTCAAGGATGAGCAGAGCTTGCTATTCTCTCTACCATTCTCCATGGTGAAGGATGAGCAGAGATTGCTATACTCTCTTAACAAAACAATGGAAGTCTATCGCTCATAAACGCATCTTTCACTGGTCAATTTCGGGTCTTATCCGGGGTCCCATAGCCTGCATCGTCTTGTGGACATTATCAAAAACTTTACTTTCCTTCATTTATCTTATTATGCAAAATAATTATTAGTACAGTGGCAGTAAGGCACGGAGGCCATGTTCTATAATTGAAAGTAAAAAAAAAAAAAAAGAATTAGAGACTTTTTAAAAAGTAAAATTTAATTTTTTTTTCAAAATAGAATAAATAAACAATATAATAAAATAAAATAATCTTTAAATAAAATTAAAATTTATGTATTCATGTAGTAAACAAAATAATTCCAAAATAAAATAAAATAACTCTTTGATAAATAAAATAGTTATAGAGTGTTACCTCCCACATTTTTTAGATAGTTGTATTTAAGATATCCATACTAGTATAAGTAATAGTCAGAGTTTAAGATCCCTTTTTAGTCAAGACAACAAAAAAATTACTCCTTTTACAAGAGGTTAAAGAACGTATTAAAAATTTGAGTACAAAAAAGGCTTGTGGCATAGTTGAGCTGTAGGAAAAATATCTAAAATGAAAGATGAAAACCTTCGTCCTTCACATCAAGAAAATTTTCAACATCATCATTCAACATGGGGTTTCAAGAGATTGGACTACTAGCCTAGCAATACTTATTTTTAAGACTGGAGATGTTCACAATCCTTCCAACTATAGGACCATCATGATCAATCCTATGTTTGCAAAGTTGTTTGGAGCATGGTTGAACACGAAATCAACAAGTGGGCACAAGAAAAATATAAGAGGGTAAAAAGGCAAGTAAGTTTTAGACCAAAAACACTCTTAACAATAAATCATGGAAATATTTTGAGGCATATCATTGAAAAAGTGTTGAATTAAAAAAAAAAAAACTTATTGTTATTTTGTTGACTTCAAAAATACTTTCAATACGGTTTCCAAGAATAAATTATGGTGCAGAATGAACGATCTTGGTATCCTAGAGCAATATAGAGTGGTTGTTCATAGTCTTTATCAAGAGATTTGAGTAAAAATCATAACTCATGCAAGCCTTTCAAAAAGTTTTAGGAATGATATTGGAGTTAAGCAAATATGCCCTCTATCCCCCACATCTTTTTGGCTTATATATTAACTAAATTGAAGAATGGCTAAATTTGCAAGGTGGAGATGGTGTTCTTTTAGATGCCTATATTGTGCGACTTTTTTTGTATCTTGACAATCTCATTTTGATTGCAAGGTTTGCTCAAGGGTTGCAAGAGAACTTATATGTCCTCGAACACTTTTGCAAGGAGGTAGCTATGCAAGTTAACACCAACATGACCAAGATCATGGTCTTCTCCAATAGAAAACATAAATAAAAAAGTATTTGACTTTAATTTTGAACGGAATATTTTGGAAGGAACACAACACAAAAATACTCTGAAATTGACTTCAATAACAAACTCAATTGGAAAACCTACAGGGGGAAGAGAACTTTGGGAGGTCAAAGAGGACTTTATGCTTTGCAAAATGGAAGCAGAGAGGAGCAGTTATAGGATTGTAAAACTATTTGAATTCTATT
The DNA here is from genome assembly GCA_027924645.1 of Cunninghamia lanceolata. NCBI lineage: Eukaryota > Viridiplantae > Streptophyta > Pinopsida > Cupressales > Cupressaceae > Cunninghamia > Cunninghamia lanceolata. The sequence goes on from BSBN01001170.1 coordinate 2,002,404, forward strand.
TGGGTTATTAGTAATTTCAGTGGTGCTTTATAGGTGCAAATTGTGGGCTAGAAACACTTCAAACTTAAAATGGAAGAAAATAGACAAAATCCAAAAATGCGAGATCACAAGAAAATTCAAACTAAAAGCTTCAATCTTCTATAAAATTCTTCTAGCTAAAGTCGGTACATTTCCTATTGAAGTCATTACTACAATGCATCTCCTACAATATTTAGAAAAAAAAAATTGAATAGATAGAGGTAAATAGATAGCTCAAAGTTATCATCAAAAAACTCGTGAATGAGAGAAAGAAGTCTTCGATGAAACAAAACATCAAGTGGATGAGCAAATGGAACATTCACTTGAATGCAAATCCTAATAATAGCAAAGAAATAAAGGCTTTTGTTATAGATAAATTCCACAAGTTTACGTGGGAAAACACATTAAGGAGAAAGAGGAAATATTACTTCGATGAATTTAATCCCACTTATGATCATCAGCAAAAAGTCTACATAGGGATGAATATCCATAGCCCAATTAAAGACTAGCTCACATCATTTTGGTGTAAAAAGAACAAATAGAAGAGACCAAAAGAGGAATGGGAGGATAGAATTTGTCTTTTGCACAACTAGGATCATTGATCTAAAAAACACTTTATTTTAGAGTGTGAAGCTTACAATGACATCCAAACCAACTACACTTGCATTTTAGCAACAACTTCCTTACAAAATTTACTGGAAGAGGAAAAGATTGAAAAACAAAACAGTTCATCATAAAATTAGTAAAAGAACATCCATTTAGAAAAATATTATGGCAAAATCTCTTGTCCCATAAACTATCTTGAACTCATAAATGTTAAAAGTCTTCTATTCTACTTTATAACTAAACGACTCTCGATTCAATACCCCTATCCTTATTTCATAAGAATTGAATTTTGACTTCAAAATCCTTCGCTTATTTTGACTTTAGAATGTCCGTGAAAGCCTTCACTGAAGGCAAATAGTTAACTCGTCCGTAATTAGGCTAAAATAACTTATAAATGACCTTTTGGAAGTGTCCTACGTACTTAACACAAATATTTAATTTGGTTGTAATAATGTTATCTCATTTCAAGGTAGGAATGGTTCGGACCAGTTGGGCAGAGAATAGACCAAAGAATAAAATGGTCAATCGCTTTCCATCTACTTGGGGATGGTCATACCTAAATACCCAGTAAAACATTGGTGAAACTCGAGAGAGTATAATAAGAAGCACTCAGTAAAACATTGGTGAATCTCGAAAGAGTATAATAAGAAGCATCCAAAGACACGATAGAAACTTTACATACATTGGCCACTTATAGGATATAGTAATTCATACTTCAGCAAAATGAGTCTCCTAAGAAATGTTTGGTTACTTGCCTCCTAATCAATTTGTTGTTGTGATGGGAAACTGAAAAGAAAGCAAGAAAAACCTGAATCAGATATGCAAGGATTGAAAAAATCATTCGCTTATATGCACATTTTACTCCCCATATCAACTTGGATTTTGAGTGTGTTTATGGATGTAAGGGGATGGGTAGTGATATATAGAGAACATGGAAGGTAAACACTTACTATAGCTATGTAACTACTAATATAATTTTAAAGAAAGATTCTTCTAAGGTAACCCTTTGAAGCCTCATCATGGTGTAAATAAATGACGAAGCATCCAAAATACTGAGGAGTGGAATTGTTTTACTCAGGCAAAGTGCAACTTTTAAGTCCATGGTACAAAGCTCAAACCACCGAAGTATGGTCCATTTCAGATTATTAAGTCAACACTACTGCATTCAAATTAATTCCGCCCGCCTCCTTACATAAAGATATATATTGTTGTGAATGTCGAGAACTTGTGTCTTTCTGGGACATCTATGCTAGATAAAGAAGATCAATTATTACTTTTCATTGAAGATGCCCCCAAATGCTCAAGAAAGCTTGGACAAAGACTTTTTGCAAAAGAATGTTGACAAACATAAAGACACAAAGCTTGGACTCATTCTCTTCTCTTCATCCTAATGATGGATCACAGAGTGTGATCCGAAACGTCGATCTAAAAAAGCTACACACAGTCTCTTTCAGAAGCTCTACACATAAACATAAAGACAGTTTACCAAGTTACATTGAACAGTCAATTGCCAAGCAAGGCCAAGTGGGTATTCCAAGGACGAGTGATGGAATTGTCACCACATAAGTCTTTAAGCTTTTTGGAGACCAAAAGCCTTTCAATTAGAGAGGTGTGATCCTAACTTGATCATGAAAGTATGTTGCAATTTAATTTGATTGGGATAATTAGAGTTGATTAAAAGTTATATGACTATTTAAACGTTTGAGACATGTTTTCACACCCTCCATGATACAAAGTTGGGCAAATAGGGAGCATTGAAGTTGATCAAAAGCATAGCAAGCATAAACAAGTTTATGCGGTGACTTAAACGTCTAAGGTACATTAGATGAGAGATACAATTATGTTTACATTTCAACATGTCCTAAAGATAAACACGTCTCTACCTCCACCTAAAGACATCTTACTCGCCGAAGTTCATGGAAATGATTAGGGAAGTTCTACACGAAAAAAAAAATAGAAAAATAAAACTCTTTGAACTTCAGCTGCCTAAAAAGGCAGCTAGGAATATTTTGTCTTCCATCTCTTCATAGGAATAAGTTCCACATAGTGATTAGTGCATGTCTTATATTTGGGTTTGTATCTGTATTGTAGTAAGAGTGACAGATGTGAATGTATTGGAATGAAACTAAATAGCATTTAGTTATGGAAACCATTTAATTTGCAAATACTAACCATTGTTTTGTATTAAAACCTCATGCTAGAAAATGCCATATAAAATGTCATATATATTTGTGCTTCCAAGGTACAAATATTGATAAACAAAATTGAAATAGATCAAAAGACAATGTTGTTCAATGTGGCAATATTCTTTTCGAGTGCCCATATTTGCTATCTCTAAATTGTTTTCTTGCAAAATTTGTTGAAGATCACTACCTAGTTTGTTAACAAAGGAACTAGAGCATTGATGGGGAGCAACATGTATGCCATATTTGTCCAACTATAGTTGTTGCTATTGAGGAAGGAACTTCTGGATTACTTGATCCAACAAACCTGATTTTCTTTTAACAATGTTGTTGTGAAAATAAGACTAAACAACAGGGTTGAAGGAGGGTTGTGAACATGAAATGAGCATTGAGAATTATGAGGATTATGACTAGAACTAGTCAAGGGATATTCTTGTGAAGGCCTTTCAATAGCAATGTTGGTGTTGGGGTTGGTAGTACCTCTAGGAAGAGAGACGAGTAGCTGCAAATTGATTGAAGAACATCCAAGCAATTGATGATTCTTCTCTATCATTTATGTTGGAGACTGTATGGAAGTGTCCATGACCAAGTCAACAAAGTTGTACTTTTTAGCTTTTGCTACAAAATATTTCATGTTTGAGTTCCTACATGTATAATTAGAGCAAGCATCTTGCAAGATGTTGGCTGAGTCAATATAATCTGCATGCAATTTGGAGCAACACAACAAAGCAGGGAAGGGAAGAATAGTTTGATTTGAAATGAACTCATATGGACGAATTTGTAATTGCTATGATGCCTTGCATCGATATGGCAGCAATATCATAAGCATAAACAGCCTCTTTTGTTGTATCAAATGTTCCAAGCCATTGATGTTCCTTGGAGTTTGAGTCTAGGATTTATGCACTGTAATGACCCCATGGGCATTGTCTAACACCTCTATATTTACCTAAATTATGGAATGTTTGAATTTCATAGCATTGAAGTGCGAGTTTTTACTTCCATTTTGGCTTTGCCTTGAGTCTATAGACTTTGATTGCAACATATTGGTGGATTGAACATAAAAAGGGTCTGATTTGGATGTAGAATGAAAAGTGGATCCTATAGGAACAATAGGCTGGTTAGAGAGGAGCTTGTATGCTTCTAAATTGTTGTACAAGAAATTCGTCGTAGTGTTGATGCCTTTCATGGATATAGTTGCCTTATCATAAGCAACAACTACATTTTTTGTTGTAGCAAAGGTCCCTACCCATTCACGTTGGTTATAGTCGCAGCCATAGATTTCTGCACCATAACGTCCATTTATACATTTCAACTTACTAGGACTAATAGTCAAATCTAGAATTGCTGGATTATTTTCTCCATATTCTGGATACTTTTGTTGCTTTAACAATCTCTCTATCATCCTATAATCAAATTTCTATCATTTTCAACTGTGACCATTGTACGCAAGTACTGCTACACAATCAACTCATTCATTATTTTGATCTCCTACAAAAGATTTACAATAACCATCTTAGAATTTTGCTGAGAACAACTAGCTTATGATAGAAGATTGATCGTTAACAAGAATCCTCTCATGATTAAGACAATGTACTGCTTGACATACCTTGTTTGAATATAAAGTTTTTCTTTGTTTGCAATGTTCACAATATATTTATCGATCTCATTGATGGCATGCTCTTGTGGCTCTACTATTAAAGCATCGTAATCATCAAAGCTTGTAACGATAGATTACCATGCATTTTGTGCACATAATTTAGATTAGTATGGACAATAATTAGCACAGATGGTATGTGCATAGTAGATAACAGTTATATTTGGATAAAAATACAAATATGGATGCAACAATTTTTTCGAGACACCATGATGCAATTCGAAGTCAACACATTTGTGTGTGCGTGCATGCAAGCACATGTATATGTAAAAGTAAATATAATTCTATTCAAACATTAAGAAAAACGATATTGAATAAAAAGTAAACATTGTTAGATGTTATGTATGAAGAACATGTCAACATAAACACATTAATGTTGAAACTTGATTTACAATGCCTCTCAATAGACCTAATGCTGGCATATTTATGGTTAATTGTTGTTGGCCATGTTCTAATTACTTTGAAATAGTGCATTACTTTACAAACAAATATATGTTTCTTTTCATTAGTACCTACGATGATGATTTCATATGTTTTAGATTGTAGTTTCAAATAAGTTTATAATAGACGCTTAAGCAAATTAGATTGAGAAGTTTCTTGTAAATACTTTTACAGTGAATTTGTTGCAAGAAAAAAGAGCCTAGAAAGTGATTGGGGTTCAGACTAGCATCCCCATAAAGGACAGTTCTTCAGTCTCTCTGCTTTAAACTTTTGAAGCACTTAAGTTGACGAACAAACAAAAAGCAAAAATTTCAACATTTCTTATGGGAGATGACATTTTTTTCCCGTATATGTATCATATATGATAGTGAGGTCTTCAAGCATCTTTATACACGATAGTGAGGTCTGCTACAATAATGATAAAGATATTAATTCAATAAGCACCATGGTCAAGCGATTCCAAAGAGATATGGTCACACGAGACGATTCCACAATACTGTTGTTACTCATCAACACGTTTTAAAAGATAAAAATCATATTGATAACATTGGTAATGTACGATGGAGAAAATACGAAGTTTATGTATCAAAGAAACACAAGAAAATCAAGAATCTTGATACACTGAAAGAAGGATATCATCTTTCAATTACTTCAGACATAATGGTTGGGGGCATTCAGGAAACTCGTAAAATTTGACAGGGCAATCAATTTCTGTTAACAGTGGGAGCAATTGCTCTCCATCAAGAGACAATCATCTACAAATGGCCAGTCCTGGACCAAGTAATGCTCTTGTAAGACAACGCCACAAAGCAATTACACTGAAAGATCATATTCTCCACAACATTCCAAGTGCAAAAAAAAAGCTCTAAGTTAATTAAAACAAAAACAAACATAAAACATATTTAATAGCAAGTAAATGAGAGAACAAAGCATATCGAAGAAGAAGCAATGCCATATTCCTTAACTTTCTCACACATATTTGTTTTGTTTTGTTGCTCAATTTCTGCCAAGAAGGAACATAGAGATGACACATCACCTATTTGACAGAATGCCTCAAAGAGATTTGTTTTCATCGAATTGAATGATTGCACAATTTGCACAAAACGGATTTGTTCAGAGCACCATTTCCTCAGGTGGGTATGAAGATGATGAGGATGATGGTGAAACACTAAACTATATAGGGCAAGGAGGTAACAATTACATGACAGACAAGAAGCAAACCTATGACCAGAATCTTGAGAAGGGTAATCTTGCATTGGAATAGAGTATGCATCATGGTATTAGTATTCAGGTGATTCATGGCATGAAGGACGATGGGAGCCCATTTGGTAAGACATTTTTATGATGGTCTGTACATGGTTCGAGAATCGTGGTTAGATAAACGAAGTTTAGGTTTCAATGTAGAGGCAAACCAAAGAAAACTAAAGGCAATCGACAAATGCCGCTAGAACTATAGGCAGTGCACAACGAATAAAGACAAATCGTCCAATAAACAAATTCTCCAATCTTTCAGTACACATGTCAAATCCCCATCAGGGGAACCCTACTGCCAACCTTTTTAATTAATATTATAAGACTTTACAAGATTTTTTGTATTTTAACTGATTTTTCATGTCCCCAATATAAAATAGAAATGATTTTGGATATGGAGATATTCAATTGATTAGATTTTAGGTATGGACTAAAGTCATTATTACATTTAATGCTTGCATCAATAAACCTGAAACCTAAAATAAGAGGTAAAGTCTCATAGCCAATCAGATTTTTTTGTTAACACTATAAAATATAGTGATGATAAAAATAAAACAAAATGATTGGTCAAATAATTGAGAAGCTTATTGAAAAATTTAAATATCGAATTCAAGAGTTCTTGCCATGGCAGGTACTAATAAGAGTTTGGAGTAAAATATCAAAATAAAAAAGCCAATTGCACTGATGTCCTAAAACGTCTCAAAAACATGTCTCCTGGCCCGAAGAATTCATGCTCACCACAATGTATGCAGACAACTTGAGCATGATTTATCTTCAAGATCAGAAGATTATATAATTGCAGAAAGAGAAATGCTCGAAAATATTTGAAGAAATGGAACAGGAAGAATCAGATCAAGCAAGAGAATCTTATTCCTTCTCAGAGTTGGAATTTTTTAAAGGATTGTTTGGTCATTTGGTAGAGTGCCCTCCACTTGTCAATTATTGGTTCACAATTCCCTGTGAACTGCTGTTCACAGGTACACTTGAACTTGTACATTCTTTTTTTTAAAATATATTTATATCTTCAACCTTCAACGATTTGAACAAGTTTTCTTAGCAAGGCAAGCTTGAAGAGCGCTCCAGTAATTCTAATAAGATCTCACAATGTTTCATGCAGGCTCAATTTGAGAATTTAGCTTTTATAAAATGGCATGACAATAATGGATATGAGGGACAATTTGAGAATTTAGCTTTGGAAATATGGCATGATAATAGTGTATAATAAATGAGGGACTCTTCTTTAGTTTTCCAACATTGGGTTTCCCAGGATTATTTCGTGTTGATTCCCTCTTTTCATTTTTGTTCTAATGATTTGCTTGCTTTAATTTTCTCATTCCATACAACTGTCATATAATTTCATCACTTAGGCAACCAAAATTCTAAATATAATTTTGTTCTTTTAGCATAGTTCAAGGGCCACTTCAATCATATCTTAATTCTATCATATTAATATTTGTGTTGGCCAACCAGAATGGAATATCTATATCTCAAATACAGATCATAAATATTTGGTATCGTCTATTAGTACAATAGAATGGTAAGAAGAGTTCATTCAGCTTAATTATTCATTAAAAGTAGATATATCAGAAATTTAATATACAGTAATCAACATAACAATCATTCGATGTTTCTTCTGTTAAACTTATTTTGAATTAGCGTCATACTCAGATTTTTGAATTGCACCGAGTGCTTCGATTTTATTACACCACATTAGCTGGCCTAATGTACAATCTTGTATGGCAAACTTTTCCAATAAGAACAATAAATTAGTTTTGGTTTGTCTACCTTAAAGATCATCCAGAGCCTCTATTCTTCAAAATAATATTAGAAAACCAAGAAACTGTCACGTACAAACAACTCTGATTTCCCAATCAATCCACACTCCCATTGCCTCCACAATCCAGTCACAATAGGGATGCAAAACTTTGGAATGTTGTAGTAGACCTCATCCAAAAATTGATTTTCCAAATACAAAGAATATGCAATTGCTATTACAACATAAAATTGCCAGTTTAAGTGAAGAAAGGTTTGAATGCCTCCTCAAGTTTAAGTCCTGGTCAGATAAAGTTTCAGAATATTCATGGAATCTGTTTTATGCAATTCATATTGTCATTCGCCGAACAACAGAATCTACAAAAAAGGTTCAATGTGCATCTCAACCATAGAACAGGGATCAAGAATATCAAAATGAGCCAAAACCTGGAATCAAAGAATTATTAGAACTGTAATCAAACAGAAAGAATATGCAATTCAAAAGCCAAGAGTAAGCTAATTCACAAACCTAAAAATATGGATGTAGCAAACTTAAGATTATACTTGTGGATTCATCAATTATAATCAATAAAATGCCTTTGTATAATATGATTTGCAAAAAAAAAATCTGTTCAAGAATTTAAAATATCAGTAATTCCATTTTTCATTTATTGACTTTTAATCCTCCTGAAATTAAAAAGTGTGTTCTATTGGTACAATGCGATATCCTACTTTCCATATCACATTTGTGTGTGTAAATATCCTCCTTATTTTGAAACCACTGCCTGACAAGCTTGTGTTATACAATAATTGTTTGGAGTCGCTGAAATGTTTTTGATTATCATCCCCATGACTTCTGTACTGTGAACTAACCCTAATCTGAGGAGATACGGGAATCTATCTTCCCAACATTAACCTCAATTATCATCCACAATTATTGAGCCTAACTGTTTTGAAGCTTTCAATTCAGCAAATCAGTTAACAAGAAGGTAAGCTCTCAACACACCAGAATCCCAAATCTGGTGTGGACCAGCCTTCTACTTGATTAAGTCGATTGTAAGTCATAAATCCCAGACACAGCTCATGTTGATCATCATCCTCTGAGCCATCAAACTTATGAAAACTATTTCGAGACTTCTGGTTATGCAGAGAACTTATCAAAAAGATAAACTCTCAAAACATTATAATCCTGAATCTAGATTGAAGTTTGAACCAACCTCCTATTTGACCTACTTAGTTGTATGTTATAACTATCAGACAGCTCGTGTCGATGTCCACAAAATGAATCCTCAGGGCCAGAATTAGATAAGTGATGAGTCAAATTTGGAAAAAGAGTAATATAGAATTAATAGATGATCCATGTGTAGCATCCTTTCGAAATGAGGCATGAGATCATTTGCCCATCCAGTAGGTGAACCAGGATAAAGGCAAGACTGCTTTTCCTATGTAAGCATGGCAAAAGAGAGCATTGATCTACTGATGATCCCTAGAATATTGAAAATATATTTCTTGTTAAAATTTATCATCCTTGTGGCATCTACCAACTTTCATAGCTCAAGCATGCTTTGTCAATTTCCTGGCATTTCCTGTTGTATATTTTGAGATATAAACAAAGATTTTATTTTCTAGCAATAACACAAATTCTACTTGGACTGTTTGAGAACTTCCAGTACCATATGCATTTTCAGAGTCGAGATTGTCAAGAGAACAGAGCATACAATAGCTTCAGACCTTTATGACATACAATTTAATTCACTACTAGTTTTCTATGGAAGTCAAGATGTAGGGAAGAATTCTATTAGAACTACTCCCTGCTCAGTTCAGGGGAGACGATAACTTTCAGGCAGGATTTGATTTTGGTAATCAACATCATGAGTTCATATTTACATAAGAATGTTAAATTTGTGCCTCTTGGATTGCAGGCTACGACATTAGCTTTTACAGTAATTATTGGAAGAGATTTTCCTTACACTCATGTTTGAAATTGGTATTATCTTATTGTTCTCAACTATAATCTAAGATACAGTTCTCCAATACGTGGATCCTATGTGTAAAGTGGAAGCCTAACCACCCAAACTTATAGGAAAATGTATTTTGCACATATGATACAATAAATAAGCTGCTCTGAGAAGTGTTCGCTAACAAACATAGACACCACACTTGCCGGATAAACATGTTCAATGTCATGCATGTGTACTAATCACCTAAGTCACAAGATTTGTCTGTGTTCGAGTTCAGCAAAGAAAAAATTTGGAACACGTTCACCAACTAATAAAATTTAGGAAAAACTCGTGATTAAGTTCGAATAATATAAATCCATTAACTTTTAATATTTTTATTTTTAATAATATAATCATGCACGTTTTGGGAGCATTTTGTTTTGGAGAGCATTCTCCTGAAAAGATGAAAGGCATTGCATGTTTATGGGCTGTCCTCTTGTTCCATAGGGACACGTCCCCCAGGAAAATCAGACCGTTCCTATTCCCAGGACGTTTTGGTAACGCAAAAACAGCTAGAAAAGGTCCTCGAGGCCATCCCATATGAAAAAAAAATGCAAAACATTTTTGAAATGGCCCAAAAAGGGTAGGAGATGACGACAGCCCAGCAATGAAAAAGACAAATTTAAAAAACAAAAATAAGAAAAGAAAGGGGGTGGGCAGGCCCACAAAGCCCCACACACCCTTTACAACAACTCTAATCTTAAAACAAAAGAAACTAAAGACACTAACATCTAAAAACATAAAATTTCCTCATTTTGCCATTTTGCATTTTGTGAGAAGACAAAGAAATAGAACAGCAGTGAGAAGAAAACAAGAAAGCATCAAAACTACATCATTTGAAATAAGTTTAGCATCCATTGTTTATTTGCACAAATCCTTCTAATTTTTTTTCAAAATTTCAAACCCTTGGGCAGTTTTGTTTGTTTTTATAATGTGTGCACTTGCAATTGCATTTTTCAAAAAATAAGCAATATGAGCAGCAGCGAGGGTTATGGTAGTAAAGAGGTTGAAATTCAACAAACAAGCCATAAATGTACTTGGGGTTCTTCTAGGTGTGGGAGTGTTGTAGGCAAACTAAGACCATGCTCCCCCAAGTTTCCAAGATGGGGACAGCAAGGGACGGGGGACGCTTTTTTTTTTTTTTTTTTTTCATTTTTTAGGGGACGGCAAGGGACAACTATTAAAAATATAAGGAAATTTTTGAAATATAAGGAAATCTTTTAAATATAAGGAAATTTCAAATATTTATATGATTACTTTGACAAGGCATTCATCATTGATATTATAGAACCTTAAAAATAAATGCATAACAATAACATTAGACTTGAATTGAGTTTTCAAATTTTCACATTCAAATTGGCAAACAAATTAACAAAATTTAATTGCTTTCATTGACAATGTGCATATATATTATATAAAAATTACAACAAAATGGCCAAAGCCTGCAAGTTTGAACTACAAAATGGCAAAAACATAGAAAATATGTCGCTACGAGGCACCATGCACAACCACCAACTTCTCCAATTTGATAAGGTAAGCCTATTCATCTTCATTGACTATATGAAATTGTAAGCAAGGTCAAGGGGTAATGCCCCTCACGAGAGTTTGGGGGCAACGCCCCCCGCAAGGGTTTAGGGCAGCACCCGTCACGAGGTCTGAGGGAAGCACCCCTCGCAAGGTCCAGGGGTAGTACCCCTGGTGCGCTCCTTGTCGCAATATAGGGTGGGGTCAAGGGGTGGAGCCCCCGCCACCAAGCCTAAATTAAAACCTTTGAAACCACATAAACCTTGTCAACCATCACACTTCATTAGCTCTCTTCAGGACTTTTTCGAAGAAGGAATTCCTCAAGCCCGTGGAAACTAGATATGCCAACTACTTCATCTTGCTAGAGAGGATGCTTAAAGTTAAGGAGGCTCTACAATTAATGATGGTTAATGTTCAGTGGGATAGGTGATCAGAGGCCAACATAACTGAAGGGAAGAGTGAAGCAAAAGATCCTTGATGATGATTGGTGGTCCACTTTGAGGTAACTTACTAAATCAATTTTTTGTCGTTATTGTATTTTAAATTTTGAAAATTTATGTATTTTATTTTTAAATCAGAATTGACTCTTATTCTTTTTTGAATATTTTGTTTGCAAATACATTTGTTCTTTCATCTCACCCATTGTGCAAGCAATTAGGTATGCTGATACAAACTTCCCTAGTCATGGAAAAATGTCTGAGACATTAACATGTTTGCTTGGCTGAATGAAGCAACCTATTCATAGCAGGAACTCTAATTTCAGATTATATAAGAAGTATATTCGGCCCGTTGTGACATGGTTGTGGAATAGTATGAATACCCTACTTCATATGGCAGCCTATGCTATAAATCCTAAACAGTATGCACCAAGACTTGGTAGAGTGCCTTCTTCTAATGATAAAAAGGTGAAAGAAGAGTTCATGAAGGCCATTCAAAAGATGTATAACATTGAGCAAACAATGTGTCGTGTCCCCTTCTCAAGCGTAAGTCTGGGATCAACCCTTGCCCATTTCCTTAATTTTTCCCATAAGCTAATGGGGTGGAAAAAGGTAAATATTTTAATAATATACCTTAAGTTGTCCAAAAAGTAACTTTATGTTATATTTTAGAAAGACAACTTATGTTTTATTATTTGGTTTTTAATAGTGGGACTTAAAAGTGTCGTTAGGACTGGAGTCCAAAAGGTGGTGGTGCTTTCCAAACACTTAAGTTGAAGGGAAAAATGAAAAGACTTAAAAATTAAATGATATTCTCTCAAAATATTCTATATAAGGAGGGTTTGTGCACAGAAGTTCTTCTTCTTGTTTATTATCCATTTTCTATGCTTTTGAAAATGAACATGAGTTCTTCTCTTTATGCCTAAGGAAGAAAACCCTTTCGCAAGATGGTTTCAGGGACGAACACCCTCCTAGGCATCGAAGTAATTCCACCCTAGGATTACCTGTGTGTTGGACCGTTGTGAGATTTTTATAGTTTGGAGTTTGGTTATGTGAAGTTTCAGTATTTAATGGAGATTTTTGGTGTGATTTAGTTGTTGTTTGAATCTTATCTTTGCTTTTTGTTGATGCAAATTCTAGTCGCAGCTTTTGTGTAGCTTGATGGGGTTGTACAGTTCCTAAAATCATGGTCATACAATGCTGAAATTCCTAGCCATACCTTCTACAATAGACTGTATTAATTGCTCTAATCATATTCCTTGTAGGTCATACAACAGCTATTTTGAGGGCATGTGAAGGTTGGATTGGGTTGCAACTTCAACTGGCACCCAAATTCAGATTTTTTAAGGGTCGTACTGTTTGACTTGGTCGTCATACAAGTTTTTATACAAGTCCTACCATTTGGAAGTGCACCCGAATCATCGCCTAGAGCAAGTAGTACATCAGGGGTTAATCAGCATGTTGTGGGATCTTCATACAATCATTTTCCTCCCAATTTCCTTCAAAAGGAAGCACACTCACCGGAGGAAGAACCAATAACTGCTCCAACAAATGATTTTACAGCCCTTCACAATGAATACAGAGCTTTGGATGTAGACATCCGAGAGGATCTATCCTTTCAACTTTTTGTAACATCAAGCTCAAAAATGGTTTCAGAAGTGAAAGGAAACTATTCATAAGCATGTTCATAAACATTTGCAACAATGCTTAAGCAAGATTCCTGTCCCAACTTATGATGGATCAAAAGAAGGTACACCCTGTGCATGGATTCAAAAAATCAATACCTTTCTTTAAACCCAATGTTTGAAGATGAGGCCATCAAGTTTGCCATCTACATTTGGACGATACAACCCATGAATGGCGGTACCATGGTATGATCACACAAGGGCATAGTCTCATCATCACTTTTGAAGAATTCAACCAGCGTATCATTGATAGATTTGATGGAAAGGATCCTGAGATCCGTTTTAGAGAGATGGCCCAATTGAAGCAATGTCGTTCAATTGATAATTATGTAACAGAGTTCCAAAGGCTATCTATTATGGTGCCTGATGTCTCTGAAAGGAGACTTACTGTGTTGTTCATCGAAGGTTTGACCGAGCCTCTCAAGGTTGGGTAAAGCCATTTGACCCACCTTCTTTACAAGATGCCATCAAAAGAGCTATGAGCATGGAGCCTTATGTTCCAAAGAATAAATTTTGTTCAAAAGATTCTCATGCAAAGCAGTAAAAGAAGCAATTCCAGAAAGAGTGGCCAAAGAGGACAAGCAAAGAGGAAGAGGCTAGAAATGAGCTTTGAAGGAAGAAGCTATGTTTTTCCAATAAGGAACATTGGGAACCAAGCAACAAATGCTTGGGAAAGGGACAAGTTCATTACACTGAGGTTGTTTCGTATGAAGAATTCGTACAAGGAGAACCTAAACCTGAAAGGAGAAAGACGAGGTTGAATCTAAACCTAAGAGAGAAGATGAATGAAGTTGTTGATGGTACTATTGTGACCACTTTACAACATCAACCCCAATTGATAATTGGGTCCCCCTTTTTTTTGACTAGTCTGGATCCTTGCTCTAATCCCCATACTCTGATCCGGCAATATTTTCGCAACTCAGACAATGTCAATGGCTTAGGTTGGTTCACTGGTAAGAAAGAGAAGTGAACACATAAATTTCCTCCTGCATAGGCGTGGAGCCCTAACTGCCCGTTCCGGACTATCCTAAGGGAAGGGTTTTGTTTTTCCATCCTTAAGGAAGGGTTTTGTTTTTCCATCCTCAGGAAATGAGTCCACTACAGTCCTGACATAAAACTCAATTCCGGTCTTGTTCCAAGAATCCATGTCCCACTCAGGAAATCATTCCAGGAATCCCGCCCAGAGGTCAATTCTGGAGTCCTATCCAGAAATGCATATCCCAGAGTTTTGAATCAAGGAATTCCTGCCTGGAATCCTGTTCTAAGGTTTTATCCATATTCTTATCCCGACTAGACCCAGAATTCAACAAGGACTGTCACTCCTTGGCATGATTATCCTTCAGTCATCGAACTCAGTTCCCGGCCTGACAGCTCCAGTCCGGACGATCAATCCAGGGGATATCCTTCTGATCCCAATCCGGCACTCAACCTCATTTCACAAACTCGGAAGATTCTCAAATCAATAGGATTTTCAGGAACTTAGGGCAAATTTCAAAAAACACTCGGTGTTTGAAGCATCCCTCCAAAAGGCTGGAAGTGCAGCAGGAACATTCCTGGTCGCATATTCCAGTACCTGCTGGAATATGCGCCCAAGAAGGAAATTTATCCCTGGTCGCATAATCCAGCAGGTACTGGATTATGCGCCCAGGACAGTTTTTTGTCCTGGTCGCAAAATCCAGTACCTAAAGGATTTTGCGCCCTAGGACTAGAGGGGTCCAGTTCAGCCTCCCGACCTGTCCAGTCAATCCTGGCTTGAAATTCTTCTCTGACTCCTCTATGGATGCCTGAATCTTGGAATTCACAGTCAGGATGGAAGAAACGAACTCCGTATCTCGCCTCGGAAATGAGAGATTCCTTGAGGATGGAAGAAACGAACATCCATCCTTCAGTCGTGGAGATGAGAGATTCCTCGAGGATGGAAGAAATGAAAGATGGAAGAAATGAAGGATGGAAGAAACGAACATCCCGGAGGATGGAAGAAATGAAAGATGGAAGAAACGAACATCCATGATGGAAGAAATGAAGGATGGAAGAAACGAACTCCTTATCTCGCCATGGAAACGAGAGATTCCCAGAGGATGGAAGAAACGAAGGCCCCGTGTTTCTGATCCCGTGTCGATGACTGAACCTCCATAAAAACAGCTAAGGTATACCTACTGCAAAATTGAAATCCCACTCAAAACTGACTTAAGGTAAGTCCTTGGCCAAAATCCATAAAACTAGAACAGGCAAGGTCAAAAGCGCAGAATCTTGCACATGATGAAATGTGCACTCCTGGACAAATTTTGTCCTTGGGCGCAAAACCCCTCACCTCTTGAAATGTGCGCTCCTGGACAAATTTTGTCCTTGGGCACAAAATCCCTTACCTCTTGGAAAGTGCGCTCCAGGACAATTTTTGTCCTTGGGCGCAAAATCCCTGACCTACTAAAATTTGCGCTAAAGGACAATTTTTGTCCATGGGCGCAAAATCCTTGACTACTGGGAATGTGCGCTCCAGGACGATTTTTGTCCTTGGGCGCAAAATCCTGCACCAGTGGAAATTTGCGCTCCTGGGGAACTTAGCCATTTTTCAGTGTCTCTCAGGGTAAAGGTATATTAAAAAATATATTTAAGTATAAGTCTCTCAACTTATACTTTAAATATTTTTCAATATACCTTTCAGGATGTTTGAGATAGGTCTCGAATCCACCGGATTTAACATGCAAAATCTAGAATTTGGAGGATCCACCAGATTTTAGACTTAGTCAATTTTTCAGGATTTCAAGATTTCAGACTATCAGACTTAGTCAATTTTTCAGGATTTCAAGATTTCAGACTACCAAACTTAGCTGGATTTTAACAAAAGTTCAAGGATCATTCTAAGGAAGAAAATCTAAAACCTCAGGAAATCCCTGACGTCGCAAAATCCTTGACCATCAGGATTATGCGCTCCAGGACAAATTTTGTCCTGGGCGTAAAATCCTTGACCTTCAGGAATTTGCGCTCTAGGACAAATTTTGTCCTACGTGCAAAATCCCTGACTAGCAGGAATCTGCGCTCCAGGACAAATTTTGTCCTGGGCTCAAAATCCCTGACTAGCAGGAATTTGCGCCCTAGGACATATCCCTCCAGTTTCTCAAACAGAAGACTTCAGTCCGTCATGGGGTGTTTAAACTTAGAAATTCCTTCGGAGTAATCCTCCTCGTCCAGTCACGAATGCAACCGAACAACTTGATCCAGGAGCTGTAGGAAGACATGCCAGGCAGATTCCAACTCCATCCGGGAGTTTCAACTTCAATGAGCTCCTGTCCACAGAAAGCAAAAGTGCGCTCCAAGAAATCTAGTCCACTCTGAAGTACGCGACATGAAAAGATTCTTGTTCAAAGTGTAAAATTACAACCTTCCATCTGAGTAAGATTCCATAGGAGAAAATATTCCAAGACTTGGCTGGATTTTAACAAAAGTTCAAGGACCATGCTAAGGAAGAAAATCCTAAACCTCAGGAAATCCCCGACGTCACAAATTCCCAGACATCAGGAATTCCCCGACATTGCAAATTCCCCGACTGGGCGAATTCCCTGACATTGCAAATTCCCCGACATCAGGAAATCCCTGACATTCATAAATCCCCGACCACCGACATGGGAGAAAAGGACAAAAAGCTAAGTCGGCCAGTGATAAAGTTGGGCGGCTAAATTTCTTTTCCTCTAACCTAGGTCGGCCAAGTGGCAAAGAAGGACAACTTACCTATAAAAGGAGGTCACCCAAGTCATTTCATTCATTCAAACTCAAATCCAAGATAGAAAAAGCAGATTTCATGTTCAAACCAAGGACAGAAGTAAGTATTCCAAGGAAGATTTTAGCATTCAAAGAACAGATTTCACCCCTAGGAGGACAAATTTCATCAAGACCTGGAATTCCTAGTTGAGGAATTCCAGTCCAAGGAATCCTACTCCACCCTTCCAATTGCTCCCTGACCTGGAAATTTCCTCCTGTCCATGCCTGGTAACCCTGGAATAAAGGAAAAGTCAGTCGAGTATGAAGAATGCCGGAGAATGAGGGAAATCCTTTGTTTGTTCAAGAATTTATAAGTGAAATTGATCAAAACTTGCAAAATCATTCATGTTTCATTTCATATTGCATTATGCATTTTGTGCATCATGACTATTCGAGGTTTCCCATGTTTTGCAGGAATCCAAGACGAGGATAAGTTCCATGGGGAGGACGAACAAGTATGATCCGGGGCAAGCAGGATGGATGCAGAGAGTTCAAGCGCCAGAAATGATGACCATTTCAAGGATCTAGGAGTTTCGACAATAAGAAGACTACACATGCATACCGAGGGAAGGGAAGGCAACATCAAAGATTCCAGTTCGGCGACAGGGAGACTTCGCACAAGGGGATAAGAAAGATCAAGATGTCCTTCCAAGGATTTCAAATGACACAGGGAATGCCTGCATCAAGGATGGCGGAATGGGAGAAATCACTCCAAGTCCAGTATCAAGGATTCCAGTTCCGGACAAGAGGATCAATCCTTGGAAAACGAAGAGGATACACTTCAAGTTCACCATCCATCAGGAAGAACGGGAATCCACACCAAGGATGAGGAATTCCAACCCAGGAGTCCAGGACAGGGAATTCTACTCCACGACAGGGAATTCCAACTCAGGAAGGAATTCCATTCCAAGACCCTAAGGAAAATGCGCCCCTGCTCAAGGAAGGATTCCTCCACATGAAAATCCTGTTCACCATGGAATTTGCGACCAGGACAAGTGGACTCCAGGACACGATGGAATCTGTGACCAAGGAGCAGGACAAACAGTTGACTGGTCTCACCTACCAACCAAGCAGCTTAGTTAGTCTGGCGTCCAGGACAGGTGGCAGCATCCCATGGAGCCTATGACATATTCATCCCTATCTCTTTAGGGTTTTTACAAATTTCAAGGAAATCTGATCTTTTTTCACCTCCTTGTTTGCTAGCTAGCCTATATAAAGGCTGAGGGATGCTTCATTTTATCTCTCTCTTTTTTTTATTTTATCATTCTGATGCTCCTAAAGCACCTTAGTAACTAACTTTTATTTCTGAATAATCTTTATGAGCTGAAACTCCCATAATCAATTGGATTGTTGTGATACAGACTTCTGAAGTAATAATATATGCATTGAAGAATGGTGTTCATATATTTCTTTGGATTTTTAGCATGGTCTTATTGATTTCTTGGAGCAAATCTGAAAGATATTGAAGTACTCTCTTGTATTTTCTTACTTTCATTAGATAGATGTGATGGAAATGTCCTCGTTGAGTGATTGAAGTTGATTTGTTTATACCATTTGTGATCTGTGGCTTGCATATCACTTTGGATGGTTAGTCTGAACGTAATCCATGCTTAACTTCGGTTGTGTCTGTATGATCAGTTCCATGTTCCATGACAAGACAGTGTGAAAATCTCAACCTCCACCCCAGAAGATTACACCATCCCTACCTAGCTGTTGTCTCATGACGAAGCAGAGGACTGGTTCCAGTTTCCATCTTCAACAGCAGTCATTTCCATTGATTAGATTCCTAAACCCTTACCTCATCTTTTGCATTTTCTTTTAGATTTCCGCTAGGATTAGTTTTCTAGAGCCTCATTGCCAAATCATCTTCCTCTTCAAGAGCGGAACCTAGGAATTCCAATATTTCCATTTGTGAGGGAATTCCATTCGCCCACAAGTCCAAGTCCCAGGAGTGAATTCCATGTCTACGAAGGAGTAAGCCCACGTAAGCCCCCCTCGTGATTACCAGCAAATCACATCATTCTACTGAGTCTATCCCTATGCACGTCAAGACCTGACATAAAAGGAACCTTGGAGCAGTCTCATTCACTCACATAGTTCAGCGTCTAAGAAGCTTTATTCAAGAGAGGATAGGATACCCGGTATTTTATTCTAATTTTGTTGTAGTCACAAAGACCTCATCAACAGGTACCTTTGCCACACTTTCTTCACTTTTAGTCTTCTATAGATTTGGACACCTAGTATTGCCACCTGAATTTCAACTTCGTTATTCGTGCCATCAAGTAGTTGTTTTGCCGCTAGGCCAACTATCAATTCATTTTGATCTCTTAAGTCACATCCAGCCCCTGTACTTCCCAGATTTCTGAGCAATGCTCCAACAAAGTTGATTTTGTACCAACTTTCTCTTCGGGGAACCCAGCGAGATCAGCTCTGGTCTTATTAATCGGGTGAACTCGGGTAACCCCATGAATAGGGAGAACCACCAATCCTCGCCACTTTTTATGCATTTCTCCATCCCATGTTGCGAATGAGTTATCCTTCAATTTATGATTTCTAATGGTGTTGTTAACCACCTCTGTGATTGAATCTTCCAATTTATTGAAGAAAGCATCGCAAGTCATCTCTTTCCCCTAAAAAATCCTTCTGTTTCTTTCTTTCCACAATTCTCATATTACTATCGATGGGATCACTATCCAGATACTTGAGAAAACTACTTTTTTTGTGAATTATAGGCCATGCATTGAACATGGAAAGTATATGTTGTGGGAGTGGGCTTTGCTAGTTTAGCTTTTCCATTAACTTTTTCCAACAAGCCTTTGCAAATTCACAGCTCATCAAAATATGATCGCGAGTCTCTTCCTTCTTACACAGGGCACATCTTGTGGGGCAGCTAAAGCCAAGTTTCTGTAGTCTCTCACCTGTTAGAATTATGTTTTCCGGTGTTGCCCATGCAAAGACATCAACTTTAGGAAGGCATTGTTTGTTCCAACAAAGATGCACCGAACAATCTTTTTTTTATCGCTACCTCCTCCAATGTATAACCTATCTTCACGTTGTACTTTCCAATTTTTGATCCACAACATTTGATAACATCTTGTCCTTTTGATATCAAGATCCTCCTATCAACTAATATTTTCCTTAGTTGATCTTGTTCATCTAGAATTCCCATTCCCTGCCATGATTTCCATCTCCATTCTATGACTCCATCCATTTCTATTTGTTCAGTGTAGTCTCTAACATGCACTCCCCACCTATTGCTTAGAATCTCTTTGGCCTCTTCCATATTTGGCACCTCTTTTAATGATTGAGAACCATTCCATGAATCCTCCCAAAACAATGTCTTTTTCCCATTTCTCACTTCCCAGGTGATGTGATTGATAATTATTTTCCTACTAAAGATCAAGAAATTACAGATTGCAGATCCCGTGGGAGGATTAGTGGTTGTCAAAATCCTGATAGGGTCTGCTGAATCTAAATATTTTTTTTGTAGGACTTCCGCCCATTTTTGTTATGGGTTACAATATATATTCCACACCAATTTGTATATGAATGATTGGCTAGATATGATCATTGTAGAACTGTAACGTGGGGTCCTCTTGTACAATGGGCTTCATTTGGCCAAGCATACTGTCAATACACTCATACACCTCTCCAAGGGTAGGTGCATTTACATCCCCATATTTAATTACTCTAAATACTAGATTGATGATGGCAACAATGTATTTTTCATCAGCCCAAAAAGTGTTACTCATCACCACACCACCCACCTCCCCTGATCTAACTTAGAATCGGACCACTAATTCCACTCTACTGTCATGACCATTAGTTGCAATGCCTCTTGCAAGTCAAGCATCCTCTCCAAAAGAATGAAATATGAGGCAAATCTAATCTCTATAGGTTTTAAAAACTCCTTAGAGAAGGCCCTTAAGAGTGCATGTGAAGTATGGTGGTTGCGGATAAACATATGCACATCTCTAGCATCACTCATCATCTCCTTGATCCATCTGATTTTGCCCATGTCCTTGAGTGTATTATTCATGGCATGCATACAAGGAATCCACCAAATATGCTTGTAAAATCAATTTCCCTACAACTCTGCACACATATGTTGCATCTGTCACTACTTGGACCACATTCTCTAGCCCAACCTCCTCATTAGCCTCTTTAAGGATTTGGAACTAAAAATCTACAGTGTCTTGAACAATCAACAACCCTAAGGAAGTAACGACCCTCTATACATGTGACCATAATGTTGATTAGTGGATGATGGTTGATATTCGTCCACCCATCCATGATTATGTTGCATCCGCTAGGGACCCATGTGTCTTTCATTTTCTGCATGGGAATATTAATATTGGAATAGTTCTTATCCAAGATTGTTGTCCTCAATTTGGTCTCCCCTAGTGGCACATATGATGATCCTGCTCTTATTATTTTTGCCACAACCTCCTTATTATGAGTGCGAACCACATGGAATGGAATGCCATTGACAAAGAAGAATTTACCAATGGCATCATCTGCCTCATCCCTATTATGCAAATTAAACCAACATCACTACAGGTACTAGTCATTTTGTGTTTCCCCTTAGGCTCTCCTATCGTTGAAGTATATGGCCAAGTAGTAGATGAAGATCTAGGATGAGCTGAAAATCGTGGATCTGGGCCAAGCCTAGAATAAGTAGGAGTAGGGGCACCCAATAGCAAAGTCGGGTACAAGACTTCGGTCATCAACATAATCTCACAATCTATTTATTTCAATTCTTTGTTCAAGTGACAACTCGTTACATACTCCTACACCTTTTCCTATGACATAAAGAAGGTGTGCATTAACTCTCGTAATGCTGCCATAAAATTCAAGTTTACAAATATGACATCTCCATAGCCTAGTGCCCCCACTTGTCCCAAGCTTTTCTAACAATCTAGTTGTAAATTGTCTTACTAGCAACTTCTTATCATAGGGACCCTCGGCAAATTCGTCTAATAATTTGGAAGGGCAACTAAAATGTGCACTGCCAATAGAATTGGTTGTCTCACCCCTGCCCCACATTTGTACTTGGAGTTTCACATTCAACTCCCATAGGTTGTACCTCTTTCTAACCCTCTTCATCACTCATGTTGTGAGAAGTAGAACTCATGGTGACACTGCAAAAAATAAAATTATGGTTACCATACATGCCATAATGTCATAAATTTAAAATTGTGCACAGGCTAAAGACAAGGATTTTCTTTTCGTTTTTCTTACTTCAAGTCACACAAAGCGCAAAAGTAGAGGATACACAAAAATATAAATCTTTGTTCTTCAACCTTCATCAAAAAAAGATTTCGCTTTTGTTTTTCTTATTTCAAGTCACATGAAGCACAGAAGCGTAGGATGTACAAAAGACAAAATCCTAATTTGACTTGTAAATTAAAAATTTAATACAATTTTGCAAAAAAAAAACATTTATAAATAGTTTAATCAATAAATTTAAACACCTAAATACTGTTGTTATAAAAAATTAGAAAAAAAAACCATATGTAAAACTAAAATTTATTATTTAAAAAAATAAATAATAAAAACTTTAAATCATAAATTTCAAATTTGTAACAATGTAAACTTGTTAAACTTAAACTAAACACTAAACCCTTAAATTTAAAATTAGTATTACTAAATTGAAAACAATAACAAACAAACAAGAAAAAATCTGTGGTACCGGGTTCTCCTACCTGGAAGGGCGGTCTCATACCGCCCGGGAACAGGCCCTGGAGTGGCGATGGGAGCGCACAAGGAGTGCCCCGCCCACCCCAGGATCTCTGTGGGTCTGAAGTATATGGACCCACAGGGATCCCGAGCCTGGCGAGGCACTCCTTGTGCGCTCTCGTCCGCTCCCGGGGGCGAAAATCAAAATTTTAAAAATAAAAAAATAAAAACCTGTGATTTTTAAAGTGATTTTAAATGGAAAAAAAAAAAGCTAAACCCTAAAAAGCAAGCTAAACCAAAAACGCCCCCATTTGATACCTCATTTTACAACTCCATTTGAGAAGAGTTTTTCATTTTTTTTTCATTTTTGCATTATGGAGAGCTGCGGCTATTTTTTCGAAGGGAATTGATTGCAAAGTGTCGAGGGAGGATTGTAGCTTGCACAAAGGTCATCTACTAATCTAAGGTAAGTAGTTTAACCTATTCTTTCTAGTTTTTTATGGATTTTTTCAAGTTTTTTACAAAAAAAATCAACTTTTTTTTTAAAAAAAAAAAAAAAAACAAGTTTTGACATTTTTTTAAACCTATTTTAGTGTTTCTCCTGAATGTTTAGGTGTTTTATTAGTGTGTAGGGTTGCATTTTTTTTAATTATATTTTAATTTAAATTTTGTAATTTCTTAAACAATCTATTTGAAATTGAAATGGCTACTAGTTCAGGTTCAATGGGTCTTGAGAAGAATAAACAATTTAAATATGATCAAGGATCTCCTCTTTGGAGACATGTCAACATGATTGAACAACTATCAGGAGGTGGGGCTTTTGTTTGGGTTTGTAATGAATGCAAGGTCACATTTAAGAGCTCATATACTCGACTAAAAGCTCACTTATGTGCCATAAGTGGAAAAGGAATTAAAATATGTGAAGGGCCAAACAAGAAGGGGTTGCCAAAAGGACAAATTATGGCATTCATTAAAGAACAAGAAGAAGCTGATGAAAAGAGTACAAGAGTAAAATCAAGAGCTCATCCTTTAATAAAGAAAACAACAATGAATGCACCTACAGAAGCTCCTCTTTCCATGCCCCAACATCCTTTCTTGGAGACAACGTCTATCCAAGATGAAGATCCCTCTCCTTCCCGCAAAAGAGGTCCATTGACAAAGGCATTTCAAAATGAAACAAGAGATATTGCAGATGAAAAAATTGCACATTGCATTTATGCCAATGGTCTTCCTTTCAACTTGGTGAGATCGCCATATTGGCGGGAAATGGTGGTAGCAATTAGTAATGCCCCTTCTAGTTACACAAGTCCTGGTTATGAAAAGGTGCGAACCACTTTATTGGCAAAAGAAAAAAATTATGTAGAGAAATCACTAAAACCAATTAGAGATTCATGGATTGAAAAAGGAGTGTCCATTGTTTCTGATGGATGGAAAGATTGCAAAAACCGACCTTTAATAAGTGTTATTGCAGTGTCCCCCAAAGGGGCAATGTTTTTGAAGTTGGTTGATTGTGAGGGGCAAATCAAGGATGCAAAATTCATTTCCAAAATCATCATTGAGTCCATAGAGATGGTGGGTGTTGATAATGTTGTCAAAGTTATTACGGACAATGCAAAAAATTGTAGGGCAGCAGGTGCTTTGGTTGAGGAAAGATACTCACACATATTTTGGACACCATGTACCATACACTCCCTTAACTTGGTGATGCAAGCAATTGGCACTCAAATAGATAGGGTGCAAATTACATACAATGAGGGTGAGGAGATTCAAATGTTTGTGACAAACCATCATATGTCACAAGCAATCTTTAGGTCTTTCTCGCATTTGGAGTTGTTGAAGGTAAATTTTATTTATTTTAATTTTAATTTATGCCATATTTTTATTTACTTACATTATTCATTGATTTAGATTGTAGGATTACATTTTAATTTTTAATGTGTTATTAACTTTTTTTTCACATAACATTAGGTTGCTGAGACCCGATTTGCATCACACACAATCGTTTTGAGACAACTTGTGAAGGTGAAAGAGGCATTAGGCTCCATGGTCACTAGCCACCAATGGAGTATATGGAAGACAGCTAATTCAGAGAGGGCTCAAAAGGTGAAGTCATTGATCCTAGCTGATGAGTTCTGGGAACGTGTGCAATATGTTTTGACTTTCACAAAGCCTATCATGAGTATGCTTAGGTTTGCTGATACAGATCAGCCATGTTTGGGGGAAATCTATGATGGCATTGACTCCATGGTAGAAAAAATAAAAAGCATAATAACACAGAAGGACAATGACCCCAATGAAACATTTTTCCTAAGTGTCAAAAAATCATTGATGACCGTTGGGACAAGATGAACACACCCTTGCACCTCCTTGCATATGCCTTGTCTCCCAAATATTATAGCACTGAGATACTTGCTTTGCCAAGGAGAACCTCACCAAATAGAGATAGAGAAGTTGCTAATGGTTGCATGAGAGCATTTTGAAGAATCTACTCAGATCCAGAAATGGTGGATGGTGTTAGGAAAGAGTTTGGCAGGTTCATACAAGGACGAGAGCATAGTTTGTGTGCTCTTGGAGACATGTACAAGGAAGATGCTCATACATGGTGGTACCTCCATGGGCAAGATTATGTTTTGCTCTAGCCTCTTGCAATCAAAATTCTATCACAAGTAAGCATGTTTTATTATTTAACATTCTTAATACTTACCATTTTTTGCATTTTAAAGTTGTATTGACTAGCTCTAATTTGAAATTTCAATAGGTTGCAAGTTTCTTCGGCTGAACGGAATTGGAGTACATACTCCTTTATCCACTCAGTGAAGCGTAATCGATTAGCTGCTAAAAAAGCAGAAGACTTGGTCTATGTCCACTCCAATTTGTGTCTTCTATCACATAAGCAAGTTGAGTACAAGGACAGGGCAGCGAAGAATTAGGATATAGCCCCTGAGTGTGCCAACTTGGATGCATCTATTGTAGAGCTTGCTACAATCAGTGTAGATGATGAGAATTTTCTACATGATATACCTAGTGGGAGTGGCACTCCATATGTTTGTGTTTCAAATGATTTGGAACCAATCGATGATCATGACTTAGATCTAGATCCATTCGATGAAGATTGAAGAGCGACAGATAGACTTTTGATTATAGACATAGTATTTTCAAATTTTGTAATACAATATTGAGTAATTGTAATGACTTTCATTGTTCAATGGTCATCTAAATTATCAATTGACAATTATATATTAATATTATGATTATCTTTAGACTTTAATTTTAAACTTCCAAAAGTTTATTTGTTATGATTATCACTATCATTGATATTGGAGCACACACTCTTTCAATTATATTAATATATGATAATAATTAAATATAATTGAATCATTGATATATCAAATGTATTATGTATGTTTAATTTTGTATATTTTTTAACTTTTTTGGTATATAAATATATATAGTACAGTCGTACCCACAGCAAAAAAAAATAGCCGTACTGGCGTACAAAATTCTGCTCCTGAATTGTTCCCGTACCAGAACCGACAACTTAGAAAAAAATTAAAATTTAAAAATAAATTGCCATGAAAGGCTTGGAAGCTTATCTTAAGGCTTGAAAAATGTGTTGGCTTGATGAAGACTTCGCACCTGCTCTTCCTCTTGCTCTTAGCCTCCTACTCACTCTTCCTCATACTCACTTGCAATCTCACTCTTATAGCTTGTTGCAACTTTCAACCTTGTTGAAACTTGGGAGTGATTTGGAATGAGGAGTAGATGCCTATTTATGAGTTTTTTGTAAGTGTTTGGAGGTGTAGGTGGGGCCCATAGAGGATTAGAGTTAAGGTTGAAGGCACACAAATCAAAATTTCTTTTTATTTTTAAAAAAATGACTTTTGACACTTTAGTCCATGAGGACGCGCAAAAGTCTCCGAGACGGTCGAATGACATCTGGGAGGATGTCCCCTAGGCATCTCGAGGATGTCTGGACATCCCCAAAACTTGCAAAATTAATGGGGATGTCCCGAAAACATCCCTGAATCTTCGGTGGCGATGGAGGGACATCAAGAGGACATTTCTCCCAAGTTCCCGCAACCCTGAAACATCCCTGACGCGATGACGTGGGGACAAAGGGGGCACGTGTCCCCATGGTACACTGATGATAAGTGATAAGAAGGATTAATGGATTAGGTTTAAATCAAAACTAGACTCTATCAACCATGAAACATTAGAAGGAAATAAAAGATTATTAATGTCTAAAGTCTTTTGCTTTCGATATCAAGATCTTGAAGGATCATCTAAAAATAATGATAGGGACCCCGTATCCCACCACTTGGTGAAGAAATTAAAACACATGCTATGGACGACATTCCCTCATACCATGAATGGCAATCATCAATCAACAAGGAGTGAATTAGCATTTATATGATGATGAGCCAAATTTTACTAAAATTCATGGTGGAGGTTCATCAAAATATCTGTCTTTTTTGGCTTCTCTCGACAAGACAAGGAAGAATGGACTTGTATTTAAATGAGTTTAAAATTAGAGTAATGCATGATGTAGTATTCCTGTAGTATTCTATGGTGGAATTAAATGGTGAAGCTACATGGCATATTTATATAAGTTGTGTGATCACTAAGATGTTTCATCATTTGTGCTTTCTTCATATGATGTACTTATGGATATTGAGCATAGCTTGATCCATTGTTGATTGGTTCATACTCTATTAGAATCTCCTAGAGGTATTGTCTAAAGGAACTTGAATAATAGAATGATATTAGATGTAGTAATATTGTATTAAATTATTATGGGTTAAAGGGAGTTGTTACATGAACTCTGTCACATTTTTTCTTTTATTTTGTTTCTCAATTTCTTCTAAGAAGGAACATGGAGATGACACTATTTAACATAATGCCTCAAAGACATGTGTTTTCGTCGAATTGAATGATTGCATGATATGCACAAAATGGATTTGTTCAGAGCATCATTTCCTCAAGTGGGTATGAAGATGAGGAGAACGGTAAAACTCTAATCTATATATATGGCAAGGAGATATCAATTACATGACAGACAAGAAGCAAACTTATGACCAGAAGCTTGAGAAGGGTAATCTTGCTTTGGAATAGAGTATGCATCATGGTATTAGTATTCAGGTGATTCATGGCATGAAGGATGATGGGAGCCCATTTGGTAAGACATATTTTTATGATGCTTTGTACATGGTTCAAGAGTCGTGGATAGATAGACGAAGTTTAAAACTTAGTGTAGAGGCAAACCAGAACAAAAGTAATCAACAGATGCCACTAGAACTATAGGCAGTGCATGCCTAATGCACGACGAATAAAGACAAATCGTCTACTGAACAAATTCTCCAATCTTTCAATACAGATGTCAAATCCCCATCAGAGGGACCCTAATGCCAGCCTTTTTAATTAATATTATTTGACTTAACAAGATTTTTTGGATTTTAACTGATTTTCATATCCCCAATATAAAATATAAATGATTTTGTATATGGAGATATTCAATTGATTTGATTTTGTATATGAATATTTTTTATGTCAAAGATCACACTTAAGTGCAAGGGAAGATCATATGTATTCATCTTTCGAGATGTAAAAGAAAGTGAGTTGAACCACTTTTGATCCTCAATATTGCTTAAGAGGTGCAAGAGGAGAGCATACATGAATTCAACTCATTAAAACACAAAACTAACATAGAAAAACATAACAAACAATTAAATTTAAAGCTCAAAATCAAATTATAACATAGAAAATTGCATACCATTGCAATTTCACACTATATTTTGGGCTTGCTTTAGTGTCCATTCCCTTAGCATGTTATAGGGATCATTTTAGCCTATCCTTAGCCTTTTCCTTCACCAGATTGCTAAATTTCTCTATCAAATTTTGATTCTTCTCTTTGTTGTGGAAACACGTGTTAAATTTTATATGATTTCTATAGGACACTATCGCTACCTGTAAACGTCTGCATGATGCACTAGCGTCTCATGAGTTCCAAAAATTTAAAATGTTGTTTTGCCACTTAACCGCCTGCTATTGCCTATTGTAATGCTCATTCGTCAAAAAAACACCTTCAGTGTTCGAATCTAACCCTTTAGCTTCCTCACAAACCCTTATACAAAAGTATTTTTCTCTCTCTCATTCTGACTCTCTTAGATATTGTCAGTTATACACATCTCCATTGTTGAACTTGTTGAAGTTGCATGTTGCTCAAATCTTTTTGGACAAATACAAGTGTTATTTTATCTTCTACATCATATTGGTAATATTGTTCTTATTTTTTTCTTTGAATAATATTGTTGCAACTTCTTTATTATATTTCTCTCTATTTACTTTGGCAAATCTTGGTGTAGACCACCACCCATTTTATCATATGCACACTAGAGTATTATTCCCTATAGACCAGGTTTGGATTTTATTTATTGTCACTGCTCTTATTTCCTAGATGCAATTTGGATAGGAGCACACACTATTTTTCTACTCTCTTTATCATTCGTTGTCTGTGGAGGTCAAAAGACCAACATAGGGGTTTGACTTGAAGGAAGACCCCCAAACAGCCCCAACATTTTCTCTTGTTTCAACTATAGGTATTTTGGGAGACATTCAATCGCACTAAGGTTTTCCAGTGTTTCTTGCATTTTATTATCATTTCAATATTTCATTTAATTTAAGTTAGTTTGGCTCTATTTTATCATTTAAATATTATCTTGTGTCCCCTGGCTTGTTGTGTTGTTTTTGTTCTCTAGTATGCAAGTTAGTCTAAAATCTAGGAAAACCCTCATGTTTTGTGACTTTTTGGGACAATGACGCGTTAAAAGACTACAATTCTTCACGTCGGTGTCTAAGATAAAGCTAGCCTCATCTTTTTGTGCTAGGTTCCTCTATTTCTATGATTTACGATTTTGAATCCAATTTTCAATTTTGTATTTCAACATCTTGTACATTAGCATCTTCTATTTTAGCCCCTACATAATGTAATGTAGAAAGTAGATTTATTGCTGTTTCTATATTACACAAATGTGTGAGGTTTATAAAATGAAGTCTTTGATTGATAAATCTATAGAGAATGCATTAGTAGTTGTAAAAGATTGGTCTTCGTCACACAAAAGATCACTGTACTCACAAACTGATTAGGAACAAAAACCCCTCACAAAGCTAGAAATTTTTTTAGACAAGAATTGAATGAAATAAAAACCCAAATTTAAAATTTGCAAACAAAATGGATAATGATTAGTCAAACAAAATTAAGAAAAATTCTACAAAACAAGCTCAAAATCACACTAAACAAACTGCACTTACTGATAATTATCACTTATGATTCAAAGACTTTGTCTTGGGAGTTCTATGCAAGGAGTCACAAAGAATTTTTACATTGTAGGATTCTAGCACCTCAGGTGAGTCAATTGGTGATGGTGGCACAAAAGTAGCAGAGTGTTGCATAACAAAGTGGGTCTTTTGGTCTATCTGCACAAGATCTACAAGAAAATTGTAATTTATTTGTGACAATTAGGTGGCAGTTGGCACAAAATCTAAAATTGTAGTCACTAAATGACCTCGTATTTTCCAAAAGATATGTTCTCTACCTATAGATATCTCGGTGAAGCTATCAATAATTTATCTCACAATTTTGTTGTCCTGAGTAACTATCAAAACCTTCTATGCCAAAATTCAATGCCTACATATGCTTTCATTTCATTACATACTTGTAGACTAGAAACATGAAAATGATTGATCACAATGCCACATCAAATTTGAAACAAACTAGAATATTTTATTAGTTTAGAGTCCAAGATGAGAATCTGGGTATGATCTTAATGCCTTGGTTTGTCTAGAACAACAACCAATGGTAGAGTATAACATCAAACAGTTTCATCTGGCAATATCTTAATCTAAGAAAAGGGTTCAAAAACTTTCATCACAACTTGTTGATCACAAAAATATAGAAAAGAAAATAAAGGAGTGTGATGAAAAATATGCAAAACTTGATTTGAAGTTTGGGCATTCACAAAAATAAGCAAAGAAGAGGATACATAGAACTTCAAAAGGAAAAAGAAGATATTGACACTTACCTTTCTATTGCAAGGGATAAAGCTTCACAAGCTATGATGCAACAATCTAAGATAAAAACAAGAATTTGAATAGGTTCAACATGAAACGAGCACTTGAAGCTCTGCAATCCATGGACGGGGAGAAATAGTGACTACACAATGCTAATAGTAGGCAAAAAGAAATCATAGATGAGTTGCATTGTATGTTGAAATATAAGGAGCATACTTTAGAAGAATTGAAGCAACAATTGGGACAACTAAAAGTTATTACTCTAGACTTGAAGAAATGCGGTGGAGAAAAGAAGACTGGCTTAAGCGAAGGAATTGATTAATTGCCCTCTATTTCCTTCAAGCAAAGAGTGCTAAAATTACTAAATTTCTATATAGTGACTTCAACATATCAATATCTTAACACAAACAACCAAATCATGGAAAATAAATGGACAAGATTGTGATCAGGTAGAATCTAGCCTAAGTCCAAATACTCATGTGGCCAATCACGCATGTCAATTTGTTAACAACAAACAATATTCAAAGCATTAAGCCCAATACATGTCTAAACTATTAAAATAAATACAAAGAACAAACTATTACAATAAATGCAGAGATTAAACCCTTTAGGAAAACTTCAAACAAAATTATAAAATAGTTTGAATCAATGCAAATAATAACTCTTTCCTCCACATTAATGGATTCAAAGAACTAGATATTCTAGGTTCAACCCCCAATAGAGTTGCTAGAATGTGAACATGCAAAATTTAGAAAACTATTAGCTAACAAAAATCCAATGAAAATCACAAGCCTATTTTGAAAATTTGTATGTGAACCTCAAGATAGAGCTGAAATAGAGTCAACAAACCATAAAAACACATGAACTGACGTTTTCCAAGCTTTCATCCATTGTTAGAATCACTACTCTTATATTAAATGTTATGAAGGAATGTAGTTGCTCAAGATAGAGCTACTTGAAAATTCTACAACATAAGTTTACTTCACGTTCATGATGGATTGTTGAAAGAAATAAGATTAATTTATAGATTTTTTTATTTTTGAAATCAATGATCAAGATTAAAAGACAAGATCAACGATTGTGATCAAATGAGGGAGAAAATGGTTAAATTATTAAAGTTCCATTAATATTTTTAGTTGCAAATATTAATGGATTGTTGAAATAGTCTTTGGATTTGTGTTGAGTTGAAGAAGGTAGGTGGTTAGATGTAATGAGGTAATTAACTCCTCATTACTCTATTAAATTAATTCAATTTAATAGTTTTAAGTGCACATGAATAATTAAAGAATATTAATTAATTTAACAATTGCTGAGGTGGCATTTGAGGAGATAATTAAATAAATGAATTATTTAATTAATGGTGAAAGAATAATTAAATAATTAATTAATGCATGGAAAGTAAATGAATTAAATAATCTAATAAGATTATTTAATTAATTGAAGAATTAAAAATAATAATTAAATATAATTATCTAATTAGATGAATAAAAAATATAATGAATTTGATGAATTAGCCCCAACCTGTTACAAATTCACTCGAAAAGTTGTTTCACTCCCAAAAAGTCAGAATAATTATATTCAATAAAATAAAACACTTCATTTACTTAAGACAACTTTTTCCCCATAAACTATTACAAATTCGCTTAAAAAGTGGTTTCCGTCCTAAAAAGTTATAATAATTATATTCAATAAAATAAAACACTTTTTTTTTACTTAGACACAATTTTTCCCCATAAACTCGTACTGTTTCACTAGAAAAGTTGTTTCACTCGAAAAAGTAGAATTATTATATTCAATACAATAAAACACTTTATTTACTTAATAACAAGCATTCATATTTCCTATAAGCAAAACTCTCGGAATCTCTGACTAGTATAGTCACTCCGTGGTTTGACAGGGCGATGCAGTCTGAGAGTTGGCAGTAAAGCGGTGCAGGAGGCTTATAAAGTCCTTGATATACAACTCTTGTGACGGAATCCCCTCCTTACTACCCACTATTTTAAACCTGAACATGTCTCCCATTTGGCGAGCGTTGATTCTGAAATCCCTTCCCTCTTCCTCTCCCATCACCGTCCTCACCGCTCTGCAGATTTCTTCTCTGTGGAGAGATCCGTCGTGTGTTCTTCCCACATCAACACCCACTCGCAACTGCTCACAAAGGAGGCGTGCATTGATGGCCTGATCTACAATCACTGGCGATGCGATGAAAGGCAATCCAGAGCTCAGGCCTTCCATTACAGAGTTCCAGCCGCAGTGAGAAAGAAAGGCCCCTGTGGAGGGATGGGATAAAATCTCCCTCTGTGGAACCCACTCTCCCACCACAATTCCTCGCCCCTCAATGCGCTCCTCGAATCCCTCTGGCAGATCATCTGCCATTGCCCTTCCGTGAGGCGGACGAAGAGCCCACAGAAACGGCACTTGGCTGCTCTCTAACCCTAATGCAATTTCTTTCACCTCATCCGACGACAGAATACTCTGGCTTCCGAAAGCCACATAGACAACCGAGCAAGGTTCCTGCTTTTCCAGCCAAGCTAAACACAGAGACTCCCTGCTTTCAGATCGGACAAGTGGAGTCAGCAGAGGGCCGACTGGAACAACCGGCTTCCCCACCACTTTGTTCTGCAAATAGTGTAAGAAGCTCCCCTCGATTTCATCGCACGTTTTGATGGCCAGTGCCGAGCAATATTCATAACATTTGAGGCCGCGCTCCATATAGTTTATACCGCCTGGCTCCTGCGGTTTATAGAAGTGAATTACGGCCTCTGCTTCGAACAGCTTCCATGAGATTACAGAGGATGGATAATCTGGCGGCGGTTTCGTCAGATCGTGGGCGGTGATTTCTTTGCCATCGCCGCGCCTGGCCGGATGGATGGCGTAGCTGGAAAAGGCCGCTCCACAGGACTCGAAAACTATGGTGGGTATTCTCATTTGGGCGGCGGCCACGGCTCTTGGAGTCCACCATTGGAAAAGGTCGCAGACAACGCAATTTGGGCGAATTTGGGCGATGACTTGTTGGAAAGGCTTTTCCAGTCCATCCAGTGCTTTTTGGAAGAGAGGCATCATCTCCAATGGGAGGTCGTCCGTGTTCTCTATTTCGCCAGGCAGCCCTTCAATCGCCGGCAACTGTATCGCCACCAGCTGCACTAATTTGTCTGCACGCTCTCTTATTTTAGAAATGTTGCGACCAGTTGAAATCAGCGAAACTTTAAGACCGGCATGCGCGAGTCTGTTTGAAAGCTCTAAATAAGGCGAGATGTGACCGTAGGCAAGAAATGGGAACATGGCAACGTGAATCTCTTTACCATTCTCCATCGTCAAGGATGAGCAGAGCTTGCTATTCTCTCTACCATTCTCCATGGTGAAGGATGAGCAGAGATTGCTATACTCTCTTAACAAAACAATGGAAGTCTATCGCTCATAAACGCATCTTTCACTGGTCAATTTCGGGTCTTATCCGGGGTCCCATAGCCTACATCGTCTTGTGGACATTATCAAAAACTTTACTTTCGTTCATTTATCTTAGATTGCTATACTCTCTTAACAAAACAATGGAAGTCTATCGCTCATAAACGCATCTTTCACTGGTCAATTTCGGGTCTTATCCGGGGTCCCATAGCCTGCATCGTCTTGTGGACATTATCAAAAACTTTACTTTCCTTCATTTATCTTATTATGCAAAATAATTATTAGTACAGTGGCAGTAAGGCACGGAGGCCATGTTCTATAATTGAAAGTAAAAAAAAATAAAAGAATTAGAGACTTTTTAAAAAGTAAAATTTAAATTTTTTTAAAAAATAGAATAAATAAACAATATAATAAAATAAAATAATCTTTAAATAAAATTAAAATTTATGTATTCATGTAGTAAACAAAATAATTCCAAAATAAAATAAAATAACTCTTTGATAAATAAAATAGTTATAGAGTGTTACCTCCCACATTTTTTAGATAGTTGTATTTAAGATATCCATACTAGTATAAGTAATAGTCAGAGTTTAAGATCCCTTTTTAGTCAAG
The DNA here is from genome assembly GCA_027924645.1 of Cunninghamia lanceolata. Lineage (NCBI taxonomy): Eukaryota > Viridiplantae > Streptophyta > Pinopsida > Cupressales > Cupressaceae > Cunninghamia > Cunninghamia lanceolata. The sequence goes on from BSBN01001170.1 coordinate 2,037,474, forward strand.
ACAACAAAAAAATTACTCCTTTTACAAGAGGTTAAAGAACGTATTAAAAATTTGAGTACAAAAAAGACTTGTGGCATAGTTGAGCTGTAGGAAAAATATCTAAAATGAAAGATGAAAACCTTCGTCCTTCACATCAAGAAAATTTTCAACATCATCATTCAACATGGGGTTTCAAGAGATTGGACTACTAGCCTAGCAATACTTATTTTTAAGACTGGAGATATTCACAATCCTTCCAACTATAGGACCATCATGATCAATCCTATGTTTGCAAAGTTGTTTGGAGCATGGTTGAACATGGAATCAACAAGTGGGCACAAGAAAAATATAAGAGGGTAAAAAGGCAAGTAAGTTCTAGACCAAAAACACTCTTAACAATAAATCATGGAAATATTTTGAGGCATATCATTGAAAAAGTGTTGAATTAAAAAAGAAAAAAAACTTATTGTTATTTTGTTGACTTCAAAAATACTTTCAATACGGTTTCCAAGAATAAATTATGGTGCAGAATGAACGATCTTGGTATCCTAGAGCAATATAGAGTGGTTGTTCATAGTCTTTATCAAGAGATTTGAGTAAAAATCATAACTCATGCAAGCCTTTCAAAAAGTTTTAGGAATGATATTGGAGTTAAGCAAATATGCCCTCTATCCCCCACATCTTTTTGGCTTATATATTAACAAAATTGAAGAATGGCTAAATTTGCAAGGTGGAGATGGTGTTCTTTTAGATGCCTATATTGTGCGACTTTTTTTGTATCTTGACAATCTCATTTTGATTGCAAGGTTTGCTCAAGGGTTGCAAGAGAACTTATATGCCCTCGAACACTTTTGCAAGGAGGTAGCTATCCAAGTTAACACCAACATGACCAAGATCATGGTCTTCTCCAATAGAGAACATAAATAAAAAAGTATTTGACTTTAATTTTGAACGGAATATTTTGGAAGGAACACAACACAAAAATACTCTGAGATTGACTTCAACAACAAACTCAATTGGAAAACCTACAGGAGGAAGAGAACTTTGGGAGGTCAAAGAGGACTTTATGCTTTGCAAAATGGAAGCAGAGAGGAGCAGTTATAGGATTGTAAAACTATTTGAATTCTATTTGGGTTATTAGTAATTTCAGTGGTGCTTTATAGGTGCAAATTATGGGCTAGAAACACTTCAAACTTAAAATGGAAGAAAATAGACAAAATCCAAAAATGCGAGATCACAAGAAAATTCAAACTAAAAGCTTCAATCTTCTATAAAATTCTTCTAACTAAAGTTGGTACATTTCCTATTGAAGTCATTGCTACAATGCATCTCCTACAATATTTAGAAAAAAAAAACTGAATAGATAGAGGTAAATAGATAGCTCAAAGTTATCATCAAAAAACTCTTGAATCAGAGAAAGAAGTCTTTGATGAAACAAAACATCAAGTGGATGAGCAAATGGAACATTCACTTGAATGCAAATCCTAATAATAGCAAAGAAATAAAGGCTTTTGTTATAGATAAATTCCACAAGTTTACGTGGGAAAACACATTAAGGAGAAAGAGGAAATATTACTTCGATGAATTTAATCCCACTTATGATCATCAACAAAAAGTCTACATTGGGATGAATATCCATAGCCCAATTAAAGACTAACTCACATCATTTTGGTGTAAAAGGAACAAATAGAAGAGACCAAAAGAGGAATGGGAGGATAGAATTTGTCTTTTGCATAACTAGGATCATTGATTTAAAAAACACTTTATTTTAGAGTGTGAAGCTTACAATGACATCCAAACCAACTACACTTGCATTTTAACAACAACTTCCTTACAAGATTTACTGCAAGAGGAAAAGGTTGAAAAACAAAACAGTTCATCATAAAATTAGTAAAAGAACATCAATTTAGAAAAATATTATGGCAAAATCTCTTGTCCCATAAACTATCTTGAACTCATAAATGTTAAAAGTCTTCTATTCTACTTTATAACTAAACGACTCTCGATTCAATACCCCTATCCTTATTTCATAAGAATTGAATTTTGACTTCAAAATCCTTCGCTTATTTTGACTTTAGAATGTCCGTGAAAGCCTTCACTGAAGGCAAATAGTTAACTCGTCCGTAATTAGGCTAAAATAACTTATAAATCACCTTTTGGAAGTGTCCTACGTACTTAACACAAATATTTAATTTGGTTGTAATAATGTTATCTCATTTCAAGGTAGGAATGGTTCGGACCAGTTGGGGAGAGAATAGACCAAAGAATAAAATGGTCAATCGCTTTCCATCTACTTGGGGATGGTCAGACCTATATACCCAGTAAAACATTGGTGAAACTCGAGAGAGTATAATAAGAAGCACTCAGTAAAACATTGGTGAATCTCGAAAGAGTATAATAAGAAGCATCCAAAGACACGATAGAAACTTTACATACATTGGCCACTTATAGGATATAGTAATTCATACTTCAGCAAAATGAGTCTCCTAAGAAATGTTTGGTTACTTGCCTCCTAATCAATTTGTTGTTGTGATGGGAAACTGAAAAGAAAGCAAGAAAAACCTGAATCAGATATGCAAGGATTGAAAAAATCATTCGCTTATATGCACATTTTACTCCCCATATCAACTTGGATTTTGAGTGTGTTTATGGATGCAAGGGGATGGGTAGTGATATATAGAGAACATGGAAGGTAAACACTTACCATAGCTATGTAACTACTAATATAATTTTAAAGAAAGATTCTTCTAAGGTAACCCATTGAAGCCTCATCATGGTGTAAATAAATGACGAAGCATCCAAAATACTGAGCAGTGGAATTGTTTTACTCAGGCAAAGTACAACTTTTAAGTCCATGGTACAAAGCTCAAACCACCGAAGTATGGTCCATTTCAGATTATTAAGTCGACACTACTGCATTCAAATTAAATCCGCCCGCCTCCTTACATAAAGATATATATTGTTGTGAATGTCGAGAACTTGTGTCTTTATGGGACATCTATGCTAGATAAAGAAGATCAATTATTACTTTTCATTGAAGATGCCCCCAAATGCTCAAGCACGCTTGGACAAAGACTTTTTGCAAAAGAATGTTGACAAACATAAAGACACAAAGCTTGGACTCATTCTCTTCTCTTCATCCTGATGATGGATCACGGAGTGTGATCCAAAACGTTGATCTAAAAAAGCTACACACAGTCTCTTTCAAAAGCTCTACACATAAACATAAAGACAGTTTACCAAGTTACATTGAACGGTCAATTGCCAAGCAAGGCCAAGTGGGTATTCCAAGGACGAGTGATGGAATTGTCACCACATAAGTCTTTAAGCTTTTTGGAGACCAAAAGCCTTTCAATTAGAGAGGTGTGATCCTAACTTGATCATGAAAGTATGTTGCAATTTAATTTGACTGGGATAATTAGAGTTGATTAAAAGTTATATGACTATTTAAATGTTTGAGACATGTTTTCACACCCTCCATGATACAAAGTTGGGCAAATAGGGAGCATTGAAGTTGATCAAAAGCATAAACAAGTTTATGCGGTGACTTAAAGGTCCAAGGTACATTAGATGAGAGATACAATTATGTTTACATTTCAACATGTCCTAAAGATAAACACGTCTCTACCTCCACCTAAAGACATCTTACTTGCCGAAGTTCATGGAAACGATTAGGGAAGTTCTACACGAAAAAAAAAATAGAAAAATAAAACTCTTTGAAACTTCAGCTGCCTAAAAAGGCAGCTAGGAATATTTTGTCTTCCATCTCTTCATAGGAATAAGTTCCACATAGTGATTAGTGCATGCCTTATATTTGGGTTTGTATCTGTATTGTAGTAAGAGTGACAGATGTGAATGTATTGGAATGAAACTAAATAGCATTTAGTTATGGAAACCATTTAATTTGCAAATACTAACCATTGTTTTGTATTAAAACCTCATGCTAGAAAATGCCATATAAAATGTCATATATATTTGTGCTTCCAAGGTACAAATATTGATAAACAAAATTGAAATAGATCAAAAGACAATGTTGTTCAATGTGACAATATTCTTTTCGAGTGCCCATATTTTCTATCTCTAAATTGTTTTCTTGCAAAATTTGTTGAAGATCACTACCTAGTTTGTTAACAAAGGAACTAGAGCATTGATGGGGAGCAACATGTATGCCATATTTGTCCAACTATAGTTGTTGCTATTGAGGAAGGAACTTCTGGATTACTTGATCCAACAAACCTGATTTTCTTTTAACAATGTTGTTGTGAAAATAAGACTAAACAACAGGGTTGAAGGAGGGTTGTGAACATGAAAATGAGCATTGAGAATTATGAGGATTATGACTAGAACTAGTCAAGGGATATTCTTGCGAAGGCCTTTCAATGGCAATGTTGGTGTTGGGGTTGGTAGTACCTCTAGGAAGAAAGACGAGTAGCTACAAATTGATTGAAGAACATCCAAGCAATTGATGATTCTTCTCTATCATTTATGTTGGAGACTGTATGGAAGTGTCCATGACCAAGTCAACAAAGTTGTACTTTTTAGCTTTTGCTATGAAATATTTCATGTTTGAGTTCCTGCATGTATAATTAGAGCAAGCATCTTGTAAGATGTTGGCAGAGTCAATATTATCTGCATGCAATTTGGAGCGACACAACAAAGCAAGGAAGGGAAGAATAGTTTGATTTGAAATGAACTCATATGGACGAAATTTGTAATTGCTATGATGGCTCACATCGATATGGCAGCAATATCATAAGCATAAACAACCTCTTTTGTTGTATCAAATGTTCCAAGCCATTGATGTTGCTTGGAGTTTGAGTCTAGGATTTATGCACCATAATGACCCCATGGGCATTGTCTAACACCTCTATATTTACCTAAATTATGGAATGTTTGGATTTCATAGCATTGAAGTGCGGGTTTTTACTTCCATTTTGGCTTTGACTTGAGTCTATAGACTTTGATTGCAACATATTGGTGGATTGCACATAAAAAGGCTTTGATTTGGATGTAGAATGAAAAGTGGATCCTATAGGAACAATAGGCTGGTTAGAGAGGAGCTTGTATGCTTCTAAATTGTTGTACAAGAAATTTGTCGTAGTGTTGATGCCTTTCATGGATATAGTTGCCTTATCATAAGCAACAACTACATTTTTTGTTGTAGCAAAGGTCCCTAGCAATTCACGTTGGTTATAGTTGCAGCCATAGATTTCTGCACCATAACATCCATTTACACATTTTCTAACACCTATATATCTTCCTTGATTTCTTGAACGTTTCAACTTACTGGGACTAATAGTCAAATCTAGAATTGGTAGATTATTTTCTCCATATTCTTGATACTTTTGTTGCTTTAACAATCTCTCTATCCTCCTATAATCAAATTTCTGTCATTGTCAATTGTGACCATTGTACGCAGGTACTGCTACACAATCAACTCATTCATTATTTTGATCTCCTACAAAAGATTTACAATAACCATCTTAGAATTTTGCTGAGAACAACTAGCTTATGATAGAAGATTGATCATTAACAAGAATCCTCTCATGATTAAGACAATGTACTGCTTGACATACCTTGTTCGAATAGAAAGTTTTTCTTTGTTTGCAATGTTCACAATATATTTATTGATCTCATTGATGGCATGCTCGTGGCTCTACTGCTAAAGCATCGTAATCATCAGAGCTTGTAACGACAGATTACCATGCATTTTGTGCACATAATTCAGATTAGTATGGACAATAATTACCACAGATGGTATGTGCATAGTAGATAACAGTTATATTGGGAAAAAAATACAAATATGGATGCAACAATTTTTTCGAGACACCATGATGCACTTCGAAGTCAACACATTTGTGTGTGCATGCATGCAAGCACATGTATATGTAGAAGTAAATATAATTCTATTCAAACATTAAGAAAAACAATATTGAATAAAAAGTAAACATTGTTAGATGTTATGTATGAAGAATATGTCAACATACACACATTAATGTTGAAACTTGATTTACAATGCCTCTCAATAGACCTAATGCTGGCATATTTATGGTTAATTGTTGTTGGCCATGTTCTAATTACTTTGAAATAGTGCATTACTTTACAAACAAATATATGTTTCTTTTCATTAGTACCTACCATGATGATTGCATATGTTTTAGATTGTAGTTTCAAATAAGTTTATAATAGACGCTTAAGCAAATTAGATTGAGAAGTTTCTTGTAAATACTTTTACAGTGAATTTGTTGCAAGAAAAAAGAGCCTAGAAAGTGATTGGGGTTCAGACTAGCATCCCCATAAAGGACAGTTCTTCAGTCTCTCTGCTTTAAACTTTTGAAGTACTTAAGTAGACGAGCAAACAAAAAGCAAAAATTTCTACATTTCTTATGGGAGATGACATTTTTTTCCCCTATATGTATTATATATGACAGTGAGGTCTTCCAGCATCTTTATACATGATAGTGAGGTCTGCTACAATAATGATAAAGATATTAATTCAATGAAAGCACCATGGTCAAGGGATTCCAAAGAGATATGGTCACACCAGACGATTCCACAAAACTGTTGTTACTCACCAACACGTTTTAAAAGATAAAAATCATATTCATAACATTGGTCATTTACAATGGAGAAAATACGAAGCTTATTTATGTATCAAATAAACACAAGAAAATCAAGAATCTTGATACACTGAAAGAAGGATATCATCTTTCAATTACCTCAGACATAATGGTTGGGGGCATTCAGGAAACTTGTAAAATTTGACAGGGCAATCAATTTCTGTTAACAGTGGGAGCAATTGCTCTCCATCAAGAGACAATCATCTACAAATGGCCAGCCCTGGACCAAGTAATGCTCTTGTAAGACAACGCCACAAAGCAATTACACTAAAAGATCATATTCTCCACAACATTCCAAGTGCCAAAAAAAAAAGCTCTAAGTTCATTAAAACAAAAACAAACATAAAACCTATTTAATAGCAAGTAAATGAGAGAACAAAGCATATCGAAAAAGAAGCAACGACATATTTCTTAACTTTCTCACATATTTTTTTGTTTTGTTGCTCAATTTCTGCCAAGAAGGAACATAGAGACGACACATCACCTATTTGACAGAATGCCTCAAAGAGATTTGTTTTCATCAAATTGAATGATTGCTCGATAAGCACAAAATGGATTTGTTCTGAACACCATTTCCTCAGGCGGGTATGAAGATGATGAGGATAATGGTGAAACACTAAACTATATAGGGCAAGGAGGTAACAATTACATGACAGAAAAGAAGCAAACCTATGACCAGAAGCTTGAGAAGGGTAATCTTGCATTGGAACAGAGTATGCATCATGGTATTAGTATTCAGGTGATTCATGGCATGAAGGACGATGGGAGCCCATTTGGTAAGACATTTTTATGATGGTCTGTACATGGTTCAAGAGTCGTGGTTAGATAAAGGAAGTTTAGGTTTCAATGTAGAGGCAAACCAAAGAAAACTTAAGGCAATCGACAAATGCCGCTAGAACTATAGGCAATGCCCACCTAATGCACAACAAATAAAGACAAATTGTCTAATAAACAAATTCTCCAATCTTTCAGTACACATGTCAAATCCCCATCAGGGGAACCCTACTGCCAACCTTTTTAATTAATATTATTTGACTTTACAGGATTTTTTGGACTTCAACTGATTTTTCATATCCCCAATATAAAATAGAAATGATTTTGGATATGGAGATATTCAATTGATTTGATTTTAGCTATGGACTAAAGTCATTATTACATTTAATGCTTGCATCAATCAACGTGAAACCTAAAATAAGAGGTAAAGTCTCATAGCCAATCAGATTTTTTTGCCAACACTAAAAAATATAGTGATGATAAAAATAAAACAAAATGATTGGTCAAATAATTGAGAAGCTTACTGAAAAATTTAAATATCGAATTCAAGAGTTCTTACCATTGCAGGTACTAATAAGAGTTTGGAGTCAAATATCAAAATAAAAAAGCCAATTGCACTGATGTCCTAAAACGTCTCAAAAACATGTCTCCAGGCAGAAGAAATCATGCTCACCACAATGCATGCAGACAACTTGAGTATGATTTATCTTCAAGGTCAGAAGATTATATAATTGCAAAAAGAGAAATGCTCGAAAATATTTGAAGAAATGGAACAGGAAGAATCAGATCAAGCAAGAGAATCTTATTCCTTCTCAGAGTTGGAATTTTTTAAAGGATTGTTTGGTCATTTGGTAGAGGGCCCTCCACTTGTCAATTCTCGGTTCACAATTCCCTGTTAACTGCTGCTCACAGGTACACTTGAACTTATACATTCTAATTTTTAAAATATATTTATATCTTCAACCTTCAACAATTTGAACAAGTTTTCTTAGCAAGGCAAGCTTGAAGAGCGCTCCAGTAATTCTAATAAGATCTCACAATGTTCATGGAGGCTCAATTTGAGAATTTAGCTTTATAAAATGGCATGACAATAATGGATATGAGGGACAATTTGAGAATTTAGCTTTGGAAATATGGCATGATAATAGTGGATAATAAATGAGGGACTATTCTTTAGTTTTCGAACATTGGGTTTCCCCAGGATTATTTCGTGTTGATTCCCTCTTTTCATTTTTGTTCTAATGATTTGCTTGCTTTAATTTTCTCATTCTATACGACTGTCATATAATTTCATCACTTAGGCAACCAAAATTCTAAATATAATTTTGTTCTTTTAGCATAGTTCAAGGGCCACTTCAATCATATCTTAATTCTATCATATTAATATTTGTGTTGGCCAACCAGAATGGAATATTAAATACAGATCATAAATATTTGGTATTGTCTATTAGTACAATAGAATGGTAAGAAGAGTTCATTTAGCTTAATTATTCATTAAAAGTAGATATATCAGAAATTTAATATACAGTAATCAACATAACAATCATTCGATGTTTCTTCTGTTAAACTTATTTTGAATTAGTGTCATACTCAGATTTTTGAATTGCACCGAGTACTTCAATTTTATTACACCACATTAGCTGGCCTAATGTACAATCTTGTATGGCAAACTTTTCCAATAAGAACAATAAATTAGTTTTGGTTTGTCTACCTTAAAGATCATCCAGAGCCTCGATTCTTCAAATAATATTAGAAAACCAAGAAACTGTCACGTACAAACAACTCTGATTTCCCAATCAATCCACACTCCCATTGCCTCCACAATCCAGTCACAATAGGGATCCAAAACTTTGGAATGTTGTAGTACACCTCATTCAAAAATTGATTTTCCAAATACAAAGAATATGCAATTGCTGTTACAACATAAAATTGCCAGTTTAAGTGAAGAAAGGTTTGAATGCCTCCTCAAGTTTAAGTCCTGGTCAGATAAAGTTTCAGAATATTCATGGAATCTGTTTTATGCAATTCATATTGTCATTCGCCGAACAACAGAATCTACAAAAAAGGTTCAATGTTCATCTCAACCATAGAACAGGGATCAAGAATATCAAAACGAGCCAAAACCTGGAATCAAAGAATTATTAGAACTGTAATCAAACAGAAAGAATATGCAATTCAAAAGCCAAGAGTAAGCTAATTCACAAACCTAAAAATATGGATGTAGCAAACTTAAGATTATACTTGTGGATTCATCAATTATAATCAATAAAATGCCTTTGTATAATATGATTTGCAAAAAAAAAATCTGTTCAAGAATTCAAAATATCAGTAATTCCATTTTTCATTTATTGACTTTTAATCCTCCTGAAATTAAAAAGTGTGTTCTATTGGTACAATGCGATATCCTACTTTCCATATCATATTTGTGCGTGTAAATATCCACCTTATTTTGAAACCACTGCCTGACAAGCTTGTGTTATACAATAATTGTTTGCAGTCGCTGAAATGTTTTTGATTATCATCCCCATGACTTCTGTACTGCGAACTAACCCTAATCTGAGGAGATACGGGAATCTATCTTCCCAACATTAACCTCAATTATCATCCACAATTATTAAGCCTAACTGTTTTGAAGCTTTCAATTCAGCAGATCAGTTAACAAGAAGGTAAGCTCTCAACACACCAGAATCCCAAATCTGGTGTGGACCAGCCTTCTACTTGATTAAGTCGATTGTAAGTCATAAATCCCAGACACAGCTCATGTTGATCATCATCCTCTGAGCCATCAAACTTATGAAAACTGTTTCGAGACTTCTGGTTATGCAGAGAACTTATCAAAAAGATAAACTCTCACAACATTATAATCCTGAATCTAGATTGAAGTTTGAACCAACCTCCTATTTGACCTACTTAGTTGTATGTTATAACTATCAGACAGCTCGTGTCGATGTCCACAAAATGAATCCTCAGGGCCAGAATTAGATAAGTGATGAGTCAAATTTGGAGAAAGAGTAATATAGAATTAATAGATGATCCATGTGTAGCATCCTTTCGAAATGAGGCATGAGATCATTTGCCCATCCAGTAGGTGAACCAGGAGAAAGGCAAGATTGCTTTTCCTATGTAAGCATGGCAAAAGAGAGCATTGATCTACTGATGATCCCTAGAATATTGAAAATATATTTCTTGTTAAAATTTATCATCCTTGTGGCATCTAACAACTTTCATAGCTCAAGCATGCTTTGTCAATTTCCTGGCATTTCCTGTTGTATATTTTGAGATATAAACAAAGATTTTATTTTCTAGCAATAACACAAATTCTACTTGGACTGTTTGAGAACTTCCAGTACCATATGCATTTTCAGAGTCGAGATTGTCAAGAGAATAGAGCATACAATAGCTTCAGACCTTTATGACATACAATTTAATTCACTACTAGTTTTCTATGGAAGTCAAGATGTAGGGAAGAATTCTATTAGAACTACTCCCTGCTCAGTTCAGAGGAGACGATAACTTTCAGGCAGGATTTGATTTTGGTAATCAACATCATGAGTTCATATTTACATAAGAATGTTAAATCTGTGCCTCTTGGATTGCAGGCTAAGACATTAGCTTTTACAGTAATTATTGGAAGAGATTTTCCTTACACTCATGTTTGAAATTGGTATTATCTTATTGTTCTCAACTATAATCTAAGATACAGTTCTCCAATACGTGGATCCTATGTATAAAGTGGAAGCCTAACCACCCAAACTTATAGGAAAATGTATTTTGCACATATGATACAATAAATAAGCTGCTCTGAGAAGTGTTCGCTAACAAACAAAGACACCACACTTGCCGGATAAACATGTTCAATGTCATGCATGTGTACTAATCACCTAAGTCACAAGATTTGTCTGTGTTCGAGTTCAGCAAAGAAAAAATTTGGAACACATTCACCAACTAATAAAATTTAGGAAAAACTCGTGATTAAGTTCGAATAATATAAATCCATTAACTTTTAATATTTTTATTTTTAATAATATAATCATGCACGTTTTGGGAGCATTTTGTTTTGGAGAGCATTCTCCTGAAAAGATGAAAGGCATTGCATGTTTATGGGCTGTCCTCTTGTTCCATAGGGACACGTCCCCCAGGAAAATCAGAACGTTCCTATTCCCACGACGTTTTGGTAACGCAAAAACAGCTAGAAAAGGTCCTCGAGGCCATCCCATATGAAAAAAAAATGCAAAACATTTTTGAAATGGCCCAAAAAGGGTAGGAGATGGCGACAGCCCAGCAATGAAAAAGACAAATTTAAAAAACAAAAATAAGAAAAGAAAGGGGGTAGCCCCACACACCCTTTACAACAACTCTAATCTTAAAACAAAAGAAACTAAAGACACTAACATCTAAAAACATAAAATTTCCTCATTTTGCCATTTTGCATTTTGTGAGAAGACAAAGAAATAGAACAGCAGTGAAAAGAAAACAAGAAAGCATCAAAACTACATCATTTGAAATAAGTTTAGCATCCATTGTTCATTTGCACAAATCCTTCTAATTTTTTTTCAAAATTTCAAACCCTTGGGCAGTTTTGTTTGTTTTTATAATGTGTGCGCTTGCAGTTGCATTTTTCAAAAAATAAGAAATATGAGCAGCAGCGAGGGTTATGGTAGTAAAGAGGTTGAAATTCAACAAACAAGCCATAAATGTTCTTGGGGTTCTTCTAGGTGTGGGAGTGTTGTAGGCAAACTGAGACCATGCTCCCCCAAGTTTCCAAGATGGGGACAGCAGGGGACGGGGGACGCTTTTTTTTTTTTTTTTTTTTGCATTTTTTAGGGGACGGCAAGGGACGACTATTAAAAATATAAGGAAATTTTTGAAATATAAGGAAATCTTTGAAATATAAGGAAATTTCAAATATTTATATGATTACTTTGACAAGGCATTCATCATTGATATTATAGAACCTTAAAAATAAATGCATAACAATAACATTAGACTTGAATTGAGTTTTCAACTTTTCACATGAAAATTGGCAAACAAATTAACAAAATTTAATTGCTTTCATTGACAATGTGCATATATATTATATAAAAATTACAACAAAATGGCCAAAGCCTGCAAGTTTGAACTACAAAATGGCAAAAACATAGAAAATATGTCGCTACGAGGCACCATGCACAACCACCAACTTCTCCAATTTGATAAGGTAAGCCTATTCATCTTCATTGACTATATGAAATTGTAAGCAAGGTCAAGGGGTAATGCCCCTCACGAGAGTTTGGGGGCAATGCCCCCCGCAAGGGTTTAGGGCAGCACCCGTCACGAGGTCTGAGGGAAGCACCCCTCGCAAGGTCCAGGGGTAGTACCCCTGGTGCGCTCCTTGTCGCAATATAGGGTGGGGTCAAGGGGTGGAGCCCCCGCCACCAAGCCTAAATTAAAACCTTTGAAACCACATAAACCTTGTCAACCATCACACTTCATTAGCTCTCTTCAGGACTTTTTCGAAGAAGGAATTCCTCAAGCCCGTGGAAACTAGATATGCCAACTACTTCATCTTGCTAGAGAGGATGCTTAAAGTTAAGGAGGCTCTACAATTAATGATGGTTAATGTTCAGTGGGATAGGTGATCAGAGGCCAACATAACTGAAGGGAAGAGTGAAGCAAAAGATCCTTGATGATGATTGGTGGTCCACTTTGAGGTAACTTACTAAATCAATTTTTTGTCGTTATTGTATTTTAAATTTTGAAAATTTATGTATTTTATTTTTAAATCAGAATTGACTCTTATTCTTTTTTGAATATTTTGTTTGCAAATACATTTGTTCTTTCATCTCACCCATTGTGCAAGCAATTAGGTATGCTGATACAAACTTCCCTAGTCTTGGAAAAATGTCTGAGACATTAACATGTTTGCTTGGCTGAATGAAGCAACCTATTCATAGCAGGAACTCTAATTTCAGATTATATAAGAAGTATATTCGGCCCGTTGTGACATGGTTGTGGAATAGTATGAATACCCTACTTCATATGGCAGCCTATGCTATAAATCCTAAACAGTATGCACCAAGACTTGGTAGAGTGCCTTCTTCTAATGATAAAAAGGTGAAAGAAGAGTTCATGAAGGCCATTCAAAAGATGTATAACATTGAGCAAACAATGTGTCGTGTCCCCTTCTCAAGCGTAAGTCTGGCATCAACCCTTGCCTATTTCCTTAATTTTTCCCATAAGCTAATGGGGTGGAAAAAGGTAAATATTTTAATAATATACCTTAAGTTGTCCAAAAAGTAACTTTATGTTATATTTTAGAAAGACAACTTATGTTTTATTATTTGGTTTTTAATAGTGGGACTTAAAAGTGTCGTTAGGACTGGAGTCCAAAAGGTGGTGGTGTTTTCCAAACACTTAAGTTGAAGGGAAAAATGAAAAGACTTAAAAATTAAATGATATTCTCTCAAAATATTCTATATAAGGAGGGTTTGTGCACAGAAGTTCTTCTTCTTGCTTATTATCCATTTTCTATGCTTTTGAAAATGAACATGAGCTCTTCTCTTTATGCCTTAAGGAAGAAAACCGTTTCGCAAGATGGTTTCGGGGACGAACACCCTCCTAGCCATCGAAGTAATTCCACCCTAGGATTACCTGTGTGTTGGACCGTTGTGAGATTTTTATAGTTTGGAGTTTGGTTATGTGAAGTTTCAGTATTTAATGGAGATTTTTGGTGTGATTTAGTTGTTGTTTGAATCTTATCTTTGCTTTTTGTTGATGCAAATTCTAGTCGCAGCTTTTGTGTAGCTTGATGGGGTTGTACAGTTCCTAAAATCATGATCATACAATGCTGAAATTCCTAGCTGTACCTTCTACAACAGACTGTATTAATTGCTCTAATCATATTCCTTGTAGGTCATACAACAGCTATTTTGAGGGCATGTGAAGGTTGGATTGGGTTGCAACTTCAACTGGCACCCAAATTCAGATTTTTTAAGGGTCGTACTGTTTGACTTGGTCGTCATACAAGTTTTTATACAAGTCCTACCATTTGGAAGTGCACCCGAATCACCGCCTAGAGCAAGTAGTACATCAGGGGTTAATCAGCATGTTGTGGGATCTTCATACAATCATTTTCCTCCCAATTTCCTTCAAAAGGAAGCACACTCACCGGAGGAAGAACCAATAACTGCTCCAACAAATGATTTTACAGCCCTTCGCAATGAATACAGAGCTTTGGATGTAGACATCCGAGAGGATCTATCCTTTCAACTTTTTGTAACATCAAGCTCAAAAATGGTTTCAGAAGTGAAAAGAAAACTATTCATAAGCATGTTCATAAACATTTGCAACAATGCTTAAGCAAGATTCCTGTCCCAACTTATGATGGATCAAAAGAAGGTACACCCTGTGCATGGATTCAAAAAATCAATACCTTTCTTTAAACCCAATGTTTGAAGATGAGGCCATCAAGTTTGCCATCTACATTTGGACGATACAACCCATGAATGGCGGTACCATGGTATGATCACACAAGGGCATAGTCTCATCATCACTTTCGAAGAATTCAACCAGCGTATCATTGATAGATTTGATGGAAAGGATCCTGAGATCCGTTTTAGAGAGATGGCCCAATTGAAGCAATGTCGTTCAATTGATAATTATGTAACAGAGTTCCAAAGGCTATCTATTATGGTGCCTGATGTCTCTGAAAGGAGACTTACTGTGTTGTTCATCGAAGGTTTGACCGAGCCTCTCAAGGGTTGGGTAAAGCCATTTGACCCACCTTCTTTACAAGATGCCATCAAAAGAGCTATGAGCTTGGAGCCTTATGTTCCAAAGAATAAATTTTGTTCAAAAGATTCTCATGCAAAGCAGTAAAAGAAGCAATTCCAGAAAGAGTGGCCAAAGAGGACAAGCAAAGAGGAAGAGGCTAGAAATGAGCTTTGAAGGAAGAAGCTATGTTTTTCCAATAAGGAACATTGGGAACCAAGCAACAAATGCTTGGGAAAGGGACAAGTTCATTACACTGAGGTTGTTTCGTATGAAGAATTCGTACAAGGAGAACCTGAACCTGAAAGGAGAAAGACGAGGTTGAATCTAAACCTAAGAGAGAAGATGAATGAAGTTGTTGATGGTACTGTTGTGACCACTTTACAACATCAACCCCAATTGATAATTGGGTCCCCCTTTTTTTTGACTAGTCTGGATCCTTGCTCTAATCCCCATACTCTGATCCGGCAATATTTTCGCAACTCAGACAATGTCAATGGCTTAGGTTGGTTCACCGGTAAGAAAGAGAAGTGAGCACATAAATTTCCTCCTGCATAGGCGTGGAGCCCTAACTGCCCGTTCCGGACTATCCTAAGGGAAGGGTTTTGTTTTTCCATCCTTAAGGAAGGGTTTTGTTTTTCCATCCTCAGGAAATGAGTCCACTACAGTCCTGACATAAAACTCAATTCCGGTCTTGTTCCAGGACTCCATGTCCCACTCAGGAAGTCATTCCAGGAATCCCGCCCAGAGGTCAATTCTGGAGTCCTATCCAGAAATGCATATCCCGGAGTCTTGAATCAAGGAATTCCTGCCCGGAATCCTGTTCTAAGGTTTTATCCATATTCTTATCCCGACTAGACCCAGAATTCAACAAGGACTGTCACTCCTTGGCATGATTATCCTTCAGTCATGGAACTCGGTTCTCGGCCTGACAGCTCCAGTCCGGACGATCAATCCAAGGGATATCCTTCTGATCCCAATCCGGCACTCAACCTCATTTCACAAACTCGGAAGATTCTCAAATCAATAGGATTTTCAAGAACTTAGGGCAAATTTCAAAAAACACTCGGTGTTTGAAGCATCCCTCCAAAAGGCTGGAAGTGCAGCAGGAACATTCCTGGTCGCATATTCCAGTACCTGCTGGAATATGCGCCCAAGAAGGAAATTTATCCCTGGTCGCATAATCCAGTAGGTACTGGATTATGCGCCAAGGACAGTTTTTTGTCCTGGTCGCAAAATCCAGTACCTAAAGGATTTTGCACCCTAGGACTGGAGGGGTCCAGTTCAGCCTCCCGACCTGTCCAGTCAATCCTGGCTTGAAATTCTTCTCTGACTCCTCTATGGATGCCTGAATCCTGGAATTCACAGTCAGGATGGAAGAAACAAACTCCGTATCTCGCCTCGGAAATGAGAGATTCCTTGAGGATGGAAGAAACGAACATCCATCCTTCATTCGTGGAGATGAGAGATTCCTCGAGGATGGAAGAAATGAAAGATGGAAGAAATGAAGGATGGAAGAAACAAACATCCCGGAGGATGTAAGAAATGAAAGATGGAAGAAACGAACATCGATGATGGAAGAAATGAAGGATGGAAGAAACGAGCTCCTTATCTCGCCATGGAAACGAGAGATTCCCGGAGGATGGAAGAAACGAAGGCCCCGTGTTTCTGATCCCGTGTCGATGACTGAACCTCCATAAAAACAGCTAAGGTATACCTACTGCAAAATTGAAATCCCACTCAAAACTGACTTAAGGTAAGTCCTTGGCCAAAATCCATAAAACTAGAACAGGAAGGTCAAAAGCGCAGAATCCTGCACATGATGAAATGTGCGCTCCTGGACAAATTTTGTCCTTGGGCGCAAAACCCCTCACCTCTTGAAATGTGCGCTCCTAGACAAATTTTCTTCTTGGGCACAAAATCCCTTACCTCTTGGAAAGTGCGCTCCAGGACAATTTTTGTCCTTGGGCGCAAAATCCCTGACCTACTAAAATTTGCGCTCAAGGACAATTTTTGTCCTTGGGCGCAAAATCCCTGACTACTGGGAATGTGCGCTCCAGGATGATTTTTGTCCTTGGCCGCAAAATCCTGCACCAGTGGAAATTTGCGCTCCTGGGGAACTTAGCCATTTTTCAGTGTCTCTCAAAGTAAAGGTATATTAAAAAATATATTTAAGTATAAGTCTCTCAACTTATACTTTAAATATTTTTCAATATACCTTTCAGGATGTTTGAGATAGGTCTCGAATCCACCGGATTTAACATGCAAAATCTAGAATTTGGAGGATCCACCAGATTTCAGACTTAGTCAATTTTTCAGGATTTCAAGATTTCAGACTATCAGACTTAGTCAATTTTTCAGGATTTCAGGATTTCAGACTACCAAACTTAGCTGGATTTTAACAAAAGTTCAAGGATCATTCTAAGGAAGAAAATCCAAAACCTTAGGAAATCCCCGATGTCGCAAAATCCTTGACCATCAGGATTATGCGCTCCAGGACAAATTTTGTCCTGGGCGCAAAATCCCTGACCTTCAGGAATTTGCGCTCCAGGACAAATTTTGTCCTGGGTGCAAAATCCCTGACTAGCAGGAATCTGCGCTCCATGACAAATTTTCTCCTGGGCGCAAAATCCCTGACTAGCAGGAATCTGCGCCCTAGGACATATCCCTCCAGTTTCTCAAACAGAAGACTTCAGTCCGTCATGGGGTGTTTAAACTCAGAAATTCCTTCGGAGTAATCCTCCTCGCCCAGTCACGAATGCAACCGAACAACTTGATCCGGGACCTGTAGGAAGACGTGCCAGGCAGATTCCAACTCCATCCGGGAAATGAGCTCCTGTCCACAGAAAGCAAAAGTGCACTCCAAGAAATCCAGTCCACTCTAAAGTACGCGACATGAAAAGATTCTTGTTCAAAGTGCAAAATTACAACCTTCCATCCTTGTAAGATTCCATAGGAGAAAATATTCCAAGACTTGGCTGGATTTTAACAAAAGTTCAAGGACCATGCTAAGGAAGAAAATCCTAAACCTCAGGAAATCCCCGACGTCGCAAATTCCCAGACATCAGGAATTCCTCGACATTGCAAATTCCCCGACTGGGCGAATTCCCCGACTGGGCGAATTCCCCGACATCAGGAAATCCCCGACATTCATAAATCCCCGACCACCGACATGGGAGAAAAGGACAAAAAGCTAAGTCGGCCAGTGATAAAGTTGGGCGACTAAATTTCTTTTCCTCTAACCTAGGTCGGCCAAGTGGCAAAGAAGGACAACTTACCTATAAAAGGAGGCCGCCCAAGTCATTTCATTCATTCAAACTCAAATCCAAGATAGAAAAAGCAGATTTCATGTTCAAACCAAGGACAGAAGTAAGTATTCCAAGGAAGATTTTAGCATTCAAAGAACAGATTTCACCCCTAGGAGGACAAATTTCATCAAGACCTGGAATTCCTAGTTGAGGAATTCCAGTCCAAGGAAACCTACTCCCCCCTTCCAATTGCTCCCTGACCTGGAAATTTCCTCCTGTCCATGCCTGGTAACCCTGGAATAAAGGAAAAGTCAGTCGAGTATGAAGAATGCCGGAGAATGAGGGAAATCCTTTGTTTGTTCAGGAATTTATAAGTGAAATTGATCAAAACTTGCAAAATCATTCATGTTTCATTTCATATTGCATTATGGATTTTGTGCATCATGACTATTCGAGGTTTCCCATGTTTTGCAGGAATCCAAGACGAGGATAAGTTCCATGGGGAGGACGAACAAGGATGATCCGGGGCAAGCAAGATGGATGCAGAGAGTTCAAGCGCCAGAAATGATGACCATTTCAAGGATCCAGGAGTTCCGACAATAAGAAGACTACACATGCATACCGAGGGAAGGGAAGGCAACATCAAAGATTCCAGTTCGGCGACAGGGAGACTTCGCACAAGGGGATAAGAAAGATCAAGATGTCCTTCCAAGGATTTCAAATGACACAGGGAATGCCTGCATCAAGGATGGCGGAATGGGAGAAATCACTCCAAGTCCAGTATCAGGGATTCCATTTCCGGACAAGAGGATCAATCCTTGGAAAACCAAGAGGATACACTTCAAGTTCACCATCCATCAGGAAGAACGGGAATCCACGCCAAGGATGAGGAATTCCATCCCAGGAATCCAGGACAGGGAATTCTACTCCACGACAGGGAATTCCATTCCAAGACCCTAAGGAAAATGCGCCCCTGCTCAAGGAAGGATTCCTCCACATGAAAATAATGTTCACCATGGAATTTGCGACCAGGACAAGTGGACTCCAGGACACCATGGAATCTGTGACCAAGGACCAGGACAAACAGTTGACTGGTCTCACCTACCAACCAAGCAGCTTAGTCAGTCTGGCGTCCAGGACAGGTGGCAGCATCCCATGGAGCCTATGACATATTCATCCCTATCTCTTTAGGGTTTGCACAAATTTCAAGGAAATCTGATCTTTTTTCACCTCCTTGTTTGCTAGCTAGCCTATATAAAGGCTGGGGGATGCTTCATTTTATCTCTCTTTTTCTGATTTTATCATTCTGATGCTCCTAAAGCACCTTAGTAACTAACTTTTATTTCTGCATAATCTTTATGAGCTGAAACTCCCAGAATCAATTGGATTGTTGTGATACAGACTTCTGAAGTAATAATATATGCATTGAAGAATGGTGTTCATATATTTCTTTGGATTTTTAGCATGGTCTTATTGATTTCTTGGAGCAAATCTGAAAGATATTGAAGTACTCTCTTGTATTTTCTTACTTTCATTAGATAGATGTGATGGAAATGTCCTCGTTGAGTGATTGAAGTTGATTTGTTCATACCATTTGTGATCTGTGGCTTGCATATCACTTTGGATGGTTAGTCTGAACGTAATCCATGCTTAACTTCGGTTGTGTCTGTATGATCAGTTCCATGTTCCATGACAAGACAGTGTGAAAATCTCAACCTCCACCCCAGAAGATTACACCATACCTGCCTAGCTGTTGTCTCATGACGAAGTAGAGGACTGGTTCCAGTTTCCATCTTCAACAGCAGTCATTTCCATTGATTAGATTCCTAAACCCTTACCTCATCTTTTGCATTTTCTTTTAGATTTCCGCTAGGATTAGTTTTCCAGAGCCTCATTGCCAAATCATCTTCCTCTTCAAGAGCGGAACCTAGGAATTCCAATATTTCCATTTGTGAGGGAATTCCATTCGCCCACAAGTCCAAGTCCCAGGAGTGAATTCCATGTCTACGAAGGAGTAAGCCCACGTAAGCCCCCCTCGTGATTACCAGCAAATCACATCATTCTACTGAGTCTATCCGTATGCACGTCAAGACCTGACATAAAAGGAACCTTGGAGCAGTCTCATTCGCTCACATAGTTCAGCGTCTGAGAAGTTTTATTCAAGAGAGGATAGGATACCCGGTATTTTATTCTAATGTTGTTGTAGTCACAAACACCTCATCAACAGGTACCTTTGCCACACTTTCTTCACTTTTAGTCTTCTATAGATTTTGACACCTAGTATTGCCACCTGAATTTCAACTTCGTTATTCGTGCCATCAAGTAGTTGTTTTGCTGCTAGGCCAACTATCAATTCATTTTGATCTCTTAAGTCACATCCAGCCCCTGTACTTCCCAGATTTCTGAGCAATGCTCCAACAAAGTTGATTTTGTACCAACTTTCTCTTCGGGGAACCCAGCGAGATCAGCTCTGGTCTTATTAATCGGGTGAACTCGGGTAACCCCATGAATAGGGAGAACCACCAATCCTCGCCACTTTTTATGCATTTCTCCATCCCATGTTGCGAATGAGTTATCCTTCAATTTATGATTTCTAATGGTGTTGTTAACCACCTCTGTGATTGAATCTTCCAATTTATTGAAGAAAGCATCGCAAGTCATCTCTTTCCCCTAAAAAATCCTTCTGTTTCTTTCTTTCCACAATTCTCATATTACTATCGATGGGATCACTATCCAGATACTTGAGAAAACTACTTTTTTTGTGAATTATAGGCCATGCATTGAACATGGAAAGTATATGTTGTGGGAGTGGGCTTTGCTAGTTTAGCTTTTCCATTAACTTTTTCCAACAAGCCTTTGCAAATTCACAGCTCATCAAAATATGATCGCGAGTCTCTTCCTTCTTACACAGGGCACATCTTGTGGGGCAGCTAAAGCCAAGTTTCTGTAGTCTCTCACCTGTTAGAATTATGTTTTGCGGTGTTGCCCATGCAAAGACATCAACTTTAGGAAGGCATTGTTTGTTCCAACAAAGATGCACCGAACAATCTTTTTTTTATCGCTACCTCCTCCAATGTATAACCTATCTTCACGTTGTACTTTCCAATTTTTGATCCACACCATTTGATAACATCTTGTCCTTTTGATATCAAGATCCTCCTATCAACTAATATTTTCCTTAGTTGATCTTGTTCATCTAGAATTCCCATTCCCTGCCATGATTTCCATCTCCATTCTATGACTCCATCCATTTCTATTTGTTCAGTGTAGTCTCTAACATGCACTCCCCACCTATTGCTTAGAATCTCTTTGGCCTCTTCCATATTTGGCACCTCTTTTAATGATTGAGAACCATTCCATGAATCCTCCCAGAACAGTGTCTTTTTCCCATTTCTCACTTCCCAGGTGATGTGATTGATAATTATTTTCCTACTAAAGATCAAGAAATTACAGATTGCAGATCCCGTGGGAGGATTAGTGGTTGTCAAAATCCTGATAGGGTCTGCTGAATCTAAATATTTTTTTTGTAGGACTTCCGCCCATTTTTGTTATGGGTTACAATATATATTCCACACCAATTTTTATATGAATGATTGGCTAGATATGATCATTGTAGAACTGTAACGTGGGGCCCTCTTGTACAATGGGCTTCATTTGGCCAAGCATACTGTCAATACACTCATACACATCTCCAAGGGTAGGTGCATTTACATCCCCATATCTAATTACTCTAAATACTAGATTGATGATGGCAACAATGTATTTTTCATCAGCCCAAAAAGTGTTACTCATCACCACACCACCCACCTCCCCTGATCTAACTTAGAATCGGACCACTAATTCCACTCTACTGTCATGACCATTAGTTGCAATGCCTCTTGCAACTCAAGCATCCTCTCCAAAAGAATGAAATATGAGGCAAATCTAATCTCTATAGGTTTTAAAAACTCCTTAGAGAAGGCCCTTAAGAGTGCATGTGAAGTATGGTGGTTGCGGATAAACATATGCACATCTCTAGCATCACTCATCATCTCCTTGATCCATCTGATTTTGCCCATGTCCTTGAGTGTATTATTCATGGCATGCACACAAGGAATCCACCAAATATGCTTGTAAAATCAATTTCCCTACAACTTTGCACACATATGTTGCATCTGTCACTACTTGGACCACATTCTCTAGCCCAACCTCCTCATTAGCCTCTTTAAGGATTTGGAACTAAAAATCTACAGTGTCTTGAACAATCAACAGCCCTAAGGAAGTAACGACCCTCTATACGTGTGACCATAATGTTGATTAGTGGACGATGGTTGATATTCGTCCACCCATCCATGATTATGTTGCATCCGCTAGGGACCCATATGTCTTTCATTTTCTGCATGGGAATATTAATATTGGAATAGTTCTTATCCAAGATTGTTGTCCTCAATTTGGTCTCCCCTAGTGGCACATATGATGATCCTGCTCTTATTATTTTTGCCACAACCTCCTTATAATGAGTGCGAACCACATGGAATGGAATGCCATTGACAAAGAAGAATTTACCAATGGCATCATCTGCCTCATCCCTATTATGCAGATTAAACCAACATCACTACACGTACTAGTCATTTTGTGTTTCCCCTTAGGCTCTCCTATCCTTGAAGTATATGGCCAAGTAGTAGATGAAGATCTAGGATGAGCTGAAAATCGTGGATCTGGGCCAGGCCTAGAATAAGTAGGAGTAGGGGCACCCAATAGCAAAGTCGGGTACAAGACTTCGGTCATCAACATAATCTCACAATCTATTTATTTCAATTCTTTGTTCAAGTGACAACTCGTTACATACTCCTACACCTTTTCCTATGACATAAAGAAGGTGTGCATTAACTCTCGTAATGCTGCCATAAAATTCAAGTTTACAAATATGACATCTCCATAGCCTAGTGCCCCCACTTGTCCCAAGCTTTTCTAACAATCTAGTTGCAAATTGTCTTACTAGCAACTTCTTATCATAGGGACCCTCGGCAAATTCGTCTAATAATTTGGAAGGGCAACTAAAATGTGCACTGCCAATAGAACTGGTTGTCTCACCCCTGCCCCACATTTGTACTTGGAGTTTCACATTCAACTCCCATAGGTTGTACCTCTTTCTAACCCTCTTCATCACTCATGTTGTGAGAAGTAGAACTCATGGTGACACT
This sequence comes from Cunninghamia lanceolata, assembly GCA_027924645.1. Classification (NCBI taxonomy): domain Eukaryota; kingdom Viridiplantae; phylum Streptophyta; class Pinopsida; order Cupressales; family Cupressaceae; genus Cunninghamia; species Cunninghamia lanceolata. The sequence continues at coordinate 2,061,027 of BSBN01001170.1, forward strand.
GCAAAAAATAAAATTTATGGTTACCATACATGCCATAATGTCATAAATTTAAAATTGTGCACAGGCTAAAGACAAGGATTTTCTTTTCGTTTTTCTTACTTCAAGTCACACAAAGCGCAAAAGTAGAGGATACACAAAAATATAAATCTTTGTTCTTCAATCTTCATCAAAAAAAGATTTCGCTTTTGTCTTTCTTATTTCAAGTCACATGAAGCACAAAAGCATAGGATGTACAAAAGACAAAATCCTAATTTGACTTGTAAATTAAAAATTTAATACAATTTTGCCAAAAAAAAAATTTATAAATAGTTTAATAAATAAATTTAAACACCTAAATACTGTTGTTATAAAAAATTAGAAAAAAAAACCATATGTAAAACTAAAATTTATTATTTAAAAAAAATAAATAATAAAAACTTTAAATCATAAATTTCAAATTTGTAACAATGTAAACTTGTTAAACTTAAACTAAACACTAAACCCTTAAATTTAAAATTAGTATTACTAAATTGAAAACAATAACAAACAAACAAGAAAAAATCTGTGGTACCGGGTTCTCCTACCTGGAAGGGCGGTCTCATACCGCCCGGGAGCAGGCCCTGGAGTGGCGACGGGAGCGCACAAGGAGCGCCCCGCCCACCCCAGGATCTCTGTGGGTCTAAAGTATATGGACCCACAGGGATCCCGAGGCTGGCGAGGCACTCCTTGTGCGCTCTCGTCCGCTCCCGGGGGCGAAAATCAAAATTTTAAAAATAAAAAAACAAAAACCCGCGATTTTTAAAGTGATTTTAAATAGGAAAAAAAAAAGCTAAACCCTAAAAAGCATGCTAAACCAAAAACGCCCCCATTTGATACCTCATTTTACAACTCCATTTGAGAAGAGTTTTTCATCTTTTTTTCATTTTTGCATTATGGAGGGCTGCGGCTATTTTTTCGAAGGGAATTGATTGCAAAGTGTCGAGGGAGGATTGTAGCTTGCACAAAGGTCATCTACTAATCTAAGGCAAGTAGTTTAACCTATTCTTTCTAGTTTTTTATGGATTTTTTCAAGTTTTTTACAAAAAAAATCAACTTTTTTTTTAAAAAAAAAAAAACAAGTTTTGACTTTTTTTAAACCTATTTTAGTGTTTCTCCTGAATGTTTAGGTGTTTTATTAGTGTGTAGGGTTGCATTTTTTTTAATTATATTTTAATTTAAATTTTGTAATTTCTTAAACAATCTATTTGAAATTGAAATGGCTACTAGTTCAGGTTCAATGGGTCTTGAGAAGAATAAACAATTTAAATATGATCAAGGATCTCCTCTTTGGAGACATGTCAACATGATTGAACAACTATCAGGAGGTGGGGCTTTTGTTTGGGTTTGTAATGAATGCAAGGTCACATTTAAGAGCTCATATACTCGACTAAAAGCTCACTTATGTGCCATAAGTGGAAAAGGAATTAAAATATGTGAAGGGCCAAACAAGAAGGGGTTGCCAAAAGGACAAATTATGGCATTCATTAAAGAACAAGAAGAAGCTGATGAAAAGAGTACAAGAGTAAAATCAAGAGCTCATCCTTTAATAAAGAAAACAACAATGAATGCACCTACAGAAGCTCCTCTTTCCATGCCCCAACATCCTTTCTTGGAGACAACGTCTATCCAAGATGAAGATCCTTCTCCTTCCCGCAAAAGAGGTCCATTGACACAGGCATTTCAAAATGAAACAAGAGATATTGCAGATGAAAAAATTGCACATTGCATTTATGCCAATGGTCTTCCTTTCAACTTGGTGAGATCGCCATATTGGCGGGAAATGGTGGTAGCAATTAGTAATGCCCCTTCTAGTTACACAAGTCCTGGTTATGAAAAGGTGCGAACCACTTTATTGGCAAAAGAAAAAAATTATGTAGAGAAATCACTAAAACCAATTAGAGATTCATGGATTGAAAAAGGAGTGTCCATTGTTTCTGATGGATGGAAAGATTGCAAAAACCGACCTTTAATAAGTGTTATTGCAGTGTCCCCCAAAGGGGCAATGTTTTTGAAGTTGGTTGATTGTGAGGGGCAAATCAAGGATGCAAAATTCATTTCCAAAATCATCATTGAGTCCATACAGATGGTGGGTGTTGATAATGTTGTCAAAGTTATTACGGACAATGCAAAAAATTGTAGGGCAACAGGTGCTTTGGTTGAGGAAAGATACTCACACATATTTTGGACACCATGTACCATACACTCCCTTAACTTGGTGATGCAAGCAATTGGCACTCAAATAGATAGGGTGCAAATTACATACAATGAGGGTGAGGAGATTCAAATGTTTGTGACAAACCATCATATGTCACAAGCAATCTTTAGGTCTTTCTCGCATTTGGAGTTGTTGAAGGTAAATTTTATTTATTTTAATTTTAATTTATGCCATATTTTTATTTACTTACATTATTCATTGATTTAGATTCTAAGATTACATTTTAATTTTTAATGTGTTATTAACTTTTTTTTCACATAACATTAGGTTGCTGAGACCCGATTTGCATCACACACAATCGTTTTGAGACAACTTGTGAAGGTGAAAGAGGCATTAGGCTCCATGGTCACTAGCCACCAATGGAGTATATGGAAGACAGCTAATTCAGAGAGGGCTCAAAAGGTGAAGTCATTGATCCTAGCTGATGAGTTCTGGGAACGTGTGCAATATGTTTTGACTTTCACGAAGCCTATCATGAGTATGCTTAGGTTTGCTGATACAGATCAGCCATGTTTGGGGGAAATCTATGATGGAATTGACTCCATGGTAGAAAAAATAAAAAGCATAATAACACAGAAGGACAATGACCCCAATGAAACATTTTTCCTAAGTGTCAAAAAATCATTGATGACCGTTGGGACAAGATGAACACACCCTTGCACCTCCTTGCATATGCCTTGTCTCCCAAATATTATAGCACTGAGATACTTGCTTTGCCAGGGAGAACCTCACCATATAGAGATAGAGAAGTTGCTAATGGCTGCATGAGAGCATTTTGAAGAATCTACTCAGATCCAGAAATGGTGGATGGTGTTAGGAAAGAGTTTGGCAGGTTCATACAAGGACAAGAGCATAGTTTGTGTGCTCTTGGAGACATGTACAAGGAAGATGCTCATACATGGTGGTACCTCCATGGGCAAGATTATGTTTTGCTCCAGCCTCTTGCAATCAAAATTCTATCACAAGTAAGCATGTTTTATTATTTTACATTCTTAGTACTTACCATTTTTTGCATTTTAAAGTTGTATTGACTAGCTCTAATTTGAAATTTCAATAGGTTGCAAGTTTCTTCGGCTGAACGGAATTGGAGTACATACTCCTTTATCCACTCAGTGAAGCGTAATCGATTAGCTGCTAAAAAAGCAGAAGACTTGGTCTATGTCCACTCCAATTTGTGTCTTCTATCACATAAGCAAGTTGAGTACAAGGACAGGGCAGCAAAGAATTAGAATATAGCCCCTGAGTGTGCCAACTTGGATGCATCTATTGCAGAGCTTGCTACAATCAGTGTAGATGATGAGAATTTTCTACATGGTATACCTAGTGGGAGTGGCACTCCATATGTTTGTGTTTCAAATGATTTGGAACCAATCGATGATCATGACTTAGATCTAGATCCATTCGATGAAGATTGAAGAGCGACAGATAGACTTTTGATTATAGACATAGTATTTTCAAATTTTGTAATACAATATTGAGTAATTGTAATGACTTTCATTGTTCAATGGTCATCTAAATTATCAATTGACAATTATATATTAATATTATGATTATCTTTAGACTTTAATTTTAAACTTCCAAAAGTTTATTTGTTATGATTATCACTATCATTGATATTGGAGCACACACTCTTTCAATTATATTAATATATGATAATAATTAAATATAATTGAATCATTGATATATCAAATGTATTATGTATGTTTAATTTTGTATATTTTTTAACTTTTTTGGTATATAAATATATATAGTACAGTCGTACCCACAGCAAAAAATAATAGCCGTACCGGCATACAAAATTCTGCTCCTGAACTGTTCCCGTACCAGAACCGACAACTTAGAAAAAAATTAAAATTTAAAAATAAATTGCCATGAAAGGCTTGGAAGCTTATCTTAAGGCTTGAAAAATGTGTTGGCTTGATGAAGACTTCGCACCTGCTCTTCCTCTTGCTCTTAGCCTCCTACTCACTCTTCCTAATACTCACTTGCAATCTCACTCTTATAGCTTGTTGCAACTTTCAACCTTGTTGAAACTTGGGAGTGATTTGGAATGAGGAGTAGATGCCTATTTATGAGTTTTTTGTAAGTGTTTGGAGGTGTAGGTGGGGCCCATAGAGGATTAGAGTTAAGGTTGAAGGCACACAAATCAAAATTTCTTTTTATTTTTAAAAAAATGACTTTTGACGCTTTAGTCCATGAGGACGCGCAAAAGTCTCTGAGACGGTCGAATGACATATGGGAGGACGTCCCCTAGGCATCTCGAGGATGTCTGGACATCCCCAAAACTTGCAAAATTAATGGGGATGTCCCGAAAACATCCCTGAATCTTCGGTGGCGATGGAGGGACATCAAGAGGACATTTCTCCCAAGTCCCCGCATCCGTGAAACATCCCTGACGCGACGACGTGGGGACAAAGGGGGCACGTGTCCCCATGGTACACTGATGATAAGTGATAAGAAGGATTAATGGATTAGGTTTAAATCAAAACTAGACTCTATCAACCATGAAACATTAGAAGGAAATAAAAGATTATTAATGTCTAAAGTCTTTTGCTTTCGATATCAAGATCTTGAAGGATCGTCTAAAAATAATGATAGGGACCCCGTATCCCACCACTTGGTGAAGAAATTAAAACACATGCTATGGACGACATTCCCTCATACCATGAATGGCAATCATCAATCAACAAGGAGTGAATTAGCATTTATATGATGATGAGCCAAAATTTACTAAAATTCATGGTGGAGGTTCATCGAAATATCTGTCTTTTTTGGCTTCTCTCGACAAGACAAGGAAGAATGGATACCTCAATACAACTGGCAGGCAAGCCCAAGCAAATGGCATTCCTTTGGGGAAATTATAGAATAACATCTCAAGCGGGTGTACAAGACCAGAAGCAGCATCTTGTTGTATGCCATTCAATAGTGCTCGGGGAGGAGTTTATAACAGCTAAACACAGGTATAGGGTTAATTATGATATTTCCTCTATATTTGTGGTGGTATTACTTGATTTGGGGTAAGACAAAGAGATGACAAGGAAACTGGTGAATATTTTGGTCAAAAACGTTTGGCTGGGAGGACTGGAGGAAATATTTTAGAGTGCGGTCATTGGTGTGGGAATACCTCCCATCATTGGAGCAGCGGTTGTTAGAAGTGGAGAGGTAGTTGCCCCATTGAGAGCCTTCATTGTCACTGCAAACCCTCATAACAAAGCTCGTCATAGAAGGAAGGGAATGCAGGGTGCTGAATTCCTAAAGTAGGCTTTAGGCTTGGTGATTACTGAAGGTGTGGCATGGCTGGGGTCGTCGGTTTCAGAGAGCTTGGGTGACAAAGAGTAAGGACAGCATGCTTTTCATATTTTGTTGAAATTTTTTCAAAAGGGCATTTTGTATGATAAGCCCCAAATGTATTAGTTATAGATGCTGTAGCAGATTGGGACATTTTGTCTTTAGTCCCTAGAATGGATAGCAGAACTGTTTAGTGGAAAGGGCATTAAATATAGACTGCCCTGTAGAAGGATAGGTAGGGTCTGGTTGTTAATATGGACAAAATACTTTGTAATTTTCAAATTTTAATAGAAAGGGCACAATCCCCATGGTCAAATTCACTTATCAAGATATATATATGACAAATAAAAAGCAAATAAATTAAAAAGTTTAAATCTATAAAAAGTTTAGACTGCTAATAAATTTAACTACAATAAAAATCTTTAAAAATTGAAGATTAAACGTCTTATTTAAAAACCTAACTTCGAAAATTATATTTAAAAAACTTAACTTCAAAAATCCTATTTAAAAAGCCTAACTTTTGAATTTGTAAAGAAGAAATCCGGTGAACTCTGTAACTTAGTTAAGAATTATTTAATACCCCTGAAGCATAAGAGTTGAATTAAAAACATGCTATGTGATCATTATAAGATAAGATTCACTAAACGGAAGGCCCCTCTAACATTCAAATAGAGTTCAAATGCTAGAATTGATTCCAGATAAAATTTGCATGTTAGTAACGCAGTGTTCTTGCTCTTCAACTTGAAAGCAAATGTAAGACAACCTTTTGATAATTTATAATATAATTATTAACAATCAAGAGATTAACCATTTTAACATTTAAAATTGCCAGGATATTGTACTACCTCAGGATGCACAATTCCAAATGCCCCAATGCTCTTCCCTTTGAATATAATATTTGCTTGTCTACCAGGGAAAAACTCTGGCTCCTGCAATTGAAAAACATCAGAACAACGTTATTATAAAATTCAATAAATCACTTATGCTAGATATGACTGCTAGAATCTTCAAAGAAAGTTTATTGTCGTTTTCTTCCTATAATAATTACACAAAATCATTTGAATATTACATGAGATGGCCTTATATAATAGCCCGAATTATCTCCAACTGAAACAAAAGGTACACCGACAACTTCCATAATTCTGTCCACCAGACCATGAATTACCTGCAGGAATCAACACGTAAAACATGCAATGAGAAAATGCAGGGCAACTTAAACTTAATATTAAGAACACCTTTTGTCTACAATGCCTGAAAGCATAAAGGCCTTTCTAGAGGATGAAATGACCAAATATTGACTTTATAGTGTGACAAATTTATTTCCAGTCAACACGAGTTCCATTCATTCAATTGTCTAAAACAATGAAACAGAAAAGCATCTGTCATATTAGACAACAACAATATATTTAATGCTCCTCTAGGAAACAAAGATATATATAGATAGCAGAAATAAATGACTGAAAAGACAAAATAGGAAAGCAAGAAAATTAATACAATATTTGAAGTATTTCAACATAAGATTATAAGAAACACCCCTAGATTGACAAAATAGCCAATGGGTAGTAGGGCTTTATACAACACTGTGGGACTCAATCTATCCAGCTCAATGATATTCTTATTTAAAAATGGATTTCATTCACTGTTATGAGAAGATAGCTCCTTGTCAGGCAAACCAACAGCAATCCTCACTTATTGAATCCTCCAAAGTAGAATGATCGTTTTTCATGGTTGTCCTTTAAGATCACCATGTAAGAGATTCTAAGCCCAACAAGACCACCATCAAAAATATGATCACTGTGAAAACTTAAAACCTTTAAAATGATTACTAATATTAAACCACTCACAACCAAAATCACAAACTTTTAATTTTGGGAAGTTAAACTAACATTTATCCCATCCTTGGTCTAAAAAATCACATTCCCCTACCAAAATTTTGGTAAGAGTTCCTATTCTTGCTCTATCAAATCACATTGATCTAAATCTTAATTGTGAACTTAGATCTGAGACCTCTCGTTGGTAGTCAAATTCTGTCCTCACCATCCTCCAAGGGTTATTCACCCCCTAACAAGAACATCAGACATAAGAAGGCTAAGGATATTAATCCTCAACATTAGGATTGATACCTGGAAGAGGCCCACACTTACACCAAAATATTTGGCGCCAAAGTTCCACCATACTGGATCCCAGCCTTTCACACAAAGCAGATGTTCTCCCTCAAATTTTCAAGGCAACTCACCCCGCCCAAAAGCACTTTCTCAAGAATGAGGAGCAATTGTTCACTAGCCCTGTCATGCTTGACAAGTTGACAGTCTCACATTCACCACTAAAGAGGGCCTTACCATTGATGGGCTTCTTCTCCTTAAAATCAACTTGCCTCAAGTTCAACCAACAAATTATGATCTAGAGGGGTTCTACTTGAACACTGCTCAGTGCACAACATTGGGTGAATCTCACATTTGACCATTTTCAGTAGAGGAAAGAAGGAGAACTACTCCTCACGGGAGAAGCTCTTACAAGATCATAAAGTGCCAATAGATGCAAACACTTTGTCAAAAACATTAGTCTAGAATATGTCTCACAAAGAAGGATTGGAAGCAAAGCTATACTGGGGAAGATTTAACCACGAGTAACGAAATCACTTACCTTTCGAACACTCAACAAAGAAAGGAAGCAATGAGCAAAGAAGTGAAATCTAGAGAAGAAACCAGGCCTTATGTCTCTAACGAATCTAAATCACACTCCTATCACAAAAATGATCCCTAACTCACAATTGCTGCCACATGATTTTAGATCAGTGCTGAGAGTCACTTCACCAAGTCAATAGTTGAGGCTACTCGACCTATTGCCTAGAGAAGTGCCTATAGAACAGAAAACAAAAGGGCACACACCTTCACCTCTGAGGCAAACCATGTCAACTCCACCAATACTTGCAAGAAATCTAAAGCTTAACACTTCACTCATGCAGCCAGGATGCAGACCAAGATGAACACACATAGGCATCACTAAAATTAAAGAAAAATGCAACTAACAATGCACTTTTGGAGATTAGTCCCCCAACCCAATGAAGCACAAATATTCATCCCCAACAAGCACTCCATTACATACTTGACTGAAATTTGGTAGACCAAAAGAGATTAAAAAAACGAAAATGATAAGAGTCTAATACCATACTGGTTTTGGATGCCACTAAAAATAGCTAATAGAAGTTTCTAAGCCAAGAAACAAACAATAGTGTCCATCTCCCTGATGACACAAACCCAAACTTCTGTTACACCCCGTGTGTTTCTAACTATTTACTATTTACCTTGACTGGTTAATTTGCTTGAATAAATGAATGGTTTATGAATCTTTGCATTAATGTGTATTGTGAATCTTGAATTGAATATATTGAAAGATACAATAATGCAATGTGATGTGTTATAAGTGATTCTAGTTATGAAATGTATGAAGCATATGATTATATTGTGATCGGCTAACTATTGTTGTGATGATGTAAGTTGAATGTACGAACAGGTTGCTCTTCCGAAAACGAGGGGAAGTATCACTCAGGAGGACTTGGTCTGGTAAACCTTAAAGAAGCCTAAACTGAGCAAGCACACACCACTATCCTACTTGGTCTAGGTTATGTCGAGTTTGTGTGGGTAAAGGTAAGTAATCTATGGTAATGATCTTGAATGCTTATTGGCATATGATTTTATGAGTGTTTTGAATGAGGAATGTGATTTGGTCTAAGTGTCGATTGAAGTCTTCTTTGATAAGTTTGGAATTGCAAACGACAAGGTATAAACGTGAAATGAATATATACACATACATGTCCACGATAAACTCATACATATGAGAAAATACGTGCATGAGTCTACGTAGGTAGACGTATCTACGCATGCTCATGAACCTATTGCTCGTAGGCATAAGAATATCGATTGGACGAGGAACATCTATATGTATGTGTGTATATGTGAATTTCATATTCATACGTCATCGGTAGATATGTGGGTTAATAAGTTTTATGTTGTTTTCAAGTAACGATAATATATATATATATATATATAATCATTTACGGTATATGTAAACATATGTAGATGATGGAATATGCAAATAAGAATATGTGAATTCTAATATCAAATGATATTTTAAATATAGCTTATAAGGATATGTGTGTGTGTGTATTAATATCTCTTAAGCGTTGCTTTGATAGCATAGCGCGTGGATTTTGAAACCAATGTGAATGTTAAACAAAGTGCATAGTTGGTAAGACTATGGCGCAGCATGTTCGCTATGAATATGGCGTTGGAAAGGCAGCGCATACGAGTATATTGTTTGGGAATTAAAGCACATAAAGTGCAGTATAATGTGAATATGGGCAGCGCTTCATAAAGCGCTTGATAATTGATTTCCAACGTGAGAATATTTGACCTGTTCTATCCAAACTGCCAACATGTGAATAGGGGGGGCGTGGTGTTTGAGTGGCGCCATGATTGAATGGTGCAGACCAAATATGAGTTTTGAATCTGGATTATGGATTCCTTGCATGTAATGTCCCCTTTTGATATATGGTTAGTCCATCATTGGGTTCCCGTGGACTAGCAGTTTGGTTAGGGAACTGTGGTTGGTTTGGCCGTGGAGGTGTTTGTCGGTGATGGAGTTGTGATTCGAGGTAGGTGGATCCAATTGGCACCCTCGGAGTCCGCTCTGTTTGCTCTTGGCCGTTACTATATTTAGTAAGTTCGGGTTTGGTGTCGGATCGGGATTTTCGGAGTGGGGTTGGATTCGTCTCGTCGAGGGCTTCCCGACGAGATATAGATCATTGCATTCTGACACCATCTTGGCATTTATTTTAAAGTCTGTAAGTTCAAGTGAAATATTTAAAGGGACTTTATAAATATTAAGTAGTGACTAAAAAAAAAGGCAAATATTAAAAGGTCACTTAAGGAGGACATGGGCGCCCATCCCAAGGGGGATTAAAAAGTAATTTTAAAATACAAATTCCCTCCTAAAAGGCCAACGCCCTCATGGGGAAATAAAAGATGGAAAAGCAAAGTCATTTGGTATGCTTATGTTTATGATATTTCTCATATTTGGCTCTGCTAGGGTTTGTGCTTGTGAGGGTTTGAAGGATTCGAACCAAACTCTCTTGGAGACGGAAACCTCCCTGAGTAACGGCATTCTACAGGTGTGCAAGATCACCCAAAGATGCCATTAGAGGTGAATACACCCAGTGTTCACATATGTGCTTTCATGGAGTTTGTGCTTTCATGGAGTTTGTATGAGATGATTTCAGAGTTCATTTGGCATATCATTCGAAGATAGTTTATATCCAGCTGATACAAAGGTAGTCTGCAGATTTTGGAGAGGGAGATTAGTGATTTGAAACTGCTGTGTATTGCTCATGCTGGCCATACTGCCTCAGCCAGGCCGTACTGCTGAATGTGGGGTTTTTGGAGTGAAGTTTGAAGCTGAAACTATTTGCTATCCAGTCGCCTAGCCTTGGCAGCCATTTTCAGTCATTTTGCAGGGGTTTTTGAAGGGGCTTCAGTGTTGTTTGCTGCTATTTATTCCAGCCATGGTTGTACCATGCCATGAGGGGACGTGGGTATTGTAGAAGACTCATTACATTGCATTTGTAGTTTCATATTTGGTCTTTGTGAGGCGACTAGTGTCTTTATTACTGCTGATATCCATTGTATGAACAATCTTTATTATTCCTTGGTGATTTGTGGAGATTCCAACCATACCCATTTGCTGGTCCAATCTCAGCATATGTACCAAGTTGCAAATTTGAACATAGGTATGTTATAGTAATTCATATTTGGCCTATTTATGATCTGGGTATCATTTAGTTTCTTCATATCTATTGTATATTTTCTGGGCAGCAACACATCTGCAGGAAAACTGAAAACCCATTCTGCATTTTTTGTCTAGTCTATAAGAACACCTCTAAATATTAAAATAACACATAAAAAGATCTTTAAAAAATACAAACAGGTATGGCACATTACATTGCATTTCTGAATATGGTTCTTGTTGTCCACTTATGTGTTCTATGTGCAATGATTTATGTTGCCACCTTGAATTCGTTTTACTGAGTATAATTTCTGAGTGGGAGTTGTGGCGAATCTGGGAGCTTGTCTGTAGCCTTGGCATGCTCAAATTTTTGTATAAATAGAGGAGCTCTTCCATTCATTTTACACACACAATTTTCTATCGAACTGCTTTATGTTGTTCTGCCGCAATTTTCTGAGTCTAGTGTTTTGAGTGTGCATTGTTATTTTGGTCTTGAGTTTGTGAGGGAAAATACTAAGAGGGGGGATTGAGTTGTTCTTGGAGGAGATATTCAGCCAACTTGAGGAATTAAGAGCAAGGAATCCAGTTGAACTATTGGAGCATAGCATTAACAAGCATGCTAATTTCTTCTCCATTGTGCATTTTATGTTTGAAAAAATTATATGTCCTTGATTGTTTGTTTGTTTGGAAAGTTTGGGTTGCTTTTCTTTATCAAATTGGATATTTTCTTGTATGTTCTGGGAGAGGTATATATATCTAGTATGGGAAATATTATGTATTGAATGTATGAATAATCTCCATAGTAGAGATTATTGGAATTATGCACTATATTAATTTAAGTATGAATAGCTATTGCTACATTATGAAAGGTTAAGTTATGGAAACTATATATTACAACTTGTATTACTTATGGTAGAAGTGTCATAGTAAACTTGGAATTGTGAAGTGGGGTTAATCCTGGGATTAGTTGATCCATGGGTAAGGGAGTAACCTTTGTATAGAGAATGATGTCATACCAAATCGAGCTAGGAAGATGGGTGAACGTGTGACGTCCATTCCAAATTAGGGGTGATGAATACTTTGGCCAAAGTAGTGTAAGTAGCCATTGTTTACACTGTCAGTTCACTGTGATCCAAGTTTACATACTAGGCAGGGATAATCATACTTGTAAGTTGGAGCCACAATATGACAGTTCTAGTTATGTAGGACACAACATCATGCTCAAAATAGGCTAATCTTTGAAGTTACCATACCAATCCCTTCATCAAAGGGTAGGGTCGTTTACCAGTTTGGTAAATGTGCGGGGGAGCGCAGTTAGTCCGTGGTTGGCGGAAAAACGCTTGAGTGATGCTTCTCCTCATGCAGTTGGCAGCCAGGATTTGAAGGACATTGGAACCATTTGTATCTCTATTTTCAGTTAGCTCTTTGAAAACTTCTTGTAACTTTGTATACATCTTATGGAATTTTGTAAATGAGAAATATTCAATACTTGTAATGTTGAAATGTAATTTGATTATGCAATGGTAAAGTTTGAAATATGTTTCTAATGTGCATCATATCATTTTAAAAGAAAGAAAAATTTTATTGCTCATATTGATAGTATCGTGAACTATTTACTTTTGGGTTAAATTTAATAAAATTTATTTGGTAGAACTCTGGGCATGTTACAACTTCACTTGGACCCCCCAACAAGTAGCTCCCACAAACAACACTAAGGCACTTCACAATAAAGCTCTTTTGAAACGCCAATGGCCTAGACATTTCCTAGAAGCTAGAAGGTTACTTAATCAAGAAACAACCCCAATGATTGGAAGGTTGACATAAACTTAAGTCTCAATTTCAATTCTAAATCAATGACCTTCAACATTATGGGATATTTGGCAGAGTTGGATAAGAAGAAGAAAACGATGACTAAGAAGGGTATGTAGCCATTCTCCATGACTTTTGCCAAAGGCTTCATTGAACCAAAGAACACCCTCTAATTCGAGAAAGGCAGTGCCAAGTAGTGAGATGTTTTTTTCAAGGAAACAATCAAGAAATCAAGGGAAAGAGGACTATTAAGGACCTTGAGGTGGAAAAAAGTACAATAAAATAGAGCTTGAATAAATTTAAGGCCACAACAAAAACAAAATCAGTCCAATCAATCACCAAGCAAAATCAAGCCATTGCTGCAAGAGACAATCTTCAAACCCTAGAGGAGACTCGACAAAAGCAGATCCTAACCACAGCAGTTAATAACTAGCTCAGCTTATTGAAGAAGGTAACTCTCAACTTCTGCAGCTACTTCAGGGTCACTACTAGCTACTACCAGACACCCTAAGACCTCACCAAGGAAGTTTACACCAACAAGCAATATAGTCAAAGCTTCCTCACATATTCATAATAATTTAGGTAAAATCTTGAGCAAGCAAATAGCAAAGAAGGGTTGCATCACAATTTGTTGCAGCTTCAAGAGGAGAAGCGGTAGTTAAAGTGTACAGTCAAGACACAAGCAGTTATCAAAGAAACCACTAACCTCATCTCCTTGGTGCTATATTTTTTTTCCAGAGGTTCCTATTGATCCTCAGTAAGAAAAACGCATTGCAAGAACACATCTCTTACTAGGCTGAGGTCAATATGTTTGTAAAGAAAAAGTAGTTGGTAGATGCAGCACAAACAACACCTGAAAGTTTGAAATAACCAAGAATTTAATTTCTACAAACTCTAACACCATATCCATGTTTTAATTTTTTCTAGGCCGCTCCTATCGCAAGGAAGTTGATTTTGAAGAGATTCTTATGGTAATCACTCCAATGAGAGAAACTGAATATTATAGAAATGAAAATTGGCCTGCATTGAAGACCTCTTCCCTAACTGCTGGTTCAGCAACTGCTGCCTTGGCATGCACAACCATGAAGGAGCGGATGCATTTTGTTGACAATCAAGTCATCTGTTGTCCAACCCCTTTTCACTTTGAAGGGCATGAATGAAAAGCAACTCCTCCGTCCTCTATGTATATGAAGCTCTTCCTCAGTAGGAATTTTTTATACCAATAAGCCTGCCTATGTAAAGTGGTTGTTTGTTTCTATTTTCTCTCCCTTTTGTGATTCATCCTTTATCTAATACTTTATTTCCTTACATTTCCTGTTTATGTCTTTATCTTGCAAATCTAGGTCATCAAGTGAAGCAGCAAAGCTTTTTGTCCATAGTTACGATTAGTTGTCGGCTTCAGGCCTTGATAGGATTGTAGTGAAGATGACCGCTAGTCACTTCCTAATTTTGAGATCACTGTAATAAGAAAATCAATGTAATATCTGGGAATTCAATTCAATATATCACCTTTTTTGAATAAAGGTTCTATTCATTTAGCTTCATTTTATAATTTAATTTGTACTTTATTCATCGAATGCCTCAATAAAATGAATGCGGTGTTCTTGTTGTTTCTATAAGTTTTATGCCATGTTCAATGAGACCCCTTATGAATTATATTTTCATGCTATGTGAACGAGCAATGACATGTTTGTTGAACTCTCACTGTCAGAGCAATGACATGTTTGTTGATTGAACTCTCATTGTCAAAGCAATGACATGTTTGTTGAAGTATCATTGTCATTTATATGTGCATCAATCATTTTTCTTCCTAGTTAATTAATCTTGCCAGAACCAGTCACCCAATAGATATGGCACCGACAATCTATAAGACAAACAATTCATTTTCCTTTTTCAAATGAATCGCTACATTTTTAAAGTGAGTATAAAGATTAGATTAGTCATATGAGATAGCATAGCAAGGATACACCTTTGATATTCAAATTTGTACATTCATAACGTGAGTGGGATCCAAGTTTCTCTGGTTCCTAGGACTGCCTCCCCAGATATGAAGAGTGAGATTCCTCACCCAAGGTAGTTACCTCACATCATTCCCAAATTTAATATCATCCAAGAAAGCAAAGTGCACGTCACAGAGAAAACAGAAACCAAGATGAAAATTTAGACAATACTTTTCTTAAGAAAGTTAAGATATACTTTCTACAAAAAGTAGAAACTAATTAAAAAAATAGCTAGGGATATTGTTTCTGTAGGGGTGGAAAATAGTTGGAAAATAGGTGGAAAATAGGGTCGAATATATTTGAGAAATTTCAGTGTAGTTCATTTAAAAACCCATGAAGACGAAAGCACTTCACCTCAGCTCATTGTTTATCAGAGAAAAAAGAAATCGAAGTATATTTTAACTTTTAAATTTTTAATACATAAACAAGAATTTAAGTGAAACTATATTTGTAACCTATAAAGAAGTCAAAAGAAAAAGATTAGAATTAAGTTGAAACAAGAACAATACAGTGGCTTCCTCAATGGGAGATGCCATTTTTCCATTACTTCCTTCAACACTAAACAATAGCAACCAGTACCCAACCAAAGAATGATGAGCTGTAACAAAACCAAATCAACTCAAGCTTGACACTGGCCACATGCTCTGAATAAATATCTTATAAGAAGGAAACAATTGATATCAATAAAAGATATACTACACCACATATTCGTCATGTTGTGTCCAAATAGATACTCCGTCAATTTCATTTCAGCAAAGCACCTGCAAGTTTTACTCTACAAATATGGCTGGAGATAAAGAATGTTCATTCTTACAATGCCCATGTTACAACAATACATGACAGAACAACATAACCAGGAAATTAAATAATTTGCAGGAGCCACATGCAGCAGATAATATCAACAGATTAAGGATTGGCTTTTTCTGCAGTTAATTTGATAATATTTAATGGTTTTAATAGAAATGGAACTAACCCCTCTGGTAGAGCTTACTTATCATATATATATATATATATATATATGAAAGTTTTGACCAATATTAATCAATAATAATATTAGTTTCCTTTCACATGTTGAATTGGATCTACAGGTTATTTGCTCTCTCCTACAGAAATTGAAAAATCTACAACTGACTAGGATTTTCAAGGCATCAATCTACACACAAGGCCTGCATAACTTATCAGTTTGACGAACATGCAATGAAATATAATATATATGACATAAGACAAAAACATGTAAACCATCTCCTGAGAAACCCTAACTCCATCCAATTCTCAAGAGAAGTCCGTTTTTCAACAAACACCATCAAAATGAAGACCTTAGAGGATTGCTAGCATTCAGCTAAGAATCAATGCATGGCAATATATGTGATGCAGCTACTTCATTAATTTCCTCAAATGAAATAGCTTTTATCCTTTTAAGACATCTCCATTTCACTTGTCAAGATTATCTCAGTGAGTAAAAACAGCAACAATGCAACACAGTTTTTGTTTTCTTGACTGGATTTGAGACCTCTATTAATAGTTCACACATTAGGCCTGGTTATTAGCATTGCTTTCAAGTAAATATAACATGCTTCAATATATTTTCACTGCCAAAAGAGAGAGAGAGAGAGAGAGAAAGAGAGAGAGAGAGAGAGAACCTCAAATCCTGAATTTGAGTTGCAATATAAAGCAGCAAGTTGGCGATGATTTGCAGCACCAACATCCCTTTCACCATCCAAGATCACAACATCGCCCACCTCAAATATCTTCCACAAAATAAATAAAAGACCAATGATTCAATATTTATCTCTTGAATATTCCTGTTAAGTACACTCCATTTTTTCTGGCTATCAAAGTTGCTATTAGTAAAAGAACAAGAAGTGGATAGAAACAATCTAACACAGTATAAATCATTTTTTAATACATGCTATCTGGAACTAGTCAAAGACACAATCGGTTTTGCAATACTTATAATTGTCCTTTTGATGCAGTCCTATATGTTTGTTTTGCAATTTGTCTCAAGCCATATAAACACCTTAATCTATGTATGTTCTTTGAACTTGAGAAATACAGCCTAATTATGGAGAGACATCCATTTAAAAAATATAAATCAAGGTATGAAAGCACACTTGTGCTGTTACAAATCAAACACCAGCAATCTCTAGACCGATCAATCTAGAATTCTACTTTAAGAATGTCTATATTCTCATTCCCAGACCTTAGATTGGCTTGATAGACATTCACCATAACCTCATTCCCATACCTTGGTTTGGCTTGATAGACATCCACCACACCTTTCCTTATCCAGATGGTAAGTGCATAGTCATGAAAGCTTGTGTTATACAAATGAATGAACGTGAAAACTAACATGGAAGGCGAAATTGTGGTATGTGTGTGTACATAAAATCATATTTTTCTCATGATGTCCTATTATCCACTAAAAAATGCAATGACTCATCCAAGCCAAAAATAGGAGAGTGATCATCACTAATCTCATGTTGCTTGAGAGTTCTCTTTTTTATCCAAACTAATTCTCTTCATCTTATTTATGTTTTTTACTTCTTGGTTATCCACCAGTGTCTATGTACTAAATTATTTGAATAAGAAAGCATTTATTAAGGTGCATTAGATTTTGGGATTGTCTGTAATTGATAATTGCACTTCCGATAGGTCATGTGATGAAATAGTAGTGGTGTCATTTGGATGATGGGATAGCATCCTTGATATTAACATCCTTGTAATGAAGCCACTCACACTCTCTCTCGCATTTTTGTCATTTAGTCGATAGTCAATTACAGTTAGTCAAACTAAATTCATGACAGTCAAGGATGTCCTTGGAACCATGTCACTCACTCTCTCTGGTGTTTTAGTCATTTGGTTAGAGAGTCAGTTACAGTTATTCAAGCTAAATTGATGACAGCAAGGATGAGCTACATGGAAATTAGAAATTATTACCATTGATAACTTCAAAGTGACACATTTATTTGGTGATTGAACTTGATTACTTACTTGAATTGTAAGTCATGACTTCCTATGTCAATCAAATGAGTTGATTGATAGCTCTTCAATTGCATTTGACTCATGTCAAATTGATTGTATGAGGCGTAATGACAACTCCTAAGTTGTAAGAGGGGATCAGCATGATATGAGTTCTATTTATGCACTTGTACTAATGTAAAACGCACTCAATAGTTGAATGAATGAATAAGGTAAAGGTTGCCGGAATTTGATACAGCATTCACCTGTTTTACACATTGTGAATATTTTGAAGTGGCTAGAGTCTTTTTCTCTCTTCTTCCTCTACAATTCTCCTTTTTCTTTTGTCTTGATCCTTCTGCTTACATGTTTTACAGAGGTATTACTGTGTCTGCAAACTTGCTGCAATTTATACATCAAAAAGTTTGTGATTACACACAACAACATTGATATGCATTTAAGATATCGTTTGTAGATTATACTTAATGTTTGCAGGCCTGATGCCCAGTGAATTTAAGAATTTGCACTTTCAATGATACCAAGCATTTACCATGCTATCTTCATTTCAGATTTTCAGCTATGGTGCTAGATACTGGCCTGGAGTCTCCCATACCCATACCAATAGGACTCTGGTACTGGTATGGTACTGGTCCAGGTAGCTTCCAGGTTCTTTTATTATCTTCAGGCTGCAATCAAAACCATCAGCACACAACTCAACACCACAATGAGACACCTTAATCGAAGAACCAAGTTCTTCCAATTGTCTCTCTGTTTCTTGGTCATTCTGGCAATCTGTTGTGTCATATTCACTGCTGCAAGCATACTGATGACACATTTCCTCTTCCACATTCATTCTTGTATCATCTTCCTGTGGCCTAGATGAAGCACAATCTTCATGGGGAAGACAACATAACTTGCACCAAAGAAACAAGCAATCATATGCATCCACATGATCATCGTCTTCACAATCCAAGGCAAATTCGTCAAACTGAAAATCCATGACTGCACCAATATCTAACTCAGATCAGTTATCATTAGGGGCAGCCACATCCCTATCATCCTCATGCAAACAAACATTAACTACTTCATCACCATCCACTGGAACAAAGGAGGGTAACATATCAAACAAAAAGCTAGTTTCTTGCTCACTCTGAATATCACTTACATGTGCACAATCTTCATAATCAGCTTCATCAGCTGATTCTATTGGCTGCTCAACTGCACGCACACCTTCCTCTTGTTCAACAAGCCACATATCTCATTATCAGGCTGGAAGTCATCATGGATGCTATCATTTTCAGCTTCACTTGATGAACCATCCAACTGAAGGTAGGTGCATACGCTGCCCTCATCATCCGCATAATTGTCACACAATGCACCATCTTCCACTTTTACCCTTCTGACTACACAATCATCAATATTTGATGTTGCACTCATCCAATTGGTTGCATCCACACGATTGCTACTCACATCAATGTGTTCATTACCAACAACACTTGTGCTTGTAGACAACAACTTTGCTATGTAGTCATCCCTTATCCTTTCCATTTCGTCTAGGCACAAATAAGCATGTTGCATGCTCATTACTTTCATATCCTCCCACACTGACCTTAGACAGGCTTCATATGCTTCAAAAAACATATCAATGCAGGCGAGAGTGTTAGGTCTGACATTATCTGAGACATTAGAAAGGGCAACTGCAAATCTGTGACTAAAATCCTTGCTAGACTCTCCCTTTTGTCTTCTAGTTCCTTCTAGTTCCGTGACAAGATCAGCAGGGTCAACACCTTTAGCAAATTCATCTTCAAATGCAGCCACAAGTTCATTCCACGAGGAAAAGGACTGCCTGGATAAACTCTAAATCCATTTCTTTGCCTTTCCACGTAAGGACCTAACAAAGAACCTCATCCACATGTCTTCATCCTCAAATTGAAACTCATCCATGAAATCAGAGAAGTCATCAACATGTGTGTCCCCTTCCCAAATATTATACCCATCAAAGATAGGCATCTGGCGATAGACCTTGGTTGGCATGCTCTGCGTTTTGTAGTCAACCCAAGAGAGGTCGATCTGATTGTAAACAAGATCTAAGGGAGTGATAGGAGACTGAGCAATTTGATTCTTAGGGGCAGCATGGCAAGCATTAGATTGCACCATAGACATTAGCAGCCTAATACGATTCACTTTCTTTTTCTTGCTGCCATAAGGACTCTATCAGCTGTTTGTTTTTATCAATTTCATATTGTTGCATTGCCAATTCGTTTTGATTTGGAATGGGTGCATATAGTTTTGGGTTTGTATAAGGTGCAGAGCCATGACTCAAACAAGCATTACTAGGATAGTCATGGGCATCAACAATATAATTTCTATGGTTTGAAACATAAGACACATATGAAGGAACACCCATAAGATAATCATATCCATACCAATCAGCCATGACTAAAACATTTTATAATGTTGGGCATAAAGCTGAGGTATTACTAATATGTTCCTTCACCATGACAGGAACTCAATCTTAAAGGTGGGAAGAAGGAACCATGTACCTTTAACACCAGCTGCTACACATTGAGGTCGGGCATCCAAATCACCAACAGCAAACTTTATCTTTGTTCTTTGACAATAGAGTCGCCACCTCTTCCAAAGAGGAATTCCTTGAAGCGTGACTAATCTTCAAGGCCACACACTAATTCTTGGTTCATCTCACCAATAGAGTCTTCAAATTCTTTTTAATCCAGCAAAGCATCCCGGCAACAGTGCCAATCTGTTAGCGTAAGTTGTCGGCTATGCAAACTTACCCAAGCAGAATACACAATTTTAAAACTGTGCTACTGGGGTTTGAAAATAGCACCAGCTACCTACACCTGACAATGACTAATGTAATCCTTTCCCGACAACGGTGCCAATCTGTTAAGACCAAAAACCGCAGGTCCAAAATACTAGAGTATTTCTCCTCCTTCCAGGCTAGAGGTGTCGTCAGGGAGGTGAGAAAGAGGCTCATCCACAAGTTAAGGATGGTTAAAGTATGCTCTCCTGCACTTTGGGCACAGTTAGACCTAGGAGGGATATTCCTTGAGACATTAAATGGAACACAAATACATAATCACAGCCATACCAATTGTACACTTGACCCCCTATGATTGTCACTAGATCAAGACCGACTGGTTGCATAAATCCTCTATTCAAACTGATTATGCATCTTCTACATGCACCCACAGATGACAACGTTTATATCCTCATATGATGGATTCATTTTACATTCCTTACACAATGACAAGATGCAGACATACTTGAACATGATTCCCAATGATTAAAACAATTTTGTATTGCTTCAAATTTATCCCTGGTTATTATATTGAATCATGAATAGCATGTAAACTAACCTTATCCTACTCCTACTCCTACAACTAACAGGACGAGGGTTGATTAAAAAGAGTGTTGGCCCATCACCAAACTAGGCCGGTGCCTATTCCATTGGGCAAGAGAGTCATGAACAACAAAGAAAAAGAAGATATACCCAACACCCATCAATAGAACTAGATAAATACTTGCATATAAATCAAAGATTGTGTTTTATACAATGGACATACTTAATAATCCTGAGCTGAACTGCAATAACCCAAATATAACAAAGAGAAGACCAATAAAAAGCCCTTGTATTGCATTAAAATGCCTTCATACATTCATCTAAACTCTGTTACATTCGTGCCAGCAAATGTGGCAAAGGAAAACATGAAACTGTGATTTCAACATTCCCCTGAATCACTACAACCAACCATGGAGACGTACCACTGCATAAAAATGTGAATTGAGAACCCTTCCTACGAACTGCTAAATACATTCCTCCATTTGTAGACAAGACTTTGCTTTGTTTGATGCCCTAGAACCACCATGAGATCCTACACCTCCAGAAAATTGGTTTAGAGACCAACCCGTATTATACCTTCAGAACATGTATATATAGCATTATTTTCCATTACTGCACTTGAACAAGAATCACCTACCCAATGTACTTTAGTAACATTAGCATTGAATTGCATCTAGAATGCCATCAGGCTCCAAAATGATCATTAATAGCAGCCTAGAGAATCACTGGAGCATCCCATCGCATATGGACTGGGAAGGCAAATTTGTCAGGCCCAGACAAATTGGGCCTCCGCTAAGTATCCTTCTTCTTTATTGGGAGCAAGAGACCCCTCGAGACTTCGACAAACACAAAGGGAGCACCAATCGGGAAGGCCCATTTATCAGGGTTCAGCAATCGAGCCATCAACATACAATCTTCTACTTTTGAACGAGAACGTCAAGCAACCCCCTGATCTCCAAAGTCCGAAGAAACACAAGGACAAAGCAAACTTATCGGGCTTCAGAAAATAGGGCCTCTACCAAACCATCTTCATGTAGATAAAGAGTATGAGACTCCCCGCAACCCCGATGAATACAAAGGCAAGGCGAACTTCATCGAGCTTCGACATTTCAGGCCCCCGCTAAACTTCTTTCCATTTTTGAACGGGAGTGAGACTCATTGAAGCCCGAACTCCAAAGAAATTCCACATGTCCAAGAATTGGAAGGCAAATTCATCGGGCTCCGACAAATCGGGCCTCCACCAAACATCCTTCCATTTTGAATATGAGAAACACACCTCCCCAACTCCGCTATCCCAAAAGACTTAGGCAAATGAATAATCGTCAAGGATCGGGGCTACCATAAAACACTTGCCCAAAAAGCAAAGCAAACCAAAAACACCCGACGTCATGATCTTGAAAAACTTGGAAGTTATGCAAAGTCGAGAATCGGTGGTCGGGGCGACTTCATGTCATCTCCACAAGACGTAAAGGAAACCGAGGAAGATCGAACCCCCGATCCCGAAAAACTTAGGTAAATGTGAAATGTCGAGGATCAAGGAATGGGGCCACCATGAAACACATGCCCAAAGAACAATGAAAACCAAGAACGCCCGACGTTGCGATCCCAAGAAACTTAGGCAAATAAGAAGAATCGGAGATCAAGGAGGTTCCTACACTCATGCCTGAAAGTCAAAGAGAAACCAGAACGCCTGACATCGCAATCTTGAATGACTTAGACAAAAACAAACAAGGGTCCAAGGCGGAGTTTTGGGGCCAATAAGGAAGGCATGCAAGTATGCAAAACCCTAAAACTCCGAAAAGCCGACAAAGGCACAAAATCTAAGGAAAATCCCAGAGACAACCCACACTTAGACAAATCAAGGGGGGGGGATCATGGGATGTTTGATGGATTTAGGTAATTAAAGGGGCCAAAAAATCTGGGTTCTAACAAGTTCGGCCCTAAAACTCACCAAGTAATTTGCATTCTTGAGTCACGAGTTTAAATTGTGAAAACTCAACCTGCAAATAAACCTACAAGTACTCAGCAACTCACCCCTAAAACTCACCAAGCAATCTGCTATGTTACTTGGGGATGCATCCCCTACAAAATCAGACTCGTCACCTATAGGGGACATTTCAGGGACACGTAGGAAATGGCAAGGTACAGCCCCCAATCCCTAATTTTCTTCAACTGCCAGAAACATTTCTTCTATGCCAATTAAGAGGAAGAAACGGCAAGGGACGGCTAGCCATCCCGGGGCCTAATGCCTAAGAAATTCATTTTTATAAAAAAACACATAATTATTAAAAAATAAAGGGATGTAGGGAACCACAGGGCCCCCACAACCCTTTACATAAAACCTAAACCTAAACTAGATATTTTAACATCCAAAAACAAAAAAGAAGCTCATTTTTATCATTTTACAAATTGTGAAGAGGAAAAGGAAGGAGGAGCACAACTATGAGAAACCAATTGAAAGAAGGGAACAACAGTGCGAAGGGGGCAAAGAGGACATGGCATGGCAAGGATGCCCCAGAGTTGAGGATGCTTCCCACTTGTCTCCTTTCACAGGATGCTAGTTCCTCTGCTACAGAGAGGAATTGGTCTACATATAGCTTCATCAAGTCAATCAAGAGGAATAAGCTTACCTCTAGACGATCGGAGAAGCTGGTGGTTGTGCATAGTGCCTTGCAACTTCAAGATCAACAGACTCCTAAGTATCATCAAACTCCGGCTGCATAGGATGGATTGCTTGAGGTTCCACTGGATGAGGTGGCCTCTCATAGTGGCAGTGACTCGGACTCAAACTTTGATTTTGATGCAGTGTTACGAGATGCTGATTAGGGACAGCTGCATTTTTATATTTTCTATATTTTTGTCATTTTTCAGTTGAAACTTGCAGCCTTTGGGCATTTTGTTGTAATTTTTATATGATATATATGCACATTGTCAATGAATGCAATTAAATTTTGTTAATTTGTTTGTCGCTCTCATATGAAATCTCAATTCAACTCTAATATTATGTGTTAAGGTTCTATGATGTATATAATGAATGCCTTATCAATGCTATCATATGAATATTTGAAATTTTCTATATTTTTTAAATTTTTCCTTTTTTTTTAATTGTCATCCCCTGCCATCCCCATCCCGAAAACTTGGGGTAACATGGGTAATCTGCATTCATAACTTGCGAGGTTAAACTGTGAAAACTCAGCCTGCAAAAAAAACTGCAAGTACTCAGCAACTCACTGAGTACTTTGCAAGTTTGCAAACTATGGTTATCATTATACACACACAATCTATATCAACTTCTTTCAAAATATGCAACTCGAGGAAATTCTATGCTCAACCTCTTGGCATCATTCCTGAGTATGCAGAGTCCTTGAATACCTTAATTAGTAGTGAGATCAAGTAATTGAAAATAACATTTTTAATGAGGCTCAAAAGACTCATCAAACTATGCAAGAGTTAATATGCAGAAAATGTAATCTGTACTAGACTCGCCATGGAGCATATTTCAACCGTATATGTACCTTAGAACTCACAACATTAGTTGACTTATCATGAAACCCTGGTCACACAGCAGTGGCTAGTGAACCTGTACCTTTCATGATGAATATTAGTACTTTAAGGCCAATTCATGTACAAGATGCTCACGATAGGGGGGAATTAGAAAATGGCTCAAAGGCAACCATCTATCTCACAAATAATGCTAGGCATCTATAATCAACATAGCAAAAAGGAGGACAAAGATTGTCTAGAATCCCTAATGAAGGAAACATAGGACCGAGGTGCTTAGGTGGTGTATTTACAAGATCTGTCTCCGTCAAGGAGAGAAGATGAGTGGTACATCCGAATAAAGTATGAGGAAAAGGAAACAGTGATAGATATACTAATTGGTTAAAACAAGGAGACCTCAAGAATCCAAGAATTTCTCCAACGTGACTGGCTCAAAGATACTAATCACTCCGGTAAACATAGAACCATTAAAGGATATTTATCTCACCAAGAAATAGTATCTATCATCTCGCATAAAGTAATGAGTCTAAAGATAGTCTCGATAAGGAGCGACTGAGTCCCAATTCAATTAATAGATAGACAGAAGCACGATTGGATACTCTCCTAATGCCAGCTCAAGTATTTGAGACATCAATAGTTGTCACTTCAATCAGTTATCAAAGAGATTTATTTTAGATGAACTATTCTGATTCTCTGAAAATGAAGTTCAAAATAATGTCTATAGATTAACCAACGAAACATTCCCCTTACACACACAGACACCTTTACAATTTGATTCTTGACTTTGATAATAATGTGCTTACCAACATACTTTGATTTTGATCGATCTGGTATCTTCAGAAATATTTCCTATGTACCCTATAACTACATGCTTGGGTGTTTGCACCTCTGTAATGAATAATCCTACTTGCAGATTTGCGGAACTTCCTTGTTCTTCATGAATTTATCAAGTAATGGATACCTCATGCAGTTGAAAAACGCAGTCAATGAAAAGTCACAATCTAGCATGCTTAAGAGGGATCGATGGTGTTGTTTTCTACTAGTCAATGCCATTCCTTGTCATAGACTAACTTGGCTTCTGAACAATCTAGATTCTAAACATAGACTTCGAGAACTCTCCCAAACTGTGTTTTCTCAAGTAAATTACAGCCTTACAACAATCAGCAGAATTTTGCTAATTTGGTATCCGTGTTTCCTTGGTATTTTCAAAACAACAGTCAATCTAAATCATTGAAAAAAAAATTCCCACAAGCCAAATGATAAAAGATGCAGGCTACAAGCAAAGGGCCTGTCACAAGCTAACCCCAGAACACTCTTCACAGACCACAAGCTGGCAAATTACAGCTCTGATCACACTAGACATGATGAATGATTCAATTTTGTATATTTATTTGCCAATTTTGTTTATTTATTTGCCAACTCCCTATAATGTATAGACTACATGCATTAAAAGCTGACTCAAAAATGTCAGTGTGTTAACATGAACAAACCAAATCTGAGGGGCAATATGAAGATATTCTTTTGCAACAACTAGGTTCTTCAAAACATTTTGACACAATAATTAAGGGTATACAATGGAATCTGGAATTCCTTGTTGCTAGGATCTTTGTTTCTGTTTGATGAGGCAATTATATTATGTTCAGGTAACCAGGCCTTTTTATGAGTTATGAGCTAAATCATAACTTCTTCATTGTCACAATACAATTTATTCATAGGAAAGAAGGAAAGCAGGTTTAGGAGAATGAGTAGTTAGCTTTAAATTCACATATCTCAAAGATTCTTACCATAGAATATATACGTGCAACCATATGATGTTTTTATACAGTTCATTTGATCTAGCAGAAAACTAAACCAGTCTGTTTTACTTCTTGATGCTATAAATTCACATTCATAGATTACTTTTTCAAGAGTGAGACATAATGTTGTCTCCTTGAAGCCTACGTTAACAGTACGTATTATGATACCTTTATAGGCCGAGGATGATCTTTATTATGTCCTGTCGTCTTCAAAATACCAGGCAAAAGACTTACTCGAGCAGTCTGTAAAAAACACGATGAACATAACATTCAGCTTCCTGAACATCACTGTACCCAAATAGAAATCAAAGACTGATCAAACATCCTTGCTGTAATGTGCAGTAAAATATACACAAACAATCAACAAATTACATAGAAAAGTACGTCGTTAGAAGGAAAATATCTCAAATTAAATCTTAATCTTTCAATACAACAGATCTGAGATGATATATGCTTGTTTCGATGCTTGTATGCAACTTGACACTTTAAAGCACTAAGTACAGGTAAAAGGAAGCCACGGTGCATAACACAGAAGTGGGTAAAATCCAAGGCTCTGTTGTGAGCAAAATAATATCATTAAAAATAAAAAAAATCTCAGTTTACTTTAGCACAGACAAATCAAGCTATACTTTCCACATCAAAATTACAGACATACCAAGAAAGACTTCTCAGGAAGCCAAAGCCACTATGGAATGAAAATTCATATAAAATATCATTACCATGCAAAGTATTAACACATTTGCCAAAATGTACCATACACAACAAAAGGATCATCTTTGACTGTGGAAAGAAGGCACCAGAAAGCAAAAGATATAAAAAATTACTAATACACCAGATTGAAGGAAGAGCAGAAAAGTTGAAACATGAGATAGAAATTACGAAAATATATAAATCTCCATGATTTCATCAAAACAACACAATAATAGAATCCAAAGGTACATATAGATAGTAACGAGCTTTGAGGCACTCTGCCATTGGTTTCAAAATATGTTTTTTCGATAAGCGGAAGACAGATGACTGACATTCTCCAGAAGAAATTCTTCAAAAATTATCAAAAGACTGACATTGTCGATACTCTATTTTGGCCTCAAACTTTGTTACATAACATAGCTCCTTGTATGTACATTTTGTTTTCTATTTAGTTTAGAGACCATACACAACAAAAGGATCATCTTTAACCAAAGAATA
The DNA here is from genome assembly GCA_027924645.1 of Cunninghamia lanceolata. NCBI lineage: Eukaryota > Viridiplantae > Streptophyta > Pinopsida > Cupressales > Cupressaceae > Cunninghamia > Cunninghamia lanceolata. The sequence continues at coordinate 2,088,945 of BSBN01001170.1, forward strand.
AGGGCATTCAAAAGCAAAAGATACCAAAATTTAATAATACATTATAGACAGAAAGAAGAGCAGAAAAGTTGAAACAATATGTAATAGAAATTACCAAAATAAATAAATCTCCAAAATTTGGTCAAAACAACATGATAAAAGAATTCAAGGCACATATACATAATATCCAGGCACTCTGCCATTAACTTCAAAATACATTTTCCTGTTGAGTAGAAGATGGACAACTGAAATTCTCCAGAAAACCTGATAGAACAATTATCACAAGATTCTGTAATAGTGTCTATACTCTCTTTTAACTTGCAACTTTGTTGTATAGCATTTTGAATGTACATTTTGTTTTCTAATTAGTTTAATGACAGGAAACACCACTTTAGCCTTTATGACATCTTAAGTTTCATCTACATATCTATATCCATATAAATGCCTTCATTATGTGAAAACATGTACCTTGAAGTATGTGGAAACATCGCTGTGGTACACAAACTACATATCGCAATCAGCATAGAATGATGCATATTTATGAGAAAACATCAGATTAGGACCATGAAGAATTTATCACAATTATAAGAAATCACTAAATGCTGGAGGCATCAATGAATGAAAATGACATACCAAACAATAGAATAAATGTATTTGTCTTACAGATGTAAGTATACATACCCATTAATGTTAATACTATTTTAACAATAAAAGAAACTACACCTCAAATTCACTTGACCGAGGGTTTCCAATGACCACTGAAGTTTTCTTGTCATCCTTTCTGTTCACCATAGAAAAATTTTCTTCATAAGAGCACAATATCCATGTTAACACTTCTGTGAAGCCTGCCATAGCAATCTACGTGAAAAAACGAAGAAAAGAAACTGTTACAATTTGCCAATAGCATTCACATTACCTACACTTGTATACAAACCAGGAGATGAATTATCCAAAAAAGAATGAAACATAAAATTATTGTTTGCAAGCTGAATCGAATGCAAAACCAACATAAAAAATGGCAACTTATTATGCTCTTCATGATAACAACCAAACCCAAACACATCAGATCAACTTCAAACAGAAAAATATTTTCAAATAAGTTGTAGAATAAAAGTAAGTTCCACTTGACCATAGTAACATGACTTGAAATTGTTACTTGTCTTGAATTTGAGGCAAACTAAATAGATCAATTTAAAAATACTTGCAAGTTTTTCAAAAGTTATCACAAAAAGAATGAAAGAAACACGTGAGATGAGAAACGACATTTTTTTGTCTTTTTTGTCCACATCTTGGCTGTTCAGCTTGTATACAGGCACTTGCCTCCATCCAGTTGATCTACATGCTCCGAGGGAAAATTTTCGCACTTGTCACATTTTGGTTACTTCTCTCCATTGCAACCTAGTTTGGTTGGAAGGTGTATTGGATGGATGTGAAGAGCACTGGCTTGAACGAGGAATTGGATTAGGAGGTTTTCATGGTACAACTTGAGGGGTTTCAAGTACTTGATAGAGATCATCTATCTTGTAGCATTCTTAACTTTCTACATAGGCTTAAGCAATCTCCATGATCATGTTACCTAAGCTACCAATTCGTTCAAGAAAACCCACAAATCCAGGTCCAATTCAAACCTACTCCAGATCCTATAGTTCAAATCCCCTGCGAGGCCGTCCAACGTCCTACAAAATAAATCCAAATTTGGCCAGCTCTGCTGCAGTGTGAGCCCAAGCGGTTTTGGTCCGTTTTAGGCAAATTCGGACTTTTTCATGCCTTTCATGTCTGCAAGAAAATGGGAAAATATATCCAAGTCATGCTTGATGAAGAGGTCTTTGCAATTTTGCATTGCCACAGAGGCCACTCTACTATATTCACTCCACAAATTTGCACTGGTACACACCTCGGGTACAGGTGTTGTTTCATAAAAGAGTAAGTCTCAACATATTGTGGCTTTATCTTCCACTGAAGCAGAATACAAAGCAATTGTCAATGCCAATTGTGAAGTATTACAGCTACATCAAGTTTTGTGTGATCATCAACTTGTGCACTTTCAATATATTGTTTGCATTTTTTTTTCTCTATACTACTACACTTGAATCCTTTTCCACTAAGACTCCAAATAATTTTTAAGTGCACACTGCATTGAGATTTAATCTCGCAAACACATGGCAATCATTTAGAATCTTGATACATCTTCCAAACAAAGGGCTATTGTTGACTCTTAAAGCAATGATTCTTCATCACGCATATTTAACATTGTTGAAGCAGTGTTTTATCCAAACTCACATCCTAACCCTCTATGTTACGCTTTTGCGTCACCATTGGTCATATGCCACATACCCACGACCACTCACTCCACTTCAGCTCACTCCTACATTGGTCGCCAATGTCACTGCTCGCTAGCACATAGCAATTAGAGACCACCAAACTTTGACAGAAAACGTGGAGGAAAAAATAGGAGAAATTTTCAACAAACGAGAAATGGACCCCTAAGAGTTGCATGGACACGGATACGGTATCGGATACGGATAAGGTATCGGACACGGATACTACTATTTTTCAAGACCCCTAATATGGATACGGCTAGATACGACATATATATGTGTATATCTATATATAGATAGATAGATAGATAGATAGATTAGCAATAAATAATATTAAATAATTTCAATTTAATATAACTAATATATATTTAAGAAATATATTATATATTAATAAATTAAACTTAAAAAAATTTAAATGTATTAAACTTAATAAATAAATAAAAGTTTACAATGTAAAGTAAAACAAAAAAGCCAAAAAATAAAAAAGTATCACCAATTAATAAAATTTGCCTCTTCCTCCATTGCTTGTTGTCACTATATCTCCAACTTTAGAATGAATGCGATTATTTGACTATATAGAATCCCGTAAAAATACATATTTCCATCGTGTGCATGTTGGTCCAGCCTGCAACAAGAAATCAGCATGCTAGGTCATGGAACAGTTGCCAGGGGCAATTTTTAACATTCTAGGGTTAATATTTTTGGGATACGGCACAAATATCATGAGAATGCTGCATCTGCGTGTTTCCGGCACGAGAATAAAATAGGGTCTTTTTTGGGTACGGCTGGATACGGTATCCAAGAAGTATCAGAGCCGTATCCTATGAGTATCCGTATCCGATACGGCGATACGCGTACCAAGGGAGAGGGGGTGAAGTATCCGGTAACTCCAATGGAAAGGAATCAGAAAATTCAATCAGATCTGAAGATATATCGTGCATGCATTGGGGCTCCTTTCTAAACTCTGTTTCTCCTATATGGGCAAAATCTTGCACCTGAAAAGTTCCAAGAAACCATTTCTCTTTGGACAAGTTTCTACCATCTCAAAACTCCAGAAAAAATTTGGATATGCACTCCAAAAATGTTCTTTGCCTATGATCTTGTTGAATCTATTCTCTTCTTCAAAAAAAGTAACCTTAACAAAGGAAAAAAGTTGTGATCCCAATCCAAATGAGATATTGCCCCTCCTTTGCACACCTTCACAACAACAAAGGACAAGAACTTAAGAAGTTATAATCCCTAAGATTTGATATCATATGAGATTAATGACATGTCTATTATCAAACATATACTAGAACTCCACAAGCAAAAGAAAAAAATTTGATATGTGGTGGTGTCAAGTAACACCAACAAACAATATCACAAATGATACACGTTTTAAGGTGCCTAAGGAAAAGTCAGTGGTCTTCTACCAGGGCAAAGATGAGCCAGCTCCGTTTCTCTTGTCGGTTCGAATATTTGGAAAACTCTTACACAATTGTTTAATGGATTCAAGAGCATCTAGTAATGTTATGTTGTTGGCTGTTTGCAAGAAGTTGGGTTTGATCCCTACGCAAACATCAAAGAAAGTCACTCAATCAGACAAGACAGAAGTTCCTATGGTTGGGGAGCTCAACAACATTCACATGCAGTTAGCGGTTGACCCAAGAGTTCAGCATTACATTGATATATCCGTGGTTGACATCCCCGAAGGATAAGGTATATGCTTTTGAGCAGAGATTGGTCTAGAAGGCTAAACGGCTATGTTGCAACAAACTTCTCACATATGTGGCTACCTTGGAAGGGATTACCAAACCAAATCAGAATTGAAAGCACTCCGAGGTTGAAGTTAATGATAACCGAATATGGTGAGAATAATGAAATTTTATTCGTGGAAACAAACCTTGGTCTCTATAGACCTAAAGTTGAAGAAGTCTTGATGTTGCAAAGTTCAAATGGATTTGTCGATGAGGCTTTTAAAGGTCTGAGTTCCACTGAGACATTTATTGAGAGTGATGAAGGCTCTTCCTCATCAGATGAAGAAGATGGGATGTTCGAAAATTTTAGGAACTTTGTTCTTAAAACTGTTAAACAAGGAATTGAATTAGGCAAAAGGGTTGATGTTAAAGTTCTGTTATTGCCCAATCGGTGTCGGATACATAACGCCTTTCATTCAAAATTCTCATGTGCCATGTGTAAAGTCGCCTTGGAACAGGTCTACAAAAGATTTCCGGAGGCTGCAAAGAGCGGAATGGAGAACGTTCTGGTCGCCAAAGAAGAAACTCTTCTTGAGGAAGCTTTGCCTAAAGATGACGATATGAATAAAGATGGAGAAAAGCAGTGTAGACAAGAAACAGTTTCGCAACAAGTACCCAAAGATAGTACAAAGAATGAGCAAAAGCAAAAGGAAGCGATTGATACAAAGAATGATCAAAAGAAGAATCAGAAAGATAAATAAGGAAATCAGGTTTGGACCTTAAAGTTCGATGGATCAAAGTCTAAGCAAGGGGCCGATGCTGGGTTCGAGCTTATTAGTCCAACAGGGGAAACATACTTAGCAGCTAATAGATTGCAATTCTCGTGCACAAATAATGTCGCAGAATATGAATCTTTGGTCCATGGGTTGTTGCTTGCTATAAGAAAAGGAGCTAAGATTTTACATGCCTATGGTGATTCGGAAGTAGTTGTGAAACAAGTCAGAAAGCAATATGTATGCCATAATAAAAGGTTGAAGAGATACGGAATCGCATGTGGGACCTCATTGAAAGTTTTGACAATTTCAATATCAAGGCAGTTTTTAGATCACAAAATAAGGTTGCAAATTCTTTAGCATAGGCTGCTAGTTCGTTGGTACCATTAGCAATGGAAGGATTAAAGAAATTCACAGTAGAATTGGTTTCAACACCATCCGTCCCAAATAACATTACAAACTTCCATGTTTTTGAAGACGATAAGCATATTCTAGATTTTATCACCAATTCCGAAGTTTTTCTTGCTCAAGTGATTGACGAAGAAGATGCGAAACAAGCAGAGTTTGATTCAGACGAGATTATGAATTTGAAAAACATTACAATCCCAAAAGGGATGATCGAGTTGGAGAGACTCTTCGACCCAAACAGAATCAGTGCACTCAAGCACCGAAGTAATGAGGGACAAAAGTGTGAAACAGTTAACTTGGGTATAGAGGACATAAAGAATGTGTTTATTGGAAAGGTGTGTACGCCAAAAGAAAGGGCAGGTATTGTGGATAGCCTGAAGGAATTCAAAATGTCATAGCATGGGGATATGATGATTTAAAGACATATGATACCTCTATCATTACTCACACCATTCCTCTCAAAGCAAGAAGCAAACCCTTTCGCCAACGACAAAGGCCAGTGAACCCAATACTAGAACCATTGATTTATCAAGAAGTGAAAAAGTTACTCAGCACCAAGATAATCTTCCCAATAAGGCACTCGACGTGGGTCGCCAATCTTGTGCCTATAAGAAAGAAGAATGGGGAGATAAGATTATGTGTCGACTTTAGGAATTTGAACAGAGCCTCAGAGAAAGACAATTAACCTTTGTCGTCGTTGGATGAAGTGTTGCAAATTGTTAATCGGTCACAAATGATGTCATTCTTAGACGGGTATTCCAGATATAACCAAGTGATGGTGGAACCTGAAGATCATTTGAAGACGACTTTCACTTGCAAATGGGGAAACTATGCATACAAGTGAATGCCATTTGGACTAATTAACACAAGAGCAACCTTTCAAAGGGCAATGGACATAGCATTCCAGGACCTGGTTGGAAAATGCATTGTGATCTATATGGACGATCTCACAGTTTTCTCTCGCAAGAGGGAAGATCAAGTTGAGAATTTGAGGAAAATATTTTAGAGATGCAGACAGTATGGGATTTCTCTTAACCCGAAGAAATGTGAAGGGAAACTTTTGGGTCATGTAATATTAGAGAAAGGCACTTCCATTGCTCCTGATAGAGTAGATGCAATATCAAGGATTGAAGCGCTTGCTAGTAAGAAAGAGCTAAAGTCATTCTTGGGAAAGATAAATTTCGTAAGAAAGTTCATAATTGGATTTGCAGAAATTGTGAAGCCATTGAATGAAATGTTGAAGAAAGATGCTAAAATGGAATGGACAACACAAGCTAAAAGGGCATTTGATGATATCAAGCGAGCAATTGTTGATGCGCCGGTGTTGATTAGCCCATATTATCTAAAGCCATTCTATTTGTATTCTTTTGCTTCAGAACATACGTGCGCAGCGATGTTAACATAGAGGGCAGAAGAAAAGGACAAACATCCTATTGCATTCATGAGTGGTCCTTTGAAAGATGCTGAGTTGAATTATCCGAACATGGGGAAACAAGCCTACGCCTTGGTGAAAGCTATCAAGAAGTTTAGACACTACATTCTCAAAAGCAAGGTGTATGCCATTGTACCTGATGTTGCAGTCAAAACGCTCCTCATGTAGAATGAACTAGGCGAAAGGAGAGGCAAGTGGGTTGCCAGTATACAAGAGTATGACATCGAGATCCAGCCCATGAAGTTAGTCCATGGTCAAGCCTTAACCCAAACGATCGCAGTTGAAGGACCAAGGCTAGTACAACAAACTTATGTGTTAGAAGATGTCTTTCCTAATGGATGGTATAATGATATTGTTTACTACTTACTCAATCAAAGATGTCCTCAGCAAATGAATGCAACCCAAAAGATGGCATTGAGAATGAGAAGCCAAAAATACCTGTTATAAGGATCGGTGCCTTTTAGGAAGAATCACGAAGGAATATATCTAAGGTGTGTTGATAAAAAGGAAACTAAGCAAATTATTGAACACTTTCATACCAAGTTTGGAACTAGCCATGGACGAGGGTTAGCGACGGTTCACCAAATCTTGAGAGGAGGCTATTACTGGCCCACGTTGTTCAAGGATGCATATGATCATGTCAAGAAATGTCACACATGCCAAGTAACCGCTTCAAGAGAACGAAATCCTGCTATGCCGCTACAGCCTGTGATTGAAGTAAGACCTTTTGCTCAATGGGGCTTGGATTTTATTGGTATGATTAACCCACCTTTCTCGGCACAACATAGATATATTCTGACCGCTACTGACTATTGCACCACGTGGTCTGAAGTTCATGCATTAAAACTCTGTACTTCTGATGTTGTGATTAAATTTCTTGAAGAGAACATTATCACTAGGTTTGGATGCCCACATGCGCTTGTTTGTGATAATGGCCCTGCTTTTACTTCATTGAAATTTTCCAATTAGGCTGTTGAGTATGGCATCACAAAATTTTCATCCAACTACTACCCATAGGGAAATGGCCTAGCAGAATCCACCAACAAGAACTTGCTAGGTGCAATTAAAAAACTTTTGGACAAAAACCAAGGGATTAGCATACACAACTTAAGTTTGCTCTTTGGGCAGACAGAACAAGGATAAAGAGTTCCCTGGGCACATCTCCATTACCACTTAGTGTATGGCCAACATCCTATATTCCCTATCGAACTGAGAACCCCCACGTTGCAATTCATACAAGAACACATGGAAGAGAATGATAAGGTTCAAACCAGGTTATTACAATTGCTTCACCTAGAAGAAAACAAGACATGGCATTGGAAAAATTTGCAAAACATCAGGGAGTTGTGAAGAGATGGTTCGATAGACAAGCCAAGGTCAAGTCCTTCTGAATATCTGATTTGGTTCTATACTAGGACAAAGCCAGAGAAAGAAAGGGCGAACATGACAAATTCGATAATCTTTGGAAAGGCCCTTACCAAATTGAGGAGATTTTAGGAGAAAATGCTTTTAGGCTAAAGACACTCACAGGAGAACCCGTTCCCTTGCCCGTCAATGGGCAATTCCTGAAGCATTATTTCCAACCCTAAGTTCCTTCAGGGACTTGCTTGTACATAGTTAGGTTAATTGTTTCCTGCTTTCGTAGGTTAGGTTTAGTCTAGGTTTGTTGCGTTTAGGTTAGTGTTTAGTTTAGTTTGCCTCTTAGTTTTAGGGTTTTGTCGTTCTGGGGTTCCTATTTGTGAAACGGCGATCAAGTTTCAAAGCACATCTTGGCTGACTTCATGAGGGAATGTTAAGTTTATTTCTTGTATTAGTGTTCATGAAATTCTTCAAGATTGGAAAATAACTTTCTTTAGCGTATCTTTTTGTTAAGATTTGTACTTGACTCAAGCATGGAATCATACATTGCATATTGACATGGATATCTTTTATTATACGTTTAAAATGTTTTATCTTAAAATGAACACTTCTTGTTTTCCCTTGAAAAACCTACATCAGGTGGATAAGTTCATTGTGGACTCCATTGTTAGTGTTTAGATGGCATGTTGCTTGCTTTGGGGAAGGTAAATCGGCTGTTTAGAATGATTTGAAATATTTTGGGACCTTATACTTTACACACTTAACAATCTAGAAGTACCTAAGTGAGTCTCGGTGATCTTGCATTAAGTGAAAAATCTAAGGTCCACCTTTGCCACAATCGGAAGTCCACACCTAGCTAGCTGAGTTATCAACGTAACCCGTGCCGTCCAAAGCATGTGTTGCAAGGGTAGCGATACTGCATTGTACTCTGCCAAAATCTATGCTTAGTTGAAAATCCGAGAAAAACAAAAAGAAAAGAAAATCACATATTCACACACTATAACTCAGTTAGGTGGACGATCGAGTAATCTCTACCGAGGCTATGCCCCTAACCGGCAGTGGGGCACTGCTCGAGTGAAATCTCGAGACAAACCCGTCGAGGCTATAGACGCTCGCTGGCAACGGGGCAATGTCCAGATAGTTCATGAGGTGTGTACTAATCACGTAGCTTAATGTAAAGGAACTTGGACGACCTTAGTTGCCAATGGATGGGAATGAGCTCAAATGCACACACTTGGGTCCTTGGGATATGGATGGTCGTGCTAAGCCTTTGATTTCGCTTCCTTGATCAAGTATTCATGTTTGCTTGGCCTAACATGTGGGTGTGCACAGGGATTTTGAATCTTTGATTCTTGTTTGTCTTTGGAACGCTTGAAGAACTTTAAATAAAACACTTATCTTATAAAACAACAAAGATAAAGTGTCTTGATACAATTCATGGCTCTTTTCTCCTTTTGAGTACACGTCTTAACCAATTGATGAGTTCGAAGAAGTTGTTTGATGATTTTGGGTTTTGAGTGGGTCTTTATCCTTGAAATGTTCAAGAGAAATGAACATTTCTCTCGTGGTGTCGCCAGATGTTGTGACCTCATCACATATCGCCTCATTGAGCAAATGGGGACCCCTCTTTTCGCTTTTGGTTTGCAAAGTCACGGCAATCTTGGTCTAGTCCGAGTCCATCTGAGGAGTGGAGCTTCAATTTCGACCTTTTTTAGGAGTAAGTAGGAAGTGGTCATTTGGGAAATTCATTTACTATGACTTGGGACATTGGGATAACGGGAGAAAGTTGAAAATTTAGCTAAGTATAAGAACATTTTTCCTACCTCTGGCATATGCGCCCTCCTCAAGAGGAAATTTCTTCTGCCTCTGGCCAATGCGCTCCTCTGGGAGAAAATTTCCTCAACCCCTGGCATGTGCGCCCTAGGTGAAAATTTCTCCAACACATAAGGAATGCGCTCCACATTGAGAAAATTTCCTCAACCCCTGGCATGTGCGCCCTAGGTGAAAATTTCTCCAACACATAAGGAATGTGCTCCACATTGGGAAAATTTCCTCACTCCTTAACATATGCGCTCACCTCAATGATTTCCTTATCCACTAGCATAAGCGCTCATCTTGGAAATTTCCTCACCCCTTGTCTTATGCGCCCATCATGGGAATTTCATCAACCATTGGCATTTGCGCTCAACTTGAAGATTTCTCTTGCACTTCACAAATGCACCCAACTCAGGAATTTCCTTGGCACTACTTGATGGCACCTCACATAAGGTGTTTCTCCAACCTCCATGAAATGCGTTCATGCCTTAGGCGATCTCTTTGGCAAACATTCAAAAGGCATCCCACCTTGCAAGGAATTTCTCCATGAACACGCACAAGTGCCCAACAAGAAGATTTCTCCATCATGCTTCATATGCACCCACTCTCAAAAAAATTTCATTAACATATGCAAGTACGCCACTTTGAAGATTTCTCTTACGCATGGCACATGCGCCCACCTTGAATGGATTTCTTTGACAACTTTCATATGTACTGCCTTTGAAAATTTCCTTACCTATCCCAAAATGCGCCTCACTTGGAGAAATTTCTCCATGAGCACTCAAATGCGCCCTCCTTTGAAGGAGTTTCTTCAACAAGTCTCATATGTGCCCTCACATAAGGAAATTTATTTGCAACTTGCCAAATGCGCTCCACCTTTTAAATTTCTTCACACTCCTCCCAATGCGCTCAGCTTTGAGAGAGGTCGGCCTAGAGGCAGAAATCAGAAATTTTCAAAATAAAAACAAAAAATAAGGATCCCAAAGGAGGCCGACCCAGCTGGAAGTGGTGTTTGGGATTGATATTAAAGGCAAATAGAAACCATTTCACAAACACCAATTCAAAAACAAACTTCCAAGAGCAGGTCGTAGCAGAAATTAAACTTATTGCAGCAGAAATTGTTTTTGCACCAAAAGTTTCAAGTTTGGAAGTGGATTTGCATGGAAATTGTTGTTCTTGATCTTTCATTCTTGTTGAGTCAAAATTAAAGGGCTATTTCTTGCAAATCAAGGTGTAAGATTGTGTACTTAGGTGCATTATTCTTCTTGCAAATTTCCCACATGCATTAGGATGTAGAAAACCCTCATGACATGTGCCTTTGATTTAAGGAAAGGATTATTATTTTATTGTCTAACTTGAGGTGTTTTCATGTGCTAGGCAAATGTCAACAGAGGAGACAAAGGCTAAGGGTAGTGATAACTCAAGAAGAGCTCAAATGAGGAGGGAATTCAAAGGATTGTTGCCGGAGACAAAGATCACTTCAAAATGGAGGAACCTAACCGACACGAACTTTGGCCACATCAACTTGGAGGAGGTCAAGAAAAGATTGTATGCACCCAATGCTTCGGCGATAGCCAAGAGGATGATCCAAAATGGCATGGTTCAAGCCACATGTTTCCCGCCTACAATGCATTGCTCTGAGCTAGTGTTGGAATGTGCTATGCACTGTGATCCCAAAGAGAGACAAATAAGAACATCTGAGGGCAAGGTGTTAGCATACCTTAGAAAGGAAGCAATTGCAAACACTTTTGGCATCCCAATCTACCAGCCTACCTTACATGCCACCAAGGAGAAAGGAGTAAAGTATTATGAATCCGGGACCAAAGACTTCAAGAAGATCATCAACGATAGTTGGATGGTGAAACCCAAGTATCATTCCACCAAATTGCCGAAGCAACTTCTCAAATCCGACTTCTTACCGGAATATAGTGATATGGTTGTGTTTCTGAATAGAATCATGGGTTTACCTCAAGCTTCAACCTTTGACTATTGGATGTTCTATTTCATGGAAGAAATCGCCTCTGGAATCAAAATGATAGATTGGCCGAGGTTGATTAGTGACAACATCGATGAGCAATTGAGGAATGTGCAAACAACCAAGACATTTTATATGACTTCATACCTCATCTATATGTTGGCCAGGAATGAGAGATATCCAGGATTGACTTTTAGGGGAACAGTCAGCAACAAGGAAGGGCAAGTTAAAGTCTACAAGTGCTACCCGCAGTTGCATTTGGAAAAGCATTGCACACTTCAGGACGTTCAACGATGCCTTTTCTATGCATATTGTGTGAACACTTCAAGGAGGAACTCACAACAGGTTGTCACAAGAAGCGATGAACTTGATAGGCAAATATGGTTCGTGGTTCATTCAGTTCCTGAAATTCACTTACCTTCGAATACAAGGTTTTTCATCATATCCTTTCCGGCTACCAAGGTACCCAACTTATAAAATGGTGTTGTTGGAGGTTACAAGACAATTATTGGAATATAATAAGATTCAAATGAAGAAAAAGAAGGCGGGAGTTACTTTTCCGATCGCATTAGGAAAGAAAGAGTCGTGTGCATCATTGCAAGCGGCGGAGAAGTCTTTAGAGGAACTGCAAGCATACAACCTTGTGCTTCATAATTCAACAAGGGCTATTTTCGACCCATTCCATGCAATTAGGAAAGTTTGTGGCAAGAAATATAAGCATAGGGTAGACATAGAAGATCATGGGCCAAATGCAATAGATAATTTCGATATAAAGAAAAGGTCTTCAAGGTTCTCTTTGGAAATGGTGCGATTATCTGAAATATTTAGTATTCTTGATCAGCTCGAAGATGATGGGAATTGTCTTCTCTTGCCATACCATGAAATAGAACACAAGCCCCTTCCTCCACTCAATTGGTCTAAGCCGGAAGTTACAAATCACGATGATCTAATTGGAAGGGTCATCTTCAATACAAGGAAGTGGACAGATCATTGTACAAGAGAATTGAAGAAGCAAAACATACCCTTGTCATACAATTTGATGGGTGGTGTAAGATAACAACAATCCGAGGATGAGACCACAGATGAGTCAAAGGATGAAGAAAGTGAGCAAGGAAGCCATAATGATAGCTCCATGAAAGATTCGCAACCAAAGACGAAAAGGCAACAAGAAAGCTCATAGGGCATGCCAACACAAAAGAAGAGCAAGACTCGTACACATTCAGCCGGTACTTCTTCAGTGCATGAAGTTGATTTCTTCACGGGTCAAAATGTGCCATCAGTTGTGGGAGATGAAATAAGGATGACCAAGTAACTCCCAAGGTACAGCATCAAAAGAGCATCAATGAGTCTTTGGAGTCTACATATCATGCACAACAAATTGAGGTAGTTCCTTCTAGTCCTCCAAAGGAGTCGGAGATGATCATGATTGAGGATAACTTAGAGGACCAAGCCATGGGGCCCCTGCCAAAGGAGATTGGCGAAGAAATGTTGCCCACACGGCAAGAAATGCAAGAACATGAAAAGCCTAGTGAAGACCTATCCTCATTGCCTGAATGGTTGGGGGAAGCTATACAAAAGAAACCCGAGATGGAGATTGAACCTATATTTAGTTCGGAGGATCTCTTGAAGAGGATTGAAACAAAGGAAGAAAAGAAGAAGGCAAAGAAACTGTCTAAGATCACTAGAGAAGATTCTGGTTCAAGAAAGGTGCAAGTTGCAATTCCAAAGGTGGATAAGTCAGTAGATAACATCCGTCCTGAGGATTATAAGGTGATGACATATGACTTGGGCCAAACCACCGAGAAGCAAGAAGTAGAGGAGCTTGAAGGTTTAGTCAAGGTCATCGAGGAGAGGTTGGATAGAGAACAAGAAAAGAAGGATCGATTAAAGAGGGAAAATAAAGAATTGAAGGACTACATTCGGCATTTGATGGATCCTATTCGACAAGAGGAAAGAATTCCTACACCATGTGCCTTACTGTCAAGCGAGTCAAGTGCAAACCTGGAGGATATGAGAGCAACATTTCAAGCAATAAAAGCGTGGCTAGAAGGCTTTAAGGACAAGGCAGATGAGTTCATTGAGGAGGTGGTACAGGCATATAGGAGAGTCGCCTCACTCCATGAGAGAGTCCAAGCCATTTGCAACACATGCTCCGAGTTTAAAGTGGTCAGGGATGAGACCATGCCCCAACTGAAGATTTTGATGGAGACTCCGAAGCAAGCTTTGGAGGATGGCCAAGTGATTGAACCAGGTTCTGTATATGATTTCTCCCTCTGGTATTGTACTTTGAATGCAAGAGATCGACTTTTGGAAGGAATTGAGGGTGAAGCTGCTCATGCCAAAGGTGTGCTCCATGATGCCTATGATAAGGTCGTCATATCAGTTGAGAAGATATTTGATCATAAAGGGGATGTAGATGCGGGGGAGTTAAGGAAAAAGATGCACGCTCGCTACTTTAGGAGTACTAATGCCGTCTTGGAGGAGCACCTAGAGGACGCGCATACACTTTCTGCTTCCATGGGTGTGTTTCGATCATTGATGGCGGATTGGGAAGAGACTCTTGCCACAAGCACAAGTGAGTTGGCAATCATTGAAGGCACCATCCAGAGTTTGCCAAGTGTACCAATGCAGGAGATTGTTGAAATAGTGTCCAGATTCAATGCATCTTCTCTTAAAGGGGAATGATAAGAAAGGCATCTTCTAGAGGCTTCCTTAGTGGGAGTCTAGTTGGCTATTGTACACATGTCCTCTTCTCATGTATTTGGCACTTATTATGAGCATTGTTGTCTCACTGTGAGCCATTGATCTCTCAATTGAATCTTGGCCCTTGATTGTAATTTGGAGGCTATAAAGGCCCCTCTCTCCCATTTGAAAAAGGGGGGAGACTTGAGAAATTGTTGCCAAAACTCTGCCGAAATAGATTCAAGTTCATTGTTGAGTTTTTTTTCATAGTGATCTTGTATTGTTTTGGATTGTTGCATGGTTTCTATAAGTATTCACTCATAGGATAAGTTTAACTTAGATTACTTTTCAGCAAGTTCATTTTATGTTTATGGAAGTGGTGGTTAGTTCATAATTGAAATCCTCGAAAGTTCGTGCCATTTATAATTTGTCGATGGCAAGCTGTAGTGCATGGTTGGTATCCAAGCCTAACTTCGATTATCTTATGTTCATTCATCTTTGTGTTTGGAAGCTCATGTGCATTAGTAATTTGAGAACCTTTCGCTTTCCTTAGAAGATAGCATCACCTTTGCGTAGCTATTGTCTCATGGTGAAGCAGAGTGGGGTTGGGATTTCAATGAACTGACGATAGTTACTTGCATCTAGATTAGAATTTCCTGAACCCTTTCTATTTTGCACTTTTTTTTATATACTTTGTTAGGATTAGGAGCAAGCACTTCAGCGCCATATCATAAGCTATCCAGTGTAGAACCTTGGAAGAAACAACATCACCTTGTGTCCAAGAGAACAAGTTTCCTAATTGTTGAACATTTGTGTAAGTCCCTTTGTAAGAAATAGCAAACATCACATCGTCACCACTAAGCTATCCCAAGTCGTCACACCAAAGAACTGAAGGGAACCTTGGAATCCACTCATTTGATCACCTGGTTTAGCATTCGAGTGATTTTGTTCAAGAGAGGATAGAGTACATGAGTATTTTATTCTATGTTGCATGTGCAAGGAAAACACATCAACACAACCCATTAAGGCTCTATCCCCAGTACAAATAAGGTGGAAATTACACATCTACACATGCAACCTACACGACCCCATGGTATTGCATAATCTATGGTAACTTAAAGCAATTCAATCAGATGGGATTTACATCAATTAACTTGGTAAAACTAATTATAGAGAAAACACTCTATTTTGATATCATATATGTGTAACGTGTAAATTGGGATGGGCAAGAGATAGATTGTTTGTTTGTATCTATGTTGGCCAAAGCCACAAGACAATTGGCACCTCCACTAGATGGGACAAGATCAAAGACAGATGTAATTTGTCAACAAGGTCTAGAAGACACTCACAATTACTTGTGCCCGAAGGTCTCCGCCTGAAGAAGGAAAGAAATGGGCACCTTTAGTGAGGGTATTGAATGAAGTGGACAGATATGCCTTGATTGGTTGTGGGATTATCCTCAACTAGTTGAGAAATTGGGCATTAATCAATGAGAAGTAGAATGGCTATGGAAATTTGTGGGATGAAATAAAAAACATAGAGTTGATAGAAACCAGCATTAAAAATAGAGGGCGATGGGTTTGTGGGCTTGCTTATACAAGAAAGTCCCTGTGATGCCCTTTATCTATTTTGTTTTTTTTAAGTTTTAAAATAAGAATGATGCCAAGAAGAAAAGAACAATGCACTGCATAAACAAAGTAAACCCTAACAATAACACTAAAACTGTTATTTTATTGATAAAATCTGTTGGAATACATCAACAAAGGAATAATAATATCTGCCAAACTACATCAACAAAATAATAATAGAGTGGAACTAATTAGAAATCAAGCACCTAGAAGAAGATCTTTCCCCAAATCAGAACTGATTCTTCTGTATAATGCTCCCCCAGCCACCCCAGCTGCCTCACAAATCAGTTTGCCAATAGAAATGAGAGTGTTTTCAGTTCAATGCAATCCCTAAAAGAGATTGCCCACAAGATACCAGAAGGGTTTTGTCCCCCAATCTCTAGATCCAAGGGCTTTCATCCCTGAATCAACAAATAGGCTCTGCTTGTTGTAGCTGCCCACTCTAGGACTGGAAATATGTGAAATGAGTATAGACTGAATGTCTCGAGGTTGGACAGCCTCTATTTATTCATTGACATGCTCCAAACCCTAGGCGCCTAGCCCAAGTGTCAATAGCAATTAATTAAGGTTGTCTTTTACTTGATATGACACCAATATCACTTAGAATATGTCAATTTTAATGTTAATAATCAAGTACCACATAACATGGCACTAGTGTCATAACATAAAATCACCCAAGTAGCCAATAAACAATGACACCTAATCAGTAAATCAATAATAGTTTGAGAAATGCTCACCAGAGAGACCTGAGATAAAGCATTATAAACAGCTGACTCACACCTGAAACCAACAACAAGCTGCATGACATGTCTAGTCCTTAGTAGCCCTCCAAAAACCCTAAGCTAGATTCCATAAATGGGCTCATAGGTTCCACACGTGTTGACTCAGTGAAAAGGGGACATTATAGTCCCAAGTTAGATTCCGAGATCCAACCCTTGGAATGCCCAAAATGAGCTCATTTTCATTTTGTAGAATTTTGAATGTCAGTACACACTAATATCCCCTCCAATTAGAAAATCCAAGGAACCATACACTTTAGAAGTTTAGCAAACCTTGGCGAGTATTTCCCAATATTGATTTCCTAATTTTTAAATTTCAAAAAAATATCTTAAAAGTTAAGATATTTTCCAACTTCCTTTAGGTTTTGAATGTTTCATAACAAAAAGCTCATTTTGGGACCACCCACACTATGCTTTCTTATTAAAAAATCATTGTAGCGGCTTCCTCTAGTTTTACCTACATTCCCAATGTCCTCATAAATGCTGTAGAAGATCTTTTATGATTGCACCTCCTTCAATTCTTTGAAAGGAAAATCATTTTTTTGTCATATTGGCTTCTTATCTTCTCTCCATTGTGGTGGCAAAAAGCAATGTTGAATGTACCAATTGGTGCATAAGTTACTTTCGACCCAATGATGAACCAAGACATTCTCACAATGATTTCGCTTGCTTCTACTCAATTTCCCCATGGAACATGTCCACTTGAACATGTGTTATGTCCTCCTCCCACTATAGCACACAAATTTTTAATATCCCGATGAAAGAGTTGCATAGGGATAACACCCGAATCCAACAGCATGTTACACAACATGTCTAGTCCCCAATAGCACTCCAAAAGCCCCTAAGAAATAGGGGCAAGGTTTTACCCCCAAGAACTTATAATTTGACATGTACACTTAAAAACCTCTAAGGGCATAAACAATATCAACAATAAAGCTATGTTACATGGGGACGCGTCCCCACCTCCTCCAGCCCCGTCCCTGTCCCCAGTGACGTTTCCGAGACGGGGGGACGGATGGGGACGTCCCCTTGGCGTCCCTAATAAAATGTAAAATTGCGAAAAGTTTCGGGGACGCGCAGGAAAAATTGGGGACGGCGGGTAGTGGATCAAGGACGCCTGGACGTCTCGGGGACAGCTGGGGACGTCCCGGGGACGACCAGGCATCCCCAGATGTCTTAACGCATACAACCCATTTTTTTTAATTTTAATTGGGGCGTGGGGTCCACAAACCCTCCCACGCCCCTTCCAAAACCCTAAAATCATGATATTGATAGCCCGAATGAGGCATAGATATTAGTCTTTAGATTGTTGTATTTTGAAGTTTGAGACTGTGGGTTTAACAGTTAACTTTTTCTTTAATTTTGAAGTTTGAAGTTTGAACTTTAATTTTAGAATTTGAACAACAAAATGCTTTAATATTGCTGTTATGAATCTTCAATCTCATGATTATCATTAATTCTATTGTTGTTTAGATTGTTGTTATACTAGTGTTTAATCATTAATGCTCATTGTTTATTGTTTAAACATTATAGTTTATAGTTAGCCGATGGGCTTTTATATGTTAGCATTATAGTGCTCGGAATTGTCTCATGCCGTAAAAAAAATTCACGCCAGAAAATTTTCTAAACTTGTCGGTTGCTCCTATCGACGTATTCCTTGAACCTCTCCTATGGGTGCAAGTGCTAGTTATACTACTGTTATACTACTGTTACACTACTGCTGTCATGATTTATTCACATATTGATATTGTTGTTAAGTTATTAACATATATGATATCTCTATTTAGTATTTCATATTGATATTTTGAAAAAATCTTATATATATATATATATATATATATATATATATATATATATATATATATATATATATATATATATATATATATATATATATATTTATATATATATTGAAAAATTTATATATTGCCGTCCCCAGCTGTCCCCAAAAATCGGCCCTCGGACTGCCGTCCCCGAAACACGTCCCCTGCCGTCCCCGTCCCCGTCCCCCTGTCCCCGAAACGCCGTGAAACATAGCAATAAAGAGATCTTCTTAGGGTAAATCCCCCATAAAGAGACTAATGGTGAGAGTTCCACCTCCAACCAACCTCCTAAAATTTAGGAAATGCCCCTAAAATAATAGGAAATAGTCCAAAACTCATAAAAATACCAAGAACAAATGAACAAAACCAATCCTCACCAGAATTCAGTTCTCTAGCAATCACCCCTCACCCACCGAGAAGTATAGAAATGGGCTCGTAGGTTTCACATGTGTTGACTCAATGAAAAGGGTACATTATAGTCCTGAGTTAGATTCCTAGGTCCAACCCTAGGAATGTTGTACAATTTTAAATGCCAATACACACTAATATCCCCTCCAATTAGAAAATCTAAGAAACCATACACTTTAGAAGTTTAGAAACAAGTATTTCCCAATATTGATTTTCCAAATTTATAAATTTCAGAAAAATATCTTAAATATTTTCCAACTTCCTTAAGGTTTTGAGTGTTTCATACAAAAAGTTCATTTTGGAACCACCCACACTATACCTTCTTATTACATAAACATTATACCGGCTTTCTCTAGTTTTGCCTACATTCCCAATGTCCTCATAAATGTTTTAGAGGATCTTTTATGATCATGCCTCCTTCAATTCTTTGGAAGGAAGATCATTTTTTTAGTCATATTGGCTTCTTATCTTCCCTCCATTGTGGTGGCAAAAACCAATGTACCAGTTGCTGCATAATTTAATTTTGACTCAATCATGAACCAAGATGTTCTCACTATGATTTCACTTGTCTCCACTCAATTTCCCCATGGAACATGTCGACTTGAACATGGGTCCTATACTCATTCCACTATAGCATACAAATTTGTAACATCCCAATGAAGGAATTGCATAGGTATAACTATTTATTGGAACCCTATCAATACATCAAAATTAATGGCTCAAAGAGCACCTTCCATCCAAAAGTGCTCTCAAAGAGATCTAATTTTGTCACAAACTATAAAGCCCACTCCCATCTCTCTCAAAAACAGGAAAA
Organism: Cunninghamia lanceolata; assembly: GCA_027924645.1. Classification (NCBI taxonomy): domain Eukaryota; kingdom Viridiplantae; phylum Streptophyta; class Pinopsida; order Cupressales; family Cupressaceae; genus Cunninghamia; species Cunninghamia lanceolata. The sequence goes on from BSBN01001170.1 coordinate 2,108,814, forward strand.
CATAGGGTTTCCTAATAATCATTTTGAATGACAACTCCTCAATGGAGAAGTTTTAGGTCTCCATAAACTGGTTTTTTTAAAGATGAGGAATCCATTGCTTGCTTGTAACACTAATAATATTTTGCAATTTGCAGTATTTTCCCATTAAAACAAATTTGCATGTGCTCCTACTCACCCCATCGTGCCAATTGTACTTTTCTATGCAATGTGTCAACCATTTTCTTGACAATCAAGAGCTTATTATTCCCTCTAAAGACAATATTTTCTCTATGACATCCTCTTCAACCAACATGGATGGTTCAAGCAAATATCAAGTTTCCTACAATGACAATTGTATGTATGTGCATATATTTAAAGCAAACAAAGTCTGAAGGCACTGGTCCAAAGTTGTCGCAATATGGGAAAAGGTGTATACTTGATCGGTTTATGCTTTACCCCTTAAGATTGTGTTCAATATGTACAATGACATTGAATCCCAACTTGACAATTATAAGTCAGTTGATATCGCTTATGCTTGGCTTTGTACTACAGTTGAGAATTTTTACATTGTCCATGCACTTTTGGTGCACTTGTTTTAAGAAATGACCGTCGCAGCCTTATAAAATTCTGCACTCTACATATCCTCAAATGCAATCCATTGTCCAAATGAGTATACAGCAAGAAACTTGGAAAAGTCCCAAACAAAGACAAGTTTGTTGGGTTCTGAACTGCCCTATTGTAGCAATGTTGAATATATGACAAACTCTCATCCCAAGTTTTTGGATTCTTTTGATTATATAGCCTCAGCCAATGTACAAGACCAATTAACCACTTCACCATATCTGTCAACCTATGGATGAAAAGTTGTTGATCTTTGCACCTTTGTGTCCATCCTAACCAACATCCACAAAGCTTTCCAAAATTTGCTTAAGAATCAAAAAAAACTAATCCAACACCAAAGGTTTTGGCAAACCAAATTGAACCCAAACATGGCCTACAATTGTTAAGTAATTTTTTGTCCTATTACTATAGGAGTGTGCCAAGATCTTCTGGATCAAATGATTGTACCGATTTGAGCCACAAAAGTCAAACAATCGCACACTCTTTGCTGCAAGTTATATTAAAAAACACAGAAAGCAAAAGAATAAAAGAAATAAGAATGAACAATAAATGGGTCCAATAGCATGAATTGATGTTAGCTTACGAAATGGAGATGTACATATATAGGAGAAAGGAATTGCAACTGCCACCTAAAATAGTGGTGAAGGATCCTAAGAATAGGCATGTAACTCCCACTAACTAAGACTGGTGGCATGCAAACTCCACAAGACTAGCATGCTAACTCCACGTGACTAGCACACCTAAGCAAGCTTAACTCCAAATGTAGGAGTAATCCATGCATAATCCATGCGTAGGAATAATCTACAATAAACATTAAAGACCAATAATATCCTACACTAACAGTTACAACTTCATGAATCTAGCTGAAATAATCCACTATGAAGGTAATGCCCCTTGAAAATGCATAGCTATGCTCTCCCAACTTCTGGTAAATTGATTCATTGATAATGTACAATGCACATCCTCAAATGAACCTTGCCGCATCTACTTGTACCTTCTGTCAATACACATATCTCTGTAAGTTAGCAAGAATTTTGTTGAATCTAAAGTGTCCAACTTCTTTTGTGGCGTGGGCCTCTCTACTGAGTTAAATCTTAATGTCTACTTGTTTTATGCACAACTTGTTCATATTATACAACATTCCCTCTTTAGGAAAATAATTTGTTTGTTGTTCAGAATTTGGCAGACCTTCCTTTCGCAATGCAAAGTACACTTCCTTGAAGTTTCATCTCCTACATGTCGTTGCTTGTATTCCTTGTGGCTAAAAGGCTCCAATTGCATGATGCTACTTGTAGCAGCTATCTTAGTCTACAGCAGTTTTGAAAAATTATCAGAAATCTTATTTGTTGTCCCTTCTTTGTATTTAGCAAATTGAGATACTGGAGAATACCCATCCACTCGAGGTGAAGCATACTACAACTTATCTGAGTTTCCAAACATTGCAATGGTCGTTATCCATAAAGAACATACCTTCCTTACCCAACAAATACTGTTTTCATTTTTTCACAGCTTGTACTATTGCATACAGTTCTTTACCACAAGCAAGATGGTTAGACTTCTGTTCCCAAGGATAACTCAAAGTGATAACATACTTGTCTTCTTCCTTGTATCAATGCTGCTCCCATTGCATTGAGTAACGACTCTCTCCTTGAACTTATTTCTCAAGTGATTTTTAATTTGAGCAATGACAGAGGTGAGATGAGAGGAACTTTAATGTTTTTTAGGCCAATTTGGTCTGTAGAACTATCAAACTATACTTGTTTGTTCAGAATATTGCTTCTATGGGTGTCTCGTTCTAAAATAAATTCTCCAAGCTTTGTTTAATACCCTTGACTTAAGTTTTCATGTACTAGTTTATCACTGCAAATAGATTATGTTCATTAACCAATCAATTAGCCATAGTAATATGTATATCTTACAATTTGGATGCCATTTTGCCTGGGGACAATTCATAGCTACTAAAACCATCCATGTGTAACCTCCATACTAAACACTTCAATTGAGATACTAGTTTATTTTGTCAGCCATACCTCTAACCTTATCAAGTCACTGACATGATTCAAGGGCTGTTGCTTCCCTTGAGTTAAGGACTTTGGCTTGGTCTTGGGGATATTGTTAAACCCATAAGCAATAGCCACATCCTGTTCACAAATTCAAATATAAATAAATTATAGAAATCCTCTGCATAAATTCCTTATTTATGGATCCAATAAGGTTTTAACTTTCCGTTTACATCAATTGCAAATTACTAAACCTTAGAAGTAAATACAGCAATAAAGTGCTCAGAGAACTACCTCCATTATATCACACTTATGGAGAACGTCACTTCTTGTTGGTGGTATCGACACCAAGATATTAGAATTTTCACTTATTGCAGGCAACTGCATCTTGTTCAATAAGCTTATAACCTGTTTTCGAGAGTCAAAAAAAAAAGATATTAGTAATTGACCTTCATTAAGTAGTATGTTTCATTACCCCAACCAATATGGATCACAAATTCAGTATAGAATTTAGAGCCACTAAATTTTAAGAATAAAGAAATCTTTGCCTCTTGAAATCAGAAAATAAAAGAAATATATTTCATAAAAAGAATGTAACAATTGTATCTAAAGCCATTGTGTTACCGCATATCAATATGACCTAATGCCACCATCAACTGGATATATACTAATGGAGTGTCCATATTTATTGGGTTTTAAATCTTCAACAAGAAATAATCCCTGTCGACGGAGAATCTGGCATTTTCCTTTTGGAAACAAATAAACTTGCTTAAAAGCCCTCAAAAAACCATGTATTAAGACATGATTTAGTGATGAACTGGTACACAGTTTAACAGTATATGACTCTTCGGTTTCAATATGTCCTTCCCAAACAAACATGCTTATCAAGATAATTTCCCTAAAACATTGGAAGTGAAGATATAGTTATGATATTGTCAAGATGAATAATAAGTGGTATTCTACAGTAATTGGTTGATCTTGCAATTGCCAGTACTGACATGGCAATTACACAACCTCCAGTACCATAAAGCAGTGCATTCAGCAGGTTCACAACAGACGGGATGCTTACACCAGTCTGCTAAAAGAGGTGATTTCATGCCACATCAAGAAAACAGCTGTGGCATTCAAAATTCTGCATTTTTCCTCTTCAGGATTCAGAGTCAGGGTTTACGATTTCTAAAGTTGACGCTTGACTGGCTTCTTTTTGTTAGTGTTTCCAACTTTACAGATAGAGATGGCATCTGCCGGTAACAATAGTGGTGGCAAGGCCAGTGATCCCACTTGGAGGCATTGCGCACAGGGTTCAAAGGCAATGCCAAGAATGGTGGTGTACAATTACCATGGCTTGAGGATAAAAGGAGACATCAATCAAATTAAATATCACCTTGGACAAATCCCTGGCCGAGATGTGCAGTTGTGTAATTTATCAGAACCAGAGATTATACAAGAGATGAAGGCTCTTTTTGTTTTGTATGAGGAGTAGAAATCAGAAAAGCAGAGAACAGTGGAGGCAACAGCAGCTATGACAAATTCTCTTTGTGAATCAACCAGTATAGTAGGGTCTTGTCTTGGCCCGCGGGTGTGGGCTCATAGAGTTCTATCCAAGTGCTCATAGAGTTCTATCCAAGTGCAATCAGAACATTTCTTTGTTCCTTGTTATATTCCTGGTGTACAACCTTTGCTCGAAGCTACTGCGTGGAAGCATGAGAAGCATCATGAGGCAAGTATGGCATGTGCTAATTTTTGGTATTATATCAGCTTACTATTCCATGTTACGAGGAGCCCATATTTGGATAGCTGGTCTATGCATTGAGCATTGATTGCTGTTGGTAAAGGGTTCAAGGCACCTAGGCCATATTATTTGAGTGGGCCCTTGTTGGAGGAGATCATGAAGAATAATAAGGTCATAGTAGAAGATCAATAGATAATTTACGCAAAAAGGGCTGCCGTATTTTGTCAGGAGGGGGGAGCACAAATTGTAGGTGCCACAAATTGATCAAATTCCTAGTGGCTTTAGGTTGACAGTTGGTGTTCTTGAAGTTGAGGAGCCTATATTGGGAGTCATTGGTCTGTGCATTGATTGTTGTTGGTAAAGGTTTCAAGGCGCCTGGTCCGTATGATTTGAGTGCAGTGAAAAATACTAACACGATAATAAAAGATCAAAAGGTAATTTGGCACAAAAAGGGCTGCAGCATTTTGTTAGGTGGTGGACGGAAGGTAGTTACCACACAATCAAATTCCTTGTGGCTTTTGGACAATTGGTGTTCTTGAAGTCGAATGATGCCTCCCATGAAGCAAAAAATGTTGAGACTTTGTACAATATATTGTACGAGGTGGTCATAAAATTGGGCATGGAGAATGTCATCTAAGTGCGACTGACAATGCAACGGAGAGGCTTCTTGAGAAGAGGCACCCTACCATTTTTTGGAGCTCTTGTGCCATTCATTGCATTGATCTTCTATTTGAGAATATCGGCAAACCTAGATGGATGCAAATTAAAAAACATGGTTGATAAGACAACATATTTACCAAATACATCTACAACCAACCTTGGATGCTTAAACTCATGGGAAAGCACACCAAGAAAAGGAGCTTGTACTATTGGGAGCCACCTGATTTGCCACCAACTTTATCACTTTGCAAAGCACTTGAGCCTCACTAACATCTCTTAAGCAAATGTTTATGAAAATTAAGTAGGAGTTTCCTTATTCAAAAGACAAAAAGGGCTAGGGTCATGAAAACCGTTCTTTATGATGTGTTAATCAAGAACATAGACAATATCCTTAAAGACAACTTTAAACTTAACATTAATGAACTTGCAAAGTAATCAACTCCATTACTTTGTAAGTTTGTAAGACTTATTTTTTTCATTTATTTTTTTAATTTGTTTTTGTCGTTCAAATTTCAGTTGATTTTATTTTTAAAATATCATATTATTTTATTTTAGATGATAGAACCTTTGATCAAGGTTTTGTGCTTGGTAAATGGGGGAAAAACCTAGTGGGTTATTTGTATGAATTCATGGACAAGACCAAAGCGGCCATCAAAAATTACTATGAGAACACCAAAACAAAATAATTGATTGGAGATGGAACAAGCAACTCCACCAACACATACATGCAACGGATTATTGCTTGAATCCCAAGTTTTTCTTCTTCAATTCCTTTATGAATGATGAAATGGCTATAGATAGCCTCAACACATATAGAGAGAGAGAGAGGATAATTCCTATCAAAACCCTTAGATACACAATTCTTGATGCGTTGTAGATTTAAAAGGCTACGGAGGGGAAGTTCAACATAGAAGCAAACCTAGGAATTACACCCAATTACTTGCGAGTAATCACTGCCACCCAAACCCTAGGCAATGCTAAGTCAAAACAACACAATCAGGTTTTTGAAAAACTAGTCAAACCTAGGTCAATCCACAATCAGGTTAAAAAATGCGTTCAAAACAAATGCAATTCGAAAAAAATGGGCTTTTAGCGATTTTTTTGTGCATTTAAAACAAATGCAATTTGAAAAAATGGGCTTTTGGCAATTTATTTTTACTAAGTGGTGAGATTTTCATTATATAACACTCAAACTTCAATTTTGGCATTGCTCCTTCAAACCCTCATTTTGCTTATTATTCAGCTGCAACTTGATGGAGGTAGGGTTCTTTTCTGAACTTCTTAAACTTAAATTCTAACACTCTAATGCATAATGCCATAAGCCATTTAGGGTTAGGGTTAGGTTTTTAATTAAAAAATGATGTCATTTTTTGCTATTTGCTGTTTTTTTAATTATTTTTTAAAAATGCTGCCACTTTTTGCTAAATCCTCATCCTAACCCAAACTAAATTTTTTGGTTTAGGGTTAAGGTTAGAGTTAGGTTTTGCTTTTTTTTACCTAACATACAGGCTGCTAGGGTTCTTTTTTGTTTTTTATTAAACACTACACTTGATAATCTAAACCTAACCCTAACAGTCCTAAACTAATGTTTCTAGTCTCTGTTACCAACTCACTCAAAAAATACCACAAATCCAACTCCAATTTGTTCCCAATCTAGGTTCACGATCTGGTCCGTTGTGGGAGTGGGCAAGGTGAAAAATTTTGGGCCGAAATTCACTCGGGTACATCCATGAACTAATGTTTCTAGTCTTTATTAATGGTTTGATTAGAAAAACCCTCAAATCCAATTTCATTTTGTTCCCGATCCACTATGTGTGCAAGCAAGGTGTACGATTTTGGGCCCAAATTCACCTAGGTATGTCCATGCCCGAACCCTCTGTGAACTATGTTTTTTCAAAAAATCTCTGGTTTTTGTTTTGTCATCACATTTCACAAAAGAAAAACAGTGTTTGATGATAATAATTATTCATCATAGATGATGATAATAAGTCGCATGAGTGTGTAAAGGCAATCATTCCATTCACCCATGAACTAGAAACCCACTCATTGCTTTTTGCTTACTACTCACGTTAGTCCATTGTTGTTGTCTAGTAGGGCATCCCTCCCTAGCTGAGCATATGGTTCTTTGTCATTGGAGTTTTCCCCAAGAGATAGATGCCCAACGCTGCACTTGTTTTTTCTCTAAGAATCGATAATAAAATCGGGGGGCATAAGGTTGATGATTTATATATTTATTTATTAAGGAAAGGCCATTTTGTTTGTGTAGGTTTTTTTTCCTTTTCATTAGTATATTAGGTATTATCCTACACCTAGCCTAGCTTGCTTAGGAAGGCTTATTTAGGCTTAATAATGTTGAGTGAAGTGAGTGGTGTCTCTTCATATTCCACCTTCCTCCTTTGCATTTTTTTTTAATGCAATAACCTAGCTTTGCTTTTTATTCATTCCCTTGCATTGTATTTCGCTCTCTTGATAATAGGAAATAACATTGTTCAATGCATTATCTAGTCTTGAGTAGTGTTGTGGCTATCACTATGGCATTAGGTCTTGGTTGTGTTAGCGTTTTAATTCACACCTTTCAATGCAACACAAAACAGAACAAATGTGCACTAAAACCACTCTTCAAATTAGAAGGGGAACCTCATTGTAAAATATAACTAAAAACTAAACAATATGTACTTGTAATTTACAATTTTTACAATGATTTTTTGGAGTGGTTCATGTTCATGTTGAATAAAATTTAGATGTGTATCTTTTTTGGGTTTGCCTAGTGTAAAAGGCTAACACACTCTTTCAACACAAGGCAAAGGACTTTATACTTTTTTACTTAAAATAAATCTTACAATTAGACTCTTGCATTGTTCAGCTAAAATCAGAGACTGGCCAATTCAAGAACTCAAAGATTGAATAGGTTTAAACATAAAGACACAAACACTTTGGTAAATTAATTAAAGGAATTGGTACAAAGCCATGATTTCCAACTTCGAATAGACTTGCAATACAATGCTTGCAAATTTGGTACAAGCTATGTAATTACCTCAACACACAACAAAACATCTCAATAGACACTTAGAAGCAAGATAGGCATAATAAATCCTATTGAGCGAATAAACATTAACAATCACTAATACTCAGTGAACAGTAATTTCAGCATAATGTAGGCATGAGAATTATCATTCCTCTATCTCCATTCCTTGATTTCCTCCACCAAGTACAAAAAAAACACTTATTTATATTGTTTACAAAGCTATTGCATGAAAATAAATAAAAAGCTAACTACTACTTCTACTCTAAGAATAATTAATTGCATGAAATGAATTTTTTATTACAAAATCTTATTTTCTAATACTAAAACTAAAACCATGCAACCTCCAATCAAGCTGTAGATTGAATTTATTACAAACTATGACTTAATGATCACATCTCTCACATGACAAAAGATCTAAAATAGTTAACTCCAGGCCATAAATAGATGTGCCTTTTTTGTCTTCAACATTAATTCAAATCTTCAAATAGCCTTTTTCTAAATGTTGAAAGGTCATCAAACTTGCATGAAAAGGAGTGCCTCCTCTTAACTCCAACCGGCCGGCCATTTTGGGATTGGAACTACAAGTTTTAAGTTTGAAAAATAAAAATAAATCAGGCGCCTTGCATTGAAGCATCAACCTTTCCGAGCAAATGCCACTACAAGGCATTGTCTTAGGATTTCTTTTGGAGTGGTGCACTAAATGTTAAGGGCATGCGTCAATGCTCAACAAAGGAAAAATTGTTTGATATGGCACATTTGAAACCAAGCACACGCACCTCTACTCACGCAACAAACAAAAAAATATATTTTTCCTTTGATATGGTGCAATGAATGTCCAAGGCGCAAGCGCATTTGAAACCAAGTGTGCATGTCTCTACTCACACAACAAACAAACAAAAAGTCTTTTTCCTTTGATATGGTGCACTGAATGTCCAAGGTGCGCTTTTTATCCTTGATATTTTTCTTAGGCGTTTTGAAAGGAAGTTGCAAGCACTTTTACACTTTGAATTGGCGTGTTGATTTGCAAAACACGCTTCGATTCTTTGGCGAATGCACCAATACTCAAAGCCCCCTTCGGTATGGCGCATAGAATGTCCAATGTTCTAAACCCCTTAAAAAGTTTGCCTGACTTTGTTTAGATGTGTGAATATATAGGTGATCGTGCTTTTGAACACAATTTTTAAATTCGGAATCCTTCTATGTGGTATGCCAAGTGACTCCAGTACGCACCATTACATTGAAAATGATTTAGGCTTTTCCTTCATTTTGGCACGTGAGATGACAAGGAAGTGCGCCTTTAGCCTTTGATCTTTCACCAACTTTGTCCTCCCTGCCAACGCCTGTCTAAAGCAATTACTTAGAAAAAGTTCCCTTTGTAATGGCGTGTGGGTGAACAGAAGCGTGCACCCTTACTCTAATCACCTATCCTTCAAACTTGTAGGTCCTTTTAGTCAAGCACACAACATCGGCCAAGCGTGCTTCTTTGAGTGTTTTGATAACCCATTTCTTCATTTTGAAGCATTGGCTTGTTATGTGTGTGTGTGAAGCCTGATCTCTACTCTAGTGCTTAACTTAAGTTTCTGATCTTACACATTTATTCATGATGGAGCATTGGCCTCTTATTTATAAGAATGTATATTGACGATGATGTATGCATATTTATTTTAATCCATTTGTATTTTGTGAAGCATCATCTCTGTTCCAATGTTTAACTTCAGATCGGGTTTTGATCCCACTCATTTCTTCATTTTGAAGCAATGACCTCATTTCAATACTGTATATGTTCAGAATATGTATGTATATTTATTGCAATCTATATGTATTTATTACAGTCTATCTGTATGTTGCTGATTTGTGCAAGAAAACTAAAAACACCAAATCCTGAAAGCCTTGCCATTCTCGTTTTGTGTCAGCTCTATAGCACTTATTGGAATGAACACAATTGGGACATGTTTGAGGCCATTGCATAAATAAGTGCAATAGATTGACCCAAAAGTGCCTCAATGACGTTATATTTGTGTGGTACAACCTTCGCCATCACGTCAAAAAGGTGGTGAGGAAGGAAGGTCATGGTGCGATTGACTTGGATGACATTGATCCATAGTCGGAATAGATTGCAGAAGATGTGGAGCCTGTGTTTATTAAGAGTTCACTCATTTTGAGAGGGATACAATGAAAGAGGTAGTGGAAGCAAGAGTGCAGGTACAAGCAGATCAAGTGGGGCTTCATTGAATGGTGACCATGATATACTTGAGAATAAAATTGTTCACGAGGGTGCTGCCTTTGAAGAGCTTTAGCCAAAGGAGAAATTTGTTAAAAATTTATTGATTTGTAATTTTGTATGATAATGTCAGATTATCAATCATCATATCATATATGACACAATGATGTTCATTGTACTCCGTTTTGGTCTAAAACTAATAGAAAAACTGCTTTTGAGTTCTCTCAATTCAGTATTTTGCATGTTATTTAAGTTCTATTTCCTGAATTTATGCATTTTTTAATATGCCAAGTGCTGAGTTCCATGTCTCATCCAAAATTCAGGCCTGCCAAGTTTTACTAAGTCTGAGTTTTTGAACTATGGTTAAGACCAAGAAGAATCCATCAACATATGAATAACTTAACGCCTAAACTTCATAATAGAGTTCTCAAAAGATATGATATATGACAGGATGATGTGCATTGTAGTCCTTTTTGGTCCAAAACTAATAGAAAAACTACTTTTGAGTTCTCTAAATTCATTATTTAAGCTGTTCTATGAATTTATGTATTTTTTTATAATGCCATATTTTTTCCAAGTCTCAAGTCTGAGTCAAAATTTTGGCCTACTGAGTTTTACCAGGTCCAAGTTTTTGAACTATGGTTAAGACTCAGAAGAACCTGTCAATGTATGAATAACTTGATGCCAAAACTTTATAATAGAACTCTCAAATGATATCTTTCATGAAAACCATAGTCTTTACAAATGAGAAATTCCAATAGTCAATTATCAAAAATTGCTTTCTATAACTAAAACGTCAGTCTTCATCACTTTAACAAAATGACTGCACAATCTTTTGTGCTATTTAACTTCAATCCATCTTATTCATGTCTGGGTCCAAAAAGAGCAATGTCTGGAAAATCCGTGAAACCAACTGTGGGTGTATCATAATTGAATTTTCTTTCATATATAAAATTTGCATGAACTTTTATTTCTTTAGTTAATAAATGAGTATATTCAACTAAAGCATTACCAATTTTAAAGAATATATGGAAGAGGACATAATCAAAAATATTCACCTCATTCACTTTAAGAGGAATGCCAATAGAATGAATAATATAAGGTAAATCAACCTCCAAGTTCCACACAGATAGATCTGGATAAATGAAAGATTTTTCATCTGGGGTAATCACCTCAACCGGCTCAACCTCAAACTTCCTTTCACAGTATATTGAAAACATTGTCACCTGCACAGATATAAATAGAAGATCATGAATATATTTTTCAAAACCCACATGTCACTCAGGAGTTCGTTTCCCTTTTCTGAGCACCACACCCTCTAAATTCGAAGTTGCAGTTTCACTAGTAACCAGATCCATTGGCAGAGGAGAAATTCCTACTGGGATTGCATAAAAATTTTGCAAAGTTGACTTTCCCCAATAAAAACCAACAAAGAATAGCACTCTAGTTAATAAATAAGTTACCATTGTATTCAGAACAATTTTTGCTTTTGTCAGGTCAGTTGCTGTGCATTCAATGAATACATTCTTTGTTTTCAAAGAAATAGCAGAATGAGCACTATTAATTATGGGAGGCAAAGATAATACTGTCCTGCAACATATAACCATATAAACAAATAGGAAATATCAGGATGGAAAACAAAAGCCTATCAAAGAAGAGGTCGTTAATAAGAAGCAAAATAAATCTAGTTGATGTTAATCAACAGCATATAAAGCTCAATTCACATAAAGAATTTCCAGTGCCAATCATATTACTATCATGTCTTGAAACTTTTAAGATTACCAAAAGCAATTGAAATTACATCTATTGTGTTCATTACTAAAAGATGACAGAATAATAAAGCTAAAATGTACCTCTTGCTGTCATAAATCACTGGAAATACAGAAGAGCTCTCAATGATATGTAGAAACTTCTTTAATTTCATGTCTGACTGCCAAAAAGGACACAATGTTCTATAAGCAAACAAATCAGAAAACAATAGTTTTTATTTTAGTCAATATTAATAAATATATCTAGACTCTATGTAGTGATGAGTTAATAAACATTCACGTCAAAATGCCCATTTGAGCTTGACTTGTTATCATAGATGTTGTATTACAAGGATTTTTGCATTCATCATGTAACTATATTTCTAATGTTAAGGTCAAACATACAAGATAAATTGAAAATACAGTTAGAAAAGAATATAGCAACCATTGTGCCACTGAAATTCGTGTGTAACTTGTAAGACTAGCAGCACTATTATCCAGAAATCTTACCTTATAGTATTCCATAAGCTCGTCAGCTCTAAATTCCCTCATCTGCACGACAAATTATCAACAACTCAACAAAACACAAAGAAAACTACAGAGAGAAAAGTTCCTCAAGTTGAAAACAACTAAATATACATATCTTGTTATTGAGTTAATCTAGGAAAGGAAAAACAAAAAGAACATGACATTCAGAAATTTTATTAATCGCATGATGAAAACTTCTCTTTACAACACAAAATATAGTGTTTGTATTATGTAACATTGAGCATGACCTGTTCAATCCCAGGTAGAAAGCACTTTTCTCAGTCTACAATTAAATGATACAATTTTTTTCTTTCATTCATGACTTGCACAGCACTCATCTCATCAATATGAATGAGTACCATACGCCTTGTTTTCTATTGACCATTCACAAAAACGTTTCACAAGGACCTTACACAGCTATGTAACATTAAATGACATCCCTGGACATCTCAACACGTGAAAAGACAAGATGTCAAAGATATTGAATTTAACATGTCTATTTATTGTAATCTTGATTTCATAATAAAAACAAAATCTGTGCCCCGTGTACATTGAAACATACAAGCTCAAATGCCAAGAGCCTATCAAGCAAGGAATGTGACTACAATCTAATTATAAATAAAAATGCTTGCAAAGGTCATGTGGATGTTATTTCCAACAGGCTATGGTGGTTCAAGGCCTCTAGAACTATAGAGTGGATCAATACCACCATTGAAGAAAGTAATGGAAACTATATACAAAGTCATGTAATGCCACACCCTTTATGTACTGTCAATTTTATAACCCAAACTTTGCTTTATTGCTATGATTTAGTTTTCTTATTGAAAATGAGTAAATGATAAGTTACTTGATGCAACAAGTGACAGATGTACACTGGATTTTATTATTATGATGAGGACTAATTCTGTTTCCTACTTGCCTTGTATTTTGCAAGATACGAGGGGCAACAATTGACAAAAAAAAAGGAGGTATCATGGGGAAGGTGGATATCACCTTATAACAGTGAACAGAGAAGAGAAAGAGAGAATCATGGGTGGCCAATTGTGGGCACTATGTTTGCGATTAAATGTAACCTGTTTGCTCTGTGTGATTTCCGACTTTGTGTGTCACTGATAGCTGGAGGAGCATAATAAAGTATGTATGTCCTTTAATTGTCAAGCTGGCGATAAAGTATGCCTTTCATTTCAAAAATAATATTTGGCTCATAAATGACATGAATAAGATTTGCTACCATGTCCTTGAAATTCAGTCTCAACAGAAGGAGGAAAAGATTTTAGAAATCAAGATATCCAACCCGTAGGATTAGAAAAATAAAATTTCTTGAAAATTGAAATTTCTGAAATAGGTAGAGTAAAAAAACCCTAGTAAAAGGTAGCAAGGGATAAATCCGGTTTTTAGATAGTCCAACAATTTTCCTTGTAGAATCCCTTCAACACATTTCTCTGACTGCACCTACATAGAATCGAGAGAAACCAAATTTCTAATCTCCCCCTAAAGAATATATCCTCTTAAACTTAAAAAAATATTTACATTAACTCCAGATTTAGCATGCTGTAACGTGGCACCTAGCTTTGCATACCAGAGCTTCTTTTCACCTTTATTTCTAGGGGCGTCTTTAAGTCCATCTCTTCATTTTTGAAATAGGTCTATTTCCTCCTTATATTACATTCCATTTCATTCTTAACTGCTTTTTTAGAAGAAAGTATGTGCTACTTGTTTGACAAAATCACAATAGAAATTACCATCTAAAGAATCACAAATTTCTTGTATGGATCGCCATAGTAATGGCAAGTCAACCAAAAGTAAATGAAAAACAGAGAGCAAAGGAGACATCATTACTCAAATCCTAGTCTATAACACTAAGGACGAGACAAATTCCTCAAAATGAAGGAGGCTGAAAAGATATGAACCTGTTTCAATGGAATAAACTTGATATGGGATGGTGGCAATGCCTGCAAAAAAGAAACAGTACACAACAACATTAGAATTTACATGCATACCACTTTTCCAAATCACAAAAAAGCCTGGAAATATTATACATGTCTGATTATTAAATCGGCACAATATCTAGAGACAGAGAAAAAAAGAAAAAGAGATTATGTTTATGTCAACAAGTGAACTGCACACTAAAATAGAAGAACAGATGATGAGAAATGAGCTTTGAGATATTATTGTGGCTTTATTATTTATATACATTTCTGATTATCAAATAGATAAAATAACTAGTAAAGAGAAAGAAAGGAAAATATGGGCATTATATTTATGTCCACAAGTGACAAAAGTAGGTTAACATGACTCGGAAGCACATCCAATGTCAACAGAAAAGCACTAGGGTAATAAGAACACCACCAGCAATGGAGATCAAGCCATAGAGAATGCTATGTAGGCCTTGATGAATACCTAACAAACCATTTAACTTAAGTATGCCAGACCCCTATATTGGATTTGGTATTATGAAAGAGGTTAAAACTCTGACCAAATGGTACCCTCAGCTAGACCAATATATAAAACTTAACTTTGTCTTTAATTCAATGCATGTCCAATAACGAATAGAAGGTAGGTTCCATACAAATTAATAATCAAATGCCTGAGTTTATCCAAATATACAAATCAAAGCAAATTATACAAGTAATAGAAAACTAATGTGGTGTTCTGAGCCCTCTTAGAGACTAGACAGATAATTCTATTAGGACAACATGTAAGGACTTGATAAATGATTGTTGTTCAAGGTGGACGAAATGATGATATCAAGTCAACCACCTATTTAAATATGAACCGAGTAATTTATTTCTGAGTATTTCTTTTAAAATTGTGCTCCTCCATTCAAGAAGTAAAAATCTTACAATTAACTACCTCATATAATTATGTGATAGGATAGCAATAATAATTGGCATACTTATTCTCCGCAATTCTGTTATACTTTTTACTTTTTAAGTTCTACCTATTACGACATCTTTCCAATTTGTTTGAACGTGTCAATAGATCTAGCAATCGAATACAATCAGACACGATTTTGTTCCAGGTCTAGTTTATGGTAGCAACAACAAACTAGTTGGACATAAGCACTTCCATTCAAAAAAATTGAAGGTAGATAAACATGTAAGGCATAACTTAAGAGACACTAGGGACAGGATTTTTTAGTAGATAGAAGTGGACCTTGCTGTGGTTACGCTTTGTGGTTCTAGACTTACCGTTCAAATGGTTAGCTATCTGCATGGCATGCAGACATATGATACATTTTAGTAGGTCCTATATTTCTACTATACCAAAGAAAACATCAACCTTCAAGTCATTACTTACTTCAGGAATGTTGAATCACTAGTCCTTTTTCATTCAAACAAGATTGTGAAATGGATGTATATATAAATTGAAGCTTCTGGTAGACAACTGTCTATCGCTTTTTTGCATCAATAGAGTAGAAATTTTGGATCACACTTTGTAATCCATCATCACGAAGAGGATGAAAATGAAGTAAAATTGCAGAGCAAGTTCCTTAAAAAGAGAGTGGATTGGCATGGAGTACAAGGGTTCAAACTTCAAAGGGAGGGACCTAGGGTCAAAGAAACACAAGTACCTATAATTCCAGAAATTAATTTTAAAACCATGCAAAGACAGAGAAACCCAATAGGAACAAATTACGTGAGAGAGTGCAAAAAGTAAGGAAATGATTAAAATGAAATTTGTGAATAATAAAGAGAAAAAACAAAAACAATTAAAGATGATGATGTAAGGGAAAAAGTCATAAGGCATTGAAATAGTTATATTAATAGTAGAAAAATGGAATTGTAAATATAATAATAAATTAAAGATTAAAAATTACAATAATAAACATCAAAAATAACAAGAAAAGAATGAGTAAGTAACTAGTGGGAGGGAGAGCCAAATCCTCTAGAAAGAATAACAAGAAATTTGTAAATAATAATAAGAGTAAAAATAAGTGATGAAAGGCGAGTGATTATAAGGAAAACTTAAAAAAATGAAAAGAATAAAAATGAAAATGAAAGCAATAGAAGCATATTAAGGAAAAGAAATTAAAAACAAAATAGAGAATAGAAATTAAAGACAATCGAAAAATATTGAGAAAAAGCCAAGCTCAAAAGTAGAGGAACAATAAGGAGATAACATAGCAGAAATAAAAAGGAGGCAGCAGTTGTTCAAGACAAACAGAAGACGGATCAGGGACAAGGGGGAACAAGGGTAGGAGAGGAGGGATGGTGGGGAAGATGAAGAACAAGGTGATAGGGCAGGAGCGAAACTGGGACAAAGGAGAGTCCTAGAAAAAAGGTTGAGGTGTGAGGAGAGGTAAGAAAACGGGATAGAGATCAAGTGAAGGAGAAAGAATGAGTGAGGAGACCGCGAGAGAGAAGAAGACCGGCAGAGACAAAGCTCGAAGAGAGAGGAGAGGGAGGGCAAAGAGAGATCAAAGAGATGGGAAGTAAGCTTTACAAGAATTTAATAAAGGATTCCAAGTGTGGCCAAGATTCCACCCATCAACTCGGTTTAGGATGGTGGGGTTATTTTTGATAAAAATAGCTTCTTTGAGTTTTCTCTTGAAGACAGTGTTCCACAGAGTCTCGGAGACGAGAGACAGGGGAACGCAGGGACAGGTCTCGACGACAAGGGGACCTGTTGTGATGTAATCACACATCGCCCCATTGCAAATGGGGACCCCCTTTTTTTTTGCTTTCTCGCTTCGTTTTGCTCTAGGTTTAGTTTTCCTCTGAGCTTGTATGATTTTGATAGTGTTGTGTATGCAAGTCTCAACAGTTTCTTGCCAAGAGGTCTATATGCCTTCATCCTAATGCATGTCATTGAGACCCTGAAAATGACTAAGTCTGATATCCTGAAAATCCTGAAAAAATGACTAAGTCTGAAATCTGGTGGATCCTCAGAAATCTAGAATCTGCATGCTAAATCCTATGGATCCAGGACCTATCTCAAACATCCTGGAAGTATATTGATAAATATTTAAAGTATAAGAAACTCAATATCTGACTTATACTTAAACATATTTTCAATATACTTCCATTCGGGAAATCCAAAATTTGACTAAGGCAAGAAATCCAAGGGTACTGTCCAGACCTGCCCAGACTGGGCGGCCTCACAAGGTCCTCTTGGACAGTGTCTTCACCATCAGGAGAGCTTGTCCAGACAACACCTTCAAACCCGCCCAGGGAAAGTTAGGATGTTTTCACGAGTTTTTGCTGACTGAAGGAAGTTAGGGAGTGATGATGGAGTCTAAAACTAAGATTTTGATGAAACTTCCATGCCTCACCTCCAAACCCGCCCAGACTGGGCGGCCTTGGCATGAGGTCAAGGACTCAGCCTCCTGCACATGCATTTGTCCAAACAGAACCATCAAATCCGCCCTAGGAGAAAATGGTTAAGTTTAGAAGGTTTTCAAGCACAAGGCACTGAGAAATGATGAATTTCAAGCAAGGTTTGCAAGTTGGAGGGAAGTTAAGTAGTTTACAAGCAACATTCCATGCATCATCTCCAAACCAAGCATTACTTAAACTCCTCACAACAAGGATGAAATAATTGGAAAGAATGATAAAAAATCACTAACCTGATGTCCTGATGTCCTAAAATCCTGAAAATTGGCTAAGTCTGAAATCTGGTGGATCCTCCAAA
The DNA here is from genome assembly GCA_027924645.1 of Cunninghamia lanceolata. Lineage (NCBI taxonomy): Eukaryota > Viridiplantae > Streptophyta > Pinopsida > Cupressales > Cupressaceae > Cunninghamia > Cunninghamia lanceolata. The sequence continues at coordinate 2,126,962 of BSBN01001170.1, forward strand.
ATCTAGAATTTGCATGTTAAATCCTATGGATCCTAGACCCATCTCAAACATCCTGGAAGTATATTGATAAATATTTAAAGTATAAGAAATTCAATAATTTCTTATACTTAAACATATTTTCAATATACTTCCATACAGGACATTTCCGATATGGCGACAAGACTTGCATTCCAAGCACACCTTCTAAACCCGCCCTACCTGGGCGGCCTCAAGAGGTCCTTGTGGACTGAACCACCTAACACATGAAGATCTCCAAGCACCCTCTCCAAAGCCGCTCAGGATGAGGGATAACATAAACGACTGAGTTTGTTTGATCAAGATGATGCCAAGGAGAGGCTAGAGTCAAGTTCAAGGGTGAGAAGTTCTTAAATGTTGAAAATCCACACTACATCTTCAAACCTGCCCATGCTAGGCGGCCTTGAGCTTTATGCTTGGATGATTTCATCTCCTTTCACATCATTCACCCCAGACAGTCCCTCAAATCCCGCCCTAGGAGAGATTATGCAAAATTCAAAGTGTTTCAACACAAAACATCAGAAGGTGATAAAGATTGATGGAAACTTGAAGGTTTTAGAATGATTAAGTGAGTTTTAAGATGAAAATCCAAGGGTCATGTCCAAACCCGCCCTACCTGGGCGGCCTCAGGAGGGGGTCTTGGACAATGTTGCCTGTCACATGAAATCCTCCACACATACCCTCTAAATCCGCCCAAGAAGGAAAGTGGTCAAGTTTTCAAGGTTTTCTTGCACAAGACACTAGGATATGATGAAATTCCAAAGAAAGTTTGCAAGTTAGATAGAATCAAGTGCATTTCAAAGAAGAATCCATGCATCACCTCTCAACCCGCCCTACCTGGGCGGCCTCATGAGGGAATGATGGACTCTGTCTCCTCCCACATGAAACTCTCCACACAACACTCTCAAAACCGCCCAGGGTAAAGAATGACATAAGTTGCAAGTTTGTTTGATGGATGATCAAGATCACACTCAAGAGATGAGATAATTAAGGTCATTCTAAGAAGGAGGAAGTTTGAAAGTCACTAAGTCATGGAGGTGGAAGAGGAGTGTCAAGGTTAAGGTAAAGATGTGTGCACATAGCAAAATCCTTACTACCTATCCAAACCCGCCCTTCCTAGGTGGTTTTCATCATGATGGATGGATAACATCATCACTTAGTATCCATGATGCATCATTTGAGTCTTAAGGGCGTTGGAGAGAAGCTCTTCATGAGGAGATGAATGAGCTAAGCGAAGCAATCCATACACACTCTGAAGACTATCTTGTTAAGAAACTCTCACTTTCATTCACCTCTTTCACATCATACACTCCATACAACATTTTCAAGGCTCCTTAGCTTAGGCAAACTCCACCATGACATAAGGATAAGTCCATCAAACATTTCAGATCTGCCTTCTAACCTCGCCTATGAATGTATAGAAATGAAACCTTACAAGGAGATAAGAACAAGGAGAAATCATGAGGAGGAAACAAGCATCAAATGAAGGTTAGAAGTGAAGAATCCAAGCCTACCCTTGAAACCCGCCCTTTCTAGGCAGCTTTAGACCCTCCATATGGACAATTTCATGTCTTCACATGACATCCTCCCTGCACTAACCTCAAACCAGCCCAGGAGAAATGACATGAAAAATTACAAGTTTTGAGAGTCAAATCCACACATCACCTTCAAGGTTACTCATCATAGGCGGTCTCCACCATTGCACATGGAGAATACCTCAAATGCCATTCATATCACTTCATGACTTCACTCAAATGAAGGTAATTTACATGAAGAACATGAAGAGAACACTAAGTCATGCTAAAGAGTCATCAAAAGAACATCGAATGAAGTCTAAGTGATGAAATCCACTCACCACCTCATAGCCCGCCCTTCTTGGGCGGCCTTGACCTCTATGCTTGGACAACTTCACCTCTTGCACAACACTCTCCAGACATCAACCTTAAACCCGCTCAAGTAGAAGACCTATCAAGTTTGCAATGTTTTGAGTTGAAGTACAAAGAAATCATGAAGATTTGATGAAAGTTCATAAGTTGGAAGGTATTTTAAGGTAAAGTCCAAAGGTCACCTCTAATCCCACCCTTCCTAGGCAGTTTTCACCATGACAAGTGGACATCATCACCCAACATCCAAGTTGTGTCTTTCAACTTCATGAGCATCTCAAGATTTCACTAAGTGTTGGAGTTGATAGAAAAGCCTTATCAAATGAAGGGAATGAATCTCAAATGAGGTGAAAATCCTTACTAGCCTCCCAATCCCGCCCATGCTGGGCGGCCTTGAGCCCTTCATCTGGATGATGTCGCCTCTTCCACAACATACTCTCCATACACACCCTCCAAACCCGCCTTGTCAACTGACTCCCACCATCATGCATGTCTTCCACACCATTCACTCCATGCACTCACTCTAAATCCGCCCATGCTTCAAGAATTACATAGCATTCAAAGGAGGATAAACTCTCAATGAAACAAGTGAAGAGCTCTTAAGTTGTCAAAACCAAGCTAAAAATGCTTAAGTGATGAAAATTCCTTACACCTCTTCCAATCCCGCCCATGCTAGGCGGTCTTGAGCACTTTGCCTGGACAATGTCATGTCATTCACAAGACACTCTCCGGATGACACCCCTAAACCCGCCCAGCCTGGGTGAATTTCACACCTTGACATGGAATTCACATCAAATAATCCATACTGTCCCTCTAAACCCGCCTAGGCACTTAGGCATGGATTTCATGCGAAAGGATATGTTTTGAAATGTCATTTTTTTAATCCCACATGCATAAGTTGAATGTAATTTGTTATTGAAAATCCTTCATATCAAGTCTTAATTTGATGTGTTTCTTCTTGTAGGTGATGGAAAATCCAAGGAGGTGAATAGCGAGAGCTCATACATGAGAAGTTTGGAAGGTGGAGGAAAGTTGCTCAAGTTTGTTATCATCATCACATGGAGGAGAGCTCCAACATCTAGTTTGAAGACTTCATATGTCTGGATGAGGAAGACATCAATGCCATGTGAAAGGGAGCTAGTCTAAGATGATCAAGGTTACAAGTGTAGTTCATCAAGTGTAGTTCATCATCAAGAGCATCATCCGTTCGAGGCGACGATCAGTGGAAGGTTGTCACTTCACCATGCACATCTTAAGGGAGGTCATCATCCGGAAGCTCACATATCATGTGCCGGACAAGAAGAAATCTCATCAGGCACTAGTCTACTCCATGAGTCCATGCAATTATCCAGAGGCATAGTCCTGCACAAGCACAACAACATCACAAGATGAGAGATGAGCATGATCATCAAAGCTATCCATGAGTTACATCAAGACAACAAGAAGAAAATATTCTAAGTAAAGTGAACATGAAGTGAATCACACTAGTTCATTCAAAGATGCTGAGGTGGCACGTACACATCATCAAGCCAATCGCATTCTGCCATGTAAGAGGGCCCACCATAGAGATGCTCCAAAGATGCTTATCACATTGGAAAACGTGCCTTCATTGCCTCTTTCATGTTCTAAAAATAGCAAATTTTGCAACAAACTGCCTTGTTGTCTCAATCTTGGCCGTTGATTGCTAAATCAATCTGAGCCATTCATTGTAATTCTTGAGTTCTATATAAGGCTCACTTCTCTCATTTGTAAAAGGACAATACATAGGAGATTAGAGATTAGAAGTAGAGATCAAGTAGGAGTAGAGTAGAGAGGGAGCTCTTCAAAGTCATGAAGAGAGACATGAGATTGTTGTAATGACACACTTCAAAAGTAATACAAGCTCATTGTTGTTGTTTTGCATGGTGATCTTGTGGCTTTGAAATGTTAGCAAGGTTTCAAGTTCTTGAATATGACGGAGATGTGTTTCCAAGTAGTTTAGATGATAAAGTAGATAGAGTTCATTGATGTAATGGATATATGCAATGATATTTGATGAATTCCCGTTGGTTCATACTTTTGATGGCTTGTCGATGGTAAGTCATCATGTAAAGTTAGCCTGAACCACATCTTGCAAATAGTTCGATTGTTGATGCTCCTTCGAGTTGCGCCAACTGTGGGTACTTTGGAGTGTGTCAACAATATGAAAATCCTTGGTTTATCCTTTGGAGATCGCACCTATTTCATGTAGTTGTTGCTCGTCATGGCGAAGTGAAATTTGGTTTTCTAAGGGAATTTGTCTATCATAGCATCGTTCATCATGTCATTGTCTTTAGATTAGCCTTCTTAAACTCTTGCCTTTTGCCTTTTCTTTTCATAGTTGATAGAAGAAGTACCATTTCACAAGGAAAGAGTACATAGTTGAATGAAGTAAGGAGCATATTCAGCGTAAGTCCCTTTGTGATTACCAGCAAAATCACATCACACCACCGAGGCTATCCGTTGCAAATCACGTACAAGGAACCTTGGAGCTTGCTTGTTTGATCACGTAATTTAGCATTCAAGACGCTTTGTTCAAGAGAGGATAGAGCACTTGGTGTTTTATTCTAATGTTGTTGTTGTCAAGAAAACATCATCAACAGGTCCAAGGAACTAGATTTGGAGACAGAAGTGGAAAAGCAATGCAAATATGTATAGTACTTTAAAAAAAGCATTATAAAAATTATACAAGGAATAACATATGAAACTCTAAAATACTCAAACATATTGCATTGAACAATGAAAATGCTAAATATCAATATATATATTCAAATTTTCAAAATGATGATTACATTCAAAATCCAAATACAATTGGCCAATGGCCTAGTGCCTCAAATCATCATCCATCCCCAAAGTCCGCTCCAAACTCATCACTCAAACTACTGGACTCCTCAAGGTCAAGGTCCTCCAAAGCAATACACACCAACCGTATATGTGTTGCATCCTCATCAACTTGTGTTGGCTCCTCTGGCTCTACATCCCATCAAGTTGTTGGACTCTCCTTGTACGTAAACATTTTGTGGTCAGTGAAACACAAGGGGCTATGTACAACTACAAGCCTATTTGCCCTCCTAGAGTTAAGTTTGTTCCTCTTAACGGAGTGAATGAAACTATAAGTAGACCAACTCCTCTCAACAACAAACGAACTAGAAACTTGGGGCAACAGACGAATGGCTAGTGCGGTTGTCAAAGAACTAGACCCATGCATAGTCCATCATAGAATTGGATCCTCCTATGCCATAGTCTCCCCATCCATCTTGGCCTATTCTAGATATCCCCTAATAGTGGCAAATTTTGTCCACTCAACATGAATGATGCTAGCTTGTATAGAATCATACATCTTCTGAATGGTCTTCATGAACCTTGCCTTCACCTTAGCATCCTATATAGGAGCAACTCTGCAAGGCCTTTGCACATACCATTTCAGGTTCAGTGCATAGGCAGCCATGTGCAAGGGAGTGTTGAGCTTCTCCCATTGGTGATGAAAGATTGGCTGAATATGTTTATTGTAGAACTTTAATTAGGGGTCCTTCTCTTATACAATGGCCTTCATTTGGCTAAGTATAATGTCAATACCCTCATACGCCTCTCCAAGAATAGGTGCATTTGTGTCCCCATATCTAATAACTTTAAATACTAGGGTGAAGGTGGCAATAATGTAACTTGCATCAGCCCAAATAGTGTCACTCTTCACCACCTCTTTCACCTTCCTCCCCTACTCAGACTTAGAATTGAACCATCAATTTTACTTTGTTGTCATGACCATTAGTTGCAATCCCTCTTGCAACTCAAGCATCCTATCCAAGAGAATGAAGTATGAGGCCTATATAGTCTCTACATATTTTTAAAACTACTTCTTAGAGAATGTCCTGAAGAGTGCATGTGAAGTATGGTAGTTGCAGATAAACATTTGCACATCTCTAGCATCATTAACCACCTCTTTGATCCATCTAATTTTACCCCCATGTCCTTGAGTGCATTATTCATAGCAAAGTTTGAAGACTCCGCTAACTCGCCAAGACTTGTGAGTCCATTTGCTTGCCGCGCCAAGTTGTCACAACTTGCAAGCCACGTCTTGGCCAAGTTTCCTCAAAAACTTGTTGAGTCTTAGGCTCAGACTTGTGAGTCTCTCCTGTAGACTCTCCAAATGGTGGGTTAAATAAAACAATCGCAATTTAGGGTTTTTTGTCATTTTTGGTCTTCATTCGCCCAACCAAGGATATATTGAGCATCTACATTGCAGGAACACAACTTGAGAAGGAGATTTGAAGTCACTTTCAAAGATTTGAAGTCACTTTCAAGGATTCAAACTAGTAAGTATAGTTTTTTTTTAATTTGGAAATCAGGAAACTTGAAAAACTAAGGAAAATACTATCCAAATGTTGTTCATTTCCCCTCACTCCTTATTTCCTAACGTTTTTAGCTTGTATTTGCATTCTATTTTTTTTATAAATGTTTCACTTTGCCTACTGGTGAGTTTTTTCAAAACCCTACTGTTTTTTTTTTCTATGTTAAAAACAGCAATGTCAAGTTCAACCCAAATGAGTAGGTAGAAAAGACCTTGCATGGAAGTATGGGACGTCGAGTTCTACCAAGGGCCATCACATTTGTAATTAATAGAATAAAATACTACCTTGCTAAAATACTTGGACATGATGTGAAGGCATGCCCTAAGGCGTCCAAAGAGATTACGAGAGAAATGGATGCCCTACTTGCTAGCTTTGAAATGAAAAATAGAAAAGCAAAGCACAAAAGAAGCAGTGGCAGCAATGATAAATGTATATACGGATTCCTTTGCTACCCTAAACATTCATCATCTGCATTCTTCTACTGGTGAAACTTCTCAGGGTTCTATTTCTAGCCGTATTCCTTCTTCATCATCACCACCAAATATCTTTATTCCATGCAATGTTCTAGGAGCACAACCCTCGCTTAAAGGTACTGCTTGGAATAAGGAAAAACACCATGAAGCTAGCATGGCAGCCACAAACTTTTGGGACTACAATAATTTACCCTTCAATGGGGCCATATTGGGAAGAGTTGGTGAATGCATTGACAGTTGTCGGTAAGGGGTTTAAGACTCCAATAGCTAAGGAATTGAGTGCGCCATTGTTAGAGGAAGCCGTAAAAAAATACACGGCTTGTGGTTGACGATCAAAACAAAGTATGGCGGAGAAACGACTACAACATCTTATTAGATGGATGAACAGATAGGCAGAATAGGACTCTACTTAACTTTTTAGTGGCTTCTAATGGCACATTGGTGTTCTTGAAGTCTGTAGATGCCTCGCAAGAAGGCAAAAATGCTGAGATTTTGTGCAATCTATTGGATAGGGTGATCCAAGAGGTTGTGGTTGAAAATGTTATCCAAATTATCACAAACAACATAACAACATATGTAGCCACAGAGAGACTTTTTATGGAGAGCCATCCTACTATTTTTGGACTCCTTGTGCTACACATTGCCTAGATTTGATGCTAGAGGACATCAAGAGGATTGCATGGGTCAAAGGTGTGGTTGAAGATGCTAAACATGTTAGCAAATTTATCTACAACCGTACTTGGGTCCTTTATTTGATGAGAATGCACACAAATGGCAAGGAGCTTGTGTGACTAGGAGTGACACAATTTGCTAGCCACTTCCTCACTTTGCAAAGCATTCTTGCCGCAATTCCTTCTCTCAAGCAAATGTTTGCGTCCAATGCATGGATGGAGTCGCCATATTCTAAAAAAGTCCAAGGGGAGAAGACTGCAAGAACAATTCTTGATGGGTAAGTAACAAATGCAAACATAAACTTTTACAAAATTATCTACTTGATGTTTTTTTTTGTTTTTTTTTTTTTTTTGGGGGGGGGGGGGGGGGGGGCGGGGAGGTAATTTTGTAATAATTTCAAACTTGTTTTCAACTTTTTAGGTGATAAAACCTTTGGTCAAGGTTCTTTGCATGGTGGATGGGGATGGCATGTCAATGGGTTTCCTCTATGAGGCCATGGATAAGGCCAAAAAGACCATTTTGCATTACTATGGTGGAAACAAAAAATATGAAATCATTTGACACATCATTGATCGCAAATGGACAAACCAACTCCACCAATCGACACATGCCTTGGCCTACTACCTAAACCCAAAGTTCTAATTCTCTAATACATTTAAGGCCGATGAGGATGTCATGGCAAGTGTTGTTTCATGCATTGATACGATGGTGCCAAACAATGCGATAAGAGACAAAGTTCTTGATGAGTTGGAGGTCTCGGAGGGTGCGAAGGGGTGGCTTTTTTCTTCAGCTCAAGCAAATTCAAAGGAGAGAAAAAAACAACCAAGTAAAAAAACAATCCTTTAATTTTTAGCTCAATACTACAAGTAGAAACTAGAAACTTGAAAGTTTGAACTTTGAACAAACTCTAAATTTTTTACTTAATTCTTATATTTTTTAAATGCTTTTTTCTAGATTTATGGTGACAGAATTATGGAGTTGGCACACCAAATCTTCAGAGGCTAGCCATCAGTATTTTGTTCCAGCCCTGTAGTGTTTTTGGGTGTGAACGCAATTCAAGCCTATTTGAGAGCATTCACACAAAGAAGAGAAACAAGTTAACCCAAGAGTGCCTCAATAACCTTGTCTTCATTCGGTACAACCTTCGCCTTCGAACCAGAAAGGTGGAGGGTATTTCTAATGATGCCATCGACTTGGATGACGTTGATCCTTATGGTGAATGGACCGTCTAAGAACAAAGTGATGTCCTGCTTACTGATGAAGATCTTGCAAAATTAAAGAGAGTAGCAGAAGTAGTAGAATTGGATGCAATGGGGGAAAACAAAGACACTTTTGACAAAACAATCTATCATCATTTTGATATTGACTTACCTTCTAGTTTGAGGCCTGGAAAATTAAGTTAGACTAGGAGGGGAAAGAGGAAGATGTAGATTGTATTTGGTTGTTTTTTGACATATCATCATATGTAAATAGTTATAGTGATGTTATACATTTATTATTTATAATTTTGTTGTATTACAGTGTATTGTTTGACTTTGAAATATGAAATTTCAAATTTTGAGAGTTTGAGGATCACATGACATATGTAATGTTTGAATTACAAGAAATTGATAGTCAAATTAGACTTTTGTGTTCTCTAAATGCATTAATTTCTTTTTTGTGTGTAATTATGAGTTTTTTTTGCCGCATTTTGACAAGTCTGTGTCAAGTCACAAGTCCAAGTCAAAATTTTGATTTGTCGAATCACCATCGAGTCTGAGTTTTCGAACTGTGATTCATTGCATGCGCACAACAAGTTCACCAAATATGCATATAGGCTGCCTCAATCAATTTCCCTATAACTTTGCACACATAAGTTGCATCTATCACTACTTGCACCACATTCTCTGGCCCAACCTCCTCAATAGCATCTCTAAGGATTTGGATCTGAAAATCAATATCACTGTGGTGCTCTGAACAATCAATAGACCTAAGGAAGTAAGGGCCCTCTATACATGTAAGTTGTAACCATAATGTTAATGAGTGGGCGATGGTTGATATCCATCCACCCATCCATGATTATGCCGCATCCACTAGTGACACATGTAGCCTTCATTTTCTCCATTAGAATATTAATCTTGGAAATGCTCTTATCCAAGATTATTGTCCACAATTTTTGTCTCCCTTGGTGGCACATATGATGGTGCTACTCTTATTATTTTTGCCACAACCCCCTTATAATAAGGAGAGCGAGCCACATGGAATGGAATGCCATTGGCAAAGAAGAATTTGCCAATGCCATCATCTGCCTCATCCCTACTCTGCACATTGAATAAATCTGCAATCCTATTTGCAACATCACTAGTGATGATGGTCATTTTGTGTTGCCCCTTAGGCTCAGTTGTCCCTAAACTAGATGTCAAAGTAGTAGATGTTGAAGTAGAACAAGCCATAGGACTCGACGAGGGTGACTCGACTCAGGATCGAGACTCGTCAAAGTGAAAAACCTAAGAAATTTAGATATTTTTGATGTAAAACTTGTTTCATGTACCCCTTATCAAATAAACCTTAAAGACATAATAACATCATCAAATAGAAGCTAATTTGATCACATACACATGTATACATCGATCACATAAGTTGTCAAAGCAAATATCATGAGGGAAAGCCATCTTAAGCACACTTCTTGATAATGGAAATTAATGTAAGATTTTCTTTTATATTTGACTTTTTATGAAGATAGATCCGATAAGATATGTATCAGGGGTACATTTTCTTTGTTCTTCAAACAAGGTGCATAGATGATGCTTTAATGGAAGATGAAATTAACACTCACCTCAGTTCTACTCATTTGCCATCTAGCACAAGAGTGATTAATGGCGTCTTCAATGGAGTTTGCACTGAATTCTAAAATTCGAAATAGACCAATTGCAAAGTAAGCCCCAGAGGAGTGAACAGAATGACAAAAACACTAGCAATGAACACAACACAAACATGAACACCATTGGGTTGAACTAGTACCAGGTCCATTAGGCTGATGCAGAGAATCAACAGAATTTGGGGTAAATCATTGATCATTCAAGATATCATGCCACACATTCTGAGTATGAGAAGTTTTATACAAGCTCAGAAACATACCAGAATATAATACTAGGTAATGAAATATGATCCTCTAGAATTCATATCAATTTTTAAATTTTCCAAAAGCAAAATTCGGTTGAGTCCGAGTCTGAGCCCCCTAGACTAGGCACAAGTGACTCGGCCCGACACTCAACGAGTCCGGGCGAGTCCCGAAACTCTAGAACAAGCTGAAACAAGTGGATCTGGAGCAGTCCTAGTACTAGTAGGAGTAGGAGCACTTAATGGCAAAGCAACAGGTACAACACTTTGGTCATCAGCATAATCCCACAATTTATTTATTTCAATTCTTTTTTCAAGTGACAACTTCTTACATACTCCTACACCTTTGCCTATGACATAAACGTGTGCATTAACTGTCATAATGCTGCCTAGTGCCCCCCGATGACTCAAGTTTTGCATACAATCTAGTTGCAAATTGTCTTAACGGCGACTCCTTATCAAAGGGACCCTTGGCAAAATCCTCTAATAATTTGGAAGGGTAACTAAAATGTACACTACCAATACAACTAGTTGTTTCACCCCTCCCCCCCCTACATCTGTACTCAGAGTTTTAGATTCAACTCCAATAGGCTTTGCCTCTTCCTGACCATCTTCATCACTCATGTTGTGAGAAGTAGAACTCAACGTGACACTCAAGAAAATAAATTTATGGTTACCATACATGTCATAATCTCATTAAAGTATGCATGAGCTCAAGACACAAGGATTTCGTTTTTGTTTCTCTTACTTCAGGTCACACAAAGCGCAAAAGCAGAGGATATACAAAAATGCGAATCCTTGTTCTTCAACCTTCATCAAATAAGGATTCCACTTTTGTTTCCCTTACTTAGGTCGTATGAAGCATAGAAGCAAAGGATACACAAAAGGCAAAATCCTAATTTGACTTGTAAATTTTAATTTTTAATCAAATATTTATGCAAACTTGCAAAAACAAAAAACATTTGTAACTAATTTAATAAATAAATTTAAACACCTAAATACTACTATTATAAAATTAAAAAATTTAAAATTTCATTTGTAAAACTAATATTTAAATTGTAAATTTTTAACAATGTGAACCCCTAAATTACTAACTTAATTAGTAAATTAAAGTTAGAAAATTAGTAAATTGATATTACTAAATTACTAAATTGAAAACAAACAAACAAAAAGAAATTTAAATGTCATGAAGGGCCAAAGCTTACCTTGAGGCTTGAAGAATGCGTTGATTCACAATTGATTGATGAAGACTTTGCACTTGCTCTTACTCTCACTCTTCCTAATGCTCTCACTCGCAATCTTTCTCACTCTTGCATGTTTGCAGCTTGCTATTGAAACTTGGGAGTGATTTGGAATGAGGCTTAGATGCTTTTTTATAAGTTTTTTTGTGAGTGCTTAGGGTGTGGGTGGGGCCCATAGACCATTAGGGTTAGGGTTAGTGGCACATAGATCTAAAAAAATTATTTTAAAAAAAAAAAACTTTTTCGGTCAATTTATGTGGGGGATGTCTGGAGGTTTCCGAGACAATCGAGAGACGTCTGGGAGTCTCTTGAGGGTCTCAGGGACGTCCTAGTGCCTTAGAAGCATGTGAAAAGTAGTGGGTGTCTTGGGTTACTGGTGGCAGTGGTGGGAGGGCAGCAAGACATTTCCCCCAAGTCCTCGTGTCTCAGAAATGTCCCCATCCCCAAAATGTGGGGCTTTTTGGGGGAGAGGAGGAGGGGCATCCACATGGAACACTAGCTCGAGAAGCTATCTTCCTTGGCCAAGACATGTGTATCCTCCAAGCAAACACACTGCTTGGTGCTAGAGGTGGCTGTATATATGTTTATCTTCGAACTCTTAATAAAATATTCTATTTATAATTCAAGAAAAAACACAAGTTATTTCAACAAAAGAAAATGGCCACCTAACCTCTAAAATTGCCTCTTCTACCGAAATCAATAAATAAAGTACCTCAATTCCATTATTCAATAATGAACTGAAATTATATAAGTCATTCTATGTAGATAATCTCAGTTCATTGTTTCATCAGCAACGTAAGCATACCAAAAAAAAATTTATGAGACAGAATACCCTAAATAGGGCCAAACTACATGTTTAAACAGAATTTTACCTCATATGTAAAAGGTCCATGTAACGTGTCCAAATCATGTGTTCCAATTGCAACCAAGGTTCTCTTCCTGTAAGAGAGCAAAATAGCTAGATGTTTTACCTTCTGTACATGAACTAAGATTGCAATACAATTTTAACTAACAGCTATGGCAAGGCATGAAGCACTCGCAAATTAAAAATGGCTGGTTGCATTACCCTTGCTGCAGCTTAAACATCATTTCCTAGAACTTTCAAAAAGAAGTGTGCATCCTTGCTAACGGTAATAAGATGTCTCGACTCTCATGAAGTTATTTACAAGATCAGACTCAACCAATTCTTAAATTTATATTTTTTATAGAAAGAATTGTTTTTAATAATCCAAAGATGAGAAACATCTTAAAATTTTAAGACATTAAATTTCTGACACAAATCATTTCAATGTTCCATTATTTGAAAAAAAAAAATTTAATCATTAAGAGGGAGGGAGGTTGCTACGAATTTGACGATTCAAACTTCTTTGCATAAAAGCAATGCGCCAGCCATATAACTTGTGGTAAATCGTATATTAGTTGCATACAGTTTTATAATCTGAATCTAAAAATCTTCTAATATCCTGCAAATGCTTATCTGTCCAATTCTACTGCTTTTGGGTCCACGAAAATTCAGTGCTACTGCAAAATTACACCAAGCCCCTTTTTTTGTGGATGAATGGGAGAGAAGGGGGGGATGGGGAGATGTGGAAACACATAAAGGAGATGTGGAAATACCCCAAAACCTTAGGATAAAGAGAACGGCTAAATAGATGCTAAATATTCTTGTTACTAAGTCAGCCAAAGTGTCAAAAGGAAAATCCAGCATCGCAATGTCAAACAATGATACAAATCTAAAATTTTGCAAACAAAATCACACTATGAAGTCTTGACTCTCATATTGACATATAGTAACTAATATTACTGCCTACATCATAGTGGCATTCCATCGAAATGACATTAAAAAGGAGAAAATACTGAATCTGTTATTCCATGTCAAATGTAGTGCATGGAGAAAAAAAATAAACAAAATACATAAAAATGCCAATCATAAAAAAAATTGGTAGAGTTTTTTTAAAAACTATTTTACATATATACCTAAGAGAATATATGTAAAAAACGAAGGGCTGGTCCTAAAACAGTAGGTCGTACCATCATGGAGCAGGACACATGTTATTAAAAATATTTAATACTTACGTTTATAATAAAATTGCTTTAATTCTTAAAATAGGTTAGTCTATTTTAATATTAGTTTGTTTATTTTTAAAATAAGTTGTCATGCATTCGACATGTATCATTCTATCTTCACTTTAAACTCTATAAAGAGGCGAATCGCTATGTAATCGAAGTATTGAATCTAATAGAATATTTTTGTCTTCTATTTCATTTTTCTGAAACATGGTATTAGAGTGGAAGGGGGTCACGTAAAAAAGGAGTCGTGTGGGATTTGTTTATGCATGAATTGCGGATATTTTCAGACTTTTTTTTTCAAAAAAAATGAGCAATTCCTTTGAAATCACAGGCGGGGAATCCTTTTGAGGTTGCATTTGTTGTTGTTTTTAGGTGTTTTGGGGCATCACGGATTTACCAACAACTGTGCCTTGTATTCCCCTTTTCATGTGCCCTTTTCAACAAGTCACGACTGCACAAGGCAGTTTCATCTCGGTTTTCAGGTGATTTTTTTCAAAATCGTGGTTTCTTCATGCATCTTTTCTTTTATCTGCGGCTAGGGCACAACAACAAGGTTAAAGGACCTAATTCTCACGACTAGGGCACACAAAATATTTTTAGTTTATGCACGTTGCTTTAATAGCAGCTTGGGCACAGGAATTTTTCATTTGTTTTGCTGAACAAAGTTTTTTCTTTAAATAAGTTATTTTCTAAGAGGTGATAGGTTTGATTTTCAACAGTAAGGGAAAAATTTATGAGAGATATTTTAATTTATTATTTTCCAGAAATGGAATTTCCATTGGATAAATATTTCGGTTTCAACTTCCACACTTGAAAAGTTAAAATCCAGATGCAACTGATGCACAAAAACTTGTGGGGAATCGTAAACGGAAATGAGAAACTTCCTACAGATGCTAGTAAAGTACTGGAATGACAAAGCAAAGATGATAAGACCAAAGCCATTATTGGCCTTGCTCTTTCCGATTCAAAGTTACATCACATAGATCTCGCAAAATCATCTAAGGAAATCTAGGAAAATTTGAACACACTGTTTGGAGCAAAACCGGTTAATGATAAGTTTTCTTTGAAGCTTCAGCTTTTTAAGTTCAAGATGACTGATGGAGTCACTATGTCGAGCCACGTAAATAATCTGTGATCTCTTCTTCAACAACTAGTAGAAGTCAATGCTATAGTGGATGATGAGGATGCTGAAACCATTTTATTGAACAGTTTGCCTTCAAAATTCAGCAATGTAATCTTTACTCTTAGTCAACTTTCTACTAAAACTCTGGAAGATATGATTTCAGCTCTTATAGCTGAAGAAAAGAGGACTATTGCAGGAGATGCAAAAAATGAACCTCAACCTGAGGTAACATTATACGCAAATCGTAGAAGATTTGATAAGGACAAAAAGAGGACAAAATGCTACTATTGCAAAAAAATGGGTCACATAACTTGGAACTGCAAAAATCGGGCGAATGATGTTCTCAAGGGAAAGATCAGAGAAGCTAATGTAGCCATTGTTGAAGATCCTTCATATGCTCACAATGGTGGAGAAGGTGGAGAAGTTTTTTATGCATTCTAAAAAAGCCCAGTTCTTTGAAAACAAGAAAGAATCCAATGTAGTTGAAGATCAATATTGATAGTTGCCCAGTTAGCTTGGGAGTCTATGGATCTGAGGAGTCATACCCTTACAAGGGTCATAAGACAACATGATGGAGCTTTGTGAGTGTAGCTCAGCATGGATTGTTGTCCAATGGTTCGAGGGATTCGTGGTTCGGGAGTTCGGGGAGGCGGTAATTCAGGACCTCAGGAATTTAACTCGAGAGCTATACCTTTACGAGGGTTACGAGGCAGCTTGACGGAGGTCTACCTAGTTGAAGAACTGTTTTCAGAGAAAAGCTTGATTCTGAATATTATTAGTTTGCTTATGTTAGTTTGTTTTGTTTTAAATACAGTAAGTCTTAAGTGGGGGTATAAAGTTGCTTTAATTCTTAAAATAGGTTAGTTTATTTTAATATTAGTTTGTTTATTTTTAGAATAAGTTTTCATGCATTCGACATGCATTATTGTATCTTCACTTCAAACTCTATAGAGAGGTGAATCACTATGTAATCGAATGTAATGTCCCGTTTTCTAGCTTGATCTTTTACAGTTGACCGTTGGCCTATTCCGGAGACCCGTAGGCTACTCGGAGGTTGAAATTGGGGTTTCATGTTTTGGTGGTTGCTTTTGTTCGTGGTTTGTGGTTGGGTTGGCGGTTTCTTTCTGGGGTTGTTCTCCTTAGTCCCTGTTGGTTACGGCTATTTTTAGTAAGTTCAGGATTGGCACCAGAATGGGATTTTGAGAGTGGGGTTGGATTCGTCTTGTCAAGACCTTTCCAACGAGCTATAGATCATTGATTTCTGACATCATCTTGGCCTCCGTTTTAAAGTCCGTAAATTAAACATTATTATTTAATATTAATGTTGTTTTAAAAGAGGGGACTTTAAGGGTGAGGTT
Source organism: Cunninghamia lanceolata (assembly GCA_027924645.1). Lineage (NCBI taxonomy): Eukaryota > Viridiplantae > Streptophyta > Pinopsida > Cupressales > Cupressaceae > Cunninghamia > Cunninghamia lanceolata. The sequence continues at coordinate 2,143,263 of BSBN01001170.1, forward strand.
GAAAAAGAATTGAAGAGGATTATATTATTTTCCCTCTCATGTTTTATCCCATATGCAAGAGGATTTTAGAGACTCCCAGTTGGAAAAGTATAAAAGGAGGAAGAGTGCTCTCATTTGGGGATCCGAAATCTTGATAATGTTATGCTGCCGTAATGGTTTTGGGACTGCTTCGAGGAATGAATGCCTCCTAGCCTGGGCTCACTTCGTGCTTGAGAGATAGCACCTAGGGAGAGGTTTGCTGATAGTAGTGATTTTGTAGTGAGGTTTGCATTGTAGCTTGAGTTCTGTTGTAGTTCAGTTATTTGCATTTTATGTCATTTTTTGGAGTTGCTGATAACAGGGCTGAATCTGTAGTTTCATTCATAAATCTAAAAATAAAAAGGCATTTGTTATGGGTATTTCATATTTCCTTTTGTCTATGTTGGGCGCCCCATTGTGCCAATTTGTAGAATTTATTATGAAGAATTTGATTTTCTAGAAGGAAATTGCCCTTCTTGCCAGGCTACCCTCTTTGAAGTGCATTAGAAAGCGTGCTAAATAAATACTCGGCTTTAAGAGTGGTCTCTAGTGTGTAGCTTGGTCACCATTGTCATAGGAGTGCATTGCATCAGATTTGAGTTCATTTGGTTGAGAAATGAGTGAGGTGTGAGCATTTTTGTAGGGTTTATGTTGCTGGTTTGGTTTTTCCAAAGTTGCTGATCCGTCATTTCAGTTTGCTAACTTCTATCATTTGAGTTGGGTTGGAAGTCTCTAATTATTGTAAGCTGAACAGTAGTACTGTTAGCACTTCATACTTCTTCTCATATTTGCTTTATAATACTTTGCATCTCCGTCATATGGTAGCTCCAATTCCACTTCGGGTTGGAAAGCACATTCTTGACGTCGAGTTATTTCAGCATAATAGTTGGTAGGGATCCTTTGACCACATGCTCGTCGACATTCGGCGCATTCTTGGTTAGAGTTCTTTATATCAGCATTACATCAAGACCCTCTGACCATATGCTCGTCATCATCAGGCGCATTCTTGGTTAGAGTTCTTTATATCAGCATTGCATCAAGACCCTTTGACCATATGCTCGTCATCATCAGGCGCATTCTTGGTTAGAGTTCCCTTATCAGCATTGCATAGAGATCCTCTGACCATATGATCACGCCATCCTGGTGTACATTCTTGGTTAGAGTTGAATTCCGCATCGTTTGGTTTAATTGCTAACTTCAACGATTGTGTATTGCTCTGCTTGTTGTAATTGGAAAAGTGAAAAATTGGCTTGGTATATTTCAGTGGTATCAGAGCCACGCATCCTGCCATCCTGTGAAAGCAAACCTTCTATGAGTGACAGAGAACAGAGGTACTTAGCAAGAGAATACAAGAAGGCTACCAATCAGTTTCATTGGCATCAGGCCCCAGAAGGTCAGACAGCTTCAGAGGTATTAAGAGCCAATTGTGAGTCTTCTCCTAAAGGAAAAATGGGGGATGATGAGAGGACGTCGGGAAGTAACAGAGATGATAGTGGGAAAGGAAGAGAAAGATCATTAAGTCCGGCAAAGAGGTTCGAGAGGCAGATGGATACCTTAATGGATATGATATCTCTCATGATGGGGAGAATGGGTCAGAACCAATCTCCACTAAACAATTCAGGACATAGTGGAGAACACAGTGCCACCAACCAGCATAATGGACATGCTGCTCAGCCTGCTTCAAATAGCACATACATTTCTTCCAGGCCATTCAAACCCACTTTCTTGGCACCAGTAAAACCTCATCTTGATCCAGAAAAAAATGTGTCATTTGTTGAACAGTTGAGACTCGGCCGCGCTAAGTATGATTCTCTACCTGATGAAATTAAGGCAGATATGTCTTATAATGATTTTATGGATCATAAAAGGAAGGATAGAGGACAAGGAAGACATTATGAACAAAGGAGGACAATAGTTCATGGGGATTTGCATCAAGCTATCAACAAGGTTATGCTTCCACATTTTGATGGGAGTGACAATAGTTCAGCCAGAGCCTGGATACAGAAGTTAGACAACTATCTAGCTCTTAGACCCATGGAGGAGGAGGAGGCGATTAAGTTCGCTACGCTACACCTGGATGGGGTGGCGCACGAGTGGTGGTACCATGGTCTAGTCACCTTGGGTCATCGGTCTATCACTACCTATGATGAGTTTACCAATAAGCTCATAGAGAGATTTGAGAAAAAAGATCCAGAAGTGCATTTCAGAGAATTGGCACAACTTAAGCAATATGGTACAGTTGATGCCTACATAGCTGAGTTTCAAAGGCTTTCAGTCATGGTCACAGGAGTCACTGAGAGGCGCTTGGTGATCCTATTCAGTGAAGGATTGGCGGAGCCACTCAAGGGTTGGATTAAAGCTTTTGATCCACCCTCTCTACAAGAGGCAATGAAGAAGGCAAGAAACATGGAGTGGGTTGCTCCTAAAGCAAAGTTTCAACCCAAGCCATCATTTCACAAAAGAGATAAAGGAAAAAGACCTCAGCATAAGGAGTTCAAACAGCATCAACCTCATGTCACAAGGTTGGATCCTGAGACACTTAATGAACTCAGAAGAAAAGGGTTATGTTTCCGGTGTAGAGAAAAATGGTCCCAAGATCATGTTTGCCCAAAAGGAGGCAAATTTCATCAAATTGAATACTATTCAGCTGAAGAAAGTAATTCTGATTTGTCAGACCAGAAGTCTGATTCTGAAGACAGTGAAGTGGAAAAAGTCCCAGAGGAATCCGAAGATGAAAAGGGAAGTGGAGGCACTTTGGCTCAACTTTCGAGCTTTCAAAGGAATGAATCCTTCAAAGTTCGAGGGATGATTAAGGGGCAACGCATAGTTGCTTTGATTGACACTGGAGCAACGCATAACTTCATTGACGAAGTTGTGGTGGCAAAGAAGGGGCTGCAAACAGAAGAGTTTGAAGGCTTCAAGGTTATGGTTGCTGATGGTTTTCACATCACCTGCACCAAGAAGATCTCAAACATGACCATGCAAGTGGGAAACTATGAGGTCAAGGACGACTTCTATGTAGTCAAAATTGGAGATACGGATGCCGTCCTAGGCATTCAATGGCTGCGTTCACTTGGGGAGATCACTCTAAATCTGCAAACCATGGAGCTCAAGTTTCAATCCGAAGGGAAGAATGTAGTGATAAGAGGAATGTCCAATGGTGGTCCTCGGATTGTGTCATTCAAGAGGATGGCGAGGCTGATTCGTCATGATCAAGTTGAGTGGGCTGCAGAGTGTATGATTCTTCCTGCTAGTCCGGTTGAAACAAAGGGAGACTACCCTCCTGATATTCAGTCTTTACTCAAAAAGAAGAGCAAGGTGTTTGCTGATTTACCTCCTGGACCACCTCCGGATCGAGGTTCGGAGCATGTCATAGAGCTCAAGGAAGGAGCTAAACCAGTTATTACAACTCCTTATCGGTATCCTAAGAAGCAAAAGGACGAGATTGAGAAAAACATTCGGGAACTCTTGGAGATGGGCTTCATTCGTCCAAGCAAGAGCCCCTTTGCTTCGGTAGTTGTCCTGGTGAAGAAGAAGGATGGTACCATCCGCATGTGTGTGGATTATCGTGCTTTGAATCAAAGCACCATCAAAAATCGATATCCTATCCCGAGGATAGATGAGCTCATTGATGAGCTACATGGAGCCAAGTTCTTTTCAAAGATCGATTTGAGATCGGGTTATTACCAGATTCGGATGAGAGGATCCGATGTTGAGAAGACAGCATTTAGATGTCACTATGGCCACTTCGAGTTTCTAGTCATGCCATTTGGGTTGACTAATGCTCCTGCTACCTTCCAGTCATGTATGAACAAAATCTTTCAGAAGCAGTTGAGGAAGTTTGTATTGATATTTTTTGATGACATCCTGATCTACAGCAAGACATGGGAAGAACATCTCAAGCACTTGGAGGAAGTGCTTAGCATCCTGGAATCAGAGAGTTTGTTTGCCAAAGAATCCAAATGTGAATTTGGAATGAAGGAGTTACTTTACCTTGGCCATATAATCAATGCTGAAGGAGTGAAGGTTGATCCTGAAAAGATCAAGGCAATTGTTGATTGGCCACCTCCTGAGAATTTGACTCATCTGAAAGGATTTTTGGGTCTTTGTGGATTTTATAGAAGATTTGTGAAGGGCTACTCTCAGAATGCTGCTCCTCTTACTGACCTCACAAAAAAGGGTGCCTTTTGTTGGTCAGAAAAGGCTCAAACTACTTTTGATAAATTTAAGGGGATCATGAGCTCTTGTCCGGTTTTAGCTATCCCAGACTTCTCCAAGCCATTCGAGCTACAGTGTGATGCATCTGGTGAAGGAGTTGGGGCTGTTTTGATGCAAGACAAACATCCCATTGTGTTTGAAAGCAGAAAATTAAGAGGTGTTGAAAGGACCTACTCCATCTACGACAAGGAGATGCTTGCCATTATGCATGCATTAGCTAAGTTCAGACAGTACTTGGTGGGGAGCAAGTTTGTGGTCAAGACTGATCACAATAGCCTCAAGCACTTCATGCATCAAAAAGATTTGAACGAGAGGCAACAAAAGTGGGTGAGTAAGCTTCAAGCTTATGATTTTGACATCGAATATGTCAAAGGAAAAAACAATATTGTGGCTGATGCTCTATCTAGGAGACCTCATTTGAGCTCATTGTGTGAGCTTACAGCTGATTGGAGGGACATGTTGCTTGTTGATTATGCCAAAAATCAGTTTGCAACCAGCATCATTGAAGGTACTTTTCTTGACGAAAGGTACAAAGTGGTCGAAGGGCTGATACACTACAAGGGTAGAATCTTTGTGGTGGCTGATTCTAAGCTCAAAAAGAAGATTTTGTTGACCTTTCATGACATTCCACTTGCTGGTCATCAAGGGTTCTTCAAGACATATAGGCAGATCAGGGAAAGATTTTCTTGGAAAGGGCTGAAAGGGGAGGTTCAACGTTACATTCAACAGTGTCCCACTTGTCAGATGAACAAAAATGAGCATACTTTACCAGCTGGTCTTCTGCAACCTCTTCCCATTCCCAATCAAAAATGGGAAAGCATATCAATGGACTTCATCACAGGGTTGCCCAAGGTTCAAGGTAAAGACTGTATCTATGTTGTAGTGGACAGATTAACAAAATTTGCTCACTTCTTCGCCATTGCCAGCTCTTTTTCAGCAGCCCAAGTTGCAGATTTGTTTTTTCATGAGGTGTTTAGATTACATGGGTTGCCAAAAAATATTGTGAGTGATAGGGACAGCAAGTTCCTAAGCACTTTTTGGCAAGAGGTTTTCAGAATGAGTGGTACAGTGCTTACTCCAAGCACTAGTTATCACCCTCAAACCGATGGACAGACAGAGATAGTGAACAAGTGGTTGGAAGGTTACCTGAGAAACTATGTTTCAGAGCAGCAAAGAGCTTGGGTGAAGTGGCTTCACATGGGCGAGTATTGTTATAATTCTACTTTTCACATGTCAATAAGGATGTCACCTTTCATGGCTCTTTACGGTTATGAGGCTCCTAGCTTTGCTGATTTGGTGTTTGGTGATAGCAACGCCCCTCAGGCCAAAGATTTGTTGCAACAGAGTCAAGATATCTTGAACTCATTGAAGAACAATCTTCAGATTGCACAGAATCAGCAGAAGATGTATGCTGATCAGCGGCGTGTTGAGCGCTCTTTTGAAGTTGGAGATATGGTTTATCTTCGACTACAACCTTATAGACAGTCCACTCTCAAGAAAAATGGAGCTGAGAAGCTCAAACCACGTTTTTATGGGCCGTTCAAGGTCACTAGGAAGGTGGGGGCAGTAGCTTATGAGTTGGAGCTACCTTCGGATAGCAGAGTGCACAATGTATTCCACGTGTCTCGCCTCAAGAAGGCACTTGGACACAATGTTGTTGCTTCATCACAGATGCCACCCTTGGATGAAGAAGGACAGTTTTGATTCCAGAAGAGATTCTTGATTCCAGGGAGCGTTCCTTGAGGAAAAGAACTATCAGAGAGTATTTGGTGAAGTGGAAGAACTTGCCTATGGAGGATGCTACTTGGGAGAATGATGAGATTCTGCAGCATCCAGCCTTACAATTGCTTGAGGACAAGCAATCTTGGGAAGGGCGGACTGTAATGTCCCGTTTTCTAGCTTGATCTTTTACAGTTGACCGTTGGCCTATTCCGGAGACCCGTAGGCTACTCGGAGGTTGAAATTGGGGTTTCATGTTTTGGTGGTTGCTTTTGTTCGTGGTTTGTGGTTGGGTTGGCGGTTTCTTTCTGGGGTTGTTCTCCTTAGTCCCTGTTGGTTACGGCTATTTTTAGTAAGTTCAGGATTGGCACCAGAATGGGATTTTGAGAGTGGGGTTGGATTCGTCTTGTCAAGACCTTTCCAACGAGCTATAGATCATTGATTTCCGACATCATCTTGGCCTCCGTTTTAAAGTCCGTAAATTAAACATTATTATTTAATATTAATGTTGTTTTAAAAGAGGGGACTTTAAGGGTGAGGTTGAAAAAGAATTGAAGAGGATTATATTATTTTCCCTCTCATGTTTTATCCCATATGCAAGAGGATTTTAGAGACTCCCAGTTGGAAAAGTATAAAAGGAGGAAGAGTGCTCTCATTTGGGGATCCGAAATCTTGATAATGTTATGCTGCCATAATGGTTTTGGGACTGCTTCGAGGAATGAATGCCTCCTAGCCTGGGCTCACTTCGTGCTTGAGAGATAGCACCTAGGGAGAGGTTTGCTGATAGTAGTGATTTTGTAGTGAGGTTTGCATTGTAGCTTGAGTTCTGTTGTAGTTCAGTTATTTGCATTTTATGTCATTTTTTGGAGTTGCTGATAGCAGGGCTGAATCTGTAGTTTCATTCATAAATCTAAAAATAAAAAGGCATTTGTTCTGGGTATTTCATATTTCCTTTTGTCTATGTTGGGCGCCCCATTGTGCCAATTTGTAGAATTTATTATGAAGAATCTGATTTTCTAGAAGGAAATTGCCCTTCTTGCCAGGCTACCCTCTTTGAAGTGCATTAGAAAGCGTGCTAAATAAATACTTGGCTTTAAGAGTGGTCTCTAGTGTGTAGCTTGGTCACCATTGTCATAGGAGTGCATTGCATCAGATTTGAGTTCATTTGGTTGAGAAATGAGTGAGGTGTGAGCATTTTTGTAGGGTTTATGTTGTTGGTTTGGTTTTTCCAAAGTTGCTGATCCGTCATTTCAGTTTGCTAACTTCTATCATTTGAGTTGGGTTGGAAGTCTCTAATTATTGTAAGCTGAACAGTAGTACTGTTAGCACTTCATACTTCTTCTCATATTTGCTTTATAATACTTTGCATCTCCGTCATATGGTAGCTCCAATTCCACTTCGGGTTGGAAAGCACATTCTTGACGTCGAGTTATTTCAGCATAATAGTTGGTAGGGATCCTTTGACCACATGCTCGTCGACATTCGACGCATTCTTGGTTAGAGTTCTTTATATCAGCATTGCATCAAGACCCTCTGACCATATGCTCGTCATCATCAAGCGCATTCTTGGTTAGAGTTCTTTATATCAGCATTGCATCAAGACCCTTTGACCATATGCTCGTCATCATCAGGCGCATTCTTGGTTAGAGTTCCCTTATCAGCATTGCATAGAGATCCTCTGACCATATGATCACGCCATCCTGGTGTACATTCTTGGTTAGAGTTGAATTCCGCATCCTTTGGTTTAATTGCTAACTTCAACAATTGTGTATTGCTCTGCTTGTTGTAATTGGAAAAGTGAAAAATTGGCTTGGTATATTTCATCGAAGTATTGAATCTAATAGAATATTTTTGTCTTTTACTTCATTTTTCTGAAACACATGTAACACCCCATTGCTTCTTAATTTTGTGCTGGGATAAAAAACCCAAGGACTTTCTGAATTTTAAGACTGAATATCTGGAACTAGGTTAAAATTGTCTTGTGGACTGATAAACTATAGTTGATTTTAATATTTAAATATATGCCCTTTTACCCTAATGTCTCATTATACGCCTCTTTATGAAAATAATGTATTTATATTTCATATGCATTGAATTAAATCATTGTTCTAGGGATTATGGTCTCAATTTTAAATTTGTCCTTTATCAGACCCAAGTGACACGTTTTTACTAATATTCAGACATGCTGAGCAGGTTAAAATTTTTATGATTTGACATTATGGACAATGGTTCTCAGGCCAAAGGTTTCAGATTTAATATTCTGAGACTAACATTTCATTTACTTAGTTTTTCAGACTCTGGAACTATCTTGTATAATACGCGTTCAACATAATGTCTTGACATAGTCTATCTGAGTGTACAGGTAGCCAATGGCAAGCACCAGATGAACCAAATAGAGGGGGGATAGACTGCTCCACAGGATTTTGGATTGGTGATGGGTGACAGTGCATGAGCAACCCGGCAACAGAAAAACCAAGCAGCCAAGTGTCAGCCATGAGGCCAGGTGTCATGAGTTAAAGACAGCAAAAATGATCTGATTGCAGGAGATAACAGCAAGATAAGGACTGAGGGTGCTGCACTCGGAATAAATAAGCCTAGAACTCAGAAGATTTACATAAGTCTAGAAAAGGGTATTGTTGTGTGCCTTCCAAGGCTAACCTATAAGCTAGATGACACAATCTCTTGATAGCAGACTATGGTGAGCTCCTAATCCTCAATAGTAGTAAGCTCCGGATCAAGCGCTTAAGATCTATATCCTTGGCCAAACCATGGAGGATGTTGCAAGATTTGTAGACGGCTCCCAGGCCAAGGATTGTTACGTGTCGGTCCGTCGAATTATTGTTGCTCAGGGAAAGGGCCACCAAATTTCTTGGCCATTGATGCCAAGCTGACTCAATTTTTCTCCAGACCAATGGCACAATTGCCCACTGTCACCCTTAGAAATGTCTCCTATTAGAAGAGGACCTTGGATAGTAAAAAACAAAACCAGCACACAAGTTGAGCAACAAACATTGATTGAATACAATTTTGGTTGATTCGTAGTAGCGCTTGGTGCATCTAAAGGAGCGTACTAAGCATTTGAAAGAACCCACTATTGATTTGGATCAGCCCACTATCGATTTGAAGCAAGTTCAAAAAGGTAATTTTGCATTTTGAATTTTTTTACTTTTTTTAATTTCATTCGTCTTCTACACTTGTTTTGTTTTGCTTTTTAATTTTAGGTTCATGGAACAAAAAACAAACCCTAGCTATCTTTAATCGTTTTTTGTGAACAAACCCTAGCTTTTTTTGTAATTTTTTTATTTTATAGTTGCAAACCCTAACAATTTTGACTTTTTTATGATTTTTTATCTTAATTTAACTAGAAACCATAAATGTTAATTTATTTTCCATTTATTCCTTATTGCAGCGTGCTTTACATTTATAAATTGTTACAATGTAAGCCCCAATTAGAAAGGACCCTTGTTGGAAACATGTCATCCCTAGGTCAAAGAAAAGGAAGATAACGTGTTTCCATTGCAAGACAAAAATACTAGGAGGCATTAACCAATTGAAATATCACCTTGCACAAATACTATGTCGAGATGCTAAAGTGCGTCCAAAAGTGCCTCCTAAAGTTGTATGTGAGGTACAAAGTCAATTAGAGACCTTTGAGCAATAGAAGGAACTAAAAAAGAGGCAAATAGAAGAGATAGCAGCCATTGGTGGACACTCTTCTTCTTCGATTCCTCCATTTCCTAGATCTTTCAGTAGTGGCAGTGGCAATCGTAGTGTTAGTGTTGGGCCTAAAGTTTGTGGATCTAACTTAGAATCATATATTGTACCACGCACTACACCAGGTTCCTAACAATCATTTGAGAGCATGGGTCGGAACAAGGATAAGCATGATGTAGCAAGAAGTGCAATCAGAGACTTTTGGTTCTATTGTACCATTTCATTTCACGTAGCCAAGTAATTTTATTTTAAATATGTAGTTTGATGGTTGTCTCTTGAATTATTGAATTTATTGGTATGTAGAATTTAAAATTTAACTCTCAATTTTAGAATACTTATTTTGTTTATTTTCTTTGTTTTAGATCTCCTTATTGGCAAAATATGGTAGATGTCATTACTATTTGTGGGGCAGAGTTCAAAGCCCCTGGTGATGAGGAGATAAAGGGTTCCATTTTGACTCAAAAGATGATCACTGTGAAGGCCACAATTGATGAGGAGCATGAGATATGGAGGAAGAAGGGTTGCACCATCCTCATCATGACCGATGGTTAGACAGATAGGAGGAATAAAACATTGATGAATTTCTTCATTTCTTCCTCCAGTGATTGTATTTCTTGAAATCCATTGATTTAGTGCCTGAGATTTCTAATTTCTACTTTAATGATTTTCGTTTCTTTCTTAGGTGACACAATTTTCTTGAAATCCATTGATGCTTCAAGAGACACAAAAAATGTGGAATTCCTTTGTGAGGTTTTGGAAGACGCACAAAAAATGCAGAATTCCTTTGTGAGGTTTTGGAGGGAGTCTTGGCCGAGGTGGGTTAGGAGAATGTTGTGCAAATGGTTACAAATAATGCAGCAAATTTTGTTCCGACAGGTGTAATATGCACACCTATTCTGCCTTGATTGTTTTTGGTTTTGTTTGTTTGAAATGTTAAATAGAAGAAAACAAAAATGCAGAAGGTGTTTTGTTGTTTGCAATAGATAGCAGAAACAAAATAACTTGCAGTCATTAATTAATCCAAAGATATGACAATATTCAAAAATAAATGTAGCTGAAAATTCTAGATTTAATTTGTGATTTGAAAATACAATTTTCCTCAAATGTAAGAGCAACCCAATTCATTAAATAGCATTACATATCTAAATCAACATACCCAGAAAATTTAATTGACTTTGATAATTTTTTGCACTTGCAACTAACTCCTGCAAACTCCTTGAAATTGAGTGCCACACCTCCCGAACTGAATAGAAATGCTCACAAATGATAGAATAATATCCTCCAACTCTAGGCGCCCTCAACACAGTAAAATACTACCCAAAACCCTACACATCCAGCTTCCCAAATCCACACACCCTTGCCAAGTTAGTATGGCCAGCTATGGAGACGTACGGCCAGCCTTTTAAGTCAAAAATCACAGTAATTTTTTGCTATTTCTCATTCAATCTTGTCACAATAAAAATTAGATATGCAATCCTCCTCCAAACTGAAATAAAAACTCCACAAATATGCCTGGCTGTGATCTCCGTAGTGAAACCACCAAGAAATCCTCCAGATTGTGTCTTTCAACAATGTAGAGAATGTTGCCTGTAAGGGATTTCGTCCTCACAGATATGAGAAGAACAAGCTCCTTCAAAAGCACGACAATATCAAATATCCAAAATAACATAAGAGAGGAAAATGAACTTCAAAACTTCCTTTTATCTCCCCTCAAGTTCCCATGCCCAAGCTAGGTTTATAACAAGAAATTTTAATATATAAAACATAACCCTTATATCTCCCACATGAGGCGTCCAACTTAGGGAATACTTTATTAAATTTAAATGACTTCTTATGTCTCCCAAAAGTACCCCTACATAAAGTCATTTTACGATATTAAATAACGATAAAGTTAAATATTTAATTTAACTTTATAAAGTATCGTTATTTAAATTAAAATACTTGGACTATATGAAATATTTGGATATCCACATTAAATGCCTCCACCGACATAGCTAAAAATAGAAATGTATACAACTGACCCTAGCGGTGCTCAAAACTGACTTACTAAAAATAATAAGTATAGGAGTAATCATCCAAAACCACCCCAGAAAGTGGTTTGCTGCTCATCGTAACCTCTAGAGCTCAAATAATCACCTGCTACTGCCACCCCGCTAGATCCAACTAACTCCAAGGATTCCCTAACCCTAACTCATTAGCCTACAGGACCCACCATATAGGCTAACTGTCCACCAAACTGAACTGATTAGGAAGGGGACAGTACAGTCAGCCCTTCCCAAAATTGTTTGTCCTCAAGCAATCTCAACTCTGGTTGCTGCAAAATCTGCTCATTTCCCCACGTTGCATCCTCTACTGGCAAGTTCTTCCATTTGACCAAAAATTCCTTAATGACCCTCTTCCGAAGAGTCCGCTCTCAGTAGTCAATAATGGCCTCTGGAATCAGTATCAAATTCCCCTCCTCATCTAATGGTGGCAACTCTGATGAGGGAACTACATTGTGTTCGAGTGCCTTCTTGAGCCTGGATACATGAAAGACATTATGCACTCTACTACTAGCTGGTAATTCAAGCTCATAGGCAACCTCTCCAACCCTACTGGACACTCTAAATGGACCATAGAACTTGCGCTTAAGTTTCTCTTCTCCACTCTTCTTGAGAGTAGACTATTTGTATGGCTGTAACCTCAAATAAACCATGTCCTCAACCTCAAAACTGTGTTCTACCTGATGTGATTAGCATACAACTTCTGTTGATTCTGTGCTTGTTGAAAATTTTCCTTCAGTGACTTCATGACGTCCTGACTCTCCTGAATTAAATCCTTTGCCTTAGGCACTCTGCTATCCCCAAACAATAAATCCATGAAGTTGGGTACCTCATATCCATACAAAGCCATAAATGGCGACATCCTGGTGGACATGTGATAGGTAGTATTATAAGAATACTCCCCAAGGTGCAACCATTTGATCCAAGCTCTCTGTTGTCCAGAAACATAGTTCCTGAGATACCCTTCCACCCATTTGTTTATCATCTCCGTCTGTCCATCCGTCTGTGCATGGTAGCTCGTACTAGGAGTAAGCTCAATCCCACTCAATCTAAACAACTCCTACCAGAAGATACTTAGGAACTTGTTGTCCCTATCACTCACAATATTCTTGGGCATCCCATGCAAATTGAATCTCCCTGAAGAACAAATCAGCTACCTGTGCTGCAGTATGTGTCACTGAAATAGCAAAGAAATGTGCAAATTTGGTCAATCTGTCAACCACAACATATATACAGTCCTTGCCCTGTACCTTAGGTAGCCCAGTGATGAAGTCCATGGAGATACGTTACCATTTCTGATTAGGAATGGGTAAACGCTGAAGCAAATCAGCTAGATAAGTGTGCTCATTTTTATTCTATTGGCAAGTGGGGCACTCTCTGACATACTTAAGGACTTCATTCTTAAGTCCTTTCCAAGTAAATCACTCCCTAATCTACTTGTAAGTCTTGAAGAAACCTAGGTGACCAGCCATAGGTGCATCATAAAAGGTCCTCAATATCTTACCCTTAAGCTGTTAAGTAGGCACCAAATAAATCCTTTCCTTATAGATGATTAAATCAGTAACCACTAAGTACCTGTCATCATGAACTATGCCCTCTATAATTCCTTCTGCCCAAGAATCCTTGGCATATTATGCTGAAATCAACTCCCTCCAATCAGCAGTAATCTCTACAAACGAACATAAGTGGGGCCTCCTGGAAAGTGCGTCAACAACTACGTTCTTCTTTCCCTTGACATATACAATGTCAAAATCGTATCCCTGTAGCCTACTCACCCACTGTTGTTGTTTGTCATTAAAGTCCTTTTGGTTCATGAAGTATTTAATGCTATTGTGGTCCATTTTGATAATGAACTTACCCCCAACCAGGTATGGCCTGAATTTGGCCAAGGCATGCATAATGGCCAACATTTCCCTATCATAAACTGAGTAGCTCCTCTCCACACCTCTTAGTTTTCTGCTCTCAAATGCTATGGGGTGTTTCTCCTGCACCGGCATGGCTCCAATCCCCTCTCCTGAGGCATCACACTCCAACTCAAAAGGTTTGGAGATGTCCGGAATCACCAACACATGACATGTAGACATCAACTGTTTGAAGTGCTCAAAACACTTCTGAGCTAAATTGGGCCACACGAAAGCCCCCTTCTTCGTCAAATCTGTAAGTGAGGCTATAGTCTGTAAAAATCCCTTAACAAACCTCCTGTAAAAACCACACAGACCAAAGAATCCCTTAGGCTGAGAGAGATTCATAGGTGTAGGCCATTCAATAATAGCCCTGATCTTCTCAGGATCAACTCTCACTCCCTCTGCACTGATAATGTGACCAAGATAGAGAAGCTCTGTCATGCCAAAGTCACACTTGGACTCCTTGACGTACAAGGACTCACTCTCCAATATGCTCAAAACCTCCTTGAGATGCCTCATATGCTCTTCCCAAGTTCTAAAAATCAGGATATCATCGAAAAATATTAACACAAATTTCCTTAACTGCTTCTTGAAAATCTGATTCATGCAACTCTGGAAAGTGGCTGGTGCATTAGTTAATCTGAAAGGCATCACCAAGAACTCAAAGTGACCAAAGTGGCATCTGAAAGCTATCTTATCTATGTCCTCCCTCATCATGATCTGATGGTAGCCTAACCTCAAGTCAATCTTCGAGAAATAACAAGCTCCATGCAGCTCATCTATCAACTCGTCAATCCTAGGAATGGGATCCCTGTTTTTTATTGTCTTTTTATTCAAAGCTCAATAATCAATACACATTTGTATTGTCCCATCCTTCTTCACCAACACAACTGCTGAAGCAAAAGGGCTCTTGTTGGGTCTAATGTGCCCCATCTCCAGTAACTCCTTAATAGTCTTTTCTATCTCATCCTTAAGCCTCTTAGGATGTCTATATGGTGTAGTGATTACTGGTTTGGCACCCTCCTCCAGCTCTGTCACATGCTCTATCCCTCTATCAGGTGGTACTCTAGGTGGAATACTCCCAAACACCTTGCTATGCATTCACAAATACATCTACCCAATGATCTTGTAACAATCCTATGACATTGTCTTGTCATCAGGGAGACCCCTCTATGAATCATTCTCCTATCCTTTTGATAAGAGGTCTTTTAAGTGTTGCATATCCATGAGTAAGATCAGCAAGAATCATATTCCCTGCAACCACAACTGGACAGAAACATATTAGATTTTCACATACAGATTGAAACCCTAGCCTCTAATCAAAAAGGATACCAAACTAAGTCTGATCTTAAAAATGATTCACCATTCCTTGCGTATAAATGCCCAAATGCAGCGTTGTAGTGGGATTTGAATCTTAAACAATCAAACATAACAGGCAACCCTAGGAGCAAAAATCTTCGATCATCTCAAATTAAAATTGCTTGAGGACAAGCAATCCTGGATAGGGTGGACTGTGATGTCCCCTTTTAAAATAAAACCACCATAGCAATAACTTAGATGATTTATTAAATCAGTTCACCAAACTTATTTAATATTGAATATCAAATCATTGTCAAGTAGACTGCAAGACCAATTGAAGGTGCCAAATGAGATTTACTAAGTAATTACAAATTACAAACAGTGCTTACAACCTTCCAAAGGCTGCGGTGGAAAGATATGAGGTGAATAACACAACCTAGCCTTGCAAACTCCCACGGTGGTCCCCACTAAATATTAACAATACTCCAAGCTTATCTAACACCAATATTGGTTGGTGGCAGGTAGCATAAACCAATTCAGACTTTCCAAAGTATTAAGCAATCCTTGGCCATGTATAAAATAATAATTTGGATGTTGCAATTTATAAAATTAAGTTAAGCAGCTGCTTTAAAAGAAATACCCAACAGAAAAGTCTAAGCTACGATCCTTTTCCAAGACCGTGACTGGAACTTCAGCGCGAATCTCACATAAATTGATGGTGATGATTCTTTAAGGGAAAGTGGCGCTAGTTTATTACTAGCAATTGGGAATAAACATTAGTTAAACTTACATTATAATTATTCAAGGGGCAGCAGTTGTATGTGAATAGGTATGACCCATTCAAAGAGGCAAGAGGTGCATATGAAGAAGTGTGACTCCTTCAACCAAGAGGAATATAAAAGGCAGAGATAAATCTGCAAGGGAACAAAAATTATCATTGGACTATAAAAGCAGAAATAAAGTAAACAATATATCTATAAGGCAGAAAGGAACATAGCAGCAGTGATCTATTTATTTATGTAATATTTATAACAGCAGATTGGAATCCATCAAGAGGTACATATATCAATCATACCAATTCCCAAGCAATACAGTTGAAATAAGGTGATGTTAGTAAGTAGGAAATGATGGCCCTTTTGGGGTTCACGAGATGGTGAAGTACCAATAGGCCCGTTCATCAAGTACGCCACCCCGAGTTAGTTGCTCGTGGGTCGGGAAGCGTATGAATGCTCCCGGGCTTGTTGAATAGCGGCATTCATGCATCTTATCAAACACACCACCCCAAGATGAGACACTCGTGGGCTGGGAGGCGACTAAGTGCTCCTGGGCTTGATCAAGGAAAATGACAAGCCTCCAAGGTAGACTGGGCAATGTTAAGTAGACTGACTCCTTTCATGCTCTCAACAATATTGTTACTTACACTCCTGAAAGATTCAATATGTGATTTGGCTTCAAGAATTGTGTTATGATGGATGGAACTAAATATTAATTATGCTATGATGATTTGATATCATTATTTATGTTATGAAGTATTGATCTCATTCTTAATTATGCTATGATAGATGAATTTAATATGAATGATGCTATGAACTGAATATTATCTTAATTTATTGACCTATAATATTTCTAATGTCCTTTTCTACTGATTATTATTGTATGCAAGTAAAGAAATCAAGAGTATCCTAAAGGGGACATTACAGCCAACCACATAGAAATCATCTTTCAGCTCATATTCACCCAACCGTATACTTCGGCCAATAATTTTTCGAGTGTATGTGAGTTTGAAGCTATTTGCAACCATTACCTTAAATCCCTCAAACTCTTTTGTTTTGAGTCCCCTCTTCGCTACAAGCCCCTCATCAATAAAATTGTGGGTGGCACCTATATCAATGAGTTACTAGTCGATGTCCACAAAGTACTCCTCTAACCCTAAATGATCCAATTTTCTGAAAACTAGAGAGTTGAGCCATCACTCCCTCACTATCATTTTCCTCATTTGACAAATTTTCTTCACTACCCTCAAAATCGGAATGCTGATCTGATTTTTTTGAATTTGTCTCATCAGCTGAAAAGTACTCTATTTGTTTGGCCTTTGCTTTGTTGTTGCATTTATGAGATGGATCCCATGGCTCTCTACAATGGAAGAACAATTTCTTCCTTCTAAGCTCATTGAGCTGATCACTACTCAATTGGTTTGTCTCCTTCTTGAGCTGATTGGAATCTCGCTGAAAATGTTTTTTGTCTTTATCTTTCTTATGCAAGAATCCCTTGGTTTGAAATTTGTTTCTTGAAGTGGAAGATTCCATATCTCTCACCTTCTGCAAGGCATCCTGTAAGGATGGTGGATTAAGGGCCTTAATCCAACCTCTCAATGGATCTGAAAGACCATCAATAAAGACAACAGTCAACCTCCTCTCAGAAATGTAAGTTACCATCACTGATAGCTTCTGGAATTCAGAAATGTAGTTGTCCACTGAACCCCACTATTTCAACTAAGCCAACTCCTTAAACTGCAACTCAGGATCCTTCTTGTCAAACCTATCCATCAACCTCTCAGTAAACTCCGCGTAAGAAGTAATCCGATCATGGCCCAAAGTGACCATACCATGGTACCACCACTCATGGGCACTACCATCTAGATGAAGAGCAGCACAAGTAATAGCCTCATCCTCCGACATAGGACTGAGCTAAAGGAAGCTATCTAATCTCTGTACCCACGCCTTAGTTGTAGTCTTCCCCGAACCATCAAAGTAAGGAATGGATAATTTACTCACTTTCTTCTACAATTCCTGGTTATGATATCTGCCACCCCCACCTCTATGGGGTCTATGCCTCGATCTAAGATCCATGTATTCTCGAAAAGACATTTCAGCCTGGAATTCTGCTCCTGAATCCCTCCAATCCCTCATAATCTGATCTTGTAACTCATGTTGTGTGGGTTCATTAACCACTGGAGGGTTATCCCGTGGGGGAAAAATAGTCATATGAGGTCTAGTGTTCGCTGTTCCAACCATTGAACGCTGATTTTCTGCCCCGTTATTGACTGAACCATCCCCTTTATTGCCATTCTTTCTATCGCCATTACCATCTCCATGTCCCCCATTGCCATTTCCATTGACATTATTATTATTGTTATTCTACCTAGCCAAACAACCACAAATCCGATTCATGTTCTTCTAAAGTTCTCGCTGTCCCTTAGCAAGATCATTTAAAATCTCTCTAGTGCTTGGTTCACCCTGCTCTCTATCACCCATGTCTACCTCAATCTCGTCAACACTTGCAAAGGGATCTATATGTGGTGGAACTTCAAGGTTTGGGTTTGACATGTTTCTCCTCAAGTATTACTAATGTGTGTTGGCATGCATCACTCAATGAAATCACTGCATGGTTCACTGTCAAAACCGCACAGGATGGCAAGAAGAGCTAAGCTATGATACCACTGTAATATGGACCCTTGTTTTGCCTTGATTTTTTTAGGTTTTGTTTGTTTGATGTGTTTAATAGAAGAAGACAAAAATGCAGAAGGTGTTTCTTTGTTTGCAATAGATAGCAGAAATAAAGTAACTTGCAGCCATTAATTAATCCAGAAATATGACAATATTCAGAAATACATGTAGCTGAAAATTCCAGATTTAATTTCTGATTTGAAAATACAAATTTCCTCAAATGTAAGAGCAACCCAATTCATTAAATAGCATTACATATCTAAATCAAACATACCCAAAAAATTTAATTGACTTTGATAATTTTCTACACTTGCAACCAGCTCCTGCAAACTCCTTGAAATTGAGTGCCACACCTCCCAGACTGAATAGAAATGCTCACAAATGATAGAATAATATCCTCCAACCCTAGGCGCCCTCAACACAGTAAAATACTGCCCAAAACCCTAGGCGTCCAACTTCCCAAATCCACACGCCCTTGCCAAGTTGGTATGGCCAATTATGGAGAGGTATGGCCAGCTTTTGAAGTCAAAAATCACAATAATTTTCTGTTATTTCTCATTCAATTTGTCACAATAAAAATCAGATATGCAATCCTCCTCCAATCTCCGTAGTGAAACCACCAAGAAATCATCCAGATCATGTCTTTCAACAACGTAGAGAATGTTGCCTGTAAGGGATTTCCTCCTCACAAATCTAAGAAGAACAAGCTCCTCCAAAAGCACGACAATATCAGATATCCAAAATAACATAAGAGAGGAAAATGAACTTCAAAACTTCCTTTTATCTACCCTCAAGTTCCCACGCCCAAGTTAGGGTTATAACAATAAATTTTAATAAATAAAACATAACTCTTATACCTCCCACATGAGGCGTCCAACTTAGGGATACTTTATCAAATTTAAATGACTTCTTATGTCTCCCAAAAGTACCCCTACATAAAGTCACTTTACGATATTAAATAATGATAAAGTTAAATATTTAATTTAATTTTATAAAGTATTGTTATTTAAATTAAAATACTTGGACTATATGAAATATTTGGATATCGACATTAAATGCCTTCACCAACATTGCTAAAAATAGAAATGCTGACAATTGACCCTGCCGGTGACTGAAACTAAGTTACTAAAAATAGTAAGTATAGGAGTAATCATCCAAAACCACCCCAGAAAGTGGTGTGCCACTCATCGTAACCTCCAAAGCTCAAATAATCACCTGATAGTATGATACTGCCACACCGTTGGATCCAACTGACTCCAAGGATTCCCTAACCCTAACTCATTAGCCTACGGGAACCCACCATATAGGCTAACTGTCCACCAAACTGAACTGATTAGGAAGGGGACATTATGTCATGTCCCTATATTGGTAATTTCTAATTGAATCCAATATGTATTATTCATTCAAATTAAAGATATGAATAATATTATAAATGGAATATATTTTAATAATATTTTATTTAAAACAATTAACAAGATATATTATTATTATATTTATAAATAACACATAAATAATATAATATAAATGATATATCACTTATTATGATATAAATGATATAATATAAATAATATATCATTTATTATAATGATATAATATAAATACAAATAATATAAATAAACATCTTTTAACCTATCCTCTTATGATAAGGGAGTTACGTATGGTTAGAACTAGTTTTACCACAAAAGGGAATTAATATAAAGTAATAAAAATTATAAGAGGGTAAGTATGTCTTTTACCACCAAGCATAATAAGAGACGTGCTTCTTCGAACATATCCCTTGAAAGGGAAATAAATAAAGGTTGTGGGATAGAAGGAAAACATCATGGGAAGAAAATATAAAAGGAAAGACAACATAAATTAATATATAGAGATATGTACATCAGCAGCAAATGGGAGGAATGATTCCAGTAAAAATAAATAAATAAATTCAATATTATTAAAAATTATATTCATGATAAAACTATAATAATAATGATACCATAACAACAATAATAAATAATATTATAATAATATATATATATTTATAATAGTAATATTATAATGATAATGAATAAGTAATATATTATATAGTTATATTAATAATAAAATAACAATAGAATTCAAGTGCTGGCAAGAAATCAAATATATATATATATATATATATATATATAATACTCTTAATAACATATGTAATAATATAATATAGAGATATTATTAATATTATAACAAATACCATAATATATAAATATTAAAGAATAGGCATGAGGCCGACTCAAGAAGAGTCACAACAGACAAAAAGAGACATTATAATAATAAAGGCAAATTGTATGTTTTGGAAATGTGTGTGGAAACTGCATGTATTGCATTTTATGAATTCAACCAGGAGAGGGAATGCATAGACCTTAGTAGATTGCCTATAAACCCCATCTAGGTTCCGTCCCCATAGGCCCGAGATCAGGAATGGTCGTTATGCCCCGTAGGCCTGAGTCAAGGGTTTGGATCATGGAGGGATGGGGGTCCCACATTGGATTATGCCCCATAGGCCCGAGACGAGGGAATGGGCAAATATGATATGCCCCGTAGGCCTGAGTCAAGGGATTGGGCAATAGGATTGTGGTAGGCCTTAGGCTACTAAGCGCTTATGTGTTTACCTCCCCCGGCATAATGAATATTTTTCTTTTACCTATGTGTTTCAAATTGCAAGTGTGTTTATGTTGGACTGATGAATACTAGATGTTAAAACTAACATGTAGCAATATGGACTTGAATATACATGATGCCGCAGTACTAATTCAAAAGAACGTGTGATCTATTCAACCCAAGGTTACCCCATTAAAAGAGAAGAAACCCTAAACCTAATTCACAAGCAAATTCTAGGGCAAGTCGGGTAAGGGACATTACACATAACGACAGGTAAACCTCTCGTGGATAGATGCCCATCCTTATTCTGGACTCCTTGTGCTACTCATGGCCTTGACCTCATATTAGAGGATCTTGGAAAAATTCCATAGATCAAAGCATGTGTGGAGCATACTAAAAACATTTGCAAATACATATACAACCATGCTTGGGTCCTCAACCTAATGACGAAATTCACAGACAAAAAGGAGTTGACTCATCCCAAAATAACCCGCTTTGCAATAAATTTTATCACATTGCAATCTTTGCTTTAATCAAAGGCTAGTTTCAGGCAAATGTTTATTAGTGAGGAGTGGTCTACATCATAATATGCTAAGACCAATGCAGGGGTTGATGTGGATGATTGAGTTTTCGATGAGCACAACTTCTGGCTTCCAATGAAGGAGATCATAGAGGTAAATTTCCATTATATTTTTGTTCATTTTTCTTCGTATTTCCATTCTATTTGTTTATTTTCGTTCCACTTATTTATGTTAATGTTTAATAATAATTGCAATTCACATAGCCCTTAGTTCTAAGTCAAGTTGTTGATGGGGACAAGCTCGCAATGGGCTATATATATGAGGGCATGGATAGGGCCAAAGAGGCCATTAGATCCATTTATGCTAGAGCTGAGGATAAATATAGTCCCATATGGGACATCATTGATCGACAATGGCACCTTCAACTTCACAAGCCCTTAAATGCAACTGCCTATTCTAATCCACCAAGATTTCAATGCCAATGAGGACGATCTAAGTGGATTCTACACAATCATAAAACAAGTGGCACCTAATCCTCAGCATGGAGCACGGATAATCTTTGAGATTGAGATCTACGCACTTGCACAAGGAGACCTCTTTGCATGAGAGATATGCAAGGCAACTCAGACATCATTGCAGCCAAGTAAAAATATCTTAAGGGCCGAATTTAAGTTTAAAAATTAAAACTTTTCCCTTTTTTATATTAATAATTAAACTCAAAGTTGAACAATGAGATTGAGTTTTTCTTCATCTCATTTCAGATACATAGTGGGAAAGGTTTGGTGCTAAGGTGCCAAAACTTTAGAGGATTACAATTCATGTCTTAAGCCAACCATGCAGTGTTTCAAGATGCAAGTGCAATTGGAGTATGTTTGAGCACATATTGGAGTATGTTTGAGCACATACACTCCAAGAAACGCAATAGGTTGTCCGTGCAAAGGTTGAATGATCTCGTTTATATTCATTACAATCTTCGCCTTTGTCACAAACAAATCTTAGGCACTAACATATCTCCCATCACTTTAGAGGAGGTTGATCCACAATCAAATTGGTTCATTGAGGTTGAGGATCCCATCTTCAGCGATGAGGACTTTGCATGGGTTGATCAGGTGGATCTAGAGGCAAAAGTAGTAGCCATGGCAGAGGAGGATAGAGCACAAGTAGACCCCTTGGATGTTGGTGTCACTAATACATAGGTAGATATCATGGCTCCATCATCATCAAGGACCCATTTTAGACGCCCACGCAGTACTTGCCGTGATGTTGGGACAAGTGATCAGGCTCATCTATGCCATAGACTTATACTTTTAGTTTTCATATTTGTTTTGATGCCAAGAATTCATAATCCATGAGTTTGTATATATTTGACAATATTTATATATCTAAAAATGTTGTTTCCTTCAGCTAAAATCCACTTTTATACTCGTGTGATCGAGTATACTTGTGTATGTGATCAAAGTAGCTTCTATTTGATTAGTTTATTGTCTCTTTAAAAATTATTTACTAAAGGGTGCATGCTAAAAGTTTTAAATCCTTAAAAATCTATATATTTCATAGTTTTTTCAATTTGCCAAGTCTTGGCCGAATTTGAGCGCCGAGTCCGGGTCAAGTAACACTGATTCAAAATTTTCTGAGGGTAGGGATCCCCACATATAGCAACAAGTTTTTAAAATAGAAGTGAATGCCCCACAGTAGGCAAGTCTACACCCTCAACAACGGACCTCACACAAATCAAAATCTAACAAGCAAAAGGACAAAACAACCTGCACACACACAGAAAATCAAAACAAACCCCAAAATTGAGAGCAAGATAGAGGGTAAACCCGGATGCTCCTACATCAAAGTGCCTTTTACAACTTGGATTAGAAATCCACATACATAGTTAAGAATCATGAATAGAGTCGTCAAAACTTTGTCGTTGAAGGTAATGACATCAACAATTGAAAAGGTGTTAAAAATGCTTCTTTCGATCTTGGAGATCAATATGCTCAGCCATTTGCAAAAGTTGACAAATTGGTTGAGTGTCAATAACTCCACATTTGGGATCACTTTGACATAAATGGATTATCTAATACTAATTCCTTGAACTAATTTATTAGCATTAAAATCCTTTACAAGAATGGAAGTTTGTTTATCATCATATTGGTTTTCCTCCTACAATATATTTTTCCTTCTTTCAAACTCAACTTTGGTAAGAAGAGTTTGATTATGGTTACGAAGGAGCAAAATCTCTTGATCTTTGCCAAATATAAATTTCAAAAGGTGCTTATATTGCACATTTAGTTTGAAATTCTCATTATCTTGGTCTTTTAATTTACATTTTAGTATTATAATTTCATGTTTAACTTACCCTTCCTTTGACCATCATTCTAAAAAGATTTTCTCAAGTTGATTCCATTTTATTTTAGTTTCAATTTTAAAATCGATGCTATAGCACCATTCTTGGGCCTAATCCTTTATATAAAAAAATCTGTGAGTTGGAAAAGTTAGTATTTGTTTAAATAATCTCTAATCTCCACCAAGCTTTGTCATCTTCATTCCCCATAAAAACAAGTGGGGTAAATAATATTTGAGAAGATAATTTCAATAATTCAATTCCTTACAAAGAAAGTTGACGAGATTTATTAAAGACAATTAAAGGCCTTATTTCAATCTCATTGTTGTTTTTATCTTTTAAGTTTTTTACCACTAATTATTTAAAAAATAATGTTTAATTAAACCCTTTTTATTTATATTTAATTTTTTTAAGTTTTCTATTTTTTTCTATATGTAATTAATTAAAATAATTAATGTGTTAGTTAAGAAGAGTTACCTTCTTAAAAAGGGTTTATATCTCTTGACTTAAACACCTTTATTACATTGAGAAGCGTAACCTACAATGGCAGCAAGGTGTGGAGTGTAATGGCGTGACGGTGTTCACAAAAACTATTTGGACCCAACATTTGTTTTTTAAATATAAAGACATCAGAATTTTAAAATATATATTAATGTCTACAAATGAAACTATTAAAAGGTTATATATAAGTATATAATATTTACTACACTTTTCAAAGTAAAAACAAAACTGAAGAATTAGCGCAATAATGAACAATGGCTTTTCCAAAAATAGAATCAAAAGTTACATCTAAATATAAAATATATATCATCCTTTTCAAAACAAAAGCAAAACAAATATATCACCAAAAAAATAGCTCTTCAAGTAAAAAAAAAGTAAATAATGTAGATAAGATAAAATAATTCTTAAATAAAAGTTAAAATTTATTTGTCAGTGTGTGTATGCAATAACTTAAATAGTTCTGAAGTAAAATAAAATAACTCTTAAGTAAATAAAATAGCTCTGTATTATCTATTCATGTGTCCATGTGTGTGTCTGTAGTAGTTTAAATAGATATTAAAATTTAATATTCATATAGAAAAATAAAATAACTCTTCAAGTAAAAGTTAGAGTAATAATTTATTTTCATTAAACTATAAATCACTTATTTGTATTCTTGTCATTTTGGTTCCCTTTTCTGAGATGTATTCTTTGTAATCTTTGTAGATGTTATTAATAAATCTCTTATTTAAAAAAATAGCTATGTACTTAAGAAATTAACATATAAAGTACATAATTTGTTTTGTTTTCATTTAGCTTTTTAAAATGTAATGGCCCCTGCCTGAGAATAAATAATAAAGACAGAATTTCCTGTTGATCTTCCAGGCAAGAGCAGAAACAAATCATAAATTAATTCCAAACTAAGACATAAGGAGATTATTTTATGAAGACATATAAGACAAACCACATCAGCAATAATAAGGACAAAAAAGGGAACAGCTGTCTCAAATCCTAACCACTAGAAGACAAAGGTAAAAAGGCAGCCACTAGAAGACAAAACAGATACCAAATGAAAAGAAGCGCTTAAGGAAATTAGCATTTCCACAATTGGGAATAAAGGGTAGTTAAATTAAAATTATAATTATAGAGGCAGCTATTGAGATGAATAGTTGTGTCTCTTCCAAAAGGGCAGCAACCATGAAATGTTGACTCCCTCAAACATAAGATATAAAGGGGAGATCATTTCTTGGGTAAGAGATAATCATCCAGCAAGGAATAAATGCAGAAATATAATCGTCCAGCAAGGAATTCAGAAATATAAGAATCATCCAGCAGTAGAAATAAATATATAAACTTAAAGACATACAAAAGATCTACAACAGATAACAACAAACATATACAGTAGAAAATCATTTATTGCAGCCATTAAAGAATAATCTTGTCCATCCATCAAGAGGTACTCAATCAGCAATCATCTAGCAAATTCCCTAAGCAATCAATTCTAAATTTACGGAGCAATCTTGCAAATAGGAAGGATGGCCCCCCTTCCGGTTCACGAGAGATGAGAGGATGGCCCCCCTCTCTGCTCTTATCAAGTTATGGACCAGAATTTGAAGGACGGCCAACCTTTCATGCTGCAGGTCTGACAAGAGTTGAAAGGACAGCCAGCCTTTCATGCTCCAGGTCTGACAAGAGTTGGAAAGACGGCCAGCCTTCTATGCTCTTGGGCTTGATCAAGGAGGACGGCCAGCCTCCAAGGTGGATTGAGAGTGGGAAGGATGTCCCACCTTCCCTGCTCTCAAAAAGTCAAGGACGACCAACCTTGATATTGCCATTTGCAAGTAATTCCAAGAAATTCACAATGTGATTGGCTGTGAGGGTTGCTCTATGATCTGCTGATCTGACTATTAATGATCCTATGATGTATTGATCTGGATCTAAATGATGCTATGATGTATTGATCTGAATACTAATGATGCTATGATCAAAATATTATCATAATTTCTTGATCTTTAACATTTCTGATATCATTTCTAGCGATTATTATTGTTTGCAGGCCAAGAAATCAGGTATATCCGAAAAAGGGACATTACATAAAAACTGTAGAAAAAATTAGCTCAAGTAAAAATAAAGTAATCAAAAAAGCTATATATTTTAGTAAATAAAATATCATATAAAACTATTAAAATAATTTGTTTTTATAAAAGTTTGGCACTATTTAAAAGTTCCTAAAAGTTTTGATCACAGGTTGTTTCCAGAAACTATTTTGTATCAACTATGGACTGTGAAAGCCTTAACCCTCTTAGAAATGCGTGTGTTGCCTACGAGATTGTAGAAAACATTACTCGTTGTCTTAATTGTAGTTTTTAACAGAGATGTTGCTGCCAAACTTGAAGGAATGAACTAATCAATGGTGAAACAAGTACCTGCAAAGATTCTGATGGAGCCTGTCTTGAAGATCAATAAAGCTGTTATACCTAGCTTCATCAAATGTGATATTCCTCAATACAGCACAAACAATAAATGGTCTTATCAACAATGTCTGCCACCAAAAGCGCACTATGAGAAATCAAGAATTCCCACACTCCTGAATTTGCAGACTGAGCTCCAACCTCTTACCTCTGGCTTGACATGCATTTTCAGCATAGAATTGACTGATATATCCATCACTTTATAGTTAGGAACTTTTTCTTTGCCAATAAATATGCGTAGTGCTTGTGCAAGACCTTCAAGGCATAGTAGATCATAGCTGTAAGAATAGAAGAAAATATCCTTGGTTAACATTTTCTTTAAATTATGGCTCCAGGCCTATCAATTACAAACAGAAAACAATCCATGGTTATCAACAACAAGTTTATGAAAAGTTTTATTTAACATTGCAGAGTTCATGAAGGATCCACTATGATGCATAGTTCTAATTTCTAGTTTAAGATATTGTCAAAAAAACAACCTAAACAAGACAATGGTTCAATGACGGCTCTTAAATGAGCAAAAAAAATCCATTATGAACATGAAATTAAGAGGCATGGCTCTTAAATGAGTAAAAGAAATCCATTATGAACAAGATATAAAGAGGCACTGGCAAGCTTTGTCAATAACTCTATGGAGACCAAAACACTTAAAGTCCAAGTACTTCATTGCATGTATTGGAAGTTGAGCTCCAAGTCATTTTTGCATAATATTTAACAGGGAACATAATCACAAAGTACTTCATTTCGAGGTTTTATAAGCACAGCAGAAAATATTAATAAAGAATGCAATAATCTGAATGCTTTAAGGTAATCCAATTTGAGTGTTGAGTTACAGCTTCTTCACTTAAACAACAGGAGACGGCACAGACATAAAATCACATTGTCAAACTCATAGCCAATAGTGTATTCAAAAGTATAGCTGTAGTCAAAGCTAACAGTATGACTCTATTGTAATCTGTGAGGTGTGTGGCACCACCAAATCTAATTATTTTTGCATGCATTGAGAACCTCTTGCAATTGCTATGGAATTGGAAAATTGGCACACCTTCTCATTCCCATTCTATTGGTGGATCAAATGTAGATATTTTGGTCCTGTTGTAGACTAACTGTCTAACTCTATCATCAGCAGCAACTAGAAATATCTACTATGGTTGTACACCCTAAAAGCACAAATTTTATAACCTACTTTTACTCAGCATTTCTTTAAGGTTCTGGGACTGGAGGGTGGGGGGACATGAGGACTGGGTTTCAGGGACAGCAAAAATTTTCCTAGAATTTGGGGACAGCTAATAAAATATATAAAAAATAAAAATATTATTATAGCTTAAAGTAAGTGAAAAGAAGCGATCCAATAATCCATTTGATAATTATAATGACATAAATAATAATTTGATTTTTTTTAATTTTATTTATATCAATGAAAGTTAAAAAATTTAGAAGTACAAATAAGCTGAGAATCACAACTACAGTCTACAGGCTTTTTACAAATCTTCTTTGTGCAATGCATCATTCTGGGATAGCTCTTGGACAGGATGTTGTAATCCCAATAATAGAATCGGTGACCCCAAGGCTGCTCTAGCATTATACTGACTACTTGATATAGCAACTGTGAGCACGGAAAAGGGGAATCGGTGTTAATTGCATGACAAAATGTAGACAGAATGCAGGTATATCTGGTTATAGCACACATTTCGAGCTGTAAGGAGATACAAAGGAATTTTCGTATGCAAATTTCTCTATAACAATGACCATTGGTGGGCTTATTGAGGAAAAAGTAAACTGCTTTATTCATCTGATAATACGCAGATACAAACAATGTATATAAGCTCGGGGGAAGTTGATAGTTAGGGACTTGACAAGTATACCGACTTGATAGTTATACCGAACTAAATGGTTGATGAAACTGAACCAACCGAAACAATGTAATAAACGATGTATTACGCTAACATTCCCCCCCTTATTACATTGTTCCTGCAATAGTACCAAGGGACCCCCCTGAATGCTAAAATACTCAACAAAGCTGATTACATAATATGAATACATATTTTGTAGAAGATCTCCCAAAGAACAAATCCTGAACTAAGCTGGGCTCCATCATGCTATCTCGTCTACCCTCGGAAAGGCGTAGCTTCGAGCTGTGTTCTTGAGCTCTTTAGTCCCAAGCTCTCAAATCACAGAGTCGAGAATTATTCAACAATGAACCCTAAGAGATATGACAGACCTCTGCCATTGTCTAGTGACCGCGGAAGGGTATAATTCTCGATCATATACTCTTTGAAGCTCGCTGGACAACAATCCATATTGAGCTCAACACCAAATCCCAAACCTGTCTCAAAAACAAAATCTTCACAAAACATACATTCTTCAAATCTGTCAGCTCCGTCAGCATCAACAAAGAAAAAACAAAACAACCAAAACCAAAAACGCTTCTCATGCAAAGCATCATCTCAAAGTGAGAAGCTAACTTGAGATGATGGAAAATCCTCCATCCTCTGATGCCGCCTGCCTCCAATATGACCCTGCTTAAAGGGCATATCCACAGAAATTAATAGTACCATCTGGTGGATCCTCCTCAATATCTGGTGGATCCTTATCATCTTCAATGCAAACAAGGTTTCCTTCATTTTTGACCTTTTCTTTAAGAACATCACTAGCTCGAGTTCTACAATCCCAAACTGTATGACCATTTTTCTTACAATAAAAACATTTGATTTTCTCTAATCTCTTGTAATTGCTTCTTGAGAATAATGCTTTCTCCTAAGGATCATCTTCTGAATCTTCTATTGTTCTCTTCTCTTCTGCTAGAAGAGCAGAAATCATACCTTCTAGAGTTTGTGAAGGTATTTGACTGCGTGTAAAAACAACATTGTTGTATTTTGAAGGCAAGCTATTTAATAGGATGGCCCTAGCAGCATCATCATCTACTGTAACCTTAACCTCTGCCAGCTGTCTAATGAGAGACTGCAAGTTACTTATATGATTTGACATTGTTATTCCATCTTCCATCTTAAATCTAAATAATTGAAGTTTTAGAGAAAACTTTGCATTAACGGCTTTTGCTCCAAACAATTTATTCAGATTATCCCAAATTTCGGCTAATGATTTATCCAAATCAATGTGGTGCAATTCAGTGTCAGACAGAGCAAGACCAATTATAGCCTTGGCTTTATCATCTCTACTACTCCAATCTAATAACTTATTTGCATCTGTAGGTGCTTTTTCCTTTCCACTTACTATTCCCCATAAATTTTTATTCATTAGTTGCATTTGAATTTTCATTCTCCGAGTATGAAAATTAAATCCAGAGTATTTGTCTAATGGAATCTCCATCTCAAAAATATTCGGAAAAGAAATAATGTGACCAAAAAAAAAACTGACCTACAAATTTCAATTCACAGGGATATGCAAAATCATTCAAACGTCTTTTATTATCCACAATACCTTGTCCACGTCTCCAAGGATGTCTTCTAGCACATTTTTGGGCCTGAGATAGATCAGTCTCTAAATTTCCACCCAAAAAAATATCTTCAGACTTTTTTCTATCTTCTGCCTTTCGTTTAAAAAACAGTCTAAGATCTCGACAGCATCTTCAAGTCTATATGGCGCGGACGGAGAATGAGTTCAATCTGCCATGAAACGACTGCAAATTCACCAATTCATGAAACGAACCTCTTTGCTGACAGGCCCTGCAAACAGAACACGTCTGGCCTGCAAATTAGGCACTTCCTCTTTGTGATTTGACTTCAAAAACTGCTGCTTCTATATGCTACAATCCATGGTCTTCTATACGCTGCCATCTATGAGAAGTTGCCTCTCATCCTCAGGCACCAAAATGCGGTGTGCTCTGATACCATCTGAGGAAAAAGTAAACTGCTTTATTCATCTGATAATATGCAGATACAAAACAATGTATATAAGCTCAGAGGAAGTTGATAGTTAGGGACTTGACAAGTATACCGACTTGACAGTTATACCGAACTAAATGGTTGATGAAACTGAACCAACTGAAACAATGTAATAAACAATGTATTACACTAACACTTTTAGTTTTAACAATAAAAGTATTGAACATGCATCCAAAAGTAAGTACAAGTGGCTATGACATGTATTATGGTCAGAGGGGGCAAAACAACCTTGCAATGTGAGAGATGAAATTTTGATTTTAGTTACACAGTTTGACATAGGAAGGTCACTATCAGCTGTCGGAGAACCCTTAGATGCCAACAATCAACCATTGCAGACAACTTCCAGAAGCTCCCATGGTTAGAGAGGTGCAAAATGAGATAAGATATAAGAACATGCTCTCATCTCTCTCAAATGAACTTAATGTTTGCCTTCATTATTCTTTCATACAGAGAAGCTATGTGGACCCTTGACTTTGGAAACACAAAACCACCATTTCCCATCCTTTTTGGACTGGTTGGGGCTTTCTTAAACCAGTTTACCTAGCTTCTGCCTCTGAAGGAAATCTGAGGAGTAAAGTTGATTCACTTCCTAAAAGATAGATGCAAACTTTAGGTCCAAAGGAAATATTTTAGGTACTCTGTTGGGTATATTGCCATATCTACTCAATACGCTTTTAACACTTCTCTTTATTTTGGGCAATTGATTGATTTGTATTTTCATTTATTGCCTTTCATTTTTTCATCCACTACATCTAATCTTGTCCAATGGAAATATTTATTGTTGCAGGCCTGAATTTCTAAACACGCAACTAGAACTGGTTTGGACATGCTTCCTACCCATTTTAATAAGGCAGGCAGTGTGAAAAAAAAATTCTTTGTTCCAGAAACTGACCTGGATATTATTCCTTACAATAAGTTCATGCATTATCTAGGGGAGAAGCAACGTACTGCTGTTACAAAACTGGGGAAAGGGGCTACATTGTTCTTTGGTTCCACCATCTCATGTTTTGTTTTAAGCCTTTTTTTGTGCTTCAAAAATTATGACTGGTGAGGAATGTCCCGATGTCTCTGGGATGTCAGAGGGACGTCAGGAATAGCAGGCCATTCTCACTTAACAGACTGAACGAGGGACATCCCAGGAAACATCCCCCAAATTGGGTAGATGTCCCGGGGTTAGTGGCAGCAATGAAATAACTCACATTTTTACATAAACTGGTATCCATCCTTGATTTGAGATGATAAGAAAACTGTTGTATTGCTTAAATAAGTGGCTTTACTGCTTGTTGCTAGAATTGACAAAGATATCTTACAGCAGACCCTGAGGTAGGTGTATTTTTATTTCATTGACTTCTTGCCATTTTAACCATGTCCACATGCTCCCTTCTATCTTACCCTTAAACTCAAGTATGAATGAAGGGGATTAGTTGTTTTACAATCTTAGAGAATGGATGAGGACTGATCCTGTCAATCTTGCCCTAAATAAAAATTCTAATCTAAGTTGCCGGTTTTGGTTCGGATCTTGGCTCGGGTTTGTGGATTCGGCCAAAATTTTTTGGGGGGTTGGTTTCGTTTAATATATATGTGTGCAGCCTAAAAGCATGAATTAAGTGTAGAAAAGCAGGAATTAAGTGTAGAACACCACATAGCATCATATAATCAACAAAACCACCATAAACTTGAATATCATAAAACATAAAAATTTAAATATTCATTGCTCGAATTTCAAATTCAATATCTCTAAGCAACTGTGGGTTTTTAGAAAGGTTTTTAATTGATAATTTGATTCTCTTCTAGGGTAGTTTAGAAACTATTGGTATATTTTCACAACTACTGTGGTGATTTTAAAATCATCAGTTTGCTGAAATGAGTGGTTTCATCTTGATGATAGAAGTGGAATTCAAAGCAAACCAAATGACTTGTTCTCTTCCAATTACTAGCAAGGAGACCTTTTAGCGAATGGTTTGGATCTCCTACTATTCTTTGTACTTGTTTGTTTAGAATCTAAGATTTGGCAGATGGAACAATTGTTATTACCAATTGGGTTTTCTCCATCCCAAGATTGTTTAGGATAGAAATCTGCTACATTCTAGTGTTGAATCTCTTCTGTTTTCTAGTTTTTATTTTTATTTACACAACATTATATCCCCTTGATTGTCATTTGAATTAATTTGAGAAACACGGTAATTAATTGTGGTGACTTGATAATTTCTACAAATTAATTAGTTAATTTACGAATAAAAATAAACAAAATGGAAAAATCATTAAAAGAAAAGGAATCTTTAGTGCAAAAAACAAGTGTTGAACTCAGGCCATAAACTTTACCTTGAATAATTATAGGGGAAAAAATAATTTTAGCCTAATTTTTTTAAGAGCCCAACCTTGTTCCATAGACCTTGTCACATTGATTTTAAACTCATTCATTAATTTATTTTTAATTGATTTTAAATATAAAAATTTAAATAGTCAATGCTCGAACTTCAAGTTCAATATCTCTTAAAAAAAGAAAAAATTTAAAACCCGTTTTTTGGGCAGATCAACGGATTTGGCGCGGGTTCGAGGTTTTGGCCCCGGGTTCGCTTTGGGTTCGCCCGAGACGAATCCGGCCTGTTTTGGGCGGACCCTATTCGAACCCACAAGCAAACCGGACCGGATCACAAACCCCATTCGAACCAGACCCGGATCCAGCCGGTTCCCAGGCGAATCCGGCTACTTAGATTCTAATGGTTCTTATCGGCTAACAAGGAACAACCTACTTGTCACATGAACGATTTTAAGATAGGAGGGTTTCTAAACTCAAAGATGACTGTAGGTTGTGAAATTGGTCCATCCTAGTTGTTCGACAAGGTATCTGTGTGTTGTTTATTGTTGCATGCTACATTGGTTTATGTATGGATTGTCTTGCAATATAATTGATTGGCATGACTTCCATTATTCTAAAGAACAGAAATGTTACTTGTGCTAACTAGGACTGTTAGAAGTTGAAAACCATGCTAAATTGATTAAAATTGAACAACTCATACCCTATAACTGACCTCGAGACATATGGTAGTGAATAAATGTCTAAGCCACTACTTCACTAGATTTGACAATAAAAGATAGTAAACATAAGAGGATAGTTTGACTGACCTTACATCTGCAGTTAATGATGAGATTCAATGAAGATTGTGAATTGCAATAATAACATGAGACCTAAACAGTAGAGCTCTACGTGGTCAAAGCTATAATTGCTATTTCAATGGTTTAAAATTTAAGTTATAAAGTCTGTCAGTGTACACAATGGCTTAAGCCCATTGCCATCTTATCTGAGCACTACAGGGGCAAATTTTAAGCTGTAAGAGATGATAGTCGGTAAGATGACTTCACTTCTGATTGACACACGTATAGGACCTTAGCTAAGACTGTTTGCATCTTCTTCTAATATGCAACATAACTTGTTGGTGCTCACTGTCCACACAATGACTGAGGGTTTACAATTGGTAATAAATGTATATGACCATGGATATATGCTAGAACAGGGGACTAAATTGGCTGTTCTTAGGTTAAAACCACAACAACCCAAACTTGACAGCTATATGCATGACTGTAACAGATAATCCCACACTAGTAACTACTGTCATAACTGTATAAGCTGAGTGCAAGAGTTAACTTGACTGCTTATTTGTGGGCTTCATTCAGAGGTCCAATTTGTGCACATTGGTGAAGATATTTGCAAGTATTTTCAAGAGTTTCAAAGTATAATTAATGCCGATCAGAATTTGATGTAAGGATGCTACAGTGGCGTGAACAGTGCCACGCTACAGTAAACGCTACAGTATTACAGCATATTAGAGGAATTTGTCACAAATATTTACAAGGGTTTTGACTTCTCTTTTAATGTTATTTGAGGCGTCAAATAGGGCAGGCTGAGTGGCTATGAGATGGGAGCCTGTATCAGCACTTAGAAGGTTGTTTTGAGCATGAAACTTGACTGTCATTAGCTGCTACAGTCCTTCATCAGCACCTGTAACAACCCAGTCCAGCGATCAACACTTCTTTCTATACTTTCATGATGTCTACAGCAGTACATATTGGCATGATAGCAGCATAGGGTCTTAATGGGTCATCATTATTTAATATAATAGCACAGCTGTTGTAATTCTGAGTGGTAACAGCAATCATAACAATGAAATATCAATATACAATGCTGGAGCTTGAGGTTAGAATTCTTATTATTGGATATTTCTTATACATGCAAAGTGTTTGTTAAATTGTTCATGATAAATATATGCATGGTGGGGTTTCTGTTTGAATCAATATTGTTTCAAATTGCATTTTAAATAATCCCATACCTAAATACATCCAAAGCACATTGAAAACCATTACTATGCAAGTGTTTGACGGAATGCCTGCATGATTATATATGTGGAGTTTGACAAAACTGGTTCGAAGATAGGTGTGGCATGACAGTTCAATGGGATTTCGATTTGTTGCTTCACCATTCTCGGCATGGTGAAGATCTTATCAAAGTTGTGCAAGGGAAGTCAGCGAGTAATGTGTATGGCAGACTTCCATTCTGGCTATGGGATCCAGGGATTGATTTGGATGGTGGATTGCTTCTTTCTTTTGTCGGAGTTGACCTAGTTACAGGATACAGTGGTATCAGAGCGGTTTCCTGCCATCCTGTTGGGAAATCAGAAATTTGAACAATTGCATGTCAGTATTTGTAGTTGCATGTTAGTACCCAGTACTTGCATGTCTGTTTGGAGAACACCCATATGCTTGCATGTCAAGTTTTGAGGTTGCATGTTAGTGATCAGCACTTGCATGTCAGTCTTAATGGTTTCATGTTTGTGGGTTAAAACAAATATTCAGTGAATTAACATCTAGCATCATTTGAGTGACCAGCACTCATCAGTTCAGTTATGGGTTACTACAGTATTGTAGGGAAATCTAGAGAAGAAATTGAACAAGACGACATTAAGTTCAGGGAAAGTTATGAACGGGAAGCCCCTCGACTCTTTGACGACTATCAGAGTATGCGAGATGATTTTAAAGCACGGTACTCTTTTAATGATTTTCTGAACTTTGTTGTCACCTTGAGTCCTAAAAAGATTGGATTGGTTAAGTCTATTAGGAGGGTGTATAAGGAGGAAATTTCATCTAAAGGGGCAAAATTCAGTAATGGTCACAATGTGAGCAGGTATGATGGCACCTTCAATTCATATAATAATAATGGTTCTACATTTAAACTCAATGAACAGGTTATAGGACCTCCTAATATGAGCAGGAACCAAATGAGAAGACAAAATCTATGCTTCTCATGCAAAGGATTTTGGAAGCCTAACCACCAATACACAGATAATAAGGTAAAGAAGCTTGAGGAAGACCTCGTTGTGACACATAGATGCATTGAAGAAGAAGCCACGAAGAAGGCAGATTTGGAGATGCACATGTTGCATGAGGATGTTGGTGTTCATGAGTCACATCATTTGGAAGGACCAAGAGGATCCCATAATGAAGCCATTGAGATTAAGGAGACTTATACACATGCAGATTTACTTTGCAACCATGGGGTAGAAATTATGGCACATGATACACTCAATTTTCCTATGAAGACACCCGTTGAACCAGCACTTGGCAATGGACAGTTAGCAGAGGATGAAGTTTTGGTTGAGTCTCTTGAGGACACTACAGATAGGTATGATGTAGCTCCTGGTTTTCTGATTTATGACAGCAATCATAATGTCGAGCTTACTCATGATATAGCAGTCATTTCTCGTGAAGATGATGGATGTGTGGAGTCCCCTAACATTGACACTCGAGATTTGGGTGTTAAAAATGAATTATGTGATGAGGATTCAAGCCACAATAAGTCTGATTTTGCAAATCAGACCTTGGAAAATGAATCAGAAAATTCACTTAATGGCGATGAGTCCCTGGATCACTCTACGGATGGATATGCGGATGCTTTGGAAGAAGAAGTGTGTGAAAATATTGTCAAATCAGCAGCTTCTACCATGCCATTAGAGCCATCCTATGAGGTACATAACATCGGTACCTTAGTTGATGATGTGTGCAAAGTTGAAGGCACACATATTGATGGTTACCAAATAGTAAGTGATGATGATTCAACCTCTTATCATAGTGCTGATTATAAATCAGAAAATTTGTGTGGAGGTGATGTGTCACAGGGGTATTATCATTTGGCAGGGCAATTGAAGGTTAATGACAGTATGGTTGCTACAGCGTTAGAACATTTTGATGTTGCTCGGCAGATGTTGGCAACTTATGGTTGGAGTACTCCCGTGACAGGTGAGCACTGTGATAGTGGATTTGCTCTTGCAGAGTTTCATGCACTTCGAGAAGCCTTTGGAATAATGAAACACAATTATCTACAGTTATTAGCTGACAGAGATTATCTTCTCGAGAGGGATGGGGTTTGTTACGATGCTCTTAAAGGCAAGGAGGAGGAGGTTGATGAGCTCACATATGAGCTAGAAGTCACCATGGACTTTTTGAAGAGTGCTCAGACAGCCCTTCAAGAGTCAAAGTTGCGGATAGATGAGCTTACCGTGGCACTGAGACTGGCACAGTCTTCACCACCTACATATACAGTCCAGGTTTCTATGGCAGCAGTTGGTGAGGAGCATATACCCACGAATAGTGGTGAGGGGCACATTGAGGATGTGGCTACATCCATTACTCTTACTGGTGCAGGTGATATAGATGGGTTTAGTGCATTGGGTGAGAGTAGCAGAGAACCATATGTTACTTCAGGTGTTACTGAGGATAGTTCCCTTACAGATGATGCAGAGCAGGTTATTGATAGCTCATGTGATGAGGTGGTTGGTTTTGCTGAGAGGGTTGCCAGAGTGCCTACCCAATTAGTCATTCAGGATCAGGGACATGAGCCATCTTCTGATTCTAGTGTCGTGAGTGATGAGACTGACGAGGAGGGTGTTCCCCACGACTATGATGGTCAGCTATTGACAGAGGTGGGAGCATTTTATCTTGGCTGCATGATGAGGAGTGCTCATCACTTCTCCTTTAGTCCACACATGGAGGATTTGTTGATGCATCGGTGTGGATTGGCTCAGGGTTTGTACCATCCATTGAGGGATGGAGAGTTGCCATCTTCAGAAGGTGGGACTAGTGGCGGCAAGTACCCGACTCAGTTGTTTGCGGGAGATTACTTGCGCGATCAGAGGTTGGATTACCATCATGCGGATGAGTTCCTTACAGAGTTTGCTACTTCTGGGTTTCAGGGAGATTATGGTGTCAGTGGGCATGATGGCTTCGTTAGTTATCACATTCATGGGAGTTTCGCAGAGGTTGTAGAGAGATATTGTGTTGCGGAGGCTTCCGGATATTTTTGTCTTTTCATGGCGGATGGATGTGAGGTTCAGTTGCATTGGGATCCAGGTGGTGACGGAGTTGGCACTGCAGTTTGGATGGGTCTCGATGGTTTGCTTCACCTTCTTCAGCATGGTGAGGTTGGGATCAGATTAGAACAGTGGAAGTCAGAGGTTGATTCGTATAGCGGACTTCCAATCTGGTTGTGGGATCTAGGAATTCTTTTGTTTAGTAGATTGCTCTACGTGGTGTTAGTTGTTCACCGCAGTACTGAGCATGGTACAGTCTTAATCCAGTGGGTGCAGTGGACACATAGTTGGGCATTCTGCAGAGTGATTTGGGATCCCGGTATTCAGCTGAGTAGAGACCGCAGAGTTTGGGATCCTTCGTGTGTATCAGGGTTCCAGCCGAAGTTCATTGGTTAGTATTGCACTACGTACATGGTGTGGATTGTTTGCAGTTTCACCTTGGGTTCTCATGTACATCAGTTGAGTGATGCACAGTTGCAGTGCACATGGTTTGGACAGTTGGTCTGTTATCTATATTTGCACGGTTGAGTTTATGTTGGTGCTGCAGCAGTTGTGTTTCCATGAGGGACATTTCACAGCTTTCTTTTGGACCTCCGGTGGAATGGTGTTTCTTAGCAGTAGAGATTGCTTGGGGACAAGCAATTTCAGGGAGGGTGGACTGTAATGTCCCCTTTTTAGCATGATCCTGTTTTTATGATGGTTTAGCCTATCACTGGCCCTCGTAGGCTAACTCAGATGGTTAGAGGGTTCCTTTTGGTAGAGTTTAGTGTGTTTTCTCCATCAGAGCTTGGTATGGGTTCAGGTTTGGCCTTCGTTGGACTTAGTTCTACACACTTACTATTTATAATAAGTCATCTTTCCAGAGTTTCTATTTATAGCAGGGTATCTGGTCATGTGGTGGTTTCAGTGTTGTTCCCCAGTTTCAGCTAGTGATAAGGTTGTTTAGAGGTCTCTCGTCCTGAGTTGGAGGCTCTTGCTATTTTTAGCCGACAGAGGTTGATAGAGATGGACCCCTGCTAGTTTTGGTAAGTTGGTTGGATGCACAGAGGGTGTCATGGTGAACCCCCGAGTTCAGATGAAATTGGAAAATGATGTCTAATTATGGAGATAAGTGATTTTTAATTATTATTAAAGGTAATCTTTAATAATAATTAATTATTATTATAAGGGGGGTCATATAATGATATTAAAGACAAATAATAAAGTCATGGATTAAAGTGCTCAAGTGAAATTATATTATAAAGTTTTTGAAGTCACTTTATTCTCAATGGGGCCATGACCCATCATTAAAATCACTTAAAGTACATTTAATATTTCATGGATTGGAGCACCCATTTATGAGACTTATATAAAGTTTTTATTAAAACCCTAAAAGTGGATTTGAAAAAGGATTTAAATGTTATTAAGGAGTTTGAAGATATAAAAGGTTTCAAAAAGCAAATCAAACTCATTATTATGGAATGATCATTTGAATTTGCTTGTGGTTTTCTGGAGAAGACAAGGGTTTCTCTATATCAGCCATTGAAGAATGTTCACTCTTCAATGTTTTGCAATCTTGAGGCTGTGAAAGATCAGCTGAATCATTGCCATAGTGTGGGCTTCATTCAGGAGTCCATTTAGAGCTTACAGGTGAAAGATATCATCAAGGGTTTGAAGATTAATGAAGAATAATTAATTGCAGACCTGTAGCTTCATTCTTGGCAGCCATTTATATCAGATTTCAAGCTTTTATCGCTGCTGTTGCATTCATATCAGGCTGTACTTTTCATAACAGCAAACTGAGTATGTAAAAAATCTTCATATTTTGCCAATACGATTTTCTGGGTATTCATGATTTAAATATTAGAGTATATTTTCTCAACTGGGTCTTTGTTATTTTATCAAAACATTGAATATTTTAGAAGATATTAAAATCTGGAAATTTCAGCAGTTTATGCATATTTTCTATTTTCTATTATTGGCAAAATATATCCATGCATATGTGCTAGTAAATGCAAAAACATAAAGCTCAGAAAAAGCAATCAAAAAAAGTAGAACAAATATAAGGCAGAAATTTTGTTTGGGTATATTCCATCTGGGTGGGATATTACAGTGGTATCAGAGCATTCAAAATTTTAGCCAATATCCGTCAAGGATATTACACTGTAACAAATAATCCCACACTAGTAACTACTGTCATAACTGTATAAGCTGAGTGCAAGAGTTAACTTGACTGCTTTTTGAAAATGTGAAATCCACCTTGCTCTAATTCAAGAAGATTGTTTAACTGGTGAAGATAGATTCAAGATTGCAGTATAAAATCTTAAGAGTGCCTTGCCTTATGGTTGTCTAAGTGAAATAGTGACTCTAAATTTACCTTACTTTTAGAGGTGTAGACTGACTACTGTTCTCCTGGACACTCACCTTGAGTAAGTACCATATGACTATGCTTTGCACAACGTCCTTCATGGTACCCAAATAATCATGGCGTTCCAAGGTGGAGCTTGCAAGCTTTCACGGCAAAGTGCAATGTTGGACTCATTATTGACCCCCAAAATAGAAGGAATTACACCCTTTATTGTCTTGCACATTTTTAGGGACAAGAACCTTGCATGAGCACTGGAATTCAATCGGCCCTTTGCATGTTTTCACACTGTTCCCCGTGGACACAGCCCCCACGATTTTTAGTCATTTCCTCAAAAGCCCCCATGTGTATTGATATTTTTAGAATGTAATTAATCAATATGAAAAGAATGTTGTCTTTTAATTGGAAGAATAGAGTCTCACTCAATGTACATTGTAAATTACAATTTTTTTAGCATGTAAATTATTTTTGTTAAGGTTGTAAAATTTCTATTAATTTAATATAAATCATTCTAGGTTAAATTGTATAGGTATAATAGATTAAGTAATGCATTTAATGGGTTGGAATCACAAATGAACTTTGGTGATTGCAAGCTCCAATATCTAGCACATAAGATTTTAAATATATATATATATATAGCCATACCCCCGCCATCGCCAAAAACCCGTCCCCGTGTCTCCCCACCCCAGAAACTCAAAGAAACATTGTGTTTGCATGCAAATGGGGCACATGGATTAGTGTGGGTAGTTTTTACCTATGGTTTTGTGCTCATGATTTTATACTACCACTTGGTTGTTTTGTGCAAGCATTTTGCTTATACATACAAGTACTTGGGTATTGAATTGTATTATGTATATGAAACAGGTTGACAGAGAGTGCATGCTAATAAGTAAGTGTTGTTTCTGTTGGATTTTTTTCCAAAAGGGTTTCCCAAGGTAAATAATCATGTTATTTTGTGAGTGTGTCAATGTTTAATTTATGTTGCATAACTCCTCTCATAAAGTTTATCAGAAATTCTATTATTTCCTTTCAAGATTTTAATAGTTCATAGGAATTCATTACTGATGGTTGAGTGACTAAGTTGTTGTTAAGATTGTTGAAATAGAGGTAGGGAAACAAATAAGAACCTGGGATAGACCAAAGAGCTGTAGATGCCTAGAGAATAGAATAAGGCAAGTTGGGTCATTTGTGCTAAATGTTGGCATTGTTTATTACTAATAGTCAATGTAATCTCATTCCAAATCTAATCTCAATATTGGAGTGGTGTGCCATGTCCCTTACGCTCCCCCTTACTTAATTACATATTTTAATTTAAAATAGTGTTTATTAACACTGCCCTTAATAATAACTAATATAATTATTATTATTATTATTTTAATAATAATAAGTCCATTTTGTTGAAGCCGACTCAATTTTGAAGGCCTTGGTGCCGACTTCTTTTGAAAATCTTGGCTGACTTGTTCTATCTTTCAAATCTACAGATAGGCATATAAACAAGTTCTTTTGATCATTTTTAGACATGCGATTTCAAATAATAACACTGCTGTTTACAGTTTACAACTTGGGACGAACCCCTCAAGTAAGTTATACCAGGTTGGACACCAAACCCATCTTGGTTTTGTTAGTGCAATTTCTACTCAGGAAGTTGCATTGGATTTAATTCAGTTGATTCGATTCGGGGGGCTGAAGATTATAAAAAGTGGATTAACGACACCCAAGGCACCCGTTTTCGTTTATTCCGTCGAATGAGTCAAGAGCAAAAATCATGGTCTATCAGTTGACATCCAGGTCGGGTAGGAGAAGACGCTATTTGGAGACATCAGGTGCAATCATTATCCTCCAGGTCCAGTGTCAGCGACACCTCATACATATATCGATAAGGGAAGGGATAATTCTGCCGGCGATAATAGAGATCGCCCTCTTGTGGACTGCACAGGTGACTATACAAATCAAGAAGAGCAATTCCTGTTCTAGAATTTTCAACACAAATCGCTGTAATCTGTAGGAGAACGGAAGGTACGATAATACAAGCAGCCAGCATCACTTGTTACATAAGAATACTCAAGCTGATCACTGTAAATAGCTCCAGGTGTGTCATAGAGGTTTGTATTACGGGTATTTGTAATCACTGGAGGCCAAAGGCCACTATATCGTGGTACTGAGTAAGGATAACCTTGTGCATTGTAACTCAGCAAGTCATATCTCTATTCATGTGTGTCATTGCTGGCTGAACATTTATATATATATATATATAGAGAGAGAGAGAGAGAGAGAAGTAGATGTGTCTGAATATAGTGCTACTGATGTAACTTGTTGTTTGAACATAACACTGTGGGAAGGAAACTTGTTATCAACTTGCAGATAACAATAAGAGATATTACCGTGGTCAGAACTTGTGATTCGAAGCAGTGAAAGGCATTATATTTTATTGCATAAAAATTGTGACCCCTGCAAATATCAGATAATATTGCTGTTCATTGTTATTCAACTTAATCTGAAAGTCTCAAGTACTGTGATCTGATTTCTAAAACTAGTTATAGCATCAGATATGTGTGAATTTAATAGTGGAATACCTAGGGGTATTACATTGGTATCAGAGCCTTTGATCCTGCTAGCCTGTAGGGTAAGGCTAACATCTTGAATGCATTCCAGTCAAAGAGACTTGAAGGTCTACGAAAACGTCGAAAAGAAGAGGAAAGAGTTATTGTACAAACTTGAGGCCCCCAAAATTGTTGACCAGTATCAAAGGTTGTCAGATCATTCAAAAGCTTGTGTTCCCTTTGATGAGTACTTGGAGGTACTCGAGTACGAATATCCCGACAAAAGAGGTCTATATGAATACATAAGAAAAATGGCTAAGGAGGATATCAAGGAGCAAGATCCAAAAGAATCATTAATGACAGCAGAAGAGAAGTCAGAATCAAAATCACAAGAAGTTGCTAAACCCAAGGAAGAAGAAGAGCTGATATTGTGTGTTGAAGATGTGTCAATAATTGCAAATGATGTCCAAGAAACATCCATCCAATTTTCACGTATGGAAGTAATTGAACCATGCAATAGTGAGTTGCAATGTATGGAAATAATTGGACCATGTGATGATGACATGCAAGATATTAGTTGTGCTGTTGTGAAGAATGATTTGACTAAGATGGACCCCCATAGGAGGAATTGCAAACTTATCAAGAAAACTCCATGATGATTCACACCAACCACATGGAGGTTGACCAGGAAAAATTCGAACTCCTTTGTTCAAATATCGATGAGCTCATTGAGGGGTTAGTTTGTAGTCATGAGAAGGAGACTTTTGATTTGCACATGATGGTTCTAGGAGAGACCAACATGGACATTAAAAGACAATGGACGCTTTCACCAAGTTCTCACTTCAACTCACTTGAAGAACGAACGGAGATAGTCACCTT
This sequence comes from Cunninghamia lanceolata, assembly GCA_027924645.1. Lineage (NCBI taxonomy): Eukaryota > Viridiplantae > Streptophyta > Pinopsida > Cupressales > Cupressaceae > Cunninghamia > Cunninghamia lanceolata. The sequence goes on from BSBN01001170.1 coordinate 2,187,078, forward strand.
GATGATACATGATGGTAAGCAAGATAGAGGTCATTTTGATATTCAAGATTTCATAACCAAGCATGGTGTGGTGTTTTTGGACCCAAGCTACATACAGGATGAGATATTCCACGATGGCCTTACTACTCCTTGCATCATTAAGTCATGTCTACTTACTATCGTATGGAAAGGACACAAGGTATGTGAAGATTTTTATATCATGGATCTAGGTAGAATCAGAAAATGTTGGTCTTCCAATGGCTACATCCTATCAAAGAGATAATTATGGAAACCCAGGGATTGTCCTTAGGTAAGATAGTCCCCTATGATAATGTTTGGTCCATTTTGAATATGTTCACGGTAGCACACCAAAAAGGGCCACCATATGAGGCATTGGCAGAAAGGGATCTTTTTAGAAAGAATCATCATCCTAGCATGGCTGTTTGGAATTTTGGAGACAAGAAATATAATGCATGGGTCCTTATGAGTGCTGTTTTCCACCTCAGCATTGTTGTCTTCTACATTTTCAGTTTGTTCTACTCCCTTGGGACAGTCACCGAGCAGGGGTTGATTGCATGGGAAGTATGTTTTCCAATTTTTGTCTTCAAAGATGTGATTGAAATTCATGCAAAGAGGTTTACAGCTTTATTTCTGAGCAAAGGAAGGCCAGGTGACAGCCCTGACAAGACACTGCTGCTGATTGTATCATGTTTAGACAGTGTTAAACTCGCGAGGGTTGAGGAGTTTTCTGGATCTAGTGTGAGGACAGCGTGGGCTAGCACGTCAGAAATCAGAAGTTCTCCGATAAACTTCACAACAGTGACTCGGAAGAGGTATTTGCACAAGATGTTGAAGCTTATACATATGATGAAGTGGTCTTGAAGGAATCAGGAGCAATTAGGAAGCCAGGATTAGTGAGTATTACTGTTAAAGAGGATAGTTTGTTGCAGTCCCCGGGATTGTTGAGCATGAAATGAAATGGGCAGTGCTCCAAGAGTTGTTATTGCTTGAGGACAACCAATATTTGGGATGGATGATTGTCATGTCCCTTACACTCCCCCTTGATTAATTACATATTTTAATTTAAAGTAGTGTTTATTAACACTGCCCTTAATAATAACTAATATAATAATTAAATTTTTTTTTTTATTAATAATTATAAGTCCATTATGTTGAAGCCGACTCAATTTTGAGGGCTTTGGTGCCAACTTCTTTTGAAAATCTTGCCCAACTTGTTCTATCTTTCAAATCTACGGATAGTTATATAAAGAAGTTCTTTTGATCATTTTTAAACATGCAATTTCAGATAATAACACTGCTGTTTACAGTTTACAACTTGGGACAAACTCCTCAAGTAAGTTATACCAGGTTGGACGCCAAACCCATCTTGGGTTTGTTAGCATAATTTCTACTCAGGAAGTTGCATTGGATTTAATTCAGTTTATTCGATTCAGGGGGCTGAAGATTATAAAAAGTGGATTAACGACACCCAAGGCACCCGTTTTCCTTTATTTCGTGGAATGAGTCATGAGCTGACTGAAAAATCATGGTCTATCGGTTGACATCCAGGTTGGGTAGGAGAAGACGCTACTTGGAGACATTAGGTGCAATTATTATCCTCCAGGTCCAGTGTCACCAACACCTCATACATATATCGATAAGGGAAGGGATAATTCTGATGGCGATAATAGAGATCGCCCTCTTGTGGACTGCACAGGTGACTATACAAATCAAGGAGAGCAATTCCTGCTCTAGAATTTCCAGCACAAATCGTTGTAATCTGTAGGAGAACGGAAGGTAGGTTAATACATACAGCCAGCATCACTTGTTACATAAGAATACTCAAGCTGGTCACTATAAATAACTCCAGGTGTGTCACAGAGATTCGTACTACGGGTATTTGTAATCGCTGGAGGCCAAAGGCCACTATATCATGGTACTGAGTAAGGATAACCTTGTGCATTGTAACTCAGCAAGTCATATCTATTCATGTCTGTCATTGCTGGCTGAACATATATATAAATATATATAAATATATATATATATATATATAGAGAGAGAGAGAGAGAGAGAGATGCATTTGAATATAATGCTACTGTTGTAACTTGTTGTTTGAACATAACACTGTGGGAAGAAAACTTGTTATCAGCTTGCACATAGCAATAAGGGATATTACCCTGGTCAGAAATTGTGATTCAGAGCAGTGAAAGGCATTATATTTTAATGCATATTGTGACCCCTGCAAATATCAGATAATATTGCTGTTCATTGTTATTCAACTAAATCTTAAAGTCTCAAGTACTGTGATCTGATTTCTAAACCTAGTTATAGCATCAGATCTATGTGAATTTAATAGTGGAATACCTAGGGATATTACATGGTGTTATGGTATAAAATTCAAATTTGTTGTTGTTTTAAGTATAAATATGAAAAAAAAAATCACGGTTATGTAATTATTTTATGAAGAAAACTAGTGATTTTAGGGTTATTAACTTATTATATGGTGCAGGAGCACCTAGGAAATCATGTTTTCTTTTGCAATAAGGTCTATTTGACCAATGCATTTTCATTTCAGTTTGTATCTAGGTTCATTTTGTAAGTCCCAAGTGACTTAGGGGACATTTGTCAAATTGTAATCGAATAATGCTAAAAATAGCGATAATGCCAAAAATAAGCAGTAGTGTTTCCCAGCCGCTTGGATTGATCTCCCAACTGCTTGGAATCAGTTCGGTACTACTCAGGGTGAGTTGATAAATGCCCAGAGAAATGACCAAATGATCATCGGATGTAATCAGATTGAATAAGGGATCGAATGTGACTGTATTGTGCTCAGGAGAAATAAAGAAATTCCGTTCTGTCCATTTGATTTCCGTTTTTATAATAGCAAATTGCGCAACTGTAGATTTCCATTCATTTTGCATTTTCCATTGTTGCCGTATGTCGCCGTGAAGCATTCCACTGGTGAGATTTCTATCGAAATCAGTGGAATGGCTTCTATGTACCAGTATTCATTTTGTTCTTTGTTTTGTTTTGTGTCGACAGTGCAAGCGTTCCAGACTGAGGTGTGTGCACAATAGCGTGCCCTAGCATCTCTATGTGCTAGGCGTAGAGTAGAGATCAGACTGTGTGAAGGTCGAAAACCCTAACGGCGTATCGCTATGTTGGTTAATCGGCACATTGGCCGAAGGCTACAAGTGTTCGCCGACAGAGCAAGTCTCGCCGAAGGAAGACAGTTATCGGCGTAAGTCAGACGACGGAGTGACTTTAGAAAGTCGTCCCAATGGTGGCTGTTCGGCCGATGGAAATGTTTGGCGGCTCATATGTGAAGTCTTGCTAATTGTGAGGTAATTAGGCCCGATCTGCTATTTCTGCTGTGCGCTCCCCATCATATTGGTATTAGAGCCTAAAAAAAAGATTTGGGCGGCAAATCGAATTGAGGATTTGCAGGAGTATTGGCGTTGGGTGTTGTCTGTGAATGTTTATGTCAGACAGAGAAAGCGAGCCAGAGGCGGAGACAATGCCTCCCAAAAGTATGTCGCAGGACGTCATTAAGAAGATGATCGAGGAGATGCTTGCATCCAAGTTGGGAGAGTTCAAGCAGTCCAAAGGCAAAGATAGGGAAGATGAAAGTAACAGCGATGAAGGCGATACAGAAATTGGGGAAACCAATAAAACGACAGAGGAGATACCAGCAGACTAGAGGGCAGTTTTAAATGCATTAAAGTCAGTCAATAGGGACACCATAAATGGGTTACCTATGTATAGTGGAAGTATGGAAGTTGAAGAGGTGATTGACTGGATTGAGGCATTGAACAATCATTTCGAATATAAAGAAATCCCTGATGATATGAGGGTTAAGTTGGCAAAGGCAAGATTGCAAGGATCTGCTCTTGCATGGTGGAATTATGAACAAGGAGAGAGAGTCAAGGAGGGGAAGAATATGATAACCTCCTGGGAAAGGATGAAGACCAAACTCAAGGCACAGTTCTTACCCCTGGACTATGATGTGCAAATGTATAAGAAATTGCAGAACCTCAGACAGAGAGACTTTGATGTGAATGCATACACACAAGAGTTTCATAAACTCAGTCTCAGATCAAAGAGACAAGAAGAAGAGTCAGAGAAGGTGGCCACGTATTTAAATGGCCTAAGGATGAACATCCAAGATGAGATCAGCATCTTAGCACCAGACACAGTGAACAAGTGTTTCCAAATGGCCTTAAGGGCTGAAGAGAAGATAAAGAGAAAGAGTGAGCAGAACAAAAGAGACAGAGGTGGACGGAATTTCAGAGACGGAGGCAGTTTTGGAGGAAGAAGTCCTAACCAAAGGCCTAGTGGTGAGTCTAGCCAAGAAGAACAAGTTGGGGACTCCAGTAGCAAAGGAGGCTACCAAGGAAGAAGGCCTAATGGAAGTGGTGGGACAAATGGATTTGGTAGAGGATCCAAATTCGCCAATATGAGATGTTATAACTGGAATCAGATAGGGCACCCGGCATACAAGTGTCCAAAGAAGGCCTCAACTTCTCATGGTAGTGAGAAGAGAACCACCTTGATTCAAGAAGATGCAAGGAGTGTGACATCCCCTGAAGTGAATCTAGCATTAGAAACGGGACAAAGTCTGATGCTCAAGAGGACGTTGCTCAAGGAACCAGTGCAGGCCGAACCATCGCAAAGAAGGGCTTTGTTTAGAATCAACTGTAAGATCCAAGGTAAGGTTTGTAAAGTCATTATTGATTCTAGTTCTACTGATAACATTATATCTTTGGAAGCAGTGAATAAGTTGAAGTTAGAAAAGATACCCCATAGCAGTCCGTATAAAGTCAGTTGGTTGAACAAGGGGCAGCACGTACTCATCAATGAACAAGCATGGGTAGAATTCAGTATTAAGGGGTATAGAGACAAGATTTTGTGTGACATCCTTCCAATGGATGCTTGCCATCTTTTGTTAGGCAAACCATGGCAGTTTGACAGAAAGGCTCATCATGATGGAGAAAAGAATGCTTACTCATTCCAAAAGGATGGTCCGACTTATAGGATACAGTCATTGGTAGAAGAGGATCCGCAGCATGTAGGGTCTAGTGTAATGCTGGTAGGAGAAAAGGAATTCATGGATACACTGAAGGAAGGTGATGGAGTAAGTTTTGCTTTGATTGTGAAGCCTAAGGGGGAAAAGAAGAAAAGTGTGAGAGAAGTAGGACCTAAGGAGGTCAGAGATTTGCTTGACAGTTACAAAGGAGTGATTGCAAAGGATGTACCTAATTCCCTACTGCCAATCAGAGACATTAGCCATCAAATAGATCTCATACCAGGAGCAGTACTTCCTAATAAGGCAACATATAAAATGACCGCTCAGCAGAATGAAGAGATAGCAAAACAGATTCAAAAACTCCTAAACAAAAGGCTTATAAGGAAGAGTCTTAGTCCATGTGCAGTACCTACTGTTTTAGCCCCAAAGAAGGATGGGAAATGGAGGCTGTGTACTGATTCTAGGGCAATAAATAGGATAACCATCAGGTATAGATTTCCTATTCCTAGAATAGAAGATCTAATGGATTGTTTGGGAGGGGCTACTTATTTCTCCAAAATAGACTTGAAGAGTGGGTACCATCAGATAACGATAAGAGAAGGGGATGAGTGGAAGACAGCTTTCAAAACCAATTAAGGGTTGTATGAGTGGCTTGTGACGCCGTTTGGTCTTTCAAACACCCCTAGCACCTTTATGAGGCTGATGAATGAGGTGTTGCAAGATTTCATAGGAAAATTTGTGGTAGTCTACCTTGATGATATTTTGGTGTTCAATAAGAGCAAGGAAGAGCACTTGAAACATTTGGAGATAGTCTTGAAGAGGCTGCAAGATCAGAAATTACTGATAAACTTGGAAAAGTGTGACTTCATGAAACAAGAATTGGTGTACCTAGGTTTTGTCATCTCTAAGGGTGATTTGAAAATGGATCCTTCCAAGGTAGAAGCTATTTTGAATTGGCCTACACCCAGGACAGCAAGAGAGGTCAGAAGTTTCCATGGTTTGGCCACATTTTATAGGAAATTCATTAAGAACTGCAATGACATCTGTGCACCTATGTTGGAGACCATCAAGGGTGGAGGTAAGATGAAGTTTGTGTGGACGAGAGAGGCAAATCAGAATTTTGAGAGTCTGAAACAAAAAATTGCTAAATTCCCTGTTTTAGTGTTACCTGATTTCAATAAGGTCTTCACAATTGAATGTGATGCAAGTGGATTGGCCATAGGAGCAGTGTTGAGCCAAGAAGGCAGACCAGTAGCCTTCTTCAGTGAAAAGTTAAATGAAGCCAAGAGGAAATACTCCTCTTATGATTTAGAGTTGTATGCTATGGTACAAGCTTTGAAAAAATGGAGGCACTACTTGCTTCCTAAGGAATTTATTGTATACACTGACAATCATGCTCTCAGTTTTTTGAATGGACAGGAAAAGCTTAGTCATAGACACATGAAATGGGTGGAAAGTCTTCAAGCATACACCTTCATCATCAAACATAAGAAAGGAATAACCAATAAGGTTGCTGATGCTTTAAGCAAAAGGGTGTTGACAGTGCAAGAAGTGCAACTACAAAGTATGGGTGTTGAGTCACTCAAAGGATTGTATGAAGAGGACCTAGATTTTAAGGAGATTTACAGGGTATGCAGTGAGTTTGCCAATGTTTTTCACAGTGACTTTTCAGATTATACATTGCAGGATGGACTTTTGTTTAAAGGTAGTCAACTATGTATTCCTAAGTGTTCAATGAGGGATAATATAGTGAAGGAAAAACATAGTGGCGGTTTAGGAGGACATTTTGGGCTCAATAAGACCTTAGATCTTGTCAGAAGGTTTTACTTTTGGCCAAGGATGCAATCTGATATCACAAGGTTTGTTGAGAGTTGTATGATTTGCCAGAAAGCAAAGGGAGTCTCAACCAATGCAGGACTGTACCAACCTTTGCCCATACCAAACCGACCTTGGGAAAGTTTGAGTATGGATTTTGTGATGGGATTGCCCAAGACAAGGACAGGTTATGACGGTGTGTTTGTTGTGGTAGATAGATTCAGCAAAATGGCGCACTTTATTCCTTGTAAGACCACCAATGATGCTAGTTACATTGCAGGTTTGTTCTTTAAAGAAATTGTCAGGATTCATGGATTACCTTTGAGTATTGTATCTGACAAAGACAACAAATTTGTGGGACATTTCTGGAGAACCTTGTGGAAAAGATTGGGTACAAATTTGTCTTTTAGTTCGGCCTATCATCCTCAGACTGATGGTCAAACTGAGGTTGTCAATAGGTCATTAGGCAATCTGCTGAGATGTTTGACAAGAGAACATGGCAGTAGTTGGGATGTGGTACTCCCACAAGCAAAGTATGCCTATAATGATTCTACACACAGAAGTACAGGTCTAAGTCCTTTTGAAGTCGTTTATGGTAGTCATCCTAGAGGAATTTTTGAATTGAGAGATGTTCACGGGTTGGACAAAAGGAGTGGACATGCTGATACATTTGCAGAGGCTATGACAGAGATCCATCAACAAGTCAGAGATACTCTACACCAGAACAGTCAGAAGATCAAGGCTAGAGTGGATCAAAGAAGAAGGGATGTGCAGTATCAAATAGGAGATATGGTCATGGTTCATCTCAACAAGAACAGACTACCCACAGGAAAACACAGCAAGTTGATGATGAGAAAAATTGGACCTTGTCAGATTTTGGAAAAATATTGTCCTAATGCTTACAAAATTGAACTCCCTGACGATATTGCTATTTCACCTATATTCAATGTTGCTGATCTAACATTATATAGGGGTCCTGATACAGGAGAAGGTACAGCAGATTCTGTCCAAGACAATGCAGAGTGGGTGCAGTCTTTACCACCTAAGGAACCACTGAAGATGGAGTGTATCTTGGATAGCAGGATAGCAAAGAAGACCAGAAATCAGACCTATTTTGAGCACCTCGTCAAATGGCAAGGACTTCTAGATTCAGAAGCCACATGGATGCTGGAAGAAGACATCAAGAAGCAGGGTGGTGATTTGCAGCAGTTAGTCTCTAAGAGGACTTGAGACAACTTTTACCCGGGGAGTATGGTGCAGGAGCACCTAGGAAATCATGTTTTCTCTTGTAATAAGGTCTATTTGACCAATGCATTTTCATTTCAGTTTGTATCTAGGTTCATTTTGTAAATCCCAAGTGACTTAGGGGACATTTGTCAAATTGTAATCGAATAACGCTAAAAATAGCAATAATGCCAAAAATAGGCAGTAGTGTTTCCCAGCAGCTTGGATTGATCTCCCAGCCGCTTGGAGTCAGTTTGGTACTACTCAGGGCGAGTTGATAAATGCCTAGAGAAATGACCAAATGATCATCGAATGTAATCAGATTGAAGAAGGGATAATGTGATTGTATTGTGCTCAGGAGAAATAAAGAAATTCTATTCTGTCCATTTGATTTCCGTTTTTATAACTGTGAATCGCGCAACTGTAGATTTCCATTCATTTTGCATTTTCCATTGTTGCTGTATGTCGCCGTGAAGCATTCCACTGGTGAGATTTCTGTCGAAGTCAGTGGAATGGCTTCGATGTACCAGTATTCGTTTTGTTCTTTGTTTTGTTTTGTGTCGACAGTGCAGGCGTTCCAGACTGAGGTGTGTGCACAGTGGCGTGCCCTAGCATCTCTATGTGCTAGGCGTAGAGTAGAGATCAGACTGTGTGAGGGTCGAAAACCCTAACGGCGTATCGCTGTGTTGGTTCATCAGCGCATCGGCCGAAGGCTGCAAGTGTTCGCCAACAGAGCAAGTCTCGCCGAAGGAAGACAGTTATCGGCATAAGTCAGACAACCGAGTGACTTTAGAAAGTCGTCCCGATGGTGGTTGTTCGGCCGATAGAAATGTTCGGCGGCTCATATGTGAAGTCTTGTTGATTGTGAGCTCATTAGGCCCGATCTGCTGTTTCGCTCCCCATCATTATAACCAAGAATATGAAAAGGCTAAAGGAGGTATTGAAAGGCATCTTTTTGGAGGGAAAAAAGAGGAATATAAAAAGGCATCTTTTTGGAGGGAAAAGAGAGGAACCAAGAAGTCTATATAAACAAGGCAAAGGATCAAAGGGAACCAGGTTGATTATTATTCAATTTTTTAGAGTGTTTGAGCCTTGTGTTCAAAAAGCAATCCAAGGACGAAAACCCTTGTAATTGAGGAGATCAGAGTACAAAAACATTCTATGTTTCCAACAGAATTTGGGGAGGAAAACATCCAAGTTCTTAAGTAATCCCATCCAAGAATCACCTATGTGCTGAAAATTCTGATTTGGACAAAATGTCATGCCCCTGACTTGTTAAAAAAGAGATTAAATAAAGTAAACCCACCGCTGGCCATAATAAGACAAAGGCCAAGCGCTCGGAGAAAAAAGGCACTAAAAAACAAAAGGCACTAGAAGACAAAAAAAAAGGAAACATTAACTAATGTTAACCAAAGGGCAGCGATGATTGTAAAAAGGCATTGGTTGTGTTAAAGGGGTGCGATTCCTTGCTATGAAAGGTATAAAACAAAGATCCAAAGACCATTGCAGACATGAAGTGATCAGAAAGAAATATATCTTTGGCAGAGATAAATCTGCAAGGAATATATCAGCAGTGATCTATATATATTATATATGCAATAGTTGATGACAGCAGAAGTATAATATATATAACAGCAAAGTATATATTGCAGTTAATTGGACTGAACTTGTCAATTCATCAAGAGGTATTAATAGTAAATCATCTAACGAATCCCAAAGCAATTAGTTTGTATTTAGAGAGATACCTTGCAAGCACGAAGGATGGCCCTTCCAAGTTCATGAGAGATGAGCGGTGGACTGACCCTTCTCATGCTCTTATCAAGTTAGGCCAAGAGGTGCATCAGGAGCTGTTAGGTGGACTGACCCCTTTCATGCTCTCGACAATGTCAAGCTCTTGGGCCGACCAAAGTTGTTAGGTGGACTGACCCCTTTCATACTCGTGGGGCTTGATCAAGGAGGACGACCAGCCACCAAGGTGGACTAGGAGTTGTTAGGTGGACTGATCCCTTTCAATATGGCTACTTGCAAGAGTTCCTAAAGAATTCACTATGTGATTAGCTTGAGGATTATGTTACGATGTATTGAACTGAATATTGTTTATGCTATGATGTATTAATCTACATTGTTGAATATATCGATTTGAATACTAATTGTGATGTATGATGAATTGTATTGAATATTATCATGATTTAGTAATCTTTAATGTCTCTAACGTTCAATTTGAGTAACTAGTCTTTAGTAATCTTTAATGTCTCTAACGTTCAATTCGAGTAACTAGTCTTGTTGTAGGCATAGAAATCAAGAATAATCCAAAAAGGGACATTACACAAAACCCCTCAATTTCTAGCATTGGCAAATCCACCTAGGGTTTGCATGTTGAGCTGAATTGTTTAAAATTTCAAAGTGGGATCAAGATTGCATCATTTTTCCAGCTGAAAGGAGCGCCAATATTGCAGCAGTGATCGCTGCATATTTCTGGGTAAAAACAGCCTTTGAAGAGGATTAAAATCTGCCATACATTGAGGTTAGAGTTTGCTGATATTTGTTCTAATTTCAATAGTTTGAGTTGCCATTTATATTGTTCCAATTGGTCATATTTTGGCATGTAATGAATGAACATTTTTTAATAAGAATAAATATATTGGCTGTAATTCTGGGCAAATTTCAACAATAAAGCAATAAGGGTTTCAAATTGATATTTTATTGTGATCTCTCTATGCAAATCATTGCAATTTGTACTAGGGTTTGATATTGGCTATAATGCCTTTGTGCAAAATATTATAATATTGTGCTAGGGTTTGGTGTATGTTATCATATCATTGCAGAAATTAAAAAAAAAATTTAGAAGGGATATTACAGTGGTATCAGAGTTGGTGATCCTACCAACCTATTGGAAAGTTAACCTTTGTTCAGATTATATCCGTTGCATGCAAGGTTGCATGGACACGGGTACGAGTATGGATACGGGTACAGTATCCGATACGGATACGGCTATTTTTCAAGACCCCCTAATTGGATACAGCTGGATACGATAATTCCATCTATATATATATAATTAATATTTTAATTTTATTTAGATTTAAATGTAAAAGTATTTTGCTATTTTAAAAATATTGAAATTTAAAATATATTAAAATTTAAATATTTAATAGATTTTAAAATAAAACTCAAACTTAAATAAATATAAACAATAATTTATAAAATTATAAATATTAATTAAATAACTAAATTGAATAACTCTATAAATATATTATAAACTAAATCATATATATAAACTATTATTTATTAATAATATTTTAATTTTATTCAGATTTAAATGTAAACATATTTAACTATTTTTAAAATATTAAAATTTAAATATTTAATAAATTTTAAATAAAACTCTTAACTTAAATATAAACAATAATTTATAAAGTTATAATAAATTTTAAAATTACTTATAAAGTTATAATAAATTTTAAAATTACTAAATTGTAACTCTATAAATATGTCATAAACTAAATCATATAACTTGATATCTTTTAGCTATATCGATATACTAAAATATTGATTTACATTAAAACTAAAATAAATCCTAGAATTCGTAGAAGGAAAATTGATCCGCCTCTGCACAGTTGGTCATCGGGAATGCAGTGAATCTTCTGCTCGACTCCTGGCGAGGAATGCAGTGAACAACCTACGATTTTCAAGCACTTACACCCATTGGAGGTTCAAGGAATACGCCGATAGGAACAACTGACGATTTTAGAAAATTTTCAAGCGTGATTTTTTCTTACGGCATGAAACAATTCCGAGCACTATAATGCTCACATATAATAGCCTATCGGCTAATTACATAGAGCTCAGAGTAAATAAATCGAGATTTAATATTGTTCCAACAGAAAACGTGACAAAAGAGGGTTTTTTTTTACAAAACATTTTACTGGATACGGCAAAAATTTTCAGAATGCCGAATCCAGACGGATCCGACGCGGGTTTAAAATTGCCCTAGTTTTGGGTACGGATGGGCACCGTATCCTGGCCGTACCGCATCCGTACCCGTACCAGATACACTGATACGCGTGTCAGGGGATGGGAGCTGGCGTATCCTGCAACACTAGTTGCATGTCAGTTTCAGAAGTTGCACGTTAGTGATCAGCACTTGCATGTCAGTATTCAGTGTTTGCATGTCAGTTTCAAAAGTTGCATGTTAGTGATCAGCACTTGCATGTCAGTATTCAGTGTTTGCATGTCAGTTTCAGAAGTTGCATATTAATGATCAGCACTTGCATGTCGGTGTTCAGTGTTGCATATCAGTTTTAATGGTTGCATGTCAGTATTCAGTGATTGCATGTTAGTTTCAGCCATTGCATGTCATTGTTCAGTGATTGCATGTCATTGTTCAGTGATCGCATGTCAGTTTTAGTAACGGCATATCAGTGTATAAGTGTTCTAATAGAAAAATCAAATATTTCTAGCCTCTGAATTATGGCGGCAATTCCGATAGAGAAAGCAATGGATTGTTTTATTGAATTGATGAAACAATTGGACAAGCAAATAGAAAATCAGAATAACACGCTAGATCTATTGATAAAATTACAGAGGAATAGAAAGGAGTTGAGAGAGAAAGAGTCAGAGCCAAATACTCAAGAGATTGTTACGGGAGAGAAGTCAGAAGTGGATTTACAAGAAACTGCTAAGGAGCAAGATCCGAAAGAATCATTCATGAAGGAGAAAAGTCCGAACCAAGAGTCATCAAGAGGAATTTATTACCAGAGTTGTTAATACCGCGAAGCAAAATCCATCCTAAGACACCAACACTGCCTTCAAGACAACAAGAGAAGAATTTCCCTATCTCAAGCAAGGAAGAATTTGTAGAACATAAGCCAAAAGAAGAAGAAAGGCCAAAAATCAGAGCTACCAAAAATTGAGAAGGAACAAATCAGTGAGCAAGAATGGGAAGAATCCCCCATACAAGTTGAAGGTGAAGGGTCCTTGATAGAAAAGGTTATGCTAATAACTTCTAACAAACAAAATGTTGTCTGTATTAATGAAGTCAATGAGAAACAGACATTACAAATTGAATGTAAAATGTCTATAATTGAAAAGAATCTTCTAAAGTTTGAGCCATGACCCCATAAGATTGAATTTCAGAATAACCATATTGATAGGCATATAATTGAAGAAAATGTTTTTGATGCTGAAATTCTTAATCACAAGACTGGTTGTATTAAAGTAAATTTCTTAGCTAAAGAAGGTAAGCTCTCTAGCTACCCCAACTATTTGAACTCAAATGAGAATACAGATTTATTGCAATCATTCCACAATGAAAGACATTCTAAGAAGATGGAAAGAGTGAAAGGCATAACTTGCAGTGAAGGGCAGCAAGGTCCTTTAGTTCAAAACAAAAGCATGTGTGCATAAGGATTTGGGAACCGGGTAATTTTCTGTTCAGGGAAAATGCAGAAATGGCAGATCATCTTCTTCGAGTTCAAGATTACTTATGCATTATGGTATGGGATCCAGGTGATATTTTGAAGTATGTGAATATTCAAACTTCTAATAAGTTTAATATAATGATTGCTGATAAGTTGATCAACCTATACACCTGGTCAAGAGGAAGATCCAAATTGATAGTAAATGGGCATAAAGAAAACATTGTAAATGATAACAAAATTCAATGGTTGCAAGGAAAGTTTAACAGTGGTAACAGAAAAATGCAAAATTCAGGTAAGCAAATGCATAATATTTCAGTTGGCTTCAGATATGATGTTTGGATAGAGAGTGCAATCATCCAAACTATGATTGCATTGGCACAAGTATGTGAGATTGTGATGGGTGATAAGTTGGCAAATGGCTGTCTTCTACACAAAGTCAAAGATATATTAAGATAGAACAGCAGCAGTTTTCTCTTCCTTTGGTTTTGATTCAATTGTTGGTATTGCTAAATGACCACTCAATATTGGTATAATATCCTCCACAAGTAATGGGTTGAATTTATGTAAAAATGGCATCACATTAAGGAGACGATTGCTCAACAGCTTTAAGAAAGAAAAGGGTAATGATAACTTAACGAATTTGCATTCTCATGCTCTGCTATGGGTGATCAAAGGTCAGGAATTCAAGGTCTGCTGGAATAATTCAATACATAATGTTTGCACATGCCTGTAAACATAAATGCTCAAACTCTTGTCATCATGGGAAACACTGTAATATGAAAAATGTAAAAAGGTACATATAAAAAGGTACATTGATCTTTTACCCAAAGCTGTCTATACATTCTAATCTGGGATCAGAGAGATATTTTTAGACATAAGAGAGACAAAGTGTTTGATAGATTCAACATGACTGATAAGGTCATCATCCCATGCACCTGGAAATTAAATTTAACCTTGGCAGGATATGAAGTGAATATTGTAAACAAGGTTATGAAGGTTCGGTGTTTGCAATTCATGGAGTCACACACTACAATTGAAGGAAAAGTAATCTATGATCTGATGGACGCAAACACAGTTACAGAAACTCATTATAAGAGGCAAGCAGTCTAGACAACCAGAGGCTTCATACTGGAAGGTGGTAAGCAACATAAACATTGTTTTAGTATACTAGGTTTTCTAAATAATTGTAGTATGGTGTTTAGCCACTTGTTCCCGAGATCACAATTGGGCAAAGGAGCTCAACAAATCATAAGTTTGGAATCAAATTCCAAACATAATCATCACCCCAAGATGCACAAGGAAGAAATGGTAGAAGAGGAACATTTCAAAAGAGTTTGATAAATACTTTGGTTGCAAAATTGGAAGTCATTCTTTGCGATAGTACGCACACTTGGGAGAAGATCAAATATGCAAATCTAGGCACATACTGGAAAAGGTTTGATGAAGGGTATCACTTTCCATATCAAGTCACAATTAAAACCTTTGCAGTAGATCAAGCTGATTCTGTTTCAAGTACCTATCAGAAAAATGCAGGAGCCAGAGATGTTATTAAGCAAAGTGAAGACCACACAACTTTGACAATTCTTGAAGAATATAGTGGATGCTCTGGATTTCTCATCAATAATGAGACCGGCACTCAGAGTGCTGCTACAACCAATCAGTTTCAGCAAGGGATAATGGAAGAAGATGTTGCAAAGGGTAGAGAAATTTCTCCTATTAAAGGAACAGAAATTGGTAGCGGGACAATCCATAATGTTCAAAGAAAGAGGTGCACAACAAAGATGAATATAGGCAACTATACGAAGGAAACAACTTGCATAAAGGTTGTGAGAAGTGGTACGATCGTAAACTTCGAGTGCTTCCTAATAAGTGCATATCAGGCCCATGTTCATAATGCAATGACAATCTACTCTGTGACAAATCCTCCTGAGGGATTTGAGGTTCAATTTAAAGACGATTTCCAAGAGGAAGCTTGCAGCCATGTACAAGCAAAGGTACAAGCATGCATTAATCAGAAGTTTCAGTTACTCTTGATGGCTCATGGAACAAGATTTCAAAAAATTCAAAATATTTGGATAGGAAATTATGAAGTGTTCAAAGCAGTTAAGGATATTGACTTCCTAAAGAATGAATTAGATCAATTCTCCACGAAGACTTTAATTGCTACACAAGAAGGTTTCATTAAAGTACAGGATGTTCCTATACCTATCAACCAACAGTGGCTTCATATCCACATGACAGAATTGCTGGTAATAGCAAAACTGAATGTGAAAATGGCAAAACTTGCTCATAGAAGCTATAGCAAATCTATGACTATTGTATGGAGAATCAGAGGCGGGATGGTAATGCTTTCCTCACTACTCATTGGGAAGTTTTAGGTAAAATATTTTCAATTGCAATGACAACAAAGAGGTATGAAAACCTGCAGCTTATATTGAGCCATACATCAAATCTGATTATAGATATGATTCATAAAGTGCTGAAAGATGACGAAGAAAATTAATTTTCTCACTTCTCTTTATTCAAATTCACAACCTTCAGATAACATTAAGCCTTATAAAGGAAGGAGTTTGACAAAAAAAATTGTGGTGGTAGAAATTTCTTCAAGTACTAGATTTTCAGCTTCCAATTATGTCAGAGAAGTCCAGCAGAAGCATGGTGGTGACAACATAAAGCAGGACAGGGAAAGACTAAGAGTTGCAAGGACAAAGGAAACAACCAAGTTGAGAATATCTACAAAGGCCTCACAAAGAGCTGTGGAACAACAAGCAGAACCATTTGAGTATGACAAAGTGGATGCCTCCCACAAAGAGATGAAAAAGGCTTCAAGGAATCCACATGAATTGACTTTCACAGAAGTCATACAACTGAACAAGGATTTGAGAACATGGATTTGTAAGTTCTCAAGGATGATTTGGGATCCTGGAATCTGCATTGCTTGAGGGCAAGCAATTCCGGGGGGGGCGGTCTGTAATGCCCCCTGTCTAACATATCAAGCAAGGAGCCTAAAAGGCCCATTCCTTAATTATTACTCATGGGCTAAAAGCAAAGTTAGAAATTAATTTAATAATAATGTTTTAAGTTAAGTTCTTAAGGTACATAAAGGGGGGACAACTTAAATGTTATCATAGAAAAGTGACTTTTATAATTCCTAGAGATATTGTAATATTAAAAGTGAAGAGTTATTATTTAATTTAGCCAAGAATATGAAAAGGCTAAAGGAGGAATTGGAAGGCATCCTTTTGGAGGGAAAAGAGAGGGATATAAAAAGGCAGCTTTTTGGAGGGAAAAGAGAGGAGCCAAGGAGTCTATACAAGCAAGGCAAAGGATAAAAGGAAACCATGTTGATTATTATTCAGTTTTTTAGATTGCTTGAGCCTTGTGTTCAATAAGCAATCCAAGGACGAAAACCCTTGTGATTGAGAAGATCAGAGGACAAAAAACCTCTGGGTTTCCAACAGAATTTGGGGACGAAAACCTCCGGGTTCTTGAGTAATTCCATCCAGGAATTACCCGTGTGCTGAAAATTCGGATTTGGGGACAAAACCCCTCAATTTCTAGCATTGGCAAATCCACCTAGGGTTTGCATGTCGAGCTGAATTGTTTAAAATTTCAAATTGGATTCAAGATTGCATCATTTTTCCAGCAGAGAGGAGCACCAATATTGCAGCAGAGATCACTGCATATTTCTGGGTAAAAACAACCGTTGAAGAGGATTAAAATCTGCCATACAATGAGGTTAGGGTTTGCTGATATTTGTTCTAATTTCAGTAGTTTGAGCTGCCATTTATATTGTTCCAATTGGCCATATTTTAGCATGTAATGAATGAGCATTTCTGAATATTATAGTTGATTTGAAGAATAAATATATTGGCTGTAATTCTGAGCAGATTTCAACAATAAAGCGATAAGGGTTTCAGATTGATATTTTATTGTGATCTCTCTATGCAAATCATTGCAAGTTGTACAAGGGTTTGATATTGGCTATAATCCCTTTGTGCAAAATATTATAATATTGTGCTAGGGTTTGGTGTATGTTATCATATCATTGCAGAAATAAAGAAAAAAAAATAGAAGGGACATTACCACCAACTGGGATTCTGTGCCCTTGTTTTCCATCAGATTAACCATGATTTAGCAAACACACACCAACAGTTGCTAAATAAAACCATTTTCTTTGATGAACCCTACCCACTGCAAGAATCTAAATTTTCAAATCACAAATATTAGACATATCCTTGCCATTTGCAAGTCTCAATGCAATTCAAAGGCATTGCTTTGAGAACAAGCGACAACATTTTTAGCCCTTGACAAGGTTCATTCTATTTTTGCTTCTGACATGAATTTTCCAGATATCAATATTCAACATTTTCAAACTAACAACCAAATTATGGCATCCAAAACAATAGTTTCTACAACATTAAAAACTACATCCTTCTCCCCCATTAATGGGGAAATCACTAAAAAGGATACTCAAAAATCTGGGTCTTGGTTAAAGCCTCCTGACGGTTATCTCAAGCTCAATTTCAACACGGCCTCAAGAGGTTTAGTCAAAGTTGTTGTTGTGCTGGAGGATTATGAAAGTTGTCTTGTAAAAGGGGTCTCCATTTTTCTTGTTTGTAAGTCGAACAATATGGCTAAGTGGGAAGCAGTGGTTTCTGGTATTGCTTTGGCACCTTCAATTAACTGTAAGAAGCTTGTGGGGAAAGGGACTCGATGGTTGTCATTATGGAGTTGAATAATGGTCCTTGCCCAAGTTAGCAACATCGTTGTTTTCTTGAAGAAGAATTGGATATATGTAGGGCCTTTAAGGATATTCAATTTTTGCAATTGCTTCAAGGATTTGAATCTGGTGACAGGGTTTCCTGCTAATGTCAGGATTTGATCAATCGACTTTTTTGGCCTTTTATAGTGATACATTGGATTCGTGGCTAGGGATTGTAATTTTTTTGATTTCCTGCCTCCATAGGTTTGTTCTTCTTCTTCTTCTTCCACCCAGCAGAAGTATGAGGTTTTTTTCAGTTGGATATTTCAGGAACTCATTCTTTTCTCAAATCATTGCTTGGATTGGTTGTATGGGACGGCGTACTTTTCCCCTCACATTTATCAGTATAATGATGGTTTATTCTGAATTCCCTGTGCTGGCAAGTATGATGAGTTATTTCACTCTTTTGTGCAACCTTTTTATGGCCATGGTCAGTCAATGTTTGTGTATTTGGCCTTGGTTTCCTTGTTGGCTTCTGCATTTCTCCCAACTCAAGAATTGTGTGTGTTTGTGGGTCGGATGCCGATGGTTGTGTCTCTTTTCTCTGCTGAAAGGGTTGATGACTCGACATAAGGCTCTCAAGGCTCAGGATCCTTTCCTTAAGAGGAAGGTGTCAGATTTTTGCTTGAATTCAGTTTTTAACTGCCCAGGCTCGGCTTCTTTGGGTTTGATCAAATGTGTGTTGCATGCGTTGTGTTGGTGGAATCGGTTGTGGGATGGTCAAAAGCCTCCATTCACGATGATTTTGTTGCAAAACTTTTTGTTTTGGTTCCTTCTGAGGAGTTGAGATGCTGGATTCTGAAGTTGTTTTTACTGGACTTCTTCGGCCATCTGAAGGTGCTTCAGTGGCAGGCTCTGGTAAATCAAAACAGTTGCAGGTGCCGACACCAATGGGGAATATTGGAGTTCTGCATAAAGTGTTCTTGGCAATTCACTGGGAGTTGCAGGATGTCAAGGCCTATAGTGACGATCTGTCAATGGCAATTAAAAATCTGATGGTCACCCATTCCAAAGGCTGCCTAGAGGTTTCCAGCTTGCTGGCTCTGCTTTTGTGGGATGGGACCAGACTGTTCCATGTTCAGGAGCATCATGAAGCCTTCCACGGTTTTAAATTCCTGGCATTAATCCTTCTAGTGCAAGCGGCTCCTCAGTTTGTCAGGTGGATCCTGGCTTGCAGGTGGCTATGATGGATGTAGAAGGATGGGGTGCTGATCCTTCTGCTGGAGTTGGTAGCTAGGGGTCTGGAAGGGTTCTGATTTTCGTCCTCGGGGAGGAGTCTTCCCTTATGTTTTTGCTATGCTGCAACTGGTTGGAAATCTGGAGTTTGAGATGTTTGTATTTTGTATTCCAGTTAGTTTTCCTGTTGGTTGATCGTTATGACCGTTTTGGTTGTTTCTGTTGTTCGTACTTTTTGGGCAGGGGCCCCTATCGATCCCCAATTAAATTATTCAAAAATAAAAAAAATAACTGCAACCTTCAACCACAAGAAAACAAAGCCCTTTATCTACTCACCGATTTGCAGGAACTTCTATCTTGTATATAACCTCCTCGTCTTCATCAGCTTCCTCGTTCAAATGTTTCTCCTTCCTCAAAACCGCTTTCTCAGTAGTCTGAAAGTGTTTGTAATGTGGATTATGAACAATTAAAATTATAATATCAAATGCGAAGTTCCAACGCATTGAATTTTTCAACAGAATGTATCGTTCTGAGAATAAACTTCAACCCTTAAGAAATTTTTAATGAATATAAAGATAAAAAATAAACTAGTACAGGAGGTATTTAAAAGCTTCGTTGTATATCATAGATCTAGTTACTCACAACGTCGTCCAGTTCAATGCCAAAGTCAAAGCAGAGTTCCTCGAACTGCTCCTGCGCTGTAAAATCATAACATTCAGAAACCCTACTTTCATTTTAAGCGAACCTGCCAAAAGGTCAAATGAGAATTTAAAATATTATGAAAAAATCATTTGGTTATTAATGCTTACTGTAAGACTGTCCCAGAGCCTCGAACAGGCGATCTCGCCCGACGCTAACAGTGGGCATGGCTTCAATATAAGAGTTCTAAAACCCTGGCAGCTCTGAACCCTGCAAAAAGACCTTGTTTGCGAAACCTCGAAATGAGATAAACTGACTCTAATTTTGTTACCGAGTTTTTACCATGTATCACATAGTATAACTTTCGTGCTTTGTATGTTTTTTATGTACTTTGCATGATTCTTCATGTTCATTTATTCTCCTTGTGATCTATTTATACATTGCGACTTCTACCACTTTCCTTTTATCCCTTCATTCCAAGCCTCTTGTTACATTTATTCCTAATTGCCTTTTCGTGTTTACCTCTCTCCTTAATCATGATTTGGCTTGTACTTCTTATGTGCCACCTATTCTTCCATGTATGTGTCTCTTTCCACATATTATCTTACATCCACAATTTCTCCTTACTCTTACCATTGGTCTATTTACCTCTCATGATGACTCCCTACCAAATGAGTCCACTACCTCTCCTAATGATCATTCTTCCAACATTGCTCATAAGATCTTTCAAGATGATAATGACCCTTATGACACTTTAAGCCCATGTTCATGTTATACTTCGTGCACTCTCTTTTTAGATATTTCATGGGACACATTATATTATGACATGGATTATTATCCTTATACTTCCATTTTCACTCCCCTTTTCTTTCAAAGTTCTTCCATAAAGATGGACCCACCATACTTTAAGTGATCTTTCCCTCTTGATCTATCTTTGATTACTATGTCTATCAAACAATCTCCATCTACCCTTATGAGTTTCCACCTTCTCACGAGGACTAATCCTTCACTCTTACCTATCAACCTCTACTTCACCCAGTGATTTCTACCTCCCGCCTTCTTATGATTCTTCAATACCTTCTCCTTGTTACATTTTCACTTGAATAAGAGGATGCTTGTTTCAATGCATGTTATGAGAAGGATATTATTGATGCATTCATTAATAATACATTATATGCATGTAATAATGAAGATTTAAAAATTTCTTCTCCTAGTGATGATTGTTCTATGCATGAGTTGTATTCTTTCTCTACATCTATGATTGCATTTAATGCAAAAAAAATTGAAAGAGATTTTAAAGAGTCATCTTCTAAGGTTTCCACAACTGAATTGTGTTGTGATGAATCTCTTATGATGTCTTATTTCATTCATACTTCAAATGAGAGCATACTTAGTCAATTTCATTCATATGAATTGTTGCTTATTGCTTTCTACGAGTTCTTAATCATGTTCCTTGTTCGTTCTGCATCCCTCGCTCACTTATGTCTCAATTCACTTAGTGAAAATACTCTCATTTGTTCTTGTAATCACACATGTATTATCACACATGCTTTGAAGAAACTTGATGGGTCATGTATGTATTTATCTAAATAAATCTCCACTTTCATCCATAGTCGTAGAGTTTCTCTCAACATTAGTTTAAGTGTCACTAGTACCACACCTCCCCTTACTCTTAAAGTTGCTACTCCTCTTATTCCAATCATAATATGTGAGGTTCCCCCTACTAGTTCTTATTGTACAATCAATCACACCTACAACACTTAATGGAATGGGAAAAACACATCAACCCCAACATCACTTCCTTTTACTACTAACAACCTTCTACCTCCATTGATCATATGATCTCCAACAATTACTGTCTACCAAAACTAAGATATACCTATGAAATATCCTCAAAACTTATACTCATAGAGTCATTCTTGAGCAATCCCTACAAAAGATCTCTATCAAACCTTCTATCCCCTCAATGAACTCACTTACATGGTCAAATCTACATGCAAGATATTTATTTCTCTTTGAACGAACACCCACCACCATCGATTTGACAAGAATCCCTCTCATTAATTATAGTTACAAGATATAAGAAAACTAGTGTTAAAAGGGTTCATATTAACAATAGCTTAGGGTTGAATATTTATAGTACAAATTTCCTTAATTGTGTCCATGTCGATCACTCTAACTTAAACAAACTTGAGATTTATATTTATGGTCTTGATAATATTAGCTAAGAATCTTTAGGAACCATTACCTTATCTATCATAGTAGGTCATGTCACTCTCAATACATTTTTCATGCCATGCTTGGTAAACTCACGTATACTATCTTTTTTTATCATCCATGGACCCATCAAATGTAGGTCATTAGAATTTATATATAACAACAAAATCTATGCTACCTATTGTAATGAATATCCTTTTTAATATTGTCAAACTATTAAATCTCAAGCTCTTACAACTTGACTACATGTACTTCACCCATTTCTCAAATCTTTACTAAGGAGACCCCACCAAAACCGCCCCATGATACTTGTACAAAGATTTCTACTCCTCTAAAAGACACTAAAATTATTCCTCCTCCAACTTCAAGTGGCATACCTTCTACATGTTAGGAATAACAAGCAGAAAAATATCAATTAAATGCAAAAAATTAGAGATTAAACAAAGGAATTAAAATACACAAAAATAATAACAGTAAGAGACAATTTTAATATGGTTCACCCAAACTCGGGCTACATCCACCAACAAAGAGTCCAATATTATTATCCTGCAAATCTAACTGATTACAACCAACGGTCTTGCAAATCAATAACATTGCAATATGCTACAATACAATATCAACTGAAACCCTAAGCTTTTCACCTTCTCCAGCCATTTTTATCAAGACTTGTGGTGGTTACACGAAGAGGGGGTTTTTTTTAATACGTCGGCCAATAGAAAAATAACTACCGACACCTTTATTAAATAATAGGCAACCCGCAGGAGGGGCTCTGCCCCCTGCACTCCCCCGTTAAATACTTTGGGGGGAAACTGCACTGACAAAAGTGGGGAAAATTTAACCTCTAAGTCTGATTGGGCTCCATATAACAACACTACATCTACTACACCTCTGCACGCTTTAGGTAACCCCTCTTCTCCTTATTGACCTTATAACCTCTAACTTGGGGATGATCAGGGCTCTTAATACTTCACCCCTCAAAATTCTAAGAAAGGCGAGTCTCCTCTCTATACCTTCGCCTTATATGTGGACCCTTGTACTCTTGGTTTACCACCTCTTTATCACATCCATTTATCTCTACTAGTTTGGAATACCACTAACCACACTATTAAGCCATCTCTTTCAATGATTAAGGGTTACTAAATTTGGATTTCAAGATTAATTCTCTCAGCTTTAGAGAATATAAGCTAGATTATGTTGATTTCCATACTCCGACACTAACTAACCACTCTTCTAAAGGCTCCACTAGAGACACTCATTCAACTAATCATACTATCTAAAATCTCTCAACTTCCTCCTTATCCAATTAACATGTCGTTAATCGCGACATTCAATATGTTACCCCTAGACCTATCAATACCCCATTTTCTTCTTCTAAAGTTAAAAAATTGCATGACATAAGGTTCAGGAAACTAGAAAAATTCAAACATAAAGAAAAAAGCCTTAACCCCCATGAAAATGGTATTATTGCACCTATTCCCCTTGAACTGTATGTTTGTAAAGTTGGCATTGGATATTTTTCTTTTCATGATACATCTACCTCCTTTTATCCTCGTCCTCTCCATGATTGCTCCCATCCTTTGATCCCTAGTCACTGGAAGTATATTGCATTGCTATACATCATATAACTTTATCCTTTTCTCATGCACTATGAATTGTAGGGCATTATGTCAACCATTATCTCCTAATATGCACCTACCTCATCTCACTTTTCTTTGGTTTTCTTCTTTTTTCCCTTTCCATTGTTCTCTTACTCATTATCCTTTATCTAATTTTCCTATTGTTTTCTTTTTTATCCTTGTCCTTATCTTTTGTTACTTCATCTAGTGCATAAAGGATTACAACATAGATTGATTGATTCCCTTAGTGTTATCTCTCACTTATGCAACAACAGAAAAAAGACTTTGCCCAACCTATCCTATCATATATACATGTTTTGTCATGCACCACCCTTGATTTTTTTCATTCTATCATACACCATACATTATATTGTTTGACCTGGTCATATACCTACTCACACTGCCTCTTATTGTGATGAATTTGTAGTCTTTTGCCATGCAGACTTCTGGATATTTAAGCCCTTCCAACATCCATCTTACATTTGCCACCTACCCTTATTCTTTTAACCCTATTCTAGATATGATGATCAAACTCAAGACCATGAATTTTTTTTATCTCCCTCTATGTTCCTAATATCTAAAACTCAATTGTAACTCTTGAAACCTTATAATTGGATCACCTTCCCCTCCCATTTCCATTTGCCAACATGAGTATCATCTTGCATGTAAATGTCTGTACTTTTGGGTGGAGGCTCTGTGTCATCCAAACATAAAAACAAATGTCTATAACCACCTAGTCTAATCCTCGACGATGAGTCCTTGTATCTTACTAGTTGCATGGAGTTAGATAATGTGGGTGAAATCAATATGTATAATAATAATAAAAAAGATGATCGCATTGTTGAGTGGTGGCTTTGGCCTAAACTATAGAGATGACATATAAAGCATGCAAGCCTAAGAGGTGAATGTAAGTGTCAAAGAAAATAAACTTGAAGACTAAATTAAATCAAATCAAAACACTGTACTAGACTTGAGATGCCTCAATTTTTATCTATCCCTTATTGAGAAAACTAATGAACAATAACAATAATAGTATAAACATAAAGTGTACAAATCTAATTAATATGATTAAAATTGTGTATGATTAACCATAAATCTGAAAATAAAACATGGCTAAGCATGTAAAATAGCAATAAGAATCAACAAACTCATAAAATGAAAAACCATAACACCGTATGTACATGGAGAAGCCCTGTCAGGAAAAAAAATCCACTATCCAAGTGAGGACAAGTATATATCAATCTAATAAAATTAGGCTACAATAATACATACAACTTTCTCTCTTTAATTTGATAGCATTCCAACAATGTAAAGGTACACACCCATGAAAGACCCACAAAACAACCATCCAATGCATCTAATTTATAGAGAAACGAAGAGGGAAAACAATAAATGATTTCCCAAAATTAAAATTGCCAAAATCCATGGTATGACAAAAACCCAATACCCTAATGACCAAGTTATTCAATGAGTTATGAATAATAACCATTAATGATAACATCCTTGACCCATGTGAAGAGTAAACTCGCTTTCTTAAGTATAACACTCCATTTTCAAGTCATTACACTATGTGAATCCCACCTATCATAACACAATATGCTTTACTCTCCCACCAAGTGCCCATGAATGTGAAAGTGGTGTAAATGAAGTCAAACCACTTCTTAACTACCACTATCATAAGTAGCCTCTCCCTTAATGCCACTACAATTAATCTTCAAAGCTACAAGGAGAGTAATAATAATATAGTGATATCTCTCAACCTCCATGGGTATCCAAGTGCCCATTCTATGATTTTTGGAGATTTCACATTAGTATATAGTGTAAACACATAAATTTGACCACATCCCACCATCACCCAATTCATCCCACATGTCTCCCCTTATAGCGTTGATTAAATAAATTATTTATTTAATTAACCAATCTTATCATCATCCTAGCATTAATTAAATAAATTATAATCATTAATTTAATTAATTGATCCCATTTAACCTTCTTTTAATTTTCCAGCCTTTAATTAAATAAATCAACCATCCCTTCATCATTCTCCTAAAAATTAAATAAATACACAAATATTTATTTAATTTATCCTATTCCCCCTCAATCACTAGTTGATTAAATAATTCCACTTAATCAACTAATTAACCACTTGCACGTTTCAAATCTCAATTAGCCAAGTCAACCTTGCACATGGCTCAAGGTTGCATAAGGCTCCATGTGTGCACATGGATCCAAAAAATGACTTTTTGATCCTAACCCTCCATTTCAAATCTAGAAAATCTCTACCCTCGTATGTTCTCAATCCAAACCCTCATCATGTGCATCAATCACCAAGTACCACTCGATGGTTTCTCATGCACCCTTGCCTCTTAAGCATCCCTAGCCATTGATCTCAAGAATCAATCTCATCCCTTGATCCTCCATCCTCCAAATCTATAAATGAATCCCACCATAGCCCATTTTCATCAATCAAGTGGATGCAAAGGTATGTTGTAGGTTTGAAGAGCAACCACATCACAACTCCATCATCAAAAATCAAGGAGCGTATATACTTAACCAATGTTTGCATATGAAGTTCATTTGATTTTATCATGTATTTAGCATTCCTTCTTGGTCTAATCTTGAGTGGAATTAAAAGTAAAATTAAAATCTTGCATTAGTGCTAGTTTCTATTTGTTTCATATTTTAATGTCTTCATTTTGGAATGCTCGATGGGACGAGGTCAAATTTAGGCATCTACATATAGGATTTGAAAGGTTAATATCACCTTAATCCTTACATTCTCCCACTTAATAGCATACATTACAATGGCATAAACGTGAAATATAAAATGAATCAAGTGCAAGATACAAGGCCCATGGCCTCCCTACACCAAGATACTTATCTATGCTCACTGGTATTGTAAGTGAATTTGCAACATTAACCAAAGTGCCATATTTATGAATTATGACCCTACCACTCTCCACCATCTTGTAAACAAAGTGATACTAAACATCTATGTGCTTAGTACAAGTACAATACATGGGATTCTTGCCCAGACAATTAGCACTCTGATTGTCACATTCAATCTAAACCACCCTACAATTAAAACTAGGTCTTGATCACAACCTATATAACCAAACCACCTCTTTATACTCATGTATAATATCCATAGACTATGTTTTGGTAGTGGACAAGGCAATTAGAGATTATCTCTTACTCATCCAACTAATAGTACAACTAATCAAAGAAAACACATAGCCACTAGTGGACCTCTGACTATCCAAGTCATGTGCTCAATTTACATCAATAACTTACCCATATCATTAAAACCATGATAACATAAGTAATAATTAGAAGTTCCCCACAAATATATAAATTTATCTTAACACAAGACTAATGCTCTCTACCAAGGTTAGACATAAACTTGCTAAGAACACTCGCTACTTGGGCACTATTCGTTCTAGTATAAACCATTCCATAGATTAGGCTACCAATAACACTAGTATAAGGCACACTATGCATATCTTTAAAATCATAATATGACTCAGGACACGTATACAATGAAATCTTTGTGCATACAGGTAAAGGAATACTCATTGGTTTATAATTATTCATAGAAAACCATTATGAAATAATGTCAACGTACTTACTTTGACTAAACCAAAGCTTTCTATGAACCTGATTCTTGTTGATTTCCATTCTCAAGATAAATCTTGTTGCCCCTAAATCCTTCATATCAAGTGCATAAAACAATTGATCTTTAAGCTCCCTAATCATCACCTTGTTGTTACCAATAAATATGTCATCAATATACAAGATAATAATTAGAGTCTAATCATCAATCCTTTCAATCTAAAAACAATGATCTTCACTTCTAACAAAACCCAAATTTAATTAAAAAGCACCAAACTTCTGATATCACATCATACAATGACCATTTTAACTTCCAAACCAAAAATTCTTTCCCTTTTACCTCAAACTCATCTGGTTGTCAAATGTAAATTTCTTATTCAAGATCCCCATGCAAGATAGTAGTTTTTACATCCATTTGCTCTAATTCAAAATCACAAGAAACAACAATAGACACTAGGAAACTAATGGAAGATAATTTATCATGTCAACAAGATAGGAAATTTCACCAAAATCAACTCCCTCTCTTTAGGAGTATCCCTTAGCCAATAGTCTAGCCTTGTACCTCTCTAACTTACCATTTGCTTCAAATTTATTTTTGAATACCCATTCGCAACCAATGAGCTTCCTTCCCTCGGACAAATTCACAAGATCCTAATTGTCACATATGTCTAAGGCCATCATCTGTTTTGCATGGCTTCCGTACAAGAGTAAAACTCATCTAAAGAGAGAGCCTCCTTAAAAGACCTTAGTTCATCATTAATACATAACAAAGTAAATACACAATGGAAATATTGTGGGCTACACTTATCAACTAGGTTCTATTGTCTTGTGGATTGTCTCAATCAAAATTGGAGTGAGGAACTCTACTTGTTCATCTACATCTTGAACCTACTTAGAAATCTCCCCTAAATCCTCTTCTTCCTCTCCATATTTAAATCCATCATTATGTTTGTCAAAATGTGTATCTTCTTGCTTCTCGACTTTAGTATCAAAATGTGTTGTTTTCATTCCTTTATTTTCCTTTGGTTGCCTTGGATTAGAATATATTATAAGTTTCCTAGAAATCACATCCTTGGAATAAATTATTTTAAAGGTTAGAGAATTCTCATCGTATCTAACAAATATGCATAAATGAGCTTTAGGATCCAACTTAGATTATTTTTCTCTAAGTACATGAACAAAATTCTCACATCCGAATACACTTAAATGTCAAACAAAGGGTTCCTTACCTATTCACGCCTCATAAGGAGTTACATCAATAATAGTTGAACAAGGAGGCCTATTAATAAAGTACTTGTGACCCTCACAAACTCTACCCAAAGGCACCAATCCAACTATGTATCACACATCATTCTTCTAGATCTTTATAGCAAGGTTTAATTCATCCTTTTTGCAACCCCATTCTACTATGGGGTGTAAGAAGTGGTATTCTATCATACTGTAATACCTACATATCTACAAAAATCACTAGATTCATTAGAGTATTATTCACCTTTGCTATCATATCTCAACACCTTTATCTTCCTATTTGATTGTTTCTCAACCAAAGCTTTAAAATCTTTAATTTTAGATAAAACTTTATATTTAGATCTAAGAAAATAAACCTAGGTGCATCTTGTGTAATCATCTGCAAATGAGACATAGTAACATAAATTACCAATAGAACCCACATCCACTAGACCCAACATATTTGGATGAATGAGTTCTAAAACACATTTTAGCACTTCTACCTAGAAAAGAAACTCTATTACACTTTTCAAACACATAATGCTTGTAGAAATCAAACTCATCAAAATAACTAGAAAAAACATCAACCATGTTTTTGTTAAAAATGGTTTGTTGACCTTTTTCACTAATGTGACCCAAATGTTGGTGCCACAACTGCATGTATTTTCACAAGGGGCAATTACATTGGAAAATTATAAAATATGGGCATCAAGCCTAAACATAGTCCTGCACTGTAAGCCTCTCGATACTACCAAATTTCCTCTAACATACAACTAGAATTATCAAATGTCACATGCACCCTAAAATTATTCAACTTGAATATAGAAAGAAGTTTTTTCACAAGTCCTATAATAAGCATGGCATCATTGGGATTTTTCACTCTCCCATCATTGAAAGACAATTGTACCTTTCCCTTACCAATAATCTAGTGTGAATGTTGTCACCAAGGAAACCCTCTCCTCTATCATAAGCTTAATAAGATGAGAACCACTCCTTATGTATATTCATATGGTAGGAACAACCCAAATCAATGAGCCAACATTCATCACTAGAAACATTAGAAAAAATGAACAAATCATCATTATCACCATTATCACAGGATTTCTCAGTGGAGAAATCATCGTAAATTTTCTTTTAGTTCTTTATATGTCCTTATTTCCTATAGTTCCAACACTTCATTCTACTCTTCTTAGGGGTTTTGGACCATCATTTAGACTTAGACATATCTTTCCATTTCTTCCATTCCCCTTTAGTCCTGACTTTGTCCTTGAGCCTTCACCAAACATGTAATGCATCTTTCAAGCTCTTATCCGTATATTTTCTTCTTATCTCTTCACTAAGAAATGTAGCAACAAAGGCATCCAGTTCTAGATCTACCATATAACCACTCAAAGCAACAATTATATTCTCCTAAGGTTTGAACAAAGAATAAAGTAATAAAATATACTTATCCTTCTCATCCAGATTAACATCAATAGAACCTAGCTGACTCAAAATCAAATTAAAAGCATTCAAATACTCCTTAACACAGTCTCCCTCTTTATTTTCAAAGAGTCAATCTTTCTTATTAAATGCAAGCTAATAACAAGACTCTTCATTTGATAAATATCACCTATCCTCTTTCATATATTGTATGTGGTAGTCTTCTTAAAGACATTCAAGGGAACCAAATCTTTAAGATAACCAAATGGTTCCATGCCTTCTTATCCATCTTTGACCAAACTTCATTAGAAATATCCACATGTTTTACCTCATTTGCAACTAATCTCTATTGATCCCTTGCTTCCAAGAGATCCTCCATTTTCAACTTCCATAGCTCATACCTAGAACCATTAAACTTCTCAAATTGTGTCTATGATGTGCTAGCCATGGTTTCAAACACAATATATTTGCAAAACCCACTAAATCAAATACTCTCATTCAAATAAAAAATCTCACAACACTTCCAAAAGTGCATTTCTTTATAATCAATATTGTTAGCTCTAATACCAAATGTTGAGAAACTAGTATAAGCATATAAACATAAAGTGTATAAATCAAATTACTTAGATTAAAGGTACATGTGATTAACCATAAATCTAAAATAAAACATGGATAAACATGTAAAAAATAATAAGAAATCAACAAGCTCATAAAATGAAAACCATAACACTAGATGTACATGGAGAAATATTCTCAGGAAAAAACTTCACCATCAAAGAGAGCACGAGTTTGTATTGATATAATAACATTGGGTTAAAATAATACATCCATCTTTCTCCTTTCAACCTAACACAATTTTGATAGCATAATAGTTCTCACCCACAAAAGACTCATAAAAATAACTATCCAATTAATTCAATTATAGAGAACCAGAGAAGAAAAACCATAAATGAATTCCTAAATCCAAAACTACCAAAATCCATAGCATGACAAAAACTTGATGCCCACATGATCAAATTATTCAATGCACCATGAATAGTAACCAATAATGACAACATCTTTGACCCATGTGAAGAGTGGATGCACTTTCCCAAATATAACTCTCCATTTCTAAGCCATTGCACTCTATGGACCCTATCCACCATAATGCAAGATGCTCCATTCTCCCACCTAGCATCTAGAAATGAGAAAGTGGTATGAATGAAGTCAAACCACTCCATAATTGGGACTATCATAAGTAAACACCACCTTAGTTAGTGCCACTAAAACTAATAATCCAAGTCACAATGAGAATAATAATAAAACAATAATATATCTCAAGCAATGTGGGCATTCAAGTACCCAATCCAAGATGTTTGAAGATCTGACATTAGTACATAGGATTTGCAAGTTTAATATCACCTCAACCTAATGTCCCTTTCTACTTTGATTTGCCTCATAAGTCATTCTAGGATTAGTGTTGAGCTAGGATGCCTTCTATTCCTTTTCTCCTAGTATCCATGGCCTAAGTATGTGACTCTATCTTAGCATACCCCTCCTACAATTTTCCATCTCCCACTCCTTACACAATTCTCTCTTCTTGTTGTCCTTCAAAATGCAAGGTCCACATTGACAAACTCTTTAAACAATTCATAGCAATACACCTACACCTCTTCTCCACTTCACACACCTTACATTGTTACACATTCTTTTCATTTGATACGACAATTTGTACAACAAAGATGAAAGTAAGAAAACCTCATGTTAACCTTGATGCAAAGACTAGGACCACACTATTGTAACCCATTAATCTAGCTATCATCCTAACTATGCATGTGACGACTTGTCATTTTCCCTTTTGTTTCCCATTTTCAATCCTTTTTTCCTTTTTGTTTTCCATTTCCAATTCTTTCTTCTTCTTGTTTAACATTTTCAAATCACCTTGTTATTTTCACATTTTCTCTTCCTTTTTGTTTCCCATTTTCAATCATTTTTTTCTTTTTTGTCTTCCATTTTATTAATCATTCACTTGTTTTACATTTCCTTGTCACCTTGTTGCATTGCCTCATGGCCCTCTTTCCTTTTTCCTTTATCTTGATTGTCATTTTTTATTTCTCTATTGATTTCCTTGTGTTTGCCACTTTCTTCACTATGTGTTCCTTCTTTTCCCCTTTCACATCTTATTTTCCATTGTGTTTTTTTATCATACCCTGGATCTTACAATCATGACACAAGGGATATATGATTCATGTTTAGTTACAATATATTTATTCCTATTAAGACTAACTCCATCCACATATCCTGATGTGGTCTCGACTATGTCCTTTCCATTTTCCTTTGATTGTGTTAACCTTTGTTTTTCATGTTTTTAATTTCTTTGTTTGGCCTTTGTGTTTTCCCTTGCTCAATCTCTTATGGGCATTGCATCGTGTATATTTCTAATGTTTTATCTTCATTATTTCTATCATTTTTTAATGTTTTTGTCTCTCTTGGGGGCATCACCTAGGTGTTCCCCTCTCTTTTATCTCATCACTTTACCACTTAGTCATTCAGACACATACAATGCTTGTCTCACTCGCAACTTGTTATCTTTTGTCATCACTTAGGGGCATGACCTAGATGTTCCCATTCTCCATAACTTTCTTCCTCTCTCCTTATCAAAGTCCTTGGCAACTCTCCTCTTTCTCCTTTTTCTCTTGACCATCATCATTAAAATGGCTAGCTCTCTTTGCTTGGCATTTCCATTTGTCAATTGCTTTAAGGGGGCATATATCTTAAATCTCCCACTCTCGCACCTTCATATTTTTGATCCTTGAACCTTGACTCTTGACCTCAACAACAACCAACCTTACCATTGATCTAGACCTAGCCTAACTTTTTATCTAATCGGGTGGTCACCTTATAACCATTGACAACATTAATTTCCCATTTCCTTTTTTGAGTGGTAATTGCCAAATAGGTGAGGGTGGAAACCTTAAAGCCATTGTTTCTAGTTCCATTGGGTGATCTACCATCTTTAGTCATGGGTGGCAACCTCAAAGCCTTTAATTCCAATTTTCCTTGGCTATTGTTAGCACCTTTATTAATGGATTGTCCTAACCTCTTTCATGGGTAGCTATCTTACAACCCTTGTTGTCATTAACCCATTCTAGTTTCCAGCTATTCTTTACCTTTAGCCAAGGTCCTTTTTATTTATGATGTGGGTCACTATTGTGTTTCCTCTCAGTTTCTTCTATGGAGTAGATCTTTAGATATCTCTCCCCCAAAATGAATGGTTAAAGTTTTTGTAGTATTTTCAACCATTCTATTGCAATATTATGCCACAATAGACATATAGATATGCTTTGCATTTTATATTTGTAGTCATGTGTATGTGTTTCCCTTTATGTGTGTGTTTATTTTATGTGAGTGTTTCCCTTTGTGTGTTCCTTTGTATGTGTTAGATGATTACTATTGTTGGTGTACAATGACCACTCTTTCTATGAATGCCTTTGCAAGGACAGGTACACACACAAGTATGAAGACTATAACCAAGATGAAGATGGTATCTCTCATATGGTATAATCTATCCTTTATATTTCACAATTTACTATACTATACTTAGGCAAACTTCTTCCTCAGTGAGTCACGAGTCTACTAAAGTGGAGGCAAAATAAAATATTATAAATTATGTACCTCATAATTTACTTTATTACATTTTGCACACATTTTAGTCATCATGTCACATGTGTGTTTTGACTCTTTTTTACCATTTTCTTCACTTTCCCTAGTCTTATCCTAGCTTGTCTATGTCCTCTTGTCTCTTTTTGTGGATTTACCCTTTTAATTTATTGTTCATTTTATTTTATCTCCTTGTTCTAGGTGTTTTTACCCTCCTCGCGAATCCTCAGCCATCTTCCCTTGCCACCTTTTTATCATTTTAATCAAATTATTTAATGAGATTTTATGCCTCAAAACCTAGTGTAATAACCACCTCTTACCTCCTAAAATATATATTTTCAAACCTCTCCCCACCCTTGTGCATAGGGGTGAGGCAACATCCACATCCTCCAATCAAGATCAATTTTTCACAACAAACTCATATAATCATGACCAATAGGGAAAACTAGGTATCCAACCTAAATTCCATTTGAAATCTAATAAAACAAGCCTCTCAATATCATTTTTTATAATCAAAACAACACATTTTTACTTTGAGAGCAATTTTTGAGCAATAGTTTCCAAATAAGAAAGCATATATTAGTTATTAGAGCATTTCTACAATGAGTTAATTTTAAGTTTATCTCTTGCAAAAGTTTTAGGAGCACCATAATAACATCTACAACTGAATTAATCAATTGTGGTATATTATTTATTTCTTTTTGCAATAGCTACTTTAGGTTCCTTATTTATATATTTTTATCTTTACTTCATTTTAGCTTCTAATCTACATACCCTCACTCTTTGTCCATCCCTCATCCTTCCCATCCACTTCCATTAATCCCCATATTCATTTTGCTACCATTTTCCTTCCCCATCATCTCCTAGCTTGATTACATGCCTAGGTTGTCATAACTTTATATTGTGTTTTCATTTTGCATCCTAGATACCAAATCCTCATTGCACATTAATGTTTTCAGTTCTTGTATCAATCACCTTTAGTTTTTTATCAAAATTTTAGGTTTTTGTCTCCATTTGTTTTCTTTTTTCCATCACCCATCACCCTATCACCGTTATAAACCCTAGAAGACCTACCTTTGGTTTTGCTTGTGTTTCTCTCTCAAAATCCATCATATCTCATCTAAACCAAGTGTATCTTAGCCCCACTTCAAATATATTTCCATCCATACTACCTTTTTAAATTTATGTTATCATTTACATAGTTATTGTCATCCCATAAGACCCACTTTGTCAACTTTTCTTCCATCACCTCCTAGTTGCTAATGCACATGCAATTTACTATTTATGTGGATCCAAACATGAAATCCCATAAGGGGAATAACTGAGGTAGCTTCCCTCTAACCATTTGTTTTCCATGTGTTTACATCTAGGATCTTTGGCTTGCTGGTCAATTTGAGGAGAATTATTGAAGAATTTAGCAAAGTGTCAATTAAGAGCATTACTTTAAAGGCTAAGAAAACCCTCTCTATAAATTTTCAAGTCAAATGGAGAAAATAAACTTCTCCTCAATCTTGGGTGCAGTATTGGGCACACCCTTAGACTTCTCCTTAGTGTTGGGTGCATTGGTTCTAGGATGCAAAGTCCTAAACTCAAAATTCAATAAATTTTGGTTTGTATCCTTCTAGTAGTTTTAGATGGTAATTTTGGGGCATGTCCCATCTTAGAAATCAGGTGTGTCTATCTATATTTGTGCTTTTGTGTGATTTCCATTATATTTCAGTTGATTCACACTTGTTTGGCTATTTTGCTCCGTGTTCTATTCATTTCGATGATAGGTATCCAAATCGAGTTTTGATCAGGAGAAAATCTTAACATACTTGGGAATTTTGAAGTCCATCTTAACAACTTCACCTCAACCCTAGACTTGTCCCCACCCTTGGGAACACCTGTTCCAAGAGGTGAAGTCCCGATCTTAAAAACATGAAATTTTGTTTAGAGCCTCTAAAAATAGTCCTATGTCCAATTCTAGCATTTTTGAGTCTTTTTAGGTGCATTTGTGTCCATTTCCTTGCTATTTTTTTGTTTCCTAGACTGGTATTTGTGTTTTCCTATTTTCAATCACTTATGTGTGCCATTAGTAATAGATCATACTCAACTCATGTTTTTAGTGTAAGAAAACACTTAATAATGTAGTTATAATTACATTAGTATTTAACAAAAACCTAAAAAGAACCCTTTTATGTTCTTCCACCCAACATGATGGTCTCTCTACAATTAGAGAAAGAATCTTTTGAGTTTATTGTGGGCTTAGGTTCATCAGCCATTGTGGATGTGGCACAGAGACATGGAACCACCAATGCCATGGGAAGCTAAAGAATGACTGAATAGTAAGACTTACCAAGCCATGTGTTGCAAAATGGTTGATGGCATTATGTTGATGGGGTATCTTGAGTTTTTGTTATAGCATGCCCTTACACTTTCTAACTAGCCCTTGAGGTAGCATGCATAGACCACCTATTAGTGTAGGTATCACAACAAATGGTTGATTCAATTACCTCATGTGTTGCTTTTGTGATTTAGCCACAAATGTCCAAGTCATATTGATGTGTAGGATGGCTTTGTTTCTAGGGTGTGACTTATCTCCTATTGTAGATAGATGGAAGGTTGCCTCTAAAATTGTGACATAATTGGAAATTGAAATTTGTAGAATGTATGTTGCATGGTGTTGTCTTTAGAACATGCCCTAGTGTTTTTTAAAACCAGGGACTCCCTTTGTAATTTCTTACTAATCTATGAACATCCTAACCTAGAACATGAATCCTACTACTATAACCCAGCCAAATCATCTTTTCTCTTGAATTTGTGGATTTTGTTTAAAATTTGGTTTATTTACTCCCCAAACAAGCAATGAACATGAAAAATTTAACAAAACTAATTAATTCACATCCTCACATCCATAAAACAAAACATTTCAAGCCCATAATCTTTTATCAAGTAGCAAATGCAAGAAGCCTATTAAATATGATTAATTTGTACACTCAGATCTAGATTTAAAATCTTAATGCTCCTAAGAGTTTGATGGACCTCAGAGTTGATTAAACATGTTTTATAAGGGAGCTTGCATCCAAATTTCCAATTTATGTTAAACCTAAGTGTGTGACAAACCTAAGGAAACTTTTAAGAACAATCAATTTGTAGCCCCATGTACATAAGTGAGCATTTCAAATCTAGTAGACTCTACAATCCTTATTAGATGTAGATAATTATAATTTTGTCTTCACAACAAATATTGAGATTCAAAATTTGGTGCCAAGAAATCAAGAAGTCAAGAAAATCAAACAAAAAAGGTATGAATAATCATGTCACATTTATTAGATTAGGAAAGGACAATTTTTAGCTGAATTTGAGAATGACACATGGAGAGAAAGTCTATGTAAGCCTTTGTGATATGAAAGGTTAATTAAATAAATAAATGTTTCATTCTTTTAAATTTTAAGATTTCCTTGTTGATCTAAGCTGAATTTATGAATTAAATATATGATCAAATTTCTAGAATTATTTGTCTTGAGTGGTTATTAATTACACCTTTATCGCTGCTAGACTACTCTCAATTAATTTTGTTTGTTCAAGTAATTGGATACACTTGTACTTAAAGAGTTGTAGAGTTTGCAAGTTTCTAGGCTAATTAAAGTTAGAAAAGCTTGCAGAGTACAAAGTTAGTTGCAGATGAAGAAATGGTGGCTAGAATTCCTAAATATATAGATATGCTCTAGTATTTGCATAACTCCTTGGGATTTTATGCTATATACCTCTTATTTAAGAATTGGCCAGAGGATAAAGGCAAGGTCACAATTCCAAGTAGATTAAGGGAATCATATCTATATAGACTTGTAGGTATATTCAATGTTTTCTCATGCAGAGACCTGTTAGCATACATCTTTACCCACCACACCATCAATGTTGATTGTATAAAAAATGTAGGTGGATAGTCAGTCATTGTAATTAGTGGAGCTACATTCCATGACATGCTAAACCCGCCTCAACCTACATTTAGATATGATGAGATAGTTTCTAAGGGGTACTTATACGAAATTGATGTTCACAACATGCTAGAGGATTGGGTTGGTGATTTAGATTTACCTAGGAAGACTAAATTTTTAGATTACAATATTCATAGTTTCTTAGAGAACATCAAAGAGGCTATTGTAAGGAAAAGTGCCCACAAACCCCTTGGTAATTAAGCTAAAAAAAAAATCTTAACTACCAAATATACAAGTATTTCCACATTAACCCTGCGAGGAGAAATTTATAGGAACCAATATATAGATATTTAAACAACAAAATGACATAAAATAACACTTAGAAAACAAGAATGAGAGAAGAAGTATATAAACAACCATATAAGAGAAGTGGCATATGTATAAGAAAACTATTTTAGGAAAAACCCAGCCTCCAAAGAAGTGAAACCAATGTATTCCCAACAACAATTGTTATAATACAATATCAAGCTTCATGCCTTCCATAGAAATTGACACTTGCAGCTTAGAGGAAAATTGATAGCATAAACCTACAATACACATTCCATCATGCCTCCATATCAAGCCATTAATATATAGACTTAAGGAGGCCCATAAAACCACCAAAAGGCAATACCCTCGGCCCAAACAAGGTCCCAAAATACCATGGCAAGAATTCTCATGACCCACAACCTACAACCTACAATGGGCCAATAGACTATTAATAGTATATTCCCTTATGTGTCACAAACACATCATAGCCTCCCAACAAACTTGGACACTCCATTTTAGCATTTACCTCTTTTTAGAAAGACCTACTATATAACTCATCATTCTTAAATGTCATAAGTGGGTCAAGATTCATAGTCCACTTTGCAATGTCCCTCTTGCATGTTCTTACACATGTCATATAATCTCTCATGAATCTTACAATATCATAGATGCTCTTACACATTTTACATGACATAGGTACTCTTACACTAGAATGCAATAACCAAGTGGCATAATATGTCATCCCAAGGAAACTTGAGATTACTCCCAAGTGGGGTGCCCTTTTTCATGTGGCTCCAAAATTATAACATATTACTATTAGGATTTAGTGTACTATTCACCTTGCACATCCTAAGAACTATTGTAACTTAATTGTTTGCAGTCAGGTAAGTAATTTATGTATCTCCAATAATCATGGAGTGGGCAAAATGGGACACCCATGTGAGGGTGAGAACATATGTAATTATTTTAATATTCTTGAGGGACGTGAAAATATTGTTGTAATGAAGTATTGATGAGGGGGCTACATAGTGGACTTGTAGGAGCATCTTCCATTATTTGTGGGTGTAAGATGTGATCAGTACTCATGGGGGAGTGCTTGGGAGTTATATATGTCAACTTGAGTAGTGGAAGTTAGAGATGCTTGTGTAAGAGTTGTTTTTTATTCCAGGATGGCTTCATACATGTGAGGGCCATGAGAATTCTTACCATGGTATTTTGGGAATTTGTTTGGGCCCATGGTATTGTTTTTGGGCAATTTTTTAGCCTCCTTAAGTCTATATATTGGAGGCATGGGATAGAGGATGTATGGAACTTATTTAGTAGGTTTATGCTACCAATTTTCCACCAAAGGAGTAGAAGTGTTCATATCATTGAATTATTGCATGGAGAAGCTCCATGAATGTATTAAAACCATGATTTATTTGGTAATACATTGAATTATGTGATGCTTTGTAGGCTGAGTTTTTTCAAAAGAATTTTCTCGAGGTATATCTATGTCTCTTGTCTTTCGTGGTTGTTTTTTCTTCATCTCTCATTCATTACTTTTTAAGTGTTATTTAAATGTTGGGATGCTGCTAATATTTTTGTAGATTGATTTCTATAATATTCTCCCTAAAAGCTTAATGTGGAAATATCCACATGTTTAGCATTTGAGATTTGTTTTAAGTTTAATTGTTAAGGGGTTTGTGGGCATTTTTCCTTACATTTGGTATCAATGTAGAGGTGGTATTGTGGTTTTCATGTGCTTGCATATAGTTGCATGTGGTTTGCATGTACTTGCATTTGGGCTGCATTTGCTTGCATGTGATGGATCCATGGTGATTTGGTTCTGAGTATTCCTTTGTTGTTGATTTCTTAGACTAGCAAGCTTGTGGAAATATGCAGGAAGGAATTGATTGATTATTAATCTTTGTATGAGTGGGATTCTATAATGGACATGGTTTGTTATTTTAGAAAACAATATGGAAAGTACTAGTAGAATGGTTAAGGTCAATGACCTTGAAGCTGGTCATGTGTTTTCATGTTGCACGATTATGACCTGGAGATTATATTTCGTAGTATGGGACTACTCTTTGGCATGGTAGTTGTGTTGATTTATCCTATGGTCATGTGGAATGGAAGAGTGTTATTGTTGGGTGTTTGCTTTTAGCTCTCTAGTCACATGGAAAAGCATTAGCTGTGTTGACTACTATTTGGAGTGCTTACATTGGGTCAATGTTTTTAGTTCTTGGTTACATGTAAGCACTGGGTGCTTAGCCCCTAGTTGCATGCTCGCTATGGAGTTGGTCTTTTAGTGACCTAGAATCTCTTGGACAACTTTGTTCCTTCGTATGCATGTATATGGTGATGATTATGGAATGGTCTTTTGGCGACCTAAATTTATTGGATAGCCCTCTGATCCTTTTGTATTCTTGTACTTTCATGTTTTAGATTCATGTTGTTTGGATATATCAGTTTTGCAAATGTCTTGTTTAAAATTTGTGGTTATGCTTATCTATGATATTCCATTGTTTTGGGTTATAAATTTGGTGTTTTTTAGATTTGAGAGTTTCCAAATGTTCAAATGGATTGAGATTTATATATATGGTTTTCTATGTTAATCAAAACTTGTGGTTTTGTAGATGTGTGAAAAGGCTCTTGTTTGGGGTTTTCTATATGTAGATAGTTGTAGATCTGCATGCATGCTTTGTGCATGGTTTGAGGAGGTTGGTTGTAGTCTTCTCAATCTAAAAGTGTTGGTATGTGTCCCATGTGTGATTTTTCTTCAATGAAACAATCTCCTCATCCATAGCTACTCTCCAGGACTTAGAATCATCCATACTCAATGATTCCTTGACATTCTTAGGCTCATTAGATGTTAGTAATCAAAGTAAAAACACATCTTCAATTAGGAAGAGTATACCTATCTAGTTGTTGTCTACAATGAGTGGACCTCCTCAAGAGTTGAGGTGGAGGTTCTATCTTCTCTTTGGAAATATTTGAACTATCTAAGCTTTCCTCCTCTTCATGTCCTTCACATAATTTTGATTTAACTTTTTTAGTCTTAGGGGGTAGTTGAACCACATCTTTCTTTATATCCTCTTTTGGCAACAAAGTTGGAGGAGAAGGCTTAATCTCTCTAAAAATAACACTTTTGTTGTACAAAACTTGAGCTTAGACGCAGGATCCCAAATGTTGTACCTTGTCACGCCAACACCATAGCCAATGAAGATACACTTAACTACCTTGTTCTCTAATTATGATCGCCTCTCCTTAGGTACATGAGCATATGCCTTGCAACAAAAAATTGGAAGATGTTATAATGAGGGATTTTTTCCCAACAAAGACTCCATAGGAGTCTTATCCACAAGGTCTAATGTAGGAGACCCGTTAATCAGGTAACAAGTTGTAACAATAGCTTCTACCCAAAAATTTTGTTCCAAACCAGCTCCACTAAGTATACTTTTAGCCCTTTCCATTGGTGTCATGTTCATTCTTTCTGCAACTCCATTCTATTAAGGGGTATATGGGTTGTCTTATGTCTCTTTATCTCATGCTCCTTATAGAATCTATCAAAGTATCCTAAACTAAATTCACCATCATTTTTAGTTCTCAAAACCTTAATCTTCCTACCAGTCTAATTTTCTTCAAGATCCTTAAACTCTTTAAAATGACTAAAGACTTTAGATTTACTTCTAAGTAAATACACCCATGTCCTTCTAGAGTAGTCAACTATGTTCAAGATACATAATATAAATATTTTAAAATCGAAGGAACATTAACATGACCAAAAGCATTAGAATAAATTAGATCCAAAACCAAAAAATATTTGTGAGCACTTGAGTAACTAAATACGGTTTAGTTTTTTATATATGCAATGCTCACATAAATCAAACTCAAGAGCACAATCATTCAAACCCTCTGCATGATTTTTATTTTTTAGAGTGCTTAGACCCCTATCACCTATTTGGCCCATTCTCTAGTGCCATAACATTGTCTTCTCCACAAGTAAATTGGCCTTTGAAGCAAGAGCACCCTTAGGTACCCAAAAAGCACAACCATCAAAAGTAGATGCAACAATCCTCTTTACTGCTAGTTCTAATGGTTAGAGTGTTGAATCTATAGATCTCTTCAATACAAGATGAGAGTAACTATTGTATTGAAAATTGTATGCATCTAGTTGAAACCAGGTGCCCACACAAACATCCTTAGCAAGCACCATAGCTCCTCACACCATCTTACACCCTCCATTAGAGAAAACAAGCCACACACCCCACATCATCAAGCTTATGAACTAAAAGTAGGTTCTTTGCAAAACCACAGATATGCAAAACACCATTGATCCCCTTCACACATCCATCAAGGAATTGAATCAAGACTCTTCCATGACCAACAACCTTTAGGTGATAGTCATCTCCAAGATACACCTTCCCACTATCATATTCTCCATACATTGAGAACTAACCTTGATGTGAAGTCATGTGGAAAGAAGCTCTGGAGTCTACCAATCACACACCTTCTGATGCATGTGCTTCCAAGGTTGTGACAAAGGTATCACCATCATCCTGAGAAGACTTTTTAGAATCATCATTAGAATCATGTTTCTTTTTCTTTTTCTCCTCCTTACAGTCTCTTTTGAAATGCTTAAGCTTGACACAGTTCCAACATTTAGTCTTGGTTTTTCTAGGAGATTTGGATATAGACTTGTTTCTTTTCTTATCTTTTTTATTACATTTCTTTTTTGGTCTTCTACGAACAACTATGGCCTCATTGGTTGATTTATACCTTTTCTCCATCTCCTCTGAAAATAATGATGCAACTACCTCATCTAATTTGAATTTAGGAATAGTACGAGCCTTATTGCCATCACCAAGTGATCCCATGAGTCTGGTAAAGAACATAACAAAATCATGCAATGATCCTCCTCCTCCATCTTCACTCCAATGGAGTGCAGCTAGGTAACATTCATGTTGAAAGCATTTAGATGCTTAGCCATAGAACCACCATCCTCCATCTCAAGGGTATACAACTTCTTTCTCAAGAAAAGTTTATTTACTAGGGATTTAGTTTGATAAATTGCACCCAACTTCCAAAGAGCTATAGCGATGGCTTCTTCACATACAATCTACAATACAAAATCTACTAAATAGAGTCTAATGAAGCCCTACACTTTTCTATCCATTTCATCCTAGTCTTCTTGTGATGTAGTAGTAGGTTTGGATATGGATATTGAAACCCATAGATCTCTATCCATGAGCATATCGTCCATCTTGAGCTTCCAAAGCTCAAAGTTTGTTCCCAAAAACTTCTCCATTTATATCCTTGATGTGCTTTCCATTTTTCTTACAACAAGATATTTTGCATAATCCCCCACTTAATCCAAGATTAGTACAAAAACCCTTGTCTGTAACACCTAGAATCTAAGGTGATCAGACTTCGATAGTAATTGAAAGGAAGTAGAGGTGTATTTAATATGCTTCCTACACTAATCTATGAGAGGAGGTATGTGTAAAAATTAAACTAATCATACACATTTACAAGAAAATAAACACAAAAGCATTATACCATAACACTATGATTTAAATGGGGAAAACCCTTTCGACAGAAAAAACCCACACTCTAAAGAAACTCAATGTATTGTTCAATAATCATTTGTTACAATACACTTTTAGAGTCTAACCCTTTACATCAATATTACCAACAATAGATCTATAGTAATTTTGGTAAAATAACAATACCTAAGATCGTCATAATCCACTCACCAACCTGGGCTCTCAATTTGGCTCCATTACCTTCATTGATAGATGTCTTACAATGTGTCATAACATGCATCGTAAGTTGGTCAACAAGTGTTACTCCCTCTTACAACTCTCTTATGTGTCATAGATGTTCTTACATTTCTAATGTGGGAGGCCCAAGTTTTGGAGGCCATAACTTTTGATTTGGGAAGCCGACTGAGCCTATTTTTTAAAAAACGTCACCATAACTATCTTACCAATTAAAACCTATTCTAACATTTTTAGGTCCAAAAATGATCTCTATAGCCCCAAAACTATATTGTTTTGTTCTTAACATTAGGATGCAAGGTTGAGACACCTTTCTTAACACTTATCACTCTCCTACATCCTTTCAATGGCATGGGTGGGCCTTTTTGGATTAGGGAAAATACCCGTGTTTGTCTCTTGCTATATCATATCAAGGACTTTGTACATCCAACTACACGTTAATCCCAAGGAAGGAGAAGAAGCCACTCTCACTAGTTGGGAGCTCATGAATCATGGTAAGGATTTTCTAGGTGGAGGGTGGATAACCTTGGAGGGTGGATAACCTTGATGGGAGGGTGAATTGCTCTTGTTACTTAATTGTAATGTCTTTTTTACATGCTTCTTGTGAACTTTTGACTTCACGATTGTTTCTCTTGTGTTTGCATGCCAAAATATTGGTAGAAATTTTTTAAGTGAGGATTGTGCCTTGCCTAGAAAAAATATCATAGAAAATGCTAATTATTGGATACATAGTATTAAAGGCTAAATTTTTAGCTTAAACCAACTAAAAATCTCTAGAACATATAGAGTATTCAATCACTTAGTTCTTAGTC
This sequence comes from Cunninghamia lanceolata, assembly GCA_027924645.1. Classification (NCBI taxonomy): domain Eukaryota; kingdom Viridiplantae; phylum Streptophyta; class Pinopsida; order Cupressales; family Cupressaceae; genus Cunninghamia; species Cunninghamia lanceolata. Next base: position 2,231,658 of record BSBN01001170.1, read on the forward strand.
TATAAGTAAATATGAATTAACATATTTTAAAATGCTCTAAGGGCATAATCTAATTATAATTAGATGACCATCTTTGTGATCCCCTCGGTGATATCTTTCCAATGACTGCTTGTGCGACCGATTCCATCAATGTTTCACTTCGTTCACTCCAATTTCTCCACTCGTTTCCTCTCTTAGCTTAGTTTGTTTAATGCATTTTAGAGTAGTTTTTACTTTTATACATCTTTAGTGCTCTCATTTTGCGTGCTTTCATCCCTACAGGTCACCCCGACAAACAAAATAACTAAGCAAACTCATGATGGATCTATGGTATGTTCGGTCATTTCAGTTTTCATTATTTATATTGATATGTTTAAAATATCAAACCATTGCTAGTTATTGTAGATACAATTGTGAGAAATCAACAATGGGTAAGGCCTATTTTAGGAATGGTACCTACCTTTCATGTAGACTATCGTACCCGAGGGGCAAAATATGTAAGCACTAAAAACATGCACAACCTCCACAAGGACCACATGATGATGTGTAATCCTTGCCACGTATATGTAAGCATGGAAATACACCCTCTCAGCAACATTTCTCTTGGAAACATGTGGGTATTTGCTTCTTCCTTTGTTTCCCCTTTGTTTTACTAACTTTTCCCTCACTTTGACATTTGTCGATTTTTATTTTCTGTGCTTGCTACTTTGTCTCTAAGCCTCTTATTTATCTATTTGTCATAAATTGACCTTTCCCTTGTGTTTTTCATCTCACTCCACCCATAGGAGCCCTCCAAGGATCCTCCCAAGCCATCTCCAACTTTTAGTTTTTAGTTGTGATTTACTAGGACAAATCTCCCCCTATTATTTCAGGATCTCCCCTAGGAGATTTGACATTTGTAAGTGGAGATTTGGTTTCTGATCACCTTTTGACTTGGTTCTAGAGATAGGTTAGTTCTTCATCCCCTAACTAATAACTTCCACCACTGTTGATTAACCCAGACCCTCTCCTCTGTGGGTCGCCCGTGGGTCACCCCAGGTGATTTGGATTGGTAAAAGAGGCAACTGATGGGTGACCCTGTCGTCTTTCCAGCCGCAGATTAACTTGGAGTTTGGACATGAAAAAGCTTCGTTTTGCTCTATTTTTCTTCCTATTTGCAAGTAATTTTGGTCCAAATGTGGAGTGAACTATTCTTAGCTCATCCATCTCTTCCAAATTGGCATAATTAGCTCTTGTTAATCTATACTTGTCACCTCTTTGACTCATGCTAACTCCATTGTCACTTTTGTGATAAGCTATCTTTGCTTCATCACTCTAATTAGTCCAATTCATTGTCCAATCTAATGAGTTAACTCTCCAATCGAGGGAGTTAACTCCTCAATCATTCCCACCCTTCTTGTGCCATTATAACCTGTAAATACCCCTTCCTCAAGCACAAAGGGAGGCAATTTCATTTGTACAACCAAGCTTTGATTAGTTTTTTGTTCTCCACAAGCATTCTTATGCTCACAGGACTTATGAGCCTTTTATTTTAGTGTTATTATGCTAAAGCTTTGCCAAAAGCTTCTTATTGCGTCATTATGCTACTCATTTTGCAAGCCATAGTGCTCTCTTAGCTCGCATTGAGCTCATATTTCGAAGCTTTCTCAAGCCATTTTGCATCCTTTCTCTATTGTTGCCAAGAGGAGATCCCCGCTGTTGCAAGAGGACGAAGAGGTTGCCAATACAAGGATTCTTGAGGGTAGTGGAGGCTCATGCGTCAACACATTCTAGGTTCTTTCATGCTTTTTGGTAGTAATTAGATAATCTCAAATTTTCTCTTGGAGATAGTAATTTCATATTGCAATTTCCTTGATAGGCTAGATAGAATTGTATTGTTAAATTAGTTCATTTCAAAGTACTTTCATTTCCTATAGTAATTGAAATCAAAGCACACGAAAACACCAAAAACATATAGATTAAGATTCCATTAGGTAAATTCATTATAGAATTGCATTCATATTTGAATTCCAGATTAATCAAAGCACTTTTCTTTCAAAAAAATCCATAAAAGAACAAAACCATTATCTTGCATATATATAGAGTGCATATATAAAAAAATGGAAAACAACAAAAACACAAGTATCACATGAAGAGAAAAATCCCTTGATTTCATCATGTGGTCAACACAAATCAATTAACTCAAACAAATCAAAGCAAACCTTAGGTCAACACCCTAAGTCAAACATAAGTCAATTCGTGGTTAACTCCAACCAACTCTCTCGGTTCAGGCTCACGAATGTGCCTTGGACTTAGAGGTGAGTGGGTGAGGGCGATCCTAGAGGAGATCAAAGAGTTATACCCTAGGCATCAACATGCACAATTGACCATCCAAGAACATAAACTTAGGCTTAGGTTGATCGAACAAAGAAATCAAATCCGACAACTCCTTCGAGCAGGAGAGGAAAGTTTACAACATAGAATACTTATCAACGACTATAATAGACAGCCGAATAGGCATTGGAATCTAGCTAACCCAAATAGGAGAACAATAACTAGTGTCCCTTCAGGTCATATAATTATCTCAACTACAACAGTCACTAAACACCATATAAGAAACAATACCCAGGAAAGGCCCTACGACCAATCAACCACTCTTTGCGAAGTCCAACTCTCAAGCGAGCATGAATGCCCTTGTGTCTTGCCTCCTCTTGACTGGATTCTACCATGAGAATGAGAGTGACGTGGAGGTTTGCCCATGGCAAGGAGAGGGTCCTGTGTGCTGTATAAAAACTGACTCGACCACCCTGTACAACTAATCCATGCTTTTTAGTGTACATGTACCGCCATTCATGATTTGCTCCTTCCATGTGAAGGGTAACAAATTTGATGGCTTCTTCCTCACACATCAAATTTAAAGAAAAGTATTTAACTTTTGGATCCAATAACAAGCTAAATACTTATTAGATCCATCAAATGAAGGAATTGTGAGCTTCCCCAACCAGTGCTAGATATCCCTATTAGTCTGGTTCTGATTTTGTCTCCCCATTCTTAGGCCTATTCTTTAACTTTAAAGTGTAGAAATCCATAAAAGATATATCAACACAAAATTACAACTCTGTGCTATATATTCAACATTAGTGGCTACCCAATCATCAAATTGATGATCTATTGACTCTCCTTCTAGTTGCTCCATCTCTTTCTACAAAAAAGTAACTTTGGGTGACCCATAACCACAGTCTACTCCAGATGTCCAATTCATTTTGGGAGTAGAAGATTCTCCTTGATTTCCATTATCCAAGGAGGTAAACACCAAATTTTTGTTTGGTTATGGAACATTCATTTAAAGGCACTCATGAGCTCATTGACATATCTCATAATTTCATTGAATTCTCTTCTCTCCTGATCTCCTACATCCATTTCTCCTTCTTGGACTAGATCTTGTGCTTGATCAAGGGTTTGCATCAATTTTCTTTGCTCTCCTTTGAGACTTGATCTCCCTTTTACTAGGAATCATTAACAACTCTTTGTACACTTTAGTCTGGTAAGATCAAAGGTTTAATACCATTGTAATGACCCTTAGCTAAATATTCATATATATTGCCCATATTTGAAATAAACCAATCAAATCAACCAAAACATTCATATAAAATATTTAGATTTAAAATGGTCACATAAAATAAATAGGGTTGTACATATAAACTAGTTGGAATAGAGTGTTTCATTAACAAATTTCATTCAAATGATTATGTTGGTTTAGGTCCGGACAACTGAGAGGGCGGGGGGGGGGGGGGTGTGAATCAGTTGTCCCACATTTTCAATCCTTTTTACTTTTAATCTTCCTTTACCACTTATAATCAATTTAATGATATAAATATTTTAGCATCAATCAATAACATACGAACAAAAAACATAAATAACACATTCAACACCAAGATTTTGACGTGGAAACCCGGTTAAGGGAAAAACCACGGTGGAGGTTAACCCACAAATATTAATACCCTGTTAAAAGTATTTTTACAAATGGAATGCACATGCATTCGGGCTCACTGCTCAAATGGAGGCTCACTGCCTATGGAGATATTACAAGAGAATGACAGGGATTGAACTGATTAATAGCATCTACTTATGCAAGAATTTCAATTCCGGTTAAGTACAAAAATTGATCTTACACATTTCATCTTTGCTCTGTTCTTCTTACTATTTTGCTTTCATTCACACTTTGGATTTATGTTCTTCTCACATACGCCTTATTTGTACACCACACACACATTGAATCATCCAATTTCATCAGCTATATATATCCACAACATGATCTACAATCATTCTATCAGTTGGCTTTAACAACACTTAGAACTTTTATAAATGCTCTGCTCTATCAGCTGGATCTAAGCATAACTTAAGGTGCGGACCAAAAATTGCTCTTGAAAAATATTACTCATGTTAGCCACTATCACTGATCATTGCTATTTGTCCAACAAACAACTTCCATACATTCGAAATCAAGACCTTCTGCAAGGTCAGCCTGTTCTTCTTCTGTTTACTCTGACAAACTGGAACTCAGTACTCAGAGGCTAATATCTTTTGAATCCTTCATCACTGGAGGACAAAAATTTGGAGTTAGACTATCTTGACAATGCACATGACTCCTCTAGATCTACAGCTAATCATGACTTCCCACCGGAGAGATCCGGACCAAAATACTGGACCCTATTACTGCTCTATTCCTAGCTGCCCAGACTTAGACAAATTCTGAATCTAACTTCTGGTATGAACAAGTTGTGTTATGCGGATGATTAGGATGATCCTAGTTGCCATAAATGACAACACCTATCAATGCAAAGCAGTGTCTCTTGTCAACAATCTCCCCCTTTGGCATTGATGGAAACACTTAGTGAAAAATGACTAAGTGTCTAGTGCAACTCCCCCTTTGACTGTACACTCGTGTACTTCACTTGTTCCGGTCCTCTCCCTTTTCTGAATACCTCATTTTTCACTGCCCTTCACTCCCCCTTTGACATCAACGGCAAAAGGTGGGGTCCGCAAGCCAAAATTCTTGAAAAAAATTGTATATTCTGCTGCATATGTACAAATAATCATTGAATCTTATTTACATGAACTTGAGAATGTCTACAAAGCTAGTTTTTATTTGCACAAGTTCAGAGGCCCAAGTGCTCTTCATTCCATCCAAAATGGAGATGTGCCCACTTAAGAAAAATGAATATGCTTATGCCTTTGACAGATCTGTTGGATCACTAGTTTGAGCTGCACTCTAAGCTTTAGATAGGGCATTGTACATTATCTCTAACTTAGGAGCAATTAATCCCCGGAGCTCACACATTCTCTTCATAATGTTACCTTTTTCTTTAACAAGCGTCTTTATCTCATCTGTCAGGCTGATTACTTGGCATATTTGACTTATAGGTGAAACTATTAGAGGATCAAAATTTTGAGAGAGATTTGACAATTTCTGTTCTTGCTCCTTTATCTTTATCTCAATATCCTTGTTAACTTTGGGCCATGATAGAAAGAATTTGTACATATCACTTCCATCATTTAGAGCATTTTGAATACTTTTTATGCTAATACCAAGTATTATTCTATCATTTCCTATCAGATTCTTTATTTCACAAAATTTCTTATCCAGGAATTCTTTCTGAACTTTTGCCTCCGTAGACTTCTCAAAGGACTCAAAATGAGTATTCATAGAACTTACAAGATTTCTCAGATGTTCTGAGGGGGAATCAGATGGACTCTTCTGGTAGGCAGGCATTAACTTTTCCAAGATCCTGGATGCAAGCCCCAGTAGTTCATTGTCCTCCATGTGGAATTTTAGCATCTTTTCTCTGGCCTTTACTTGGGTGAATGATGCTATTTTCATCAGCTGAATTGGAGAGAGAGCATCTGGATTGGCTAGACCTTGGAGTAGTTCAGGTTCATCAAGCTCACTCATCTCCTTTTCAAGAAGACTTTTTACTGCATCTGCAGTGTCTCTTGCAACATTTTCTGAACCATCCTTTTGTTCATTAGATTTCTCAGTATCTGCTTTATGTGTTTTAACATTTGCACCATCTTCTTCTTCTTTCTCTTTCTTTGTGTTCTCTACAGAAGGACTCTTTCCTATTTGTTCATCATTTGCTACTTGATCCGGAGGGCTTTGTGAAGTAGTAGTATTATCCTCTTTTCCTGGCATATCAGGTGGATTGGGAGTATTTCCTGCACCAACTACTTTATCCAATATTTCTGTATCCTCCTGATTGGCTTGTTCTATTTCCGGAATAGAGGCTTCACCCAACTCAGATTGTTGCTCAAAAATGTTCTCTTCTTCACCATCCAGAACTTCTTTTGTGACTATAGGAAAATTGTGCTTTCTCAAGGCTTTCAAAAGAATCTCTTGAGTTTCTTCAATGATTTCACTTGTTTCTCCAAGCATGAGTTTGTTCATTCTCCTTTTGCTTCTAAAGTCATCTTTTACGTCCTTGAATATCATATCTATTTGATCAGGAGAAATTTGAGGATACAAATTTATTAGCTCATATTCCCTAATCTCTATGTCCTTGCACTTGGCATTTTCTTTTCTCAACTCCAAGATATTTGCCAGACTTTGTGGTAACTCAGAAGTTATCTCAATCAATGCCTTGTTGTAGATGGTGAGATATCAAACCGTCGCTACCTCCAACACCCTTTTATCCATGTCATTGTATTCATCATAGAATTCAATCATGGGTTTTAGATTACCATCCACAGTGACTGATTTTATCACATCTTCTAGGGAGAGTGTGGGCTTCTCAACATATTCCTCATAATCTTATGTCTTTTGCTTTTTGCTTGTCCTTTTGCTTTCATAGGACTTTTCTTTGGTTAGTTTTGCAGCTTTTGTTCCAGTGACCTTTAGTTCCTTGATTTCAATGTCTGAGTTTGTATCTTCTTCTTCTTCTCTTATGCTTTCATAGGTCCGGGATGCTTTTATTTTCTTCCTTTTCTCCCATCTTCCGGATGATTTTGTTTCTTGTTTTGCAGTTTTAGAGGAAGTAGCAGAGCTTCTAGTAGTTCTTGAAGTGGAAGAGAGTTCCACTGGATCACCTGTTTGTTTCTTATCTTGTTTCTCTTTCTCATCCTTCTCTGTTCTTTCTTTGAATTTCTTCACAACTTCCTTAGTTAGGCCTAAATTTTTAGCTAGCTGCACAACTTCTTTTCTTACTCTCCTATTAGTTTTAGGTTCTCTAAGCTCAGTATGTAACTTTAAACTCAGCTCTTCATAAGTTCCAAATCTTTCAACCGTTGTGTCTTTGGGCTTGCTTAGAAGATGTTGAGCATATATGTCCAAGATCCTTTCATCTACTTCATACCCCATGGGCATTATCCAAACAGTTATGGGTTCTACTACTTCCATTAAACACTGATCAGTATCAACCATGAAGCATATTTCATTTTTGTACTTGTCAACAATTGAATTAGGGATTCTTTCCCTTTAGTGCATTATACTCTAAAAGTTCTTGAAGTAACCCCATATTGCAGTTTTCTGAGCTTTGAAATCACCAATGCTGCAAAGATGATTTCTAATCTGAATGGCAACTGGCTCATCCTTAGTCCAGTGCACATCTTTTACCCTAGGTACTTCATTCATAAAGTAAAAGAATAGACATAGAATTAGTGTACCATACTTGAAAGTGTTTTTCTTATCTTTCTTGATTTTGTTTAAATTTTCAATCAGTTGATTATGTAGTAGTTCACATAAGTCACAATCAATATTTTCCTTTAGCATCTTGTAAGCAGCATATATGGTTGTTTTGGAAATAGAATTTTCTCTACTCGAGTGGTAAATCTTGTACCCAATCACCATGGAAGCGAATTTGACATCCGATTCAATAATGTCATTAATGGTCATTGCCCTTCTGTCAAACTTAGCACCGGTAGCATCAATCACTGTTTGGTTTTTCACGCCTTTCAGCATGGGTAATCCTCCAGTTGAGTTTAAACCAGTTACATTTCTGATAGCATCCTTGGTAATCTTGAACAGTTTTAACAATTAAATGAATTCATCATGCATCCGACTCAAGACGTATCAAACCCATTCATCCTCATCAAATGTTGGAAACCCCATAATCTGAAGAAAGTGTTTATCCTATAGTGCCTTATACTCAGGTTTAAGTTCGTCATTTTCATCCTTGAGTTGTTTGTCAAACAAGTCTACATACCTTGAATCTCCAAACTCATCTATATTTGCATGAATATAAACCCTAATGTCTTCTACATGCAGCACACCATACGAAACACTTGAAAAAGCACCTAACGAGTCGACTTCAATTGATTTGTGAGGATACTTCTTGAATTTGGGTCAAGGCCTTTCAATAATGTCAACAACATGAGGAGTCGCCATCTCAACAGATTTTAGATTCAAATTTTTACACGGGGTTAGGGTTGATCAATTTGCCGGTTGAATTCACTCTTTGCCTCAATCTCTAGATTTGCAGTTCAAATGGTCTTCTTCTTGTTTTCTTCGAATGCAAGGTGATTCAAATGAGTGACCAAGTGACCTTTTATCTTTTGCCAAACCTAATTTGGCATTGTAATAAATGTGATGCCCTAATTGTATCCGGTTACATTATTTTTGACAATTCTTCATTAATCACTCTGCAAGATTTCATATCAACATCTTTTCTTCCATAAATTCTTCCAAAGGTTCTGGACCAATTTAGAATGTTCTCTTTTTATTGTGCCCGTCTCAGGCACCCACTTACTAACCGGGGGAATTTGATGTTCTATGCAGCTCCCCCTAAGCCAGAGCTTCTGACTTAATTCCTGAAGGAATTGTCAGCACCGGATTCCTGTGCGGACCCATCACTATTGTTTATTGTATCTTTCTTTATCCAAATCTTGTTCATTTCACTCTGTATCTCATTCACATCAATTTTTCTTTTGTCTCTATCTTATTTCCATTCATCCAGATTTGTGTTTACCGGACCTCTTCTTCCATTGTTCCTATTTCTGCAAAATCTTGTAATATGACTAGATTTATTACATTTAAAGCACGTTTGATTTCCTCTTGATCTGCACTGATTAGCCATGTGTCCAAATCCATTACAAGCAAAGCAGTATCCATTGAAAGAATTGCCATTTGAGTTATTCATTAACATACTTCTACATTCATTGGATTTGTGACCATACCTCTTGCATTTGAAGCATTGATCAGAGAAGGATGGACCATTTTGATTTGCTCTACTTCTGCATTGAGTAGCTTTATGACCAAATTTATTGCAATTGAAACAATTTCCATTAAATGATGGATATCTTTGAGCATTAGGTTGTCTTACCAGAGGTTTTCTAGTTCTGTTCCTTTTGTATCTTGGTTGGAAATTTCTTTGTCCAGATCCAGAGCTTTCACCTTTCTCATATTTAAGATTACGCTTGTCATTATTCTTTTTCTATTCTTCAATTAGTGCTTCGAGTTTAGCTGAGCTTATTTTGAACTTCTCCTTATACTCATTTGCAATTTCTAGGTCATGTCTGAGAGTGATAATTTGTCTCTCAAGTTCTCTCTCATTATTTCTACTTCTTTGTAGATTAGATTCTAGGAGACCAGCTATTCCATCCAATATGCAGCATTCTTCATTACTTTCTTTCATATTTTGCTTCATCCCTTCTTCACTTTTCTTCCTATCTTCAATTTCCTTGGTTAGTCTCATCACCCCAGTTTCCATCTCATGTTTTAGGACAACAACTTCTTTAGCTAACTTTTCACATTCTTTTGTCTTTTCTTTCAGGGCCTTGTCTTCCGGTTGAAGAAGTTGCTCCTTTCCTTTTGCATTGGATTTGCTCAATTTTTCTTTTAAGATCTCAATGAAGTCTTCAACCTTTTTGAGATTTTCTTGCAGTTCTTGAACTTCTGCCTTGGACTGCTTAAGATCATCTAGAGCGAGATTAAGTTGTCCTTGAAGATTATATTCATCCATTTTTACTGCCTTCCTAGATCTTCCTTAAGCTGTTAAACTTTTCCAAAGGAACCTTGCTCTAATACCAATTGTTGGTTTAGGTCCGGACAACTGAGAGGGGGGGGGGGTGAATTAGTTGTCCCACATTTTCAATCCTTTTTACTTTTAATCTTCCTTTACCACTTATAATCAATTTAATGATATAAACATTTTAGCATCAGTCAATAACATATGAACAAAAAACATAAATAACACATTCGACACCAAGATTTTGACGTGGAAACCCGGTTAAGGGAAAAACCACGGTGGGGATTAACCCACAAATATTAATACCATGTTAAAAGTATTTTTACAAATGGAATGCACATGCATTCGGGCTCACTGCCCAAAGCTCACTGCTCAAATGGAGGCTCACTGCCTATGAAGATATTACAAGAGAATGACAGAGATTTGAACTGATTAATAGCATCTACTTATGCAAGAATTTCAATTATGGTTAAGTACAAAAATTGATCTTACACATTTCATCTTTGCTCTATTCTTCTTACTGTTCTACCTTCATTCACACTTTGGATTTCTGCTCTTCTCACATACGCCTTATTCGCACACACCACACACACTGAATCATCCAATTTCATCAGCTATATATATCCGCAACATGATCTACAATCATTCTATCAGTTGGCTTTAACAACACTTAGAACTTTTATAAATGCTCTACTCTATCGGCTGGATCTAAGCATAACTTAAGGTGCAGACCAAAACTTGCTCTTGAAAAACATTACTCATGTCGGCCACTATCACTGATCATCACTATTTGTCCAACAAACAACTTCCATACATCTAGAATCAAGACCTTCTACAAGGTTGGCCCTTTCTTCTTCTATCGACTCTGACAAACTGGAACCCGGTACTCAGAGGCTAATATCTTTTGAATCCTTCATCACCGAAAGACAAAAATCTGGAGTTAGACTATCTTGACAATGCACATGACTCCCCTAGATCCGCAGCTAATCATGACTTCCCACCAAAGAGATCCGGACCAAAATACCAAACCCTATTACTACTCTGTTCCTAGCTGCCCAGACTTAGACAAATTCTGAATCTGACTTCCGGTATGAACAAGTTGTGTTATGTGGATGGTTGGGATGATCCTAGTTGCCATCAATGACAACACCTATCAATGCAAAGTAGTGTCTCTTTCCAACATATTACATAAATCTATTGCTACAAATATTTATTGATAATCAAGGTTTAATTATAACAAAGATATTTTGAAAATGCTTGAAATGATAAAGTATCCAAAATGTTGTTGTAGTCTTCCTAGTTGAAGTGCTGATGAAACCTTTGTATGAAATTGTCCTCTAGAAACTAAAGGATTTTCATCCTTTGATCTCTAAATACAAGGGTTTTATCCTTAGATCTAATAACTGAACACAAGTACTTGAACTAGGGTTGGGTGTGTTGATGCAATGATGAAAGATGGTCCAAACACGTGAAATTGCCCACCTTATATGGGAGTTGAATGCTTTGCATGGACCCACATATGTTGAGATTCATTTGAGAGTTTCCTACTATTTTACATTCAGATTTTAGCCCATTAATGGCATCCCTAGTAGGTCCTAATGATTGGAGAATCCATTTGTTCGAATGACAAGGTTCCATGGAAGAGCATGTTGGAAAGTGAGTGTTCGGGGAAATGCTTACCAATAGGACAAGTAAAGAATACTTTGAAGGCCTATTGTTGGGGGATTTTGGCATGCCAAGATGCAATACAAAAAGGGTCTAGGGATTTGCATGCCAATAGGAGCAATGTGATAGGGGTCTAGGAACTCAGGGATGAGGGACCCTTCTGACACTTTTACAGATGTAGGTTGTCATAAAAAATCTTGAAAGTCCAAAGAGGAATGTGCCAGTGGAGAGCTTGGGTTAGGGAATCAGGGTGCCAAGTGAATGGGGAGATAGAAGTTTGAAGGCCTATGAGAGCAAGAAGTGGGGGTGCGGGGAACTGATGAAAGGGATGCCAATATGAGAAGGTCCAAAATCTTGCTTAAGGATGAAAAGTGACTCAGATGCCCTCATACTTAGGATTAGGAGCATTACGCTTTCATTGGTGATGGACATATTGAAAGGAAGTAGAGGTGCAAAATACACTTCCTACGCTAATAATTATCTCACTTTGCTGATGAGGACATAAAGTCTGAAATGTGTTCAAAGTTTATCACTACAAATATTTTATTTTGCCAATAATTGAGTCTCCTCTCGTTTGTTTGTGAATTTAATATTTGTTTATGTTATTATCCTTTGTACTACTACACTTTCAATCCTGCAATAAAAGGTATGTGCAAAAATTAAAAACTAATCATATTGTTATAAGGAAATAAACACAAAATCAATATACCATAACACCGTGATTTACATGCGGAAAATCTTTTTTGGAGGAAAACCCCGATATGTATTATTTGGTAATCAACGATCACAATACACTTGCAGAGTTTATTAAGCCTTTACAGAAGTATCACGAACAAGAGATCTAGAGTAGTTCTGGAAGCATAATAGTACCCAAAAAAAAATCACTATGAAACCTCCATCTCAAGCACCCAATAAATATGAGAAGCAATACATGAAACCATTAAATGGTAATTAGGAAACCATGAGCTAAAGCCACCCAAAATGTGGTGCCTAAATCCCTATTTAAAATCCAATGCCCAATCCCCAAGATGAGTCCTTAGGCTAAAACAACATATTCCTTCCATCTGCCATAAGCTCATCGTAATCCAATCACCTACTTGGGCACTCCATTGGGCTCCATTATCTCCATTCAAAGACACCTTATGATGTGTCATAACATGCATCATAAGTTGGTCAACAATTGAAACTCCCTCTTACAACTCTCTTATGTGTCATAGATGTTCTTACATTTCTGATGTGGGAGGCCCAACTTCAAAAGGACATAACTTTTGATTTGGGAAGTTTATTGAGCTTATTTTTTAAAAATTGTAGATCTTGAAGAGATCTACATCCCCATAACTATCTTTCTAATTACAACCCATCCCAACATTTTTTCAAGGCCAAAAACAACATCTATAGTCTAGAAATTGAGTTTTTCTATTCTATAGCCCAAAATTGCATTGTTGTGTTCTTAATATTAGGATGCAAGGTTAAGATACCTTTCCTTATATGTATCATTTCCCACATTACACACAAAGTTTTAGTTCCTAATGATTTGACGATTTCTCTAAAGATCATCATATATGAGAAGATATATGTCATCTATAATACGTGACTCCATGGATGTATGATCATCATGACATGTGAAAGAAAGATTTGCTTTCATGAATATACTAATAAGCACATTTTATTGGTTCTTATGAGCTCATCCAATGTTATCAAATATGTTGAATCAAAGTTTTATATTATCAAATTGGATTCATTTGAGTTACTTAAGGTGGCAACTAGTGAGGAAAGGATTTAGGTTTATAGAAATCTCGTCCCTTTTCATCTATGATATTTTGAATCCTGGGTTATAATATGTTCAGATGTTTCTTGGAATATGTCCTTGTTGATGGGTTGAAATATTGACCTCTTTTTATGTTGTTTTATATGCTTTTAGAACTTTTCCATATGATCTTCTAGATACTTTTTAAACATCACCATCATGATATACTATCTTTCTATATACTTTGCAAGACCTTGAATCTATAATTATTAATATGGAATATGGTGATGGTATTATTAATTGAATGATTTAAACATGAGTATGCATGTAATATAGATGAAATTCTATGGTTTAATTATGAAGGTTATTTGTGTGCATATGTTTTGTGAATTAATCCCTGTGCAGCAGCAAGCACGTGGCATCAAGGAAAGGAGAATTTGCAGTGAGTTGCAAAACAAGGGAATTAAAGGTAGTCAAAGTCAAGATGCCAAAAGTGCAGGCAGCTGGAGGATGAATGTGAACCATCATGGGAAGGAATAAATGCAAAAGAAGTAGACTTGTTTTCAAACGCAGCTTGTGTGTGTTCTTCATACTAACCATTGCAAAAGAACTCTTGTTTGAATAAGATTCTCCTTCCTCTGTTCAGTTAGAATTAATAAATCAATCTTAAACCTGTATCCTAATATCTAGGAATGGATTGATGATTGAAGTTAGTTGGTAGTTGCAGAAGTTAGTTGGTAGTTGCATAAGACTCTCTCATTTTTGTATAAGTTAGAAGGGATGAGCTCGGTGTCAAGTTGGTTACTTTGTTATCTAGTTACTCAGTTGTTACTCTATTTTCAATATTAGAAGTTTTAGACATGTTTGATGAAAAAAAATGTCATTATTGAATACAATCTGAAAGAGATTCTGTTTATGATATGAAATGAATGGAACTATGTGTTATGAGGATGTGTGAGTATTTGAAGTAGATTTGATTTCCAGCTAAGTGAGTCAGTCCCCTGAGCCGGCCACTCAAGGTACTGATCTTCAATTCATTTATTTTCTTATTTCTTTATGCATTCTTGTTAAATCTGTTTTCCATTAGTTTATAAATACATTACGAGTCAATTAGAATATTTTGATTGTTAAATTACAGTGGTATGGTTCATGAACAAATGCATGCTTTGTCTACTTTAAGTCCTCCAGAGGTTAGCATTAGTTCTCTCATCATTTTAAATGTTTTGGATTAGTTCTGTAATTTCCTATTGTTAGCAGTTATCTACAGCTTATGTTGAAAGTACCCGTAGCCACTAGATTCTGAAACTATTTTTACTATTCTTACATTTATGTGAATTCTAGCAAAGTAGAATAATCTGAGTAGGTTTGAATAAGATAGTTTAGAAGAATATGAGCCTTGAAGGCACATACAGTGCAGTGCCATCATAAGCTTATGCTCCTTGGTTGATAATTTAATGTGGGAGTACAATGTCAAGTGGACTATTTAGATAGGTTTACCCCTAAATTATGTTAATTCTACAACGCATTAGTTTTCCTCTACATTTTTTGTGCCATTGTCGGGGATGGTGCTACCTTTATAGGCACATTTTACTTGTTTTCATAGCTTAAATTTTGATTCCCGTATTAGGGTTAATAGATTTGTATACACCTAAAAATGGCTAAGTCGAATTAAATAAATATTTTAATATTTATTTTAATTCTCATTCTTCCATCAATTAAATAAATATTCTAATTTATTTAAATGATTCACATCCCTCCAATAATTAAATAAAATCAATTTATTTAATTAAATTCCCTAATTCTTCTAATGTCTTATATAATTAAATAATCCTAAATTATTTAATTAAATCCTAAATTCTTCTATCCCAAAGTCCTAGTTTCATAAATCCACCTCACCTTTCCACCTCACCATATTGCACACATAATTAAATATTTTAATATTTAATTAGCTAATATTCCCTCTCCCACATGTCCTATTTATCCTCCAGTCAAATTAGTTAACTCATCAATCAATTATGTTAACTAATTAGTCAATTGAGTTCACTAATCAATCTATTCTGTTGACTCCCCAATCAACCCAGTTAACTGATCAATCATCTCAGTTAACTCCTCAATCTATTCTGTTAAATCCCATAACTCATGAAGAAGGCTTGGACACTTGTCCTCTCCTAATTTGTGCACATTCCCTCAAGCTTCCTCAACCGTACATCTCACAGGTAATTCCTCCAGTCATGGATCTATTGACACTTGGATTTCGTCTTCCCTCAGCCTATATAAGCAAGGTCTTCACACCCATTTGTATCCACTCAAGCATTTGTAATCTTACTCTGCAGGAATCCTACTAGCATGCCTTTGGCAAAGTTATCTCCATTTGCATTTACACAACCTCGTTATCATAATCATCATCTAATCATGTCTCCATTAATCCATCTCCATTAGTATTGCATTGTAGTGTGATCTCCATCGTATTGTCCACTTACAGCCATTCTACTCTTGTCATCTTCAACAGCAAGGAAGTGCACACTTCTGAGAGCTCCATTACCATCAAGATCAAGAGGAGATAGGCGAACAATGGAAGCATAGAGGTTAAACAGTTTTCAAAGGTATAATCTTTGTTTATTTGTATTTACATCAATTTCTATTGAGTTATTGGATGATTAGTTGTTTAATACTATTGTTCACATTTTCCACTGACATTTCTGGTGCCCAACGTGGGGCCACTACCCTATTTTAACCTCCATTCAAGTTCTCTGTGAAGTTGCTGTCATAACAGGTCGATTCTGCACATCCACGTTCTAGTTCTGCGCATTTGCGACTTCCTGCTGTGCATCCGTATTTCCATGCATTCACAACAGGTTTCTGCGTATTCACGAGACAGCTGTGTTTTCAAAATGATGATAGGACTATGCTCTCCTCTTTTTTGGGTGACCAAAATGCCAAACTCATCATTTTGCATGTTTAACCTTTAGAAGAGGCCTGCCCTTGGAATTCCTTCCTTCCAAGTGGGACGACCTTAAGAGATAATGGGCTAAAGCCAAGCCACTTCCAAGTTGCTATAAATAAATTGTGTTTGTGACAAAAGTTACAAACGGGTGCTGTTGTGTTACACCGACAAATGTTTCCCCTAAAACCTTATGGAGCGTAACCTCTGCAGGCTGGGAAGCCTCCTTATTGGAGCAAATTGCCACACGTGTAACCACCCGAACGGATGTCCATACTAAAAATCCAATTGTTTAGAAAGCCAAAAACCCCTATTTGGTGACACAAGAGGATAATCATCTAGAGTCATCCAACGTCATACACTCATTTAGTGTGGAGACAGAAAATTTGGAGGAATTGTAACTTGGTATGCGTGAGAAGTGAGTGCCATGGAGGGGCGCCGGTGCTACCAAGTTACTATCTGTCATGCCTTTATGTAAGTGGCTAGGGTAAAATCCAAGTTGGAACTCATCAAATACTATCCTTGGCAACCTTAGGATTGTGCTTGCTTTTTGGTCAAAAATTTGTAATAACAAACATGGAATCTTCTTGTTTGATGTGTTTTCTTGCTACAAATTGACACAAATCATCAGCAAAAATACCAAACTTGCTTCGAGAAACATTTTGAAAACAAGCCAAAATTAAAAAACTAAAACAAAAAGGCAAACCCTCTGTAGATCTATGCATTCACCCCATCTTGTTGCGCATTTGTCAATTATTGATGCGCATTTGCTCCTGCTGCGCTTTCACATAGTCTTACTACGCTTTTGTCAATTACTATTGCGCATTTGTTCCTATTGCGCTTTCACACAGCCTTGCTACACATTTGAAAAGTATTGATGCGCATACACTCTTCCTGCACATATGCAACGCAGTCCTGTGCATACAGAGCTGCGCATCAAGAGCACAGAACTTCGCATTTGTTAAATATTCTTGTGCATATGACGCTACGCATCCAAAACAGATAGCATTTCCCAAGATTTTGAGAAGAAAACAAATTCATTTTAAGATATCCATTATTGCATAGATTTCATTTGAGAACTCAAGAAAACCATAAGAATCCATTTTCGTACCCATTTTCCCAAAACTTTTCACCTTGACATAATGCACCTAGTCATCCAAACCAAAAATATCAAACGATCCAAAACAAGATTCCCACTAAGGTGTCATTAAGATCCTCCAAGTTCAAAGCAAAAATCTAGATAGTTTCATAACAGGATAAATCATCCTTCACCTCAGAACTATGCTAGTGTGACCTTGATAAAAGAAGCAATCTATACCAACAGCGGTGATCAACTCTCCCTACTTTGACTACCTTTTAGCTCAAGAGCACATTTGTTTGAACAAACGGTAGATCAAAATTCAAACCTTAGGAAAATCTTGTCATCTCAATGACACCAAGAACATCCATTTACATTCATAAGCATTTTAATCCAACATTCACCCACATCCAAAGGTTTTTATGGTTGCAACTAGATCTCAATCTAAACAAAAGCTAAACATGGGTTCCCTCCACAATAGTGGGCATAATTCTGATGATGAGGAGATTAGTCAAGAGGAAATCCTTCAACAACTTCAAGACCCAAAATTTCAAAAGATAATGGATAGGGTAGTTGCCATGGATCCTCATAAGTATTTTCTCATGTTATCTCAACGAGGAGTTAAATTTCCCTATGATTTTGATCTCTCCAATCTAAGAGAGAACAATGCCTCTGATGAAGCTGAGTCATCAAAAGATGGCTCCAAACTAGACAAAGATGCTCCCAAAATTGATAAAAATGCTTCCAATTTAGAGAAGGCTAAGGATACAATCAATCCCTTGGATATATTGACAACACAAATCCAAGCCTTATAACAACAGCTCGCAGACATTCAAACCGGAGCATCCATGAAATACTACTCTCTCGAGGATATTTCACCATATCCTTTCGACAAGACCTTGATCATGATACCTTTCCCCTCAAAATTTGAGGTATCAAAATTTGACAAATATTGAGGGAAAGGTGATCCGAGGGATCATATCATAGAATTTAGTGCAGCATGTCTCGAAGTCGCACACAACGAAACGTATCTCACGCGACTATTCCCAAGGAGCTTGGGAGGACAAGCTATAGAATGGTTCTCTCGCCTACTTCCTAACATCTGAACCTTCAACGAACTAGTGGATAAGTTTGTCACTCACTTCTCCTACAACATTGAGTATGAAATCTCAATGTTAGATGTTTGTAACACTAAACAAAAGGGTGGAGAATCCTTCGCCTCTTTCTTACAAAGATGGAGACAACTGGTCAGCAAGTGTCCATATCATATTCCAGAAAAACAAATGCTTGAAATGTTTCTCCACAACCTAAACGCTGAACTAAGCTATCAAATATCAATCTAGTGTCCTACTTCTTTTAGTAAGGTCAATGAAATGGGTTTACTCATTGAAAAAGATTTGATAGCAAAGGGGCAAATAAAACTTTACAAGGACACCCCTAGTGCAAATGTTAACATGGATAAGCCACGATTTTGGACTAAAAATAAGAACATCGTGAATGATGGGGTGGTTGATTCTAAAAATGTGATCCCCAAGCAACCAATTTTCAACTTATCAAACCCACAAAACAACCCCCCACAAAACAAAATCCAAAACACCAAATCACGGTCTACAAACTTTCCTCCTCGCAGAAAGTTCACACCTCTAGGGGAAACACTAGAATCCGCCCTACGAAAGCTAATATCAAACAATCTCATAACGCTTCCAACAATGCGAGAGTATGAACCAAAAGTTAAACCTCCTTGGTGGAAAGACACAGACTTCTACGCATACCATGGAAGCAAAGGCTACAAGACCAACGATTGCCAGAAACTAAAGCACACCATTCAAGACTTGTTGGACCAAAAATAGATATCACTTGATGGGCATGCCTCTAATGATGATCATATAGTATTCAAGAATCCACTCCCCAACTATGAGAAGGGAGGTTCTTCAAATCAAAACAAAAGTGGGGCTAACAATGCCAACTACACAAATGTATCATATGACTATGTTGTTAACCACATTTCTAAAAGTGATTCACATATCAATGTGATCACTATAAATAAAACCCCTCATTGTAATGTGACCACTTGCAGTGGAAAGGTTACTCTTAAGGGAGCTCCGTCCAAAGCTTCCTCTACATCCAACCAGTACAACATCCTGGACCAACTTCACAAGACACCCACAAACATTTCCATTTTGGAACGTTTGTGTCTATCCCCGTCCCACAAAGCCATCCTTGAACAAACTCTTTTGGAAACCACCGTCCCAACCAATCTAGATGAGGAGCAGTTTCATACCATGGTAGGTCATCTCACCACACCTCATTTCCTATCATTCATGGAGAAGGGTGATATGTCAATCACCCAACCACATAATGCGTCTCTTCACATTGAAACCTTCATCCACAAGCATAAAATAAAAAGGGTTCTAATCAATGGAGGAGCAGGTTTAAATATTTACACCTAAAAGCTAATCCTTGCATTAGGGTTTTCGAAGAATGCTATTGATCCTAAAAAGAAAATCACCATCAAAGATTATGATGAAGAGGAAAGAACATCAAAGGGAACCATTGTTTTACCAATCAGAGTGGGACTTGTAGTAAAGGACGTGGTGTGTCAAGTGCTTGACATGGAACTTGCATATAATATCCTCCTTAGAAGACCTTGGATACATGCAATGAAGGCAGTGCCATCTACCTATCACCAGTGTATCAAGTTCCCCCCATGACGGCCAAGAAATCACCATCCAAGACGATCCCAATCCATTTCAATATTATAATTCCATACAATCCAAACCTGACATTATAATTCTCAATAACCATGCCTCTGCTTCATCTTCATCCTGTGTTGACCCAGCTTCAATCCCTTCCACATCCAAAGCATCCGAAATCAACCTCAAGCTCAAAGACAAGGGTGTCGGTGAATATACAATCGCGCAATCCTTTTTGGCTAGCACAACTACCTATATCCCCTAGATCCTATGGAAAGCCATCCGTGAGCAAACCCAATTCATTGGAAACTCCTAAAGGTCTGTTTGTTAAATGGGGAATCCTCGAAGATGAGAATGATAAGGACATCCTACAGTGGCTATATAAGGATGAATACAGTCTATCCAAGCCACAAGACTATCAATCCACATTGCAAACTGAACAATATGGTCAAGGATTCTCAATACTACAAAGAATGGGATATGAAGGTCATGGACCCATAGGATTGAGGAAAGAAGGTATCATTGAACCTATCCAACCTCCTTCATTAACAGCCCCAGACACTACAGGGATAGGTTACAGAGGCAAAGCAAAGACCAAAGGAACAGACAAGCATAAAGGCAAACAACCAGAAATATCTACTGCTAACCTAGTAGAGCAGATTCACCAACTACAAGGATGGATGGAGACAAACTCTAATGAGTATGAATGGGATAGTCTCTCTGAACTATCTTGTGATGAAAAAGATGTTGATGTGGTCCATGAATATGTCCCTATCGATGCAACTCATGAGAGACAAAGTTCAAGGTCTAGACCTCTAGAGTTTGATCCGCATAATAACGATAATGAGTTTCATGAGGAAAGAATGATGCCACACTTGACAAATCAACTTGTGGAGAGTACCATCACATGCATTGTCAATGCTTACAATAACCATACTAACTCCTCCATCTTGACCATCACTAGCCTTGAACCAGACCAATCCGATGACCCGTTACCACTATTGCATCCAAAACTCATAGATTGGGATTTGCAAGACTCTACCCCTAAGCTAGATACCTTTCAGAATGATGAGGCCATCATCGATTATCTAGAACTTAGAGACCATATACCCATAGGGGATCACAGAGCTGGCTATGCCATAAAACTTAATGACAGGGCTTATTTTGGAGAGAGTGTCAAGCCTTTCAGTCTCAAAATGTAAAAATGAAAGATAGATCTAACAGTGAAAACCACTCTACGGCAATGTTAGATCATGAAAATAGTAAAAATATAAAAGACATATCCAACGATGAAAACCTCTCTGAGGCACCAAAGGATGAAAGGATTGGCACTCTTCCCAATCTAACACATTAGGAGAGATCCTCAATTTTGATGGAACCAACGGAACAGATCAACGTCAGCACAGGTGAAAATCCAAAGATGATCCATATGGCAAAATCTTTAACTGCATAAGATAAACCAAAGTTCTCTGAATTCTTCAAAAAGAAACAAATCAACTTTGCTTGGTATACACATATATGCCAGGTCTAGATCCAAACCTTATAATGCATCACTTATCACTAGCTCCAGGAGCTAAGATAGTTAAACAAAAACTAAGGAAGATGCATCCGCATATCTCACTCATGGTAAAAGAAGAACTGAAGAAGCTGCTAGATGTTAGGTTTATCAGACCAATAGACTATCTAGAGTGGATTTCAAATATAGTGCCTGTCGCTAAACCAGATGGAAGAGTTTGACTGTGTAATGACTTCAAGGATCTGAACAAGGCTTGTCCTAAAGATGACTTCCCTCTGCCTAACATTGACATCATTGTAGATCTAAGAGCAGGGCACACCATGTTGTCATTAATGGATGGATTCTCCAGCTATAACCAAATCAAGATAGTGCCAGAGGATCAGCATAAAACAACATTCACATGTCCATGGGGTACCTATTGTTGGTTCGTCATGCTATTCAGGCTAAAGAATGCGGGGGCAACATATCATCAGGCAATGACAACAATATTTCATGACATGATGCATACCATCATGAAAGATTACGTAGATGACATTCTAGCCAAATCAAAAACTAGAGAAGGGCATCTACAAGTATTGGACAAGCTCTTCACAAGACTGGAGCAATTTAATGTACGGTAAATCCAAAAAAGTGTGTTTTTGGAGTCACATCCGGTAAACTCACTGGATATATTGTATCAGCTAATGGAATAGAGGCATACTCGACCAAGGTCAAAGCAATCATGGAAATGCCGCCACTTAAGAATCTAAGTCAATTGTGGTCTCTACAAGGAAAGTTGTAGTCCATCAGAAGGTTTATCTGTCAGCTGGTAGACAAGTGTCACCCATTCACACATCTCCTACACAAAAACATTCCTTTCAAATGGGATGACATGTGTGAACAAGCATTTTAACATCTAAAGGAGTATTTGATGAATCCACTTGTCTTAATGCTGCCAATTCAGGGCAAGCCATTGCTACTCTACATTTCAGCCACACCAACAGCTCTTGGAGCTCTGCTAGCACAACATAACCACAAAGGAAAAGAACAAGCAATCTACTACATTAGTCGAACACTGGTAGGCTACGAGCTACAATATACACCAATTGAAAGAGCATGCCTCGTTGTGGTCTTTGCTTCAAAAAAATGGAGACATTACATGCTATCACATTCCATCAAGCTAGTTGCGAAGATCTATCCATTGAAATTCTTGCTCAACAAAGCTACCCTGACAGGTAGAATATCAAAATGGGTCATGTTACTTAGTGAATTTGACATCGAGTATGTAGATAGACGAGCAATAAAGGGGCAAGTGATTGCAGATCAGCTGGCAGATGCACCTTTAATAGATGACAAATGCATTAAGCTTTGAATTTCCATATGAGTCTATCTTTCACATAACAACAACCTGGAAACTCTACTTCGACGGATCATATACTCAACATGGGTCCAGGGCAGGTATCTTGTTGATCACACCTAATGGAGACACCATTCCAAAGTCATACAGACTACTCTTTCCATGCACTAACAATGTGGCAGAGTACGAAGCCCTAGTCATTGGCATCAAGCTGGAAGTAGAATGGAAAATCATAGAACTTCATGTGTATGGCAACTCGCAACTTGTCATCAACCAAGTGAACAATGATTATCAAATAAAGGATGAGAAGTTAATACCATACAAATGTATGATAGACGACTTCAAAGAATACTTTGTTGTGATCTCCTTTGAGCAGATACCCAGGCTAGAGATGAAAGTAGCAGACACCATGGCAACCATTGCATCTCTCCTCGATATCCCTGAAAACCAATCATGTTATGAGTTCTTGGTAGAGCTAGTGTCCCATCCTACGTACGACACCCCCGCATCCCACATCATATGCCACATAGTAGGATCTAATTCTCCCCTATATGGAAACGTATTTGCCTATCTGAAAGAGAATACCCTACCTCCTGATCTATCAAGTAACCAAAAGAGAACCTTCATCCTCCAAGCATCCCATTATACCATAATCGCTAACACCTTGTATCGATGAGGACTTGATGGTACTCTCCTTAGGTGTCTCGATAGTGAGGAATATCAAACTGCCCTAAGCGAAGTTCACAATGGTATATGTAGGACCCACTCTAATGGTCCTACCCTGGCTAAGAAACTCATACGTATGGGATACTACTAGCCAACTGTGGAAAAATACTCCTATCATTTTGTAAAGAGGTGCAAGAAATGCCAAATCCATGGGAACCTAATACATGCAACAGCATAGGAGCTGCATCCTTTAACGACTCCTTGGCCTTTTTGTCAATGGGGACTTGAATTAGTGGGCAAGATACACCCTCCATCATATAGCAGCCATAAATTCATAATCACCGCCACTAAGTACTTTACAAAGTGGATTGAAGTCATACCCCTTGCCAATGTCATAGGCAAACAAATCGCTTCTTTCATCCTGAATTACATCATTTGCCACTATGGCATCCTTGTATCCATTATCACTAATAATGGAAGACCATTTAAAAACCAAGATGTCAAAGAGCTATGTGATAAATTCCACATCCAATACCACTTTTCCACCCCATATTACCCCCAAGGAAATGACCAGGTAGAGGCATCAAATAAAACTATCTTAAAAATCCTGAAAAAGACTATTAATGATGCCGGTCGCGATTGGCACATCCAATTGAATCTCGCATTGTGGGCCTACCACACAAGTATCCACACACCAACAAGTGCAACGCCATATTCCCTCATCTATAGCTCTGAATCCATCTTTCCCATTGAAGTCGAGATCCCATCCTTGTGAGTGTCGTTAAAAGGCCTCATATCTGATGAAGAGCCTAGAGTTTCCAAACTTCAAGAGTTAGAGATGCTCAAAGAAAGAAGACAACATGCCTTTAACCATATCAAGGCTTATCAACAAAGGATGTCTAGGAGTTACAATCACAGAGTCAAACCTCAGGTACTTCAAGTTGGTGACCTAGTCCTCAGAGAGAATCCAAGAAATCAATAGGACAGGGAGAAGAAAGTTAAGTTCGAATCCAACTGGCTGGGACCTTATGTCATCATTGCTGCCTATGGATCAGGTGCTTATCAATTGGCTACATCAGAAGGTGAATTGTTCGATGATCCCATCAACAACATGCATCTTCGCAAGTTCTACACCTAAACCCCAATGCAAGGGATCAAATTTATATATATATATATATATATATATATATATATATATATATATATCAAAAATAAAAATAAAAATGGAAAAATAGCAAAAAAAAGAAGGAAAAACAAAAAAAAATCATCCTCTGGTGAAAACCTGGTGAATAGGCGCCTTGGATAGATACCATGATGAAAACCTGGCAAACAAGCATCTTGTGTATTTTAGCTATCAGGCAAATAAAAGCAAGTGGTGAAAACTTGATAAACAAGTGCTACTTGTGATAAACCACCTCCTCCATCTTTTCATACCTTGTTCCTCATCTATCCCTCCTAACCGCATCCACCCAATCACATCAAGATACCTACCATGGCTTGTTGTTCACTCATCCTTACTGCCTTCTCCCATTAGGCTGTCGATCCAAACTTGCATCCATCTTGTCATCCATCCTGCACTAATCCATTGAACCGTTGTCAAACTACGTTGCCTCTGAGCTATCATGTAGGCAAGGCCATCATTGATGTGCCCCCGAGGCTCCTTTCCCATCCATTCCATCCCATGTCACCCGTCTTTTGGTCCATGTGAATCCATACCATTACCCATCACCTAGGTCTTAGGTCCACCTAGTCCATACCCCAAACTACGTTGCCTCTACGTCATCACGTAGGCAAGGCCATTTATTAATGAGCCCCCGAGGCACTAGTTCAGTCCCTTAGGGCCCGTTTCTTCATGACTATTGTCAGTTCATCCACAATAAATCAATCCTTTACTTGACTGGGGGCAAATCCTTGACCTAGTTGGAGAATTGGATTCTGGAATGTCCCGTACCATAGAGGATAACAATAAGGATCGTGATACTATTGCCAGAAAATAGACATCATTACAAATGCACTTTTTCAAGAAAATGCTTGACACAAGAACTAGACCTATAAACAAGAAACAATGGGCTTCAACCATCATAATGATTGTATCTGTTTTCGTTGCAAGAAAACATAACTATGGCAAGAAAATTTTTGCTTATTAAAAAGGTTAAAGTCACAGAGCCTTGATTTTGTTATTATGTCTTTTTATGCTACTCGAGGATGTCAAAAACTAGAGGAGCTATGATGGGGGCATAATTATCTTATTTGTTTGTTGTTTGTGGATCAATCTTTAGTAATGCGATGACTTTGTCTAAAGACATGATCGACAAAAGATCATTGAGGATGTTTTAGGTCTAAACATGAAACAGGGCAATCCTTGTCTGTTGACACATGCAAGGCATACTCAGGTCATCTAGATTCAATTTTGACTAGATGCTTGTATTAACTTGCTATATCAAAATCCATGTAAGTAATACTCAGGTCATCATGGTTTAATTATACCTAGATGCTTGTATTTTCTTACAACTTTTTAAAAGCTCACTGATGAAACAAAGTACTTCAAATACTTGTATATGAAGATGACAACTCAACGTCCATACATATCACATTGCATTTCATTATAAGCATTGCATCCTTGACCAAAATCCAAGTGTCAAAAGATCCATTTATCCAAGTTATTTCTTCTATATCATCCACTTATCCCAATCCATCTCTTCTAAGTGTTCTTTTATTTTATGATTGAGTATACTTGGACAGCAAAAAAACAATTCATAAAGCATATTGCATGTCATAAATAGGTGTGTACATCATTAGTTCATTATCATTTAGGTGCATTAGTAGCCTTAAACATTTAAATCATGATAGTTATGCCATTTATTCACATAGATTGCATAACATTTCACATCAAAAATCTACAAAAACATAGATATCATAGTGTTTGCATATTAGATCATCACCCATACATAAAGTAATTAAACCATCATGTGTTATGTCTTACGATATCACCATAGTATGCATTAGATCATAATAACCTATTAGCATATAGGATCATAAACATACATAAAAGTCATCATGTCCATCATATATCGCATAAAAGCATCATGTCACATAGATATCAAGTGCATAATAGAATCACATCAACATGTTAGAAGCATCACATACAACCATAAGCATAATAAATAAATCCATCCATAGGAGCACATGCATGCAGTACTTCAAACTCATGTAGATCATCATTGTATATCAAAATAATAATCACGTCTAAGTGTACTGTGATATCAAATAACATAAAAAGTACATATCAAAATGTCCATAATGGGTGTATACAAAAATCCCACTGTCAAAATGATACATGTCTCAGAAAGATCTAGGAGGCACTACCTCCTAAGGGCATTGGCTGTTGGGGCTACTGAGGCTACTGTGACTGACCATCCTCACCATCACCCTGTCCCTGTGCCTATCCAGGAGGCAACATCTGTCCAACCTATCCCTATGCCTGTCCAAGAGGCAACATATGTCCAACCTGTGCCTATGCCTGTCCAGGAGGCAGCATCTGTCCAACCTATACCTATTGGGTGGGATCTATGTCAACCCGTTGTCTAACCCTCCTGTCATCTGCGTCACCTCTATCATCACTGTCATCACCACCACCTCCTCCACCGCCTCCACCATCATCACCACCACCCCTACCACCTTGTCCACCCCGTCGCCTCCGTCGTCATCGCGGACCATCCTCATCCTCCTCTTGATCATCTAGTCTCGTGGCTCTCTCTCCAGGTCCGAAGTAGCGAGGGAATGGATGTGTTGCAAACCAAGCTACGTAATCCTGTGTCATGCCAGCATCTGCAACTGTCTTCCTCATCGACCATGGATGATATGGTATCTATGCAAACTCTGCCTGGGCCTACTCAAATGAAGCACTAGGACCCCATCGTGGACGCTCCTTGTGTGTCCTAACAAAGATGGCATTCCCCTAGGGCATCCCCTGGATCCTGCCAAACTATCGGTACACATCAGAAACGATGTGCCTCTCAAGAATATAGGGAGTCCTCCCTATAAGCCACCTAGTCTGAAAACAAAATGGTAACTCTAATGCATCATCCTCCCATACCTCGCAATCTAGGTAAGGACGCCAAATGACCTAATCCACATTGTCAAATGCATGCCTCCAATACTCTATCTTCCCCAGCTTGGGTTGGGAAAGACTCTCCTAGAACATATATGAATACGACTAATCTCTGCCTTGAGGAGCCATACCTATTGGTCGAGTGATAACAATGTGGCACCAAGCCCACATCTGTAGCAAAGACACTCCACAGGATAAACTAGCTGCACCATCATATACAAACTGATGCAAGTCATGGTAGAGGTGTGTAAGCAAGCACGGACCCCAGGCAAACTGAGTCCCCTTAGTAACAATTCACTCTAGAGTCCTCCCCCATCCAACCGCAAACCTGTGTGATCTCCTATTAGGGCACACTATCCCTCCAATCAACCCAACAACCATGGATGGAAGGGGCTCGTAGTAGGTGACCATGTCTGCCTAGCTGATCTTCGTGCCCTCGATGGTGTCATCATCAAAAACCTCGTGACACTCATCTAATCCAGCCCTTGTCTGAGACTCATACTCAACAAGCTCTCCATCTATCAGAATGTGCAGAATTTGATGGACATCCTCCATTGTCACTGTAATCTCCCTGGTAGGAAGATGAAATGTCCCATCCTCACTGTGGAAAAGCTCTGACAATGCAGTCATGCATACTGAGATTCACCCAAATCTCTGGCATAAAGCAAACATACGACAAACTCACTGATCCCAGTACTAAACGGTCAATCTCGATCAAGTACAACCTTAAAAGTTATGTCACCAGAAACTGCTTCGGTGACATGAGTACGTCATTCAGCTCCTCTTGCAAGCATTCAAACGTACGGTAACCAAACATAATCAACTAAACTGCAAATCTATCAATCAAGCATCAAATACTAAGCTATTTTATCAGGATATCTATCCTATCATCTTCTCTTGCGATTCTATCAATCTTAGTGATGAATTATCAGTTGGCGAACATCGCTTTTGATGCCGACTTTACCAAATTGCCTAAGTATTTTTGCTTTCTAAATCAGATGCGCAGTTCTGCTATTTGCTTGCGTAGAATCCCTTTGCATATGCGCAGTAGCACGCAAATGTGCAGTTTCTGGTGGCATTTGCACATCTTTAGGACATTTGCGCAGACTTGCGACAAATGCGCAGTAATAATTTAAATGCGCAGAAACCCTTGGTATTTGCGCAGGACTGGCATTCATTTGTGCAAACCTAGTATTTGCGCAGATTCCTCCCGTATTTGTGCAGAATCAGAATGATTGCACCGATTCTGGAGGTAAATGCACAACATCATTCCTTCTGTGCATTCAAACTACCTAACTTTGACCTAGAAAATTGACCATCATAAATGCACCTAAACTAAAATTGAAAGTATACTTACCGGCGGCCCATACGTTACTGGACGGTTGAACCGTTGGATCCTCTCGAAGCGGTGTAACTTGACAGGAACTTTCTAAATTATCGCTGACTCTCCTTAACACTTGAGCTTGGATCTCTTGTAACCTCTCCAACAAAGACAAGTGTACAAATGATTAGGAATGTGACCCCACACTCCCATTTATAGCACATTTAACCCTAAGTGGAGGTGTTTAACCTTGTGGATGTTGGGGCACATTCTTCATCGCATTTTTCTTCGGCGTCAACCAATTTCTTCTCTAGTCTATCCTATCAACCTATCTCATCGTGAGATTGTCTGTCATCCTGTCATCACATTCTTCCCGTCCAATCTCCTGAGGGGGCATCCTATCGTCATAAACTTGTACCAGGGGCAAACTGGGACATGTATCATATTGACAAATTTTTCTATTCTTTGAAACGTGATAAAACACATTGCATCAAAGAGGGGTAGAATGTATACACCTAAAAATGGCTAAGTCGAATTAAATAAATATTTTAATATTTATTTTAATTCTCATTCTCCTATCAATTAAATAAATATTCTAATTTATTGAAATGATTCACATCCCTCCAATAATTAAATAAAATCAATTTATTTAATTAAATTCCCTAATTCTTCTAATGTCTCATATAATTAAATAATCCTAAATTATTTAATTAAATCCTAAATTCTTCTATCCCAAAGTCCTAATTTCATAGTGGGTGGAAGGGAGGGAGCCTTGCCACCTCATCATCCTAGGTGGCAAGGCTGGGGTCGCGTCAGTAATTGGAGCCGATACCATTGATGTCTAATGATTGCACGGAGAGGAATAATCTAGAAGGAGAATGATGAGCAAGGTAAAGGCTTCATCGAGAAGCTTCTGAGTGAGTTGTGATTGTAAGAGGCAATGCAATGAAGTTTTGGCAGTTTATTGTTCGGGTCCCGATGCCTTACAGATTCACAGTCATTTTTTCCACCGAGGCAATTCATTGTGGCGGTATGGAGACCCCTGTGAGGCTGGTTAGTAGCAAAAGACATATGGCATTTCTTGTCCAGGTTACAGCCCTTTGGTTGCAGAGGATGCTACGTCGCTCAGATGAATTGATGGTGGGAGCAATAAGAATGATCTTGGGAAGAAAACTTTTGCAGAATGATGAAAGATACAGAGTCGATACTGATATCTCCTCGAGGGTTCTAGCCATGCTGTTGTAGCTTGATACACCCAAGGCAGAGGTGAAAGCAATTATGAAAGGCATCTTCTTCGCAAAACATTTGGGGGACTTGGATGTTATTCTGCAAGCGGCCTAGTTGGGAGTTGGAGTCCCACACCCCAAAGATATGGCTCTCCTTGGCGATCCAAAGGTAGTAGTGAAAATTTATCCCTTCATATTGGATATCAAAGGGTTCCAATTGTTAGTGGTGAAGGATCAAGCATAGATTGCACTTGGCTTCATCAAGAAGGTGCTGGGTTTGGTGTTGGTGGAAGGGTTTGACTGGGTGATAGACTTCAATATGCAGCTGGTGGACTTTGACAAGGTGTAAGGTGTTCAAATTTGAAAAGTAGTCATCCTTTCTATTTTTTGTCAATAGTTGGTTGGCTTCATTTCGATAGATAGAAGCTTGATGAATTAAGCAATAGGCATTAGCCATGGTCTGACCCTGCGCGGTCTCTAATATACAGTCGACCCTGCGTGGTCTTTTTGAAGCTTTTTGGGTAGGTTTTCAATCTGTAATTAGCAGTAGAAGGGTTCAGCAAGCCATGCCTTGGCTCAAGACAATGTATTTTCCTATTTTCAGTTTAATATAAAATTATTATTACATATAAAAAAAAGTCCTAATTTCATAAATCCACCTCACCTTTCCACCTCACCATGTTGCACACATAATTAAATATTTTAATATTTAATTAGCTAATATTCCCTCACTCACATGTCCTATTTATCCTCCAGTCAAATTAGTTAACTCATCAATCAAATTTGTTAACTAATTAGTCAATTGAGTTCACTAGTTAATCTATTTTGTTGACTCCGCAATCAACCTAGTTAACTGATCAATCATCTCAGTTAACTCCTCAATCTATTCTGTTAAATCCCATAACTCATGAAGAAGGCTTGGACACTTGTCCTCTCCTGATTTGTGCACATTCCCTCAAGCTTCCTCAACTGTACACCTCACAGGTAATTCCTCCAGTCATGGATCTATTGACACTTGGATTTGGTCTTCCCTCAACCTATATAAGCAAGGTCTTCACACCCATTTGTATCCACTCAAGCATTCGTAATCTTACTATGTAGGAATCCTACTAGCATGCCTTTGGCAAAGTTATCTCCATTTGCATTTACACAACCTCATTATCATAATCATCATCCAATCATGTCTCCATCAATCCATCTCCATTAGTATTGCATTGTAGTGTGATCTCCATTGCATTGTCCACCTACAGTTGTTCTACTCTTGTTATCTTCAACAACAAGGAAGTGCACACTTCTGAGAGCTCCATTACCATCAAGATCAAGAGGAGATAGGTGAACAATGGAAGCATAGAGGTAAAACGGTCTTCGAAGGTATAATCTTTGTTTACTTGTATTTACATCAATTTCCATTGAGTTATTGAATGATTAGTTGTTTAATACTATTGTTCACATTTTCCACTAACAAGATTCACTTTTTAGGAAACACCAGAAATCATACTAACATTGTGCAGGACCATTGGAATATAAAGCTAAATTCACTGTATGCGGAGGCAGAGAGACAACCGAGGCAGATTCCTTCCTTCAAATTATCAGGATAGAGAAGATACAACTAACTTTATCAACTATACAATAGAAATTACTGAAGGAGAAGGACTTGTTCTTACATCTTCATCAGCTTCTTCCACAACTATAGAAGGGACCTTCAGAACCATGGCAGATGCT
Organism: Cunninghamia lanceolata; assembly: GCA_027924645.1. NCBI lineage: Eukaryota > Viridiplantae > Streptophyta > Pinopsida > Cupressales > Cupressaceae > Cunninghamia > Cunninghamia lanceolata. The sequence goes on from BSBN01001170.1 coordinate 2,263,597, forward strand.
GCAGTGGAGGATCCACCAGAGCAAGCAACATTCAAGTTTCCTATCATTGATCAGGAGAGGGCTACAGTGCTGAAAAATATTCCACTGTTAGCATTACCAGTCTTCTATGGCTTGGTGATAGAGCACCCAGATACGTTTTTGTTTGAGTTTGATATCCTGTGTAGGAGCTATGACTACACTTCAGATGCTCATAGGCTGAAACTCTTTCCTACCACCCTCAAGGATGCAACCTTGAGATGGTTTATGGAGCTAGGAAAAGATGTCATTCCAAACTGGGATATAATGAAGGAGAAATTCTTGGAGAAGTACCAAGATTACTGCCAAGGACATGACAGAAGGAGAGATGACATATTCAGGATGTCACAAAAGGAGGAGGATCCACTAGAAGATTATGTTGAAAGATTCCAGTTTGCTCCAAAGAAAAACCCCCAAAATAGATTGTCTGAAGAATCATTAAAACTAGTCTTCTTGAGAGGGGTTAAGGATGATTACATGGATGCTTTGAACTCATTGGGCAAGGTGATGTTTTTCAGCTGCCTTTTGAGTCAATTTGTAAAGTTTGCCAAAATTATTCAAGAAATTTCACTAGACGACCAAGGGGAGAAAGGACATCAGTTACAAACAAAGCAACCAATGGAGTTTCAAGAGTGGAAATCAGTAACTTGCTGTCCAACATGAAGGAGGATATAATCAGCCATATGGCTACACAGCTGGACACTCTTCACATCAAGAAGAAACAAGAAGAAGCGGATGCAATGCTTACTGAGTATTGTCCCAATTGTAGGCAAAGGAAGGCTAATTGTAAACGCAAAAGGGTGGCAAGCATTCAACAAGAGAAGGTTGAAAGGCCAGAAATTCAGCCATTTGAAGGAGAGGATGGGCAATTGTTCTACATAGCTCAAAGGAGACCTTGGCAGCAAAGACAAGGTATGCCCTCTGATTCACTAAGTTTTAATTCATCCTTTCCTGCTGCAAACCAAAATTTCTCTGCTTGGAATACTTAGCCATGGCCTAGCAATCAAAATCTCTGGCAAAACCCACAATGGCCTACTCCAAAACCTAATTGGAACCAACATCAGCCAAACCCATGGCTCCAACAAAGTTTTCAAGGTTCCAACTATAATCCCCAGTGGCCTACATAGCAACCTCAATGGTAGCCCCAATGGAACAAAAACCAACAATAGTAGCAAAATGCAAACTACCAGCAACCTATGCTCCCATCTCAACCACAATAGCCAACCATAATGCCTCCATATACTCCTCAAAATCAACCTCCTAGACCTACCCAACTCCTTGCCCAACCTGCACCTAATCCTAACAACAAGCCTGTTCAATAGGCTTATACTAACGAGGTGATGCAATACCCCACCTATGGGGTAGAAGTGTGTAATGTTCATCTCAGATCAGGGAAGCAACTTGCGGGCCCTTCATCTCCCCAAATTACATAACTTGACGATGAAGAACCCATAGAGGAAGCCTCAGATAAGCCACCTTTGGAACCTGAATCAAATCAGGGCCCTTAGATCATTTCACATCCTAAACCTCCTTTCCCTGAACGCTTGGCTATCAAAAAACAACCAGCATAGTCTGAAATTGACCTCATAGGCTAGTTACAAGATATAAGCATAAAGATACCCTTAATCCAAGCCATCAAATATATTCCTATCTATACTTAGACTATCAGAGATCTCTGCATAAAGAAACCAGGAAGGAAGAAAACCGACCCAAAGATAGTCCATGTTTTGCATAACCTTGCTGACATAATGTTGGGAAATATAACTGTTCCTAAATATACAGATCCAGGTAGTCCAGTAGTGGATGTCAAAATCAATGGGACTCTGATTAAGAATACTCTGATAGATTTGGGTGCTACAATTAATGTAATGACTAAGGAGACAATGCAGACACTCCAATTGAACAACCTTAGGCCTACTCAGACAATTTTGCAATTAGTTGATAGGTCTACAGTTAAACCTGAAGGAGTCATTGAGGATTTGATAATTGCATTAGATTCTTGGGAATACCCTGCTGATTTCATAGTCTTACAGCCCAAGGTTAATCTCACTGGCTATCCTCTTATACTAGGCAGACCATGGGTTGCCACAACAGATGCATTTATAGGTTGCAGGTCATGTAACATGATCATATCCAATGGGATTGTGACCAAGAAATTAGTTTTATATCCACCAGGCCAACCATACCATGAACTTGAGCAGATCATTTGGCCTACCCTGGATGATGAGGACAGTTATTCATTACAAACCCTGATGACTATTGAATGCAACCCCTTACTAGATATTCAGGATGAAGATAAGCTGATAGATCACATTATACAAAATAACTGCGGGAGGCACCCGCAGCAACAAGATTGTTTATCCTGCTTGCAAGATCCCTTAAGAAGCATAATACCCACCAGTTCCTCAGAGGAGATATCCCAAATATTTCATACTTTGTTGCCCCAACAATGATTGCCAGTAATGTCTAGCCTTGATTTGTCCTCTGTACAAGAATTGTCCAAGCAATTAGAAATCAAGCCAAGAAAGATGTTGACTATTAATAATGCATTGACTGGTGAGTAACAACAATCCTTGCATGCAGTATTATAGACCCACTCAGCAACATTTGCATGGGATTACAATGACATGAAAGGCATTAATCCTGCCTTATGTATGCACAAAATTTACATTGATGATGGTTACAGACCTATAAGACAGCATCAAAGACGCACGAACCCTGCTCTCAGAGAGATAGTGAAATCTGAACTTCAAAAGCTTTTAGATGTAGGATTTATATACCCCATTTCAGACAGTGAATGGGTTTCACCATTGGTCATAGTTCCCAAGAAAGGTGGCAAATGGAGAGTTTGTGTTGATTATAGGGAACTAAATGTTGCCACCAAGAAGGATCACTTCCCATTGCCCTTCATTCATCAAGTTCTTGACTCTTTGGCAGGGAAGAAATATTTCTCATTTTTTGATGGTTTTAGTGGCTATAACCAAATCAAGATTGTACCAAAGGATCAAGATAAGACAACATTTACCTGCCCTTGAGGGAACTATGCATATTCTGTCTTGCCTTTGGTTTGTGCAATGCTCCAGCCACATTTCAAAGAGCAGTCCTCAGTATTTTCTCTGATTTTGCCCATGACAGTATGGAAATTTTCATGGATGACTTCACCACATATGGTGAAACATATGATGAAGCTTTGTACAACTCAGAGAAAGTCTTAAAGAGATGCACAGAGCACAATCTATCTTTGAGCAATGAAAAATGTTTTATGATGATGACACAAGGAATACTCTTGGGACATTTTATCTCAAGTGCAGGAATACAAGTTGACCCAAAAAAAATTGAAATCATATCTACCCTGCCCATTCCATAGAGACAGAAGGATGTAAGGAGCTTCCTTGGACATGCAGGTTATTATAGGTGGTTTATTCAAGATTTCAGCAAAATTGTTGCCCCTCTGTTTACTCTGTTGACAAAAGACATTGAATTTGAATGGACCCTAGACTGTCAGAATTCATTTGAGAAGCTAAAATCATCTTTGACACAAGCTCCAGTTCTTAGAGGTCCAAATTGGACACTGCCTTTTCATATCCACACAAATGCATCAGACTTTGCCATTGGAGCAGTCTTAGGCCAACAAGAAGGAAAGAAAGAGTATGCGATATGCTATGTAAGCAAAAACTTATATGGACCTGAGTTGAACTATACTGTGATAGAAAAGGAAATGTTAGCTATTGTTTATGCCATTAACAAATTTAGACACCACATTAGTGGTTATAAGGTATTCATACATACATATCATACATTAGTCAGATATTTGATGAATAAGCCAATAGTGGGTGGAAGACTAGTAAGATGGTTGTTGTTATTGCAATAATTTGACATAACAATAGTTGACAAACTAGGAAAGGCTAATGTAGTTGCTGATTTTCTGTCTAGACTACCTACACACTCATCAGAAGGAGTGGTTGATGACTCTTTTCCTGATGAGCATCTATTTGCTCTAAATGTACACACTCCATGGTATGCAAATATAGCTAATTATTTGGTCACAGGGTAGATTCTAGGTTACATTTCTCCTTGGGAGAAAAGATAGCTAGTTCACAAATGTTTCCCTTATTCTTGGATTTTTTGATTCCTATTCTACACTGGCCCAAATAACATTATGAGAAGATGTATCAGAGAGGATGAGATGTTTGATATATTGAAGGCATGTCATGATGAACCCTATGGTGGACATTTTGCAGCCAAAAGGACAGCCTTCAAAATCTTGACAACAGGATATTATTGGCCAACACTTCATAAAAATTCTGTCAAGTATACTAGAAGCTATGATCGGTGTCAAAGAATGGGGCCCACCTACAAGAAGTGATGAAATGCCTTTGCAACCACAAATAACATTAGCTCCTTTTGATAAGTGGGGGTTGGATTTTGTTGGCCCTATCTCTCCTATTTCAAACATCAAGGAATATATACTGGTATGCATTGATTACTTAATCAAATGGGTGGAAGTCAAAGCTCTGTAGTTTACCAGAGATGGCAATGTGGAAAAAAATTTGTATGAGGAAATCTTCACTAGATATGGTGTCCCTAGGGAAATAGTGACTGATCAAGGACCACAATTCACATCAGACTTAATCACTAGACTGGTGGAGGAATATCAGATTAGACACAAGAAGTCCACTCCCTACCATCTTTAGGCTAATGGTCAGGTTGAGGTCACAAACAGGGAGATTGAGAATATATTGATAAAAATAGTACAACTTCACAGAAGAGATTGAGTTTCTAGGTTACCGAAAGCTATTTGGGCATACAAAACTACATGGAAGACAACTACAGGATTCACTCCTTATGAGTTGGTTTATGGCAAGACAACAATACTGCCTATAGAATTTGAATACAAAACTTTGAGGACGGCAGTAGAATTAGGGATGGATTTGACAGAAACTCAAAAGGATAGATTACAACATTTGAATGCTCTTGATGAAATCAGATTAGAAGCCATCCACCATAGAGAGGTTATACAGAAACAAAGAATTAAATGGCATGACAAGTATATAAAGACTAAAGAATTCACTGTTGGTGATTGGGCCCTTCTCTATGATTCTAGATATAAAGATTTCAAGGGCAAGTTTCAATCCCGATGGTTGGGACCATAGGAGATTCAACAGGTATTCCCTAATGGTGCAATCCAACTACAAACCATTGACGAGGTCTGATTTTCATTGCTAGTAAATGGACAAAGGCTAAACTTTATAAGAATCCACTTCAAAAAGATTATTTTCTTGTCTCTCTAACCACTCAGTATGGTACTCATGGCAATCTTAATGAAGTCTCTGAGACACACACTGATACACCGTCAAAAGATGATCCACCAATCCTGTCTAGTGATGCAGAGGTTGAGTTGCATGACTCAACCCCTGTCACTGAGACCTAAATTTTTTTTCATGTTTTATACTTCACATGCACACACAACACACTACCCAAGGTGACTATAGTTAGCTCCAATGGGACCTATTCTTTACTCTCAGTTGGGACCTGTTACAGTCGAGACCTGACATAATACATATGTGATGGGGAGTCTCAGTCGGTAAGACTTTCATCGTCGGCCACCTTGCAACCTGTCACACTGACTGTTATAGTCACACCGATGTGAGGTCCAACAACTCTGACCATCGGCGAGAACAATACCATTGGTCACCTTTGACCTTATCACCCCGATCTCTTAACTCTCCCCAATATAACTTGATCAGCCAGATCACCATTGTCGACTCAACGTCTCGTTATCTACCTGATGTACTTTGTCACTCTGATATGCATCTCAGGCCATGACTTCCTTTCAACGCCTTGAACCTCTCTTCGGCCAGACTATCCTTGTCGCTCGGAGTGAGGAATGCTTTTCTGATGGCCTCTGTCTCACCGATAATAGCTCCAACTTCTCTGATCCAAACCCTAGCATATGGAGATGCTAGGTCAACCTATTGTGCACCTCGCACTATCTGGATCCTTTGCACTGCCGAACAATGAAACGACACAGGAAACAAACGAATATGATACAATGAAGCCATTCCACTGATTTCGACAGAAATCTCACCAGTGGAATGCTTCACAGCGACATTTTGCAACAACGAAATTATAGAAAGGAAAAGAAATCTACAACTATGCAATTTTGTATTTACAGAGAATGGAAAATGAAAATGACGACATAGAATGGTTCGATTTCTCCTTAACACAATGCACAATTACATTTAGCTCTTCTTCACTTCGATCTGATTACAATGCTTACAATATGCTTGATTCTATTCATTGCCCTAGTTTTATAAACTCGTCAGAGGAACACCAACCCATTCCAAGCAGCTGGGAGACCGATTCCAAGCGGCTGGGAGAAAACTAACTAACTCCAAGCGGCTGGGAGACCAACCATCTTACCACTAACCATTTGACAAATGCAAACTAAGTACTTGGGACTTACAAAGTTTGTTCTAGGTCTAGATACAAATAGAAATGACATGGATTGGTTGAATAGACCTTATTACAACACAAAACCTAATTTTCTAAACAAACATGAATCAAATGCCTCATGGAGGCCACCTTGTGTTAGGTGCTCCTGCACCATACACCCCACCTAGAAAAGAACTCATGTCCCATGAGTTGAGTCTGTGTCTTGCACCACCATCATCCTTCACTGCATCATGCCTTTCCCACGATCGTTGGACTGCAACTTGCTTCCATGGAATAAAAAATTCATGCCTAGCATTGTTGGCTCTACTCATACCTTGCCATGAGTGGGTGCTTGCAACCAAACTTGGATGTTGTACGCCATGATTGCTTACTATCATAACTGCCTAAACATCTTCATTCAAAATCTTGTGTGATGCTTCTTATACAGCTGCTATGGTAGAATATGTTTGCCTTCCAACTCTTGTTGGCTCTAGAGGACAAACAATGGTCCCTACTATGATAGCATCTTGTTCTTTCCAATCAACTTGTGGCTGCTTGCAAACCTACTCTTTGACCTTCTTCTGATCTATCTCAGAAATTACCATCTGATCTCCACCATTCAAAATGAAAATCGCCTTCAAACTGTGATCTTTGGTAACCTCACTCCTCGAGGTATCCTCAACTTTCCTTGTCTCTTCTTCATGCATCTTCACAAACTCTTTCTTACCCACCAAAATGATCTTGGCTACCTGTTGTGTTGTAGCACCCTCTTGCAATGGTGTCATCACAAAAGTCTTTCCATCCTTCTTGATGGTGTATGTGTTAGCATATCCATCATTTAATGCTTGCCTATCAAATTGCCAGGGCCTACCTAAAAGTAGGTGACAACACTACATGGGCAAAATGTCACATAAAATTCTCTCCTTATATTCTCCAATCTGAAAATCAACATATGCTTGTTCATCTACCAAAAGTGATTGGCTATCACTTACCCAAGATGCTCTGTAAGGAGTTTGACGAGGAATCCTTTCTATGTTCAATTTATCCACCATTTCCCTAGACACCATATTATCTGTTGAACCAAAATCTATGACTACCTTGCATATTTTACCTTTGCTTTTGCAATTGATCCTAAAAAGTGATCTCCTTTGTGACGGTTCAGTCTGCACTGGTTCTTTGAGCAATGTCCTCTTGATCATCAGATTTTCTCCCACTTCTAATGTCAAATTCACTTCAGGAGATGTCACACTCCCTGCATCCTCTTGAGTCAATGTGGTTCTTCTCTCATTACCATGAGAAGTTGAGGGTTTCTCTGGACACTTATAGGCTGGGTGTCCTATCTGATTACAATTATAACATCTCATATTGGAGAACTTGGATCCTCTGCCTGATCCATTTGTCCCATCTCTGTCATTTGGCCTTCTTCCTCGGTAGCCTCCTCTGCTACTTGAGTCTCCAACTTGCTCTTCTTGGCTAGACTCACCACTAGGCCTCTGGTTAGGACTTCTTCCTCCAAAACTGCCTCTAAAATTTTTGTCACCTCTTCCTTTACCTTGTTGCTCACCTTTCCTCTTCAACTTCTCTTCAGCTCTTAATGCTACTTGAAAGCATTTTTCCACGGTTTCAGGGGTAAACAAACTTATCTCATCTTGAATATTGATCCTCAGACCATTTAGATACCTTGCTACCTTGGCTTTTTCATCCTCCATGTACCCACAACGAAGAGTGTATTTGTGAAACTCCTCGGTGTAAGTAGCCACATCCATATCTTTTTGCTTGAGGTTCTGCATCTTCTTGTAAATCTGCACCTCGTAGTCAGATGGAAGGAACTGGGACTTGATCTTCTCCAGCATTCTGCTCCACGAAGAGATCATATTTTTCTCATTCTTTACCCTCTCTCCTTGGGTGTAATTCCACCATGTAAGGGCAACACCTTTGAGTTTAGTTTTTGCAAACTTAACCCTCTTACTTTCAGGAACTTCCTTGTATTCGAAGTAGTTGTTTAGAGCCTCAATCCACTCCCTGACTTCCTCAACATTCATCTTCCCACTGAACATGGGGACATCTATCCAAGCCTCCGAAGAGTCCTTGCCAATTGCCTTGATGGCTTCCAGGAATTGTTTTTTCTTAGCCGGTATCTTTGCCTCTTCTTGTTCTTCTACTTCTTCCTCTTTCTCCTCTTCTTCATCTGAATCTTCCTCTATCCTTTTGCCTATCTTCATTGCCTTCAATTATGCTTGGAGTGCTTCCCTGACTCCAGTTTTGATCATCTCTTCCATCTCTTGAAATTTCTTGACCACTTCGGTGGTCATCCCCTTTGGAGGCATATTGCTAGCCTCTCCTTTGCTCTCTCTGTCTGACATAAACATTCATAGACAACACCCAAATGCCTACACTCCTACAAATCCTCAATTTGACTACAACACAATGTTCAATCAGATGTCCATCCTACATGCTGCTACGGACCCATTCCTCTTGTCCAACAGCATATCCTGGAGATGCACTACCACTCTCTCTCACAGTGGCCTCACTCTGCACCCTCTTCTAGCCAAACCTCTATTGGTGAATGGTCTTGACAGTCCTCATCATCTGCCCACACACTATAGGAGTCCTATTCCTTCTCGCAACTAGGTGGCACAAGCAACTCGTCATCTGCCTTCTCAGTGACAAAAATCAAATACACAACACCTTTGCCCAGAGCTTTCGCTAGCTCTGATACCAATATGATGGGGAGCCTCAGTCGGTAAGACTTTCATCGTCAACCACCTTGCAACCTATCACACCGACCGTTATAGTCACGTTGACGTGAGATCCAACAACTCTGACCATCAGCGAGAACAATACCATCGGTCACCTTCGACCTTATCACCCCGATCTCTTAACTCTCCCTGATATAACTCGATCGGCCAGATCACCATTGTCGGCTCAACGTCTGATTATCTACCCGATGTACTTTGTCATTTCAATATGCATCTTAGGCCATGACTTCCATTCAACGCCTTGAACCTCTCTTCGGCCAGACTATCCTCATCACTCGGAGTGAGGAATGCTTTTCCGATGGCCTCTATCTCTCGATAACTACTCCAACTCCTCCGATCCAAACCCTAGCACATGGAGATGCTAGGTCAACCTACTGTGCACCTTGCATTGTCCGGATCCTCTGCACCGTCGAACAATGAAACAACATAGGAAATAAATGAATATGATACAATGAAGCCACTCCACTAATTTTGATAGAAATCTCACCAGTGGAATGCTTCACATCGACATTTTGCAACAACAGAATTATAGAAAGGAAAAGAAATCTATAGCTATGCAATTTTGTATTTACAGAGAATGGAAAACAAAAATGACGACACAGAATGGTTTGATTTCTCCTTAACACAATGCACAATTACATTTAGCTCTTCTTTGCTTCAATCTGATTACAATTCTTACAATATGCTTGATTCTATTCATTCCCCTAGTTTTATAAACTCGTCAGAGGAACACCAACCCATTCCAAGCGGCTGGGAGACCGATTCCAAGTGGCTGGGAGAAAACTAATTGACTCCAAGCGGTTGGGAGACCAACCATCTTACCACTAACTATTTGACAAATGCAAACTAAGTACTTGGGACTTACAAAGTTTGTTCTAGGTCTAGATACAAACAAAAATGACATGCATTGGTCGAATAGACCTTATTACAACACAAAACCTAATTTTCTAAACAAACATGAATCAAATGCCTCATGGAGGCCACCTTGTGTTAGGTGCTCATGCACCAATATGTAACTATTCAATTGGGACTTGTACTGGGGGCACCTGTAGGAACTCATGTCTGCAGATGTCTTTGACACTTTGGCAAACAGTAAACCATTTCCCGCTCATTCTATATCTTCTATACATGCTTCATTCATTTTGAAATAAATCCAATGCCACTGCAAAAGTGCTCAACTCAAGCTCATGAGTTGTTTGTTCACGCATTGCGAGTTGTCACCTCACATCACTTCCAAAGTACCCGCTGCCTTACCATTCACCCGCATGCATGTCATCTTGCTCATATCAAATAAAATGCCAAGTACGTGTTCTCTAGTTCCAAGGTGCGCTGATCATTTATTTCCATAATGTATGTACATAAGGTAACTTTCCATGATTGCCTTCAATTTTTTTCTATATTCATTATTACTCTTTGTTTATTTCATGCATGCAAAAATATATATCGCCATTCCATTTAATAAATACTCTTCCTTTCATATTAATTCACATGTGAAGTGAGGTCACTTCACACATTAGTTGGGGGGAGGGGTTAATTTTTTTGATTTTTTCCATCTAAGCATTTAGAGATACCAGATAGAATTCTATGCCATTTTCCAAAGATAGTAAACCTACCCTGTTTCGCCCAAAATGTGAAATTGTTACCCTGAGAAAGCTACAATTGGGAAGAATAGGAGAAGGCAACAAATTGTAGGTTGGTTCTTTTTAAGGTGGTGGAATCAGAGTTTAGCAGAAATTGACACTCCAAGAGGTTGCAGAACACAGAGATAATGGGAGGTGATGTGATATGATGAGAACCATCTGCGCATAAGGAAATATTAGAGGATGTGTTGGTTCTACCACTCATCACTAGAGTAGGATGGTTGGACTACTTTTTGAAGTTAATAGAATATGAGAATGAAATGGCAAAAGAATTTGTAGCTATATTATAGTATGATGAGGCACCAATCAGGGGATTGGTTGTAGATGCTTCTAAAATGGTCATTGCCCAAGTTACAGGATTGTCGTGCACAGGGTTTGAATATCCAGCTCATGCTGATGCAGCTATAACAAGGGAAGAATTTTGTGAGCGTGGAGAACACCTGGACTCAACATCACAAGGTACAAAGAGACTGTCCCTTCCATTCTTTTGGGGAAAATGTGCTTCTTATATCATTAAATACTTTACCTATGATGGTCGGCACAATTTGTTGTATACTGTTCATTTTAAGTTGCTTAATCACTTACGCCGTGATAAGCTAGTCAATGTTCCCAATTTTCTCTATAACATGTTGAAAAGGATGGCATCTGAATATTAGAAAAAGCAAGTGGACACCACATTATCCCATCACTATTTAATAGCCCTATTGATTAAGAGAAGCCTGAGAATTCAACACCCGCAGGTTGATTGGGATGCCTTTAAATAATGTATATATATCACAACATTGTTGGAAATACCTAAAGCAGAGGATGAAATTCAACATGAGCCTAAACCAGAGATTGAACTTGAGCAAGAGGGTCCATAGGAGGAAAATACTCCAGAGGATAGGCCGGTGGCAACAGAGGAACCCTCATCTTCCAACCCTAAAGCTATGCGAGGCACTGATTCAACACCTGTTAGGAAAAAGAGAAACAAGAAAAGTGTTGAGAAACATAAGAGCACTATGAAGGGAGAAGATGCAGGGGAAAAGAAGAAGAAGAGTAAAAAGAAGAGGAAAAATGAAGTCAAGTAGGAAATTGTTACTCCCAGGCACTCAGGAAGGTTGAAAAGGTAGAGTGTGAAGGAAAGAATTGGTGAGGAACAGGGGCAGGAGGAAAAAGGTGAAGAACAACAGCACCATGATCCCACGCTGCTAAATATAGATTCAGATAAAGAAGGAAATGCCCCTAAAGATGTCCTTGTTGATGCTCATGAGAGTGTTAATGTGTCTACCAAAAGGAGAAGGTATGTTTCTTCATCTTCTAATTCTGATTCAGAAGATATGTTTATTACAAAGAAAATGGGAAAGTCAGTTCCTAGTAGTTCTACTAAGGAAATTTTTGATATCACCGAGGATGATGACGAAGGTCTGAATTTTGCAAAGGAAAAAGAATTGTTGGAAGACAGGAATATAAGAAAAGAGCTTCAAGAAGCTCTTTATAGGATAAAACAATTGGAAGAACAGGTGAAAGGATATGAGGAGAAGGACAAAGAAAAGGAGAAGAGAATACAGGAGTTGGATGAGAGAATTCAAACCTACGGCCATGGAACCAACTTAGATCTGTTAACACAGATGGCTGTGAGTAAAACAAAAACTGAAGAAAATGAAGTATTAACTCCACAACCTCATGTATCAAGGACTCCAATGTATCACACCACTTTGTCTTTGGGTTTTGAATTAATGAAACTTACTCAAATCCAAATAGGAAAAGAAAGTTGGGAGAAAGAAAAATAGAATCTCAATGCATCAATGGAAGATAAAAATTTGGCGATAAAAAGGTTGGAGGATAAGCTGGCAGAGGTAATAAATAGAGCCATTCATATCATTGAATGTAGACCTCCACTGAGGGTGTATGCATTGTTTCTGAAAGAAAAATTTCTCAGTTTTCAGTTCAATAGGTTTATTAATGATCAACCTGCTTTACATTCAAGGCATATTTTTTTCAGCTATTTTAAAGAAGTCAGTTTGGAGGAGCAAGATCAACTATGTGAGTATTGTTTACACAATTATCTAATGGCAGAAGATACAGAATGGAACCCCTCAATTTATGTTGGGGATTTGTAGGTTAGGGCACTGTCATCATATTTCAAGAATGAGTAGCTCAAAGGTGAATTAATGGACAAATATGAGGAACAAGAGAAAATAGTGGCACTGCAGATCAGAAGAGAAGCACTGAATCCTGATGTAATCCTTACTTAGTGGTTGACAGTCCTCTCACACAAAGGTCTAGGAAAAATAATTATATATTTGAGACTGCGAGATCATAGAAGGATACATTAGTTAGCAGGACCTATGCTTCAAAATTGCCTAAGGTATGTACAAAGCAGATGGAATAGTTTGACCCCAGCATTGCAGAGGAAAGAGCCTCACTCTTTCCATAATTTTATGAACATGTTTGAAAGATTGTGCAAGTACATCTAGATTTTAGAACAAATAGGAGTGGGATGGCTGCCACTTACTTTTCATCCTCCTATTCTCCTCTGTCCAGTACCACACTGGACAAGAGAAAAGAATGATGAATGTAGAAATGCAGAATCAATCAGGATGGATAGGCTTGCATGTTATAATGGTTTCTATCTTAAGCTGGGGTAGGGAGTCAGAGAAGTAATGGACCTTAGGCAAATTACCTTGCACTACAATCTTCTCCCCTAGATGTTTAATTCAATGATTTTGCTTGAGGACAAGCGAAAGGATAGTTGGGGGGAATGATGGGTTAAAATATTGACCTCTTTTTATGTTGTTTTTATATGCTTTTAGAACTTTTCCATATGATCTTCTAGATACTTTTTAAACATCACCATCATGATATATTGTCTTTCTATATACTTTGCAAGACCTTGAATCTATAATTATTAATATGGAATATGGTGATGGTATTATCAATTAAATGATTTAAACATGAGTATGCATGCAATATAGATGAAATTCTATGGTTTAATTATGGAGGTTATTTGCGTGCATATGTTTTGTGAATTAACCCCTGTGTAGCAGCAAGCACGTGGCATCAAGGAAAGGAGAATTTGCAACGAGTTACAGAATAAGGGAATTAAAGGAAGTCGAAGTCAAGATGCCAAAAGTGTAGGCAACTAGAGGATGAATGTGAACCATCATGGGAAGGAATAAATGCAGAAGAAGTAGACTTGTTTTCAAACACAGCTTGTGTGTGTTCTTCGCACGAACCGTTGCATAAGAATTCTTGTTTGAATAGGATTCTCCTTCCTCTGTTCAGTTAGAATTAATAAATCAATCTTAAACATGTATCCTAATATCTAGGAATGGATTGATGATTGAAGTTAGTTGGTAGTTGCATAAGACTCCCATTTTTGTATAAGTTAGAAGGGACGAGCTCGGTGTCAAGTTAGTTACTTTGTTATCCAGTTACATAGTTGTTACTCTATTTTCAATATTAGAAGTTTCAAACATGTTTGATAAAAAAAATGTCATTATTGAATACAATCTGAAAGAGATTCTGTTTATGATATGAAATGAATGGAACTATGTGTTTTGAGGATGTGTGAGTATCTGAAGTAGATTTGATTTCTAGCTAAGTGAGTCAGTCCCCTGAGCTGGCCACTCAAGGTACTGATCTTCACTTCATTTATTTTCTTATTTCTTTATGCATTCTTGTTAAATCTGTTTTCCATTAGTTATAAATACATTATAAGTCAATTAGAATATTTTGATTGTTAAATTACAGTGGTATGGTTCATGAACAAATGTATGCTTTGTCTACTTTAAGTCCTCCGGAGGTTAGCATTAGTTCTCTCATTATTTTGAATGTTTTGGATTAGTTATGTAATTTCCTATTATTAGCAGTTATCTACAGCTTATGCTGAAGGTACCCGTAGCCACTAGATTCTGTAATTGTTTTTACTATTCTTGCATTTCTATGAATTCCAGCAAAATAGAATAATCTAAGTAGGTTTGAATAAGATAGCTTAGAGGAATATGAGCCCTGAAGGCACATACAGTGCAGTGCCATCATAAGCTTACGCTCCTTGGTTGATACTTTAATGTGGGAGTACAATGTCAAGTGGACTGTTCAAATAAGTTTACCCCTTTATTATGTTAAGTCTACAATGCATTAGTTTTCCTCTACACTTGTGCCCAAGTTGTGCTCAGTGAATTTTTATTTTGAATCCCCTTTGTTGCTCCTTAAGCACATGTCAATTGGTATAAATGCATATGTTGTCCTAACATGAATTTTATCCATGTTGTAACATATTAAATCTTAAACAAAGCTTAAAACAATAATTTACCAACAGATAAAAATTCATAAGTGAAAAAGATTGAACTTCTTTTTTTAATTAAAATAATATCAAGGAACCTAATTACATCATATAAACCAACCATCTTTTCTAAATATACATCATGTAATAATTTACAAAATCGACATTTCATCTTTCAATTACAATAATCTGCATTTGATAAAATTTACATAGTTTATGGAATACAAGTTACTTATCAAATATGTATGCTACATTTAGAATTTTGATATCCATATTGCAAGTCTTCTACTAGAGAGAGAGTATCTTCCGAGTGCTTTACCTCCAACCATAGACTAGCGGTCCCCCACACACCTTCCAACTGGAAGTGGCCCTACCCTTCATGAAGAGTATAGACATAAGGTAACCAACGGTTAATTGCCATTTGAGTACTGGTGTTGTATCCTACATAACACTATCGATCACACAACTCTAGACAATCCGGCTCTAGCTAAGTATGATCATATCGACAGGTTATAAAATTTGGACATGGTGAACTGACTAATGCATGTTTGTCATCCCACAATAATGGGTTACACTTTTTGGCCAAACTTGACATTGAAATCAATATTTTGAATTAAATCTTCACATTCTGACACATGTAGCCGCTAAACCATTAGGAATTTGAAGATGATGCGAACTAGTGATTTGTGAGATTTTGTTTGTAGATTTTAAATATATATATTTTTTAAAAATTTGGAGTTAAATTGTAATTTTTTTTGCATCTCCTTTGATAATTGGTTTTTAATAGTAAACAATATTTTTTTAAAATGATGTGTATTCCGTAGCACATAACTTTTTTTCTAAAAAGGATAAAATTTTGATTCTTTTTAATTTAGATTGGTAACATTGATATATAGTGTATGCATTTAGTTTCATAATGTTTTGTTGAATACATATTTTTTAATTAATTTTTGAAGTCAAACGAATTATAATTTAGACATAGGCGTATTCCATAAAACATAACTTTTTTTGTATGTATCGAAATTCAATTTTTTTCTTTTGTTGAAACAAGAACATCAATACCTAGTGCATATATATTTTTTAGAATTTTTTTTCAGTAATTTACTAATTTTCCATGTGTGTAGAATAGAGAACTTGATGTTTGGTGAAAAACATACATTCACAAGAAATAAAATATAAATATAATAATCAAATTAAATATATTTAAAATTATATTTTTTTGGGAAGCTTATAATAAGGACTACATACTTACAAAGCATAAATTTTAAATGAATTCATTTGATCCCTCAAAATATAAATCAAAATTGGTTTTTTATCAGCATTTTGATAGGTGTAGAGGAGACTCCATTATAGGTATGGTTTAAAACTAACAGGGTTCTATCCAAGGGAGTTTGAATATAAGGGGGTTTGATCAAACCCTCTTCAATTAAAATCCTTTAAATGGAACCTTTCAAGGTTTAAATCATTATATTTTCTAAAATTATGCTATTTCAACAAAAATCAGGATGTCCCAGAAAGTGTAACCCATTATTGTGGTAGCAGACATGCATTACTTTGGCCAAAGATTCTATAGAAATAGATGTTTTAAGTAAATGTAGTCGTAATGTCAACCCACCTCTAACTCGACTTGGATATTTGTTGCAAGTATGTGCTTACCGTTGTTGTCATTGATGTCAACATATATGTGTTGTCATTGGTGTCAACTGTGCTTTTGTTTTGATGCTTGGTTATGTTGAGACAATTGGTTTGTAATGGCTTAGATAAGTGTTGAAGATAATAAGAAAGTGTTCTTGGTATTGTATTTGCAAGTGCTTTTGAGAAAATTTGCTCTACCAGTGGAAACAGTGTATTGCAGAGTATCTTGGTTTGTAGAAAGACAGTAAAGTATTTTGCTTCGCATTTCTTGTAGATTGAAAATATTTGTCTGCGGTTTGGAAGTTAAGATGAAGGTTTCTATAGTTGCTATATTCCAAGTTTCAACCTCCAGTATGAAGATTTGAGTGAGTTATGTTCACTAGAGTAAAAATTGTTTTTCTGTGCTTTTAGTAGTGACAGGGAGAATGTATTCTGCTCTGCACTTCTCCGCAAATAAGTATTATTGTCTGCAGTTCTAGATTAAGTTTATGATGAGGATATGTACCTTCAGTTCTTTTATAACAGTGGTTGTTAGTGATGTTCAAGTGCTCCGGTTTGAAGAATCTTGTGGGTAAAGTGTTTTGAGGTTTTGCGGTTGTTCTTGGTGATTGTAACGTGCTTGTGGATGTCTCTAGATCGTGTTCCTGGCTTTTGATTGGTCTACAAAGCGTAATTCAGATCATGCATGAAGTGTGTTCTCAAATACTTTAGTGTTAACACCAGTTTTAGCTGACTTGGTTGTTCTCACTTGTTGCAGTTATACTTTGGAGATTGTGATAGCGTGTTGTAGCATGGAAGATTGCATTTGAGTCCCAGCTAAGGCTTGGTTTGGTTTGCATTCATTCTTTCTCCTTCATTAATCCGTTTAGGTCCAGACCTATTCTTATGTATATGTGTTTGCCGACCTCAGAGAAAGTTCCAATGGTTGATGATTGTAATGCCGACCTTGATGATCATTCCAAGGTTGATGAATTGTATAAATGCTTGTAATAGAATTGTGAAAAGGTATCCTAGTGCGAAGATGAGAAGATAGTGTGAAGTTAAAAATAGAACAGGGCAGAGGATGTTTATTGTACTTCAATGGAACTGAACTTTGGCATAGTTTAGATGCTACCATCTCAGTTCACCAAATCTTGGCAGTGAGCCACCCATCGGCAGTGAGCCACCCCATTGGCAATGAGCCTCTCAATTTGTAGTAAGCATCTGGGTAGTGAGCCTCTAATTTCTAATTTTGATATAACATAATATATTGTGAACTAACACTCACCGTGGTTTTTCCCTTATAGGGTTTTCCACGTAAAAATCTGGTGTCTCTTGTGTTGATGTGTAAATGTGTTAAGTTTCTGATTTCATGCTTTCACGATTAAACTTAATAACAATAATTAAGTGGATGATATCTTAATGGTTTTGAAATATTGGTTACAACCGATTCACCCCCCCCCCCTCTCAGTTGTCTTTCCCTATTCAACAATATTATCACATCCTACAGTTTGACTTGGTCAACTTGGTTTAACAATAGAGTATTGTCTAACTCAAAAATCTAGTCTACCTGACTTAGGTTAGTTCTCATGACCTTGTCTTTCATACTGTAAGACTTTATGGATTGACTATTCATTCAAGAGTACATCTTTGCATACTTACACAAATCAAGGTCTATGACTTGTCGTCTCATTTAAAAATAGCTAATTCAAGTTATAACCAAAAAGGTGTTATCAATTATTCTTAACCCTTATGGGTCAAAACTAGGGTTTTATCTTCCCTATTCCAACACGATGGAATAATAAATAAACTTGTTTTAATCTCTCAAACCATGACTAGTTTCATATACGGGTATACCTCAGTTATATCTAAACCAAAGGTTCCCATCATGTCTAAACTTCGACTAAATTTAGTTTGATACCAAAAAGGTGATAGACTAATTCAATTTGCTAGCCACTTAAATTCAATGTCTAATGTTGCTCTTTCTTTTACATACTAAGCTACATCAAATGTTTAATATACGAGTGTTCTCATCTAAGTTTGTTGTAGGGAACAACTCACCCTAACATCCTTAAAAGAAAAGTATTCTCTCAATGATATTATTTATCATTTAAAACTAAAGTGTTCTATAAGAGCATAAGAATACCGTTTTCATAGTATCCTATGACATGCAAAATCTACATTGTCATAAGTGTATTGTTTTACATTGGAACCTACAACATGCAAGAACATACAAACATATATATAAACTATCTACACAGTAACATACGAAATACATTATGTATGAGCATATATATATATATATATAGTTTACATAGAAACTTCATGACTTATACATTCTTAATCTCTCTGTCTTTGACTATGAAGAACATAGGACTAATTTAAATTGTTTCAGCCAAATTGTATAGTAATATACTTATCATGTCAGCTTTCTATCTTAAAATTATCGGCCATAATACGTACTATGATGTTGGCCTCATAGTGAACAGAGCATCGACTCAGAAATTGCTCAAAGGTAAGATTATAAACATCAACTTGGAGCAGTAACTTATATAGCATCGACTAAGAGTTCAAGAGTTCTTCGTTATGTAAATAAATAAATGGCTATGATATTACTCATCTATTTCATAGTCTCTAGAAATGTTTCTACATTCTCGTGAGAGATAGAATTCATGATAAAGAAGTATTTCAATGAACTTGATATTAAAATGTAATCATAAAACTAGCATAAAGGCTCGGCTCATACTTGAGCTCATTCACTGATGCACTAAAGGAAAAATGATAGTTTATAAGCTTCCAAAACTGAGCTACTATCCTCAGTTCAGCTTGCACATTCTCTTCTATACTACTGGTCTTCCCTATGCTACATTGAGCCTTCTATCTCTATGGATTGCAGTCACACCTTGCTCTATTCTATGAAGATCCTCCTCTTATCCCTCTCATCTCCTCCTATATTAGTCCTACTTTCCCTTTTACTCGATAACCATGTTGTATATTCCCCCATCGACTTATGCCTTAAGTCCCTTAAAGACTCCACTCCCAAGTCGTTAAGAAAACTCTCCACAAGGCTGCAGAAAACTCCACTTATCATGCCTCCAAATGCTCTTAGATTGAGCATGCAAATAGAGGGGAATGTGGTTATTAAAGCACCACTTCCTCATGCATTCAACGACCTTCTCATAATATCCTATGATATCGAATTGGTTAAGAGAGAGAAGCATCTACATTAAAGAAGGTGGTTATCATTTAAACCCATTATCAACCTCGTACTCTCTACTCAAGATATTTACGTAATAGTAATATAAAAACATAAATAATATTAATCTATAAGGACAATAATAATGTAATGTAAACTTACGTACAAAATGTGACTAGGTTGAGATAATCTCCCCTTCACGTATAAAAGAAAATCAAGTCGATTTCAATTAGATGAAATATAAAATTCAACGTTAAAACTATTAACAAGAGACACACTTATAATTATGTCAAACTACACCATTGTAGTCGCAAACGTAATCTTGTTTACGACGCAAAGAACGACGTTTTTGACAAAACGTCGTCTCAGTCGCATAACGACTAACGTATAACCTTGACGATGTCAATTTTCACAAAAAATGACTAGGTTGATGTTAAAAAGACATTAAAAAGATTCTAAATGACATCAACAACTTGTCAAGTCGAGAAATAAACTTAAACCAACTTGACTAAACACAACTTAGCTTAATCGACAAGGGTTCACTAACTAAAGGTACACTATACTCAGATGACAAATGAATTGTTCAAAACCAAATGTCTATTCTCCTTTCCTTAGAAGATACCCTCTCTCTTTCTCGGAGAGTGGTCAGAACTTGTTTTCCTGAATACAACTTGTAATCACCAAATCATAATCAGTGCATTTTTAGTCCATTCACAAATATTATGAATAACAAATCAAAACCTCATAACATAAATTTCTAAATTATTCAATCACATGTATTAAACTTAATCACATGAACTGTATTCAAGAAATCAATGATTTACTGTGACATTATATCATAACATCTAAACATTTATCCATAAAATTCACTTCTAATCACGTAAAAGTAAATAGTAAAATCAAAGCAAAAATTTGGGATGTAACACAGGTAGTGACTTTGACTTGTCTTCTAGCTTGCTACATTTAGATCTTTGGTTCTACATATAATGGTTGTTGCATTCTAACCCAAAGAAAAAATTAATTTTCATGCACAAGATTAAATTCTTAGCATTTAAAGATCATTTTTTTGCAATTTTTTTCCTCCTCCCCCGACATTTACTAGGGATTTCAAGTGCTACAATGAGATATTTATCTTGTGTGTGTGCATGCTATGTTGTTGATCTCTACCTCATTCAAAGGTATCAATTCAACCACATTTTCAGTGGATTAAGGAATTTGTAAGTTATTTGTTGCCTTTCATGCCCTTCTTCCATTGAGAGTTTATCATAATATCATTTTTTTTCTTTCATTCTACATGACATGTATTCCTACATGCAAGTCTAGGCACAAAAATGATTGCTTTTAGATTTCAATCTCCTACAGAGCCTAGTGATAAAAAAAAATTCCTAATTCAAAAGACCATGATTTGCCAAAATGTTGAAAAAACTAAGATCCCTTACATGTTGACCGTTAAATTCTCTTAGACAAAAGAAATGCTCAAACCACTATAGATTTTTTTGTAACAATACAACACTCAAACTTCCCATCCAAACAAGTCACCAAGAAAATGATAGCAAAAATATCAAATCCAACTTTGACTTGACCACCATCTAATCACCAAATGCTCTACTTACATGCATTAATTACCAACCTGGAACAATTCAATGGTGTGTGCCTAGAACCCAAATAAAAGCACTAATAGTATGCCACTTATAGAAGTGACAATGGTGACCATATTACTGAGGCCAAATGTGGCCTAATCACAAAGTAGAACATCAAATTCTCCTGGATATGTGCATGGTCTCCAAAAATTAGCATGATCTAGTGACCTATGTTGACAAAATTTAAACCCAAGCATAACTTCCAATCTATGCAGCCTTTGCCACAAACATCCTAGAAATGGCTTTGGGCCTTACAAACCTAGAATCATCACTAAGCCAAAAAGTCATTATCTTATCCAATGTTTACAATGCCAAAATAATGCCTTACAATATCACTATGTCTGGTCTTGTCCCATTTGATCCAATAAAAGGCCATTGTTAGAGGATTCATATCATTATTCACAACCCACATGATATAATTGCACTCTATGTATGCATAATAGGTTCACAGCCTTTAGTAAGAGGTATTGGAGAAGCTTTTGGGTGCACAAGACTATTGGTATAGATCAAGAGTGATGTTTCTCTTCCATTCATTTTCTACATCATGCAAATTTTTCATTACGAATACTCCATGTTACTCATCTCCCCCATTGTAGGTATGAGTGGCAACATATAGACTCTATACATGTTAATGATTTAATTTGGCTACGAGAGGTACCTAGCATTGACAACCCAGATTCGTCCAAACCATAGGTTGTCCACAATCTTGTACATTAAACTAATGATTACATTTTTGCATCAAACATATGGGATACCAACTAGAAAAGCCATGGGTACATCACTCCATCCTTACCAACACTTCTTGTTAGACACACCTACAATATCACATATAATCTCTTATCTAACTACATAGAGTTGTTGAACCATATTCAATGGTACCTTGTATGGATGTCACATCTCGACCTTTTGCTTGTATTTATAATTTAGTATATTTGATGAGACTATTGGACATTACCTTATGATTGTTTGATTATTGGATAATTGCATGTGCGTGAATGGTATTTTGTTGTAATTTTTAAAAATGCATAAAATTGAAATTGAAATGATGTTGAATTATTATGTTTATGATTATGATGTTATATCTTGCTTGTGCTTTGGCTATGGTTTTATGGGCTAACTTATTGATGAGAACCTGAGTGTGAATGAGTGCAGGAACATGTCGAAGACGAGAACATGGTTCATGTAGAAGTGTGCTAGCCGCCTCGTAAGGTTGGAGTGATGGAAAACCCGATGCACACACACACACACACTCACATAGTTGCATACATACCGCATTATGAATGGTTTCATTATACATTTGTGTTATCATGGACATGTAGTTTTAATTGTGCATTATACTTTGAATATATATATTTTCATGGCTAATTATATGAAAGCAGTGGTAAAGTGAAGTTTTGAAATTAAAAACTAAATATAATGGCATGTTGGGTGGTTCATGCATCCATAATACTATGAAGAGTGTCAGTTTCAAAGGGAGAGCTGAAGTAAGACTTGGGGCTTGGTTGATTCATGGGGAACACCCAAAATAGGGCAGAAATATGTATAAACTACAAAACAAAATCATTAAGGGACCCCCATCGTCGAAAGGAAGGAAAAATAATTCTTAGCAGGAGTTACAAATTGTTGCTCACAGGGTTAATTTTTTGTGGGGGAAATTGTATTCAAACACTTCAGCCTCCCAAGCTTTAATTGAGGATTCAATGTTACACATAGATTCTTCGCACAAGTAAGTGATTGAAGCTATTCAATTGATTACATTGTAGCTGAAATGAATATGGTTACGAATTAGTTTGTGGGTATTCAAGGGTTTGAATGAAATCAAAGTGCTCTTCCTGTATATGCTAGTAGTCTCTGTACAAAATAACTCTTGGCCTAAAAGCAAATCACAGATAAAATTCACTACGATACAAAGAGCCTCAATCTTTCCCCAGACATATTGTCTTTTATCTGTTTTAGTATTCAAATCAATGTAATGATAAACCATAATTAGGATCTAATCTCTAGAAATCTCTATTTGTTCATAATTACCCTATTACTATCTCATAAAAGCTTGCAGTCATGATGGTGTCTTTATGAAGTCTTATGATTTTGTATCTACATACCGTATGTAACTGAAGACTTAATATTCTCTAACTTTCCTTTTTATTATGTCTTAGATGTGTCTTTGCTAAGCCATTTTGGCACTCTTATTTTGGGCAGGCACAATGCATGCCATAACAAGGTTTTTTTATATAATTGTTAACTATACATGTATATAAATCCGAGGGATCTCTTAGAACAACAATTTCTCATTTCAATCCACCTTTTCCATGAGTGGCTGAGTATGAAGCCATGGTTGATGTCCTCCCACTACACCAAGACAGTGGCTTTACTAACAGTATTACAATCCAAACTTAAAACCTCTTGTAGTTGTTATTGTGATCCCAACTTACAAACCTCTTGTAGTTGCCCTAATTCTTACAAAAACTGAAGCTAAATGGAACATTTCTAGAATTGAACATGAAATCTAAGATGATACACAAATCTAGACTTGTGATGCAATGAAATCTAAACTTATGTAATACCTAAAATATTTATTATATAAGTGAATTTAGAGACTAGTGGAAAATTTAAACTTCTGAAAAACTAAAATTAACAGTTGAAATGAAATTTCAGACTATAGTAACAATATCCAATATCATTAAAAATAGAAAAAACAATACATAAAAGAAGAGAATCGTATGTATATATATTATCATGATCAATACTTGCATCTTTCTTTTTATGACTGAAATCTCTTTATCCCCATTACAAAAACAACATGAGTATGGTTAGGAAACCATGAATTTTAGATAGTATTTGCATCTAAAATAAATATTGCATGAAGTTCATGTTAGAAGTATAATATGCATAAAGAATCATCGTAGATCTCATATTTACAATAAAAGTAATTTGTAATTCATGTTAAATTTTGCATGAAAAGAAAAATGAATTGTTAGTGGGCATATGCATGTTCTGCCATGGATTGTCTTTGTAAATAAAGTAGTTTACTTTTCTATGTGTGTGATGAGTTTACCTTTTGGGAAAGGGTGTTGAATATGGGCTAACAGAGAAGGTTGATCCTCTTTTAAGGATCTACCGGTATATTCTTAAGTGCTTTGGCCAAAGCCACATGTTTCATTGAAGTAGATGAATGTTTGCCTAGTTTATATTGATATGTTTCTCTACCATATCCTAATAGTAGGACATTGCATGTTCATGTTAGAAATGCATGTAGATATATCGATTGCACCAGGTTTCCATCCTGCCCATTGTTTCCAGGATGCTAGGCATTGTGCAGGGTCAGGTATTCTTCGTGTTAGGAAGAATTTCGAGGAAGCGTAAGCTTCATGGTTGGGTGGAAAAGTGTCTGAGCCATGTTCTAGTCTCTCAGCTTTGGAGTTAGTGGTAGTCGATGACAATGACTATATTCATACATCATTACTTGTATAATTCTTGTATTTGTACATCATTATTTGTATAGTGTTGACTATATATATCATATTTCTTGTGCTAACACCTGGATTAGGCACTTGTACATGTGAGATGTAATATGACATTTTTTTACATATATTGAAGATGTATCATTTCAATTTTATATTAATGAGAATTTGAGCGTTTATTTATTTTCATGATATAGTTTTTGGGTTGAGAACCTTACAATGGAGCTAGAAAACATCCTTCCAAAGAAAAGGGTCATTGTTGGTTTGTCATTATAAAGCTCCTTAGTAATTAAAAACATCATCTACTTTAGGTGCTAATGGTAGTGGCCAAAGAAGGTACATGTTAGCTCGTAATAATGACACACTAAACATTCACAACCCAACAATTCTTTTGATATGGCATGTGAGTGTTAATTACAAATCAATTCTCTCTTGCCACACAATGCACACAGACATTGTTAACTATGCTACAAAGGTTAGAGATCAGTTTGAGATTGATTATGAAAAATTTTATTCTATGTATTTTTGCTTCAATATTATTGTGATATTCTAATATATTACACCATACCACAACCAAAACCGTTACACCTACTTTACTTATAATACATAATTTTCATATTACACCTATCAACATACCCATTAAACAAAATTACTAATTCATTAACACTCTAAATATTTAAATATTTTTAAAAGATCATTTCATTTCCTTTAGAATTGTATTATTGAGTTGACTTAGAAAAATAAAATAAAATTTGAAAGTGTATTTTATTTTTTCCTTTCCCTAACAAGTTAGAAAGAGACACAACTTGAGTTGTGGTCCTAGATTCTATTTTTTTTGTCATTTTACGATTCTATTTTTTGTCATTTTACTTGTAAGGGAGAATCTAGAACCAAATTACCTTCCCCCTTCCTCTCCTTTTTAGTATCTTCCTTTAGGAATAACTATTGCAATGATCTTATAGATTAAAATATTTATACTTAAGAGAATTATTTTATACTTATAATTTTTAAAAATATATGAAATTTTAATTTAGATTTTTGTAAATTATTATCTGTTATATGATAAATTCTATTAAAAAATAAAATTAATAATAATAAATTAAAAAATAATATCATTTTAAAAAAATTATATATTTTAACAAAACTTTTATAAATTTATATTTTTTTTATAATTGAAAATGTATTTAATGTATAATTATTTATATAATACATCTATCTAAAAAATTCCAAGAGAAATCAATCTTGAACTATTTTTATTTACTTAAAAGTATAACTTATAATTTTGAAAAAATATATGTTACTTAAAGACTACTAATAACATTTGTTAATTTCTTCTTTTTATATTCGATTGACCAAATTTGAATATTCTTTAAATTCTAGTATCTTAACCTAGCATTAGTCAAAACTTTTAAATTAACTAAATTGCGACCGAGGAGGATTTATGTAAATTGTAATGTACTTGGAAGTGGTTAAAAAGGCACCTTTGGAGCCCTCACGAACAAGGGGTTAAATCTTATCCACAAAAGTCTTTATCATGCATAACACCTCGTGTAAGATTAAAGCTAAAGCTATTACCTTTTAGGTTAAACCTTTTGTTTAGATTAGTGTTTGGTTAGAGTAAATTGGTTTTATTTGTAGTAGATTTATTTAATGTAATTATGCCGAAGGCGTTCCCTTTGACAAACGAATAGCTGACATGGGGGATCGATTGCTGAGAAGGGTTCTCAACGATGCAAGATGATTCAATTTATCCTAGCTGTTCAATTTTGATTTGTCATTTCCTGTAGCGCCATCTCTTTTTCAGCCGTGTCTTCTAGATGGATTGGATGGGCACTGATCTCATCGTTGGACACATGGCACAGTAGATTGCGAAGGAGATTACACCAAGAAATTATATAATTAGTTAGTTGTTCTCATGCCAGGAAAAAATCGTGTCAAAAAAGGCTCATGTCGTTTAAATGTTATGAGTTTTCCATCATGTGTTTTTTTCATGTCTATGCATCATGGCTCCTTAAAAGCCCTTTTTAAAAATTTAAATCACTTTGAAATCCGTGATCGAACGGCACTAAGTCAGTTTTGCTACCTTGTATATTTCTATCGCTCCATTCCCTCTTCGCGTACATACTTCAATACTATCCTGCTCAACTTTTATTGTTTTAACCTTTTAAAACACCACCAAATGTGTTGCTTCAATTACAAAATTTTTGATAATAAAGGCATTATAAAAGCTCATTCGTTCATTCATCGTTAACACTAATCTATCCTAATTAAATGAATAGACATCAAAATTAAAATGTATTAAGGGCATGTATGATTTAAATGCCCTCTTTTATTTAAGACTTTTAAAGTTTTTAAAAAGATTTTTATTATGTGTATAGACTATAATATTATAAAATAAAATAAGATTATATATAATATAAATATTTTTTATTATTTTTTTTTTGATTGATAAAAGGCCGAGGCCATTAATATATAAAGTCAGTAATAAAATATAATAAAATATAACTCTGTTCAATGCGGGCACTGGTAGGAAAGAACAGAGCAAAGAAAACCTCCGGTCTAGCTCGGGACTTTTGCAGTCCAATACATACCGTTTATTTATAGATCTTATACGAGGTCAAGCCCAACAAGGACTCATCCTTTCTTATACAATTTCTGGGGTACAAGTACAAACATTGCCCTATACCAGGGCCTTTCTTCTGATATTCTTTTGCTGAATGGCTTGTTGGATCTCCGGCTCCTGGGATGTCCTCGATGACATATAGTATTAGATCAGTTGTCTATTATCAAGTGAGGGGCTACTTCTGTCTAGCTCCTGCCAAATTACCTGTCTTACCTGAAATCACAGGGAAAACTTCCACCTCTTTTCGCATGTTAGCTAAACAAAACAAGGATAAACATACACTTCTCTTCCTACAAGCACCTGTTAGTTCTCTAAATCCTTTGCCTGAGAGAAAAAATTAAAATACTTGGTCTTGTCAATCTTATCATAAATATTCAAACACACTTGCTTTGAAGTTAACTTAAATCCCAAACTAGTTGATTGATCCCCTATATATGCCAACATCTAAATGTATATACTTGTAAAAATGCAAATATATATACCTGAGTGTGGGCCTAATTGTGGGCCAGATTTCCCCACAAGGTAGCCATCAATGATCAACAGGATCTCTGGGCTAGGGGCCAACAGTATAGGAGATAGACTCTATTTTTATCTCCTCTTCTTCTTCAGGCTCTGTAAAACCTAGGGGGTATTCCCTACTCAACATCCATGAGAATATGCATACAAAGGCTGGGATGCTGACATGAAGCAGATAAGTCCTCCTGTAAGTAGACCAAAACTGCAAGATAAGAGCAAAGGGGCTAGCTTTGGGCCTATTTTCAGTTGTAGACAGAGGACTTGGGGTCCTAAAACTAATTCTACTATCCTAATGGTTGTTTTGGAGTTTGATTTTGATTTTATGTGCTTGGATGCAAAGCTGGACCTGGTGTATAACCTCGACACAGAGCTAGATTGGTGCCTATCCAGGGCTTGGAGTCATAGACATACACATGTAAATGTTCAGCATAAACATACTAAAACTGATTTCAAGGGGATTCGTGTGGTATCTGCCTTACAGATATATCCCAGAACAGAGTATCAAGTTATCTCTACTTATGATATCCTTACTGCAATATACTTTCCTCAATACTTGACCTGCAAATAGTTTAATCTATCCCTTGAATAGAAGTTAAGAGATCAAGCATTCAATACAGTAAACCTATACCCTATAACCCAAGACACCCCTTAGATATCCAGATTCAAAAGGAAAGCATATTCAATACAGGAGACAGACAACAAAACACATGAAATGTAGCATTACTCATCTAAATCAACATGAAACCAATGAATTTATGCACAAAACATAAGACATGAGACTCATAAATTCACAGAATCCACTGCATAGAGCAACCAGGTCAGTTGTATTGTATTACAGAGCCAGAAAATGTCCAACTTTCAACAACCTCAAAATGGGTCACACAATCTGCTTAAATAGCAAGAGAATGGACCTAGCAAATTAATTACAAGGGAGGCCAAAATTTCTGCTAGATACATAGTATCAGAAAAATGGCGTTCAAAATAAATGCAACAGCCAGAAACAAAGGACAGAGCAGGTGAGATCGGGATCCGGACTGCTGCTCAGGGACATTTTCTCTTAAATCTAGTAGTTGACCTGTCTATCATCGTCCCATCGCGCCCCTGCAAGATCGCCATTAATGTTTCAACTACTCACGGCCTCTGGAAACGCAGCCACAGCAAGCCACAGAGTTTTCCCGCCAAAAACAGTCGCAGATACAAAGAAAAAACCTGTCGCTGCAAGCTTTAAACATGGCCGTCGATCTGAAACCCATCGCAGAGATCTACGGCCCCAAAAACGTTGAAAAGTCGCTAGCCTATCAGATTGTACCACGCAGACACTTCAAGTTTCTGACGCTGGGTCCTTTTTCCTTTATCTTCCCCGCTGAGAGTCTACTGCCGGACCCTCACGCGGAAGCCACCACGTGGCAAGATCCGCGGCACCCTTGAAACCCATAGAAGCTCCCTTAGAAGCTAGGCAGAGGCAGACACATGGCGGGCTCCGCGCCCTCTTGAAACACAAAAGAGTCTCTTTTGAAACACTACTGAAACTCTCAGGGAGATCGACACTTAGCAGGCTCCGTATTAACCTTGAAACATATGGAAACTAAGAGAAACAATTAGAAGTCCCGGGACCCTCCGCCACGTGTCACAATCCACCACACTTAATATTTATGCCGGGGCCCACACCATGTTTCGCCACACCTTGAAACAAAAAGAAACCTTCACGGAAGTTGACACTTGTCAGCTTCCGCATCAACTACAAGGGACACGTGGTGTTGTATGCAACATCTTAGAAACTTTTAGAAACTTTCAAGAACTCCCGTGGAGAATGACACCTGGCAGGTTCCGAGGCCTCCTGAAACTCAAAGAAACTTTCTCAAAACACTCAGAAACTTTAAGGCCCCTCCTAAGACTTATGCGGAAGGTGACATTTGTTATCACCCGCGACACATGAGACACTCACTGGGACCCACCACCATCTTCACTTAGCATCGTGGGATACAAAAAAGAAACTTACGCGGAAGTTGACACTTATCAGCTTCCGCAGCTACCACTAGAGACACATGGCGCCCTCTGCCCCTGCTTAGAAACTTTAAGGGAGTGTCTCGGCTGACGACACGTGGAGTCTTCCGCGGGGAGGAACTTGAAACATAATAGAAACATTTAAAGACTCTAAGAAACACCGGCGGAGACTGACACCTAGCAAGATCCGCTGCAACTTAGAAACTTGGAAAGGGTCCCACCATGTCTGCGCCAAACAATGAAACAAAAACGAAAGTACGTGGAGGCTGACACTTGTCGGCTTCCACAGTCACAACCAGGGGCACGTGGCATCTTCCGTTGTGACCAAGAAACTACCCCCGCTGTTCGACACATGGCGCCTTCCGCGCTTAAGCTGAAACCTTTTAGAAAATATTAGGGTCTATTGGAAACTTTGGCGGAGACCGTGAAACAATTAGACTCTTTCGGGTTCCTCCACGTGGTGCCTCCCGCGCACACATAGAAACTTAAAAGAAACTTCATTGAAACTGTGGTGGAACTCTGTCGGAAGTTGACATGTGGCGCCATCCGCAACAAGTAACTTAGAAACAAAAGAGAAATAGCCTCCGCGACGTGGCACCATCCGCGTTGAAGCTACATTCAAAAACAAAAAGCGCGGCAATATACTGGGGCTCGACACTTGGCAGACTCGCGGCACTGGCAACATGAGACCCTCTCGGCTACTGATAGAAACATTTAGAAACTAGAAACAGTGACCCGATATGCATTCGAAAATGCATCTGACCCACTTTTTATCAGTTTCGAGGGACCAAGGGGAGATTTCACAAGTTTGCCAACACACATTTCACCTTTGCATACACAGAATTTAACAATTTTCTCAAATGCGACAGGAAAAACAATTAAACAGCGCATGAGGGCCGGGGAACAATTTAAACCAAGACACCAAGGGTCTGAAGGAAAAAACACAGGAACCTGCAAATTGGAAGTCAAAACCCTAACCCTAGGTGAACACTACCACAATGTGGAACTCAAGAAAGGTTGAAATTTGGTTAAAATGATGCATCATGACTTAAAGTATATCGGAAGATGCTTTGCACTTTATATACATCATGGATATACCAAGATGCTTTGTATATTGAAATAAGTAACATAACAATGTATATTAAAATGTATAACATAACAATGTACAACTTCAATATACAAGCCGATATACAAGATGCTTTGGATATTGAAATGTATAACATAACAATGTACATCTTCGATAAACCAATCGATATTCAGGAAGCTTGTATAAAAACAATGTATGTTTCGTATATTGTATGTGTGGTTATACATTACATACATACAATACGGAACTCAAGAAAGGTTGAGATTTGGTTAAAATGATGCATCATGACTAGATGCATTGCACTTTAAATCCAACGCGGAGTCGAAACAGAGAAAACTGTGGTTTATAAAATAAGTCCGAAGAGGTGATACAAAGGAGTTTGTATGTATTCGGCTTTGTATCTAAAAATTAGATACAAGGATGTATTTCGAAAGATACAATCCGAAAAGCGATGTGGGCACCACCGAATGCATATCGAGCTTGTATAAATAACGATATACAAGCCTATAAACAAGTAAGAAGAATGCAAAAAAGAGATACAAACCGGATGCGAAAAGAAAGTTAAATCCTGAAAAGCCTTTGTATGTTCGGGGTGCTTGTATATTTATAATATACATACCCGATATACAAAGGAATAAAAGCATCGTTGGGGAAGACATGCTTTGTATGTGCACTTGTACAAGATCACATACAAACGGTAGTGTACAAAGAAAATATACAAGAGAGGGTTTGTATAAGATGCTTTGTATGTGCGCTTATACAAGATAACATACAAATACCGATATACAAGGAAAATATACAAGAGAGGGTTTGTATAAGATGCTTTATATGTGCGCTTATACAAGATAACATACAATTGGCAATATACAAAGAAAATATACAAGAGAAAATTATACAAAACCCGACATCATTGGAGATATAAATAACGGGTGGGGGCTACGTATGTATCTTGGAGACGATTGCACACGACACATACACTGGAGGATCCCAAGAAATTCCAATTCGTTTCACAAATCCAATGAAGTCCTCGGTTGTATAAAAGTGTATGCATGTGATAAAAAGGAGATACAAATGGATACATACAAGTCCGGACCCAGATAGAAAGTTTAAAACTTTATTTGAAGTCTGTGCTTGTATAATGCGATGTATCTATACAAGATACAAAGACTAATGCATATGAGCAACAATGGAAATGTATATATAAAGGAAATATACAAGAGAATATACAAGTATGCAATTTGGAAGATACAATTTGAAAAGTGATGTGGGCTCTACCGAATGCATATTAGGCTTGTTTAAATAATGATATACAAGTCGATATATAAGTAAGAAGGATGTAAATAAGAGATCCAAACCGGATGCGAAAAGAAAGTTAAATCTTGAAAAGTCTTTGTATGGTCAGGGTGCTTGTATATTTATAATATACATACCCGATATACAAAGGAATAAAAGCATCACTGGGGAAGACATGCTTTGTATGTGCACTTGTACAAGATCGCATACAAACGGCAGTATACAAAGAAAATATACAAGAGAGGGTTTGTATTAGATGCTTTGTATGTGCGTTTATACAAGATAACATACAAACGCCAATATACAAAGAAAATATACAAAAGAGGGTTTGTATAAGATTCTTTGTATGTGCGCTTATACAAGATAACATACAAACGACAATATACAAAGAAAATATACAAGAGAATATTATACAAAACCCGACATCATTAGAGATAAAAATAACGAGTGGGGCCCACGTATGTGTATTGGAGATGATTGTACAACAAGATACATACAATGGAGGATCCCAAGAAAATTCCAATTTGATTCACAAATCCAATGAAGTCCGCGATTGTATAAAAGTGTATGCATGTGATATAAAAGGAGATACAAATGGAAACATACAAGACCGGACCCAGATAGAAATATATTTGAAGTCCATGCTTGTATATTGCGATGTATCTATACAAGATACAAAGACAAATGCATATGAGAAACAAAGGAAAAGTATATACAAGGGGTATGCGTGAGATATAACAAGGTGGTACAAATGGATACATACAAGTCCAGACCCAGTTAGAAGTCCGAGATTGTACATTACGGTGTATGTATACAAGATGCAAAGACAGATGCATATGAGAATCAAAGGAAATGTATATACAAATGCACAATACACCAAAGATACCTATGAGGGCCCCATCTCTAATGGATATACAAGTTTATGCAATATATAATATAAATATTACATATATAATATATTTAATATAAATATAGATTTTATACTAAATATTATATTAACAATATATTTAATAATTTACCTTATATAAAATATAATAATAAATATAATTAAATATAGATCTTATATTTATTATTAGATTTTATATATAAAATAGATTTAATTAAATAATAAATATACATAATATATTTAACATAAATATACAAATTTATAATTATATTTTATTTGGATTTCTTTAAATGTAATATTCAAAAATATAAATTAGAATTTTATTTAACATATGATGAAATTGATTTTAATTAAAGATTAGATTAATGGAGTTAAATAAATATATCTACTATTATATATTTTATATAAAATTTATTTTAGATTTAATATTTATATATATTTGTTATTTAATTAATTAATTATTTTGTTTATAAAAATATTTATTTTGATATATTATGTTCTATATAATATAAATTATTAAAAGAAAGAAATGTTAAATATAATAAAATGCAACAAATTGTATTCGTACAGTCAAATATAACAATGATAGATAGAAGGCATATAAAATGAGTTTTAAAATGTTCATTGAATTTTGAAAAAAAATTAATGTCTTTAACTTTTTATGAATCAACCCATCCGAATTAAAATAGGAAACATAAAAAGAAAAAAAACAATGACTGTCATTTTCCTTGGCCTACATGGCGATAGATCGATGGTCACATGCCCTCCTATTGTAATTGATGGCGAGAGCCCTTAGTGTACGATGTTAAATCTTGCAAGCATCCAAGTCTATCTATGTGGAGATACATTGACCAATTAGTAGTTGATGCATCAACTAGGATGTCAATGTAGGTCGATAGCTAAGTATGGTGGCTATACCTTTGATAAATTACTTATGACTATCTTTAAACATAACAACTTCAAATCCTCACACATGTCAATTCATTTAGTTAGCTGGCACTTATAGTACTTCCCGCATGTGTTCCTCCACTAGTGACCTACAATACTTGCATATACTTAAAAAACTACCTCTTTCTATACAGTTGTATTTCTACTTAAATTTAATCTTGAGACATTAATTTCTCATCAACTTGTGTGTCAAGTCCTCTAAATTGGGATCTAAGTTATCATATTCAAAGATGTGTCCTAGGACTATAGTTTCATTACTCGAATCATTAAAAGCATCATTTGATCAAAGAGGAAGGAATCAAAACATTGTAAATCCTAGGCCTGTATCATAAAGAGAGAGAGAGATCCCAAACACCCATCACCTCCTTAGAGTGTGAAACTAAGGGTAGGGAGAGAGGGGGACAATGGGAGATAATGAGAGAGGGGGAATAGATTGAAATAAGAAGAGAGAAAAATAGAAAAAGAGATTGATAGAATAGAGCAAAAGAGAGAAATAAAGATAAGAGATAAAGAGGCATAGAAATTGTTGGTGCCTGAATTCACTGTCAGTTAATTTAGCAATTTTCATGCAGGCACCATCCCAAAATATCCAAAAGGTTCTAAGTTTTGGCACCCCTTCAGTACTTTTCAGCATCTACATCTCATTTCTTGAGGAGGGGTCTTCGTTTTTTCTCCATCGGCATGGGTTCGTTTTTGTGTCTTCGACATTTCGGTTTGAACTTGAACCCTTTTTTCTCTAAGTTCAGTGGTTCAGCGGTTCAGGGTTCAATTTTCTTCTAACGGGTCGCATTATGCATTTGCCTTACGCAAATATTGCATCGTTGAACCTCCCGCTTGAACCTTTTTGTTTTGGTTCAAGGTTCAATGGTTCGAAGCTTTGTTGCCTATGGAGTATTATTTTTGATGTTTGAGCCATCGCGTTGAACCCTCGTGTTGAACCCTTTTGGTTCGGGGTTCAACGGTTCAAGGCTTTATGTTTTTGGTCTTATTGGAGTGATTGGCTTCATCGGCGAAAGATTTCTTGAGTGCTCCGATTGTTTTGGTCTAGCCAATGGATGTCCATCGGCGTGTGTTTGGCTATCGGCGAAGCAAATTTTTGGGCCGCCGATGTAAGGAGTTTGCCCGATGGGGAATGCCATCGGAGTAAGATTGCATATCGGTCTAGCAGTTGGAGGGTTCGTCGATGGGTCTTCTCTGGCCGATGTGGAAGTCAGAGGCTTGCGGAGGTGTCGTCGGTGAGATGATTGAGATTGGCGGGAGGTTTTTGGGGCAAGCCGATGGTGTAGATTTGGCCGATGGGCTTTTGGCGAAGGGTCGTGTGTCGAGCGCGGCAAAACGCTCGACACCTATTATGCATGCAACTATGTTTATAAAGTGCTAGTGTGGTCTCGACACCGTGCATGTGGGATTATTCCCCTGTGTAGTTTGAGCCTGCGAAGAGGGCATTTTGGCGGGAAACTTCCATTTGAACGCAGCGATAGTTTTCTCGATGGTTGCGGGTTGTTGGGCCATCAATGGAGACTGTAGCAGGAGTATGGGCGATGGTACAAGCAATTAAACTGCCCGATTGTGAATGAAGACTCCTAGATGGCGGCGCAAGGCTCGAGGCCTCCCTTGTCTGCTGCATTGATGGCTTCTGAGCGCCATTCCCTCTGATGGATGTATCTGGCGGATTTTTGACTTCTGGCCATGTAATTAATTGCTGAATGTACACGGTTCTGTATAAATGGTTTTGGTTGTGTTACTTTTTAGAGGTTGGAGGTTTTTTGGGCTTTCGGCTCTGACTCTGAACATAAGGTGTTCACATTTTGAAAGGCATTTTTTGCTACAGAATCAGTCCTTAGTCTGGTGTACTAATCTATCTTGGATTGTAAATGATGATTTTCTCTGTGATGACCTTCTATGCAGATTGATTTTAAATGAAAAACACCTGTGTGTGTATTGTTTCTGATTGTCTCTTGTATGTCATTTGTTTTCCTTTCAAACAAGGTTGTCAAGGACTTCCAAGTTTTTCAGTGTATGCATACTGTGTGTCTGATTTATTGCGTCTGCTCAAGGAGTGGTTAAATAGGCTTTTGATCAGATACAAAGGGAAATAGATTGCATCATAGGATCTATTAAGCATGATCATTAATGATACTCTTTCTTGGACATGTTGCTGTCAGGTAGTAGCATTATTCTCAGGTCCTCTGGATATGAATTTATGTTGTCATGGGGAGACATTTACAGTCTTAGATATGACTCTGCTGCCCAGATAAGGCACTGGTTTGGGAATTTGTCTGTTCAATGGGTCTAGGAAAGTCCCATCACTCCAAACACCATTTCAACCCATCTCATCACTTCCACTTGTTAGTTGTAGGATTAGGATTAGGAACCTCTACATGCTCTCATACCTAACCAGACATTATGTCCAAGAATGTTGCCAACCTTGTGATTTGTTACACAAATCTTGGTCCATACATGAGAGTATTCTGCCTGTTGTCGTCAAGTTAAATCCTTCTGTCATTGAGCTAGTCAAGGTTATACTTTTATCAAATAGGGACACCCCCCTTGGTGCGGCAGAACCAGAAGTGAAGGGGAGGAGCTCACGCAACCTCCTATATTCAGTTGGCTGAATCTGCCTGTGCATTAGAACTGGCAAACCCTAATGCTGATTCAGAAGCAAAAACCAACAGAAATAGAGAAAATAAATGAAGAGAGTGAGGGGGAGGTGTAGAGAAGATAGAGAGATAAAGGAGATAGAAATAGGAAGAGATAGAGATATAGAGAGATATATACATAAAGAGATAGAGAGAGGGGGGAAGAGAGGATGAGAGGATAGAGAGATAAAAAGATCAAAAAGGAAGAGGCAAAGATAGAGAGAAGGGGAGATACATAAGGCCGCTGTGGAAATCACAACATAGGCTAAACCAATGGGATACTACCATTAGTGCTAATGAAATATAACAAAACTTATTTAACTGGCCTTTGGCATTAGCATGCATGTGCCATAATTGTGACCCCACTACATGGCCATGTTCCATGCAGTTCTTAGCATACATAATATAACCTACAACCAATCTAATTTGTTTAGTTTTAAATGGACCATCAAGCACTGGCTCTGGCATTCATGGCTTTCATTCCACCGACCATAGATCTTATCTAATATGCTCACTCAAATATATCTTAACTAGCACACATATGCCCTTCCTTCATATGAAAGTGTTAATGATTACCTATACACAACCAATGATAGAATGCCTCAAACAAACTATAGTTAATGCAATTTTCAATGCAACATATTTTTTTGCAACTCAAGCTTATATATGTGTCAAAGGAATCCATCATATAGTATCAATAAAATACTAATCAAACTAATGTACAAATACCTAGCAACGATGCAAGTTAACTGAAAAAAACATAAAGGATGCATTATTAATGTCACATCGAGCGATGAGTCATGGGTGATCGAAATCAAAAAAATTAGTGTCTCAACACACAAACTTGAAGAAGCCCACTCATGGTCTACTAGCATTCCAGTCCATTTTCATTTTCACAAAAAAATGCATCAATAATTAGATTATGAATATTGCAACAATGGCTAGCTATGGAATTTTATAATTTTATTACTTTGTAATGGAAGGTTTAACTCTACTATTATGCACATGGTCAATTTCATTACAATTAAGAGTGTTGACTCTTATGAGATCAACTTAGTTGAACCTATTATGAGTAGAGATAAGGGATTCAAAAAATATGTTGGCTCTTTACAACTAGGTTCAAGAGCAAATGTATTGGCCCTTTTCTTTCCATTTTGAACATATGTCCTCTTAAATGTGGTACCCATATATAACTCTTGTGTTCTTCTACATGTACTATGTGATGTATGAATCTTAAGAATGACAAAACAAGGAAAAGTAAAATATGACATTTGCAATAAAGATGCATCTTCTCCTTAAAAGAATAACTTTGAGCT
Source organism: Cunninghamia lanceolata (assembly GCA_027924645.1). Lineage (NCBI taxonomy): Eukaryota > Viridiplantae > Streptophyta > Pinopsida > Cupressales > Cupressaceae > Cunninghamia > Cunninghamia lanceolata. The sequence goes on from BSBN01001170.1 coordinate 2,301,936, forward strand.
ACTATCATGACCACTACTTGCTTAAGATTTTATTTGATATCAATAATTTGTAATTTGTGCAAATCATGTATACCATGAATAGATAATAATTCTTCTAATACATATCTATCAAGACATCAATGGACTAGAACGTAGCTTAACAACAAATATGCTTTGGGAAAATCAAGTCAACATAATGCCTTGCAATATTCTATGAAGATTGGCATTTCTCTCTTCCTTGTTGCATGTACTTCATCCATTAATGTATGTTTCCTTTTCCCACTAATTGGATGCATTTCATCATTTAGAATAAAAATGAGTCAATATTGTTTGCATAAATGTTTTTCCTACACACTAAAATTACTTAGAGGCTATCAATTATAGTTTAAGACATTCTCAAAACAATGGAAGCAACTAGACATCTCTCTTTATTTCTATCTTCATCTATCCACATGGAGATACATGGACCAAAACATAGTTGATGCATTAACTCTCCACATGGATAGATGGAGAGACAAATAAAGAGAGATGGTAAGAGAGATTGAGAAAGATAGAGAGACAGAGAGAGGAGATACATGGACCAAAATGTAGTCAATGCATTAATAAGGATGTTAATGTAGGTCAACACCTAGGTATGGTGGCTATACCTTCAATAAATCTTGAACCAATGCTAATAGTGTTAATCGAATATTGAATTATTTGTAATCAATATTCATGTCCTTGTCTTGATTTTTTAGAGGCAAATATGCACTATCCTTCTCAAGATAGAAGACATATGGGGAATCAAAGCATAAAACAAAGGGATATTTAATGTAGAGATGTACATTTGCATTTTTCAAAGGAAAGTTTGTATTACCACTTGAAAAGATGGAAGTGAGAATGACACTATTGTCCAATAATATCACTTTTCTCAATTATTTATGTGTTGAGTGCAATTTCCTTTTAGCATAAAGTAGATTGATAGGATTTAGTGAGAGACATTTTGAATTGATGTTTATTATTTATACAAATTAGTAGTATCAATTATGACATAAATTAACCAAATTTGAGCATAATTGTTGGTTTTTCACTATGGCTTCTTAGTACTTATGTGTTTCTTTTGTTCAATTTTTGTTACAATTATTCTTCTATACCTACCCTTGTGTTTACTTGAAGTCATTTTGCATTCTCATCAAGCTTATAATTCTAAGAGGAGGGCATTTGTACATAGAGAGAGGTAGACACAGAGATAGAGAGATAAATATGGAGAGAAAGAGATATATATATATATATATATATATATATATATATATATATATATATATATATATATATATATATATATATATATATATATATATAGAGAGAGAGAGAGAGAGAGAGAGAGAGAGAGGCATGTGTTTAATGGTGGCTAGGTAAGAAAATCTTAAGTGCTTGTAGTCAACAAACAAAAAGGTCTCCAACACTGATAAGTTCATGCATTTGAAACTTACCTACATAATATGTAATCTATTGTAGCCTACCATAGTGTATATCACCAATAATTGTCTATGTATATGTAACAACCCAGTTCTCTAACAAGATTAAAAATCAAATATTTACTATGAGATAAAAATAGATAAGGTGAAAAAGATTGAACTTTTTTTTTTGAATTAAAATAAACTCAAAGAAATAAGATACAACAATAAACATAATTTCCATCTTGAAATATACAACATGATATAATTTACAAAATTGATATCCTGTCATTTCATTTACAATGATATACATTTACATAGTTTAAGAACACAAGTCACTTATCCAATAGATATGTTGCATCTGGAATTCTGACATCCATATCACAAGTCTTGGCAAGTCTTCTGCTGGAGAGAGCATCTTTCGAGTGTTTTACCTCCAACCACAGACCAGCAGTCCCCCGCATACCTTCCAACTAGAAGTGGCCCTACCCTTCACGAAGAGTATAGACATAAGGTAACCAATGGTTATTTGTCATCTGAGTACTGGTGTTGTATCCTACATAACACTATTGATCACACAACCCTAGTTAATCCTCTAGCTAAGTATGATCATTCTAATAGGTTAAATGCAATCTGGATACAGTGAACTGACTAATGCATGCAAAGATGTATGTATAGGTTCTATATGAATAGATGTTTAAAATAAACATAGTCGTAATGTTCACCCACCTCTAACTCAACTTGGATACAATCATATCCCACAGTTTAACTTGGTCAACTATGTTTAACTACAGAGTTTATCTAACTCGAATCTAGTCTTCTTAACTTAGATGGATTCTCAAGACACCGTCATTCGTACCATAGACCTTATGGATTGACTATCTACTCAAAAAATACCTTTTTGCAAACTCACAAAATCTAAAGTCTACGACTTGTCAACATCTTGTCCACTTAAGTCGACTTGTAAACAAATAGGTTTATATACCAGGGATAAACATTATCGATAAGGACATGTCTTCCTTCCGACAAGTAAATAAAATGGACATTATCATTTAGGGTACTCGACCTTATTTGTCGACCAATAAAGAAATAGCTAAAACAAGTTGTAACAAAAAAGATACCTTTAATAACTTTACTCGACTAGGTTAATCTAGGGTTTTGCCTTCCCTTTATCTCATCACAATAGAATAACAAACTTACTTACTCTTGAAAGTAAAATTTATCATAATGAAGAGATTATCCTCTAGTCTTATCCCGATTACGAGGTAGTTTAAATCTCACGAACCATAATAGTTTCATATACGAGTATACTTCAGTTATATCTAAACCAAAGGTTCCACTCGAGACTATACTTCGACTAGATTTGGTTTGATTCTATGAAGATGATAGACTAATTCAACTTGTTTATCGAATAGTTACTCTATCAATAGTACACCATGTCTTTACTGATCATATCCTCACGGTTAACATAATATCCTCGATGTATAAGTATGATAAAGGTGCATATATATACTTTTATTACTCAGTAACATAAAACATATTTACTCTATATGCATATATACACTATATTTTATGACCAATAAGTTTCATTATGGACAAAATAAGAAAACTATTTACACTGTAAAAAAAGAACATGTACAATATGAACATTTATAGAGGATGCATACGAAGAAGCTTCACAACTTATGCACTCTTCGAGTCTCTACCTAAGCTTGTCATATGACCACAAGTATATAATTATATGTGTTCTCTATTTTATCACAACACTTACAGTATGTGAATATACCTATAGTTACCGTTATTGCTCTGTTACAGATCTTTGTCTTTAACTATGATTACAACATGCATCCTACAACAATAGAAAACTAGAGAGAACTTATATATAATTGACTAGCTCTTATTTAGAGAGCCTACGATCGCATGCATAATGGACTATCAAATTTAAAAGAGTTTTCATTCCATTCGAAAATCAATAGAGTTCACAAATAAAGGTATCGAATCTTACCTGCACACCTCACAAATGTAAATGGAAGATACATAGATATGATAGACAATGCCTTATCAACCTCTCTGCTAAGCTCACATCGACCTGTGTATGTTTCCTCCTCCTACGATATCCCAACTCTTCTCTTCTAAGAAAATCAAAAACTATAGTTCTTCTACTGTCGGCTCTATGATGATATATGTTGTCTCCTCCCAAGTTATTCACTACTTAGGTGGCTATGCTATGCTCTTCTCTTTCTCTTCTCACAATTATGTTCCACACCCAAAACAATACCGTTTTTTCCTTCTTAACTCAAATGAAAAATCAAACTCCATTTTCTTGTGACTTCACTAACAAGTAATTTTTGAGACTTCTCCACATGTCGTGAATAAATCCACTTAATAAGCCTCCTTGTGCTCTCGTCTTGCGCATGCAAATTGAGGAGAACGTGGGCACTAAAGTACCACTCCTCAAGGCATCAATGACTCTTTCTAAGAATTCAATGCTTATCGAAGACGGTTGAGAATGAATTCTTCTCTAATAAAGGAGGTCATTAACATACATCCCATTAACAACCTCATTCTAACCACTTTAAGTTTTATGTAACATAATAGTCTATAATGTAGATATTAATATCAATAGGATTAATAATAATGTTTTTACGTAAACTAAAGCACAAAAGTGATTGGGTTGAGTTCATCTCCCCTTCACGAATTAAAAGTAAAACACATCGATTTCGTTTTGACAATGAATGAAATATTCGACGTTTCAACTAAAACATGAAACATGCTAACATTTCTACCAACTACGTAATTGAAAATGCAAACGTGATCTTGTTTACGACGTAAAGAATGACATGATCGAAAGAAAGTAGTGTTAGTCACAAAATGACTATCATTCAACATCGACAATGTCAATTTCAAAAAATGACAAGGTTGATGTGACATGACATAAAAAGGATTCTAAACAACATTGACAACTTGTCAAAATGACCAACAAACTTAAACCACTTGAATAAACGTGACTTACCTCAATCAACAAAGGTTTACTAACTGAAGGTTCACAATACTTAGATGGCAAATGAATGGTTCATAACCAAAGGTCTATTCTCCTCTCCTCAGAAGATACTCTCTTTTTCTGAGAGTAACCAAAACCTATTTTCCTGCATTCAACTTGCAATTACCGAATCATGATCAATGCATCGTTAGTCCATTCATAAATCTTATGAATAACAAATCAAATTCTCATAATGTAATTTAATGAACCATTTAATCACATGCATTAGACTTAATCACATGTACTGTTATTTAATTTAATCAATGATTTAGTCTAACATTATAACTTAATGTCAAATCATTTTTCCATAAATTCACTTCTATTCACGTAAAAATAAATAGTAAAATCAAAGCCAAAATTAGGGATGTAACAATATATGACCTTTCAGACAAATGTTCAAAATAAACCATCTTACTTTGAATGTATTATTTTCATTATGTGCGCTTTGGTTGAAACAAATATAGTATTTTTAAAAATTGATTTAATATAACATACTTAGCATTTCTTTTGTTCTTTACGTATAAACCATTTAGTCAATTCCATTCCAACACATATTAAAAATTACAAATACTAACATTTACAGAGAGTATTAAATATTACAAAAGCTAACATTTATAGAGAGAGACATAGAGAGAGAGAGAGAGAGAGAGAGAGAGAGAGAGAGAGAGAGAGAGAGAGAGAGAGAGAGAGTCCATGGTTAGCATGACTAATCAAACTAATAACCCTAGGATTGTAATTGGCAACATCCAAGCCTAAAATTAGTCCCATATTGATTGTGCAAATAAATTTGCTGCATATAATTAAAATAATGTTCATATGGGTCTACAATTGGCAACATCTATACTTGCAATTAGTCCCATGTTGATTGTACAAACAAATTTGCTACATAAAATAATAATAATAATAATGTCTATAATTTTCTTCACATTTTTTACACATACAATATAATTGAGTGGTATACCTAGACGATGCAAAGCGACTTCTGCACCCCCAGTTCTAGAGAACAAAGAAAGGATATTCATCCCCTTTAGATAGATAGGCTTCAAAATAGAAAGATGGTATCCTATAATGAACAAATCAAACTGATATTTTTTCCTCTTCTTCCATTTTTACATCTATGGAAGCCAATTGACTCACTACTAGATGAAAATAATTAATTGTTTGGTTACAAAGTCTCCTTCAAGTATCTTTAAAGAATACAAATTTCTTTTCAAAAATAATTAGAAAGACACAACCTAATAGTAAATCTTGAAAATAATTATTCGTATGAAGGTTATGCGTGTACCCAAGTTTTCTACTTGGAACTGAAAAGTACTTCTAATCCATACATTTTAGTTACTTTAAATGGCATACTATACACCTATTCAAAGTAAAAGTATGGTGGGCCTTGCTCAAACTCTTTAAACTTCCACTACCGACCCACTATATGATTTGGAACTCCAAATCCAACCAATCCTTTAACATGTTGTGGTAAATAAAAATTTAAATCTTTATTTTCTATAGACAAACATTTGGAATACATACTTTCTTTGAGATTTATCTTCTGAAATGATTTCTTGTGATAGGTTTCATAGTAATCATTTTCTAAATCTAAGCACTTTCTTTTATGAAATTTGATTTCTTGCAATCCTCTAGGCTTTAATTCAATCCTTGCAAAAGGAAACCATGTGAAGCATGACTAATCAAACTAATAACCCTAGGATTGTAATCAACAACATCCATGTCTACAGTTAGTCCCATGCTAATTGTGCAAACAAATTTGTTCCATATAATCAAAATAATATCCATATGGGCCTACAATTGGCAACATCCATTACTTGTGCAAACAAATTTTCTACATAGAATCACAATAATAATAATGTCCATAATTTTCAATACTTGTTTTTGGTAGCCTCTTCAATTTGGACATGAACTTGGCTATGAAAATAAGGAATTTATAATCTATTGAAGCCTAGGTTAGTAATGAAGGTTTCATTATTCTATCAAGTTACACTTGAATGCATTGCATCCATCCCTTATGTTCTTGTTCTTGCTTGTTACATTGTAGGGGCTTCCACCTATTATCACATCAAAACCTCTAATTGAATTAATCATTTCATCAAGTCTTTCTTTTGTCAAATTCTCCACATTTTCCACGTTAATCAATTTACCCTTTTTATGTGTTTTTTCTACCCAACTTTTGAGGATAAACTTGCTTTCTTTACAAATTTTTGCAGATACAACATAATTGAGTGGTATATCCAAACAATGCAAAGCAACTTCTGCACCCCAATTCTAGCGAATGAAGAAAGGATATTGATCCCCTTTAGATATATAGGCTTCAAAATAGAAAGATGGTATCCTTTAATGAACAAATCAAAGTGATACATTTTTCCTCTTCTTCCATTTTTACATCTATGGAAGGTAATTGACTCACTACTAGATGAAAATCATTTAAATATTTGGTTACAAAGTCTCCTTCATGCATCTTTAAAGAATATAAATTTCTTTTCAAAAACAACTTTTTACAAGACACTTATAGCCAAAATACCATTCAAGTGTCCTAGATGATTTCATGTAGATTTGACTTGTTCTTCAACTTAATTTTTTGAAGGACAGGTAAGGTGGTGGCATTTTGTTTCATAGGATGGGGCATCCCCACAATAAAAAAACTTGATAAACTCTTAGTCACTTTAAAACAATATAAATGAGTTAGTTACAATTATTTGCTTATTCTCAATACATAACAATTTAAATATGGCATTAATAAATTATAATTATATTTTACTAAACTAAGTTGATAAGGAGGTTTAGGGATGACTTTTCACAATTTATCTCATAAAACTTGTTAAAGGCATTTGATACACACAATTGAACGCACATATACTTACACTGTTTAGGCTCTTAAAAGAGTCATAAACTTGTTACAAAGACAATTTTAAAAATTAGGATTAAATAATAATAATAATAAAATTATAATATAATAATGAAAAGCTATCATGACATGATTTTAAATAATATTTTTAGTAAATACACATTATTAAATTTATCACATTGATCTTTTTCCAACACATGTTTGTAAATGTTGTGGTGGGGACTAAGATAATGTTGAATTGGATTCAATTCCCATGTGCTTTAATATCATGCTTACAATCTGCCTATTTCAATTCTGTGCATTAACAGTCTTTCGCACATTTTAGTTTTATTCTTGTGGATAATTTTAATGTTCAATAATATTTTTTTCTGCCATGCAATTTTAAACTCTCTTCAAATTTCCTCGGCGTACCCATTGCACACAATAGTGTGATTGCTAGTTTTATTTTGGTTTGGGAGATTGTTGAATGAGCTTAACAAATGACAAAATGTTTTTTATTTTTTTATTTTTATTTTTATTTTTATAATTTATAAAGATTGATTTTGATATAATAAGTATATTTACTAGTCCTTTATGCTTAAAATGTTTCATTGACTTAAATTTGTATTTCAATTGTTTTTTCATGTCTAATTTTTTTTTATCAACTCTAATGTTTACCTTATTATTAATGGTTCCCTTATTGCTCCAATCTCACTTCAAAGCTCCATTCGACAAGAATGCTCCCTTGCACTCTTCCTCTATGTCCTAACTAATGGTGCCCTTGACTACCTTCTCTGAGATTAACATATGATGCTTATTTTAGACATCTCTTTAACACATAACTCGTTTGTGATTAACTACCACTTTGCTAATGACAACCTCCCATTCCTTAACAATAGTAAAAATGAGGTAACTAATTTTATTGAAGTTTTGAATCTCTACTATACTACCTTAGGGTATGTGATGATACTTACCGCTATAGAGCGACTTGATGACTTCATTGCATTTAGCCTAAAAACAAAAGGGGATTAGGAATCTTTGATCCTAGAACACATGGAATCCGTCTTATCTCCAAATGTAGCACTAGAGCTATATGGGAAAAAAATCTTACAAAATTCTTGTTGAGCATAGAGTGGCTTCAACTTCCATTAAGGGCAAATGGCACATGGCTAATTGGCAAGATAAAATCTTAGCTCCCTTCTTTATCATTAAGTATCCCCCATCTTATTAGTATGCATAAAGCTTCTCAATCTATTTCTAAGTGTTGAGATTGGAAGAATTCTTCTCTCCCACATGGCTTAACTTCTCCACTTCTTCCATTTGGTGGAACAAATTGATTCAACACAAGAATAAGCATTTGGCCCTATCTCTCCATCCCTATGTTCACCACCTCTTTCATAAAGGTGTTCAACAACTTAGTGATCTTTGGGACTAATTAACACTTACAATGAACTCTTGGGATCACACGTGTTCCTAGTTTGACATGTCTCAATGTGATAAATAGGTGATCAAGCTTATGATATCTATTGTCCCTCCCAAATTGAGCATCAAGTTGTCCACTTTGACCCCTTGCAACTTCCTCAAAGATTGGCATTAGTAATATTCTTGACATTTCTCCTTCTTCTTGTTAAAACAAATCTACCTACAATTATTTCCCAAGCTTCCCGTTGTTGATTGTCTTAATGTCAATTGGAATTGCCACTTTAGTATTGCTCACTAGTCCAAGCACAACACTCACCTCTAACAATAAAAACATGATGCTAACTCTCGAGTCTTTGCCTGAGGGCTTCTACATTTCAAACCCCTAGTGAATGAGAGATTTATATTCCTTCAATTGTAACTACTCTCATGCTTGTTCTGCTCTCTCCATGAACATTTTTAAGCACCTTTTTCAGGAATGTAAATTTACTTGCTTGGTTGGAAAATTGCTTTGTTGGGATTTGGCACAAATGTGAATGCTATTTTTAAATTAATTAGAGAAGTCATTATCAGTCGTATATGAAAATAATGTTATATTGCAATCCAAAAACTTTACTATAATTTTTTTTTTTTTGTTAAATTTTTTTTTCAGATAATTATTTTGTTAATCCTTTTGGGGGACACTCTCAAAATTAACCACCAATTGACAAATCATATGTAGTAGATATAAGAATAGATTTCCAAGCTAGAGGCCACTTATGAAGGGTTTACTAGGCATACTGATGCCATCATTAGTAGAACCTCATCTATGCCAAGCATTGATTCTAAGCTTCATGGTCAAGACAAAATAAATCATAACACCCTACACTACGTCCAAACCATACATTGACCTATGCAACATATGACATTTGTAAACCAAATCTTAAATTCTTTTTGGAGCTCATAAACCATGATCAATTTATCTTCTCTTTAAAATTTGAAACCAACTTTCTTCAAATCAAAAGAGAATGTGACTATAATTTATAGAGCCTACCTAATAGTCGAGTTCACACTCAAACATCTTATAAACAAATGAAGTCATATGAACGCAACTTTACAACTCAAAACCAAATTATCCATATCTATACATGAGAAAATCCACTCCAAACTAGAGTTGTGGTTAGATGATAAAATAAAATAAGATTCATAAATGTCTTGATAGCTCGATACAGATCACATTTATTCAATACAAAGTATAATATTACATCTTTTATTCAAATATAATCTTTAATCATTATATTAAATTGGTTGTGGTTAAATGATAAAATAAGATTCATAAATGTCTTGATAGCTTGATATATCGCAATTATTCAATACAAAATATAATATTACATCTTTTATTCAAATCAAATCTTTAATGATTACATTAAATTATATTATAAAGATTTAATCATTACATTAAACATAAAAATTTTAACATCATGAGGCCAAAGACCAGCTAAAGAACATATGGAAAATTCAACATAAAGAATATATGGGGAATTGACCCCCACTTTGGCTAGAGTATTTTTCGCATGGTCCCAACGCGTTCTAATATTTGGCTCCCAAATTACAAATAATAACTAGACTTTTCGGCTAATTTAATATTATTTGCAGGATGAAATTATAATCCCTGGGCCCACCACATTATAAAAGAAAAATCGTCGTCTCTTCTTTTAATGAGCAGAGTTGGAGTGGAGCGAGGGTCCCATGGATTGTTTTTCAAAGTAGCCGGCGTCTTGTTTCACAGACACGTGTGCGTAGGGTATGGTGGACATCAATTCTTTGTTATCCGAAAGCGCTGGAAAGCCCGGTCTAGGCCACCGACAGGTGACGGTAGACAGACTGGCTTTGTGTGTCATTGTGCGCGGGTCGAATCTGGGGGCATAAATATCAGATCACGATATTACTCAGGTTTTCTTAAGAACTGAGATTTCGTGTCGGGCAAGGCATCGTCGGACCGGACGTCAAAAAATATTTCAATTTGTTTCAATCGTTGATTTATCTTTGAAGCTTTGTTTAATTATTGGATAACTTAGTTTCCAGTAAAGGGACTCGAACGGGTTTGTTTGGTTTGTTTGGCGGTGAGACAATAAATGAACGTTTTATTGGCATAAATGGGCGCCTCTTGTCTCAGTAGCGCCTCTTTGCAGCAGAATTGTTTCCACCATCGCAGGTCAGGTTTCATTTGAATCCTTAGAATTTTTGTTTAAAGAAGAAAGAACATTCAAATTTGCTATGCTTAGTCTTTGAATTGAGTTTGTTCTGTGAAACGCACAATAAAAATTAAGTTTTTTTGGAACCGTGGCGCGATTTCGATGCGATTGTTCAATCTGTTTTACGTATGTTTAATTTCCGTGGATTTTTTAGGTTTCCTGAACATTGTGAAATCTACCTTTGTTTTAGCAAAATGTGCGGTCGCCGAATTTTCGTTTTTTTCCCCTTCAAATTGCGGAAATTTGTGGAATTTAGTCATTTGGTTGTGTCTGCAAATTTATGTTTGTGTATTTGGTGATGAAATTGGTGGGAATGAAAATTTTTTCATGAAAAAAAAGAAGTTCGCATCTGGAGCGAATTACTGTTACCTTTGGAAAAATTTTGATTTTTTTTTGACTGAGCTGTGACCCCGACTTAAATCTGCGAGAGCCTGGTTTTTATTTATACATTTTCTGGAATATTAAATATAGAGTAACGTCCGAAAACGAAATCTGTAAATGATGTTCTGTAGCTTAAAATTCCAAAATTGGTTTAAATTTGTTTGCTAATGCTTGTTTGAGCCACGGATTTTATGGATGTTGTCATAATGATAGTTTTTTTATTTGAGTTTTGAGAATACAATTGGTTTTCTCGGGAAACAATTTGTGGCATTTTTTCCGAGTGTATCTTATGCGAGATTTTGGATATTTTAGGCTTATTCTTTCTGACGTTGATCAGCATAAAGGTTAATAATTTATATGTGTTTGTTCGAGTTGATAACCTCAGTAGCCTAACATCATATCTTCGTTTTTCATTCAGGTTACAGGCCATCGTAACTCGTAATTTTGATCAATTGGGGAATTTTTTTATGAAATAACCTCGAGTTTGAAGGCCGTGGCTTGTTGAGTCGAATCGTACATTAGAGGGTCAAAGAACCCTGAGCTGCTTGTTTCATAAAGTTTCCAAGTCACAGTTGCTTAGGAAGTAGCATTCTTGCAGGTGATTCCCAGCAGGTGCCCCTAAACCTGAAAATATAGTGCAGGCCATAGATATACAGGCTTTGGAAGCCCACATTTTGAATTCTATCGGCGTTTGTGATGCCCGGTATTTCGAAGCTGGGGCCTGATGGATGTAATAAGTTGGAAACAACTGATGAATATAAGAGCAAGAGTAGCCTCACCGAAGCCCTGAAATGGCCGAGGGGGATTGTCGTTCCAGGTAGGGGCCTCCTGAGCCTAGCCGCAGATCATGGCGAAAAGGGCAGCCATGAGAGTGACCATGATTTGGCTGCTATGGTGAGGGATTTTATCGAGAATGGAAGTGTGGGCCAAGATGGTAATTGTCACAGCAGTGATAGTGATTCAGGCTCAACCAACAGTCTAAAGCTTGGAGAAAGTATTAAGGTCAGTATCCTCTAACATGATTGGAAACGAGAAACTTGGTTATAATTCTATCCTAAATTCTAATAAATGGGGCAGAATTTGTGGGAGATTTTGAAATGCTGAATACCTAAATTATAATATGCACGCAGGGAAAATAGAATTAGGGTAATGATATTGATTATAATTCTATTTATTATTTTAATCAAAGGGGCAGAATATGTGGGGTATTTGAAATGCGGGAGACCTACATTATATTGTGTACGCAGTGAAAATATAATTTGTTGGACCATGGAGGGAGCCGATTCTTGTAATATTTTTTTGTTATTTTTTTTGTGAATTTGAAATGTTAGAACTTAGGAGTGCTTCTTAACCTACTCAGGGCCTCATGTGATTAAGGTATTCCTGAACAAGAACATCAAAATGATTTGAGATCCCCTGTTGATTGTGGATTTCATAAGTTTAGCTTTATCCTTGATCTTCCATGGGCTTTTGTTATTTTGTACTTTTCAAACACTCTGTCCATTGAATACATGGTGAACTGGTGTTTCTTCTTTGGGAAGAAAGCAGATTATGGAATGCAATGTTTATATGTTGTTGCAGGCCCTGAAGAATTCAATGACGCCGATGGAGGGTGATTTGCTTTACCTGATCCATTTTGTCATTGTATCCATCAAGGACGCAGATTTTATTTGCTTTAGGGATGGTAGTTGCCAGGCTAGCTGCATCAGAAAGCTGTTAGTGAAACATTTGAAGTCTTATGGTTATAATGCTGCAGTTTGCAAGTCAAAGTGGAAGGGATCTGATAAAGTTCCGGGAGGTGAGTCAAACAGAGGGCTGATTATGGCCCTGTCTTGTTATTAGTTGTTGTCTGTGCTGTAGGCCTTTCTCATAAAAAAATAGATTCTGAAGGACAATCTTTACCATTGCAGGTGAATACGAGTATGTGGATGTAATACTGGAAGGGGATGAAAAGGCCCTAGAGCGTCTGATAATAGATATTGACTTTCAAAGTAATTTTGAGATTGCAAGGCCCATAGTTTCCTATGACGCCATACTGAAATCTCTTCCTGTGATCTATGTGGGTGGTCTGGTAAAGCTTGAACATATTTTGCAACTGTTGGTTGAAGCGGCAAAGTTTTCCCTGAAGCAGAACTCTATGCCTATCCCACCATGGAGAACACTTGGATATTTGAGGGCAAAATGGTTTTCGTCCTATGATAGAGTGGTTGTGGATACTCACAGCAAACATCACAGGGCAGGCTTCGATATGGAGTGGAAAAGTACCGATATTCGCCCAAAGCAAGGGCAATGCAGGGAGCAGTTAAGGAGGTTGAAAGCCTCTCTGCTTCCTGAAGTGGAATCGGGACGTGTGTTAAAAACCATATCAATTGAAAGGAATAGGGGCATTCTGAGTGACAGGAGGTCAAACATTTTGAAGTCGTGAAGAGAGAATTCCAATTTTGAAGTGATTGGTAGTGGGTGCAAAGTGTGATTCTATTTATTTTTTTCATAGAAGGCTTGTATGTATATTTCCGGCTTCATTGTAAACCCAGTAATATGCAGAGTTTCAGCAAGTTCTCGAGGTTCTAGGAAGTTCATGTTATATTTGTTTTGCCCTTTGCAGAAGTGAAGTGGAGGAATTTTAGACAATTAAGGATATAGGTTATAGACTAGTTATATGGTGTCATTCTTTCAGCAGTAGATTGGATGAGGCTCGTCTCTACTGTCTTCTTGCTACAATAAAAGGTGAACTAGTTGTTGCAGTAAGTATTGTTTAAAATAATCTCAGGACTACAGTTGATAGCATCTTTTATGTCATACGAGACATTATTTACCAGCTTATTGAACAGAGGCTGTAGCTTTTAATTATGCAGAGATGGCTTAATCATCTTCACTATTGCCATATTGGACTTAAGTCCTTTCTGGTTGCTTCAAAGAAGTCTTGGAGAAGTTTGTTTATTTTCTCAGCTGCGTGTACGAAGTACACCTCTTTGTTATGAATAAAAAATCTTCTCTTTTCAAAAGGTGCAAATTAGTGTTTGTGTAAAATCTGAATTATTATTTATGCAGCATTTTTTTCCTCGTATTTTTCAGTAATTTAATGCTTTTCTAGTGGTAGGATGCTTCTACGTTGTAATCTTTAAAGTTATTGAATCTCTTTGTATTAGGCACGTTGTGCCGAGTACCAGTAGAGAAGTTTATGTCAAGTCTTTGCTTAGAAAAGAACATCTGATTGCTTATGCACGAATGGTTGGAGTAGAATTGCCCCATGGTGCTTGGTGAAACTACAAAAAAAGTTTTGTATGTGAATTTATATGTTGCTTAACCCATTTGGATTCTCTTTGTGGCCATTATTGTGTTCGATTATAGGTGAAGTCTGATCGTATTGCTTGGAACGATTATTTTCAGAAAATTCATGTTATATATTGTTTAAATTTTTATGAACTATTCTATTCGACAGTTTTTGCATACTAATCCATTTCATGGTCGTTAGAAGTTCAATGTATAACAATCATGCTTTTAAGTTTAAGTCTGGCATTTACATTCTATTCAAATCAAGTAATGCTACATAAGGAATTCTGATATTAAAAATTTTATATTTCAGAATACCCTTACTTTCCCTTCTTTGTATATACAACATGAATAGAGTACCAAGACATGACGTGTTGGACGTAATAATTTGTTTGGTTTTTTGCATTTGAAGGAGCACTCAAATGCTCCCTGTGCTAGACACATTTCTGCTTGTATTTCTGTTTATGGTTTTCATCTTATGACCAACTTGCGCTTTCAATTGGCTTTTGTAAAGTCTTATGAAAAAACCAATAAGATTTTGATCGTCAAATACATCCCTTATTGCTTGAGATCTAAATCAGGTTGCTAATGCAGTTGTATTTGTTTCCTCTGAATTGTGTTGGCAGTGTATTTTATTGTCAATGGTGCTCTAAGCAAGTGTCTGCTGGATGGTTATGGCGGCGACAAACTTTATCACAGTTAATGCGGAACTAGAGATATTCTGAGCAATTTTATTATACAGTCTGTTCAAAGTATTTGGTGCACATTTCATTCTTATTGATTTAAGCATAACATAAAATGTTTCGTTAGGCAGATTAGTAAAGGGTAAAATCCATGCACAAATGATGTCAGTGTTTCAGTAAGTTGATTTTGCTTGAGAACCAAAAACTTTTTGAACGGCTGAGTTTATGTCATTGTGAACAATGTCAGAAGACCCTTTTCTTCTAATATTGTCGAAACAATTTTATGATTTTGAATTTGGTATAGTTTGACTTTGGGGATCAGGCTGCGAAAGAGAGCTTTGTATAGTGGCCATATTGAATTTGTTTCCATACTAATGAGGGGACCTGTGGTTTAGATGCTTTTGACTTTGGGGATCAGGCTGCGAAAGAGAGCCTTGCATAGTGGCCATATTGAATTTGTTTCCATACTAATGAGGGGATCTGTGGTTTAGATGCAATCACTAAGTAGTATCTCTTTTATGAAATTGCTGTAGTAGCTGGGCTGCTTTTGTTTCCCTAATGGCTGGGAATTATGTGTTATCCTTTCCTGCTAGTATTTCATGTATACATCAAAAGATTTCACAACCTCTGTAAAACTGAAAACTAGTCAAGTTCAGGGACGTAACAATTTAAACTTCTCTACAGGCAGGTTAATGGCGATGTTACTGAAGCGGGTAATTAAGTTTCCTGAAAGGGATTGGGATAATACTGTAAACCTCAACATGATGTTTGCAGAAATTAATGAGCTAAAAGAGAGAATGAATCAGGTTGAGAATAAATAGGACTCTCTGATGGCCTCGTTGAATTAGGCAATCCAATTAAGCAAGACCACAATCAAGAACTCTGTTGCCAGCATTTCCATGTTATATGAAAGTTTTCTTAGAGAAAAAGATCAACTAATGTTGGGGGTCCTTAACAATGACATCGGCTTCAGTAGCATCACCATTAACCTGCCTGTGGAGGAGTTTAAATTGTTACGCCCGTGAACTTGACTAGTTTTCGGTTTTACAAAGGTTATGAAATCTTTTGATGGATCCTTGTAAAAGAACTAGATCCCAACAATTGCAAAAAGAGAAAAAGGTTGTGGATCTGGATAATGAAGTCATTGAAAACCACCTGGAATTTCTTAGAGAGGAGTGAGAAACAGTTAGTGGGTTAATGGTTTTGTCTTGTATGTAGCCTGTGGAGGAGTTTAAATTGTTACGTCCCCGAACTTGACTAGTTTTCGGTTTTACAAAGGTTGTGAAATCTTTTGATGGATCCTTGTCAAAGAACTAATCCCAACAATTGCAAAATGAGAAAGAGGTTGTGGACCTGGATAATGAAGTCATTGAAAACCACCTGGAGTTTCGTAGAGAGGAGTGAGAAACAGTTAGTGGGTTAAAGGTTGTGTTGCATGTAGCCTGTTGCTGCTGTTTGTCTGTTGCTGGTATGCTGTGTTAGCTACTTTGGGCCCTTTCAAAAACCCACATTTATCAATAATATTGAAAAACAATTCAAACTCCTCTCAAGGAGTAGCTAATTTATTATTGAGTGTGTATGGTTTGTATCATTTGAATTTGAGTGGCTTATTAGGAAGTGTGGGTAGTTTGTATCATTTAGATCTGAGTTAATATTCCTTAATAAACAGAAGAATAATTTTTACAGAGAGTAGATCTGAGTTAATATTCCTTAATAAACAGAAGGATAGTTTTTACACACACAACTAATATTCTTCGGACCATATAAGTTTACTTAGTCCAACAGGGTTTGGCTGTTTTCCAGTAAATTTTGGTCGGTATTTTCTAGGCTTGCCTCAATCTTGAACGTGCAGAGGTCTTGGTAGTGGTTGTACATGCAAATACTACCTTTTTGCTGTTTACAATCCCCCTTTTTGGGTTAACACAAGGAGGGTTCCAATTATAAGGGTCACACTCGAGCAACTACAGAAGGGAGATCATCTCTGAGGTAACAGGGCTCGATTGGATGGGGAAGGGCTTAAACTTATGTCTATGTAGTGAAGGATTCAGTGCTAAATTTTGGTCGGTATTTTCTAGGCTTGCCTCAATCTTGAACGTGCAGAGGTCTTGGTAGTGGTTGTACATGCTAATTGCTATTACTACCTTTATGCTGTTTACAATCCCCTTTTTTGGTTTAACACAAGGAGGTTTCCAATTATAAGGGTCACACTCGAGCAACTACAGAAGGGAGGCCATCTCTGAGGTAACAGGGCTCGATCGGATGGGGAAGGGCTTAAACTTATATCCATGTTTCAGTGCTAAATTTTTGGTTGGTATTTTCTAGGCTTGCCTCAATCTTGAATGTGCAGAGGTCTTGGTAGTGGTTGAACATGGTAATACTACCTTTATGCTGTTTACAATCCCCTTTTTTGGGTTAACACAAGGAGGGTTCCAATTATAAGGGTTACACTCGCATCAACTACAGAAGGGAGACCATATCTGAGGTAACAGGGCTCGATTGGATGGGGAAGGGCTTAAACTTATGTCCTATGTAGTGAAGGATTCAGTGCTTAAACCTATTGAAAGAGGATTCAGCAAAGCACTTGATTGCTGAACCTCTAGACTGGGTTTTTGAGCATCTGGACTGAGTTTTTGAGCATCTGGACTATAATATGTTTCTTGGAGGTGTTACCGGAAACAAATAGATTTGTAAATAGGGGGTAAGCTATCAAAGAAAAACATTGTATTGCATTATGGCCAACTCTCTTAAAACTTCCTAACAACCTATTACGTCATGTATATATAATGAACGAGGATAACGATCCAAAACCCATAATTTTTGATGGAATACTTATTTCCTTGAAGAGGTCACAAAGGTGGACTCAGAACAGTTGGCCAAAAAAATGAACGCTATACAGCGGTATCAGATCATGCTTACCTCGTCAAATCTAAAATCTTCAATTATTGCAGATGCCAAAAAAAATTAGCGTCCTAGAGTCTGATGTCTTCTGGTTTTGTTGATGTGGTAGTTAGTGGCAAACTTTGAGAGAACAAATTGAATCCTTATGCGAAGCTGCATTTCGCTTTATTAATCTTTATTCTCTAAGACATCCTGAACCGTCCTACAAAAAGCTAACGCTTTTGAAATTTGTTGGCTAGTAGATATTTCTGTGTAATCCTGTCTGAATATGCAAAAAGGGAAACTCTATAATACCTTTCTGCAGATAAGGATATGATAAAGAAACTTGCATTATAGATGATGTCCACAGAGGCGTGGGACAATTTCATCACCAGAAACATAAAAGCTAGGCTAAAGAGGCATATTTGTTGTTACTGTAAGGTGGGCTGCACCTGTAATAATTCTGCATTATTAAATAGATATTTATTTTTTATTTTTGTATTGTAGAGAGTATCACAGTTATTAAGGATTAATAAATTGTTTGAGTGTTACAGGTTGCCTTATTCCAACGGTTCTGCACATGGCAATAATATTTAAGGAAACAAAAAAAAAAAAATGGAAGTAGATACTTTGGGACATTCGGTCATTTTTTAAAGCTACATTTATGTTTTTCTGTGTGACTAATAATAGGTTCCTTTTACTTTTACTCACATAATTAAGGGACCCACGGGGATTTAAGGCCGAGTTGTGTTGTGTTTTTTTTTAAAAAATTTGTAACTAGAGGGTTTTGATTGGGGTTTAGTTTGGGTTTTGGGCTATTTTGTACATAAAGAGCTCATTGAAATTTAATGTGATCGTTTTTGCTCCACCATGCCTTGCCTTACCTAGTGAACGCTGCTCGGGAACCCACTATAGACACAGCGTAGATGTAATTTATCCATTCTATGTGTCAATATTAATGGTTAGAAAAGAGATAAAATAAATTCTTCCAAAGATATCTATAGAGTAAATAAATGCAAGCAATTACTAACATTAGGTTATTTAGTTTTGATTGTGATAGAAGATATTTTAATGAATTTTGCGTTCAATGATTTAATTTTGGTTTTTATTAATATTTATTAGATTGTGAAGTTTTGGTAGATTAATATATGACTTGTGTTTTGGGTAGTTCAATCTTACATCTTAGAAATGCTCTCTATGGTTATTAACTAATATCCATATCTCTAAACTTTTGCTACAATCTTGATCCTTGCACTTCTAGTCTTCAAAAATATGTTTGAGAAGTTGCTTGTCAAATTTTGGAGATTTTTGAGTAAAGGAATAGGTTACTAGGCAAAGTAACTCTCATAATGATGGACTAGTCCTCCTCGAGTGCCATGGATAGTTATTTGTTCTAGTGAGGGTACCCTGGTCCTAATGAATGGTAGAGCTATGAACCTTTGCAAAGGTGTTCTTGTCTATGTGTTGAAGGTTCTTAGAGACGAACCCTTGTCCATCAGATAAAATAGAGGTAGAAGAAAATTGAAACAAGATTTAACTATACTTATGTGTGTAAAAGAGATGAAAATAGTGGAAATAGAAGGCTTCCACTTGATCTTGTGAGTGTAATAGTGAAATTGGAGTCTAACCACTTGTTAGATGTTGCTAGCGAAATTAAAATGTTGTTTTGACTTATAGGGATAAGGCCATTGGGCATCTAACTCCCAAGAGGGCATCTTGGTTTATTTCTAAATACCATGCTAGCTACTTGGTTTAAAGGGGTTGCCTTGGTCTAGATGTTAGAATGAGTTGAAATTTGACACAGAGCTTCTTTAGATGATGTTGATCACTTTTTCCTTTTGTCATTATAAAAATTTTCCTTTTGCCATTGAAGGCTTCTCTTCCATTTCACCAAATACTCCTCATATTGTCTATTCCTTGTGCTTCTCCCAATCATACTATCTAGAATCTCCTCAATCTCTTCTTTTGGTTGTTGCGGTATTTGATTCTGCCACTGTACTTTTGTGCCACTATCTCTTGAATCTCCTTCATGGTACTGATGCAGATCTGCAATGTTGACCATTGGTGATATGCTTAAAACTTTTGGCAACTCCACTTCATAAGCATTCCCTGAATCCATTTTTTTCACAATTCTGCAAGGACCAAATTTTTTTATCTTCAACTTGTTATATGTTCCAACTAGAAACTTTTCCTTCTTGAGATATATAATTACTTCTTCTCCAACCACAAACTCCTTGTGTCTTCTCTTTTCACTAGTCTTATCCTTATATTTACCATTCATCTTTTCCAAGTGACTTTTCACTCTTGTTTGCACTTTCTTCATATGTTCTACAAACTCTTATGCTTTCACACTCTTTTGCTCATTACTGATGTCTCTCAACTCTAATACATTTCTTAGACTGCTACCATATGCAATCGTGAATGGTGTTTTTTCTTTACTTTGGTTTATTGAATTATTAGATGCAAACTAAGCTTGCGGTAAAACCATGTCCTAATTTCCCGTCTTCTCTCCAGCCAAACATTTCAGCAGATTATCTAGACTCTTGTTTACAAACTCTATTTGCCCATCGATTTGTGGGTAGTATGTTGAACTGAACTTCAAATCTATTTTCATCTTCTTCCACAATGTTTTCTAGAATTTTTTAATACATTTGGTGGCTCTATCCGAAACAATACTCCTTGGCAAACCATGCAATCTAAAATTTCCCTGAAAAATAGATCAACTATATGTACCACATCATTATTTTTTTACATGGAATGAATTGTGCCATCTTATAAAATCTATCCACAATCACAACTATGGAATCATGTCCTTCCTGTGTTCTTGGCAATCCCAAAATAAAATCCATACTTATATCTTCCTAAGGTCTCTCCAGAATTGGTAATGGCTAATACAAACCAAGGTTTTGATTGTTTCCCTTTGACACTTGACAAGTCCTACAACTTTAAACAATTTTCCTCACATCCTTATATATTTGTGGCCAAAAATAGTTTTCTCTCACCAATGCAACTATTTTATCTATTCAAAAATGTCATGCCAAATCGTTTCCATGCTTCTCCTTGATCAAATTCTCTCTCATTGAGCTTCTAGTAATACACAACTAATTATTATCAAACTCACTCTGGATCAATAGTCAATCCACTTACTTTTGTCTACACTTATCAGTTCCTTGCATGCTCTCCATGCTTTTGCAAAATTTGGGTTAGCTTCATACGAGTGTTTCAATTCTTCAAATCCAACTACCTCTATCCTTATCTCAATTAGTAAGTTTTTCCTCTTTCTCAATGCATCAACAACCTTATTTAATTTTTCACCTTTATGCTTTAACAGTGTAACTTTGCTTAAACTTTACCCATCTCATATCTCTTTGGTTAAGCTTAACTTAGCTATTCAAATATTACAATGCTTGATTATTAGTGTACAATACAAATTCTTTGGGTAGTAAGTAATGTCTTCACTTCTTCAATGCTTGAATTATGACATAAAATTCTTGATTATAGACTAAATATATCCTTCTTGCATCATTCAACTTCTCACCGCAATATGCTACTAATCTTCCTACTTGACTCAACATTACTCCTATTGCACTTTCACTTGTGTCACAATCAATCTGAAATACCTTGTTCAAATCTGGTAATGTTAACACTGGTTATTCTATCATCTTTTTCTTCAACAACTCAAAGCTTCTATATGCCTCTAATGTCCACTTAAACTCCTTATCTCCTTGCATTATCTTAGTTAGTGATGCACAACTACCACTATTTTTTTGATGAACTTCCTATAGAAACTTTTCAATCCATGGAATGATCTTACCTCTCTAACATTTATTGGTGTAGACCAGTCAACAATTGCTCTTACCTTCTCCAAATCCATATTTAATCTTTTCATTGAGATTACAAATCCCAAATACACCAACTCCTTCATGAAACTACACTTCTTGATGTATATCAACAACTTTTCTTTCCTCTATCTTTGCAATACTAAATTTGATATGCTCTAGGTGTTCCTCCTTAGTTTTACTGAAAATAAAAATGTCACACAAGTAAATAATTACAAACTTACCCAAAAATTTCTTCAATACCTCATTTATCAACCTCATAAATGTGCTTGACACATTAGTCAATCCAAATTGCATAACCAACCACTCGCATAGTCCTTCATTTGTCTTAAATGTTGTTTTCCACTCATCCTTTTTTGATTCTTATCTAATGGTAACTGCTCCTCAAATTAATCTTGGTAAAATACTTTGCTCCACCCAAACAATCCATTATGTCATCCATTCTTGGCAATTGAGAATCTATACTTTATAGTGATCTTATTTATTTCTCTAGAGTGTGTACACATCCTCCGCTCCCCATCTTTCTTGGGTGCTAGTACCATAGGTACTGCACTTGGGATTAAAATCTCCTTGATCAATTATTTCCTCAACAACTCTTGCACTTTCCAGTTTAACTTTTCATGTTTTTCTGGTGCCATCCTATGTGTCGCCTTATTTGGAAAACTTGCCTTTGGAATTAGATCCATATTGTGACTAATACTCCTTACCAATGGTAATCCATCATGCATGTTGTTTGATATGATATCTTTGTACTTTGTTAATAGTTTTGAAACTTCCTCCTGGGGTATCTCTTTTGCATTTGCGATGGTACCTACTTTTCTTGCATGTTGCATACCTTAGGAATCAGTGTAAAACACATTCTCTCATGCCTCAAGCCATCCAAAAGCTTTCTTCCATCCACCAATTTTTTTTTGGCACTATTGGAGACCTATCCTTTTTTCTTCAGTGGAGTCAACTTGTGCCTCTTACCATTCATTGTTAGACTATAAGCATTCAATTTTCCATCATGTGTAGCACTTCTATCGAATTGCCATGGTCTCCCCAATAGTAAATAAAACACGTCTATTGGCATTATGTCACACAAAACATCATCATGCTAGGTACCTATCTCAAATTTGACCCAACATTGTTCCTTCACTAACACTATTCTTTTTGCCACCAAGCAATCTTGTATGGTTTTGGGTGTTCTAGTCTTTTCAATTTTAGCTTATTCTTCAGACACCAAATTATTTGTACTACCACTATCTATGACAACCATACAACACTTACCTCCTAATTTGTATATTGTTATGAACAAACTTCTCCTTTGTATTGGCTCCTTCTCATAATCATGTTTTAATGGAGGTCTCCTTATAGCAAGTGACTAACCCTTTTCTGGTTCATCCTTGAAGTTGTATGATCTCTCAGTCCCCTTATCAGCATGTGCAACTCTTTCTCTCCCTTCGAGCCTCATGTTAGGGTTTCCTTGACTTTAGTGGCATTCAAATGCTTGATGTCCTCCACACCTGAAACATGTTCCGTTGAAGGACCTTCCATTACCTCCACCATATCTCCCTCTGCCTCTCTGATATCCATTAGTTCTATCATTATGGTATTAAGCCTCCTCCCTCAGGTTGCGGTATGACCTATTACTCTTAAGATCCTTTGCATATGGCCTCTTGTCACTACATTGAGTTCTATCTTCTTGGAGTCTCCCTTCTCTTCCTCTTTGTTGGTTCTGGTTATCTCCAAATCTTTTGTTTAATATCTTCTCTATAGTTAGGGCCATTTGATATGCTTCCTCTATTGTTTGGACATTTAGCATTCCTAGCTTTTCTTGAATTGACTCTCTCAAACCATTTTTGTATCTTGCCACTTTCTCTACTCCTCCATCATGATGCCCTGAACAAATTGTTAGTCTATAGTAGTCTTCAATGTAGTCTTTCATAGTGATATCCTTTTTCTTTAGATTGTTTAACTCCTTTAGCAACTTTAATTGATAATTTGCAGGAATGAATGTAGATTTGATTTTCTTTACCATTCTGTCCCATATCCCAATACTAGGTTTACCTTTCGTATTTCTCTCCAGTTGAACTTCCTTTCACCAAATGGCAACATGACCCATCAACTTAGTCTTAGAAAATTCTACCCTATCCGGGTCATCGATATCTACATACTCAAAATGTTTTTCTAAATTAGTTATTCAATTTATCAATTCTTTAGGATTTAAACTACTAGAATAATTTTGAATATCTACCTTTGTTTTCTTACCAATAGTTGATATAGCTTTCAACATCCTTTCTTCCTTGTCTTCTTCACTTTTGCTTTGCTTGGTAGGGATAACTTCTTGTTCTTCATCACTTTCATTATTTCTAGGGTTAGGATTTCTGTGGTCTTCTTCAAAAACATCCATCTAAATCTTCATAGCCTTCATTATCTTAAGCATCTCTTCCATCCAACAACATTAACAATACCATGTCCTCTTTGTGGTGGCATCTTGGATCTGGTGCAAACTGCCTCAGGTTTGTAGTTTGTCCATAATTACTCCAACAAATTGCTTCACAGTTGGTGCTTTATTTACAAGCTTATTGTGGACTACCTTAGTTTGATGATTTGTTTACAACTAGTAGGTCATAGGGATCTACTACTTAGCACTTTCCTATAGGAAAATACCCTTATTTAATTCCTACAAAGTACAACCAAAACATAGAACTTTTGATGTGCTCTGCCTCAACTCATTCTAAAATGCCACTTTAACCAACTCTGATACTAACTGATGCAGTCATGGCCAGAGGGTCCAATTAAGGATTATCTAACCATGCAACCAAACAAATAGACAGATGATAATACTTTAATGGAACAACAAAATCATGATATATTCTTTATTCATTCATAGTCACAATAGAATTACAATTTACAATACTATGGGCTTCCAACATGCTAGGCCTTAGCTGTTTGACTAAAAATAAGCAAATTACAGAATTTGAAAGATATTGCAATACAATGCCATGCCAAGCTATCTTCTACTTTGTTCCTTGACTTGTAATGATCTTCTTTATCAACTTCTATCCTTAGAGATGATCCCAATTGGCTGCAAGATGGCACAAAGCTCAATGCCAAATGAAACATGCAGTTGGCCAAAAGTGTAAGAGAATCTTTTGGAATGAATGTAGTGATGATGGATCAATGGATCGTGATGCGATTCATATAATAAGGTCTCCTAGGTCAAATATATCTTGATACATGTGTTTCTTTATTGCTGCAAGCTTTGAACAATAGCTATTTGCTATTGTGTTATGTCTGACAATGATTAGAAATTGATATATGCCTTTGTGGTATTCATAATTTTCTGAAAATATAATGCAACATTGATGGATCAGTTTAGAACATATGTTCCCTACCGTGAAGTGAAATATGCCAGTGCGGTGAAATGTGGTAGGATTTGCGAGTGATTGGTTGAAGATTGAAATGTAAATGAAACTCTGCAAACGAAACAAACAAGTGAAAAAAAGTTTTTTTTTGTGTAATGCAAGATTGCTCTTACACCCTGAGATGCTCTTGCATCAAAATAAAATGGAAAAACAAATTGATATGAGTGTGAAGAGGGTTGTGGTAAGAGTTGGAATACAATAAATTAGGGAAATGCAGATAAGATCTAAAGGAAAATTGGGAAGAGAATGGGAATTGCAAAAAGCTAGGGTTTAGTGAGGAAAAGACGGGGGAGATGAAAATGAGGCATGAAATGGAAACAAGAAGAATGAAAAATAGATGGAATGGGTAGAGAGATGCTACAACAAGAAGAAAATGTATAATTAAAAGGAATTAGGCCAAAATCTAATGAGATTAGAAGAAAAACTAGCTTATAAAGTGTAAAATCAATGAAAATAGTCAATTTAATGAGATTGGAATGGTTGTGGAATTGTCCAAAGAGCTCCAAAAATAGTTGTAGATATGAGGATGATAAGTATAAGATTGTTGCAATGCTTAATGAAGTGTAGAATGCTTTCTCTTTAAGAAGAAATTGCTTCAATATAATGTACAAAAGAGAAATTTGTCATTCATGTTTTAAAATGAGGGAAATGTGGGTCTTATTTATAGATTTTTGAGAGCAAGTTGGATTAATTTAGTATGGACCTTGAACCACCATAATTAAATGCTCGTGTCATTTAATTTTGGGAGTAAAGGGTTAAAGATACTAGGCCACCACCTTTCTAATCAGAGGGGGCTGTCTAATCCCTTTGTTTGAGAAGGCTCAATTTTTGATGCAAATCTAAGGGAAAATGGGGCCATCCAACTGTAGCGGTTCCAAGTGAAGATAAGTCAGAGAACGTGAGATTTAAGGGGGAAAAGAAGAGGGTTACACACATATGAGAGGGATAAGGATAGAATTTAATGATTTGATTAAGTGACTAGGAGGGTTTTAAGTGATTGGAAGAAAGGGGAAGAGAGTCACAAGGAAAGGGAAAACACATTGAATAAAGCATAAAAAATGTTGACAGCAAAAGGGTAAGAGAGTCATGAGGAAGGGATAAGAATGACTTAGGAAGGAAAAATTACTAGAATAAGGTAAAAACACACAAAATGAGAAACGAGCTAAAATACGTGCAAAACACAATAAAATATATTGTAGAATATGCAATTTCCATTATTATATTTAGCCCCCACTTTAGCAAGATTATGATTGGATAAATAGGATAAGTCTACTAAAGGAAGAGTATAGTAAAACATATAGATAATCGTGAAATACTCAAGGATACAATACTATTAGAGAGATACCAGTCTTCAGTTTGGTTCTAGATCTTCACTCGAACACCTATACCTATTCCTATAAAACATCATGGAAAGTAGTCACCGTACGCTAATAAGATTAGATACACACAATACATATAGGAAATGAAAACATACATAGGAAGAACATAGACGAAACATGTCTAAGTTAATCAGGGAACACAACTCAAACACAATGAAAAAGGCATGATCTAAGCATAGATTCAAAAACATATATAGTTGCCATATCATAAAATACTTGTGGAAACTCCTAAAAATAACACAAAAACTTAACCATTCTATTTTGGAAGAGAGATTATGGAGATCCACTCAATAGAAAAATGAGGAAATGAAGGTGTGGCTAGGACCCATGGTAGATGAAGGAAGAACAACTTGGCAAAGGTACATGGAAAGAGGAAATTGGAAACATAGATAAATGAAAGTGGATATTGGAAACTAGATAAGGGAAAAAGGAAAATATAAACTAGATAATGGATAATGGTCATGACAATAAGAGAGCTATAAGGTAGCCTCCTGTGGATAGGGATAGGCTAGGCCTATGGTAAAAAGGTGTTGATAATGACAATCAACAAAAAGATAAAAGAAAAGAAAAGAAGGTAAAAAATGACTCTAAGGGAGTCACCCTTGGCTATTGGTGGTTGCCACCCCAAATATGAAAGGTAAAAGAGGTAAAACGTAATGATGTCAATGGTTATGTGGTAACCATGTAATTGGATAAAAGGCCAGGATAGGATCAAGCTAATAGGATAACACTGATTGTCATGGTCATGGTCAAGATCAACATAAGGAGCAAAAATGAGTGATGTAGGATATATTCCCCCTTGAAGTGACTAATGAAAGTGCGGTAACGATACGAGTTAGTTGCTTTAAGGATAATGGTAAAGGGGAGAAAGGAAAAGTGCCAAGAATTTGATGAAGGGAAAATAAGATAGTTGATCAATGAGGGGAAGATGAAGGAGGGATACATCAAGGTCATGCCCCCTAAATGATGATAAGAGATAAAAGAGGACACAAGGGGAACAAGTGGATTATGCCCCCAAGTATGGAAGTAGAAAAGATAATGGTGAAAGTGAAAGAGGGGAAACAAGGTCTTATCACCCAAGAGGATGTGATGAATGCCATGATAAGGAAAAAATAGAATAGAATAGAAAATGGGGGATATTGAGGTCATGTCCTGACATGATGATAGAAAGGGGGAAGAGTTAGGCAATGCCCCCACAAGCAGATAGAAAGAGATAGAAAGAGAAGTAAAAAAGAGAAAACATATAGGGGATGAAACAATAAAGGTAAATGCTCTCATGGGGAAGAAGGAAGATGCCCCTAAGAGGAATAGGATGAAAACATGATCAAACTGAGACAAGTATGTAAAAGTGACAAAGCGGGAATAAGATCAAGTAAACAATCAAATGAAGCCAAAAAGTAGAAATGTGACCAATACTACATTGAGCTATGTGAAAAGAGTTATACCTAATAGTAACTAAGATATGGCTTCCATCTTTGCTTCTTGCTCCCTTGCCTTTCGTCCGTAAGTCAAAATATGCTTAACGTGGATAGACTCTGCTCATCAAAGTTGATGACGTATGGTAAAAAACACAAGTGTGAAAAGTGGAAGCACGAGAAGAAGTAACATGAAGTAGAGAAAGAAAAGGTGGTAAATGAGATCAAGATAGTAAGAGAAAAAACAAGAGGAACGAATAGCATGGTTAGAAGAATATGAGAATGAGATAAAGGAAAACAAGTAGTAGAAAATGAGTAACAATGAAAACATTCCAAGTGAAAGGATTAAAGCATATCAAATACGTGAAGGAAGAAAAACAAAGAGAATAAATATGTGAAAACAACAAAAGGCCTCGAGTGCAAACAAGATCAAAACAGGGCAATAGGCTCTGAATCATGATCTTAAACTTATGCACCAAAACATTCAAAAAATTTTCTTAAGACCAAATTCTTTGTACGTCATGTAAAGCCAATGAGGAGGAGGAGAAGCGAGAAGGAATGGAAATACAAAATAATTTAGTGTAATATGAAGGCCTAATGATAAAGGGAGCTAACATGTAAAACAAAGTGTGTGGGTGTCTTTTCTTGATTTTGTTTAATGACTTAGGCAATGTGGACCCATGATTTTGAGATATAGAGGGAAATAGTTGAATGCATAGGGGAATGGGAGATGAAGGAGGGAATTGAATATGCCATGAATACTAGAGGAAAGAGGATAGAAGGCACTTGAGCTTAGTAGCTCAATCTAGAGAGAGTCATGAGGTAGATCAAGATAGAAAAGGAAAGAGAAGATCTCAAGTCTAATAGAGTGTTTTATTACTTTTTTATTTTACTTATGCCTTTGTTGCTTAGTGAAAGGAAATTGTGGCAAAATATAGCATTTCTACATAAGCCTCATGAGAGAAACAAATGCAAACAAGTATTCAAAATCCACAATACAAAAGAATAACAAAGAATACCACAAGATAACACCAGATGTTCCTTGGGAAAATCTCTCAAGGGAAAAACTAAGCCTCCAAAAGCACCCACACCAACTCAATGTATTATCTCAAGAATAAGATCACAATATTGTAGACACCTAAAATTGTCCACTCATCGTCTTACCACTATCCAACCCTAGTCAGAACATCATTTAACCACTTAATTGGATAAATCCCTATTTATTCAATTAATTATCCAATCCCCTTTCTGACAGTGATTAAATGATATTTTATTATTAAATCACTATTCATGCACTATTCATTCATACCATCTCCTAGCATTAATTGAATAAATTTAATCATTTATTCAATTAATCAATCCCTTTCTATAGTCCAACATTAGATAAATACTCATTTATCTAATATCCCTTTCCCCATCCCATAAATTAAATAAATATTTCTATTTATTTAATTCTCTATTTTATACACTTTTGATTAAGTTGACTAATCCACTTAATCAACTTAATCATGTGGTTGCACATTCCTAACCCATCATTAACCCATTCAACCCTCTCACATCTTCCAACATGTGTAAAGACATGGGCTTTTGTACAATACCACATGGTTCTCTTACAAAGGGATGGGCAAGTCCTTTGTACAAAAGGTCCTTTGTCCTCCTTTGATCCTCTCCATCCACTTTATCCAAGACCACCCTCCACCCTTGATCTCTCCTTGATACAAGGACCATCTTTATTCTCCAATCCTATCATGCCACTTGGAAATATCTCATCAGTCCAATTCTCTCAACAATCCTCAACCATTGATCTTCCAAATCAATCCCATCCATCCAATCCCTCATCCAAAAATCTATAAATAACCATCAACCCAAGCCATTTTCAAGTATCCATGTTATGCAAAGTTATACTATCAATTTGAGGAGCAATCAACATATTCAAGAATACATCCAACAATCAAGGCAAGGTTTGCATGGTAGTTAATTGGTTAGCTTCCTTTCTTATATACATTCCTTTAGCTCTATCATGAGGTTGCATTAGTTAATGAATGAAATAGGTTAGTATCATTCTAGCTTGTTTCTTATGTTAATTTTCTATATGTACACATTTTGGCACGCTCGGTGGGACCCATGTCCTCATCTATTAATCAAACTCTTGTGTTTTTAAGTGTCTTTGACGTGCATGTTGTAGTTCAGTGGTTCCGTCTTGTGGTTCAACGATTTCGTCCTGCACTTTAGAAATATGTTTTTTAATATTTATAACATTTATAAAATTTAGGGTTTTGACAAGTGGTCATGTTTGCAGAGTGTTATGTTGATGAAGTTTGCCTAACCTTTCTAATTGTGCAGGTCTAACACTTTTCTTGCAGGATTAGGTAACTCATATACCTTCACATCGATTCAACGGTACCGTTCTCAGTTCAACGGTTTTGTCCTACGTTTCAGCGATTCTATAGGGTTACATTGGTAAAACTGGTATATGCTTTTAAAATGTGTTTTCATCATTTTTCTCTAACATCTACCCTTGGTTTTCTATCAGAAATCAATCTTACAGGGGGAGATGCTATCAAAATCACCACTCACTTTGTATCATGGTAAAAATTAGGCTGACCCAGTGATTGACTCAAAATTGTTTTTTGTGTTGGACCTTCAGTTTAGTGATAACGTTTTAGTTTCGATGGTTACGTCTTTCTTTTAAATGGTTCCATGCTGGTATAATTTTTTTTGTCTTATTTCAATTTCAATGAATCCATCTACAAAATGACAATTTCATCGTACAATTCAGTGGTGGCATTCTATTTCTAAGTTTGCGGTTTTGGTTCACTCTTGCTTGGGTCTAATGTGCTAACCTATTTCTTTGGATGTTGTGTTTATTCTAGCATATGTGTTGCAACCTTTTTACTCGTAAAACAAAGACTAAAGCAAAAACCAAACTACTAACATGTGTTTATAGCACGCTTGTCAAAGGATCCATCATTTTTGCACTAATCTTTAGGAACATTTAATTTCTATGAGGTTAATGAATATTGTTTTCCTTGTTTGAGATCAAGACAAATTGTATGCTCTCTCCTCGCGCCATTTGGCGATCTTGGAGATCAAAAACACCTAGAGGCTTGTTTCCTCTAGTGGGCTTGCTTTGGATTTCATCACTAAGGGGATGATCCAAACCCACATGTTCTGGCAGGGTATACAAATTTGGGAGAGAATCAAAAGACTCTCCCATTGGAGGACATTTGTCACTTGGGCTAGCTTGCAAGATCTTTATACCTTGCAATGTGAAGGTGGAGAATGGGTTACCCTCTCAAACCATGCCTTGAAAACATCCTTCATCACACAGACTTTGACCCCACGGACCTCGTATATATTAGGGACACTCCAAGAAGCCTTGTTCATCCTAGTATAAGACCTTTCAACCATCCTTTCTTGTGGTGCATCGAAATTGAAAAGGATTGATAAGTTATTCACATCATACTTTCATTGTGGGGAGATATAACTCACTTTGGGCAAGGATTTGGCCTCCAAGGTAAGAGGTGCATAGGTGGTACATGACCTTGCATTCCTTAGCTATCAAATTTCTTGATAAATAGTATATTGTGGGCCTGCAATGATTGACACTTCCACTTGAATAATCTACAGTGTTCATGTGTTTGGTATGTCTTGATTTTGTTATGGAGTAAAAAGTGGACACATGTCTTTTTACCTCCTACTTTACCTCCTAACTCCACGTGATAACATTATACATGCAAAATATTCATCCTGATACAAAATCCCCCTAAACGAATGCAAATTTGGAACTAGGGGCCCATTCTGTACCTTACCCCAGACCAAAAAGGTGCCTCGAGACTTGGGCGCCCATGCCCAAGTCCTCCTTGATTGGTCAGTGCAAATTTCAAAGCATGTTGGCATATGACCTTTAAAAAGGTTTCCCTTTGTTTGCTCTTTTGATTTAATTCACGAATGTTAGCGGGAAAGTATATATAAGTGTGTTTTTGAATTCATTTTGTAAGAAGAGGGATATGGTAAACTTATGATCTTGGACCAAAGAGCATTCAAAGCAGTCATTGTTTTTTAGAGCAGACTTGTGTTTGTATTGTGTGTGTTGTTGCAGATTTGTAATCATCATCCATCTCCTTATGAGTTGAAGGATCTT
This sequence comes from Cunninghamia lanceolata, assembly GCA_027924645.1. Classification (NCBI taxonomy): domain Eukaryota; kingdom Viridiplantae; phylum Streptophyta; class Pinopsida; order Cupressales; family Cupressaceae; genus Cunninghamia; species Cunninghamia lanceolata. Next base: position 2,334,278 of record BSBN01001170.1, read on the forward strand.
CATTCTCCTAAGGGCTTCACCTCTGAGGTGATATCATTGTTATTTGAATCATTTAATCATTGGTTTATGTTTAGCCTCTACCCTGCAAGGGCACACACTCTCTCTAACAACGGTGTTGGAAAGCTTGAATTCTATCCCAAGAATTGACTGAGGCAAATCCCTAAACACCACAACCCCCAAACCCTTTTTCTTCTTGTGTGCAGGTTTCAAGTGCGAAATCTAAAGAGGTGAATGTACAGGAAGGTTATGTAAGGAAAAGGGTTTTGCGATCTGAAAGCATTTCAAGAATATTCCTTTGTGGAAGACTTGGATGCCCGCAAAATAGTCTTCCTACTCAAACATGTATTGAATCTGGCATCAGGACACTCTCTGCGACATTTCTCTAGTTTCCAGTTTCTGAAGATTCCATCTTTCTAGACTTGGGCACCTGCGAAATAGTCCTCTGACTTTCCATCTTCTGGGGCACAGGTTTTGATATCTCTCTGATTATCTTGGTGTATCCAGATTCTGGGTTTCTATCACCTTCTGTCTGTTACAAGATTATCTTAGAACTAGGGTTTTATGCATACTTGACCTAGGGTTTGATAAAAGGGCTTGGTTAAATATAAACTTTTCATATCACTCTTGAGCACAAGATCTATAGCTGAGTTCTCCTCCATTTGGTAGTGATTTGGCTCAGTCTTGTCCTTGAATGTTATTGTGGAAGAGGGTTTGATCTAGTGCACATACTAGCTTTCATCATTCATCCTTTTTCATACATAACATTTTGGTGAACCTGTAGCATAAAACATTTGCATCTTGTTGAGTGTTGAATTTAGATCTGACATTTATTCATAGCATACTTATCATTATTCATTGAAAAATCTTGCATAAATTTGAAAAAAGTGAAAAAAAAGCATTTTAGGATTGCATCAAGGCATAGTTTTGCATTATTTTCATTGCATATCATTGGAACATTTGATTTTCTATTTTTTACTCAGATCTAATCCATATTACAACAATTAATCATTTCATGATATTACATCTTGCATTTGAAGATCTCATTTGCTAGGGTTTTGTAGTCAAAATCTTATTTCAGATTTTGCTGCTATCATAAACATTCATTCAAATCTAATTTTGAATTGTAGTGTTGCATCATTTGATATCATTGCTTTCAAATTTTCAATGCTTGCAATTACACATTGTGTATTTTAACATTAAGGGCTTTTCACACTCTCTTCACATTTCTTTGTGTAAAATATTAAAATAATTTACATTGCCTTTTTGTGTAGCACTCTTTACATCATACCCACTTTGTAGTGAAATTAGTGTGTTTTTGATTTTCAATAACCCAATTTCCTCAAACTAGTGCCTTGGTGTGCAAAGGTCTCACATACATGGCCTCTAATCAAAATAAGGGTGGTATGGTTCCTCCTCGAGCTAATAAGAAAAGGAAGGCTCCTGAACCTATAATCTCATTCAGACGACATGGGGTCACAATTAGAGATATTGATCGCCCTCTTTACATTACAACACATATAAGTGGGAATCCTACAAGAGGAGTCCTTATCGATCCTAATTGTATGACGAATGTGATAACTAAAGAGTTCTTATACATGCATGATTTGGCACAAAACACTTATTATCCTATACATATAATGATCAAGGCACACAATGGACATTTCCTCCCAGTTATTGGAAAGATTAAACTCTTAATTAAAGTGGTGGAAAAAGCCTTAAGAATATCCATTTGTCATCATTCCCTCCTCGTACCTATTTTGTGCGAAGTTAGGCCATCCGTGGCTCAAATCCATGAAAGTGGTCCCTTCTACCATTCATAAATGCTTAAAATTTCCTCATCAAGGTGTTGTTATATGAAGCCTAATCAGACTCAGAGGTTAAATTTACCCCACTTTTATCAGTGCAGTTTCCCCCCAAATCATTCAATGGGGTCAAGGGGCAGCGCCCCTTGTGGGGGTTTGGAGGTAGCATAAAAGAACCCTATTTTTCTAACCAACATAAAGCTTGATAAAAGTGGCTAAGGGTTAGAGTTTCCATTGATGTATTGTAGCATTTTGCAGCGGTATTGAGTTGCAATGATTGCTGGTTGTAATCAGTTTGATTTACTGGATAATAATATTGGACTCTTTGTTGGTGGATGTAGCCCGAGTTTGGGTGAACCACGTTAAAATTATCTCTCGTTGTTATTATTTCTGTGTATTTTTCATTCCTCTGTTTAATCTTTATTTACATTTAATTGATATCTTCTGCCGGCTAACCCTAACAAGTGGTATCAAAGCGGGTTGTGTTTGATTATCATCTGCAGGAAGGTCTCACGGTTGAGTGGGAGCAATGGCAGACGAGGGTAAATTGAAGGTAGATAAATTCAATGGGCATAACTATCTGTTATGGAAGATGCAGATGGAGGATTATCTCTATCAGAAGGATTTATGAAGGCCATTGGAAGTAGTAGCCAAGAAACTGACAACAATGACTGATGAGGATTGTGAACTTCTGGACAGAAAGGCACTGGGAACCATTTGGTTGTGCTTGTCACCATCTGTGGCATTCAATATAATAGAAGCGAAGACAAGTAGTGAATTGATGAAAGATTTGGCTAAATTGTATGAAAAAGCATCAGCCTCAAATAAGGTATTTCTCATGAAGCATTTGTTTAATCTGAAAATGATTGAAAGGTGGATCTGTGACAGATCATTTAAATGAGTTTAATACGATTACCAGTCAGTTAACTTCTGTAAAAGTGGAATTTGATGAAGAGGTGAGGGCTCTCTTAGTTTTATGTTCTTTTCCAGAAAGTTGGAATAACTTGGTAATGGTTGTAAGTAACTCTGTCTTTGGTTCAAATACATTGAAATTTGATGATATTGTTGGTGTTATCCTTAGCGAAGAAATGCGACGGAAAAGCTCAAGATGGTCCACATCAGGTAGTGTTTTGAATGCAGAAAGCAGGGGCAGATCAAAGGAGAGAGGAAAAGGTTCTAGAGGTCATGGGAAGTCATGTGGAAAATCAAAGGACAAGAGATCCCAATCTAGAAGACAGAAGGATTGCTGGTACTATGGGAAACCAGGTCATCTGAAGAAAGATTGCTAGTCTCGGAAGAATAAAGAAGGAGACAAACAAGAAGGCAATAAGGAGACAAATGTGGCAAGTAATAAATCTGAAGATGATGCTTTGATTCTTTCCCTAGATAATGCTGATGATTCATGGGTTTTAGATTCAGGGGCCTCATTTCATGCTACGCCCCATAGAAGTTATTTTATTGATTATGTCCAAGGGGATTTTGGGCTAGTTTATTTGGGAGATAACGAACCCTATCAAATTGTTGGAAAGGGAAGAATCAAGATTAAGTTGCAGAATGGGAATCATTGGCTACTACAAGAGGTAAGGCACATTCCAAGGCTGAGTAGGAATTTAATTTCAGAAGGGAAGCTAGATGATGAAGGTTGCATTGTTACATTTACTGATAAAAATTGGAAGGTTTCAAGAGGTGCCTTAATAGTAGCAAAAGGTGTGAAAGTAGACACCTTATATCTTTGTATAGATCATACTATTCCTTCTACTTTAGCTGTTGCAGATAAAAGACAAACAGGTTCAGGAATAGTTGCTACAGGTTTGCAGGAAGAGACTGAAACAATTGTTGTAGGTGAGACAACACTGTGGCATAACATACTTGGGCATGTGAGTGAAAAAGGTATGAAGGTACTTCATTCTAAGAAAGTTTTACTAGGTCTAAAATGTATTCATATGGATTTATGTGAAAGTCGTGTGTATGGCAAACAAAAGAGAGTTTTCTTAAGGATGGGAAGCAAAAGAAAGATGAAAAGTTGGAGCTTGTGCATACAGATGTATGGGGACCAACTCAGGTATCTTCTCTTGGTGCCTCTCGGTATTATGTTACATTCATAGATGATGCAACTAGGAAGGTCTGGATTTATTTCCTTAGGCAGAAATCTGATGTATTTGAAATATTTAAGAAATGGAGAAGCTTGGTTGAGAATGAGACGGGTAAAAGATTAAAATGTCTTAGATTTGATAATGGTGGTGAGTATTGCAGCAAAGAATTTGAGGATTATTGTTCTTTTAATGGAATTCGTAGGCAAAAAATGGTTCCAGGGACTCCACAGAAAAATGGAGTGGCTGAACACATGAATAGGACAATAATGGAGCATGCAAGGACCATGAGATTGCATGTTGCGCTGCCTTTAAATATTTGGGCAGAGGATGTCAACACTATTGTATATTTAATTAACAAAGGTCCTTCAGTTCCTTTGGGCTGTGGTATTCCAGAGGAAACATGGACAGGTAAGAAAGTGAGTTATTCTTTTCTCAAAACCTTTGGATGTGAAGCATTTGCACATGTAGATTCTGAAAATAAAACTAAGCTGGATGCAAAATAAAAAAATGTACCTTCATTATATATGGCATTGATGAATTCGGTTATAGGCTATGGGATTTTGAAAATCAGAAAATTGTGAGAAGCAGGGATGTTGTATTCAATGAGAAGGTGTTGTACAAAGATCAGTTGCAGCAGCATGAGAAGAAAGAAAAGGATTATGTGGTGCTGGATGATACTCCAGATAATGATTTTCCAGTGGTTCCTCATGCTCTGCAATAGTAACAATAAATACCACAAACTCCAATGAATGTTAGATGGTCAACAAGGCTAAGTAGACCTCCTAAAAGGTTTTCTCCCTCTTTGTATTCTATTTTGTTAACAGATGCTGGTGAACTGAAAGGGTATGATGAAGCTATGCAGGTGGATACAAAGGTTCAGTGGGAGCTTGCAATGAAAAAATAAATGGACTCTTTGATGAAAATTTAGACTTGGGAATTATGTAAGTTGCCTGTAGGTAAAAAGGCTTTACCAAACAAATGGGTTTATAGGCTGAAAGAGGAAAATGGAGGTAAGAAAAGATTTAAAGCCAGGTTAGTTGCAAAAGGATTTGCACAGAAAAAGTGCATTGATTTTGATGAGATTTTTTCTCCGGTTGTTGAGATGACTTCTATTTGTACTGTTTTAAGTATTGTGGCTGCTGAAGATTTGCATTTGGAACAACTAGATGTGAAAACTACCTTTCTCCATGGTGATTTGGAGGAGGAGATATATATGGAACAACCCCAAGGATTTGAGGTCAACGGTAATGAGAAACTGGTGTGCAGATTGAAGAAGAGTTTATATGGCTTGAAACAAGCACCTCGACAATGGTATTTAAAGTTTGATAGTTTTATGGCTGAGCAAGGCTACAGTAAGTGTAATTCTGACTATTGTATTTATTTTAAGAGGTTGGATAATGACAACTACATTATTTTATATTTATATGTTGATGACATGCTTGTAGCTGGGTCTAACATGGATCACATAAGAGAGTTAAAATAACAGTTAGCACAGTCATTTGCTATGAAGGATTTAGGGATAGCAAAACAAATCCTTGGTATGAAAATTTGCAGAGATAGGAAGAACATAAAATTGACTCTATCTCAGGCTGATTATGTTGAAAAGGTGTTGCAGAGATTCCATATGGAGAATGCAAAAGCTGTCAGTACACCTTTGCCTAGTCATTTAAAAATGACTAAGGAGATGTGTCCTAAGATACAAGAGGAGGAAGAAAAAATGTCCAAGGTACGATATGCTTCAGCTATAGGAAGTTTAATGTACGCCATGGTATGCACGAGACCGGATATTGCACATGCTGTAGGATTTATAACCAGGTATATGAGTCATCCCTGATTGGAGCATTAGAATGCGGTAAAATGGATTCTCAGATATTTGAGAGGTATATCCAATAAACACTTATGTTTTGGGGGCTCTAATATAGATTTAGCAGGTTATGTAGACTCAGATTTGGCAGGGGATATTGATACCAGGCGAAGTACTATAGGTTATGTCTTTACTGTAGGTGGGACAACAGTGAGTTGGATCTCACGATTGCAAAAGGTGGTTGCTTTATCCACCATGGAGGTAGAGTACGTAGCTGCAACAGAGGCAAGCAAGGAGATGATATGGCTGAAATATTTCATGGAAGAATTGGGCAAACAACAGGCTAACAATTCTTTGTATACAGACAGCCAGAGTGCCATACATCTTGCAAAGAATTCTGTCTTGTATTCAAAGACCAAACACATACAGCTCAAGTATCACTTCATCTGGTAGGTGTTAGATGATGGACAATTATGGCTGGAAAAGATACATACAGATGAAAATCTAGCGAATATGTTTACAAAGGCAGTAACAAGGGAGAAGCTAAGCTCCTCTTCAGCTTTGGTTGGTCTTTAAGACTAAAAATAACAAAAACAAAACAACAGAGTCTAGGGTGCTTATTTCCAGTGGGAGCTATAGGGTCAGCGGTGTTATGATCAGTCTCCACGTGGGAGATGATATGGTGTGGAGTCTGATCAGTCTCCAAGTGGGAGATTGTTGTTATATGGAGCCTAATTAGATTCAGAGGTTAAATTTACCCCACTTTTATCAGCGCGGTTTCCCCCCAAATCATTTAACAGGCTCAAGGGGCAGCACCCCTTGCAGGGGTTTGGGGGTAGCATAAAAAACCCTATTTTTCTAACCGACATAAAGCTTGATAAAAGCAACTAAGGGTTAGGGTTTCCATTGATGTATTGTAGCATTTTGCAGTAGTATTGAGTTGCAAGGATTGCTGGTTGTAATCGGTTTGATTTACTGGATAATAATATTGGACTCTCTGTTGGTGGATGTAGCCCGAGTTTGGGTGAACCATGTTAAAATTGTCTCACTATTATTATTTCTATGTATTTTTTATTCCTCTATTTAATCTTTATTTGCATTTAATTGATATCTTCTGTCGGCTAACCCTAACACAAGGATGAGTGCATGTTGTACATCATAGTGGATGGAAACCTTCGGTCAATCGTGAAAACTTCAATTGATACTACTTTTAGCTGCAACCTACTGAACCAAATCAACCAAGAGAAGATCAATTTTTTTTGGCATATCAAAAATATAAGGCAAGGTTAATAGCTCAACTATCACATGGCAAGAATGCCCTTGGACCCTCTCAGTCCTCTGAGGCTACAATTCCCCCTATCGAACAAATAGAGAGTGAAAAGAAGCTTGAGCTAAAGGAATCCCCTTGCCCATGAGGAAAATGTATCTATGTCGAGGTTCCTCCTCCGTTATCCCTTTATGGATTGGGAACTAACCAAAATGCACAAGATAAGCAAATGGAGCAACCTATATGTAATCACTTGAAACAAGAGAAAGTGGTGACAATGAGAAGCATCCCATTTCATCGTGAAAGACTCATTCATCAAGCAAAGTAGAATAATAAAGAAAAAGAAAGGAAAATAACAAGGTGTGAATCATCAGTGGGAAAAGGTAATGATTCCCCTCCCCGCAAGCATCAAAAGATTTCAAACATACAAGACATTGAGAAACAACCACCGCGTGGCCATTTTGGAAATAAACATCAATCACGTATGAATTCCTCACACATTTTACCACACTTGATGGAGCACCTCTCTAAGATGCTCACAAGTTTGACTTCCTCTTAGATAGATCTATATGTTGTTGTGTTGTGTTCCCCCGTGTTGTGTTAAATGTTGTTTAGGTCTCCTTGGATGACCCTTGATACTCTTGTAAGGTCAAGAATACAAGGAGACCACCTCTGTTGTGACCATTCTTCTATTTGTTTCTATACTCTTCTATTCCTCTCTCTTATTGTAATTGTTGCGTGTGGTGCCTTGGGGGCATAACGTTGTGGAGGATGTCTTGGGGGCATCTTCCCACGTTGTGAACCTGAGTCACTTTTGTCTTCTCTCAATTTTTAGTGTTTCTATTCTTCAATGGCTCTACTAGTCAGCAGATGATGAAAATAAATAAATACTGATAAGGACCGTGCGTCCCTTTAGCAAGAAAGCAAAAATAGACCTAGTCCATATATGAAGATGGGGCTGATATATTACTGATGCTTGACTAGTAGAATCACGTCATGTTGTGATTCATGTTGTGAAATCTCTTGTAACAAACCTTTGCAACACTCTAATATGCTTCTATGCACTTTGGATTGTTTTGTATCTCACCTTGTAGCTACACTCAGTTCTGAGATACCTGACGCATAACCTCATGGCTATACTCGGTTCTAAACCTGCAAGTGTAGCCTTGGTCTATTATGTGATATGATAAATGATTTCTATGTAAGTTTCATGAATTGATTTGGTTGTTATCTTAGAATAGATTTTCTAACCAAAGCTTATAAATATTGTTGATTATGTTAGCAAAAGATATAGATGTGTTTGTGGGAACATTTGGCAATGGCAAGCACATGTCACTTTGGGAGCATGGGATTTGCAAAAGCTCTTATTCCCTTGCGTGTTTTCACTTTACGTTAAATGTGTTTGATACTGATAAGTGGTATCAACCACTTTAAGGTGGGGGCATATATTATGGTATTATGCTTGGATATTTTAGATATTGTGATAAAGTGTGTTTGCGTATGCTTCCTTTTCATTGTAAGGCATCTTTGTGATGTAGGTGGGGTTGTGTACTTTGTTTTGTTTGCATATACCTCCTTTTCACTTTAATGCATCTCCGTGATGTAGGTGGGGTTGTATACTTTGTGCACATGCTTCCTTTTCACTGTAAGGCATCTGCAGATGTGGGTGGGGTTGCATTTTGAAAGCCCTTCTGCGGAAGGCGGGATTGTGTCTTTCCTTGAGCGGTTGTACATCCTTTTAAAAAGTCCTCTGCGGAGGCAGGGTTGGATCTTGAGTTATTCACCCTTAAGCCTATCTTTGGTGGTTGTGGTAATGTAGCTCAACCATCAGGTGTGTTTGGGATGTCTTAGATAGTGGAGTGTAGCGATGAGCTCCTCCCTAGTTTGCTGTGTATAAGACATATAGTATGTCGATGACATACTCTATGATGCTCATGTATTCCATGTGTTTTCATCTATTTTCTGTGTCTTCCTTTTGTGTTTTTGTGTGGTATAAAGGCGCATAGCAATGAGCTTCCTCCACACCGTGTGTTTTGCATGGTCTAAAGGTGCGTAGAGATGAGATCCCTCCACGCCGTGTGTTTTGTGTTAAGATTATATATATATATTTGTTTAATCATGTCTTCTCTTTGTGTATGCCTTGTATAGCATGACTGTATTCATGTCTTATCTGTGTATTGCATGCTTCCTTACTGTATTCCTTATGTCTTATGTGACTGTCAAGTGCTTTCTTATGTTTGCCTAAGTCTGGGGGCTAGAAATGGTCTTCTAAACTTAGGGTGTGCCTTCGCTCTTGTATTTGATGTGCTTTAGTTGTACTTTAATGCATGTACTGATTGTAAGATCATATACACATTAAAGTGGGGGCTAAATGTTATGGAGTAAAAAGTGGACACATGCCTTTTTACCTCCTAGTTTACCTCCTAGGTCCCTATGATAACATTATACATGCAAAATATTCATCCTAATACAAAATCCCCCAAAACCAATGTAAATTGGGAACTAGGGGCCCATTCCTTACCTTACCTTGGACCAAAAAGGTGCCTCGGGACATGGGTGGTCATGCACAAGTCCTCCCTGATTGGTTGGGGCAAATTTTAAAGCATGTCAGCATAGGACCTTTAAAAAGGTTTCCCTTTGTTGGCTTTTTTGATTTAATTCATGAATGTTAGCGGGAAAACATATATAAGTGTGTTTTTGAATTCATTTTGTAAGAAGAGGGATATGGCAAACTTATGATCTTGGAGTAAAGAGCATTCAAAGTAGTCATTGTGTTTCTAGAGCAGACTTGTGTTTGCATTGTGTGTGTTGTTGTAGATTTAGAATCATCATCCATCTCCTTATGAGTTGAAGGATCTTCATTCTCCTAAGGGCTTCACGTTTGAGGTGATATCATTATTATTTGAATCATTTCATCATTGGTTTATGTTTAGCCTCTGCCCTGTAAGGGCACACACTCTCTAACAATGGTGTTGGGAAGCTTGAATGATATCCCAGGATTTGACTGAGGCAAATCCCTAAACACCACAACCCCAAACCCCTTTTCTTCTTGTGTGTAGGTTACAGGTGCAAAATCTGAAGAGGTGAAGGTACAAGAAGGTTGTGTAAGGGAAAGGGTGTTCCTACTCAAACATGTATTGAATCCAGCATCAGGACACTCTCTACGACATTTATCCAGTTTCTAGTTTTTGAAGATTCTATCTTTCTGGACTTGGGCACCCGCGAAATAGTCCTCTGACTTTCTAGCTTTTGAGGCATAGGTTCTAATATCTCTCTAATTATCTTCCAGTGTATTCAGATTCTGGGTTTCTGTCGTCTTCTATCTGTTACAAGCTATTATCTTAGAACTAGGGTTTTATGCATACTTGACCTAGGGTTTGATAAACAGGATTGGTTAATCTAATCTTTCCATAGCACTCTTGAGCACAAGATCTGTAGCTAAGTCCTCCATTTGGTAGTGATTTGGCTTGGTCTTGCCCTTGAATGTTATTGTGGAAGAGGGTTTGCTCTAGTGTACATACTAGCTTTCATCATTCATCCTTTTTCATACATAACAGATTTGTTGAAACCTGTACACTCCCTTAATAAAAAATCCAAGTCCTTTTCAAACTTATGCATGTATTGTGTGAAATTTATTGTTTGAAATTATCCAAGGTCAGTATCAAGCCATCCCTAATCACCTTCTAATCATCCATCTTCATCCTCATCCAAATCATCTCACCTCATCCTAATCCATATCCAAATCCCATTTCCTCCTAATATTTCATCCAATTATCCTAATCATTCTAATCACCCCATCCACATCATCCTAATCCATCTTAATCCATCATCTAGGACCCTAATCCAAATCAACTTTCCAAATCTAATCAAGGTCCTAATCCAAATCCATTCTATCCACCCAATCCACTTTCTAATCACCATCACTAGGTTACCCCTAATCATAATCCCATCCTTGAGCTTAATCAAGTCACTCAACATTTTAATTCACATAATAACCCGATTCCCCTAATCCAAATTCCTCATCCATCATCCATCTTCATCCTCATCTAAATCATCCCACCTCATTCTAATTCAAATCCAAATCCCATTTCCTCCTAATCTTCCATCCACTTATCCTAATCATTCTAATCACCCCTTCTACACCAACCTAATCCATCTTAATCCAATTCTTAATCCATCATCTAGGACCCTAATCCAAATCAACGTACCAAATCTAATCAAGGTCCTAATCCAAATCCATTCTATCCACCTAATCCACTTCCTAATCGCCATCACTATCTCCAATCATAATCCCATCCTCGAGCTTAATCAAGTCACTCATCATTTTAATTCACATTATAACCCAATTCCCTAAATCTAATTTCCTCATCCATCATCCAATCTTAATCCTCTCATTATCATCCTAGTCCAATCCCCTTTCACCATAATCCTATCTAATCCATTCATCCATAATCATCTCATTCATTAACCAATCCTAATCATAATCCCATTATTGAGCTTAATCCAATCCATTATCATTCGTAATCCACATCATAATCCACTTTCCTTAATCAAGTTTCATCATCCAATCCTAATAATTTCATTCCTAATCATCTCATTCATCACCTCATCCTAATCACCTCATCGACTTATTCCTTGGTCCATTATCATCCCTAATACAATTTCATCATCCCTAATCTATTTAGTCCACCCCTCTAATCAAACCTATCATCCCAATCTCATCCACTACCATCATTCTAATCCAATCCCCTACCATCATTCTAATCCAATCCCCTTATCCATCTAATCCCATTTCACCCCAAATCCTAATATAATCCAATTCTCCCTTATTCAAAATCAATCATCCCTTATCCACTTATCCATTCCAATCAACATCCAATCCTATCCTTAATCAAGAATCACCCTTTGAAAATAAAAAAAATGGATAAGGACTTAACCCCCTTCATCACCTCTTTCATCAACATCCCAATTTCATCCAAACCTAATCATTTTTCCTTCAAATCATCATCCAATCATCCACAGGCCTGAGACCTAATCCAAATCAATACCACTCAATCCAAATCCAATCATCATCAAGTGTCATATATCGTTGACCTTGATTGATCAAATCAAACAAACCGATCAAAGCATCAAGTGTCATGAATCCTTGACCTTGATCAATCCAAATCCAAATCAATCCAACCCTACTAATCTGAAATCTAGATCTAAGGTCATCTGAAACCTTAGAAAATCAAAATAATCAAGTTATCCCACATCACATTATCCCAAATCCAAGTCCAATCATAAATCCATCTTACAATTCTGATGATGATGATAGTCTTGTTGATCAAGATGAAATCAAAAACCTTGAGGTAATCATTGAAGGTAAGCTTGCCATAAACTACCCCTGCCCATCCATAAACATGCAAGCACCTTATGACCATGCATTGGCTAGAAAAATCTACACGCCCACACCTAATTGTATACCTTATGGTCATCCTTACATTACCATTGACAAGGGAAATCTATTCTATCCCCTATCCATATCCCAACATCCATTATTAAATGAGGTCCCAGTTACCTCCATCTCTTATCCACATCCTTCATCCTCTTATCCCACCTATATAAATCCATAATATTATTATCCACCAACCCAACCATCCAATCCACCATCTAATTCTCCCACTAAATCCAAATTATCCTTTTCAAGCTTTCTCCAAGACTCCTAGCTAAGGATATAGAGAAAAATCAACAAAACAACCTTGTGGATTCATGCCATCCCACTCATCCACATTCACCTAAATGTGTCATTGATGAAACCTTCCCCCATCTAACACCTATCAAAACCACACCACCCTCCCCCTCCTTCCCATCCAAATCCCTATCCCAATTATCTCCTTCTCCATCTACCCAATTGACAAGCCTATTCATATTCCAAACGAAGTTAAACACTCCTCCCCCATCAAGCCATCCACACAAATTTAGCTATGTGAAGAGCCTAGTCCAAAGCATGTCAAAATATCCAACCCTCATCCTAATCATGATCCAAGTATCCCAAATCATCCCTTTCCTGATCCCACACCATCTCCTCTTGATCCCCCATCATCCCTATCAATCCTTTACTATCTCCCATCAACCCTTCACCATCATTTTACTAGCCCCATACTAAGTCCATCATCCTATCCTCTTGTTCCCAACACCTTCATCTATGGTAGTTATCTCATAGGAGAGGAACAAATTCTATACAACACCCATCCTCCCCCATCTAATAATGGACTTGCAGCTTGTTTCCAAAACAACAAGCATCCCATCACCTATCGCATGCTCCAACACATGAATTATCAAGGAAAAGGTTTAGGCCTTCATGAGCAAGGAATATTGGAGCCCATCCATGTCAAAATCCATCAATGATTACATGGTCTTGGCTACATATCCGAAGGAAAACAATCCAAAAATGTTGGTACCACCTTCGTACCTTCTAAATGATTTCTTCTAATACCAAACTAGGTGCATCTCATCGCACCTCCAAACCATATGCCGCCATCCCTCCATCATCATACAAATCCCAAAAGAATGCCACTATCCTTCCTACATCTTATTCCATCTATAAATCCAAATATTCTCCTATCCCTAAATCTACTCTTCCTCCTATCCTACCAACACTTAACATCCCCATACTTAAATCCCCTCATCCCTTCATTCTTCACTCCCCTAATTCTTCCATCCGCAAATCCCGTACCCCTCAAATCCTGTCCCCCAAAATCCCTAATCAAGACCAACAAATGCACACATTGTTTACCAATGAAGCTACCACTAAAAACGTTGATTTAAATACAATACTTTAGATGCCTCCACACATAAATAAAAAAATCCACAAACACTTAAAGTTATCATGCCACAGGGCATTGATACACAAAATCACAGAAAAATTCATCTAAAAGGCCACAAAAGCCCATACCTCTAAATGAAAAAACAAAAATGATGTGGGTTCCCAAGAAAAGAGAAATAAATCCAAGTGGAGAATCCCAATCCCAATCCATCCATAAATCCCAAAATCCCTATCCCTCATCTCGCACCCAATCAAAACATCCTAAAAAGCCTAAGTCCATTTGGGTCCCTAAATCCCTAAATCGGCAATCCCAAAATCCCCCATCCCGATCCCATAATAAAAACCCACTATCCTCATGAATTCCACATCCCCATTACTCCCCACTCCCCATCATAACCATAAGTTTCAAAATCCATCATGGTGTGTGCAAATGTTGGTCCTAGTTTACCTCAACCCCACATTCCCTCATACCTCCATCCCCCCATCCTACATCCATTACCCAATCTCTTCCCCCATCCCATCCCTATGATCCATGCTTTTGCATAAGGGTAAGCGCACAAAGATGGGGGACCAAAAGGGGGTCTTAAGATGCCACTTTGTTTTTTTCCTGAAATTAGGAAAGACTGATATTGGATGAGAAATTGAAGATAGTTACACTCAAAATTTGAAGATACAATAAAAACAAGAGTCGTAGTGCTCTGAATCTAGTTTCAAAACTACTATTTTTTTTTCAAAAATGGTTGAGATTAAGGGGTTCAAAAAGGGGGGCACACAAATTGGTCCTATTTTTTTCAAAAAAAATATAACATAGCGTCTTGTTTGCCCCCCTAAAATGCTAAATTTTTTTCAGTATGTCAAAAATCGCTTCAGTGTGAAATTAGCTAACACCATGTAGTTTATCCCTGATTTTTTTGATAATCTTTTCATGAATAATTGATTTTTTACTAATTTTCAAAGTGGACACATCCTGAAAAATAGAAAATTGAGCGTGCCCCCACTAATTTTTTTGAAAACTAATCAAAAATCCAATTTTTTTCGAATACGTGTAGAAAGGAGTCTAGTTTCTAAAAATGTAATTTATTTGAAATTTTGATGAATGGTTAAAAAAAGTAAAAAATACCACACACTGGTTTTTGACAAAAAACGGATACACTAACAAAAGAAATTAAAGATGAAATCCTTAACATACTCAAAACGTGAAAAAAATTATATGGTTAGAAAGCTAAGAGAGAGCTTAAGATTATGGTAGTATTTTTTCGACTTGTCATTGAAAAAAGTGCAAACATGATGGGGAGCACACTCTAAATTATGTAATTTTTGTTACAATATGCAAAAACACGTCTTTGGACATCCAAAACACAATCCAAGCCTTTGGGTTGGAATCCCAAGGCAAATCCAAGCCAAAGGATTGGAAATTAAACGCGCTCGTGTTATGGTGAAATAAAATCATCTCTCTCTCTCTCTCTCCCTCTCTCCTCTAGGTCTCACCCTCCCCTCCCCTCTCTCTCTCTCTCACCTCTTTACCTCCTACCCTCTCTCTCTCACTCTCTACTTCCCACCCCTCTCTACCTCCTACCCTCTCTCTCACTCTCTAGTTCCCTCCCCCCCTCTCTCTCTCACCTACCTACCTCCTAGTTTTCCTTTTCCTAGCTTTCCTAGTTTTCCTTTTCCTTTCCAATTTCCCTTTAGATCCCACCAATTTTTCCCTATTTTATTACTATTTTCCAACTCTCCTCTCATCATACTTCCCATCCAATTAAAATTCATTTTTTCTTGTTTCCATGTCATCCTCCCAATTTATATCCTCATCCCTCTTTGCATGTCCTAGTTTTCTTGTTTTCATTTGCTTTGTCGATAAGGGAGAGGGAGAGGGAGGAAGAGGGTGTATATGGAGGGGAGAGATAGGGAGAGAGAGAAATAGGGAGAGAGAGATAGAAGGAGAGTCCTAGTTTTCTTGTTTCTATTTCCTTCGTCAGTAAGGGAGAGGGAGAGCTAGAGGGGAGAGATAGGGAGATTGATAGTGAGCAATGTTGGGAATTAAGGTGTCTCAACCTTGGTAATTCTTTGTATTATTTCATTGTATTTATTTATTTATTGCCTATTGTGTAATTAGGGTGCAAATCCTATGTTGTCATCTTGTGGGAGTTGGCACGGTGATGTGTCATCCTACATGGAAGATGACCAAATGTAATTTTGTCCTCACACGAGGAGATAGGTGTCCCACTTTGTGGTAGGAATATTTTGCCATGTGTCGGTATCTTGGATAGTGTGTAAGGGAATATTGACCGAAACGGTCATGACAGATTCCTATGACAAATCTATAACATGTAAGAGTCAGAAATAGAAGATTCTATGACAGGTGAAGACATGTGTCGAGAAGCATATTTAAAAAAGGCATCTTTGAGTTCCCCAAGGAGGGTTATGACATGTAAGAGAATATGCTATTTATAGCATGTTTATGATAGATTCTCTTACAGCTATAAGATATGTCAGTATGACAGATTCTATGATGATCGTAAGAGTCGTAAGAGCATCTGTCATTACCCATCTTGGGAATAGGTGACCTCTTTGGGATGGGGTGACTTGACAAGTGTCAGGAACATCCTACAATGTTGGACAAGTGTCCATAGGTGTGGGTTTTGGGCCATAAGGCCATGTTGGACGCCCATCCCAAGATAGAGCCATTTTTGCCTTGTATTTTCTATATAAACAGGTGCTTTGGAGAGGAGATGTATTATGTGATTGACATGTACTATTATGCTGTCGGATTGTCTCTAGATATGAGTGTCAAAGACTCCTACAAGAGCATTGGCTCTGTGACTGTATTGTAACCTTCATTATTTACGGAATACATTTGAGCTGTGTTTCAGAGTGTGGGGTTTTTCACCCGTAAGGGTTTTCTCCATGTATATCTTGTCTCTCTCTTCTTCTGTCTCACTTTCTTGTGTATGTGTTTGCTGCAATATCTCTGTTAGTGGGTTAACATTATTGTAACTATAAAGATTAAAATAAATTTGCACTCATCTCTCCTCATAGATTAGTGTAGGAAGCGATTTCCGCACACCTAGCTTCCTTTCAGTTGGTATAAGAGCTTGATCACCTTTGGTCCTAGTTGTTGGGTAGGGGTTTTTTGAGCTAATCTTAGGTTGAGTGGGAGATTTGTGTAGAGCATTTTGTAATCTTGTTGCAGGAAAGAGATGGCAGGCACATCCGGAAGATTAGAGGTGGAGAAATTCAATGGCACTAATTTTGAGTTATAGAAACTTAAGATGGAAGACATGCATGTTGATCGTGACCTATGGGAAACTGTATCTGGTGTAAAACCAGTTGCAATGGCTCAAGCTAATTGGGATCTCAAAGATCAGAAAGCTAAGGGTCTCATAAGACTCAGTCTAGCTAATTCTATCCTGTTCCATCAGGAGAAGAGGGCAAAAGATCTTTGGAAGAAGTTGGGTGATGTTTATCAGGCCAAATCCCTGGTGAACAAACTTTTTCTGAGAAAGAAGTTGTATTCTGTGAGGATGGAGGATGGAAGATCTATTGCAGATCATTTGAATGCCTTCAACATGTTAATTGCACAATTGACATCAGTTGGTGTGAAGATGGAGGAGGAGGATCGTTGCATGACCTTGATTTGTTCTTTGCCGAACTCGTGGGATCATCTTGTGATTTCTATTGGGAGCACCACATCCACTTTCACAATGGATGCAGTGGTATCTTCGCTGTTATCTGAAGAGATACGGAGAAAATCTTCTGAGGAAGCCAAAGAGGCTCTTGCGGTTCATGGAAGACACAAGGAGAAAGGGAAAAATAAGGACAAGAAAGCTGAGAAGGGAAGATCCAAATCCCGTGGGAGATCCAAATCTCCTGGAAAGTCCAAGGCTCTCTGTTGGAACTGTGGCAAAACTAGGCATTTCTGAAAGGAGTGCAAGGAAGAAAAGAAAAAGAAGAAGAAGAATGTCCCAGATTCAGATTCTGACAAATCTCAAGATGATGGTGATGCCTTCATCGCAACCCTGGCCACCCATGCATCTGATGATGTGTGGTTGATAGTTTCTAGTGCATCATTCCACATGACCTCGCATTGAAGCTGGTTCACTAAGTATGAAGAGTTCGATGGTGGAAGAGTGTACCTGGGTGATGATTCTCATTTGAAAATTGTTGGTCGTGGAAGAGTCTCTATTTGATTCCCTGATGGATGAGTGAAGGGGATCACTGGGGTTATGCACATCCCACACATAGCATGGAACCTACTTTTTGTAAGTATGTTGAATGATGCAGGTGTGCAGGCTATCTTTTCGAAGGATGGATGCAAGATAACTAGAGGATCTATGGTGCTTGCGAAGGGTGCTCAGAGAAGTACTCTATTTCAGCTGGAGGCATGCACCTCACAGTGCAATAGTTCTTCTAACTCGAAGAAAAGAGCTGCAGTCACTTCATCCCCACCATCTGAACAAGTAGTGAAGAAATCTGTTGTAACACTTTTTGATGGTAGTGCACATGCTTTGGAAGTTAAACTTCCTGTTGAAAAGACTATGTTATGGCATATGAGATATGACCACATTGGTGGGAAGGGTCTTAGAACCCTGAAAGAAAAAACCTTATTGAGGGGTTAAATGATTGTAATCTCGAGTTCAACTTTTGTGAACATTGTGTATATGGAAAGCAAAACGGTGTTCAGTTTTACTCTAGTTCTCACAAGTCTTCTGGTGTATTGGATCTTATTCATTCTGATGTGTTTGGTCCTGTTAATGTTCTTTCGATCTCCAAATCTATATATTTTGTATCTTTCATAGATAATTACAGTAGAAGGACATGGGTTTATTTCATCAGAAGCAAGACTAAAGTCTTTAGTCGGTTGAAAGAGTTTAAAGCTTTTGCTGAAAATCAAACTAGTAAAAAGATTAAGTGTTTGAGAACTGATAACGGTGGTGAGTTTTGTTCGGCAGAGTTTGATAAGTTCTGTAAAGAGCAAGGGATTGAAAGACATAAGACAACTCCATACACCCCGCAACAAAATGGAGTTGCAGAGAGGATCAACATGACACTGATGGAGAAGGCTAGGAATATGCTTAGTCGAGCAAGCCTCAAAAAAAAGTTTTGGGCTGAAGCTGTAGCCACTGCTTGCTACTTGGTAAACAGGTCTCCTACATCAACTCTTGTTAGTAAGACACCTATGGAGGTGTGGTCTGGTAAGAAGCCTTCAGTTAGACATCTTCGTGTTTTTGGTTGTGAGGCATATGCACATGTGCCTAGGGAGAAACGGTCTAAATTGGAGAACAAGGCTGTTAAGTGTATCTTCATTAGCTATGGTGTCGGTGTGAAAGGATACAAGCTTTGGGATCCTATGGCTGAAAAAGTGTTGTATAGTAGAAGTGCTATCTTTAGAGAGCTAACACCTTCTTCCATTGTTCTACAACCAGAAGAAACAGAAAAGAAAGAGGATGTGGTTCAGTTTCCTTCTACCCCTGAGAAGATTGAACCGACAGACCCTGTGAGACCTGATGATGAGGAGAACTCTAGCAACTCTGAAAGCTCAAAAGAAGAAATAGAACCTCAACCTCAGCCATTGAGGAGGTCTACACGAACAAAGAAGCAACCTGATAAGTTTGGTTATTCATTGCTTGATTCTAGTTGTGCTTTTGCCTTTCTTACTAACGTTAATGAGCCTAGAACTATGAAAGAGGCTATGGGCATGAAATGTTGATAACTGAGAGGGGGTGAATCAGTTATCCTAATTATTTCTACTTTCTGAACTTTCTTAATAATCAATGCAACATTAATTCAAATAAGCAAACATAACCATGAAATGAAGATACACATGACACAATATTTTTGACGTGGAAACCTTGTTAAGGGAAAAACCACGGGGTGATTAACCCAAGATTATATTCTCTGTTAGAAGAATGGAAATACAAAATAGCACTTGCCAATTAGGGCTCACTACCCGAGCACACTGCTCACAAGAGGCACACTGCCTACAAGAGACACACTGTCTACAATTTATAAAGAGTGTAATACAATACTTGAACTGATAAGGAGCATCAACATATGCTAGAGTTCAGTTCTGGTTAGGCTCTGTATACTGATTTGCTGCACTTCATCTTTCCTCTTCTTTTGTGCTGCTCTCTTTTCACATACTAGACCTTCCTTTCTACTTTTATTCGGCTCTATTGCTTTTACTTGCACATCACCAACAACCACAACACTATTCACAACTGAATCCATCTTATATATATATACGCATAAGTGATTTCATCACCTTTCTAGTCAGCACCCAGAATAGTCAATATTTTCCACAAACTCTGATCTGTCGGCTGAATCCTTGCATACCAAGTAATGCGGATCAAGGATATACTTGTAGGAGTCATCAATCATGTCGGCCAATCATAACTTATGCCTTAATAACCTTTACCATCATTAGTAACACATCCAGAATAATGTCTGATGTTTTGCCGGTTAGTTCTTCCTCTGTCCACACTGCCAGTCAGGAACCCGATACTCAAGTATTCATATCTTTTTCTTCATCTATCACCGAAGGCTAAATCCTTAGAATCTATCACTCAAGGTAGTCCTCTTGACTTTCTCAAATCCACACTTCACCAAGATACTTCCTCTAATAGATCCGGACCTGACTGTCGGACCTCGCCACATGCTCTATTCTTGCTTACCGGACCACAACATTCTTCATTCTGACTTTCGGTAGAGACACACCATGTCCTACGGATGTGTGGGATGAACTTTGTTTCCATCAATGACAACAATCATGAATCCATATAGTGTCTCTTGCCAACAATCTCCCCCTTTGGCATTGATGGCAACACTTAGTGAAAAATGACTAAGTGTTTACACTATGCTCTCCCTTGGCTGATGCTCTATTTTTATATACATTTTTCGGAGCTCCCCCTTAGTTGGATTCCTAATTTTTCACTGTTCCTCACTCCCCCTTTGACATCAATGGCAAAGGGTAGGGTCCGCATACCAAAATTTTCAAAATCTTGCCCACATAAGTATATACATATGGAATACTTACATATACTGAAGTATGTCTGCAAAAGTTGTTTTCAATTGAATGAATTCTATAGCCCAACTTTGCTTCATTCTGTCTAAAATTGATATATGACCGCTCAATAGGAATGCAAATGCATCTACCCTTTTTAGATCTGTTGGATCATTGGTTTGGGCTGTGATTTGAGCTTCTTTTATGGCCTCATGCATGGCCTCTAACTTAGGGACAATTATCCCTCTGAGTGCACCTGCTTATTCTATTTTTCTTTTCCTTCTTCAGCTTCTTGATTTCATTCAAGACTGCAATAGTCTGACATTCTTGATTTATTATGGAGGATGAGAGAGGATCAAAATTCTTTGATAGATTTGTCAGTTTGTCCTCCTGTTCTTTTACTTTCTTCTCAATGTCCAAAGTTGCTTTGGACCATGATAAACAAAATTTGTATATTTCTCCGCCATCTTTAAGAGCATTTTCTAAGCTCTTTATCCCAATATTCATATTTCTCCTATCATTAATTATCAACCCTTGTACCTCTGATAATCTTATTGCAAGAAATTCCTTCCGGACCTTATCTTCTACTGACTTCTCTAGGGAATCAAAATGTGTGTTAACACTATTGACTAGAGTTTTGAGATTACCGGATGAGGAGGCTGTGGGATCTTTCTGAAACGATGGCATAATCTTTTCTAGCACTCCAGAAGCAGCTTCTATCAACTCACAGTCTTCCATGTGAGACTTCAGGAGTTTTTCTTTAACCTTTGCATTAGCAAATGAGGCTATCTTCATTGTCTGTACCGGAGAAAGAGAATCAAAATTAAATGGTCCTTGTAGAAGCTCTAGTTCATCAATCTCCATTGTTTCTTTGTTCAAGAATTCTTGGATAGTTTTTGTTGTGTCTCTTGCCGGAGACAGATGTTTCTTCTATTCTGCATTCTTAGAGCTGTCTCTTGGAGTTTTCTCTCCTTCTACATTCTTACCACTAGCAGTTGTGGTCTTCTCTATTGAAGTCTTCTCTCCTTCTGCAACCTTGGTACTGTCATCTTCTTTTTCCTTCACCTCTGCTTCTTTCTCCTGTATTCTTTCTTCTCCTTTAGATCTGGAGACTATAGGGGAAACCGGAGGAGAGATATTTGTTTGTTCATGAGCCACCTCTTCCGGAGTAGAAGATTCCAATTCCTTATCCTTTTCTGCACTGGTGTCCATGACTTGCTCAGTGGATTCTTTTTCAACACTTGTGGTCGAGGGGTCAGTACCCAAGTCCTCTATAATTGGAATGTTGAATTTTTTAAAAGCATTTCGGAGGATCTCTTTAGTCTCTCTTGCCACTTTGTCGGTTTCACCAAGCATGAGCTGATTCATCCTGGCTTTGCTCCGGAACTCATCCTTGCAATCTTTGAAGATCATGTTCATTTGTTGTGGAGTGATTGAAGGGTATAGGTGAATTGCTATCTGTTCCCAGATTTCTAGATCTTTTTCTCGAGCATTGTTCTTCCTCATTTCAAGCCTTTTCTCTAAGCTTTTGGGAATTAGAGAGATAATTTCAATAAAAGCTTTATTGTAAGTGTTCAAAAACTTAATTGTGGCTTCCTCCAGAATCTTTTTATCTGCTTCATTATATGCATCATAGAATTCTGTTAAGGGTTGCAGGTCCCATCCACAGTGACTGCTTTCACTACAACATCTAAGGATAGAGTGGGTTTTTCAACAAATTCCTCTTCCTTCTCTTCTTCTCCTTGATTGGTAGAGTGTTCACAGGATGATTTCTTCTTCTTCTTGAGTTTCTTTATCTCCTCATCTGATTCAGTTTCTTCATCATCCTTTAAGCTAACATAGGACCTTGTTGCCTTTTTCTTTGTTCTCTTTTCTCCTTTTTCAGATGCCTGGACTTCCGGTTTTGATGTTCTTGAGCTTTTGGCTGTGACAGGTGCTGATCTCTTTGATGATCTTGTCTGGGTGGAAGATTCTACCGGAGCATTTTCCTTACTTTTCTTTTCTGCCTTTTTCTTCTCTTCCTCAACCCTTTCCATCTTTTCCCTGTTGGCATCAGGTGCCTCCTTGGATATGCTAAAGCCTTTTGCAACATCTTCAACTTCTTTTCTTACCTTCCTCTTGATCTTTGGTTGTCTGAGTTCCACATGGACGTTTACACTTAGCTCTTCAAAGGTCCCAAACCTTTCTACCTTTGGATCCTTTGGCTGACTTAACATGTGTTGAACATGCAGCTCCACAATTTGTTCATCAACTTCATACCCCATAGGCATGATCCATACAGTTCTTGGTTCTACTGCCTCTATTAGGTACTGATCAGTCTCTACCATAAAACATACTGTGTCTTTGTATTTCTCAACAAGAGACTGGGGAATCCTCTCTCTTGCTTGCATCATGTTCTGAAAATTCTTGAAATATCCCCACAGGGCTGTATTTCTTGCTTTAGCATCCCCAAGCCCATGCAAATAGTCTCTGATTTGGATGGCAACCGGTCTATCATTCTGCCATACCCAGCCATTGGATCAGGGAAGCTTATTCATGTAATAAAAGAATAGGCAGAGTATCAAGCCACCATACTTGAAAGAGTTCTTCTTATCCTTCTTAATCTTTTGCAGATTTTCCAAAAGTTGGCTTAGAAGAAGCTCACACAGATCATAGTCAACATTTTCTTTTAGCATTTGATAGGCTGTGTAAACTGCAGTTCCCGATACTAAGTTTTCCCTACTGGAGTGATAAATCTTTTAACCAATTATCATGGATGCAAATTTGACATCCGGTTCAGTGATGTCTTCAATTGTCATAGCTCTCTTGTCAAATTTTGATCCGGTTGCATCACTTACTGTCTGATTCTTGACAAATTTGAGAAGATGTATTCCACCGGATGAGTGCAAACCGGTTACTGCCCTAATTGCATCTTTGGTGATCTTAAATGGTTTATTCAGCCATAAGAAATTGTCATGCACTCTACTCAACACATACCAAACCCATTCATCTTCTTCAAAACAGGGGAAATGAATGCACTGTGCAAAATGCTTATCCCAGATGGCTTTATATTGAGGTTTAATCTCAAAAGAATCATCTATCAACTGTTTGTGATAGATCTCCACTAACTTTGATTCAATATTCATGTGTATGTAAAACCTAATGTCTTCTGTATGCAACACACCATGCGGAACACTGGAAAAAGCTCCTAGGGGATCTACTTCCAAAGATTTGTATGGATGTTTCTTGAATTTGGGGTGAGGCTTATCAGAGATCTTCACAATATTTGGAGTACCCATCATTCAAGGATTTACAGAGAGATATTTGATAAAGGAGAATACCTTTTGCACCTTTCGGTTTCATGGAGTTAGCCGGATCGATTTCTGGATGAAATAACTTCTGCAAATGATCTTGGATGAGCTTGAGGGATTTTGTTGCAGAGCCTCTCTTTTCGTTTCTTCTTGAATGTAGAATGAGCAAATGCTTAGTGAGAAAACCCTTATATTGCTCCGCAAACCCGAATGTTAAGTTGCAATAAATGCTCGACCTAAGTCATTCCGGTTTGCCTTATTCAGATGACTTGAAGAACTAGATCAATCATGATCTTAAACATCTTGCGGATCTTCCAAATCTTAACCATAGTTTATTTAGATGTTTCTCTTAAGAACCATTTGATCCGCAACTCGTCTTGTGCCAGTTCTGGCACCAATTGATTGGTTGGGGGAACAAGGTTTTCTTTGTGTCTCCCCTTGAGCCAGAGCTCACTTTTTAATTTCTGGAAGGAATATTAGCACCAGAGTCTGGTGTGGATCCATCCTCTACATTCTCTGTACTTTTCTTCACCCAAATCTTATTCATCTCACTTTGAACTTCATCCACATTCACTTTTTGTTTTCCCTTATCTTGATTCTGATTATGATATACCGGACCTCTTTTGTCCTGATTCTTGTTTCTACAGAATTTTGCAATATGACCGTATCTATTGCAAATTTGGCAAACAACATTTCTTTGCATATTTGATTGATATCCTCTTGATCTGCATTGATTATCCATATGACCTATTCTATTTCATGCAAAGCATCTACCATTGAATGATTTGTTCATTTACATATTTCTGCATTCATGAGATTTGTGACCATACCTTTTACAGTTAAAACACTGTCCGGAGAAGGATGAATTAGTCTGATTTATTCTCTTTGTGCACTGATTAGCTTTATGACCAAAGTTATTGCAGTTGTGGCAGTATCCATTGAAGGATGGATATCTTTGAGCATTAGGCTGCCTTACCGGAGGTCTTCTAGGCCTGTTCCTTGGATTTTTTGATCCAAAATTCTTTTGACCAGATCCAGAGCTTTCTCCTTTCTCATAACCCAAACCACACTTGTCATCTACCGTCTTTTGACTTCCAAGAAGAACTTCAAGTTGAGTAGAACTTATCTTGAATTTCTCTTTATATTCATTTGCTGTTTGAAGATCCCTTTTGAGAGAGACAAATTGATCCTCAAGTTTTTCTTCATTATCTTTAGCATCTTCAAGATCAGATTCAAGATGTCTGATAATTCTATCCATCTTGTGGCAATCTTCTGATTTCTCCTTGAGAGATTGTCTTAGATTATCTTCAGTTTTTCTTTTCTCTTCAACTTCTTGGGTAAACTTCATAACTCCTGATTCCATTTCATGTCTTACCATAATGATTTCTTTTGATAACTTTTCACATAACTTGGTTTTCTCCTTCAGATCTTCATTTGCATCATTTGCTTCACCTTGACTTGCCAATTACTGAAGTAGCTCCTTTCTCTTTTTCATAGAGAGACTTAATTTGTCTTTTAGTTCTCTCATGAAATCATCAGCCTATTTGAGTCTTTCCTTTAATTCATTGACTTCAGAGTTTGACTGCTCAAGATCATCAAGGGCAGTCTTGAATTGCTCCCTTAAACCATATGCATCCATTTGGATTCCCAGATCTTCCTCAAGCTGTTAGACTCTGTTATGAGGAACTTGGCTCTGATACCAATTGTTGATAACTGAGAGGGGGGGTGAATCAATTATCCTAATTATTTCTGCTTTCTGAACTTTCTAAATAATCAATGCAACATTAATTCAAATAAGCAAACATAACCATGAAATGGAGATACACATGACACAATATTTTTGACGTGGAAACCCTGTTAAGGGAAAAACCACGGGGTGATTAACCCAAGATTGTATTCTCTGTTAGAAGAATGGAAATACAAAATGGCACTTGCCAATTAGGGCTCACTACCTGAGCACACTGCTCACAAGAGGCACATGCCTACAAGAGACACACTGTCTACAATTTATAAAGAGTGTATTACAATACTTGAACTGATAAGGAGCATCAACATATGCTAGAGTTCAGTTTCGGTTAGGCTCTATCTACTGATCTGCTACACTTCATCTTTCCTCTTCTTTTGTGCTGCTCTCTTTTCACGTACTGGACCTTCCTTTCTACTTTTATTCAGCTCTACTGCTTTTATTCGTACATCACCAACAACCACAACACTATTCACAACTGAACCCATCTTATATATATACACATAAGTGATTTCATCACCTTTCTAGTTGGCACCCGAAATAGTCAATATTTTCCACAAACTCTGATCTGTCGCCTGAATCCTTGCATACCAAGTAATACGGATCAAGGATATACTTGTAGGAGTCATCAATCATGTTGGCCAATCATAACTTATGCCTTAATAACCTTTACCATCATTAGTAACACATCTGGAATAATCTCTGATGTTTTGCCAGTCAGTTCTTCCTCTGTCCACACTACCAGTCAGGAACCCGATACTCAAGTATTCATATCTTTTTCTTCATCTATCACCGAAGGCTAAATCCTTGGAATCTATCACTCAAGGTAGTCCTCTTGACTTTCCCAAATCCGCACTTCACCAAGATACTTCCTCTGATAGATCCGGACCTGATTGTCAGACCTCGCCACATGCTTTGTTCTTGCTTACCAGACCACAACATTCTTCATTTTGACTTTTGGTAGAGACACACCATGTTCTGCGGATGTGTGGGATGAACTTTGTTGCCATCAATGAGAACAATCATGAATCCATATAGTGTCTCTTTCCAACATGAAAGATGCAAGTTCCTGGAAGGAGGCTATGGAGGATGAAATGGCTTCTTTGGAAAAGAATAAAACATGGGACCTGGTACCTTTGCCTGAAGGATGGAAACCTATTGGATACAAATGGGTGTTCAAGAAGAAATTCAATGCAGATGGCAGTGTTGTAAAGTACAAGGCTAGATTGGTTACGAAGGGGTATTCACAAGTGGAGGGGATTGATTATGGTGAAATTTTCTCTCTCGTTGCAAAGCTAACATCTATTCAGTTCCTGTTATCTCTTGTAGCAGCTTATGACTTAGAGGTGGAGCAGATGCATGTGAAGACAACTTTCCTTCATGGTGACTTGGAGGAAGAGATTTTCATGTCACAGCCAGAGCATTACATAGAGAAAGGTAAAGAAAATTTGGTTTGCAAGTTGAAAAGTCTTTGTATGGTTTGAAGCAGTCTCCTAGGATGTGGTACTTGAAGTTTGATGCCTTTGTGTTGTCAATTGGATATCTGAGATCGAAATCTGATCATTGTGTGTATTACAAGTTTGACAATGATTGCATTCTCATTATTGCATTGTAAGTTGACAATATGCTGTTAATTGGGAATGGTAAGAATATGATTTCTGATTTGAAG
This sequence comes from Cunninghamia lanceolata, assembly GCA_027924645.1. Lineage (NCBI taxonomy): Eukaryota > Viridiplantae > Streptophyta > Pinopsida > Cupressales > Cupressaceae > Cunninghamia > Cunninghamia lanceolata. Next base: position 2,361,755 of record BSBN01001170.1, read on the forward strand.
TCTAGTTGTCAGCACCATTTGAAATGAAAAATCAAGGGGCAGCTAGGTACATTCTGGGAATGGAAATCAGAGGAGATAGAGCTAACATAAAACTTTGGTTAAGCCAGAGTAAGTATGTGAATACCATGTTGGATAGGTTCAATATGGCAGATTGTAGACCATTGTGTGTTCCTGTTTCATTGGGGACAAAGTTGTTTGTTAATGATTGTCCAAAATCTCCTAGTGAGGTGGAGGACATGAGTAGAGTACCTTATGCTAGTGCTGTTGGCAGTTTGATGTATGCTATGGTCTGCACAAGACCAGACATTACCCAAGTAGTGGGAGTCCTTAGTCGATTTATGTCCAATCCTAGACGGGTACATTGGGATACAGTTAAGAGAGTGTTCAGATATTTGAGGGGTACTTCTGAGTATTCCATATGCTATGATGGTAATGTTGCAGGAGCTCTGCATTCTGTTTGTATTCGTGGATTTATGGATTCTGATTGGGCAGGTGACATTAACAGTAGGATATCCACCAGTGCATATGTGTTCACAATGTTTGGTGGTACAATTAGTTGGATGAGTAAGCAACAACTTGTGGTTGCTTTGTCTATGATAGAAGTTGAGTATATGGCAGAAACTCATGCTTGCAAGGAAGCCATTTGGCTTAAGAGATTGTGTTCAGATATTGGTGTTGATGTAAGACATATTACGATTTGTTGTGATAGTCAGAGTGTAATTTGCCTAGCAAAGAATCTAACTTTCCATGCCAAAAGAAAGCATATTGATGTACAGTTTCACTTCATGTGAGACATGGTAGAGGATGGGAAGGTGAATTTGGAGAAGGTAGATACTTTGAAGAATGTCACAGATTCTGATGATATGAACAACTCCATCTGCTTGTGGGTTATCATCATGTCCTTCTCTTGACATAAAATTTGCAAAAATATTTTCAACTCCCGGAAGATGAACAAAATCAAATTCATATGTTATAAGGAGTTGAGCCCATCTAAGAAGGCGGCCTCTTACCACCTTATTCTTTGATTCTTTTCTGAAGAATCCACGTAGATTTTGTAAATCACTTTTTAACAGAAATCTCTTGTCAGTAATGAACATTTGAAAAACTTTGAATGTATTGACTATAGCAAGGATTTCTTTATGGGTACTGTGGTAGTCTACTTCACTATTTTTGAAACTACCAGAAATATATCAAACAATCTCACCTTTGTCTTTGGGATTGAAGGAGATTGTTTTCTGTTCTCGTAGAACACCTACCCAGGCACCTTCACTTGCATCTGTTTCAACTATTTTGAAACCTTTCCTCGGTAGCTTTAATGGTGGCAACTGGGACCATTTCTACTTGATGCGATTAACCTATACATCATGCTTTGTTGTCCATGGTGGTGGCTTCTTTCCTAGAAGCTTATTTAACTCCAGCCTATCTTCAGCAAGCTTATGATAGAATCTTGCAATGTAATTAACAAGGCCCAAAAAACCGTTGAAGTTCTTTGACGTTGGTGATTGGAAGAAGGGCGATTTTACGTAGGATGTGTGGTTGGGCCTCCATCCTCCCCCTCAGAAGAAGCTTGATGTCAATGAACATAATCCGGGATTGAGCAAAGAAAGATTTTGTGGGATTGACAACAAGGCCATGGTGTTGACAAATAGAGAGGAATTGACGAAGATGGTCAAGATGGTGAGGCATATCCTGGCTGAAAACAAGAATATCATCAATATAGGGTTGGATAAATTTGGCATAAGGTCGAAATATAACATCCATTTTTTGCTGAAAAATGGAAGGAGCAATTTTTATACTGAATGGAAGGACAGTCCATTCATACAGACCTTGTGGAACAGAAAAGGCTGTTTTATAGAAATCAACACTTTTGAGACTAATTTGCCAAAACCCTTTTGTCAGATCAAATTTAGAATACACATGACTACCTTGAATGGTCTACCAAATATGATCTTTACTAGGCAGAGGATGCCAATTGTCAACAAGATAGTCATTTAACGGCTTATAATTGACAACAAGCCATTTTTCAGGCAATTCTTTACCATTCTCATCAACCTTTGGTACATACATTGCATGACAGGAGAATGGTGATTCAGAAGTTTGAATAATTTTGAGCCTTTCAAGCTCTGCAACTTTAGCTTTGCAAGTCATTACTTCAGATGAACTCATTAAAAAATAATTAGCTTTAGCCTTAGGCACGAGTTCATTACCTTGAGGATCCCGCTTTAGAGGGAGATCATAGTACAGGTTCCTTTTCTGCTTTTTTAAATCTTTTGTCATGACTGTATCGGCAAAAGCAGTTTTGATTTCTGCAAGAGATTCTTGACCTGCAGCAATTTGGTTGGCTAGCCAGACTAAATTGACTGGTTTCTTTTTCTTCTCTTTTTCTAGCTTAGTAGAATAAGCTAGATCCTGGTAAAGCCTTGGAAGCTGGTATGTATTCTGAATTATGATGAAATTGGAATCAATGGTGAAAGGTTCCCATTGTTGGATGGCTTTGCTTCCAATAACACCATCATAGCCTTCAACTTCATATTGAACAAACATTAGATTATCCGTGAAACCATCAAACCCAATTTGAATAGGAGCAATGCAGAAGGAGGAACTATCTTCCTTTTCAGAATTACCAAAGGTAATACCTGTAGTGCCTTCCATCCAAGCATCTTTTGGAAAAGCATTGTATCTTGCAATGTTTAAATCTGCTCCAGTATCAATAAGAAATGCTAGTGGGTATGCCATTATACCTAGAAAGTGGATGGTTAGGATAATGCCAGGACATGAAGTAGTTGGCTTGGCAGTCCTCTTGTAAGCTTTCATCTGCCGGCTGCTTGATCCTTCTTCAAAGGTAGAGCTGGGTTCACCTTGTTCTTCTACAGCATGATGAATGAGAGGGCTGTAGGGCTTTTCTTCGCAATACAGTTGTTCTTCTATGGAAGAGGCTTGAGCAGGCAACTGTATAGATCTAGCATCATTGAACTGATTGATAAACCTATCAAGTTCAGGAGCTTTCTCCATTTCTTCTGTGAGATAGAAATTTTCTTCATTAGTAATTTCTAAAATTTCTGCCTGAGCTTGAGTAATGACCTTTTCAAGAAAGGCTTTTCTATTTCTTCTCCAAATACGCCGTGCCATACTTCCTGGGGAAGGCGCATTAAGGATGGATCTTTGAGTCAAAGGTCCACTGAACCAAGGCTCTTTTGGCTGTAATGGTTTATAGCCATGCTGTTCGGGAATCTCAATCGGAGAGACTGATAAACCATACTGTAGAATAGGAGATCTCCTAACTGGGAGCTTAGGAGGTCGACCTCGGCCTTGTCCGCTTTCGATGGATGGCTAAGTAAGAAATACTTTCTAGATTTAAGTTGATCCAATTGGGCTGTCGGCTTTCTCCATGTTTCCTGACCCATATCCATGGTATGGAGTCGGGATTCAATTTGGACAATATCTTCGATTACCTTGTCCAATTCAGCACGGGTGTCCCTTCTGAGCATTCTGCAATAGAAGGAGACTTCCGAATCCTCATCAAAGGATTGAACTTCTTTAGTCATCAGATTGACGTGAGCTTGTTCTTAAGCTGATGCATATTCTTCAGACTCTAATTCTGTACTTGATTCTGAATCTATACTTGAGAGGATAATGTCCTCAAAATTTGATGGATAAGCATTGATGAATTCAAATTCATCATTCTCAACTCCTGCTTCCCTGGCTGCACGGACTTTACCTTTTCCCTTTTTCTTATTTTGGTCCGGGCATTTATTTGTAAAGTGTTCCCCCTTGCAAATATAGCAGGTGGGTTTCCATTTCTTGGAACCCTTTCTTTTCTTATCTCTTTTCCTGAAGTATCCTTTTTTCTTGGGATACTTATTTTTGAATTTCTTCTTTTTCTTCTTGTAAAACTTTTTAGGACTGTCACAATTGTAACAAGAAGTTTTTCCCTTTTCAGGGAACTGATTAGAAGGCATAATCTGGTAGCAAACAGATGAAGAAAATAGAGGTTGTACCTTTTTTATTTCTTTCTTGGCTTTTCCTTCTTCACAGATCTCTTCATTAATCTGTGTTAAGAATTGGACTAACTGTGGGTATGTTAGTTCTTTCATTTCTATATTTTCTGTTACCAGATTCTCAAGAACTTTCTTGTGATAGAATTCTCCTATCACAGTACCAAAACTTTTGAGAAAAGTTGTGAACATGATTTCATGATTCTGCTCATGGCCTGACAAATAAAAATTTTCATATTGAACATCACAATATTGTTTGAAATATTTGAGGTCCTTGCATTTACCTTTGATAAACTTGTTGTAGGCCAACTTTTCTCTGACAGCGATTTTTCCAACAAACAGACGTGTCAACTGAGCACAGACTTGATCTGTACCTCTATCTAACAGACTTTCTCTGTAAGCATCATCTAGGCGATCCCAGACATGTCACGCCACACCAGTCATTGCATTAAGAGCCTACTTTATTACCTGCTTTTTATCATCATCGGCATTAGTGGATATATAATTAGTTATCCAGGCCCGCATTGCATCTATACCTCTTGTATTCTCAGTGTCTTCAAAATGATCAAAATTTACAAGGGGTGGTGTATCTGCTTTCAGAGTTTGAATATTTTTGAATGGATCAACAGGATTGGATCCATTAGGATTAGAACTAGAACCATGAGCCATTTGGAACTTTCCTTTGGCTTGTTCCTCTAGAGTGGTTTCTCTTAAATTCCCTGTGGAGGGATCATAGATTTTTTCAATTACTGGCTGCCTAACTTCAGTCTTTAGTTTAGGTCCTTCATACTGACCCTGTAGATATCCCTTTGCACTAGAAGGGAAATTCTTTGTCTTCACAGTCTGCTGCTGACGAACAGTATGGGTCACAGACTGAATAGTCCTAGACTCTTCTTGGAGTGCAGACTTTATATCAGAGCATTCCGATTTGATGGAATCACTCATAAGCAGTTGTGATTGTGCAACAGAATGAACTTCTTCAGAGATTTCAACAAGTCTCTGACTATTATGTTTCACATGTATATTTGTAGTGTTCAATTGGGAACCAAGCACATCACAATCTAATTTCACTTCACTTCTGACCTTTTGCAGAAGTTCTCTCTGTTGTTCCAAAGATCGTTGCTGAGCAACCCACCAGGTTTCAGCTTGACTTTTGAACTCATTATACTGGGCTTTGAGTTCCTAGAGATCTTTATTAATAGAGTTCATCCACTAGTTAGTGAGATGCTTTTCCAAGCGTTCAAGAGTGGAGATAAGAGAATGAAAATTCTCTTGAGCACTGAGGCGTGCTTTCTCAGCCTTGACTGCTTCGATTTGATGCTAGATCTTTCTATCCTCAGCAAGGAGCATGGATTTCCTTAAACAAAGGTTTGTCCAGTTAAGCAATTTGCTTTGGCTGGTACCTTGGGAACTTTCCGTAATAGGAAATAAATGTAGGGGCCAGAAATCAGCTTTGTAGGTTTCGGTTGTATTAAATAGAATGAAATCCCTAAAGGGTGGAATAGTACTGGGAACTAGACAAGGGCCAGCAGGAGTGGCTATAGCCTTTTCATGGGACTCAGAAATATCCTGTTCAGGCATAGTTGCTTGTCGGGCTGAAAACATTCGGAAATGGCTGGATTTAGGAGGAAAGACAAAAGAGCAATCTTCACATCTATACAACCCATTATCTAATTCAGAAAACTTTTTATGGGTGCATGATAAACTAGTAGGAATGGCTAAAGCTGTTGTACTGCTAGGCTTTGCAATAGTAGGGATTGTAAACAGACTTTCAAAACCCTTAGAGGGTTGTAATCTAACACTTTGGGAGCGGGGTAAGGAACTCACAGATGGACCAGGTTGGTTATAGTTGAAAACCCTTTCTGTTCTCATGGAAGGTCCAGTGCGCAAGGCAGACTGGTTGACGGATGAGAATCTGATTATGACCTGATCATCTATTTCTTCAATTGAGATGCCTCTCATTTGTGGCTATTTCTCATTTTCTGCTTCTGCTTGACTGTCACTATCCCAAAGATCTAATGCCCATTCTTCATGCATTTTAATATCCTTGTGCTTAACTATTTTGGGAACAGTCAACTGTGTGCTGTCACTGGAAGATGTCCAGATGGTAGAAAGACCTTCTAACCCTTGGGCTTTTCTGGGATTAATCATTAAGGGTATGACCTTATTGTACAATCTATAGTGAACTAGAAATGTCAGGGAATGGTCAACAGACTTCTTTTTCATGAAGAGGTTCATCGTCTTGAAGTTATATTCAAGAACATCTTTGAGGTTTCCATCTTTTAGACTCACTGGAAAGTCTAATAGGCAATCAACATAGATTGGGCCTTTGGACATGGAATCACAACCAGCACCAAGAAGGGAATGAGACAATTTATAAAATCAGGCATCTTTCAACATCATCATTACGATGATAGGTAAGCCTTTTCTATAATGGCCACAGATTCCTATTCTAACATAGGACAGATGCATAAACTGTGGATTATCAGGACTAGCTAAGGCTTCTTTCTGAAACTTTGATACAAGGGCATCTAAGAAAATATTTAATTTACCCTTACTACCACCTGTAACAACATGTTGCAGAGTGGCTACATGACATCGTTGCGAAGTTTTATAACCAAACCAATTCTTTAAACCCTTATTCTTATTAAACATATCTATAACACCACTAGGCACATCTTTATAGATATCAGAAGATTTAATCTTAGGCACACGGAATTCTTTATTAGGAAACTAACTACTAGCAGAAACTTCATCTAAAACATTACTACTTGACTCAGGAGTAGAAAATGAACTTTCATTATCAGCAAAGAAATTGGTGAACTTAACTTCTATGTTGCGATCTATGGTATGGTCGAAGCTTTCCATAGTTGATCCAGAAGTGCTTGCTCTATCCATTCTGCACTCAAACCTACGCTCAAATCTGTGCTCGAAATACAAATTACTGCCTCAAATCTACCCTGACGCAACAAGATTAAACGGGACTTACACCATGAGGACTTACAACATGATACTGGGTTGTATGAGCAATACAGAGAGCAATATAAGGAGCAATACAGTGAATAGTATAACACTTATTGGCTAGTTATGGTTAGACAACAACGATAACAACAGACAATAACATCATCAGCTCTGATACCAACTTTGTAACACAGCTGCAAATGACAAATGAAGTGTGGAATAGAATATCTGATCCTCAGATAGATCTTATGTATATTATTATAACGTACACTCAGGAACATTACATTCATCATCTTACAATGCGCGTTGGCATAGACTTAGACATCTATGTGGAAAGAGGAGCTTAAAACATGAAGAGCAAGCTAAAGATAATAGCACTCTTGTTCTTTAAACTCTTCTTACAACATAAAGAGCATGCTATTCTTAAGACTTAAGAGCAAACCAGAGATAATGGTACTCTTTTACAGACTCAACACTTAGACTCTAGACTCTCTAGGATTTCACTTTGCCAGAAATTGTTGTTAAGAGAAGGCGTGCCTCTTGCCTTATATAGGGAGTGTGGGCAAAGCTTTAACCTTGTCTTTCACAATTCTTTTGAAATCCATCTATAGAAAGTGGACACGTTGCAAACCTTATCCAAAGGATTACCTAGTTGAGGATAAGGATTCCTCTGGTGGGACCAATTAATCCGTGAACAAGGATAAGGCCGACTGACCGACAAAACTTTACAAGATTCCTTTTGATCACGAGAGGAATAACTCGTGCTTACGATAAGGCGTGTAAGCTTTCCCCTTTTACCGTGGAAGGACCCACGTCTATCAATTTCAATGAGGTGATAGATGCTCTCGATGGATGACAAGCCCATCCATTAGCCTAGGACCCAGTACTATTGGAGGTACTGGAGTTGAGGTGGCATGGATGGTTGAACATGCAGCCTTCACAAAACTCTCCATTAGGGTGAGTGCAATCTGGTGAGCGGTAATGTCCACTGGCACCATAAGTTGGTATTCTGGGATCATCAGCAGAGCAGTCGACACAGTTTGAAGAAGTTTAGATGGTGTTCAGAGTCTATGGGCCTCTCGGCCTATAACAGTTAAATCTTGTTATTTCCATTGGCTGTTACAAGGTGTTCAACAAGTGGGAGAATGTTGGGAATTAAGGTGTCTCAACCTTGGTAATTCCTTGTATTATTTCATTGTATTTATTTATTTATTTATTGCCTATTGTGTAATTAGGATGCAAATCCTATGTTGTCATCTTGTGGGAGTTGGCACGGTGATGTGTCATCCTACATGGAAGATAACCAAATGTAAATTTGTACTCACATGAGGAGATAGGCATCCCACTTTGTGGTAGGAATATTTTGCCATGTGTTAGCATCTTGGATAGTGTGTAAGGGAATATTGACCGAAATGGTCATGATAGATTCCTATGACAAATCTATGATATGTAAGAGTCAGAAATTGAAGATTCTATGACAGGTGAAGACATGTGTCGAGAAACATCTTTGAAAAAGGCATCTTTGGGCTCCCCAAGGAGGGTTATGACATATTGTAAGAGAATATGCTATTTATAGCCTGTTTATGACAGATTCTCTTACAACTGTAAGATATGTCAGTATGACAGATTCTATGACGGTCATAAGAGTCGTAAGAGCATCTGTCATTGCCCATTTTGGGAATAGGTGACCTCTTTCGGATGGGGTGAATTGACAAGTGTTAGGAACATCCTACAATGTTGGACAAGTGTCCATAGGCATGGGTTTTGGGCCATGAGGCCATGTTGGATGCCCATCCCAAGATAGAGCCATTTTTTCCTTGTATTTTCTATATAAATAGGTGCTTTGGAGAGATGTATTATGTGATTGACAGGTACTGTTATGCTGCCGGATTGTCTCCAGATACGAGTGTCGAAGACTCCTGCAAGCATTGGTTCTGTGATTGTATTGTAACCTTCATTGTTTACAGAATACATTTGAGCTGTGTTTTGGAGTGTGGTGTTTTTCACCCGTAAGGGTTTCCCCACGTATATCTTGTCTCTCTCTTCTTTTGTCTCACTTTCTTGTGTATGTGTTTGCTGCAATATCTTTGTTAGTGGGTTAACATTTTTGTAACTGTAAAGATTAAAACAAATTTGCACTCTTCTCTCCTCATTAGATTAGTGTAGGAAGCGATTTCCGCACACCTAGCTTCCTTTCAAGCAAGATGTCTAGAGAGATAGGGAGAAAGATTCAGAGGTGGAGGGATGATAGAGATAGGGAGATAGAGGTTTAGGGTTGCTTAGGTTTGGAGAGAGAGAGAGAGAGAGAGAGAGAGAGAGAGAGAGAGAGAGAGAGAGAGAGAGAGAGAGAGAGAGAGAGAGAGAGAGAGAGAGAGAGAGAGAGAGAGAGAGAGAGAGAGAGAGAGAGAGAGAGAGAGAGAGAGAGAGAGAGAGAGAGAGAGAGTATTTAGGGTTTATGAGTTTATGGTTGCTCAAGTTTAGGGGTTAGGGTTTAGGGGATTTATTTAGGGTTTAGGGTTGCTCAAGTTTAGGGTTTAGGGTTTGTGGTTAGGGTTTATGGGAATTATTTAGGGTTTAGGGGTTTAGGGTTGCTTGGGTTTAGGGTTTAGGTGTTAGGGTTTAGGGTTGCTCAAGGTTAGGGTTTAGGGTTTAGAGAGAGATAGAGAGGGGGGCTATAGAGATTGGGCGAGATAGAGGAGACAGAGGGGAGAGATAGGGAGATAGAGAGTGAGGGACATGTCTAGAGACATAGGGAGAGAGATTGAGAGGTAGAGGGATGATATAGATAGGGAGATAGGGGAGAGATAGGGAGATAGACGTTTAGGGGTTTAGGGGTTAGGGGCAATATTTAGGGTTTATGGTTTAGGGGTTAGGGGTTAAGGTTTAGAGGTTTAGGGTTTGGGGTTTAGAGAGAGGATTGATAGGGAGATATAGAGGAGACCGAGGGGAGAGATAGGGAGATAGAGAATGAAGAACATGGCCAGAGACATATGGAGAGATATTAAGAGGTAGAGGGATGATAGAGATAGGGAGATAGGGGAGAGATAGGGAGATAGAGGTTTAGGGTTTCTTGGGTTTAGGGTTTAGGGGTTTAGGGTTGCTCAGGTTTAGGGTTTAGGGGTTAGGGGTTAAGGTTTAAAGGCATTATTTAGGGTTTAGGGTTTATGGATTAGGGGTTAGGGTTTAAAGGTATAATGTTTAGGATTTAGAGAGAGAGGACTAATAGGGGGATACAGAGGAGACCGAGGGGAGAGGTGGGGAGATAGAGAGTGAGGGACATGTCCAGAGACATAGGGAGAGAGATTGAGAGGTAGAGGGACGATAGAGATAGAAAGATGGAGATTTAGGGTTGCTTAGGTTTAGGGTTTAGGGGTTATGGGTTAGGTTTAAGGGAATTATTTAGGGTTTAGAGGTTTAGGGTTGCTCAGGTTTAGGGTTTAGGGACATTATTTAGGGTTTAGGGGTTTACGGTTGCATGTCAAAAGTAATCTCTCTCTCTCTCTCTCTCTCTCCTATACTTCTTACCCTCTCTCTCACCTCTGTACCTCCCTCCCCACTTTCCATGCACTTAAAACACTTATAAATTTTCATGCATGACAACACTTAAGACTTTCCATGCATGAAAGCACTTAAACATTCCATGCTTGACAAAATACGTTCACGTTATAGAGCAAACACATTTTGATGAACCAAAAAAATAAGCAAAAAAATGTGGGATCCATGATTCAGACCCACATGCTCTGTTATTCCATGCTTTTCATGCACTATCAGACAATAAAACACTTTTTTCATGGTGTTGACATTTTGACAATCATTGTTTGCTTAATCCACCACCTTTTTTTGGTTTTTCAATGTAGAAGAAGTAAATTGGATGTTTTTAGACAAAATTTGATTATTTAAACTAATAGTTTCATGTTTCATATTGTTTCAATGCTAATTTTCATGTATTTAGATTGAATTTGATGATATATGTTTATTTTTTTCATAAATTTCACTAATCCTATTATAGTTATATAGAATTCAACATTGAATACGAAGGAACTTGCCAAAAAGATCAAATATTTGAGGATTTTGAAGCCAAATTTTTGAGGATTGGGCAACTCAAATCTCAAAATATAAGGTATGTTCTTTATGTATTCATTTACTTCACTTTATGATTATGGTAAAGCATGAAATCTCATGTTATAGGATAGTCATGAGGGAAGTGAGAGGATTATCAAATATTTTGACAAGTTAAATTATCATGAGAAAGTGAAAATTTATATTTATTTGAGATAAAAATCTATGACAACAAGCCATATCACTATGGGAAGGAAGTCATGAAGATTGTAATGGTATATATTTATGAAGGGAGTCTTATCAACATTCAAGGATAATCCTAAACTAGAGCAAGGTCATGGAAACACTTTCACTGTGGTGAAGATGTACAATCACATGTTGCTATTATCTTGATTCAAACACTAACCTAAACAATTAGAAGGACACTAAAATAAATCATGTTAGTCAATGAATTATCATCATGCTAAAATCAAGCTAAGGATTGTCACTTGAGCATACTCACTTGGAAGAACTATCATATCAGTCTAAAGACTAAATTATACCACAATAGCTATCATGCAACCCTACGAATAGTTATGACCTCTCACCCATGGGTAGGATAGCAACTGATACACAAGGTGACAATCAAGGCTAAATGATAAGTCAATTAATCTCAAATCCATGCAAAAAGGTATCCATGATACTATATAAACATATCTAGGTGATATTGAAAGGATATTCATATGGTAGGGAAGATTGTGTAAATTAAAAGATAACCATACATGTCATTGGCATAGTTATTAGGACAATTATAATCACAATGAGGTTGTCTTGAATAGATAGTGACTTATCAAGGAGTTATTATATAGTTAAGGAAGATAGAGTATTGATATTGGCGGGTGCATAGCCTTTTCATGATTTAGTGAAAGAGACATGCATCATGAAGTAGCAGTCAAGATCAAAAGGACACCAAATTTGGTGAAGCTGCAAAAAGAAACTAAATTTGACACTTGATTATAATTTCACAACTAATTTGACTAGGAATGGAAGAGGGATTAGAGAAGGGATTTTTCCTAAATAGGAATTAATATGTTGCATATTTAATCTAACTTGTCATGTTTTTAGATCTTTTATTTATTTTGATTAAAATATTTGTGATTCATTTTTCGTTTATCTCATTTTTTTGCTAGCTAGTAGGAGGTTGCTCTACATACACTATTTTAACAAAAATATGGTAGAGGAAGAAAGTACTAAAAGAGAACCTAAGACAAGATCAAGAAAAATGTTGGCTAAGAGAATGAGATGAACAAAGGACAAATTATTGATTTGATGACTTCATTTGTTGTTGTTCTAAAAAACCAAGCTCCATACAATTTTATCTATAAATATGAGAATAAAAGAAGGTAAAAAAGGTAGCGAATTATTCTATTTCTATAAGGAAACTTTTTCCTTTCTATTGAAGATTTTTGATAAAAGAAGGAATACTACATGATTTGAAGATCCTTATAGAACAATTTATGCTTGTCAACTAAAGTTGTTACCTTGGAAATTGCATTCCAAATTCACCTAGGTGAAGGAGACAAGCGTGTTTGAGAAGATATGTTACGAAAATGTGAAATTAACCTAGAGTTTGTGCCTACCACCATTTGTAAATGTTGACCATATCTTGGCCATTGATGTAATGCTAAAAACTTAGTATGGAAATATTGATTTCTATATATAGAGAGAGCTAAAAGACATTGTAAGTGTTGGAAGAGTTCCTTTACATTACTATGATACATTCTTAAATATCATCTAGATGATGAATGTTAGTCACTCCATGAAGTACAAGAATGGTATGATATATGTCATCTTTCCTTGTAATTCGAATGTTATCCTAGCTTAATCTTGATTTATAAAAGATTGCTAGTATATGACATGTGTGCAATCTTTATGTTTCGGGTTGGACCACCCTAGGAAACTATAAATTTTTAGATTTGTAATTATTTATTCACTTTAATTATATGATTATATTTTGAGATTTGTGTATGAGATTACTTTACTCTATTGTACCAAGATGGACTAATTAATTTATGTCTTATTCATCATGCGACTTTGTGAAAGTAAGAAATTGTCAACCATAGAAGAAGACAAGCCACCATTGCCAACTCAAGAGGAACATGAATCATCTAATCAAGATAAGAGAGAGATGGAATTGGCGGCATAAAGGCAATGAATACAAAACCTTTGTTCAATGACTAAATTGAATCTCGAAGTTGGAGGCACTCCATCTTTCATAGGTCAAGTTGAAGGTACACCATCATTCTCTTCTCAAATTGGAGGCACTCCATCTTTCACATGTCAAGTTGAAGGTACATCTTCATTCTCTTCTCAAGTTGGAGGCACTCCATCATTCACATGTCAAGTTGAAGGTACACCATATTCTCCATCTCAACTTCAAGGATTTTCATCCTTTCCATCTCCAATTGAAGGTACACCATCTATCCCATCTCAAGTAAATATTGAAGAAATTCCTAATACTGAGTCAACTTTACCATTGAAAATGCCTCCTAGAATTTTGCATAGAAAGCCTAAGTTTCTAACTGATATCGATGAGAATGTTTTGAAGCCCATGCAAGATAAGATTCCCAAATGTACTTGCCACAGATATGCCAATAAGATATGGAAATCATTCTTTGAGAACTTAAATGAAACCGGAAGATGTCAACTATTTGTTGAATTGATGAGAAATCTAAAATTCAGACCCATTATGAAGATTCTTGGCCTAAGACCATCAGATGCTTCAAGTGAAAAATCAATTGTAAAGAATCTAATGAGTGCATATGAGAGTGTGGGTTCCACCTCATGCACCAAGAATAGTAATGTCACATGACATGTCATTACATTGACAATAGTAAGCCATCAAATAAAGAAAGCTCGCCTCATTAGAAAGACAAGTGAAGCATTGGAAATAAGTAGAAAAACTCTAATGAGAGCCGTTGGAAGGTGTGAAAGAGTTGAGGACCCAAATACCAATGAATTATGGGCATTCTCCGGGAGACTCCCACGGAAAGATAAAGTTGTTGTTGAAGCCTTGAGATCCTTCATTGAAGAATTTTAGAAAAATAACACAAGGGTATCTCCTAATGCAAGAGATGTTGTAAGACGGAGAATTGATTGTCAAAACCACGAGCCACATCCAAAGCATTTTTTAGATGTGACTCAAACACAAATTTTTAAGAAATTTCAAGAGATGTATCTTCAAATCAAAATTATTCAAAAGTATTTCTAAATGGTAAAACCTTTTTATATCAAAATAAATCACACACACACACACACTTGTTGTAGAGTACATATTGAGTTTTCTAATCATTATGATGTTTATAGATATGTATGTGTAGATTTGCATACTAATGATGTTTTGCAGGAGTGTAATATAAAGTGTCCACCTAGATCTTCAAGAGATTTCATATCGAGCATCTTATGTCAAAGAGTGGATGGTCAATTATTCTACAGGAACTTATGCTTGGATGGCATGTGTGATCATTGTGGTGGGTTGCAACATTTGCCAATTTGTGAAATATGGAGAACACACATGCAATTGGAAATGAACTAGTAAGTTTTGGAAAATATAAGACAATTGCATATAGTCTAAAACATGTTAAATGAGCAAAAATGTGTGAATTGGTCATTGAAAAGATTCCAGTGTATCAGTTTATCTCTATTTTTTGAGAGAATATAGTTTACGAGTATGCAAGGCATACACATAGAGCTTGATGGTTGGACTTGCAATTCAAATTATTCAAGGACACATTTCCACTTGGTATCCTTATTTCAGTTGTTGAATTTGCAGAGAACTACACACTACAACCACCAAATGAGGTACAATCACAGTATTACAACTATACGCAGGTTGCTATATTTGTGCATATAACATTCATTCATGCAGATGATAGTACAAAGGATGACATGAAGATCTTGAGGGAGTATAATTTTTATATCAGTGATGATGGCACACATTCTACAGAGTTCATGCAAGGTTTCTTTTAGATGTTCTACAGTGATTTGGCTAGCAGGAGCATATCATTTGATCCACATATCATATGGTCATATAATTATGCATCACAATTCAAGAACTTGTAGATATTCTATTAGTTGAGCAGGATGCATAAGATGAATGGTGTTCAACATATGTGTAATTTTGTGAGGTCGAGCATGGAAAGGGAGAGCATGATGGTGCAGGAGCATGTATAAAAAAATATTATCATGAGAAGAGTTGAAGTACAAAGACAATGCAAAGTTGACAGATGCGAGATCTATTGTCGAATGGTGTAATGCTACAATGGGTCTAGGTAATGAAAATAAGTCTACAGTTCATAGATATTTTTGGTTGGTTGATGATACTAACATTGCAAAATATGAGGATTGTTGTACATTGACAGGATCGAGTGAGCTACACTCTTTTAGAAGCTCTAATGCAGGTTCATAGAGTATTCATATGCGGTGGATGGTATGCTTTTGTTTTTCATGTACAAGTCAAGCTTGGTATGATTGTGAGTCAAAGGAGTGGGTCGATGAATGGTGTACAAGAAGCCTAAGCCTGATTGACATGTATCGACTGCCGACAACACTACAACTCACAAATTGAATCATCAGTTGACTTTGACCATATTTCAGATCTAGTGCAATCAGGTATTATCAGCATTCAAATTTAATAAAATTCAATATTCCATCTTATTTTGTAGTTTATTTTCTATTGTTAACTATATTCATCAAACTAAATGCACATATCAATGAAAGGCATGTTTATGCAATTATTGCAGTTGAAGACAATGAATAAGGAACATATTATTATTTATGTTGTTGTGTTGAGGCAAAAAAGAACTTAGATGCCCTTGTTATAGATGGAGAAAACATCGAGTACCCTACATGATCAGTGGTTGTTACTGGAACATGGCTTAGAAGGTACCCAGTGAAGAAGTTTGATGTGTGGTTGTTTAAGGACTTTTGACACACATAGGAAAATTCTTCATTATTCTAACCTTGTGGCATCAAACGTTCATTTGATTCCTAAGAGCAAAAAATTGCCAAACTTTGACGGAGTAGTTGTCAGAATTTGTGGCAGTTGGGAATGTTTTGTTTAGACCTACAGGTATGCATGGAGTCCATCCACAATAACCTCTCCCAGTTTTGGTCAACTCTATTCCATTTGACTGTGCCAAAATCAAATGCATTCTTGCAAAATGCTTTTGTTTCATGTAGTGGAAAGGTGCCAGGAGTGAGATTTTGCATTCCATAGCTTGTGGGGTTGAATAGATTGAACTGATACGTTAGGGTGGGCATGTAAATGCCAAGGGAGGTATCGTATCATGCACCAAGTGTCTCACTCATTCAGGGCAACAGACTACTGACAAAGTCAATTAAGATCTTAAGAGCAAAAAATTGCTAAACTTTGACAGAGCAGTTCTTAGAATTTGTGGCAGCTGGGAATGTTCCATTTAGACCTACAGGTGCATGTGGGTTCCTTCCAAAATAACCTCTCTTGTTTTTGGTCAACTCCAATCCATTTGATCGTGCCAAAATCAAATGAATTCATGCAAAATGCTTCAGTTTCATTCAACATAACCTTGCCAAGAGCCATATTTTTTGTTTTTCTCATCTTGGGGCTGAACCGAATACGCCAACACGTCGAGGTGGGTGGTTAAATGCTAAGGGAGGTTTTGTTTTGTGTGCCAAGTGTATCATTTGTTCGGGGCAACATGCTACTGACAAAGTAACTTAAGATCCCTAAGAGCAAAAAATTGTCAAACTTTGACGGACAGTTTTTAGAATTCATGGAAGCTGGGAATGTTCTGTTTGGACTTACAGGTGTGTGTGAGGTATGTCCAAAATAACCTCTCCTAGTTTTGATCAACTCCAATCTGTTTGACCTTGCCGAAATCAAATGCATTCTTGCAAAATGCTTCAGTTTCATGCAATGGAAAGGTGTTAAGAGTGAGATTTTGCATTCCATAGCTTGTGGGGTTGAAACGACTGCACCAATGCATTGGGGTGGGTGGGTAAATGCTAGGGGAGGTCTCTTTTCATGCGCTAAGTGTTTTAGTTGTTCCCAATTCTAGGCTATTGACAAAGTCGAAAGGTGCTAGGAGTGAAATTTTGCATTCCATAGCTCGTGGGGTCGAACTGATTATGCAAACGCATTAGGGTGGGTGGGTAAATTCTATTGGAGGTCTCTTTCATGCGCCAAGTATCTCAGTCATTCCAGGCTACAAGCTACCGGCAAAGTTGAAAGGTGCTAGGAGTGAAATTTTGCATTCTGCAGGTCATAGGGCCAAACCGACTACACGAATGCGTCGGGGTGGGTAGGTAAATGCTAGGGGATGTCTTATTTCATGCACCAAGTGTCTCAGTCATTCTGGGATACAAGCTACTAACAAAGTCAAAAGGTGCCAGGAGTGAAATTTTACATTCCACAGGTCGTGGGGCCGAATCGACTGCACCAACATGTCATGGTGGGTGGGTAAATACTAGGGGAGGTCTTGTTTATTGCGCCAAGTGTTTTAGTCATTCTAGGCTGCAAGCTACCAGCAAAGTCGGAAGGTGCTAGGAGTGAAATTTTGTATTCCACAGGTCGTGGGGCCAAACTGACTATGCCCACGTGTCAAGGTGGGTGGGTAAATGCTAGGGGAGGTCTCGTTTCAAGTTCCAAGTGTCACAGTCATTTCAGGCTATAAGCTACCAGCAAAATTTCATGTGCCAAGTGTCCTAGTCATTCCGGGCTGTAATCTACCGGCAAAGTGTGACTTTGTTGGCAGCTTACAACCCGGAATGACTAGGACACTTGGCACATGAAATGAGACCTCTCCTAGCATTTACCCACCCATGCCAATGCGTTGGCATGGTTGGTTCGGCCCCACAATGAGCAAAACAAAAAATATGGCACCTAGCAAGGTTGTGCTACATGAAACTGAAACATTTTACAAGAATGCATTTGATTTTGGCACAGTCAAACAGATTGAAGTTGACCAAAAATGAGAGAGGTTATTGTGGATGGACCCTATGTGCACTTGTAGGTCTAAACAGAACATTCCCAACTGCCATGAATTTTGAGAACTACTCTGTCAAAGTTTGATAGTTTTTTGCTCTTAGGATCTTAAGTGACTTTGTTGGTAGCCTATTGCCCCGAACAACTGAGACACTTGGCACATGAAACAAGACCTCCCCTAGCATTTAACCACCCACCTCAATGCGTTGGCATAGTTGGTTCAGCCCCACGAGATGTGGAATACAAAATTCACTCCTAGCACCTTTCCACTGCATGAAACTGAAGCATTTTGCAAGAATGCATTTGATGCTGACACGGTCAAATGGATTGGAGTTGACCAAAACTGAGAGAGATTATTGTGGACAAACCCCATGTGCATCGTAGGTTCAAACGAAACATTCCCAGTTGCCATGAATTCTAAGAACTATTCTGTCAAAGTTTGGCAGTTTTTTGCTCTTAGGGATCTTAAGTGATGTTATCGATAGCCTGCTGCATCGAACGACTACGACACTTGGCACATGAAATGAAACCTTCCTTAATATTTACTCACCTACCCTAACACGTTGGCATAGTCAGTTCGGCCCCACGATGAGTAGAAAAAAAATATGGCACCTGGTATGGTTGTGCTGTATGAAACTGGAGGATTTTGCAAGAATACATTTGATTTTGGCATGGTCAAATGGATTGGAGTTAACCAAAATTAAGAGAGGTTATTGTGGATAGACCCCATGTATACTTGTAGGTTTGAACAAAACATTCTCAACTACCATGAATTCCAAGAACTGCTCCGTCAAAGTTTGATAATTTTTTTCTCTTAGGATCTTAAGTGATTTTGTCGATAGCTTACTGCCCCAAACGATTGAGACACTTGGCGCACAAAATGAGACCTCCCCTAACATTTACCCACCCACCTTGACATGTTGGTGTATTTGGTTTAGCCCCACAATGAACATAACAAAAAATATGTTTCCTAGCAAGGTTGTGCTGTATGAAATTGAAGCATTTTGCAAGAATGCATTTGATTTCAGCACGGTCAAACGGATTGGATTTGACCAAAACTGAGAGAGGTTATTGTGGATGAACCCCACATGCACCTATAGGTTTGAATGAAACATTCCTAGCTTCCATGAATTTTGAGAATTGCTCCATCAAAGTTTGATAATTTTTTGCTCTTAGGATCTTAAGTGACTTTACCGGTAGCCTGCTGCCTTGAACGACTAAGACACTTGGTGCATGAAACGGGACCTACCCTAGAATTTACCTACCTACCTTGATGCATTGGCATAATCAGTTCAGCCCCACGAGTTGTGGAATGCAAAATCTCACTCCTAGCACCTTTCTACTGGATGAAACTCAAGCATTTTGCAAGAATGTATTTGATTTCGGCATGGTCAAACAGATTGGAGTTGACCAAAATTGGGAGAGGTTATTGTGGATAGACTCCACACACGCCTGTAGGTTCAAACAAAACATTCCTAGCTACCACAAATTCCAAGAACTACTCTGTCAAAGCTTGGCAATTTTTTGCTCTTAGGGATTTTAAGTGACTTTGCTGGTAGCCTGTTGCCCTGAACAATTGAGACACTTGGCACACAAAATGAGACATCCCCTAGCATTTAACCATCCATCTCGATGTGTTGGCATAGTCAATTCAGCCCCCATGATGAGCAGAACGAAAAATATGGCTCCTGGCAAGGTTGTGCTGTATGAAACTAAAGTATTTTGCAAGAATGCATTTGATTTTGTCACGATGAAAAAGATTGTAGTTGACCAAAACTGAGAGAGTTTATTGTGGATAGACCCCACATGCACCTGTAAGTCTAAACAAACCATTCCCAGCTTCCACAAATTCCAAGAACTGCTCTGTCAAAGTTTGGTAGTTTTTTACTCTTAGGATCTTAAGTGACTTTGCTAGTAGCTTGCTGCCATGAATGACAGAAACCTCCCCTAGCATTTACCCACCCACCCTAATGCGTTGATGCAGTTAGTTTGGCCCCACAAGCTATGGAATGCAAAATCTGTCTGCTAGCACCTTTCGATTGGATGAAACTGAAGCATTTTGCAAGAATACATTTGATTTCGACATGATCAAATGGATTGGAGTTGACCAAAAGTGGGAGAGGTTATTGTGGATAGACCCCATGCACACTTGTAGGTCTGAATAGAACATTCCTAGGTACCATGAATTCTGAGAACTGCTCTGTCAAATTTTGACAGTTTTTGCTCTTAGGGATCTTAAGTGACTTTGTTGATAGCCTGGTGCTCTGAATGATTGGGACACTTGGCACATAAAATGAGACCTCCCATAGCATTTACTCACCCACCCTGACACATTGGCATAGTCAGTTTAGCCCCATGAGCTATGGAATGCAAAATCTCACTCCTAGCACCTTTACATTGCATGAAACTGAAGCATTTTGCAAGAATGCATTTGATTTCGACACGATCAAACGAATTGGAGTTGACCAAAACTCAGAGAGGTTATTGTGGACAAACCCCACGTGCACCTGTAGTCCAAATGGAACATTCCTAGCTACCACAAATTCTGACAACTGCTCCATCAAAGTTTGATAGTTTTTTGCTCTTAGGGATCTTTAGTGACTTTGCTAGTAGCCTGCTGCCCTGAATGACTGACACTTGGCGCATGAAACGAGACCTTCCTAGGATTTACCCACCCACCTCGACACATTGGCATAGTTGGTTTGTCTCCATGAGATATGGATTGCAAAATCTCACTCCTAGCACCTTTCCACTGCATGAAACTAAAGCATTTTGGAACAATGCGTTCCTTGCCACCATAGGCAAACAAAATTGATTTAAAAAAATTGAGGTAGGTATTTGTAGGTGGACCTGCGATGCACCTATACATGCAAAGAAGATGTTCCTAGGTCTCACGGTTTGACAGAATAGTCAGTCCAAAGTTTGACACCCTTTTTTTTCTTAGGGCTCTTGAGAGATTGTCTGCGTTTGATGTAGCCGATAATGACTAGGAGGCTTCACCGCTGAAAAGACACCTCCCCTAGCATTCACCTGCTCACATCGACGCATTGGCATAGTCAATTTGACCCCATGAGGTATGGAATGTGTTCTAATTACATTCATTAAAGCATAAAGAATATGGGTATTTTATCAGATGTTGTAGTTGCAATTGCCTTGATAAACATGTATGCAAAGTGGCAGGTGTAAAGCAAATGTAGAAAGGTGAAATGAGGATATGCAAAACATAGAAACCATATAGAAGGTGAAATGAGGATATGCGAATCATGCCAAATGTGTGTGTGTGTGTGTGTGTGTCTCTTACTCTCTTCCTCATTTTGCAAAAGAAAGACAAATGCACAGTCAATGTAGGTAATGAGAAATTTGCATAAGATCTATAAGAGAGTTGTTATCATATGTATTTACATAAATTCTATTTTGAATTATAGATAACTTCACTCATTGACTGGTGAGTGTGAGGAAACAAGTCTACTTGTAGGTAATGCAGGAAACAAAGGTAATGTTTATGAGGCAATGTAACTTCACCCCTCACATTTCTTGAAAATTGTGCAACCATTATTATTGATAGCAAACATGTACACATCCATTATCCATTATAAGATGAAAACATAGTTTATCCATTTGCATGAGAAAGTAAGGGATATATAAACTTTCAAGCAAATGCAATTGGCATGTGTAAAACAAAATTCCATAACCTTTGCAAGTATCCTCCCTGCCTGTGCTAAATTAGGATCTTTGGGACAAGGTATGGACAATGATTAAAGAATAAAGGAATTTTGATAGATTTTTTAGTTGCAGCTGCCCCAGGAGTCATGTATGCAAAGTGTGGAAGCATAGATAAGGCACATGAACTATTTGACATGATGTCTCAAAGAAATGCTGTCTCATGGAATGCAATGATTGCAAGATATATGCACAGAATGGATTTTTTCAAGAAGGCTTTAGAAACTTTCAAGAAAATGCAATTGGCAGGTGTAAAGCCAAATCCCACTGTAGACACTAAAATTTTTCCATGTCTCGACACAACACTTAGTCGACATGACCTTGTGTGTTTTTCCCTAGGTCCTAGCTCTTCCCACTCATAATTCCAACCTAATCACATTCTAATTAACTAAATAATTCCCATTTGTTTAGTTAATAATACCCCTTCACATGTCTCACACAATTCAAATTAAAAATTTGAATTAATCCCTCACCTTTCATCTCATTGCGACATATGTCACATGACTCCATCATCCACTTAATCCCTTCACATGACAAACTAATTTAAATAATCTTTTATTTAAATTAGATTCTTTTCATCACAAGACGACACTTGTCCACTTCCCTATTTGTCTCATGTGGGGTAGTACATCTTCCATTTAATACAGGTCACATGTGCAAGCTAATTCAAATAAAATATTTGAATTAGATTCCTTTCATTTTCCTTCGCACACTTGTCACATGATGATTTCTTGATGTGCAAGGAAACCTAGTTAATCCTAGCCAGCCATGTCTTCCAAACCCTAATCGATCTTGTCCATCCATTCTAACTAGGTCTTTCCTATAAACCTAGCCTCCTCTAAGCCATTTGGGGGGATGCAATCTAATTTCATACTGTTATGCTGCCAAAATCCTCAGCAACCAACATTCAACCATATCCATCAATCTTTCCCTTACATACATTTCCATATCCATATTGCATCTTTCATTTTCCTTCATTTTCCTTCGCACACTTGTCACATGACTACGATTTCTTGATGTGCAAGGAAACCTAGTTAATCTTAGCCAGCCATGTCTTCCAAACCCTAATCGATCTTGTCCATCCATTCTAACTAGGTCTTTCCTATAAACCTAGCCTCCTCTAAGCCATTTGGGGGGATGCAATCTAATTTCATACTGTTATGCTGCCAAAATCCTCAGCAACCAACATTCAACCATATCCATCAATCTTTCTCTTGCATCCGTTTCCATATCCACATTGCATCTTTCATCATATTGCATCCATCATCTTGCAGGTATCAATCAAGCCGTCATCTTGCACATATTATTTGAGGTATATTGAGGATTTGGGTTTGGGTAATGTATGTATTTGTTTCATCATTTCAGCTAATCCAAATTTTTAGTATACATTTTGGCACACCTGCGGTTGTAACCCTCGTTTTTGTAGGTTTGTGTGTTCAAATTTGCAATTTTAACATCATTTTTATCTAGATTTGGTGGTCAAATTTCTGCATGTGATCTCTTAGGCCAAATCAGACCTCACCATTGCGTTCGGGAGGCCTGAGAAAAGAAAATTGACATAAAATTTGATACATTTCGGTTAGAAAAAAATTGATTTTTTTTTAGTTTTGGCCCTTGTGCAGGGCCGTACCGTACGGATCCATATGGAGCCGTATGACCTCTGCGCAGGGTCCTTTATCGAATTTCTGATTTTCGTTAATTTTCAAGGGCTAATGTGGGTTTTAGATTTTTATCTTGCTAATGATTGCAGGTTTTATGAAATCATGTATGGCAGGGTTTAATCTCGCGGTTTTTTGTGTTGCAGAGGATTTTTTTTTTTAAATTTAATTTTATTTTTATCAAAACCCTAAGTTTTTGACTGTAATCCCTATGATTTACTCCTCTGTTCGGCCCTGCCGATGTCTTCAAACCCTCTAAGTCACCACTGGCTACACTACTGTCACCACTCGAGATTTTGTCCTCCGCCGTCGTCGACTAAAGCTCCACTCACTGTGTGTTAGCTCGCCACCCATACACTCCTTCGCAACCATCTATCTTTTTTGGTTGCTATTTCAAACGCCAACCCTAGCCACTTCTAAACAGCTAGTCGACGTCCAAATTCTCGACCTATTGCCATCTCCTTCGGTGACATAAACCCTAACATGGACATACTACACGTCAGCCCTCTCTAGACCGCCAGTTTGATGTCGGGCTTTAAGCCCCAGTGTGCGAGGATTTAACCATCAGCTTTTTCTTTGAACCCCTTCACATTTCAGAAGACCATGGTCACAGTGACCAGGGAAGAGGGGATAGGGGGCCAAGGCTCCTTTTTTGTTTTTATTTTTGCACTGACTCAGGCCCTGGTCACATGGGTGACCAGGGGCCTTAAGGGCTCAAACCACCAATTTTAACCCTTAAATGCTAGTGAATGTGCATGTGACCACATTTTTTTTAACTATTAGTAGTCAGTGGTCAAACAGTCAATCAGCCTTGTGCCTCCTACATGCCTAAATAAGGCATTTCTTTTCCTTTTGCCATAGCTTTCACGTACGGAGGTGGATTTTCACAAAATTGGACTCGTTGGAAAGTTGGGAGAGCGAACTACGTAGTGGTGAAGACCAGATTAGGTGAAAGTGTCAGTTTGACTAGTTTTTTTTCGCAGTCAAAGTTCAACTTCTTTTCAAACTTCAAATGCACATAACTTTTGTAATTTTGATCGAATTTTCATGATTTTTTAAAAAAGTGCATAGAATTTTGTATAGAATCTATTCATACAACTTATTTTTCTGTATTAGTCCATTTTCATCAGATTTTTATTAGATTCTCAATTTTCGCATAACAGTCTTCTTGGCTAGTCTACTTGCTTCTTTCTCGATTTTGTGGCTTGCAGGTGACCTTACGGGGCTGGAACAACATCAGGATCAACATACACAATAGCTTGGACAATGAATTAATCAGGTGCATGCATTCCAATATTTTATCTCTTAATCATTATTTGATCACATATTTGGACTTTGGGCTTAAAACGAACAACTTGCTTACAATCACATCAAAAAATTGGGCATTAAATCAACAAGTGTCTTCCATCACACATTTGGATTTGGGTCTAAAAAGAACTAGTGCTTGAATTGTTTGATCACACATTTCATTTTCTAAGGGTTAATTTACAAGTGCGAGTGTGAATCAAGTGTGCGTGTGTATGCTCTCTCCTCACACTGCAAGGTGATCTTGGAGATCAAAAACACCTCACTTGGATCACTTTTGTTTACCCTTCTTAGGAGGCCTGATGGAGACACACCACTCCAAGGGACGACCTCAATCAAGGCTGAATCGAAAGACACCCTCATTGGGAGTTGGAATCTTGTCACTCTTGGCTAAGCCCCAGAGAACTTTATACCTTTGGGAAGTGAAGGTGAAGGGTGGGTTACCCCTTTCTCCCGGCTATGTGGCAGGATTTCACTTTCAAATTCCTAGTCAACCTCGTGTAAACATAGCCCAAAACCTAATTGGCCATACCCTATTTCAAGCTAGACATTAGGTTTGTTGTTGTGTCTTCAAGTGTGTGCTTAATCATAAGATTTAAAACCTTGAAAGGAAAATTCATCATCTTGTTTGGCGTGTGTGTTCATGCATTTTCTTGTGAAATATTGTGTTTGATATTGCCCTAAAGCAAGCTTCCAATAAACACTTGCCACATCATCTTCATCTGACTTTCCAATAACACATATCTTAGACCACCTTATCCACATCATCCAATCCTAATCACCCAATTCATCAATTCATTTTAACTCACCTCCATCCTAAACAAAACCCTAATCTTATCCAAGTCATCATTACACATCATCATCAACCTCATTTTAATCAAATCACCTTCATTCTAATTGTCATCACATCTAATTCATTCTAATCCAATCCTAATCATATCTTCCTCATTCTACATCAGCAAATCAACATCATCCTAATCATCCTAGTTATCATCCTAGTCATTACACATCATCCAATCATTCCAAGCCAAATCACATCCCAACTACTTTCATCCCAATCCAAATCTGAATCAACCCAATCAAAAACCAAGACCTTAGTTGATCATCATCAATCGTTATCCAAACATGCTTGAGATCATTCATCTATCTTAAGTAAATCATGTAATTAAATCAATCCAATCAACCCTCTATTACTTAAGTGTCATTAGTCTACCTTAAGTATAGAGAGCCATCCATCAAAAAAATAAAACAAATCAAATCATCCTAAGGTCTTGAAATTTGATCCCAATCACTCCACATCATCACCTACATTTTTCATTTAAACCACTTTCATCCGAATCCATTGATCCTAATCACCTCAATCCAAGTCATCCCACCTTGTTATCCCACATCACCCTTACCATTATCCTAAATCATCCTAGTCACCTAACCTAATAATTCCACCATCATTCATCCTAATTACTTCAAGTCATCCAATCTCATCATCCGAGTCATCTTTGACATCCTAATCATCATCACCATAGTCCTCATCATCCAAGTAAAACCCTAATCATTTCTGGCCATTACACATCCTCATTCTACATAGCCAATCAATTGTCCACATCTACCACTTGTAAACATGGACATGGAATTTCTAAACAAAACCTATGAGAATGATCCTTATGGCACCAAAAGAATGCTTAATCAACTTAGTCAACTTAGGTGGCTATATAGAAAAGAAGAAGACCCTGTGTCACCACAACATCAACAATTCCCACAACATCAAGTCCTAGGCCAATATCAACAATCCCACATTCAATCACAAGTCCAACAAGCACATAATCCAAACACTAATGCCAGCACATCCATACCACAAATCACCCTCACTATTCCTAACAACACCACAAACACAAGTGCTTCCATAAGCATACAATCCAATGATCCTAACTACATTGCCTTCATATAACAATTACTTTCTCAACAAACTTCCAATATCAACCAATGTCCACAACAATCCACCTCAAAAAACCTTTCACCTACAAATCCTATCATGCCACCTCATCACCAAACCTATCCACATGGAAATCAAATGTCCTTACAAGAACAACATGCAAGTCCAAATGGCCCTATGCACATAAATCAAGAAAGCCCAAGTTCACTTTTGCAACAAACATCATTGATAGACTTAAGTTATCTTATGCAAGACCTAAAATCCTTTGACAAGGGAGAAACCAACCTAGCAAGTGCCTCCTTTGAGTCACCTTCACCATCCAATCATATGCCAACACATGAGCCAACCTGTCCTATCCCAACACCTTCATCAAGCCCTCCATTGCCTTCATCACCTTCATCCCCATGTTCCATTAATCCTTCATTAAAAAGATTCCATGGAGATACTTTTAGAGAAATTGGTCCAAGCAAATTTGATGGAGCTATACCCTCTCAAAGCATATTCTCCATCTATGTTTAAACCTAAGTGGTATAAAGATAATGAGTATTGTGCATACCATAGGTATAGGGGCCATACCATATCCACTTGTGTCCGATTTCAAAGGTTGGTCAAGAACCTAGAAGATTGTGGTAAGATTGTCTTGGATATAACCAATCCCTCTAATTCCATTATCTTTCCATCTAGCCCAAATCCTAATCCCATTATCCATCCAACCAATCCTAATCCTAAGCCTTCAACTTCCACTATTATCATCCATCCAATATATTTCCCATTCACCCATACCCTTGCAAAGGATGTGATCCATTGGCTACTAGTAAGGAATAAAACATTGCCATGTCATCAAACACCTATTCTTGAGCCTCCCCATGAGTCTTTAAACACTTTGTCTAGTCTTCTAACCCCATCATGTGATCTACAAGCTATCAAGCTTATTAAAGAGCCTTCCACTTCCATTTAAGAAAATCAAGAGTTATGTTGAGAGCATGATCCGAAGCATGAAGAAACAATAGCCCCTAAATCTAATTAAGATCAAATCATTCCCATCCAATCTATCCATAACATGTACCTTCTTTATGATCAAGATGGTACATATGAAGAACCTATCCATGAACAACTTGATCCTAGTCATACCCCCAGAACTATCCATGAACAAGACACCCAAGACCTACATGCTCCATCTAATAGAAGTCTTGTTGGCTTACTTGAGCATTCACCCCGTTTCATGGCCTTCATTCAAAGAAAAGAAACTTCTCCACCTAGCCATGATCCCACAATATCCACTTGTCATGATGAGACACCTGTCCCCCAAGCCAACATAGAAGATCAAACAAATAACTTAGATCTAAATGAACACGATCAAGATCCTAATCATCCTTCCACATCCACCACCAACTCCATTTCAAATCCACCATTATATCCACTTGGCCTTACTACCTTCATCCATGAATGTTCTTCCCTAGGACAACAACAATCTTTGTCCTCCACCTCACCTTCTCCATCCAATAATAAGCTCAAGTCTAGTTTCCAAACTACACCTAGTCCTATAGTCAATCACATGCTCCAAAACATGAACTACCAAGGCAAAGGTTTAGGCCTACATGAACAAGGCATTTTGGAGCCAATCCATGTCAAGGTCCCTCCTCGCTCATTTGGCCTTGGATACACACCCCAAGGTCAACAATCTAACGATGTTGGTACTTCCTCCACACTACCTAAATCCACTTCCTTCCATCATAAACTCCATCATATTCCTAAAACATACGTTTCCATTCCACCTCCCTCATCCTACAAATGTCAAAAGCATGTGACCATTCACCTTCCACCATCCACTTTACCTCCACTCCTTCCAACTCCTAATATCCCTCCATCCACTTTGCCACCATTGCTACCAACACCCCCTTATCCAATCATTCATAAATACCCTAAATATCCTAATCATGACCAACAAATGCATGCATTGTATAAACAAGAAGCTTCCCCTCATTTCATCTGCCACATGGGATTCAAAAATAAACATTTGGATGCCTTCGTTCAAAAAGCCACAAATCCTAAGGGTCCTAATGCCTTAGGAAATCAATCCAAAAATTCAAAGCAAGGTACATTCAAAAATCCATCCAAGTCCATACCTTCACAACAAAAGTCCAAAAATAAAATGATATGGGTACCTAAACAAAAATCAAACAAGTCAAATGAGGCATCCACCTCTCAAAAATTCCAACCATCTCCCTCCATTCAAAAATTCCATTTCATTCAAACATTTCAAACATCCCACATGAAAAGCAAAAATCAGAAAAATACTAAGTCCATGTGGGTTTCAAAATTCCTAAATCATCCATCTCCTAAGCAAACATCACCATTGCTCCCTACACCAACATCCAATCAAAAGCTTCCATGTTTAACATGGTGTGTGCAACCATTGGTCACGATTCCTTTCCATACCTCCATCACTCCATCATTCACTCATTATCCTACATATTTCCCCCATCACCTTCCTATGGTCCATGCTTTTGCATAAGTCCTACATAATCCACATCATAATCCACTTTCACCCCTACATAATCCACATCATAATCCACTTTCCCCCCGACATAATCCACATCATAATCCATTTTTGATCCCTCCATAATCCACATCATAATCCACATCTACCTTATCCATCTCACTTTCACGCAATAACCCTACTAACATCTTGAGCATAATGACTTGACATGGTCCATGCGATGACATCATCCATCTAATGGGACACTATTACCTTTTATAGCATTAGACACTTGAGTCCCTCTTATCCATATCCACCTTATCCCATCATGTTATCCCATAAAAAAAACAAAAAAAAAAGTAAAGAGAAATCCTTTCGTCCAATGGTGAAAACCTAGTAAACAAGTGCCTTGGATAAGTACCATGATGAAAACCTGGTAAACAAGCATCCTGTGTGTTGACGCCTGAATTGACTGGTAGTTTTTTGAAAAATTTTCATTCAGGCACTCTCCCTAAGTATCCAAAAAGTGCTCTAAGTAACAGACCTCCTCAGTATTTTTCAGCTGCATCATCATATTTTCTTGAGGAGGAGGTCATCATCATCATGTTTGTTTCCATGAGGGTCAGCATCATCATGTTCTCCTTCGACCGGTTTCTCATCGTCATCATCATATTTCGCTGTCGGGTGATATTCGGGTTTTATCATGATGATGCTGATGTGCTACAGTGCGCCCTGATCTGCTTGCGAGGGTGATTCTTCAAAGTCTCCGGTGATCTTCCATTTATCACCTTGCGCAGGCATGATGATGATGTTGCTTATTCTTTGAATTGCTCGACCTAACTTGTTTTTTCCTAAGGGTCGTGTTCATCATCATCATATTTCCAGTTATCATCCTGCTGCTTGTGGAGGTCATCATATTTTCTGCCTTCATGATATTTCGCCGGGGTGATATTTTTATCATCGGGTGATCTTGGTTAACATCATCCTGATGATGTTGTTGAAAAGTTGTAATTGCGACCCGATATTCACTAGGGTCATCATATTTTGAACGTCAGGATGATCTTAGTCAATATCATCCTGATGATGTTGTATCACTTCTTGTTCTTTGTTTCTCATCCTGATGATGCTGACGTCATCCGTATATCAGGGTGATATCTTTTTATCTGCCTATCTGCATCATGATATTCCGAAGGAAGGGGTGATATTTTCATATCACCCGGATATGTGTTTCCTCGAGCATCATGATGATGCTGTTATCAGGGAGATATCCGCCTGCTAGCTTCGCGCATTATCTACTGGGGGTGATCTTTTCAAGCAGCATCATCATATTCAGTTATCGCCCCGATCTTATAGAGGAGCTACAGTGCAACCTGATATTTGAACATCAGGAGGATATTTCCAAATATTCGGTTGTCTTCCGAATATCATGATGATGTTAATATGATGATGACGTCATCAAGGTCCGGGGGGGTCGTATTTCTAACATTGATCATCTTGAAGAGACCCCCTGATATTTGCAAACATGATGATGACGTCATCCGGATGTGAGGAGGTGCGCAGTAGGCAGATATGATGATGACGTCAGCAGTATATGATGATGACGTCATCAGGATGTCCATCGGCCAGACTTTTGGTATCGGCTCAGCAGGAGGATGTTCCTCCGATGGATCAGGTTGTGCCGATTATCATGAAGGGTATGTTTCAAATATCATGATGACGTCAGGGTGATATTTCGAACAACAGGATATCATGCTGCTGGAGGATGATGATGATGAAGTCTATACTAGTGTCGTCAGGAGCAAAAGCGCCGACATGATATATGCTCATGACCTAGTATATAAAGTGTTATTGAGGTCATCGCGGGGTGCATGTGGGATAATGTTATCCTGCATATTCGAAACATCATGATGATGATTCTCGGCGGGAAGCGGTTGCGACTGTCTGTCTGATGTTCTTCCCGAGGCCGCGGGTTGGTGCGCCATCAATGGCGATTGTTGCAGAGGTATGGGCGATGGCGTGGACGGATGTGGTACCCGTCTGAAGATGTGGATCCCTAGGCGGCGGCGCAAGGCTCGAAAAATCTTCCTGTCTCCTCCCCTACCTGCTGCATTCAAGTTTGAGCGCCATTTCTATGGTACTGTATATCTGGCGGGAATTTTGGTCAACCTGGTAGTTGATGCTGAAGACACCCTCCTGCTATATAAGGCAGATGGTGTTATTCTTTTGAGGTTGTTGAAAGTTGTAGATTTTTGGCTCTGTAATCCAAAACCAGCTGATCTGGTTGCTCTGTACAGTTTTTTCTTGTGAGTTTATGTATCTCCTGTTGTAGGACTTGGCATGAATCCACTGGTTTCATGGTTGATCTTATATGAGTAATGCTGTTTAGCATGTGTTGTGTTAATTCTGTCTCCAGTATTGCATGTATCCTTCTTCTGGATCTGGATGTTTGCTTATGTTTAGATTCTAGAGCATAGAATTCCTATGTTGAATGTCTGATCTTTTAACCTCTGCTCAAGGGGCAGATTAAACTGTTTTCAGGTTGAACATTGGGAAGGGTATACTGCAGTAGGGATGCCATAAGTAGAGATAGCTCAACACTCTATGTTGGGAGATATCTGTAAGGCAGATATCATGTGTATCCCCCTGAAATCCAGTTCTAGCTATTCATGCTGATCATTCACAGGTGTATGTCTACCGACTCCAAGCCCTGGATAGGCACCAGTCATGCTGTGTCCTTGTGTTATACACCATGTCCAACTTTGCATCCAAATTCATATCAAAACACTTCATACTTCCACCTGTTAGTTGTAGGAGTAGGACTAGGAACCCCCTGCATGCTCTCATACCCAACCAGACATCATGTCCAAGAATGTTGCCAGCCTTGTGATCTATCATACAGATCTTGGTCCATACGTGAGAGCATTCTGCCTGCTGTTGTCAAGTCAGATCTTTCTATCTTTGAGCCAGTCAAGGTTACATCTTAAGTTATAGGGATACCCCCCTTGGTGCGGCAGAACCAGAAGTGAAGGGGAGGAGCTCACGCAACCTCCTGTATTCAGTTGGCCTGAATCTGCCTGTGCATTAGAAGTGGCAAACCCTAATGCTGATTCAGAAGATAATGTCAACACTGTGTAGGTCAATCTCCTATGTCACTTACACTTGGGGCACCTTGTCTCATCCTTTTCCAAACTATCATACCATTTTCCTACCATTTCCATAGACATACCTATCACATTGCATCCATTCATCCACCCTTCCTCTTTTGATCTTCATAAAGATATGGGGGCAACAATGTTGAAACATGTTTTGGATATCTCTTGATGTACCTCATCCCATCCAATCCATCCTATCATTACCGTCTTTCCATTACCCATTTTTCTATCCTTTCCGAACAAACCCTATCATCCAAGTCATAAGCGTTGTCATGTCAAATCCTATCATCCTATTGTTATAAGCCTTGTCATGTCAAAATCCTAAGTATTATACCTAGAATGGGGCATGTTATTCCTATGCAACATAGCCTTTAAGATCACATCCATCCACTATAACCTATCCTTTTTATCCATTATCACCCATCCTTTATCCATCCATATATCATGAGCCTTCCATCCCATTTACTAATCGCTCATCCTTTTATCCATTCATCCAATCCCATTTACCTCCTTACACCTCGACTTGGTTTTCCCTTGTCATTGTTATCTAGCACAAAGGCTACCCAAATTGTAAATCCATTGACATTCAAAATATTCCCAAAATTCCAAAAAAATCAAATATTTCAAAAATCCAAAAAAATCAAAACATGCCAAAAATCCAAAAAAATCAAATATTCCCAAAAAATCCAAAAAAATCAAATATTCCCAAAAATCCAAAAAAATCAAATATTCCCAAAAATCCAAAAAAAATCAAATATTCCCAAAAATACAAAAAAAAATCAAAACATTTCAAAACACAAAAAAATCAAATATTCCCAAAAATCCAAAAAAATCAAATATTCCCAAAAATCCAAAACAATCAAATATCCATAAAAATCCAAGCAATAAAATCAATCGAATCACATCAAATTCATCAAACTCAATCATTCAAATCAATTCATCGAATCAATCCAAAGAGTCAATCCAATTCCTTCAATCAAATCATCCCTTCACCAATCCAATCACATCAATCAAATAAATCCATCAATCCCATTCATCCAATCAAATTGCATCAAACAATCAATCCAATTCCTTCAATCAAATCATCAAATCAAGCCAATCCAATCATCAAACAATCCATCACATCAATCCAATCCAATCATCAAAATAAAAATCTAATTATCAATCCATCACATCAATCCAATCCAATCATCAAAATCAATTCATCAAAATAAAATTAAATCATCAAAATCACATTCTTCCAATCAAATCAATCCAACCATCAAACAATCCATCACATCAAATCCATCAAAACAAACCCAATCAAATCAATTCAATCAAATCAATCAAAGCATCCAATCAATCCATTAACTCGATCAATCCATCAACCTTCATCATCGCCATCAATAAAACACAAATCAGAACTACATCTCATCTCTATCTTTAAGTGCCTTGATCCTGTGGACACGGGTATGTAGGCAGTCTGGAGTACGAAGGAAGTACCTAGATTTAGGCACAAACAATATTCCTTTTTCTTCTTTCATCATTCTTCTATCATCTATCTTCATCACTTCATCAATCAATTCTTCAATCACTTCATCAAATCAAATCATCATCCTCTATCCTTCAAATCATTTCTTCCATTTCATCCTTATCAAATCAATTGTAAGAAATGATCCAAATGCAAGCCATCCTTAATCCATACCAAACAAGTCAAATTATCTAATTACAATCCTTGGTTTTGATCCTAGCCTTGTTGTAAACTCAATCAATCAATCAATCAATCAGTCAATCAATCATCATAATCATCAATGGGATATATCGTTCCCACATCCTTGTGTTGATCTAGGGATATATTGTTCCCCGCAATGACAACACTATCATCAATCAATCACTTAATCAATCCTTGGTTTACAGCTTGACAGGGGCAATACCTTGTTTGTTTTTGTATCATTTGTGCATGCTTTCTTGCTTGCTTGTGTGTGTTATCTTTTCATCTTACATTTGTATCACATCAGTATCAACCCAGCTAATATTCATATCTTGTATCTAGACAAGGTTGTATTATGCTAGGGCACGAGACACATCGTCACCTTGGTCCTTATACCTTGGTGCATAACGTCTCGTGCTATATCAAACATCATGGTTGCTCACTGTCATTGCAGCATAATGCATCCTTACCTTTATCTTTTGCCATTCCATTTCATTTCGAGAGCCTACCCGTGTTTGTCCAACCCGCCTATCCTCTCGAAGGGGCATCATTATCCTATCCTTTTCTTCTATCCATTTTCTTAGCTTCTTTGAAATGATGTTACTCAACATAGATCTTATCATCTCAAAGAGGGGCAAAATGTAGACACTAAAATTTGTCCATGTCTCGACACAACACCTAGTTGACATGACCTTGTGTGTTTTGCCCTAGGTCCTAGATCTTCCCACTCATAATTCTAACCTAATCACATTCTAATTAACTAAATAAGTTCCATTTGTTTAGTTAATAATACCCCTTCACATGTCTCACATAATTCAAATTAAAAAATTGAATTAATCCCTCACCTTTCATCTTATTGCGACACATGTCACATGACTCCATCATCCACTTAATCCCTTCACATGTCAAACTAATTTAAATAATCTTTTATTTAAATTAGATATCTTTCATCACAAGACAACACTTGTCCACTTCCCTATTTGTCTCATGTGGGGTAGTACATCTTCCATTTAATACAAGTCACATGTGCAATCTAATTCAAATAAAATATTTGAATTAGATTCCTTTCATTTTCCTTTGCACACTTGTCACATGACTACAATTTCTTGATGTGAAATAAAACCTAGTTAATCCTAGCCATCCATGTCTTCCAAACCCTAATCGATCTTGTCCATCCATTCTAACTAGGTCTTTCCTATAAACCTAGCCTCCTCTAAGCCATTTGGGGGGATGCAATCTAATTTCATACTGTTATGCTGCCAAAATCCTGAGCAACCAAAATTCAACCATATCCATCAATCTTTCCCTTGCATCCATTTCCATTTCCATCTTGCATCTTTCATCATATTGTATCCATCATCTTGTAGGTATCAATCAAGTCGTCATCTTGCGCATATCATTCGAGTTATATTGAGGATTTGGGTTTGGGTAATGTATGTATTTGTTTCATCATTTCAGCTAATCCAAATTTTTAGTATACACCCACAACCTTAGCTAGCATCCTCCTTGTCTATGCCCATATGGGATCTTCAGAACAGGGTATGGACATCCATCAAAGCATAAAGGATATGGGAATTTCGTCAGATGTTGTAGTTGCAATTGCCCTATGAGACATGTATGCAAAGTGATGAAGCATAGACAAGGTAGGTGAATAATTTGACATGATGCCTCAAAGAAATGTTGTCTCATGGAATGCAATGATTGCAATATATATGCACAAAATGGATTTTTTCAAAAAGGCTTTAGAAACTTTCAAGCAAATACAATTAGCAGGTGTAAAGACAAATTCCACAACCTTAGCCAACATCCTCCTTGTTTATGCCCATATGGGATCTTCAGAACAGGGTTTGGACATCCATCAAAGCATAAAAGATATGGGAATTTTGACAGATGTAGTTCCAGCTGCCCTAGAATACATGTATGCAAAGTGTGGAAGCATGGACAAAGCACATAAACTATTTGACATGATGCCTCAAAGAAATGTTGTCTCATGGAATGCAATTATTGCAAGATATGCACAAAACGGATTTTTTCAAAAAGGCTTTAGAAACTTTCAAGCAAATGCACAAAACAAACTTTCAAGAAAATGCAATTGGTTGATGTAAATCTAAATTCCACAACCTTATTTGCCATCCTCCTTGCCTATGCCAAAATGGGATCTTCGGAACAGGGTATAGAAAACCATCAAAGCATAAAGGATATAGGAATTTTTTCACATGTTGTATATGCAGCTGCCCTTATAGACATGTATGTAAAGTGTGGAAGCATAGACAAGCATGTGAATAGTTTATCATGACACCTCAAAGAGATGCCATCTCATGGAATGCAATGATTGCATGATATGCAGAAAATGGATTTTTTGAAAAGGCTTTATAAAATTTCAATAAAATGTAATTGGCATGTGTAAAACCAAATTCCATAACCTTTGCAAGCATCCTCCCTAGCCGTGCCAAATTAGGATCTTTGGAACAGGGTATGGACCATAGAAGCATATATCTTTAAAATATCCTGATATATTCTGATATTGTTATTGTGATTAGTGATAATCAGTTTTGCCTTTGACAACAAAAAACACTTATGTCATTATTTATGATTTATGGGCATAGTCATTACTAGACAAAACTGTCAAATGATTATGCTATCCTTTGGCTTGTCATTATTATTGCATCACAGATGTTAGTTTTGTCATTTGTACTTATCAATGGATATTGTTATCATTATTTCATTTGTAAAATAGTTGTATCATTGAGGCAATTGTTTGGCAATTTTCATAATTACATAGTAGTTGTTAATAATGTTGTAGTAGGTGAGATGGTTGTCATCATCATTGTCTTTGGACATAGCTATCCGTTTGTGACTACTAATCTTCTTATGTTCACTAATCAATAACATTATATCATTATTGTGACCTATACATTCTTGATCATTATGGTGTTTAAAAGCATCCTTATTAGTACTGTGGTCAATTAATATGGGCATCAATACTACAGTCAACATTATAGGAAGTATTAATGATACAAAAGATTAATATGAAACATTTTGAGATAGGACATTGTTGTCTTGAAATGCTTGCCGCTACTGTAAAATTAAGAGGTATTTCAAGAGGTTAGGGAGACCATTGTTGTGAATTGTACTTACTATTTGCTTCTATGGTATGGACAACAATGAAAAATAAAAGGATAAAGGAATTTTGACAGATGTTGTAGTTGCAACTGCCCTAGGAGACATGTATGCAAAGTGTGGAAGCATAGACAAGGCAGGTGAACTGTTTGACATGATGCCTCAAAGAAATGTTGTCTCATGGAATGTAATGATTGCAAGATATGCACAAAATGGATTTTTTCAAAAAGGCTTTAGAAAATTTCAAGCAAGTGCAATTGGCGGGTGTAAAGCCAAATTCCACAACCTTAGCTAGCATCCTCCTTGTCTATGCCCATATGGGATCTTCAGATTAGGCTATGGACATCAATCAAAGCATAAAGGATATGGGAATTTCATCAGATGTTGTAGTCGCAACTTACCTATGAGACATGTATGCAAAGTGATGAAGCATAGACAAGGTAGGTGAATTGTTTGACATGATGCCTCAAAGAACTATTGTCTCATGGAATGCAATAATTGCAAGATATATGCACAAAATGGATTTTTTCAAAAAGGCTTTGGAAACTTTCAAGAAAATGCAATTGGTGGGTGTAAAGACAAATTACACAACCTTAGCCAACATCCTCCTTGTCTATGCTAAAATGGGATCTTCGGAATAGGGTATGGACATCCATCAAAGCATAAAGGATATGCGAACTTTGACATACGTTGTAGTTGCAACTGCCCTAGGAGACATGTATGCGAAGTGTAGAAGCATAGACAAGGCAGGTGAATTGTTTGACATGATGCCTCAAAGAAATGTTGTCTCATGGAATGCAATGATTGCAAGATGTGCACAAAATGGATTTTTTCAATAAGGATTTAGAAAATTTTAAGCAAATGCCCAAAAGAAACTTTCAAGAAAATGTAATTGGCACATCTAAAACCAAATTCCAGAACCTTATCCAACATCCTCCTTGCCTATGCCAAAATGGGATATGCAGAACAAGGTGTGGACAACCATCAAAGCATAAAGGATATAGGAATTTTGTCACATGTATGCAAAGTGTGGAAGCATAGACAAGGCACGTGACTTGTTTGACATGATGCCTCAAAGAAATGCATAGTCTCATGGAATGCAATGATTGCAAGATATGCACAAAATGGATTTTTGAAAAGGATTTATAAACTTTCAAGCAAATTCAATTGGCACGTGTAAAACCAAATTCTTGTAATGATAATTGATCATCATATTAAATATTTAATGTAAACTGTCATATACATAATGTCATGAACATAACATCTAGTCTATATATAAAGCCATATATGCATGTACAAACAAAGCCATATAGCCATTTACAAAGATATACATTGGTAACATACAAAAGTATGTATACAAAGCCATCTAGGCATACAAAAAAATGTCCCAAAATCTAGTTTTCTATGAACTACTATCAAATAATTGTTGGCCCTTGTTTGGCTGTGAAAATGGAGAGTCAATCAATGAGTCATCCTCTCTCTCTCGTTGACTAGACCTCTTTGACATATATTTTTGCAGCTCCACCTGTTAATACAATCAAACAATATGCACATTAATATAGAAAACATGAAATATATAACATTGCATGTAATTGATCACTTACTACTAGCTGATGATCGCTCTTGATAATTTTTTCTCTCTCTTTGTGTGTAGCTAGGCGGGTTGGAGTTGTGACCTCCTATGAGAAGAATCAAGAAGCAAAATTGCCTAAACATAAATATCATTTATGTACATAAAATGACATGAGATAAAATAAGAAATACAAAATGACATTTACATGCTACTGGCTCATACCTTGGTCAAAGGATTTGTAGACAACACAGCTACAACAATGCCTACCTCTGCTGACTGATGAAGATGAGGAGTCTCCGTATTCAACATTTGAAAATAGAGTTCAAGGTTATTTGACCAAAATATATACATAACATTATTTAAATGCATAATGATTACAAATGGTTAAATTTACCTTTGTGAAAGTGGTTCTGCATCCAGGGGGCCAAGGAAATCGTGGAGGTGCTGGTGAAGCTCCTTGTTGATTATCAAAGTGTCACTAAATAAGATTACCATTGATATATGTACTATATTTATGATCATGTGATAAATTACATACCTGTTGACTCGACCTCATCTCATAACTCGCCACTGGATGACTAACAAATGTAGGATGAAGACTCTGACCCTGGAATTTCATAATGCAGACAATTACATACATTAATTTTGACTTATAATATAGATAGTCATATAAAATTAATTACAAATTTCAAATACAAATATATTAAATCAAGATGAACCTTGTAAAAATTTACCTGGGAGGCAATACCAAATGTACGCTGTAAGACATCATCTATGAGAACAATATCATCCAATACAGATGTGTCCATTACTGACAACTGTCCCTGCGTCGCAGCATCCTGCCAAGAGTCTTGCATCCCATAATTGCACAAGTTCCCACATGAACTGAAAAGATGTGGGGACAAATGACACCTTCTACTCTCACCCTCATTAGCCTAGGTGAGATCATCGTCGTGCTATGCTAGAGACTGGGTGAGAGAACTCAATGAATGCAGTGTCTCCACCTCAACACTCTCCTTCAAAGTCGAAGGCAGTGAGACACATGCTAGCCTAATGAGAGGTCTAGGTACACAATTTTGGTCTCAATGTGCCCCCTCTCTATCTTGGGCAGAGCCACCACCTCTACCTTGGAACTCTTGAATGTCAAAGTAATTAGGAATTTCCTTGAGGATGAACTCACAATAGAGTTTCCTCAAGAAATATTGCGGCACCTTATTGTTATTACATGGACGCTCATTAAAGACCATGTGCCATCGATCCCAAAAGTTTTGGGATATATCTTCGTTCACACACCAATGAATCGGGAAGCATTTTCAAGTCTCTTCTAGTGTTTGACCAGTTTTAGGATTGATAAATTGTGAACAGAATGTAGATTTTGTAATTTTTTTGTCCTTCACTTGTTTGTAAGACAATTTGTCAGCATAGTATTGGCAACTCCTCTCCCTATAGTCATTCCATTCAGTGATTTGGTTTGTTACCGATTCAATGTGAGAAACAATCACCTCTAATGACTTGGCAAGGGTTCTCCTATGATCGGTGCTTGCACTTGGACTATTTAACGTTTCAATTATGGTTTCAAGATGTTTTTTGTTTTCTTCAATTTTCTCTAAATAGTTTTCTTGTGTGTCTCTTTCATGGTGAGGACATGAAGGTGAGGGTTTTGGGGGTTGTTTTCAACCTCCTCTGCTGGATTAGTGTTTTGTGGTGCCTCATTGGCTGTAAATTCAACATAAAAAATCAATCAAACATTGCAAAAGTAAAAAATTCTTTTCAGATTCACAAAAATCAATCATACCCTACCTTGTTTGACTGTTACACCCTCTGCACTTTGTTCATGACATCCTCAGGAGTAGGATTGGTGAGGTGGCATGGTGAAAATGTTGATTCCACTTAGAAATTGCTTGAATCCTTCTTCTAACGCACTTGCGCTCTAAAACTTGTTTTTTGCTTGCCAAAATGCACAAATGAGCCACAAATTTCTATTTTTTGCTTTTTGTTTTTGACTTTTAAGAGGCAAAAAGTCATGTGGCAAATTTTTGGTCCCACAACTCTTTGCACTTACTCATGTAGAACTAGAAACATTGAGTGAATGCAAGTACTAATTCGAGCCACCAGAGATGAACAATAGCATGCTTAATCTACAAGAAAACAAGTATTGGAAAATAATAGACACATAGAATGCAAAATAATGGGATGATGAATTAGCTTACAAGATGTAGTACATATAGGGCATAATCGACTAAGAATAGTCAAGCCAATAATAGGAAAAGCTCACTAAGAATAGTGGTGCTCCAAGAATAGGAAAAGCAACCACTTAACTTAGGAAAAGCTAATCTAGACATGCCAAGTATAACTTGAGGCTAAACATAAATTGATGTGCACACCTAAGTAAAATTAATATACACCAACACAACATATGGTGTATAACTTTATTACATTAAGGCATTCCATGCATTTTGATGCCATGTGTTGTAATTGTATGGAGTTAGCAATGGAAACTCAAAGTGACCCATTTGTGAAGGAAAAGTAGAGTACAAGTAGAAAGAGATGCACAATCACAAACACACCAAAAAACCCCCTGTCAAAGTGTTGAACACACTAAGATACTGAGAGGGGGGTGAATCAGTATCTAAACAATCTTCAATTTTAACAACTTCAACTTATTCGGAGCATATTAAAACTTAAGCATCACAGTATAATCATAAGCGTGAAAGATTAACACAATGCACATCAACTCATAACACCGGATATACATGGAAAACCCTATAAGGGAATGTTTTGGGTGAAAAAGTAGGTTTCTCTTAAACAAGGTTAAGTACTATCCTTTCACCTAACTAAACATTGGGAGGACAAGGACCGAGCTCATGACCAAGCTACTGATCACTTGTTTGATCCCTAATGCTAATTAGGTCTGATTTAGGTGTCTCACTAAGGTTTTATCAATTGCCTTAATTCGCTAATCAAGTAAACCCTAATTACACCTTGTAATAGAAAATGATGGAATTCAGAGATAAAGCAGGCAAAATAGATTACAAAAATGCAGAGAATAAGGTTCTGAGATCATGCACCCAGAAACTAAGGGCCAACTGGACTAGGGCACCTGCTCATTAGTCCCGCAAGTTCTTGTCTCTGAAAACCTTCTGTACCAGCTGCTAAGTGACCTCCCAGAGCTCTGAGATCTCAAAAATTTCTCCCAGTTGGACTAGGGCGCCTACTCATTAGTCCTGCAAGTATCAGGATCTAAAATTTCAAAATTCTGTTATAATTGTATCTGCAATATCCTTCTTTCTATCACTTCTTTCTGTCGTATCCTGCAAAACAAAAGGAGAACTATGTAGGAGCTTGACTTAGTCAAGCCTCGTTTTTGATATTCCTAGCTCAACAATAGCCAGAGATAAATATTTGCAGAAGTGTGTGCAAACCTAAACAAGTGTATGTAGAAATATCAAACCCTAGATGTCTCAATCAAGGGAAAATCAATAACTGGCTTTGATTCAATGAACACATATAACATCACCTTAAGGAGATGAAAATAAATGAAGACTTGTATGAATAAGAAGGTGAATCAGCAATTTCCGTGGAGGATCTCCAAGCTCATTGTTGGAGACTTCAAACCTTCTCCCGATCATGCAAAGGGTGTACAAACCCTAGGAAGAGTAAGATAGTCTCAAGATCTTGATTCCTAATTTCCATCCATTGTCTCCATGATAGCAAATTTAAATTACTTTCAAGAGCTTCAACAAGTCAGTAATCTTCAATGGCAATTTCAGTAGAGTTTTGGCATCAAGCTTGCATAAGAATTGTGTGTGTTAAAATGATTTTCAAATGTCTTTTTATATCTAGCTTTAGGGAAATCCAAATTTTGAAATAACATCTTGATATCGCGTGAAAATTGAGAATTTGAAAACAAAATCCCGAGGAGCATGGCGGGAGTTGACACCCTGCCAAAATTTAAAATCCTGAAAAATGGGGCAGGACTAGGGCGTGGGAGCCCGAGTCCAAGCCCCCATTTTTTGACTAGATCTGCATTTTGGGGGTCCTAGGGACCCATAATCCAAATCCTCATTCCAGGTTCTATCAAAAGTTACATTGGAAAATGAATGTTTTGCAACTAGGTACTAGCCAATCAGGGTTTTAGGAAGGCCAAAAACAAAGAGGGTGAGAGGCCACCAAAGGTGAGGAGCTAAACCAAGGAAAATTGTACCATTCCATATAGGAGGACAATTTCTGACGTAACATGGGAAAACCACGGTGAGGATTAACTCACAATATATGAAGCTCAAATAACAACTTTGTTTTAGGGCTACAACCTAAGGAAGCTTCTACTCCCTGATGAACTTTGATTTAGGGTCACTCCCAAGGAAGCTACTACTCCCTGAAGACTTTGTTTTAGGGTCACTCCCAAGGAAGCTACTACTGCCTAAATTGAGAACACGCTTAAAAAAGATTACAGTATGACAGTCCTTCTACTGTCTGAAAACTGACATTGAAACTCACACCTTTGATGATTGCACTTCTTCTTTACACTTTCTTCTGATGAT
The DNA here is from genome assembly GCA_027924645.1 of Cunninghamia lanceolata. Lineage (NCBI taxonomy): Eukaryota > Viridiplantae > Streptophyta > Pinopsida > Cupressales > Cupressaceae > Cunninghamia > Cunninghamia lanceolata. Next base: position 2,404,941 of record BSBN01001170.1, read on the forward strand.
CTGATTAGTTTGGCACACTCTACACTTGATCATTGTCACATATAAGTCTTCAAGATGAATCCGGATAGCATCAACAACTTCTACTCTTTCTTCTTCAGTTGCACATCAATAATACATTCATTCTGCCTTTTATCTGTTTGCGAACCTTTTCAATCAACTTGCAATCACACTCTCCTAACTGAATTTGTTCACTATTTATACATGATATTACATTGATTACATTTCTTGTTGGTTAGATACAATATGAAAAATACATTTACAAGTCGACAAGACAACACACAATATGAAACGTGTACAAGATAGGTTCTAAGTGAAACCACACATTACACCAACAGAAGAGCCACTCCTTGCAGACACCAACACTTGCTTAACCAGGTCTAAAATATCCTTAACAACTTCAAACACCAAGGAATTACATCCGCACACTCCGCTCATTTGAAAATATGACAACTTTAACCAAAAACACATGAACCATGAAGCATAACGACCACATTAACTTGAAAACCTTGTGTGGTACTGGAAAAAAAGAAAGATCTTCATGAAAACTCTTCCAGATGAGTCCACATGACTCATACAACATCTCCAAACACTCCTTTGCTACCACACATCAAAGAATTGTGCCATACATCTTCAATCATGAACTCTGGGAACAATCTATCATCCAGAACACAATACAACATGCTGTCATTTGAAAACTGAACTACGGACCACCAAGGACCTTGAAACTGCAAGAAAGCATATAATATACATCCATAAACATGTCCTCAAAATTGCAAGGTAAATCATTTATTTCCAGAGGAATGCAGAGCATTCCAACAGGCCTTCAACACTAGCTTACTCTACTAGAACACATGTTGGTACGCTATCATGCATAACTTTCATAGTGAAAGGACAAATGATCTAAAAACTTGGATTTATCACCTTCACTGCATCTTGAACACAATTCCAGAACTGCATGTCCATATCTACAAATATGGAGGAATGTGGAGCATTCCATTGTCCTACACAGAACATCTTCACAGAGACAACACTGTCTTCAATTAGTCAATAGCAAAAAATAGTCTTTTGGTAATGCAATTATCATGGAAATTGGAACATACATGCTTTAGGCTATCAGTAACATCAACAATACATCTGATCATCTTCATGCTTCTAATTCCCATATTAATACAAACTATATCTTCTCCCTTCTCTTGTTGGATGGGACATGACATCCAACCATGAACACCATCATACCACCATGATAGTGTTGACATCAATGACAACCTAGTGACAATGTTGACATCAATGACAACCCTAGGAACCATATGTGTAACACAAAGAAGCTCCCAGGTATGTGGATGGCAGATGAAAAGGGGGTCAAAAGTGGCCACTATTTTATGAAATCAATAAAAATCAATCTTGAATGAGAAATTGAAGATATCCATGCTCAAAATTAGAAGATGTGATAAGAACATGATTTGTAGTGCTCAAAATCTAGTTTCTAAACTACTATTTTTTTCTAAAAATAGTGGAGATTAAGAGGTTCAAATAGTGGGAGCACACAAAATGCTCCTGTTTCTATTAGAAAAATATAACATAGCATCTGGTGTGCTCCCCCTAAAATGCTGATTTTTAAAAGTATTTCACAAATTACTTTAGTGGAGAATTAGCTAACATCACGTAGTTTATGCCTGATTTTTTTGGTAATTTTTTAAAAATGACACTAGAAATACTATACATAGGTTTTTTGTAAAAAAAAACACATTAGTAAACGAAATTGAATGGAAACCTTAATTTTATCTGAATTTAGAAAAAATTACATGGTTAGAAAGATAATAAAAAACTTGAAGTCATTCTAAATTTTTTCATATTAATATTGAAAAATGTGTAAAACTGATGGAGAGCATGTGTTAGTGTATATTAAGCTCACTTAAGATAGGGCTATTTTTAGTCTTTTGTCTTTTATGCCTATTTTCAGCACATGCTAGGATTAGGAGTCTCAGTGCTTTAATTGACACATCTATGTTTAGAACAAGTGTCAAGGGTCACTTATCTTGAGGTAAGTAGTTGCATGCCTATCTTTAGGCCACTACTATTCTCAAGCTTGCTTTCCTATTTCCAATATGTCTATTCTTAAGAGACTTGTGCTTATATGAACTTGTTTATGTGAGCTAATACATCATCTGATGTTTTCTTTACATATTGCTTATGTCTTTGACAATGTTGTGTGTGAGATTGTTTGATCTTGCGTGACTCCTTGTGCTGGTACTTGCAATCTTCCACGATAGATCCTAATTTCCACATGGTATCAGAGTGGGAATGGGTTATGTTGCAAGTCTGGTACAATTTGCATTGTTGAAATCTTGAGAACAACATATCTTTTGCATGGTGGATCTTTGTTTTGTGGCAGATCTCTATTTTTAAGGTAGTTGGAGACATGTTTTCTATTGTAGAGGTGTTTTTTTGTTGTACAGGCTTTTTGTAGCATCGTGGAAGCAGCTGAGGAATTTTTCCACCACTAAGAAGGTCAATTTCTACTCCAAAGCTTGATCTGTGGTCGATCTGGATGATTTGAGGCCATGTACTTGCGTTGAAAAATTCTCTGATGAGAAAAGGCATGTAAAACCCCTATGTAAGGCAATGACAGGCCTTTTTTGTGGAACGTAGGGCCTTCAAAGAAGCCCATGACCTGTTTGAAAGGCACACAGGGCCTTCAAGAAGCCCACGACCTATTTACAAGATATGCAAGGCCTTCAAGAAGCCTATGTCCTGTTCAAAAGGCATGTAGGGCCTTCAAAGCCCATGACCTATGTACATTGTGCCACCAAGAGTTGGCCTCTGCACCCCAAATTTGCTGAGAACCTAGAAAATTAACCCTTCGACGGTCGAATTGACCCTCCAAACACCAAGTCGCCCTTGCAAACAACAAAACAAAGGTAAATCAACCTAGTCTTTACCTGATTTTGTAGATTTTCAACCTTGCTTTTGCCTGATCTTGAAGTTTTTTGCCCAGTTAGGGCACGTTTCACCCAACCTTGTGTTCAAATCATGTTAAAGAACAACTTAGGGTTGTACAGGGTTACAATGGGCACTGAAACATAACCATTTGATGACGATGCTAAAGTTAAAGGGTTTAACAAGTGTGATCAGGCCTTCAATTGTCTATGTCTCAGCATCTCTCTAGAACTCCTGTTTCATGTAGAATCTTTGCCAATTTCTAATGAGGTATGGCTCACCCTTGAGAAGCTCTTTGGGAAGGTAGATGAGATGAGAGGTCATGAACTAGAAAATGAGTTAATCAGTTTGAGTCTGAGTACATTTAACACATTAGAAGACTTTTCACCAAGTTTAAATCTATCAGGTTGCAGTTAAAAGAATGTGGAATTAATAAAAAAGATGACCAAATAGTTCTCTCAATTCTCTCCAAACTAGGTCTTGAATACTCTATATTCGTGTCTACCTTTTGTTCCACCAAGAGAGCTCTTGGAGCCACTTGGAAAATGCCATCTCTAGATGACTTCATTTCTGATCTAACCAAACAATAAGACAAGTTAATCCACACGGGCATTATGAAGTCCTCAAAACCTCAAGCCCTAGTAGCCGACAATGGTAAACAACAATAGGCTTCAAGCATCAAAGGAAAGAAATAAAACACTTAGAAGGATCAAGAGACAAAGAAAGAGCAGAAACCCGAGACATTTAAAAGTCACACAAGAACTTCATCCAAACAAGGGAAACCTAAAATTGACAAAGTAAAGTGTACCTACTGTAAGAAGACATGGCATGATGAGCACAAGTATATGTTGAAGAAGGTTGATCACCTCACTCATCTCTTAGAGAAGAACAACATAGGTGTACCTAAATCTTTCAAAGAGTCCTCATCAACTCAAGAAACTTCCAAGTCAAAAGGTAAAGAGAAATTCAAGGGAAAGGCTCTTGTTGCAGTTGGATCTTTAGCATCTTCATGGATCATTGACTTTGGTGCTTCACACCATATGGGTTCTTCATAGGTTGAGTTCACTTCCTTAGAACCCCACATCATGTCCACCATTAACCTAGGTGATGACATTCTAGAAGTAGTTGTTGGGAGAGGGTCTATTGAAGTTGAGGGGGGGCATTCACTAATGTTCTCAGTGTACCTTCACTTTAAGCTAATTTCGTATCTGTGTACCAGATCACTTACATAGGCAATGGCATGAGAGTATAGTTTACACCAGATTCAGTTGAGATCAGAGAGTTGCACAACAACATCTTAGTAGCATTGGGAAGGGCGGATCTCCAAGCTAGGTTGTATAACTTCTCACATTTTGCTCCTGATGCTTCTCCCACTGCATTGCTTACTCATTTGGATGGGGTTAGCAAACTATGGCATGATTAGTTTGGCCATCTCAACTACTTCTTTCTTGAGCAGTTTAGACAACATGATATGGTTATAGGATTGCCTAGAATTAGATTCTCTAAGGGTCTTTGTGAGGGATGTGCCCTTGGGAAGCATCCTGAAGAGAGATTTGACAAAGGAAAATCATGGAGAGTGACACAGATCTTGGAGCTTGTTCACAATGATGTATTTGGGGATTTTTGCCATCCATCTTTTACTAAGGCTAGATATGTCCTCACCTTCATAGATGACTTCTCTAGGTACACATGGGTCTACTTCCTTTAGCAGAAGTCTGAAGTCTTTGAACAATTTCGAGATTTCAAGGCTCTTGTTGAGAAATAATCAGGGAAGGTCATCAAGGTTCTTCAAACAAATAATGGAGGAGAGTATGTCAATAATAGGTTGGAGTAGTTGTCGATAAGGGCACGGTTCGGTGGTTAAGTCACTTGGTTGTAGTGGCAACCACCAGAGTTCAAACCCTCGTTGGGCCAACGAGCTCGCATGTGTTATGCCTTCGTTGGGCCAACGAGCTCACAGGTTTGAAGTGTTCTTTCTTGGGGATGAGGTCCCTCGTGTTGTGGCCTCACCGATTCATAGCTCCGGGAAAAAGCGTTGTGTGGAGACGGAAGGTGTGTCACACCAGTGTCACCAGTCACGTTAAAAAGTTTACCAGGTGCATGATCTTAAAAAAAATAAAAATAGGTTTGAGTAGTTTTTCATAGTAGAGGGAATAAAATTATAGCATACAGTTCCTTATACTCCTCAGTAGAATGGAGTTGCAGAACATAAGAACAAAACCTTGAAAGAGATGGCAAATTGCATGATACACTCCAAGAACCTTACACCACAACACTAGGCAGAAGCAATCAACTATGCATGTTACATTTAGAATAGAGTTCCTCACAAAGACCTGAAGGGTATCACACCTTTTGAAGCTTGGAAAGGAAGGAAACCTTCAGTTGAGCACTTCAGAGTCTTCGGATCCCCAACTATGGCACGAATACCTTCTCAGAATCACAGGGCAATGGAACCTTAGTGCAAACCTTGCAACTTTGTAGGGTATCTAGAATGTGTGAAAGGTTATCGGCTCCTACATGCAACCACTCATGAGCTATTCATCAAGAGGAGTGTTAAGTTCTAGGAAAGTCCCACTGACTCTTCACTTGACATCCCTCCTTCCTTTGTGGACTCATTTGACTATGATGATACATCTTCTGGTGACTTAGACCATCCACGACCAATTCCTGAGATAGAGATTCCTTCTTACAGTTCTGACAGTGAGGACCATGATGGGGTTTCATCCTCATCTTCTTATGGGCTTACTTTGGAGGTTGATCTCTCGACACTCGATTCACCCACATCACATCCCCTTTGGGCAAGGCAAACACTTCAGAGTGTAGGGACATGGGCAGGGAATCCAATAGATGGGAGATGTACATGGTCAGATTGTCAAAGTGGGCCACATGCTTACTTTGCCTCAGCCTCTGATCCACAGACCTTTAGAGAGGCTTCAAGCATACCTAAGTGGGATGATGCTATGAATGAGGAATATGATTCCTTAATGAGAAACCACACTTAGGATTTGCCACCTCTTCCTAAGGGAAGAAAGATGGTTCGATGCAGATGGATCTATCAGACCAAGTATGCAGAAGATGGGTCAGTTGACAAGTACAAGGCATGTTTGGTAGCTAAGGGGTTTTCACAAGTTACTAGTGTTGACTACATAAAGAACTTTGTACCCATGGCCAATATGACTTCCATATGACTCACACTTTCTATTACGGCAACACATGGTTGGGAAGTGCACCAAATGGATGTGAAGAGTGCTTTACTTCATGGAGACCTTGAGGAGGAGATCTACATGGAACAACCACCAGGGTATCTTCAAAATTACTCCTTAGTATGTAGACTTAGGGAATCTATATATGGCCTCAAATAGGCCCCTGAGGCTTGGTATGCCAAGATGGATTCCTTCCTCCTTTCTTAAGGTTTTACTAGGTGCCACTCAGATCCCAACAATTATCTTCCGTGACAGGATGATTCATTACTGATACTGGTACTTTATGTTGATGATCTATTGATCACTGGGAGCTCTACATTAGCTATTGACGTAGTGAAGACAACTCTTCAGGATAGGTTTGACATGACAGACTTAGGCTTACTACATTACTTCCTTGGCATTGAGATTTCACAGATAGACTTAGGGATCACTTTAACACAATGTAAGTACATTCTTGATCTTCTTGCTCTGTTTCACATGACTGATTGTAAGCCATCTGCTACTCCTTTTCTATCTAGAGTTAAGATTGAAGATGATTATGTTACACCATTGATTGATGCTACTTTGTATTGACAACTAGTTGGTAGTCTCATCTACTTGACCCATATTAGGCTAGATGTTTCATATGCAACTGGCATGGTTTTGAGATTCATGTAGGAGCCTCATGAGTTACACTAGAAAGTAACTAAGAGGATCGTTCACTACCTCCAAGGGACTCTTGGCTTTGGGATTCATTACACATATGGCACTGTGGATAACTTAGTTGGATACACAGATTCAGATTGGGCTGGTGATACTCAAAATCACAAGTCCACTTCTGGTTATAGTTTCTCACTTAGTTTTGGTCTTATCAGTTGGTCTAGCAAAAAGAAGAATGCTATTGCTTTATCATCCATAGAGGCAGGGTATAGGGGAGATGTTAATGTAGCTACTGAGGCTATTTGGCTTCAGGGCATTCTCACTGAGTTTGGCATTCCATTCTGAGAGCCCATAGTCATCTATTGTGACAACCAAAGCACGATTCATATATGCATCCTGAAACTAGTCCAACATCAATGGACCAAGCACATCAAGATTCATATGCATTTAATTCAAGAGCTTATTCATGCAGAGATCATTGACTTAGTCTTTTTCAAGTCATCGGAGTAGGTTGCTGACATCTTCACCAAACCCTTCACTGAGAGCAAGCTCATTCATTTGCGAGCTAGTCTTGGGGTATGGTCCACTTCATCAACAACATCATCCTCAAGAGGGGCTTTCTAGCTTCTCCACTTTCTTTTTTCTCTTTTTTGGGGGGATTTTTTTACCATGAGGTTTTCTCCCTTTCTCTTCTTTATGAAAGATTGCATTATATTGCATTGTACATGGGTACTTGATCAGACCTAGTTGCCGGGACCCATCTTCATTTCCTCACCTAAGCTTTGCTTAAGGGGGGTGTTAGTGTATATTAAGCTCACTTAGGATAGGGCTATTTTTAATCTTTTGGATTTTTGGCCTATTTTTGGCACATGCCAGGATTAGGAGTCTCAGTGCTTTAATTATCACGTCTATGTTTAGACATGTGTCTAGGGTCACTTATCTTGAGTTAAGTAGTTGCATGCCTATCTTTAGGCCACTACTATTCTCAATCTTGCTTTCCTATTTCTAGCACATCTATTCTTAGGAGACTTGTTTATGTGAGCTAATACATAATCTAGTTTTTGCTTTGCATATTGCTTATGTCTTTGACAGTGTTGAGTGTGCGATTGTTTGATCTCTCGTGACTCCTTGTGCTGGTACTCACAATCTTCTACGATAGATCCTAATTTCCACAACATGCTCGAGATTTAGTTGATTTTCTATGTTTTGTTAAAAACACACTTTTGACATCCAAAAGGTAGGTCCAACCCTTTAGGTTGGATTCCCAAGGCAAATCCAACCCTTAGGGTTGGAATTTCCCAAAGTAGTAAAAAATACGCTCACGTTATGATGTGAGCGCATTTCAGATCACTTAAAATGCTGAGCAATGAATTGCAAAAATGTGTACACATTATTTTGGACCCACATTTTGTTTTTATTCCCTTGCTCTATAATTCTTTTGACATACAAACACACTTTTTATGCTTTTGAGGATCTACAATCATTGGTTGACGTAATTATTTTACTTTTTGTTCTTGTATCGATATAGAAGATTCCATTTGCATGTTTTTGTTAGTGTAGGTTTTTATTTTCCTAGTTGGTTATTTAATTTCCTATTCCTAGGTTTTTGTCAGGTCCCTTTTTCAAAAATTTCTAAAAATAGCAACTTGTATTAAAAATAGTAAGTCGACAGTCCCAAAATAGCAAATCAGGATCAATTGGCAGTTTGAGAAATAATAATAAATTTAGTGACTTGGTTGAGATTATAATATTATTTAAACACTAAATATATTTATATTTAATTATTTTCCCTACTTGGGCGTGGGATCTTCCTATTTTTGGCATTTAGTGGCTATGACAAGCCAAAATAAGTGGCACAGTGCATGGGGAACAGAAGAAATTAGTGGACACTTGGCATCAAAGGTTACATGCACTTCATGCAAGAGAATCTTTTCCCTTTGGGTCACAATTTTTTGAGTTGGCACTTTAATTGCATGTCGGTGCCTTGAAAAATGCATTTTGAGTTGTCAAAAGATGCCTTTTAAGTGGAACAATATGAAAGGCTAATTTTAGAGATGTTATAATGCATTTTATGACTTTTGTAAGTGCCTAAATTTGGGGAAGAATATTTGAATGTGAATCTAAATGTGGTGGAAGTTTCTAGAGGTTCAAGGAGCCTATAAGTATTGTTTATTTTGCATGTAGAGAAACTATTGTTGATTTGACATCTTTTTGCACAGCTGATGCTTTGTGTTTTCTCCAGTGGACAGGGAAACCATTGCAGTGAATCTTGTGGCTGGTGGACACGAGTTTCCATCAATCTGAGAGTGATGTTCTTGGGTTGCAAATAGCAATCTTACTTCAGAGGTTGCATTAGAGCTGAAGGAATTGTAGCAGTTTGATGTTTTGTGTGTTAGCAGGGTCTTTTAGTGCGTTTTGGAGTGTTTGTGGTGTTTTCGTTGGTGTTGTTTGAGGTTGATATTGTGTTCGGGATATATTTCTGTGTGATGTTGTTCTACATCATTTCTAGTACCTTGGTTCAGCTCTTTCATGTTTGGACAATGTTCTTGGGGTTTTAGGGTGTTTCAGGTGAATTGCACGTGTATTTCAACATGTTTTTGGTGGTGTCTAGCAGATTTGTTGTGGAGTGTGTAGATGTGGTTTCTATTGTAAATCAGTACTGTAAGCCTAATTCCATGTCATTTGTATCAGAAATATGAAATAAAAAAGATTTGGTGTGTTTATGTGCAATTTGGAGCAAATCTTGTGAAGTTTAGATAACTAGTTTTGGTGTTTGATGTCTATTAGTGTTGGTATAGTTAAAATTATTTTTAGATCTGAAATTTGTGATAAAAATATAATTTGGGACAATACAGTGGTATCAGAGCAAAGATCTTTCCATCCTATAGGGTATTGAAGAGTTGATGTGATCATGGGAGGTTTCAGGGAATCAATGTTTAAGAGAGTGGAACAGATTGATGATGCAAGGACAATTTAAAAAAGGTATGAAGAATATAAAAGGTATAAGCACTTTCTATCCTTTCAAAAATACTTAATATTGTTAGGAAAAACTATACCCGTGGAAGAGGAAATCATCAGAATCAAGTTGACAAATACCAAGGAGAACCTGAAGATGTCAAGAAGAACCAGGAGAAGCCACATAATCATTTGACAGGTACTACATCAGGTTTAGAAATGAAGAAGAAGGAGTCACATTTGCTACAATCGTTGAGGTAGCAGTAAAGTGGTATGAAGACTATGTCAAGCAATCTGAAGCTTTTAAATCAACTATCCCATTTGAGAGATTCATAGAAATACTTGAGAGGGGTCAAAAGAGGAGAAAACAAGATCAGAAGGTGGAGGAAGAAAAGAAGCCAAAATCCAAGCCTTAGGAGATTGCTGAGGAAAAGATTTTCTTGCAGAAGGAAGAAGGGAAATTAAATTCAAAGAAACCCATTGAGAAAGAACCTATCATGCAGTTGGAAGGTAAAAATTCTTTGTTGATAGAAGATGTTTATTTGACTTCTAATGATTGTATATGTCAGGAAAGTGTTGATGAAGTCAAGGAGGGAAGGAATCACTTACCAGTTGTGAAGAGGCCAAGATGGAGGAACATGCACTTACTTTTGAACTTCCAGATGGAGTTTTGAGTTATAGAAAAGAAGGTGTTGAGGATATCCCAACAAGGTCTCTTATGGAAAAGGTGGATGAGCATGTTGATTGTAGATCGAGGTATGAAAATATTTCAGATTTGTCTCCTTCTATGTCACTACAAAATTCTTGTCATCAAGGAAAGCATGCTAAAAAGGGTGATAGGGTGAGGGATACAACTTGTAGTATAGGGCATGAGGAATCTTTGATTCAAACCCAAAATTGTGTTTTCATATGGGATCCAGGTAATCACTTGAGGATTAAAGTAGTTAGAGACACTATTGAGTTCTCCATCTCTTCCATTTGGAATGAAAGGAAGTTTATGAGGATTCATATAGGGTTGGTTGTGCCTTCTGACCACATTATGAAGGATCAATGTTCACATTTTATGGATCACTTGTGCAAGCCAAGTACCACACTTGAAGATAAGATTTTGGGCAATGGTCAAGTGGAGATAGGCACAATGAGATGCTTATCATGAGAATGCAGTAAGGAAATAAGGTGTCAATTTGATATTGTCAATTTTATTACTAAGCATGGCATGGTACTTTTAGGATCAAGCTTCATACATGTTCTCTACCATTGGGTGTATGGAGGAGTTTACAAGAAGGATAAGACTCTAAAAGATGGCCTCATTGTTCTTAGCATAAAGAAGGCTGGAAAGTTATCATACTTGGATCATATCAATAGAACTTCAGACATGAAGGAGAATGGAATGCAAGAAGTATTTGATGAGCCAATGAAGGTAACCAACTCATATCTTATTTTTTCCATTTCATATTTCTCACATCCATTTGTGGAAGGATATGATGTTTCAAGGGGAGGTGATTGAGCTTCATTAATCCAAAGGTGTGGCTTCATTCAAATTGAGAACATGAACTTGACAGTTGTAGGAAATGGATTTTCTATTTATGGTAGAATATTCCAGTATGTTTTAGAGTTTGCTATGGGTTACATTGAGTATATGTGCTTAACACTTTATGAACTATGAGTTTATGAGGAGGAGTCCCAAGATGACCCTATTGAGGAATATGCACATGAAATGGACATCTTGCTTGATATAAATGCCAAATTATAGCTTGCCAAAATTTTCAAATCAACAACCTATGCAGGAAAGTTCCATTTGATCACACATGAGCATGAGGAAAATGATGTGAAGAATCACATCTAGGCTAATGGTTGCAGCCTAAGAATAAAATGCAAGGAGCCATAGGATGTCACTTCCTATTTCACTATGGTAATGGAGCAATCTCGAGATCTGGTAAGCAACATAATCTACTTTATGTTATTCAATTGCTTCCGAATCTACAAAGAATGGTGTTTAGTAATATGTTCCCAGGATCACCATTAGGCAAAAGATTCCAACTTGTCATAGAGTTGGAAATTAATTTGCATCAAGAAATTTTGAGGAAGAATGATGCCACATACCTGGGCCAAGTCACTAGTGCTCAGGGCATACAAGAGGATGCAAGACGAGAAGCATTGGAAGGGATTGAAAAGGTAAGCATCTCATGTCATGTACTTATCATTTCAGATTTCTCACAAGCATTATTTATAGAGTGTGATGATTCAGGAAAGGGAGTTTCTATGGTTACAATGCAAAGGTGGAAACCCATGAACATTGATAGCATAAAATTTAAAGATTTCAAAGAGAGCTTCACTATGAAGGGTGAGGAGGTAACTTCTACCATGTCTACCTTTGAAAATTTTTGTGATCATTCAAGTTATGGTATATGCATGGTAGAAAGTAATCACAAGGGATTGGAGTCCCTCTTGGATCTATATGATTGGAGTGATGAGTCACATGAATGGTTAAGGAAAAAAATGTAGATGTTGATGACCTTTTCAGAATGATTACCTTTTGGTATGTTTCTACCATTCATAGAGGTTGGAGGATTTTCACCATGGTAGATTATTCCAATGAATTATTTTCCACTAACATTATAGATAAATTGTGAAGGGTGACAAGTATGTGCTAGTGGATGGTCTCAGGGAGTACATCATCTTTCCTCAGGATAAGTTATCGTTTGCATACTTGGAATTTAGAGTTTGGTGGTGTAAATGTTGTTGTTGTGGGGTACTAATTTCTATTCCCCTACTATATTTTTTCCATTATGGATCAAATCATGGAGGTGCATATAGTATCTTTCAAGATGAGGTAAAGTTTGGAACAATTAGTATTGTTTCCAGCAGGGTGTATCTCTACATTTCGAAGGTAAAAGAGGAAATTGTTTCCATATTGTGTACTTTCTATTGTATAGAATGCATTGACTGTTATAATAGTCCTATGGGCTGTAAAAATTAGATTTGTGACATATAAGAAGTTTCAGATATTTTTGGTAGAAACTACCTAGTGCTCGTGCATACATACAATGGAAACATAATAAACTATTGCTTGCAGATCCAATTTTTGAGAAATGGTGGCTTAAATGCTGCTGCTACATGATGTTACTTGCTGTCCCTATACAAATATTTTCTTGTTATAGATCAGCTATTGAAGTTGAATGTGCCATCCCTCAAGTTGAGGTAAAATATGGGTCTACTAGTGTGCATTTCAGCCATGTATATTTTAGTGTTTTGATGATAGAAGTGGTTGTTTTCTCCCAAATATGTACTTGCTATTACAAAGGATATAATGAATGTTATAATAGTCCTAATGAAAACACAAATCAGATTTATATCATTGGGAGAAGTTATAGGAGTTTTAGGTTTGATTTATCACATTCTAGTGCTTATTTACAGTGGGAGGCATTTGATGAGTTTACAAAATTTCGTTGGAAAGATGTGGTTCAGATTTGGAATGGGAGTAAATGTATCAAAGATTTACATGGATATTTTTGTTGGTTTCATGACATTGTTACACAAGAATATGAGTTTTTAGGTTTGCATAGTGTTTCTTGGCAAAAGATGCCACACTTCACAGGTATAAGATCACAATCTGTTACGCAATATGAAATGCTTGGTTATTTTGGGCATCAAGATTTTGGAGCATCATTGTTGCAATTGCTTGAGGACAAGCAATTTTGGGAAGGGAGGACCTGTCATGTGTTGGGAATTAAGGTGTCTCAACCTTGGTAATTCCTAGCATTATTTATGTTTGTAGTTATTAATTAATTGCCTATGTTGTAAGTAAATTGTAAATTCCATATTGTCATATTGTGGGATGTGGCACAGTGATGTGTCATCCTACATGGAAGATGACAACTTGTAATTTTGTCCTCACATGAGGAGATAGGCATCCCACTTTATGGTAGGAGCATTTTGCCATGTGTCGGCATCTTGGATGTTGTGTAAGGGAATATTGACCGAAACGGTTATGACGAATTCCTATGACAGAATCTATGACATGTAAGAGTCGAAAATAGAAGCTTGTAAGACAGGTGAAGACATGTGTCATGAAGCATCTTTGAAAAAGGCTTATTTGGGCACCCCAAGGTGGACTATGACATGTTGTAAGAGAATATGCTATTTATAGCCTATGTATGATAGATTCTCTTACAGCTACAAGTTGTAACCACTATGACAGATTCTATGACAGTCGTAAGTGTCGTAAGAGCATATGTCATAGCCCATTTTGGAAATAGGCAACCTCTTTGGGATTGGAGCTATGGCAAGTGTCAGACACATTCTACAATTTTGACCAAGTGTCCTTAGGCGTGGGTTTTGGGTCATGAGGCCAAGTTGGATGCCCATTCCAAGATAGGTCTAATATTGCCTTGTATATTATATATAAATAGGTGCTTGGAGAGGGAGTTGTATCATAGGTTTACAGGTACTATTATGTTGCCAGATTAACTCCAGACATGAGTGTTGAAGACCATTGAATATTGCATTGCAAGTGTATTGTAAACAACTTTCAGATTTGTTAATACATTGTACAGGTTTATGAGTGTGGGGTTTTTCACCTGATAAGGGTTTTCCCCATCGTAAATATTTGTCTCTCTTCTTCTGTCTTCTTTCTGGTTCATGTGTATTGCTGCTATATCTTTGTTAGATGTTCTATGTTGCTGTAGTTGTAAGGATTAATTTGAATTTGCATAGCTCTCTCCTCATTAGATTAGTGTAGGAAGCATTTTCCGCACACCTAGCTTGCTTTCAATTGGTATCAGAGCCTGGCCAGTTTTGGTCTTAGCTGTTGGGTAGGGTTTTTTGAGCTGATCTTAAGTTGAGTGGGAGTCTATGTAGAGTATTATAAATTCTATTGCAGCAAGGATATGGCAAGCACATTCGGAAGATTTGAAGTGGAGAAATTCAATGGCACTAATTTTGAGCTGTGGAAGCTCAAGATGGAAGCCATGCTTGTTGACCGAGACCTTTGGGAAAGTGTTAATGGAACTAAACCAGCTGCAATGTCACAAGATGATTGGGATCTCAAGGATCGGAAGGCTAAGGGTCTCATAAGACTTAGTCTTACTAATTCTATCTTGTTAAATGTCCATGAGGAGAAAACTACAAACTTGCTTTGGAAGAAGTTGGGAGATGTGTATCAAGCCAAATCCCTAGTTAATAAACTTTTTCTGAGAAAGAAGTTGTATTCTCTTCGAATGGAGGACGGAGGATCCATTGCTGAACATATGAATGCTTTTAACATGCTAGTTGCACAATTGACATCTATTGGTGTGAAAATGGAGGAGGAGGATCGGTGTATGACCCTGCTTTGTTCTTTGCCGCACTCGTGGGATCACCTTGTCATGGCTATTAGAAGCACCACATCCACATTCAAAATGGATGAAGTGGTTTCTTCGCTATTATTCAAAGAGATGCGGAGAAAGTCTTCTGATGCAGCCAAAGAGGCTCTTGCAGTTCGTGGAAGACCCAAGGAGAAAGGGAAAAAGAAGGACAAGAAATATGAGAAGGGTAGATCCAAATCCCACGGGAGATCTAAATCTCCTAGAAAGTCCAAGGCTATCTATTGGAACTGTGGTAAATCTGGGCATTTCCAAAAGGAATGCAAATAAGAAAAGAAAAAGAAGAAGACCCCAGATTTAGATTCTGACAAATCACAAGATGACGGTGATGCTTTCATCGCAGCCTTGGCAACCCATGCATCTGATGATGTGTGGCTGATTGACTCTGGTGCATCATTCCACATGACCTCGCATCAAGACTGGTTTACTAAGTATGAGGAGTTTGATGGTGGAAAGGTGTACTTGGGTGATGACTCTCATCTGAAGATTGTTGGTCGTGGAAGAGTCTCTATCTGATTCCCTAATGGTCGAGTGAAGGGGATCTATGGGGTTATGCATATCCCAGGCTTAGCATGGAACCTGCTTTCTATAAGTAGTTTGAATGATGCAGGTGTGTAGGTTGTCTTTTCGAAAGAAGGATGTAAGATGACTAGAGCAGCTATGGTGCTTGCTAAGGGTACTAGGAGAGGTACTCTGTTTCAGATGGAGGCATGCATTTCACAATGCAATAGTTCTTCTGATTCAAGGAAGAGGGCAGCAGTCACTTCATCCCCACCATCTGAATGAGCAGTTAAGAGATTTGTTGTTTCTAGTTCTGATGTTTGTAATCATGCTTTGGAAGTTATACTTCCTGCTGAAAAGAAAATGTTATGGCATAAGAGATTTGGGCACATTGGTGAGAAGGGTCTGCGTACCCTGAAAAATAAAAACCTTGTTGCGGGGTTAGATGATTGTAATCTTGAGTTTGACTTTTGCGAACATTGCATATATGGGAAACAAAATTGTGTTCAGTTTTATTCAAGTTCTCACAAGTCTTCTGGTGTGTTGGACCTTGTTCATTCTGATGTATTTGGCCCTGTTAATGTTCCTTCATTATCAAAATCTATATATTTTGTATTTTTCATAGATGACTACAGTACGACATGGATTTATTTTCTCAGAAGCAAATCTGAAGTCTATAGTAAGTTTAAGGAGTTTAAGGCCTTTGCTAAAAATTAGACTGGTAAAAAGATTAAGTGTTTGAGAACTGACAATGGTGGTGAGTTCTGTTCGACAGAATTTGATAAATATTGCAAGGAACTTGGGATTGAAAGACATAAGAAAACTCCATACACCCCGCAACAAAATGGAGTTGTAGAGAGGATGAATACGACACTGATGGAGAAGGCTAGGAGAATGCTTAGTGGAGCTGGCCTAGAACAAAAGTTTTGGGCTGAAGCTGTTGCGACTGCTTGCTATCTTGTAAATAGATCTCCTACATCATCTCTTGTTAGAAAGACACCCATGGAGGTGTGGTCTGGTAGAAAGCCTTCAATAAGGCATCTTCGTGTTTTTGGTTGTGAGGCATATGCACATGTGCCTAGGGAGAAGCGGTCAAAATTGGAGAACAAGGCTATTAAGTGTATCTTCATTGGCTATGGTGTTGGTGTGAAAGGATACAAGCTTTGGGACCCTGTGGCTGAAGAAGTGTTGTATAGTAGAAGTGTCATCTTCAGAGAGCATACACCTTCTTCCACTATTTTACAGCCAAAAAAAAAAGAAAAGAAAGAGGATGTCGTCCAGTTTCCTACTACCCCTGAGAAGACTGAACAAAAAGACAATGTTGGACCTGATGATGAGGAGAGCTCTAGCAGCTCTGAAAGCTTAGATGAAGAAGCTAAACCTCAAACTTAGCTCTTGAGGAGGTCTACACGGATAAGAAAACAACCTGAAAGGTTTGGTTTTACATTGCTTGATTCTAGTTGTGCTTTTGCTTTGCTTACTAACAGTGATGAGCCTAGAACTGTATCAGAGACTATGGACATGAAAGATGCAGGTTCCTGGAAGGAGGCCATGGAGGATGAAATGACTTCTTTGGGAAAAAATCAAACTTGGGACTTGGTGCCTTTGCCTCCTGGACGGAAACCCGTTGGATGCAAATGGGTGTTCAAGAAGAAATTTGGTGCAGATGGCAGTGTTGAGAAGTATAAGGCTAGATTGGTTGCGAAGGGGTATTCACAAGTGGAGGGTATAGATTATGGTGAGATCTTCTCTCCCATTGCAAAGTTGACATCCATTCGATTCCTATTGTCTCTTGCAACAGCTTATGACTTAGAGGTAGAACAGATGGATGTGAAAACAACTTTCCTTCATGGTGATTTGGAGGAAGAAATCTACATGTCATAGCCAGAGCATTACATGGTGAAAGGTAAAGAAAATTTGGTTTGCAAACTTAAGAAGTCTTTGTATGGTTTGAAGCAATCCCCTAAGAGATGGTACTTGAAGTTTGATGCCTTTGTGTTGTCAATTGGATTTGTGAGATCGAAATTGGATCACTGTGTGTATTATAAGTTTGATGGTGATCATATTCTCATTGTTCCATTGTATGTTGATGATATGTTGCTCATTGGGAAGGGTAAGAATATGATTTCTGATTTTAAATCTCAGTCATCAGCACAGTTTGAAATGAAAGATTTAGGGGCAACCAGGTACATTCTAGGAACGGAAATCAGAAGAGACAGAACTAACATAAAACTTTGGTTAAGCCAAAGTAAGTATGTGAAGACCGTGTTGGATAGGTTCAACATGGTAGATTGTAGACCATTGTCTGTTCCTATTTTTTTGGGGACAAAGTTGTCTGTTGAGGATTGTCCAAAATCTCCTAGTGAGGTGGAGGACATGAGTAGAGTACCTTATGCTAGTGCTTTTGGCAATTTGATGTATGCTATGGTCTGCACAAGACCAGACATTGCCCAAGCAGTGGGAGTCCTTAGTCGATTTATGGCTAATCTTGGATGGGTTCATTGGGATGCAGTTAAGCGAGTGTTCAGATATTTGAGGGGTACTTCTGAGTATTTTGTATGCTATCATGGTGATGTTTCAGGACCTCCACATTCTGTTGATATATGTGGATTTGTGGATTTAGATTGGGTAGGTGACATTGACAGCAGGAGATCCACCAGTGCTTATGTGTTTACACTATTTGGTGGTGCTATTAGTTGGATGAGTAAGCAACAACCTGTGGTTGCTTTGTCCACGATAGAAGTTGAGTATATGGCAGCAACTCATGCTTGTAATGAAGCCATTTGGCTTAAGAGATTGTGTTCAGATATTGGTGTTGATGTAGGTCAGATCATGATTAGTTGTGACAGTCAGAGTGTAATTTGCCTTGCGAAGAATCTAACTTTCCATGCTAGAACAAAGCACATTGATGTTTAGTTTCACTTCATATGAGACATGGTTGAGGATGGAAAGGTAAATTTGGAGAAGGTAGATAATTTGAAGAATGTTGCAGATGCATTGACGAAACTAGTGGGCACATAGAAGTTCAGATGGTGTTCGGAGTCTATGGGCCTCTCAGCCTATAGCAGTTAAATCCTGTTATTTTATTGGCTCTGACAAGGTGTTCGACAAGTGGGAGAATGTTAGGAATTAAGGTGTCTCAACCTTGGTAATTCCTAGCATTATTTATGTTTGTATTTATTAATTAATTGCCTATGATGTAAATAAATTGTAAATTCCATATTGTCATATTGTGGGATGTGGCACGGTGATGTGTCATCCTACATGGGAGATGACAACTTGTAATTTTGTCCTCACATGAGGAGATAGGCATCCCACTTTGTGGTAGGAGCATTTTTCCATGTGTCAGCATCTTGGATGTTGTGTAAGGGAATATTGACCGAAACGGTTATGACGGATTCCTATGACAGAATCTATGACATGTAAGAGTCGAAAATAGAAGCTTGTAAGACAGGTGAAGACATGTGTCATGAAGCATCTTTGAAAAAGGCTTATTTGGGAACCCCAAGGTGGAGTATGACATGTTGTAAGAGAATATGCTATTTATAGCCTATGTATGACAGATTCTCTTACAGCTGTAAGTTGTAACCGCTATGACAGATTCTATGACGGTTGTAAGTGTTGTAAGAGCATCTATCATAGCCCATTTTAGAAATAGGTGACCTCTTTGGGATGGGAGCTATGGACAAGTGTCAAGCACATTCTACAATGTTGACCAAGTGTCCTTAGGCATGGGTTTTGGACCATGAGGCCAAGTTGGATGCCCATCCCAAGATAGGTCCAATATTGCCTTGTATATTCTATATAAATAGGTGCTTGGAGAGGGAGTTGTATCATAGGTTTACAGGTACTGTTATGCTATCGGATTGACTCCATATATGAGTGTCAAAGACCATTGAAGCTTGCATTGCAAGTGTATTGTAAACAAATTTTAGATTTGTTAATACATTCTGCAGGTTTCTGAGTGGGGTTTTTCACCTGATAAGGGTTTTCCCCGTAAATCTTTGTCTCTCTTCTTCTATCTTCTTTCTGGTTCATGTGTATTGCTGCTATATCTCTGTTAGATGTTCTATGTTGCTATAGTTGTAAGGATTAATTTGAATTTGCATAGCCCTCTCCTCATTAGATTAGTGTAGGAAGCATTTTCCGCACACCTAGCTTCCTTTCATCATGCCCCTTTTTCAAAATTTTCTAAAAATAGCAACTTACTAAAAAGAGTAAGTCGGCAGTCCCAAAATAGCAAACCAGGATCAATTGATAGTTTAGGAAATAATAATAAATTTAGTGACTTGGTTGAGATTAAATATTATTTAAACACCAAATATATTTATATTTAATTATTTTCCCTACTTGGGCATGGGATCCTCCTGTTTTTGGCACTTAGTTGCTATGACAAGCCAAAATAAGTGGCACAGTGCATGGGAAATGGAAGAAATTAGTGGACACTTGGCATTAGAGGTTACATGCACTTCATGCAAGAGATTATTTTCCCTTTGGGTCATGAGTTTTTGAGTTGGCACTTTAATTGCATGTCGGTGCCTTGAAAAATGCATTTTAAGTTGTCAAAAGATGCCTTTTAAGTGGTACAACATGAAAGGCTAATTTTAGAGATGTTATAATCCATCTTATGACTTTTGTAAGTGCCTAAATTTGGGGAAGAATATTTGGACGTGAATCTAAATGTGGTGGAAGTTTCCAGAGGTTCAAGGAGCCTATAAGTATTGTTTATTTTGCATGTAGAGAAACTATTGTTGATTTGACATCTTTTTGCAGAGATGATGCTTTGTGTTTTCTCCAGTGGACAAAGAAACCATTGGAGTAAAGCTTGTGGCTGGTGGACATGAGTTTACAACAATCTAAGGGTGGTGTTCTTGGGTTGCAAATAGTAATCTTACTTCAGAGGTTGCATCAGAGACGAAGGAATTGTAGCAGTTTGTGTTAGAATTAGGCTGGACAACTGAGAGGGGGGGTGAATCAGTTGTCCCAAAACTTTATCATTTGCAACAACATCACTTAGAATTGATTAAAACATTTAAAGCATGAATCATCAACACATGAGTAGAAACAAATAAACACACATGACACACTAATTTTAATGTGGAAACCCGGTTAAGGGAAAAGCCACGGTGGGGGTTAACCCACAAAGATTATACTCTGTTAAAAGTATTACAATTAGGAATGCACATGCATTCGGGCTCACTGCCCAGAGCTCACTGCTCAAAAGAAGGCTCACTGCCTATAGAAAGAAGATTACAATAAGTTTGAACTATTAATTAGCATCTACCAATGCAAACATTCAATTCTGGTTAAGCACAAAATACTGACTTGATACACTTCATCCTCACTCTGCCTTGTTTACTGTTCTACTAACATCTGAACCTTAGATCTCTTCCCTTTTCACAGTTATTCCATAGTCGCATTGCACACACACACAAATCACTTAAATCCATCGACTATATATATCCGCATCATGATATTCAATCACTTTTCAGTTAGCTTCAAGAACACTTAGAACTTTGTTGAAGACTCTGCTTTGTCGGCTAAATCCATGCATAAATTGTAACGTGGACCAAAACTTGCATTCAAAAATCATCAATCATGTCAGCCACTATGATTGATCATCACAAATCATCCAACTGACAACTTCCATTTATCCGGAACCAAGATCAATTACAAGGTCGTCATGTTCTTCTGCTGTCTGCACTGTCAAACTGTAACCCCATACTCAGATGCAAATAACTTTTGAATCCTTCATCACCAGAGGTTAAAATTCTAGATTTAGATTGCCCTGACAATCCTTATGACACCTTCAAATCTGCAGCATACTCTAATTTACCACCGGAGAGATCCAAACCAAGATACCGGACCCTGTCACATGCTCTGTTTCTGGCTACCCGGACTTAGATAAATTCTGATTCTGACTTCTGGTATGAACAAATTATGTTATGCGGATGAGTGGAATAGTCTTAGTTGTCATCATTGACAACACCTGTCATGCGAAGCAGTGTCTCTTGCCAACAATCTCCCCCTTTGGCACTGATGGCAACACTTAGTGAAAAATGACTAAGTGTTACTCCCGCTTACTCTATACTCTTATGCTCTCCACTGATTCTGGAGCTCCCCCTTTGCTGGATTCCTCATTTTTCACTGATCTTCACTTCCCCTTTGACATCAATGGAAAAGGATGGGGTCCAGAATCCAAAAATGATCTCAAAAATTCTATATACAGTGCCGCATATGTACACCCAATCATTAAGTTATATTTACATGAACTTGAGAATATCTGCAAAACTATTTTCATTTGCTCAAGTTTAGAGGCCCAACTTCTTTTCATGCCATCCAAAATTGAGATGTGTCCACTCAGAAGAAATGCATATGCTTCTGCCTTTGTTAGATCTAAAGGATCACTTGTCTGAACTACAGTTTGAGCTTTTGATAATGCATTAAACATTGTTTCTAACTTGGGGGCAATCAATCCTCGGAGCTCACACATTCTCTTCATAATATTCCCTCTTTCTTTAACAAACTTCTTTAATTCATCGATCAAGCTGATTGCTTGACATTCCTTGCTTGTACGAGAAACTGTTAGAGGATCAAAATTTTGAGATAGATTTGAAAATTTTTGTTCTTGCTCCTTTATCTTCTTCTCAATATCCTTGCTGACTTTGGGCCAAGATAGACAAAATTTGTATATATCACCTCCATCACTTAGAGCATTTTGAATACTCTTTATACTGATACCAAGTATCATCCTATCATTCCTTATTAGGCTCTTTATTTCACTAAATTTCTTATCCAAAAATTCACTTATGACTTTAGTCTCTGCAGACTTCTCAAAAGACTCAAAATGTGTACTTACAGAATTTACAAGATTCTTTAGATGACTAGAGGGAGAGTTAGATGGATTCTTCTGGAGGGTTGGCATTATCTTCTCCAATACTCCAGTTGCAAGGCCTAGCAGCTCACTGTCCTCAATGTGAGATTTCAACATCTTTTCTCTTGCCTTGGCTTGTGTGAAGGATGTTATTTTCATTACTTAAACCGGAGAGAGAGCATCTAGATTGATCGGTCCTTGAAACAACTCTGGTTCATCAAACTCAAGCATTTCTTTACTCAGGATACTTTTTACTGCATCTCCAGTGTCTCTTGCCACAATTCTTGAACCACCTTCCTTTCCTTGAGATTTGTCAATGTTGGCATCCGAACTAATTTGTTTAGATGCATCAACATTTGCACCATCTTCTTCTGTTTTATCTTCCTTACCTTCTTCTTTCTCTTCCTCTACTTTACCTTTCTTTGTGCCATTTGCAGGGGAATTCTTTCTTGTGTCCTTACCATTTGTAATCTATTTAGAAGGATTTTGAGTAGCTGCAGTAATCTCAACACTATCCTGTTTTCTAGATTGATCAAGAGGAGTTAGAGTATCTCCTGCATTAACAATTTTATCCACCATCTCTGTGTCTTCTTTGTTTATTTGGTCCTCTTCTGGAATAGAGGAGTTATCAACTTTAGTTTGTTGCTCATTGATGTTTAGTTTTTCAACATCCAAAATTGATGAATCAATCCCATCATTTGTCTCCTCATAGGTTTGCTCTGGAGGATCTAGAGTATCATCTTGGTAATCATTTCCTTTTCTAGTTTCTCCTCTTGAGGTTTCTAGTTCCATAACTGCATGATTATCTTCCTCAAGTTGTTCCTCAGAGACAGCATAATATTTATCTTTATCCAGGGCCTTCCTCAAAATTTCCTCTGTTTCTTTTGCAATTTCCTCAGTTTCCCCAAGCATTAGCTTGTTCATCCTTACTTTGCTTCTAAAACCATCTTTTACTTTCTTGAGTATTTTATCTGCTTCCTTTTTGGACATCACTAGACACAAAGTGGAGAGGACATATTCTCTGAGTTCTAGATCTTTAGCCTTGGCTGCTTCCTTCCTCATCTCTAGTATTTTCCTTAAACTTTTAGGAAGTTCTTGTAAAATTTCTAGTAGAGCTCTATTGAATTTATTCAAGTACATGATGGTAGCATCTTCCAAAATTTTCTTATTTGCTTGATCAAAATTATCATAATAATCTTTGATAGGCCTTAGATTTCCATAAACAGTAATTGTTTTTACAATTTCATCAACTGTCATAGCAACCTTACCAGTTTCTTTCTTTTTACTTACCTTTTTGCTTCCAGAAGGCTGGTCCTCAGAAGCCTTTGAAGTCTTGGCTTTCTTGGATCTCATCTCTTTAACTTCTTCATTTTTCTTTGTCTCTTCATCATCTTTTGTGCCCACATACGTTATTGTGGCCTTTGTTTTCTTTCTCTTACTTCCTTCACCAGATGGTCTGTTTTCTGGTTTTGCAGGTTTAGGGGGAACAAAAGCAACAATAGAGCTTCTAGTAGTCCTTGAAGTGGAGGATGGTTCCACTAAAGCATCTTCTTGTTTCTTGTCCTGCCTTTCTTTTTCAGCCTTTTCAATTCTTTCTCTGTTTTGTTTCACTACTTCCTTGGTTAGTCCAATGCTCTCAGCATACTTTTCAACTTGCTTCTGCACTTTCCTTTTGGTCTCTGGCTTTTTAGCCCCACATGCAATTTTAGACTTAGCTCCTTGTATGTTCCAAGCCTTTCCACAGATGTGTCTTTTGATTTGCTTAGGAGATGTTGAGCATACATTTCCAAAACTTTCTCATCAACCTCATAGCCCATTGGCGTAATCCATATGGTTCTAGGTTCCACAGCCTCCATCAGGCACTGATTAGTGTCAACCATAAAGCATACTTCATTCTCATATTTCTCCACAATTGACTTAGGGATTCTCTCTCTTGCATGCATCATACTTTGAAAGTTTTTGAAGTAACCCCAAATGACTTTCTTCTGAGCTTGGGAATCACCAAGGTTGAGTAGATGATCTTTTATTTGCCATGCAACTGGCCTATCATTTGTCTAGTGCACACCTTGAACTCCAGGCACTTCATTCATAAAATAGAAGAACAAACATATAATCAAGGAACCATACTTGAAGGTATTTTTCTTATCTTTCTTTATTTTGCTCAGATTCTCAATCAACTAATTTTGTAGTAGTTCACATAGGTCATAATCAACATTCTCCTTCAACATTTAATAGGTCATAATCAACATTCTCCTTCAACATTTGATAGGTTGCATATATTGCAGTTCTGGAGACAGAATTTTCCCTACTGGAGTGGTAGACCTTGTAGCCAATCACCATGGATGTAAACTTGACATCAGGTTCTATAATGTCATTAATGGTCATTGGTCTCTTGTCAAACTTTGCACTGGTTGCATCGGTAACAGTTTGGTTTTTCACAGCTTTCAACATGGGTAATCCACTAGTTGAATTTAACCCAGTTACAATCTTCATAACATCCTTTGTAATCTTGAATGGTTTCAATAGCCATATGAACTCATCATGTATTCAGCTTAAGATATATCAAACCCACTCATTCTCATCAAATGTTAGAAATTTAATGACTTGCATAAAGTGTTTTCTTTCTAGGGTTTTGTATTCTGGCTTCAATTTATAGCTATCATCCCTTAGGTAGTTGTTAAACAAATCCAAAAGTTTTAGGTTTCCAAATTCATCAATGCTATAGTGGATGTATGCCCTAATGTCCACAACATGTAGTACGACATATGGGACGTCAGAAAATGCACCTAACAATTCAACTTCAACTGACTTGTATGGGTGCTTCTTAAATATTGGTCAGGGCCTTTCAATTACATCAACAACTAGAGGTGTAGCCATTTGTAGATATTGAAATTTTAAGAGATTTCACAAAAAATAGAAGTACCTTGTTCCACATGTTAGGGTTTTGGTTGGAAATCCTCTTCGCACTTCAACTCTTGAAAATTCTTAGATCAGAACTCGTTCACTTTCTTCCTTTTTGCTTTCTCCTAATGCAAAGTGATTCGAATGAAGAATGAGTGACCCTTTTATGCTCCACAAGACCTAATTAGTCTTTGTAATAAATGCTCTGCCCTAACACATCCGGTTGCTCTATTTTTATACACAGTTGACTTCTAATTGCTCCACAAATCACTAAATCCACTTCTTTTCTTCCAGAAATTTTTTCGAATGATTTGTAGTGACCCAAATTATCTTTTATCTTTGTGCCAGATTCAGGCATCCACTTACTGGTTGGGGGAATTTGATTTTCAATGCAGCTCCCCCTGAGCCAGAGCTTCTAATTCAATTCTCAGAGGAATTATCAGCACCAGATTCCAGTGCGAACCCATTATTAACATTCACAATTGTTTTCTTGAGCCATGTCTTGCTCATTTCATTCTGGATCTCATTTACATCAATTTTTCTTTTGCCTTTGTATTGTCTCTGCTCATCCGGTTTTCTATTTACCGGACCTCTTCTTCCATTATTCCTACTTTTGCAGAATCTTGCAATATGACCATATGTATTGCAATTAAAACAAACAATATTTCTTTGCTTATATGCTTGATTTTCTCTTGATCTGCAATGATTAGCCATATGTCCATATCCATTGCAAGTAAAGCAGTAACCATTGAAAGAGTTTCCATTTTCTCTAGAGTTATTCATTATCATACTTCTGCATTCATTTGATCTATGACCATACCTCTTACACTTGATGCATTGACTGGAGAAGGATGGACCATTTTGATTTACTTTGTTTCTGCACTAAGTAGATCTATGACCAAATTTATTGCAATTAAAACAATTTCCATTGAATGATGGATATCTTTGAGCATTAGGCTATCTTACTAGAGGTCTTCTAGGTCTATTCCTTGCATTCCTTGGTTGGAAATTTCTTTGTTCATATCCGGAGCTTTCACCTTTCTCATATCCAAGACCATGCTTGTCATCAGCCTTTTTCTGACCTTCAAACAATGCTTCAAGTTTAGCTAAGCTTATCTTGAACTTCTCCTTGTATTCATTTGCAACTTCTAGGTCATTTCTGAGAATGACAATTTGCCTTTCAAGTTCTCTTTCATTGTCTCTACTTTCTTGTAGGTCAGACTCTAGATGGCTAGCTACTTTATCCAATCTGCAAAATTCCTCAATTCTTTCTTTTAGAGTTTGATTCAAGTCTTCTTCAGTCTTCTTCTTTGCTCAAATTCTTTGGTTAGCCTCATTGCTCCATATTCCATCTCAACTTTCAGAATAGCAACTTATTTTGATAGCTTTTCACACTCCTTTGTCTTTTCTTCCAAGGCTTCATTCATGTCATTTTCTTCAGTTAAACTAGATAACTGCAGAAGTAGCTCCTTTCTCTTTTTCATAGATTTCTTTTATTTATCTTTTAACATTTCAATGGTATCATCAACATCTTTAAGCTCATCTTTTAGATTAGATACTTCTGCTTTGGACTGACCAAGATCTTCTAGGGCCAACCGAAGTTGATCTTTGAGTGAACCCATTGAAACTCCTTCCAAGATCTTTCCTCAAGCTATTAGGCTTCTTTCAAGGAACCTTGCTCTGATACCAATTGTTAGAATTAGGCTGGACAACTAAGAGGGGGGGGTGAATCAGTTGTCCCAAGACTTTATCATTTGGAACATCACTTAGAACTGATTAAAACATTTAAAGCATGAATCATCAACACATGAGCAGAAACAAATAAACACACATGGCACACTAATTTTTAACATGGAAATCCAGTTAAGGGAAAAACCACAGTGGGGGTAAACCCACAAAGATTATACTCTGTTAAAAGTATTACAATTGGGAATGCATATGCATTCGGGCTCACTGCTCAAAAGAAGGCTCACTACCTATAGAAAGAAGATTACAATAATTTTGAACTGTTAATTAGCATCTACCAATGCAAGGATTCAGTTTCAGTTAAGCACAGAATACTGACTTGATACACTTCATCCTCACTCTGTCTTGTTTACTGTATTACTAACATCTGAACCTTAGATCTCTGCCCTTTTCGCACTTATTCCATAGTCGCATCGCACACACACACAAATCACTTAAATCCATCAGCTATATATATCCACATCATGATATTCAATCACTTTTCAGTCAGCTTCAAGAACACTTAGAACTTTGTTGAAAACTTTGCTTTGTCAGTTAAATCCATGCATAACTTGTAACGTGGACCAAAACTTGCATTCAAAAATCATCAATCATGTCAGCCACTATCACTGATCATCACAAATTGTCCAATTGACAACTTCCATTTATCTGGAACCAAGATCAATTACAAGGTCAGCCTGTTCTTCTGCTGTCTGCACTGTCAAACTGTAACCCCATACTCAGATGCAAATAACTTTTGAATCCTTTATCACTGGAGGTTAAAATTTTGGATTTAGATTGCCCTGAAAATCCTTATGACACCTTTAGATCCGCAGCATACTCTAATTTACCACTGGAGAGATCCAGACCAAGATACCGGACCCTGTCACATGCTCTGTTTCTGGCTACCCAGACTTAGATAAATTCTAATTCTGACTCCCGGTATGAACAAATTATGTTATGTGAATGAGTGGAATAGTCTTAGTTGCCATCAATGACAATACCTGTCATGCGAACCAGTGTCTCTTGCCAACAATTTGATGTTTTGTGTGTTAGCAAGGTGTTTTAGTGCATTTTAGAGTGTTTGTGGTGTTTCCATTGGTGTTGTTTGAGGTTGATGCTGTGTTGGGGATATGTTTCTATGTGTGATGTTGTTCTTCATCATTTCTAGTACCTTGGTTAAGCTCTTTCATGTTTGGATGTTGTTCTTGGGGTTTTAGGGTGTTTTGAGTGAATTGCACATGTGTATTTCAACATGTTTTTGGTGTTGTGTCTAGCAGATTTGTTGTGGAGTGTGTAGATGTGGTTTCTGTTGCAAATCATTACTGTAGGCCTGATTCCATGTCATTTGTATTATAAATCTTAAATAAAAAGGATTTGGTGTGTTTATGTGCAATTTGGAGCAAATCTTGTGAAGTTTAGATAGCTAGTTTTGGTGTTTGATGTCTATTACTATTGGTATTGTTAAAATTATTTTTTATATCTAAAATTTGTGATAAAAATATAATTTGGGACATTACAATTTTTCCTACACATATAATTAAGCTTTCTTAGGGTTAATTAAGTGAGTATTAGTGTGATTGGTTGCAAGGTGTCAACATTTTCCATGGGAGTTACACTTGCGTATTTTAGGCTACTATGGTGGACTCTTCCCATTGGTCGTATTTACCACCTCTCCCCTCTCTCATATTCTATTTATACTCACCTCCTAGCTTGTAATTTTCATCTTGTATGCATTGTTTGGTCACTCTTCCATTCTTTGTATGAAGCTTTGAGCTCTTAATGCAATTCTATCACATCGACATTTACATATCTCTCAGAATCGCTGATTCGCTTCAATTTTGCATTTCAGTTTATGTAGCTTAGAATCTCTCTCATAAAGTTCTTGGGTTTTACATCTTGTTTAAGATTTCTAACATGGTATCAAATTTTTAGTGTTGAGAGTTTTGACTTCATTTGATTTTTGATTGAGAGAGTGAACTTTCTTGTCAATCCTGTATGCTCTTCTCTTGCATTTTTTAATGATTTGGAGAATCAGAAAGGATTAACAAGACCTATTAACCTCTTTATTTTGCATGTGTTTTCTATGAGATCTGCTTGGTTGCAATATTCTGGTTATACTGGTATCATTTCTAGTTGTTCCAACGTGTCAAGGAGGCTCAAGAAAGTTAGAAATGACTTTTGTTTCATCAAATTTGGAGATCATATGACAAAGTTGTGAATGGGGGTATCTTTCTCAGATCTAGAACTTAGTTCAATCAAAGTGTTTTTAGGTCAAAAGGACCCTACCATTGCATCCGGGAGGCCGTATAGATAAATTTTAATATATTACATGCCTAGTTTCTGTGTCAAGAGTCAGAAAGGCAATTTTTTTACCGGAAGGCCATTTTGGCCCCCTAGCACGCATTTCAAGGCTGCTTACTGCGTAAAAAATTGCAAATCCTGTAAAATCTATATTATATTTTCAAAAAATAAAAATAAAAATATATATTTCAAACGCTTCAAGTGCTGAGACAAGCACTTCAAGCACTGAGACAAGCACTTCAAGCACTTTATGCTCAAGGGCTTCAGCTCCTTTATGCCACAGGCTTCGGCCCCTATGCACCTCCAAGGGCCTCGACCCTTGTTTGGGCCTCTGCCCCCTCATAATAGGCCATGCAAGCCTTGTTTAAGGTTTCACTGAGCCCTCATAAAAGGGG
Source organism: Cunninghamia lanceolata (assembly GCA_027924645.1). Lineage (NCBI taxonomy): Eukaryota > Viridiplantae > Streptophyta > Pinopsida > Cupressales > Cupressaceae > Cunninghamia > Cunninghamia lanceolata. The sequence continues at coordinate 2,434,738 of BSBN01001170.1, forward strand.
ATCGGGTGTGGCTTACACCCCCAACCCCTCCCTTGGGGTTCAGCCCTTTGGGCCTATATAAGTATATTCAATATTTATGATTTGGCTCCTACACCACTTCAGTCCTTTACTGTTTTAACCTTATGTGCTATTCTTTTTTTGGTCTTTGTGCCAAAATTGGCACCATTTCTGGAGTTTATTTGCTAGATGTGATGGTAGCCCTGACTGGTTTTTATAGTGAAACTCTATTCTTAGTTTCTGCTAACTACATTTGGAGTCTCTCTATACTAACAGAAGTTGGCTAAATTGGCAAAGGTTGAAATTTAATCTAATCCCCTCTCTGTTGATGATCATAGTATTGAAGATGATTGCAATATAGAAATAAAATACAATCGAGACATTGTAGCAATATTAAGCAAAACAAGTGCAATAAAACTATAATACTAACATATGATGTAGAAGAAAAGAGGTGAGCTCTTTGGAGGAGTCAACTATAGTGTAGCAATGTGAATTTTTGGGAGAGCTTCAATAATGGTGGAGTTTAGTAGTGTGGAATCAATAGAAGTTAAGAAAGAAAGATTGTATTCCAAGATATTTTTAGATGGCAAGAGAATAGAATGAGATTTCCTAAGAGAGATTTCAAAAATTATTGTTGCCTAAGGCTTATGGGGAAGCTGAAGGGTCAAATTTGAGTGCATGCAACATTTTTCTAACAAAATGGTGTTACAACAGGCAATAACATGTAGCTAGGTGGGAGAAAAACATTTAAATTTTTGAAAACTTTGTTAGAAATGAAGGCAACAACTACCCAAATGAAAATCTGATTACAATATGTTTATGATCTTAAAGTAGTGCAATATGAACATAGATTGCATATGGAAATGAAATTACAACACATGAATAAACACCATAGAAGAATAAACCACATAATGCAGTATGTAACGTGGGTAAAACCCTTTTAGGTAAAAAACTCCACCAAGAAAAGAGGCTTCAAGTTGTATTATCTTCAAATCTGAAATACGATACATGCACCCTCTATCTCTCCAACCTTCAATCCAACAAAATCTGTGTACAAAACTTATGAGATCTAAGATATGCATAACACATACAAGGCACTATATTTATAGAGGTTTTACAATCTCTAAGCTAGGCAATCCACTTTCCCTCTCCTTGGATAATCCAACATGCGACATTAAATGACCTCTTACAAGCTCATGCCACTTGTCAATAGTCAATCATTCAAACTTGGGCACCCATGGACAAGAATAAGCACTTACGAGGTAATAAATGTGGTCATAATCATCATAGATTCTGTCATAACACCCCCCAAATAGTATCTTTCCAATATGGGTGCCTAGAGCTACCTATAGAAACTTACAAGCAATAAGTATCCGTCAGAAGCTATCATATTGTCATAGAATCTTATGAACTTACAATTGTCATAGATTCTCTTACAACCACTTGCCAACTTTATGACACATGTCATAACAGCACAAAATAAATGATTCCTCCAAGGAGGCACTTACCATCACTTACTCTTGATTTTTATAATTACCATCAATAAAAACTACCGCCGGTAACTCCAGAACTTACTGATGCAGTAACTCCGTATCATCCCTGTGAAATAATTTTTACCAATGCCAGTGAAACTTGTACATCCCTTATGGGTGATTTACAAATAATATTAGGAATAATAATTACAAGGACTTACAAGGTTAATGGAACCTTAATCCTAACACTCTCCCAGTTGACATTATACATTGTAAATACCCATAGGAAAACATAAAACAACTAAGTACAAGAAACAAGGCCCATGGCCTCCTTGCACCAAGTAAACTTCTCTATGCTCACATGTTTGGTCAAAGCATTTGCAACATTCTCTTGAGTGTCTATCTTCTTCATCTTAATATGTCCACTTACAACTATTTCTAGAACAAAGTGATATTGTACATCAACATGCTTAGTCCGAGCATGATACATAGGATTCTTGGCCAAACAAATAGCACTCCAGGGCTATCACAACCAATCTAAATGACCCTGCAATCAAAACTAATACTTGTACGCAATCTCTTCAACCAAAATGCCTCCTTAAAGACATGGGTAGCAACCATATACTCTGCTTCGGTGGTGGACAAAGCAATCGTGGGCTTCCTTTTTCTCATCCAACTCAATGCTCCTCCAAACAAAGTAAACACAGCCACTAGTGGATCTCCAACTATCCAAGTCACCTGCCCAATTTGCATCAACAAAATCCATGTATGTCCAATGTCTTTTCCACAATGTCAATACTAGAATAAACTAAACAATAATTAGAAGTACCGGCTAAATATCTAAATACCCTTTTCACATAATTCCAATGATATCTACCAGGGTTAGACATAAACCTGCTCAAAACTCCCACTGCTTGGGCAATATCTGGCCTAGTACAAACCATTGCATACATCAAACTCCCTACAACACTAGCATATGACACATTAGTCATATCCTCAAAATCATCCTCATTCTTCAGACACATGTCTAATGAAATCTTACTACCAATGGGAAAATGAGTTCTAATTGGGTTACAATCATGCATGCTAAATCTCTGCAAAATATTATTCACATACTTACTTTGAGATAACCAAAGCTTTCTATTACCTCTGTCCCTCTTGATCTCCATACCCAGAATATACCTGGCTGCTCCAAGATCATTTATATCGAATGCACCTAAAAGTTGAGCTTTCAAATACCCTTAGTATTGCTGAAAAATAACATGCAATCGACATGCAATGCAATGATCAGTATAGAATCATTAATACAATGAATGTACACTTAGTGATCCTCCTCACTTCTAACAAAACCTAATTTCAAAACAAATGAATCAAACTTTTGGTACCACATTTTGGGGGATTGTTTCAGACCATAAAGAGACGTCTTCAATCTACAAACCCAACATTCTTTCCCTTTTACCTCATACCCTGTAGGTTGTTGCATGTAAATTTCTTCCTCAAGGTCTCCATGCAAGAACACAGTCTTAACATCCATTTGTTCAACCTCAAAATCAAAAGATGCAACAATGGATAAGAGAAATCTAATAGAACATAATTTAGCAATAGGAGAGAATATTTCACTGAAATCAACTCCCTCTCTGGGAGTAGCCCTTGGATACTAGTCTAACCTTGTACTTTTCCAATGAATCGTCTACTCCAAACATCTTCCTGAAGACCCACTTGCAACTTATGACCTTTCTTCCTTTGGGCAAACAAACAAGATCCCAGGTGTTGCAAGAATCTAAAGCCATCATCTCATCCTGGATGGCTAACTACCGAGACTCACTATCATCTGCATGAATAGCTTCCTTGTAGGATCTAGGCTCATCGTCAGTACTCAATAAAACAAATACACAACAGAAATCTGGTGGGTTATACCTATCAACTGGGTTCCATTGTCTTGTGGATCTCCTCAAGGGTGGAGTAAGAGACTCTTCTAGTTCTTCTAGATGCTCAACTTCTTCTGTAACAACAAAGACTTCCTCATCAGAACTACTTCCACTCGAATCTTCTTCTTCTTCTTTACCCCCCAATCCATCATTATGTTCTTTTGGTTGTGCATCTTCCTACTGTAAATCAAAATGCACTACTTTTGACCTTTCTTTCTCTTTTGACTATTCAGGTTTAGAAATAGCTCTAATTTCCCTGAAAATAACATCTCTAGAGAAAATAATTTTTCTAGTTAAAGGATTGCAAAGCTTATAACCTTTAACATTCTCACCATATCAAATGAAGATGCATTTCTGTGCTTTTGGATACAACTTAGATCACTTTTCCTTAGGCACATGAACAAAAGCCTCATAGCTAAAAACACTTAAATATGAGACACAAGGTTTCTTACCTGTCCACACTCCATAAGGTGTCGAATCTAGATCCTTACAAGGAGTTCTATTAATCAAGTAACAAGCAGTACACACAACCTCTACCAAAAAGCATTTCTCTAACTGTGAATCACTCAACATACTTCTGGCTCTTTCCATAATTGTTCGGTTCATCTTTCTGTAAGACCATTCTATTGTGGTGTATAGGGAGTTGTCTTTTGTCTGAGTATACTTGCATACTTACAAAACTCATCAAATTCCTTAGAGAAATATTCCCCTCCATTGTCAGATCTTAATATTTTTATCTTTAATCCCGATTGGTTTTCAACTAAGACTTTAAAATCCTTAAGCTTAGTTAAAAATTCAAATTTTTGTTTCATAAAATAAATCCATGTAAATCTAGATACATCATAAATGAAGGTGACAAAATAATGAGATTTTCTAATAGATTCATTATCCATAGGTCTAGACACATCTGAATGAATAATCTCTAACTTCTCTTTTGCTCTATTACTTTCTAAAGGAAATGATGTTCTGTTTTGTTTACCAAACACACAATGCTCATAGAAATCAAAGTGCTTATCAGAATAAGAGAAACCATCCAACAATTCTTTATTCTTGATTATTTTTAAAACATTATTACTTGTGTGACCTAATCTATAGTGCCACAACATACAAGTGTTTTCAAAAACGTCAAAAATATAAGAGGAATTACAAACTGTAGTGGCATCTAGCCTAAACAAGGTTCCCAATCTTTTCTCTTTCGCTACCACCAAGTTTCCTCTCACCAATCTGTAACCATGCTTATAAAATGTTACATGCATTCCCAAATCTTCAACTTCAAAATTGAAACAAGATTTCCAGCCAATCCGGGAACATGCAAAACACTAGGGAGGGTTTTAATTCTCCCATCATCGAAACACAACATTACCTTTCCTTTCCCAACTATTGGATATGTAGAGTTATCCCCAAGGTACACTTTACCTCCACCATGTTAGTGTAGGTTTTTTATTTTCCTAGTGGGTTAGTTATTTTCCCTATTTCTTAGGTTTTTCCTACACTTTTATTAAGCTTGATTAGGTTAAATAAAGTGAGTTTAATAATTTAATTAGTGAGTGGATGATTTGAGGTGTCGACATGCTACAAGGGAGGTAGCATTTTCTATCTTGGGAAGATGCTTTTGCTATCTTTAGTCCGTATGGTGGCCTTTCCCTATTGGTCAATTTTGCCACCTTTCCGCTCTCTCTGGTCTATATAAACACACTACCTAGTATTTTACATCTTGAATGCATTGTATATTTACTCTACCATTCTTTGCTTTGAGCTCTTAATGCAATTCTATCACATTGACATTTGCATCTCTCAGAATCACTGGTTTGCATTTGTTTTGCATTTTCTAGTTTATGTAGCTTATAATCTCTCTCATAAAGTTCTTGGGTTTTACATCTTGTTCACGATTTCTAACATGGTATCAGAGCTTTTGTTTCAAGAGTTTTGAGTTCATAGTTTCCTTATTGAGAGATTGAGTTCTTTGTGAGATCTTGAAAATCTCGTATGCTCTTCTCTTGCATTTTTGAACGATCTGGACAATCAGAAAAGATTTGTCAAGACCCATTAACCTCTTTATTTTGCATGCATATTTTGTGAGTTCTGGGTGATTGCAACATTTCTAGTTATATTGGCAAAATTTCTGGCTATTCCAACACATCTAGGAGGTTTGAGAAAGTAAAGATTGGCTTTCATTTCATCTGATTTGGAGATCGTTTGACATAGTTGCAGAATGAGGGTTTCTTGCTCAAATCTAGAACTCAATTTTCATCCAGAGCATTTTCAGGACAAAAGGACCTTGCCATTGCGTCTAGGAGGTCTCAAAGATAAATTTTGACATAAAATTTACCTAGTTTTGGTGTCAGGAGCATTTGAGGCAAAAAAAATTTGCCGGAAGGCCACTTTGGTCCCCTAGCATGCTTTTTGGAGTGAATTTTTTGTAAAAATAAAAATAAATAAATAAATAAAAGAGACAGTTTGAAGCACTTTATACAATGCTCCAAGTGCTGTATTAAGAGGGGCTTTGACCTCCTCTAAAGGGGACCGAGCCCTATATATAGGGCGCAACCCACTTCGAGTGGGCGCGGGTGAGGCCTATGGCCTCCGCCCTGTTTCTTTAGGCCTATTGCCTCTTGGATATGATACCGCCTTTAAGGTCGGTAAAAAAACTTTGCATTCAGGGTTTAGGGCTTGCATTAAATATGTTCAACCCCTACCTCAAAAAATGCACTCCCCTCCTTAGGTTCTGCGCTTGATATTTTGGCCTCTGTGCCAAATTAGACTCACAACTACATTTGGTAGATTTCACTATTTTTAATCATAGTTAAATTTAATTGAAGATCTACTATTTTTAGTCACATTTGACTTGTTTAGTAGAGCTACATTGATTGGCGAGCTTATATAGTTGGCGGGCCACCAAAGTTAGTGGAGATTTCACCAAATTTGGTGGAGTCTGAATATTTGCAAACAAGACCCCTCTCCGCTGGCAAGGGCAAAATTGAAGGCAATTTTCAAACACTCCGTTCTGACTCATATTGGATCCTAATTCACTATATTTTTTTTTAATTTGGGCCAATTTTTTGCGCTCTACTCATTACTGCATATGATTTTTGGTTTTATGAATGAATTTTCTAGAAATTACAGATTCTCACAGGTGACACTGCACAATTCTCATTTTGGGAACTTCAGAGACTCATAACTTTCGCATACAACCTTGGATTCAATTCTTTTTTTGAAAGTGTATGTTTTTTCGAGTACTTTGAAGTAGTGCTATTAGTTTCAGTTGGTTTGGTTCCATGATTGTACTTTTAGCATACACTCATTTGATTGAGAATTTGTAAAACATTAAGATCAAATCCACTTAGCCTTTCTTGTTGATGGTAATTGTAATTGCACTAAATATAAAGTGCCAAATCATATTTTCTTGGGGGGTTCTTTGATTGAGTGAAAAGGGGGGGTGTCTTGTGAGTTTTTCTTTGAGTTTTTGCATTCTCTTCTTTGCACAACAACAAATAGTCTTCTTTTCAAACAACAGTACCAATACTCACTCCGTACAACTACTTTGATTGGAAATATAAAATGACAATCTATCTAAAGAGGCAAGGGTTGTATAGAGTAACAATGTGTCTTGAAACTGAATCATCATTACTTGCAAAAAAGCCAAAATGTTTTAATAAGTTGGATGAAGCTTTTAGAACCTTATGTATGTCTGTATCTCTAGATTTTCTTTTTCACATTGAATCTATTTCTACACCAAATGATGTATGGACCACTTTGGAAAATCTCTTTGGTAAGCAAGATAAAATTAGAGGACATCTACCGAAGAATGAGCTCATAGGGTTAAGTCCTACCAGCTTTGATACTATTTAGGACTTCTTCACTAAGCTAAAGGCCATAAGATTATAGTTGAAATTGTAAGGAAATGAGAGGTCATCCCAGAACGTACATCCAGTATCAATAGTGTCTTCGGTAACTTTAAATTTTATTGGGTTGCCTCAAAAACACTATCTACTATGCCACAAGGCGGAAATAGACATAGTTTATTTCCCCATCATTGAACATTCAGAGAAAAGACTGATGCAACTTTACAGTTTCAACAACAGACAATAGATTCAACTTGCATAATCACAACCATGAAAGAACAATAATAAGAACACATAGATTTACATGGGGAAAACCCTTCTGGGTAAAAAACCCCACACTCAAAAAGCCAGAGATCATTGTATTAATCAACAACAAAAATACTCAGTTACAATACAATATCAGACTCTCAAGTCTTCATAGAGTTTTACATCTTGTTCTTCATCTAGAGAATCTCAATAGTAACATAACAAGATCAGCCTCGCTCTCTCTCGACCTTTGTTTCTCCTTTTCTTGATTCAGTCCCTTAACATACTGTTATCATGCTACGTACAACATACAGCATAAGACTTCCCCGAAGAAGAAAATAGAGCTAACCAAATTGAACTCTCAATCAGACTCTATCGATCCAAGACTATCAATCTTCTACTTGTCTCACTGAGTCTCCATTACTTTTAGCTATCATAATTGACTCAACCATCCGAGCAACCAATCGATTCAGTTACGCTCAGTCCAACTGTCCAAATTGTCGTCTGACTGTTCACATTCAAGAGGACTCATTAGTCCCATATTCACCAGACATCGGTCATAGCCATAGTATATATACATGACCACAAGAATGTTAATTGTTGACACTTATGCCGATGTGACCAACCGGTCTACCATTCACCGTCCATCGGGAAGACTCTAGTTGATATCTTTCATCGGAGTGACTTAAGCAATCGGAGTGATATCACCAAACAGTGCCGATGGTTCTTTTCTTGCCAATGTCCAACCTTCATCAGAGAAATAGTTAACATCGGAAGGACTTCCAAACCTCAGACCGACAATGCTTCTCACGCTGATGCCAAGACCTCATCAGAGTAGCCCAAAGTGCCAGAGAGACTCATATCGAAGTGACATGTCTAGCCGATGACAAACCTTCATCGGAATGACTCTCACCGACGCCAAACCTCCATCAGAGTGACCCAACACATCAGAAGGAGATATCCACAGCACGCCGATAAGGTTTGTCACACCGATGTCCAACTGTCGGAGTAACACAACACACCGTCTCGCCAATGCAAAGAACAATCCACTATGAACAATGTGATCACTGAGACAAAGGTCCACTCTTGCCGATGCCTGTAAATCTGAGACACATATACTCAACATTCTCCCACTTGACGAGGGATTTATAGGATTTTGTCAACACTCGAAGTCATTGTATCAGCTTAGACACTACCTCCATTTCACTGTGCTCACAAGCTATACAGAAGCATCAATATTATCAACTTCAAAGCTTCATCCTAAACACAGCCATGAAACCATCCTCTAGAAACAAGATAGAAGATCAGCTAGAACAACAATCAGAAAAATGATTGCACCCATCCAATTGAACAAAACCCATGTGACTGAAAATAACACACACAACAAGTGCTAATCCATCCAATCATCCATACCTTGAAGGTAGTCATATCAGCAAACTCATGCCACCTACATACACACCCATTAACTGCAAAAACAAGCTCCATGTGTCAACCAGTCGAAGAAGACCAAACACATCCAAGAACTCCCATTACATGGGTAACGCAGATCTGAAAAAGATCATGGCATACAAAGTCTACCAATAGCATCACATAGAAAGTGTAAACATCATGTAGTACCAAGGAATCTTCCACAATGATATGCAAAACTTGTAAATAATTATCCTGCAACAATTCTCCCCACCAATCTAGAACTCTCCCAAATTCTCCATATCCAACAAAGAAAAGAGATAACAGAACCTCCATGTCATCATGCAAGGACATAAGCGAAAACACATGACCACAAGCTAGTGATCACAATCAGCTCCAATAAAACCTCAAAGCAATGTAGTGTGAAACAAAACATCCAGGAAGATAACCAGAACAAAGAGAGAAACACTGCACATCATATACCTGTAGAAAATCCTTCTACATACACCTCTAAGTGCCAACTGTGTCAAGTATGATCTCCTCTTCAAAACACCCCAAAGAGAACAACATAACAACACCCACCCATTCAATCTCCAAGATCAAACACAACATATATAACATGTAATTATAAAATATGGATGTAAGCTTCTCTCAGAAGATCAAACTACTCCATTTCCCATTTTAGGAAATCAGCCCATAAAACCATCTCCTAACAATCCTCATCAATGAATGATATCTTTAAACTCAAATGCACAAGGAGCTAATCATGCTATCTGGTGGTGTTCACCTAGAGTTAGGGTTATAATTTTGGGTCTGCAGGTTCCTGTGTGTACCCTTTCAAACCCTTAGTGCCTTGGTTTAAATTGTTTCTCCACTTGCATGCAGTGTTTTACCATTTTTTCCTATCGCACCTGAGAAAATGTAAAGTCTTGTATGTGCAAATGCAAGTTGTATGTTGACAAGTTTGTGAAATTTGTATATCGACTTCCAGAAATCGTAAAAAATTTGAGTTATATGCATTTTTAAATGTATATCGGGTTGCATATACATTGGGGGAAGCTTCTGTAAGATTCTGGGAATATTCGCCATTTGTATATCGGCCCTGCTTGTATATCGGGCTTGTATGTAGAATGTGCAAGTGAAACATACAAAGGAAAAGATACATTGCATGAATATTCTGGAGGAGATTCCTTGCTTGTATGTGCCAAGGAATGTGCATTGAAGAATATACAAAGGCCCGCGACATACAAAGGTGCAAATATACATTTGCTACAGTGCAGCGAAGGTGATACATGTGGTAGGGCCTGCGGGTATATACAAACGAGTTTGTATATTCGGCATACAAAGGAAATATAGATTTGATGAGATACAAGTCAGATTTGAAAGGTTCTCCAATCTAGCTGATAAATGAGTTGGAATTCGCGACTTGTATATTTACTTTTGTATGTGCAACATACAAGATGGAGGTACAAAGGAAGACATACAATCCGGACCCGATGAAGATTTCAAGTTGCTTCATAAACATTTGGGGTCCGTGGCGTGCATGTATATGGCGTTTGTACATGCCGGTATACAAAGGGTGAGGTACAAGCCGAATTTCAAGGCGGATGCAATGCATTTTATATTTTTTGAAATCCATGGTTTGTATCTAAATTGTATGTATGTGCACATATACAAAGAAGATATGCGAGGAAAGATGATGCAAAGTGGACCCGATAGTTGATTTTTAATTTGTTCTATGATGTTTTGGGGTCCGCCTTGTATGAAAGGTGATTGTATGTATATACGGTCCCACGTGCATTTTTAGATGCAAAAGGAAAAGGCACATTAGTTCATCGGTGAGAGACTGCGCATCGGCGGATGCTCCCAGGGTTGTTCCAATGGCCGATGGAGATGAAAATGCTAAGCGATAGAGAGCCAGTAAGAGGCTGCCACGTGTCCAAGCGCTGTTGCATGTATATGCATTTTGCATATATAGGGATTTTGAAAGGCGAACAATGGCGATTGTATATGCATATGTTTTTGCATATACAAGGGTGACAAGGCAAAATGAAGAAGCAAAAAGCCAGCGATAGAATCATGGGGTGCCTATGTGGCACGTTTTCACTGGCCGACAACTTTTTAACATTTTTGGGTGCCGTTGATCACAGCAACGAAGGGTGATCGACGGTCTTGTTTTAAACCTGCAGTGAAGGATTTTTCCTGAGTGTGTGCGGCCGTTTTTGAGTGGGAAATTTTTAGAGGTACGCCGTTGCTACATTTTAGAGAGGCTGTGGGTAGTTGAAGTGTTAATGGCAGAATTACAGCGGTATGGGTCGATGATGGACGGGTCAACAACTTGATTGAAGATGAGTGTCCTTGAACGGTGGTGCGGATCCCGATTCCATCTGCTCATTCCTCTTTGTCTCCTCGCAGTGTTGAATATTTCTGAGTGCCATTCCTCATGCATTGAATCTGGTAGATTTTTGATTTGCCTTGTTATTAATTTTTTCTGGGTACACAGTCTTGGTATAAAAACCAAACTGTGTTACTTGTTGTTGTTGAAAACTAGAAAAATTTTGGTGCTACAATAGGAATACAACTTTCTAGCGACTCTATTTCTAGTGTCTCTGTGAGTTTATGAGTTGTATGTTGTATGTATTATGCACAGAATTATCAATTTCATGTTGATTTAAATGAGTAATGCTTCACTGCGTGTGTTTTGTTATTTGTCTCCAGACTTAATGTGTTTTTCTTCTGACTCTGAACATCTAAGGGGTGTTATAGATTCTAGAATATAAGTTTTCTATGTTGAATACTTAGTCTCTTACTTCTGCTCAAGGAGTAGATTGAATGTTTTGGATTAAGTGTTGAGAAGAATACATTGCAGTAAGGATGTTCATAAGTAGAAATAACTAAATACTCCCTCTTGGGTATTGTCTGTAAGGCAGACATTTTAGAAACCCCTTGAAATCTGATTAATGTCTTAGGTCTGTGGTAAACATTCACATATATATGTCTATTGACTCCGAGCCCTAGATAGGCACCAATCTGGTCTGGTATCTCTGTTGTAACCCCAAAGTCTTAGTTTTGCATCCAGATATAAATCAAACTCAAACTTCATATACAAACGTTTAGAACTTTAGAAGTAGTTTTAGGACTGAAATCCTCTGTCTACAACTAAACATAGGCCCAAAGCTAGCCCCTTTGAACTTATCTCACAGTTTTGGTCTGCATAAGAGAGGATTTATCTGCTTTGTATCAACATCCCAGCTAATACATAGATTCACTTCATAGATGTTGAGTAGGGAATACCCCCCTTGGTTCTGTAGAGCCTAAAGAAGAAGAGGAGATATTTATAGAGTCTATCTCCTATACTATTGGCCCCTGGCCCAGGAATCCTATTGATCAATGATGGCTACCTTGTAGGGATAATTGGGAATAAACATCCAGTCTGGGAAAATAACCAACATAAATTGGCGACTCCGCTGGGGAAGTACTTTGTGTGAACCTAGATTTTAAAAGAAAATATTTCCTAATTATAGGTGGCAACTCCGAACCAATCTCCTAATTGGTAAAGTAAAGATTTGTATGCAAGGGAGAAGGTCCCAATGTAACCCTTTGTTTGAAGAGTTACCCATAAAAATGATGTACAAGAAAAAATGGACTGTTCGAGCCAGTCAAGATGGTTCTCCTAGCCCCAGGAAAAATGAATTTATTCAGGACAATCCAGGATCTTCAGAGCGAACAATACCTTATTTTTCAAATACTGAGGCTAAGATCCAGAACATATATGAGAGACAACAGAGTGGTGGATTGAAAATGAGGTGTTTCAAGAATGCCCTTTTGTTGATTCCCCTGACAGATTTGAGGAAGCCGAATCCCTAAGGGATGATGATAATGATGATCAGAATGTGATAAAACCATCCTCTTCTATGCCCAGAGAGGAGGAACTAGCCGATGAAATTAAGAGCTTAAGGGTAGAATTAGAATATCTTCAAGCAGTAAAGATCAGAGATGACATGAGATAGAAAGTGCAAGCTCTGAGAGTTGCTCAGAATGATTCAGTTCCTACCCTTGGCAATACAAATATGTAAAGAAATCAACACAGGAATGAAGTACACGATCAACACAATGATCAAAGACAGAATGCACATAATGCTAGAATACCATTAAATAATGTAAGAAATTAGAATGCAAATAGAAATGCCAATGTTATTCAGCCTGGTAGACAACCTATGCAGCTAGACAAATTCAGGCAGTTAGTTTTTGATGGCATTCCTGGTTACCCCAATCCTATTGACAAACATGTGAGGCTGCAACTGCCTAAATTTTTAGGAAATAATACTGTATTAGGTGAAGACCATTTAAAAGCTTTTCAGAATATCATGGACAACTTTGAGTTTGAGCATGAGGATGTTTTCATGAAATCATTTATGCAATCCTTAGTTGATGAAGCCAAGGAATGGTATAAAGGTCTACCTGACAGAAGCATTTCATCATGGGAGGATTTCAGGAGGATATTCATAGAACAATATGGTGACAAAACTGATCCTAGTTTCTTCATTAATGAATTTACTAGCATTACCAAAGGATCAAATGAACAAGTTGTTGATTTCAATGCTAGATTTACTAAGGTATTGAACAAATTGCCACATCACTTGAGACCTAATGAACCTATGTGCATAGTGTTGTACATAAATGCTTTTGATGCTAAAACAACTTATGGATTGAGAGACAAGAGCCCTGCTAGCCTCAGAGATGCCTTCAAAATAGCAACAAATATTGAAAATAATAGAAAAGCATCTGGTAAGACAAACAAAAGAGATGATGTAAAAATTCTGCAAAATCCAAATACTAAATCTCAAAGTGTTCAAGGCAATGCATCCACTTCTGAGGATAAATTAGATAAATTGACAACTATTGTCAAGGACCTGAGTTATAGAATGGCTAAAAATGAAAAGGGAATAGGTCCTGACATACAGGTTTACCAGAAGCAAGAAGAAGACCATCATTACATGATATGCCGTATCATACTAACTGGCATAATGGTAAACCTGTTCTCCAAAACAACAACACAAGTCAAAGGACTCAAAATACAAAGGAAACTCCTGATCCTTTGAAGAACGCTGTAAATACTATTAATGACACCCCATGGTGCATAATATGCCAAATGCCCCACTCACAGTCACAATACATGATTGCTCAGTCTCTATATAACAATACCGTGGTCTGCGATGAATGCAATGAGCCGCATTGCATGGAAGATGACTATGTCAATATGCTATCTACAAATAGAGAGTATCTGTCTCAGGATGCTGATGCAAGTGCAAATAATGAGATTCAGGTCTAGCAGCAGTTTCCCTATGATGAGGATGAGGAAGACAACTATGCCTATGCTCAGGATTCACACAATTTTCTGAATAACTTGAGGAGACCATCTGATGAGGAGATTAGGGCCTTCATAGCTACGACAGTGGCTCAAGTCAAAAGCAATTATAACCTAAGAGGTAAAGCACATGTAGGCTACTCACCCCAGCCAGAGAATACTTTTGTAAGCCAGCCAGTGCATAGTCATAAAGGGACTGAACCACAAAAGAAACAATGGAGCAATAAAAAGCAAAATTTTAAGCAAAAAATAGGTCATGATCTTCAAGGACCAGAAAACAAAATTCCCTAGGTTGAGAATCAAAGAAAAAAATTTTAGACCAAAAATGACAGTCAAGGAGCCATAAAAACTAAAGCTGGACCATACCAGGATAAAAATAAAACTGCAGATCAGGCTACAACTATTATACAAAATTATGCCCCATTTGACATGACTCAAGTTTTGTCACAGATAAAAGTCTCTTTTCCACTGATGGAGCTGATGAAAGTGGAAGAATTCAAAAATAAAGTAGTATCCTTAATTTCAGGAGTACCCTGTCAAACCAAGTTGAGTGATGAACCTCAGGGTAAGAAACAAGCCCTGTGTGTTGATGAAGATGAAGTTCCTGAAGTATATCTGGGGATGACCATGACAAAATGCCCTTCACAAGTGGAACCATTTTATGTCTCCCTTGTCATAAATGGAAAGGCGATTAAGAATTGTATGCTGGATTTAGGAGCATCAACGAATATCATGTCTCTGGCTATCATGCATCAAGCTGGGTTAAAAATAGATAAGGCATGTGGGAAATGCTATGCCATGGATGCTAGAGAAGTACCAGTCATTGGAATCATGAAGGATGTTGATTTCAGACTGGCAGCATATCCTAAAAAGACCTACAAAATGAACATAACAGTTGTTGATATCAAGCCACAATATGGCATGTTGCTGTCAAGAAGATGAACATCATTGATTGGTGGGAGTATGCAATTAGATTTGTCATATGCTATGATCCCTATGAATGGCAAGGATGTCAAACTGATCAGAGAAGAAAGATCACTAGAAACAGTTGAGGACCAAGAGTCAGAGGAGCATATATGTTTTGTGGACACTGACTATGAAAATTTCAGAGTTGTCTCAGATGTTAAAGAAGGTAAAGAGGGAAACATGTGCATTCAAGAGTCTAATCAACATGGTCTTTGGACCATGTATTTTGATGGAGCTTGTTCGAAGGAAGGCTTTGGTGCTGGAATTGTGTTTTTGTCTCCAGCTGGTAAACTTCTAAAATTCTCTTTCTTGCTGAAGTTTGCCTGTACAAATAATATTACAGAGTATGAGGCTTTGTTGTTAGGATTGAATGTAGCTTTGAAGCATGGAATTAAGATGCTCTAAGTGTTTGGTGATTCAGAGCTTATTGTTTCCCAAGTTAGATATAAGTATGCTTCAAAAAATAAACTATTAAAACAATATAAGCATGCTGTCTGGGATACAATTGAATTGTTTGACACTTTTTCAATAAGCTGGATAGAGAGATCAAAGAATGTTAGGGCAGATTTTCTATCTAATGTAGCTATAAGGCCAGATGATGTTACTCTATTAGATGTTACAAATGTTGAAGTCAAGCTTAGACCTGCAGTGCCAGATAATGTATGCAGCTGGCAAGTGTTTGATGATGATAAGGATTTATTGAGATTTCTACATTGTATTGATGAGTATGAGAACCAGGAAATAGATTTTCAGAACTTTGTGGAGGTAGTAGATGGAAGAGAAACTCTCATAGGGAAAGAGGTAATTCAACTCAAGACAAATAAAATCCCTAGAGGGTTGGTTGCTTTAGAGAGAGCTTTTGACAATAGGGACCATTTTGTTACAAAGGCATCTCCAACAAACAAGAATGATTTAGAGGAGATAAACTTGGGAACATCTCATGCTCCCAAAAAGGTGTACATTGGCAAACAACTCAAGCCACATATCAGAACTATGCTGATTGCATTACTGAGAAAGTATAAGCATGTTTTTGCTTGGTCATATGAGGACCTGAAAGCTTATAGAGAGGATTTATTCCAGCATGAAATCCCTTTGAAGCTCAGAGCTAAGCCATTTAGACAAAAATAGAGACCTATCAACCCAACTTTAGCTCCTAAAATGCAAGAAGAACTTGTGAAGCTTAGGGAGGCTAGAATAATTATGCCCATCAGACACTCAACTTGGGTGTCTAACCTTGTCCCAGTCAGAAAAAAGAACGGTGACATAAGGCTTTATGTAGATTTTAGAAATCTAAATATATCTTCTTTGAAGGACAACTTCCCATTGCCAAACATGGAAGCCATGTTATAGAAGGTGATTGGCTGTGAACTCTTATCCATGATGGATGGATTTTCAGGGTACAATCAAGTGAAAGGAAAGGAATCAGAACAATTCAAGACCACTTTCACCACTCCATGGGGAACCTATGTATATGTGAGGATGGCATTTGGACTGACAAATGCAGGTGCCACATTTTAGAGGGCTATGGATGTTGCTTTTGGAGGGTTAATTGACTTAGTCTTGGCTGTGTATCAGGATGATTTGATAGCTTATTCAAAAAAGGAAAAGCAGCACTGTATGCACCTGGAGCAGATTTTTATTAGAGCATTAGAGTATGGCATCTCACTCAACCCAAAGAAGTGTGCTTTTGGGGTAGTGGAAGGAAAATTGCTTGGGCACATTGTTTCCAAGGATGGAGTCAGGATTGATCCTGAAAGGGTGGCTACAATTGACAAAATTCAGATCCCTAAAATAGTGAAAGGTGTTCAGTCCTTCTTTGGACAAAAAAATTTGTTAGAAGATTTGTGCCTAACTTTGCAGAGACCACAAAAGATATCTCCAAGATGTTGAAGAAAGGTGCAACTATCAAATGGGAAGAGGAAGTGACTAAATCATTTCAGAATATAAAAGAGGCTATAAAGATGGCTCCTGTACTAAAATCTCCTGATTTTTCTAAGCCATATTCAATTGTTTTCATTTGCTTCTTTCCATACTAATGCTGCATGCTTATTGCAAAAGAATGAAGAAGGGTTTGAATAGCCTATTGCTTTCTTTAGTAGGTCATTGCAGGCTGCTGAGTTGAAGTACGACATCATGGAGAAACATGCATATGCACTGGTTAGAGCAGTCAAAAGTTTCAGGCCATCTTTGGTGGGCTCTCACATAGTTGCATATGTGCCTCATGCAACAATCAAAGATATTTTTACTTAGCAGGAGGTAAATGGAAGAAGATGCAAATGGATAAACAAATTGCAGGAGTTCAACATTGAAATACAGATCACAAAACTGGTAAGGGGACAAGGTTTGGCAAAATTGATGACACAGTCAAATCTAGAGGCATGCCAAGTGAATGTAGTGCATAATGAAATCATAAATATGTCAGAATCTGAGTGGTATAAGGACATAGTGTATTATTTGCAGAATTTAAACTATCCTACCCACCTCAGTGATAATCAAAAGAGGACTTTGAAGCTACAGGCTATTAAATACATCATTATTCAAGGAGAGTTGTATTGGAAAAACTCCCGATGGTGTGCTACTCAGGTGTGTAGATGAGAATCAGGCCAGAGATATTTTAAGTGACATGCATAATGGAGTATGTGGTGGACACTATGTTGCCCATACAACAGCCCACAAAATCCTTAGAGCAGGCTACTGGTGGCCAACTCTCTTCTCAGATGCACATAGAATGATAAGAAAATGTGATCCTTGCCAAAGGTTTTTAGGAAGGCTAAAATATGAAGGTGCATTACCCCTTAGGACTGTGACTGTAGAAGCTCCATTTCAGCAATGGGGAATTGACTTCATAGGGGAATTTCCAGAAAAGTCAAGTGGAGGACACAGTTAGATTTTGGTTGCTACTGATTACTTCACTAAATGGATTGAGGCCATTCCAACTAAGAAAGCTACAAGCAAAGTGGTGATGAATTTCCTTCTAGAAAATATTATTATCAGGTTTGGAGCACCAGCCAAAGTGGTCACAGATAATGCAATGTGCTTTAGGTCCGGTGAATTTGTTGATTTTTGCAACTATGGAATAAATTTGCTACATGCATCACCATATTATCCACATGGAAATGCTCAAGCAGAGTCAAGAAACAAAAGCCTCATGAAAATCGTCAGGAGGATGGTAGGTAAAAACAAAAGAGCTTGGGATTCAAAGCTGAAGATGGCATTATGGGCTGACAGAGTAACAGTGAAGAAAGCAACTGGAAGGTCGCCTTTTGAACTAGTGTATGGTACATCAGTTAGATTGCCTGTTAACAACCTCCTACCAGTTTATAAATTCATGCAAGAAAATGAGGAGGAGATTGGGGACTCAATGACTGAAAGAATAAATCAGTTGGTTGCACTAGATGAAATGAGAAGGGAGGCATAGAAAACAAACATCAATAGACAACAAAAGGTAAAATATTTGTTTGATAAAAGGGCTACAGAGAGAAAGTTTCAGATAGGTGATTTGATCCTTGTTTGGAATGTAAGGAACCAAGACAAGGGCAAACATGGTAAATTTGAGCCCTTATGGATGGGTCCATACCAAATTAGCAACACTCATGGAGAAGATTCTTATTTTCTCCAGGCCCTAAGCGGTGAATTGTTGGAATTGCCCATGCATGGTCAGTTCTTGAAGCCCTACTTCTCATAAACGAGTAACTTCTGTGCACACTGTAAACTAGATGTAAATATTTTGTACATGCCTTGTATAGTCGGTCGTGTTTTGAATTTTATGTTTTGGCTGGTCTGCCCCGGAGTTGCTTGGTTCTTGCTGTAGTCTTGCGTCTGCACGTCCCCAGTCAGAGCCACTGGTGGTGTTCACCTAGAGTTAGGGTTATAATTTTGGGTGTGCAGGTTCCTGTGTGTACCCTTTCAAACCCTTAGTGCCTTGGTTTAAATTGTTTCTCCACTTGCATGCAGTGTTTTACCATTTTTTCCTGTCGCACTTGAGAAAATGTAAAGTCTTGTATGTGCAAATGCAAGTTGTATATTGACAAGTTTGTGAAATTTGTATATCAGCTTCCAGAAATGGTAAAAAATTTGAGTTATATGCATTTTTAAATGTATATCAGGTTGCATATACATTGGGGGAATCTTCTGTAAGATTCTGAGAATATTCGCCATTTGTATATCAGCCCTACTTGTATATCAGGCTTGTATGTAGAATGTGCAAGCAAAACATACAAAGGAAAAGATACATTGCATGAATATTCTGGAGGAGATTCCTTGCTTGTATGTGCTAGGGAATGTCCATTGAAGAATATACAAAGGCCCGTGACATACAAAGGTGCAAATATACATTTGCTACAGTGCAGTGGAGGTGATACATGTGGTAGGGCTTGCGGGTATATATAAACAAGTTTGTATATCCCGCATACAAAGGAAATATACATTTGATGAGATACAAGTCGGATTTGAAAGGTTCTCCAATCTAGCTGATAAATGAGTTGGAATCTGTGACTTGTATATTTGCTTTTGTATGTGCAACATACAAGATGCAGGTATAAAGGAAGACATACAATCCAGACCCGATGAAGATTTCAAGTTGCTTCATAAACATTTGGGGTCCGTGGCGTGCATGTATATGGCGTTTGTACATGCCGGTATACAAAGGGTGAGGTACAAGCCGGATTTCAAGGTGGATGCAATGCGTTTTATATTTTTTTAAATTTGTGGCTTGTATCTAAATTGTATGTATGTGCACATATACAAAGAAGATATGCGAGGAAAGATAATGCAAAGCAGACCCGATAGTTGATTTTCAATTTGTTCTATGATGTTTTGGGGTCTGCCTTGTATGAAGGGCGATTATATGTATATACGGTCCCACGTGCATTTTTAGATGCAAAAGGAAAAGGCAC
Organism: Cunninghamia lanceolata; assembly: GCA_027924645.1. Taxonomy (NCBI): domain Eukaryota; kingdom Viridiplantae; phylum Streptophyta; class Pinopsida; order Cupressales; family Cupressaceae; genus Cunninghamia; species Cunninghamia lanceolata. The sequence goes on from BSBN01001170.1 coordinate 2,454,859, forward strand.
ATTAGTTCATCGATGAGAGACTGCGCATCAGCGGATGCTCCCAAGGTTGTTCCGATGGCCAATGGAGATGAAAATGCAAAGCGATAGAGAGTCAGTAAGAGGCTGCCACGTGTCCAGGCACTGTTGCATGTATATGCATTTTGCATATACGGGGATTTTGAAAGGTGAACAATGGCGATTGTATATGCATATGTTTTTGCATATACAAGGGCGAAAAGGCAAAATGAAGAAGCGAAAAGCCAGCGATAGAATCATGGGGTGCCTACGTGGCACGTTTTCACTGGCCGATGACTTTTCAACATTTTTGGGTGATGTTGATCACAGTGACGAAGGGTGATTGATGGTCTTGTTTTGAACCTGCAGCAAAAGATTTTTCCTGAGTGTGTGCGGCCATTTTTGAGCAAAAATTTTTTAGAGGTATGTCGTTGCTACATTTCAGAGAGGTTGTGGGTAGCTAAAGCGTTAATGGCAGAATTACAGCGGTATGGGTCGATGATGGACGGGTCAACAACTCGATTGAAGATGAGTGTCCTTGAATGGCGGTGCGGATCCCAATTCCATCTGTTCATTCCTCTTTGTCTCCTCACAGCGTTGAATATTTCTAAGCGCCATTCCTCATGCATTGAATCTGGTAGATTTTTGATTTGCCTTGTTATTAATTTTTGTCGGGTACACAATCTTGGTATAAAAACCAAACTGTGTTACTTGTTGTTGTTGTTAAAAACTAGAAAATTTTTGGTGTTGCAATAGGAATACAACTTTCTGGTGACTCTATTTCCCGTGTCTCTGTGAGTTTATGAGTTGTATGTTGTATGTATTATGCACAGAATTATCAATTTCATGTTGATTTAAATGAATAATGCTTCACTGCATGTGTTTTGTTATTTGTCTCCAGACTGAATGTGTTTTTCTTCTGACTCTGAACATCTAAGGGGTGTTATAGATTCTAGAATATAGGTTTTATATGTTGAATACTTAGTCTCTTACTTTTGCTCAAGGAGTAGATTGAATGTTTTGGATTAAGTGTTGAGAAGAATACATTGCAGTAAGGATGTTCGTAAGCAGAAATAACTAAATACTCCCTCTTGGGTATTGTCTGTAAGGCAGACATTTTAGAAACCCCTTGAAATCTAATTAATGTCTTAGGTCTGTGGTAAACATTCACATATATATGTCTACTGACTCTAAGCCCTGGATAGGCACCGATCTGGTCTGGTATCTCTGTTGTAACCCCAAAGTCCTAGTTTTGCATCCAGATATAAATCAAACTCAAACTTCATATACAAACCTTTAGGACTTTAGAAGTAGTTTTAGGACTGAAATCCTCTGTCTACAATTGAACATAGGCCCAAAGCTAGCCCCTTTGCACTTATCTCATAGTTTTGGTCTACATAAGAGAGGATTTATCTACTTTGTATCAACATCCCAGCTAATACATAGATTCACTTCATAGATGTTGAGTAGGGAATACCCCCCTTGGTTCTGTAGAGCCTAAAGAAGAAGAGGAGATATTTATAGAGTCTATCTCCTATACTGTTGGCCCCTGGCGCAGGAATCCTGCTGATCAATGATGGCTACCTTGTAGGGATAATTGGGAATAAGCATCCAGTCTGGGAAAATAACCAACACTATCCATCTCTCACAATGAATCCTCCAGAACCAAATATCACCAATTCAAGATTCATGTCTATGAAAGAAAGCATAAAACACTCGAGAGAAACAATGGGCAATACCGCTTAGATGATTATCTGCCGAGAAGACCAAGAGTGGGGAAGGAGAATGCTCCTCCAGGGTAACCAAGTTTACATGAATTCTCCAAGAGCAATCTCCTCATTGGTCTCTGTTGAACTCACGTCCAACCAAGGTAAAGACGCCTCGAACTTCTTGCTGCAATCTCTGATCAAGAGTAACCATCAACAACACTTCTATCATCTCAAGAGAATTACAACCTCACCTTATTCTCCATGTACCCATGAGCATCTATAAATAATCATTTCATGCTAAACTCCAAATGCATCACTGCACCAACATGAAGTAATCAAGCAAAAGATCAATGCACCCAACACACAGAGAATCACCAGACCATTGTCAAAGTTCCAATCATCTGAAATAGGAACTTATCATGACATCATGATCTTACCATCCCCCTTTGGAGATTCCATGCTCCAGGTGAACATAACTATGATCTCAAGAGCAATGTATCATGCCAAAACTCAAATGCATAAATCAAGAAAATATCATGACATGAAACAAACCAAACTCTAAACCAACATCACCTGTTAAGCACCACCAACAGCTCAGCCAAGGATTTCATGAATCTTCCATGACTCCAAGATGTTACACATCCTCAAATAGTGCACTTGCAAATGTGAAAGAACCCTTCTGTAGCACCAGGATCAAAGAGCTCCTCCTAGTAACATCTGCAACACTAAAGAAGATCATTCACCACTAAGTGATGAACACACAGTCAATGCTAAAGCTCCCACTGAATTGTAACAACTGAGCTTTTCAAGCATCATGACCAAACATCTCCTAATCTAAAGATCCTCCAGGTCCACACATTAACATGTCCATGTGACAATAAAACCAAGTGGCACCAAAATCTCCAAACCAAGGAAATACACTATCACTGTCAGTAGCTTACACAAACCTGTGTATCCAAGCTATTCACGACATCTTAATACACATGCTATAGGTCTCCTTAACCGACTATTCAGGTACTTTACAACATCCATCCTTTCATCCTGAAGAGGTCACACCAATGCACAAGTGACCACAGACAAGGCCAGCTAACAAATCTGCATAAACACTGAAGTAATCTTGTGGATAAAGATAGTCCACATCCGAGTCATCTCACTGTAGCTTAATAGGTGATCAGCCCACAAAACTACATAACTCGTAGATCCAACCAATGTACCAAGCAAACTCACTATCACACTAGAAACTGTAAAACTAGGATCTCAAGGAATAGATAACAATGTAGACAACATGACTCAAGGACCAGATTACTTACAAACCTGATTCACCAAACATGTCCACAACCTAAGCACCATAGTCTAGAAAACTAGAAGCATTACCACAGAAATGCTGAGTGTCATATCACATACTAGCACTCCCATCAGAGAAAGCATTTCACCTCCTCACACCATGTACAGAGCATGCATGCAAAATTGCAACTATATCATCCAGTAACACCCTAAAAGCTAGGGTCTAGAAATAGCTTAACTGCAGCTTCACAAAACCACAAGTTTTTCTCTTGACCGTGTCAAACCTCAAAAGGATTAACTCCATAACCAAAATGCAATCGGGGCATCACATAATCAGTACCTTCCAATACTAGGAACAAATCCCAGCATAAGCACAATACTCCATGGCTGAGCAGCAACACAAACTTCTTCATATCATCAGAGAGCCTCTCACACAGACACCCAATATGAAAGTTACTGCAGCAACACAACCACAAAGCAAAATTCTACCCCATGCAATAGGAACATCTTACTATCAAAAAGAGACTTAGACCACATCATTTCAACATGATCAACTCCTTCTTCTCCAACTTCATCATCCTTCAGGCTGCATGTTGTCACTTGAAACTGAAACAAAAGGAGCAAACACTTTTACTCACCAAAGGATCAAACATTAGATGATTCCTTCAGATTTCCTCAGACCCCCAAGACCAAGAAATCTTCACAGAAAGAATCCAGAACCTACAACACTAGAACCAAACGAGTCCCAGAAGAAAGCTCTGATACCACTTGTAAGGAAATGAGAGGTCATCCCAGAACGTACATCCAGTATCAATAGTGTCTTCGGTAACTTTAAATTTTATTGGGTTGCCTCAAAAACACTATCTACTATGCCACAAGGCAGAAACAGACATAGTTTATTTCCCCATCATTGAACCTTCAGAGAAAAGACTGATGCAACTTTACAGTTTCAACAACAGACAACAAATTCAACTTACAGAATCATAACCATGAAAGAACAATAATAAGAACACATAGATTTATGTGGGGAAAACCCTTCCGGGTAAAAAATCCCACACTCCAAAAGCTAGAGATCATTGTATTAATCAACAACAAAAATACTCAGTTACAATACAATATCAGACTCTCAAGCCTTCATAGAGTTTTACATCTTGTTCTTCATCTAGAGAATCTCAACAGTAACATGGCAAGATTAGCCTTGCTCTCTCTCGACCTCTGTTTCTCCTTTTCTTGATTCAGTCCCTTCACATAATGTTATCATGCTGCGTAGAACATACAACATAGCACTTTCCCGAAGAAGAAATCAAAGATAACCAAATTGAACTCTCAATCAGACTCTATCGATCCAAGACTGTCAAACTTCTACTTATCTCACTGAGTCTCCATTAATTTGAGCAATCATAATTGACTCAACCATTTGGGCAACCAATCGATTTAGTTACGCTCAGTCCAACTGTCCAAACTACTGTCTGACTGTTCACATTCAAGAGGACTCATTAGTCCCATATTCACCAGACATCAGTCGTAGCCATAGTATATATACATGACCACAAGAATGTTAATTGTCGACACTTATGCCGACATGACCAACCAGTCTACCATTCACCGTCCATTGGGAGGACTCTAGCTGATATATTTCATCGGAGTGACTTAAGCAATCAGAGTGATATCACCAAACAGCACCGATGGTTCTTTTCTTGCCAATGTCCAACCTTCATCGGAGAGACAGTTAACATTGGAAGGACTTCCAAACCTCAGACCGACAATGCTTCTCACACCGATGCCAAGACCTCATTGGAGTAGCCCAAAGTGCCAGAGAGACTCATACCTAAGTGACATGTCTCGCCGATGTCAAACCTTCGTCGGTGTAACATGAAATACCGGAGAGACATCTTCCAACCACGCCGATGTCACTTGTCACGCTGATCGTCGAAATGAATCTCACCGACACCAAACCTCCATTGGAGTGACCCAACACATCGGAAGGAGATATCCACAGTACGCGGATAAGGTTTGTCACGCTGATGTCCAACTGTCGGAGTAACACAACACACCGTCTCGCCGATGCAAAGAACAATCCACTGTGAACAATGTGATCGCTGAGACAAAGGTCCACTCTTGCCGATGCCTGTAAATCTGAGACACATATACTCAACAAAAATAATGTGTGTTTGAGAAGAAATATTCTCAATTGATCTTAAGTATTATTTCCAAGCTTGGTCCTAACTATTCTGTGTTTGTTTCTACATTTCATGTAGCTAAAAGTGCCTTAGGAACAAATTATACAATTCATTCTCTTGATGATTTTACAAATGAACTCACAAAGGAGAAAGATAGACTGGTTCAAATGGGCACAATTAAGCCTTCTAAATCTCATTCCTTGGCTGAAAATCATGGCACTAACGATAAGAAAGGGATCAGTAAGCAGAACAAGAAATAACATAATAAAGGAGAGAAGAAACAAGATAAAAAACTGGATGCTCCAAAAGCAACTAATTAGATCTCTTCTTCCAAAGGCGACAAGCCTAAGAAGGAGAAGGAAAAGTGTACCTATTGCAAGAAACCTAGTCATGATGAACATAAGTGTCTTAAGAAGCAGTTTGATCACTTGACACATCTTCTTGAGAAGAACCATATCAAGATGCCTGATTTAGTCAAACAGAGTTCATCTCAGGAATCTTCAAAGGACAGATAAAAGTAAGGGGAAAGGAAAGGGAAAGGCCCTAGTTGCTATTGCTTCATAGTCTGATACCTGGATCATTGACTTGGGTGCTTCGCACCACATGGCTTCGTCACAAGATGGTTTTGCCTCTTTGGAGCCATGTACTATGCCATCTATACTCGTGGGTGATGATACTCATGTTGAAGTGTATGGGAGAAGGTCTGTTGATATGGGTGAAGGAACATTTCATGATGTTCTTTGTGTTCCATATTTGTCAACTAATTTTCTATCTATCTATTAGATCACTCGCACTAGCTCTGGTAAGCAGGTTGAGTTCACTCTAGACACAGTGGGAATCAGTGAGTTACACAATGGGTCTATAGTTGATGTGGAAAAAGATGATCATCAGTCTAGAATATATCAGTTTTCTCACTTTGATCCTGATTCTCCTTCACTTGCTTTTCTCACTCACTCAGATGAGGTGAGTTGTTTGTGGCATCATTGGTTTGGCCACTTGAACTACTGCTACTTGCAGTAGATCAGTCAATAGGACATGGTTTTAGGGTTGCCTTCTATTTGGTTTTCTGACGGTGTTTGCCAAGGATGCATTCTTGGCAAGCATCCTAAAGAGAAAATTGATAAAGGTAAAACATGGAGGGCTACACAGCTTCTTGAGTTGGTACATAGTGACTTGGAAGGACCATTTCTACATCCTTCTTTCAGTAGGGCACGATATGTTCTCACATTCATTGATGATCTTTCTAGATACACATGGGTTTGTTTTCTCAAACATAAGTCTAATGTCTTTGAGTCTTTTCAAGACTTCAAAGATTTTGTAGAGAAACAATCCGGAAAGTCCATCAAGATTCTACATATAGACAATGGGGGGAGTATGTCAACCAAAGGTTTGAGCATTTTTTTTTTGTTTCAGAGGGTATTAGGATTGACTACTCTGAGACTTTTGCGGTAGTTGGCAAAATGAACTCCATCCAAGTTATCCTTGCTATTGTTGTAGCCTATCATTAGGAAGTTCATCAGATGGATGTGAAGAGTGCTTTTCTTCACGGTGACCTTCAGGAGGAGATATACATGGAGCAACCACAGGGGTTTGTACACTGGTCCTTCACTTGTTTTCCGTCTTCAGAAGTCTCTCTATGGCCTCAAACAGACCCTCGAGCTTGGTATGCCAAGATGGTCTCCTTCCTTCAGTCAGTTGGGTTCACTTGGTGCCATTCTAATCCAAATGTGTACATTCTACAATAGGATGATACTCTCAGATTCCTTATGAACTTTATGTTGATGACTTATTGATTACAGGGAGTTCCTCATCCACCATCAAGGAAGTGAAAACCACCCTTCATGATCATTTCCTGATGTCAGACTTGGGCCTTCTACGCTACTTCTTGGGGATTGAGACCACTAAGTCTTCATCTAGTATCTTCACGGCACAACCTAAATATGCACTTGATATGATCTCTAGATTTTTCATGGCTGATTGTAAGCTTGTACTGACTCCATTTCTGTCCGAGGTCAAACTTGAGGCTCACTGTTCTTCACCATTGGTGGATGCTATCTTGTATCACCAATTAGTTGGGAGTCTCATATACTTGACTCACATGAGGTGATGAAGGGGGTAAATCATAAAACACACAATAACAAAAATTGCACACAAAACATAGAATGGTATTTTATTAATATGGGCAAAACATTACATTACAGAACCTCAAATACAATCAAAGGATGAATCCCCTACAAGTTGCAACACATTACAACTTCCTCTCTCAAGACTCTGGAATCTTCAGCCTTCTGTAACCCCAAATCAGCTAGGGTTTTTGTTTTCCTACCTATTCTTGACTCTACACTTTCCCCCCTTAACACTCCTACTGCCCAGGGTTCCCAAAAATGGTTATTAATAGCCTTTTTGGCGGCCAACAACCTAATTTCAAAATTTGCTTCTCCCTCCAAATATAGGTCAACTTCTGGGAGCCATAACTTTTGATCCAGGTGTCCGATTGACGAACCATTTTATGTGTCAAAAAGCTCACGGAGTGCTCTATGCGTTAAGAACCCGCTCTGCTGGTTCCAGCCATTTCCAGGCCCGTACGGGGCTATTTAGTGCCTCAAACCTGAGTTTGAATAATTTTCAAGCATTTTTTGAGAAACAGAAACTTTAATATCTTTTAGCTCACAAATGATCTTTGTGTGATTTCTTTGCCAAAGGTCTTATTTTTCAGTTATGAGACTTCCTGTAAAATTTCACTTCATTCCATGCCCAAATATAAACTTTTTAAAAATAGCAGGTTGCTATTTTTAGCAGTTTGGAAAAATTGAAAGTTCTACATCATTGTTCAAGCAATTATGGAATGAGAACCACAAATTTTGAAAAGAAATGGAAAGAACATCAACAATTTTGAAACACATTTTTTATGGATGATGCAAGATTGCCCTTACACCACTGGATGCTCCTACATTAGACACCCAGGGTAATTTGAGAAGTGACCCTGTCACGTCTTAGGTGTTTGTGTGAGGAAAACCCAAATGGTCAACCTCTACCTTAGACAACCAAGAAGAATTTTTAACAGGCCTTCCTTTCCATTTCACCAGATATTCCTCATATTGCTTGTTCCGAGTACTTCTTCCCACACGGCTATCCAAGATCTCTTCTATCTCCTCTGTTGAAGTAGATGCCGGAATACTCCACTGTTCTTCTGTTGGTCCATCCTCTGTTCCACCTTCATGATATTATGATAAATCAGAAATGTTGAAAACATAGAAAATGTTGATCCCACTCGGCAACTCTACCTCATATGCATTTCCTGAATTGTGTTTCTTCAAAATTCTGCATGGTCCAAATTTCTTCATTTTCAGCGTATTGTATGTTCCAAATGGAAACCTTTCTTTTCTTAAGTGAACCATGACTTCATCTCTTACCTGGAACTCCTTATATCTCCTCTTCTAATCTACCTTAGCCTTGTACTAAATATTCATCCTATTAATGTGCTTTTTCACATCTTCATGCAAATTCTTCATGTGTTTTGCAAAGTCTTCAACCTCGGCACTTGTCTTTTCTCCTTTGTCCAGATTCCTTAACTCGAAAGCATTTCTTGGACTATTCCCATATAGAATCTAAAATGGTGATTTACTAGTACTCCTATTGATAGAATTGTTGTAAGCAAATTCTACCTATGGTAAAATCAAATCCCATCCTTTGGGCTTATCTCCTACTAAGCATCGTAGTAGGTTACCCAAACTCCTATTAACCACTTCCGTCTGTCCATCAGTCTGTGGATGGTGTGCAATACTAAACTTCAAATCTATCTTCAACTTCTTCCACAATGTCCTCCAGATATAACCAACAAACTTGGTAGCTCGATCTGAAACTATGCTCTTTGGTAGACGATGTAATCTCACCAACTCTCTGAAAAATAATTCAACAATATGGATAGCATCATTAGTCTTCCTGCAAGGAATGAAATGTGCCATCTTCGAGAATCTATCCACCACCACAAAAATGGAATCATGCCCTCTATATGTCCTTGGTAAACCAAGAACAAAATCCATACTAATATCATCCCATGGCTTCTTTGGTACAGGTAATGGCTAATATAGCCCTGTATTCTGACTTGTTCCTTTTGCCATCTGACATACTCTACAACTCTGCACAAATTTTCTCACATCCTGCTGCAACTGTGGCCAATAATAATTTTCACCAACAACAGCAATGGTCTTATCTTGACCAAAGTGTCCAGCCAATCCTCCACTATGCTTCTCCTTAATTAGGTTCTCTCTCATGGAACTCCTTGGAATGCACAACTGGCTTCCTTTAAACAACATGCCATCTTGGATTATGAAATCCAACCATTTTGTCCTGTCCAAAGTAACAGGTTCCAAACAAGATTTCCAGGCCTCTGCAAAATCTGGATCTTCAGGATACAAACTTTTGAGCTCATCGAACCCAACGACCTCTATCTTCATTTCTGTCAACAAATTTTGCCTTCTGCTCAAGGCGTCTGCAACTCTGTTGGACTTCCCACTCCTATGCTTCAAAACAAAAGTATAGCTCTACAAAAACTCAACCCATTTTAAATGCCTTTGGTTCAACTTTCCTTGACTATTAAGATACTGCAAAGCCTGATGATCAGTATATAAAACAAACTCTTTTGGAAACAAATAATGTCTCCATTTCTTCAAAGCCTGAACTATTGCATAAAAATCCTGATCATAAACATAATACTTTTTCTTGGCATCATTAAGCTTCTCACTAAAATAGGCAATGGGCTTACCTTCTTGACTCAAAATAGCTCCTATAGCACTACCACTAGCATCACAATCTACCTGAAATACCTTATTGAAATCTGGAAGTGCCAAAACAGGTTGCTCTGTAACTTTTTGCTTCAACGTATCAAAGCTTTTGTCTACTCCTTTAGTCCATCTAAATTTTTTTCTATTCCCTCTCATTGTCTCTGTTAGGGGTACACAAATGCTACTAAAATTCTTGATAAACTTTCTATAAAAACTTGCCAAACCATGAAAAGATCTTACCTCGGAAGCACTCCTTGGCGTAGGCCATTCAATGATAGCCCTCACCTTCTCTGGGTCCATCTTAAGACCTTCCTCTGAGACAATAAATCCCAGGCATACCAAGTCTTTCTTTACAAAACTGCATTTCTTCAGATTAATCAACAACTTCTCTTCTCTTAGCTTCTCTAAAACTCTTCTGATATGCATCAGATGCTCATCCCAAGTCTTACTGAAAATCAAAATATCATCTAAATAAACAATAACAAAACATCCCAAAAATTCTTTCAATACCTCGTTCATGAGCCACATGAATGTGCTCGGTGCATTGGTTAGCCCAAAGGGCATGACTAATCACTCATACAAACCTTCTTTGGTTTTGAAGGCTGTCTTCCACTTGTCTCCTTCTTTGATATAGATCTGGTGATACCCACTCTTTAGGTCAATCTTTGTGAAGTACTTGGCTTCACTCAATCAATCCATTATGTCATCCATTCTGGGCAATGGGAATCTGTACTTGATCGTGATCTTATTGATGGCCTGAGAATCTGTACACATTCTCCATTCTCCATCTTTCTTTGGTGCTAGTACTGTAGGTACAACACATGGACTTAGGTTCTCCCTTATCAGTCTCTTCCTTAACAGCTCTTAAACTTGTCTATTCAGCTCTTCACTCTCTGCAGGAGTCATTCTGTGAGCTGCCTTATTTGACAAACTAGCTCATGGTATCAAATCCATTTGGTGACTTATCTTCCTCACCGGTGGTAAACCTTTTAGTACATTATCAGAGACAATATCTTGAAATTCTTCCAACATTTCTGAGACTTCTGCTGGTACATTTTCACATTTCTCTTGACTAATCTTAGTAATCAATGCAAAGCAATGACGCTCATGCTTCATACCCTCCAAAAAATCTCTACCATCTACCAAGCAAATTTTGGCAGTACTACATACCTTTTCTTCCACCTCCTTCAAGGGCTTCAACTTATGACAAACTCCATCCTTTGTTAGGGAATATATGTTTGCATGGCCATCATGGATAGCGCTCCTATCATACTACCACGACCACCCCAATAGCATATGACATGCATCCATCAGTATGATATCACACATCACCTCATCATGGTAGTCCCCAATCGTGAACTTCACTAAACACTGCTCATTGACCAAAGCTCTATGGTCCTTGTACAACCATGCAATCTGATATGGATGCGGATGCTTTCTTCTTATTAACTTCAACTTGTCAACCATCTCCTCTAAAACAAGATTATCAGTGCTTCCACTGTCAATAATAATATCACAACACTTACCTTCACACTTGCATCTTGTGTGGAATAAACTCTTTCTCTGATTGGGTTCTTTCTCCTCATTCAACAAAGTTCTTCTGACAACTAGGGTTTCTCCCCTTTCAGCATCTTTAGAACGCTCAGACTGTGCATCTTCATCTACATGTGCAACTCATGCATTACCTTCAGGTCTTCTATTTGTCCTTCCTTGATGTTGCAGACACTCATATGCTCGATGCCCTTCTTCTCCACATTGGAAACAGGTTCCTCTGAAACCTCCTCTTCCGAGCCCTTGCCCTGGTCTGCCTCTTCCTCTTCCTCTTTGCTCACCAATGTTTTGGTCATGAGGGTGGTAGGCATTATCCCCTCTCTGATTTTGACTAGTTCTAGCCTCTTCATTTTTCTTTTGATCTTCATTACGGCCTTCATAGGGTCTTCCACCAGTCCTTCTGCCTTGACCTCTTCCCCTTTGCTTGCTATTGAATCTTTTATTTAGCTTCTCTTCCACCTTTAGGGAAAACTGGTACGCATCTTCTATGGTAGTCATTTTGACCAGGCTCAACTCCTCTTGAATACTTGGCCTCAACCCATTAATGTAATGAGCTACCTTCTTCTTGTTGGGCTCTGCATGGCCTGTCCTGATAGTAATTTTATAAAACTCTTCTCTATACTCCTTAACAGACTTGTTACCTTGCTTCAGTCCTTGTAGCTTCTTCAGTAGTTCCATCTCATAGTCCACAGGAATGAACTGCTTCTTCAGTTTCTCCACCATCCAACCTATCTGGCGATCTTTACTTTTCCTCTTCTGTTCCTCTCTAATTGGACCTCCTTCCACCAAATACTGGCGTGGCCCTTCAACTTTATTTTTGCAAACTTGACCCGATCTAGGTCCTCCACATCTTCATACTCGAAATACTCCTCCATGTCATTGATCCATTCAATAAGCTGTTCCAGATTCAAATCTCTAGAATATGTAAAAACTTCAATCCTGGGCCTCTTTCCGATCTCTGAAATGGCCCTCAACAACCTAACTTCAATAGGATCTCCTACGGCTTCTTGTTCTTCCTTGGATAGCTCTTCTTCAGCTTCATCCTCACTTTCTTCTCTTGTTCTCGGATCAAACCCTCTTTGTAGCTCCTCTTGCAATGCATCGATTTGCCTTTGTAGGCCTCTAAAACCCTCTTCTGTCAAAAGCATTCCTCCCAATATGATTTCTTCGTAGAGGCATCTTGATCTCTGCAACAAACCCACAACCTCAGGTCCTGGTGCAAACTGCCTCATGGTCAGCGATTTGTCTACACACTCAGGAACCCTTGCTCTGATACCACTTGATTAAGGGGGTAAATCATAAAACACACAATAACAAAAATTGCACACAGAACATAGAATGGTATTTTATTAATATGGGCAAAACATTACATTACAGAATCTCAAATACAATCAGAGGATGAATCCCCTACAAGCTGCAACACATTACAATTTCCTCTCTCAAGACTCTGGAATCTTCAGCCTTCTGTAACCCAAAATTAGCTAGGGTTTTTGTTTTCCCGCCTATTCTTGACTCTACACTTTCCCCCCTTAACACTCCTATAGCCCAGGGTTCCCAAAAATAGTTATTAATAGCCTTTTTGGTGGCCAACAACCTAATTTCAAAATTTGCTTCTCCCTCCAAAAATAGGTCAACTTCTGGGAGCCATAACTTTTGATCCGGGTGTCAGATTAACGAACCATTTTATGCGTCAAAAATCTCGCGGAGTGCTCTACGCGCTAAAAACTTGCTCTATCAGTTCTAGTCATTTTTGGGCCCGTACAGGGCCGTTTAGTGCCTCAAACCTGAGTTTGAATAATTTTCAGGCATTTTTCAGGAAACAAAAACTTTAATATCTTTCAGCTCACAAATGATCTTTTTGTGATTCCTTCACAAAAGGTTTTATTTTTCAGTTATGAGACTTCCTGTAAAATTTCACTTCATTTTGTGCCCAAATGTAAACTTTCTAAAAATAGCACGTTGCTATTTTTAGCAGTTTGGAAAAACTAAAAGTTCTACATCATTATTCAAGCGATTATGGAACCAGAACCAAAAATTTTGAAAAGAAATGGAGAGAACATCAACAATTTTGAAACACATTTTTTTTTGGGTGATGCAAGATTGCCCTTACACCACTGGATGCTCCTGCATCATGAGACTTGATCTTTCATATGTTGTGGGCCTAGTCTCCAGGTTCATGCAGGAGCCACATGAGTTGCACTAGAAAGCAACTAAACAAATTCTTCACTATGTGCATGGCACTAATAGTTTTGGGATTCACTATGCAGTGGGCGTGGATATTGACTTGGTCGGAAACACATATTTAGATTGGGTAGGCGATGCTCAGGATCACAAGTCTACTTTAGGGTATTGATTCTCACTTGGTTCTGGTCCAGTTTCTTGGTCAAGTAAGAAGCAGTCTACAATTTCTCTAAATCTATAGAGGCTGAGTATCAAGGAGATGTCATTGCTACTACTGAGGCCATTTGGATTCAGAACATTCTCACTAAGTTTGTATTCCCTTCTAGAAGCCTACAATCATATTTTGTGACAACCAGAGTGTGATATGATCTCTCACAATCTGATCCGTCATCAACGGACCGAACACATTAAGATCCACATTCACTACATTCAGGAGTTGATTCATGAGAAGATCATTAATTTCACATACTGTCTGAAATCAGAGTAGATCAAAACCATCTTCACCAACCCTTTCACTGAGAGCAAGTTCCTTCATTTGGAAGCTTTGTTGGGGGTGCAGTTGGTGTCCACTTTAGGGGGTCTTTTAGTCCTTCTCTTTTCTCTCTCTATTTTTGGGGGGATTCTTCTATTTGGGGGGAATTCATTGTACATGGGTACCTTATCAGGATTGATTTGTTAGGACCCATCTTTTCACCTCCCTAAACTACTCTTAAGGGAGGTGTTAGTGTAGGTTTTTACTTTCCTAGTGGTTTAGTTATTTTCCCTATTTCCTTGGTTTGTCCTACACTTTTATTAAGCTTTCTTAGGTTAAATAAAGTGAGTTTAATTAGTGAGTGAGTGATTTGAGGTGTCGGCATCCTACAAGGGAGGTGCCATTTTCTATCTTGGGAAGATGCTCTTGCTATCTTTAGCCCATATGGTGGCCTCTCCCTATTGGTCAGTTTTGCCACCTCTCCCCTCTTTGGTCTATATAAACTCACTACCTAGCTTGTATTTTGCATCTTGAATGCATTGTCTAGTTACTTTGTCATTCTTTGTTTTGAGCTCTTAATGCAATTTTGTCACATCGACATTTGCATCTCTTGGAATTGTTGGTTTTTTTTTGCTTTGCATTTTCCTCTTTATGTAGCTTAGAATCTCTTTCATAAAGTTCTTGGGTTTTTACATTTTGTTCAAGATTTCTAACACATCATACTCTTCGTATATAGAAAACCATTCTTTATGTGGGTAATATGATACAAGAATCCTAAGTCAACCAACCAATGATCATTAGAAACAACATTGCATGCATAAAGTAAAACATCTTTACCTGAATTCGAGGACTTATCAGTAGTAGAATCTCACTATTTCTTCTTGTTTATACATTCCTTCTTCACATGCCCTCTTTCACCATAGTTCCAACACTTAACTCTACTCTTCTTCCCAGGAGACTTAGACCGACCCTTAGATTTGTCCTTTGATTCTTTCTCTCCTTCTGGCCCTTTTTACTTGGACCTTCCCCTCACATTGAGAGCCTCAGTGTTGTAGTGTCTTTACAATGCTAGGTAAACTTGGTGGTAATTACTCAATTCAAAGGAATCTCCTATTGAACAATCCACTATAACTTCTTGAAAAGACCTCATCTAATTATCAACCAGGGCTTGTAGACTTGTGATGGCACTTGCACTATATGTGCTTTCAGGGATCAGACTATCTAACTTATCTACTACATCAAGCTACTTATAAACAAGGGAAAGTAATGCTGCTACAACTGCTACGGATACTTCTCAATGTAAAACTGTAACAACAGATTAATTAAGAAATGAGTTCTAATTTGTTGATGACAATTGTTCCTATCCTCCGGAGTATCACAAATTAATTGAACTAAGCAAATCTAGGAATCTAGTTGATCTTGTATTCATAAATTAACTGCTACATCAATTAAAACATACAAAAAATAAAGTGAAGGTCAGTTATCCTGAGTGGCCCTTGCTCAGGTGACTGCCTCACTGTTTAAACTCAAATCTAACTCTTTCAGATAAACATAATCATATCAATTCTAACATATATTTGCACAATCTTTTCAAATCACATACATTTTGGCTGAACTGTAATATTCATAACACATAAGCAAATAACATTGTCTGCATATCTAGAAAAGATTTAGATAGCTAGATTTGTGGTAAAGCAAAAACTATTCAAAACTAAACTTAACTAACTTCTATCTCAACCACCGAACCATAATATAGGTACAAGGGAGTTATTCAAATAGGTCTCTTAATTGTAAACATAAAAACTCCACTTTGTATGAACTAGAGTGTAATGAATTCTAACAACAATGACATGAAAAGAAGGAAGTGTCCTAACAAAATTACAACTTTTTGCTGAAACAAGGGAACATGGGTCGATTGAATCAGTCCCATTAGTCTCCTAGTTGTAATAGAGTCCTCAAAGCTTCCAATCATCTTTATTGATCACCTATCATGATGCATGATTCTCTCCATTGAGTGTCCTTAGTTGTGGTTACTGCTCTTAGTCAATACTGGAATCTCCCCTGCTCTACGCCTGGAAATGTTGTGGGTGCGGGTTGCATCCTGTAGTTGCTGTAGGTGACATACCTCTCTCTTTTAGCTGCAAGGTTAGTCCATGAACATGTACAAAATACTAACAACCAAAATCAACACAAACATTCTCAATAATCCATACATTCCCACATATAACATACAATTTCATCATATCATAATCATATCTCCATATACTTAATTAACAAAGTTCAAGTCTGCATAATGATCATAAATGATAACATAACATAGAGATATACTTAAAACAATGTCTGGGAATGTCTTTCAACTTACATAAAACTAGAAGAAAACAAGCTAATAATTAGGCTCATCACACCCCCCAAATATCCTTTTGATTGACCTCAAGGAAACCACTAAGGCTGTAGGTTGTAATACAGGGTGATCTCCCTGAGATCTACAACAGTGTCTACTCCTTGAGACTGCTCCAAATAGAAGCCATTACTGTGTGCCAACCTATTCATCTTGGAGACATCTACTTTCTCACTCTCTGCACTCCTCCCAGTCCAATGTAGCACCAGATACAGAAGCATAGGAGGCTGAAAAGTAAGTGCTATCCAGCTCAGTGCTTGTCCCTTGGCAATGTCCATATATTTCTTGACCCTTTCAAACATGGCCATGAAGTTGTGGACAGAATGGTATTCCTTCTTTTGTAACTCTGGAGTCAAGCTATTCCACCGGTCTTGTACATGTTGGTGAGAATGATGGATGAGCCCTACTGTCAAGTGCTGAATCCGGTCATAGTCTTGTAGCCTCAAATTCATTGTTTTCTCCCCACACCCTTGTGCTCTAATAGCTACTTCTATTCTGCAATGATAAACTCAAGGATTTCAGATTCCTTTCTGATTGGAAGGGCAATGGACTTCTCTCTTTTTGTGTAAGCTTGCATAATGTCCCCTCTCGATTTCTCATTTCTGAAGTAAGAGGCCAGTGCTCTTACCTGCAAATCCCCTACATAGATTAATGGATTCCATTTAGTATCTCTTGACACAACATAATTATGTAAATAAAATTCACATAGTTGATCTTGTTCATCAAGTGTGGAAGTAGAAAAAACTTTGAGGAAAGCCATTTTCTCACTCATGTCAACTAGTTTATGCTGATCAATCTGCTAAACTGCAAACTCAAAATTTTTTCTTGAAGAAACAAGGCATAGGTCCTAGCTGGTGGTCTACATTTGACAATGGTCTACATTTGACAATCTGAGCAGCCTTATCTGCTACTTCCTCCATTCTTACTGTCAGCTTCCGTAACTTCATATCCTTCCTTTCTAGTGCCTTAATGTGATCTTCAATCATGGTTTCCTTTTCTCTTTTCCATTCTTCTTTCTGTTCAAAGAATTCCTATGTGACCTTCCATAATTGATATCCTAAGGATACAACTATATAGCAAGTTGGAGTTTTGACAACAGGGATTCTCTTTTCTTTGGTCACTAAGTCCTTATTGCCTGCAGCTACTATGGCTAGCTCTACAAGGGCATCCAGTTTTGATCCCTGACCATAGGTGTTAACCCTTTCTTCCAACTCATGTATCCTTGCCTCTCTCTCTTTGTCCTTCTTCTCATAGGCTTTGATCAATTCTTCTAGTTGTTTTATTCTATCAATAGCTTCCTGTAGTTCTCTTCTTATATTCCTATCCTCAAGCAACAATTCCTCATCCTTTAAAGACTGTTCATCACCACCTCCGGTACACTCACTGACAAGGTGTCGTTGTACCTCATCATTTAATTTGTTTTCAGATGTCAAAAAAACTAGGGCTGTGTCCATAGCTGTCTACAACTAGGGATTCTATAGTTACCAGTTTATAGCTAATCCTAATTTTAAAAAAAAGATTAATCTATCTGCTTGTTGAATAAATGTAATGAATGCTAGAAAATAGAATAAAACAGGAGATTTACTTAAAGCAAAGAAACAATAACATGCATCTATCTATTAAAATAGGAAACACCTTTATAAGAGAAACTGAAACAATAAAACAGTGGTACTAGCCTCCTGCCTGAATGGTGAGAGTGGGCCCTTGCTCCACACCCTTGAGGCTGAAGGCTATAGCAGGAAATCAGCACAAAAGATGATCACAACTAAATTCAGTCCAATTCATTCATTTTTGCATTCATGAAAATATGGCTATCACAAAACTGAGACCTTCGAGAGTCAGAATAATTTTATCATTGTTTTTTTTTCTACTATTTCTGAGAGTATATATAAAAATGAGTGATGATATATCACTGAACTTATCTACCAGTCTTTCTATGAGATGACACCATCTCTTTATTGTACTTAACTGTCTAACTTATGAAAAATCACCATGCGAGAAAGGTAGACTTGAGTGGAACAGAAGTCCACTTAGAGGTCTAAGTTTAAGTCTTAATACACTTGGGCATCAAAGCCCTGAAAATAAGGATATTGTATTAGTTCAATTCGTAACTCATGCAAAATCTTTGAAAAGATAAAACTTCAGTAGTTTAACTAATAGTTGACCCTTCACCACTCAGGTGATGATTTGAGTGAAGTGAGTGGTATTAAGATTGCTACTGAAAGTGTCTGGTCAGCAGCTCTGCTTGGAAACATGCCCTGTTCTCAGGAGGCACCGGAGATAGTTGTTTCTGTCTGCAGCTCCAGAGATACTCCAGACTCTCGCAGAGCTTCGGAGAGGCATTCCACATATCTTCAAAACTTCAGGTGTCATGGTTCTTTGTTATTGTCTCTGGAGATCATTTAAGATGATCTCCAGAGATGCACAAAATCGTTGTTCCTGGAACCTACACCTGTTGATTCAAAAAGAGAGAGAAGTTCTACATTTTTCCATCAATTCCATGCACATTAGTCACTTAATCAGAAATTCTAATCTTAAGTAATCTATCTTAATTAATCACAAAATAGAAAAATCTTGTTAACTTATTTGGGTGCAGACACTAAGAAGATGAACTGAGGGAGGGGAAAAAGAAAGGCAAAAATATGTATTTCATGAGTGCAATTTGGCACTCATCATCCCCTCCATACCTAAGGTTTGGTAGGTCCTCCTTCTTTTCACATTCTGGATTTATTTTGGTGAAGCAGCCTGTCAGTCAGTCTATAATCCTGGAGATAGGTGGTCCAAGTGGTTCTGTTGGTGTTACCATTGTACTTATCAACTTGCTTCAACCAGTTCTTCAATTTTTTATCTTCCAGCTGATCTACCCAGACAGGAAGTGGTTCAATTATCAGAGGGGGTCTGAATTGTCCACCTATCCATTCCTGTTTATGTGTATCCATCAATTTGGATATCAACTTTGCCTTTCAGATGAATAATCTTAGGTTTGTAGGGGTGACCACCTCTCTAAGTTTCTGCTCTGGGGTCAAAATATTCCATCTCCTCTTTGCCACAGCAAGTACAGAATTTGCTAAGTTAACCATAAAAAGACCAAAGTCGGTGGAGCATTCCTGTAAACTTTTCAAGTATAATGGCAACATTCTGGTTGCATTTTCAGGATGATAGACAAGGGACCTGAATTGGGTTTGAAGAGCAAAAGGATTGGGACATTCTTTTCTGATGAAGAGATCTGTTTTTAAATCCTTTTGAAGATGATCTTCCATCCTTTCGTTCCAAATCTGGTGGTTTCTCATTAGGGACATGAATGCCTTAAGCTGGCATTCTCCCACAAAGTGATTAATAATGAAGGATATATCATTAATACAGAATCCATGCAGGTATAATTCACATAGGAAGTTTTTGTCTTCATCATTGCTCCTGGTGTAAGCTGCCATGAATCCTTCTGCTGTTTCGGTATCCTCAGTTATGTCAGACAGGACTAAGGAGAGTTTCCTTTGCAGTACCCTCTCCTGTAAGAACATTGAATAGCTGGCACTTGGCAGCCTGCATGATAGAATTTCTGAGGAAAGGGAGGCCATTTTAATGATTTTGCCTTCCAAAGTTGCTATTCTTTCTACTCTGGCAGTGACTGCCCTTTGTAATTGCAACATCAGCTTGGAGGCCTCAAATTCTCTACACCTTTTCTCCTAATGAAATAGGGCTTTGGGAATGTCAATGGGGATTGGACCCACATAGGCATCTATTTGAATTTCCTACTCATTGGTTGCCCTTGGGCCAGACAATTCTTGAATATATTCTTCTTGGTCATCTAGGGTGTTATTGGCCCAAGTTAACTGTTTATCCTTGCTTTGTACATTTTCAATTAGTGCCGCCATTATTGTGAGGCCGTTGTCTCTAGCCATGGTGAGCTCAGAAACCTTTTGTGCTGCTTCTTTTTCTTTTTCTTCCATCCATTTGGCTGCCTCACATTTTTGTGCTTCCAATTCTGCCTCTTTCTCCTAGATGATTTTATCCTTGCTTTGGAGGTCTGTTTGGATATTTGCAATAGTTTGTTTAAGCTCCATCTCCACCTCTTCTCTGACCTTCTTAAGGTCAGTAATGATCAAATTCTTTCCCCAGAGCATTCTTTTTAAATTTTCAATTTCTTCCATCAATTGTTGTTCTGTTGAGATTTCTATATCCTCTTGGTCAGAGGGATGAGATAGAGTTTATGCCTCTATTTCTGTGGTTGTTGGCTGATCATCAATGTTATCCATGTCTATCTGCCCTGCTCTTCCTAATGTATCCATTTGCCCCATTTCTCCTTCTTCAGTCTTCTTGTCCTGAGGATCCTCTGCTGTTGCTGGCACTGATGAAGGCCCAGCTTTATCCTCACATGTTCTCAATTCCAAGAGTGCCTCAGCGAGCAGGGCAGTATCCTTCTCAACTTGTGAGAGCTGTCTCTTCCTTTTGCTTCTCTGGAGCAAAGGTGGGGCTGGTGCCTCCAGAGCAAGTCCCCCTTCCTCAGAATCTGAGGAGATAGTAAAAGTTTGTAAGTTTCCTGTCTCTGGAGTGCATGGTGGTATTTAAACTGGACTTGACTCCACATGAACAGATGGTGCTGGAGAATTTTCACTTTGCTTCCTCTTCTGACCAGAGGGATCTCATCTGAATCATGGGATGGTTCTTCAGCCCACCACTTTTCCTCAATTCCCTGTCCTGACTTTTCCTCTGTTAATTCCATAGGCCAAGATTCCTCAGGTTGAGTCATCTTTCGCCTGACTGACCAAGTCATGTATAGGGGTCGTGTAGGAGTAGGTTCTGTAATTTGTTTTCCTTTCCTCTTTTTGTTAGGAACAGGGGCTGCAGATGAAGTGGCCTCTTGTGAGGGTGACTTCCCTTTGTGAACAGCTGTGGAGGAGGCTGAAGGCTCAGTTTCCTCATCTTGGTGAGAAGGAGAACTCTCACCTTCTGGTTGTGCTATCTCTGGTTCTCTGACCTGGGGGTTGTGCTCAAGAAAGTTTTGCAATAGTTCTTCTCCATTAGCCTGAGATAGGAAGTGGTGCTTGACCACCAGAAAGATGAGGCCATGATGTTTCATGGGTCCCTTATTCTGCTGATATCTCTCTGCAGTTGCCCTGATGGCAGAATACAGGAAATTGGGGATATTTATGGTATACTCAGGGTGCTTGTTTCCATGTTTGAGAAAAATTAGCATTTTCATTATTGGCCCTAAAACTATGGAGAATTGGCCATCACAAGTAAAGTACTTCATTAACTAGGTAGCAACAGATGCCCAAGGGTTTGGGAGTGTGGACCTCAAAATTCCTTTGACTTCATTCTTATTTGTATGTAATTGAATAGCAGGTTCACCACGAATAGAAAAATTTCTAATTAAATCAGTGTATAAGGTTTTCAGGTGGTAGAACCTCTCACCTTGTTTGGGAAGTCCATAAATGTGGCTGATAGTTGCTAAGGAGAGATTGATTTGGTTTCCTCTCACAGTTGTCTGGTTGTCTCTTAAATTCCTAAGAAATTCGTCCACAATATCCTCTTGAAACCCTTCGAATTTGTCTAGGAAATCTAACCATCCAGTAGCCCTTAAAATGTCTGCTGCAGCTGCATCCTTCAGAAGACCCGCAGTATTTTCTGGCTTAGACTTTTTCTTGACTCCCATTGCGGAATTGATGTCACCTTCTGTGTTTATTCTTTTACCTCCCCAATCTGCAATCTATCTTTCCCTCTTATCTCTGTGGGCTTTGGAGTATTGTTCAAATTGCTCTGTAGACTCCAGAGAATTGTTTAATTTACCTTATGCTTCAGTCTATTCCAGAGGTTTGAATGAGGGATGCTATTTTTTTTAGGCTGGGCTTATGCAGATGGGTTAAGGGACCAAGGTAGCCATAAATGTAGCAGACTGACAAGGCACTCCAGAGGTAAGGTGGCATTAAGGCATAGATGGCGGCATGCTTGGATGTGAAGAAGGAAAAGACGGCGGAAGGACATGTCATCGTGGCAGCACCCAAAACAGAAAGATAGGACAGTTACTAATAATGATTAATTAAAAATAGATGTACTTGGATTAGTTTTAATGATGAGGCGATGTATATGGGAGAAATGTTGCGTCGCTTTGGAAACTGCACGCGTCGTGGCAATTGAGTAGCGGCTTGAGATGACGTCCACTTTCCACTTGCACGTGACCTGCAATCATTGCGTTGAGTGGCTCAAAAATCCACGCCCTTAGGTGATGTTAGCGCCAGCTCGTACACTCCTGTAAATTATTATTATTCTAATTTAATTAATCTTTGTGATGAAGTAGAGGATGAGTCATGACAACCTCATCATATGATTTATCTACTTTACCACCTGGAGAGGTGGGTCCCTCCCTTATTATGGAGATTGACGGCGTTATTAATAGAGCGCCAGACGTACTCCTAATTGGAAAGCGCTAGAGGTGCTCCGTTGGAGAAGCACCGAAGATGCATTGGGCCAACTTTTGGCAACTGATCATATCCAGAGCTTAATTATTTCAACTGCCCTGAAGAAGGAACCACCATTTTACTGGTTTTCAACTCCCTTGGTCGAGAAAGACAACCATTTGTTGGTTTTCCATCTTTTTTTTTTTTAATTTTTTTAATTTTTTTTAGAAGGCAACCATTGTTGGTTTTCAACCTCCCTTTTTTTTTTTTAGAAGGCAGCCATTGCTGGTTTTCAACCTTTTTTTTTTTTTAGAATAATTCAATCCAACACCGTGACAGAGGAGGTATCCCCTGTATCAAAACACAGATTATTCAGAAACTCTTCTTTAGTAGATGGTCTTTTGTAGAGCCTGATTCGGTGACTATTTACTAGAAATGTATCTGTGCTCCCATCAATCGGTTGCAATAATACAGTTCCATTTTCAAACATGTCCTTTATTTGATAAGGACCCAACCAGTGAGTCTGCAATTTCCCTTTGAATTCTTTGAATTTAGAATCATAAAAGAGAACCCCAATCTCCTTGTTGAAATGTCCTCCTCTTAATGTGTTGGTCATGCCATTGCTTCCTCTGGTATTGAACCAGTTCTGTTTGCTGAATGGCTTCTGTCCGAATCTCATCCAACACGTTGAGCTGAAGAATTATGTTCTGCTGAATTATAGACAATGGCAGACCAACATCTAATACAGTTTTAAGTGTCTAGAGTTCAAATTCTATATATAAGATAGGTTTTTTCCCATAAACCAATTCATATGGTGAAAACTTTGTTGTGGACTTCCAAGTGGTGTTGTAAGCCCAAACTGCTTCAGGTAATCTACTAGCCCAATCTTTTCTATTCATTGCCACTGTCCTTGTTAGAATATTCTCAAGTTCTCTATTAGTTACTTCTACCTACCCATTTGCTTGAGGATGGTAAGGTAAAGATTTTCTGTGCTTGACTTGGTATAAATCTGTGAATGCCTTGACTACCTGTGAAGTAAACTGAGGTCCCCTGTCTAAAACTATTGATCTTGGGGCTCCAAATCTCAAGAAAATTTTGTTGTAGAGGAAATCAACAACTTTTTCTTCTCTTGCAAACTGTAATGCTTGAACCTCAGCCCACTTAGTAACATAGTCTGTGCACACTAGAATATACTCCTTGCCTGATGATGGTGGTGAAATTGGTCCCACAAAGTCTAGACCCCATTGCTCAAACGGTTCCATCATGACTTGAGGATGTAGCAGCATTTCCTGGGTAAAGGTTGGCTACCCCATCCTTTGGCATTGGTCACAGTGCTGCACATATTTCTTTGTCTTTATGAAGAGAAGGCCAGTAGTAACCAGCTCCAAGGATCTTGTGGACTGTCCTGTGGAAAGAGTAGTGGCCACCAGATGGTTCATCATGACATGCTCTCAACACATCAAAAGTCTCATCAGCCTTTAAGCACCTACGTAGAATGAAATCAGGACTACATTTAAATAGTAAACCATTCAACCATTTGTAGGATAAACTTTCTTTAACTAAACGTTTTCTTTGTTTTGAAGTAAAATGGGATGGATACAAGCCTATAGCTAAAAGATTAGCTATGTTAGCAAACTAAGGTGCAGTAGTGGATATGACAAAAAGATGTTCATCTGGGAATTTGTCCTCCACTAGTTGGTCTTCTCCTTCTGTATGCAATCTTGATAGAAAATTAGCAACCAAATTAAACTTCCCTGGATTATCAACTATGGTAATATCAAATTCCTGCAATAGCAATAACCACCTGATGATCCTTGTACCTACTACTAGTTTATTCATTAGGTACTTGATAGCTGCATAATCAGTGTGCACAAATATTTTATATCTAGTGATATAATGCCTGAATTTGTTTATAGCATAGATAACTGCCAAGAATTCATTTTCAATTGTTGTATAATTTCTTTCTGCAGGGGTAAGGTTTTTACTGATGTAATAAATGGCATGCATACTTTATCCTTCCTCCTTTTGTCCTAAAACTACCCCAATGGATTCATTTGAAGCATCAGTTTGTATGTGAAATGGTAAAGTCCAATTAGGTCCCCTTAAGACTGGTGTGACAGTAAGCTTCTCCTTCAAAGTTTTAAATGCTGATTGACAATCTTTTGTCCACAGAAAATTTGTTTCTTTATTAAGCAGGGTAAACAGGGGGGCAGCGATTCTGCTAAAATTTTCTATGAACCTCCTATAGTAGCCTGCATGACCCAGAAAACTTCTGACATCAGTCTGATTTTTGGGTGAAGGCAACTATGTGATTACTTCTATCTTGTTCTGATCCACTCTAATCCCTTTTTCCTGAAATGTGGTGTCCCAAAACAATTCCTTCCTCCACCATCATAGAACATTTCTCATGGCTAAGGGACAGTTGATTTTTATCACAACATTTTAGTACTTTTCCAAGGTTTGTGAGAGCTTCCTCAAAGTTATCCCCATACACAGTAAAGTCATCCATGTAGACCTCCATGCATTCATTAGCCAATTCAGCAAAATAGTTAGAACCAGTCTCTGAAATGTAGCTGGGGCGTTGCATAGCCCAAAGGGAAGAACTTTGTAAGCAAAGGTTCCCCAAGAGCATGTGAAGGTGGTTTTGTCTTGTTCTTCATGTGCTACTTGAATTTGATTATACCCACCGAATCTATCTAGAAAAGAAAAATACTTTCTCCCAGCAAGGTTGTCCAAAACTTGGTCAATAAATGGTAAGGGAAAGTAGTCCTTTTTTGTGGTCTTGTTGAGTTCTCTATAATCAATACACACCCTCCATTTCCCATTCTTTTTAGGCACAATGACAAGGGGTGAGACCCATTGACTGTTTGAGATTGGATATATGAACCCTGCCTGGAGTAATTTTTCTATTTCAGTTTTGACAATGTCCTTTAAAGCAGGATTCAATCTTCTTTGTGGTTGCTTGACAGGTTTAATATCCTTAGTGTAGATATGATGGGTATAGATCTCAGGAGGTATGCCTTTCATATCTTGGTATTCCCAGGCAAAAGATGCTGAGTGGGAGACCAAAAGCTGGATAAGTTTTTCTTCCTGACTTGTTGTTAACTTAGTATTTATATTAAGTGTTTTCCCTCGTAGAATCATGACCTGTTTTGTGATTCGTTCCATTGATGTGGTGGGTCCATACATTGGTGTCATGGTATTGAAAGGACAAGAATGTGGGAGTAACATGTGGAAGGTGGCTAAGTCCCTGTAAAAGGTTTCCCCACAAGGAATAATGTTGGCAAGGGTACAATGAGAAGAAATAAGAAGTTCTCTCTGAGGATCTTGGGTGAGTTCTATCACATCTTTATTGATTAGGATGTGAGTGAAGTCTTCCATTGTATCATAGTATACTTCTTCTTCTAATTCTCCCAGATGTTCCCTAATGGCTACCATAGCTAATGAGGCACTGTTGTCCATGTTCTCTGGTTCATCCACCCATACTCTTCCTGTGTAATGCACCGATGGTTTAGCTAGAGGATACAGAGATATTTTCTTTAGATCTATCCCATTAGAAATGACCATATCTCCAGTTCGACAATCAATAGATGCTGCTGCAGTAGCCAGCCATGGTCTTCCTAAAATCAATAGATAAGCATTTCTCTAGTTTCTAGGTTCTAGTATTAAGAAATCCACTGGGAATTCCCATGAATCTATCATAACAGGTACATCAGTGATTACTCCTTTTGGAACAGCTACTGACTGATCAGTAAGTTGAAGAATTGTAGTTGTGGATTGGATACCTAATAGAGCTAACCTGTCCATTGTATGAACTGTCATCACATTAATTGCTGCTCCTAAATCAACCAAAACATTTGAAATTTCTACCCCCGAGATGAAAACAGTTATGACAGGATTTCCAGGGTCTCCATATTTTGGGAGGAGAATTTCTCCCATCAATAGATCCACTACTTTTCCTTCCACTTGTATTGTGGAGGGAAAGCTTTTCTTTCTACCCTGTGTTTTGATACAATACTATTTAATGAACTAATTTAGTTCCGGTACATCTTTGATTGTCTGGAGAAGAGGAATTTCAATGTTTAGCTGCTTGATTTCTTGTAAAAGTTCTGATTCCAGATTGGTTTGGATTTATTTTTGTGGAATCTTTCTCTGGGGAGCATTCTGTTTAAGCTGTTCTGGGTATGGTGCTAGCTTTTCCATCTCCGGAGCATCTCCAGAGCTCTTATCAGAATTGTGTTCAAGACTGTTCTCCGGAGCCGGCCTTTTAGGAGTAACTCCAGAGTTGTCTGTGGATGATTTTTCTAGAACTTTTTCGTTAGTAATCTCCTCTGGGGGTTGATTGGATGAATTTTTAGGTTCTTCGTCATTGGTTATTTTAACTATAGTTGGTGGAGAAGGTCTTGGGAATGCTTTCCCAGAACGCAGCTGGAGATTATTTGAATATATAGCATTAATTCCAGCCAGATTTTCTTGCTCTGTCATGTAGACAGCTACTCCCTGTTTATTCCGTGGGTTTGGTATAGGCTGAGCTAGTAAAGGTGGTTGACTAAATGGTTCATTTTGTGTTTGACCCTGTGTGTTGGAGGATCCAGTTAGTGAAGCCTGCTGTTGTGGTTGGAAACGTCTAGGTTGTCCTTGGTATTGTTGATGATATCCCTGTTGAGGTCCCCATTGAGGTTGCATGTTTTGTGATCCAAACTGTGGTGGCCACTGTTGACTTCCCCAAGGCTGGTTTTCCCAGTTTTGGTTTTGCCAATGTTGACTTGGCCAATCCTACTGTCCCCAAGGAGGATTATTTTGAGGGCCATGCCAAGTTGGATTCCATTGATTATTTCCCCAATTAGAAGGAGCCCTGTAAGAGGATTGGTTTGGATACTGATTATAAGGGAAATTTCTAGTTTGTTTTTGTCCCACATAGTTTAACTCCTCTTCTATCACAGCATTCTTTTTACTCAATCTTTTCAAGGCTGGAAGTTGACTACACTGACTGGTAGGATGTTCCCTATCACAGATCTGACAAATCTCTGATTTGTCCAAGGGGCATTCTCTCAACAGGTGTTTGTTTCTACACCTAAGACAATAGATCGAGAGCGGTTCAGTTGCTCTATTTTGATCAGTTGTTCTGGTTTTTGCTTGAATCCCATCCAATGTGGTATTTAGTTGGACCAGAATGTTTATTTTTAGATTTGCAATTTCCTCCATCAACTGTCCTATTTCATTCTTCCCTTTAAAGGTTTTGGATGACCTTACTCCATCTTGTGTTCTGGAATAGTTCCTGCAGAGTTCCTCTATATCAGGTATTTCCATTTTGTTAATGTTCCCTTTTCCCATT
Organism: Cunninghamia lanceolata; assembly: GCA_027924645.1. NCBI lineage: Eukaryota > Viridiplantae > Streptophyta > Pinopsida > Cupressales > Cupressaceae > Cunninghamia > Cunninghamia lanceolata. Next base: position 2,483,142 of record BSBN01001170.1, read on the forward strand.
AGGTCCAGTGCCTATTTTGATTGTTTATCCAATCCTTTTATAAACAGGGTTCTGGCCAAGGAGTGATCCACTGGATTGCCATACCTTCTCAAGGCAAAATTAAACCTATCCACATAGTCTTCTAAGGATTCTTCCTCCCCCTGCCTAATTTTAAACAATTCTTTATTTTTATTACTGGATCTGCAATAATCTTGGTATTTTTCCAAAAACTCTGTTTCCATTTGATCCCAAGAACGGATAGAATCCTGGGGTAGACCCATAAACCATCTCATCGCAGAATCTTTTAGGGTTGAAGGGAACAATTTGAGTTTCTAGTTATCTAATCCATAATCATAAGTTTGGTAGACTACTTTGAATTCAAACAAGAACTGATCTAAATCCTCAGAAGAAAGTCCTCTGAAATTTGGTAGATGTGCTGGTGAGATATTTTTCATAGGAGCATTGTCTCCAGCAGCCAAAACAATAGGATAAGAGAAGGTTCTTGGAGCCTGATTTTCCTCTTCCTTATGATTATCATTTTCCATGTTTAGTACTGGTTCTTCTTCCTGAGGCTCTAGGAAATTAGGTTCTACCAAAGGATCTGCCTCAACTTTTTGTTGTAATTCCCGGATGTAATTGGCAAGTGGAATGTCTGGAGGATCTAAGGGATTGTTGTTTTGAAGTGTAGGTTCCAAATTAAGATCTAGGTTTCCTTCCTCAACAAGATTTTGTACCACCCCACTACTTTCCCCTATGGTGTGTTGTTGGGGTGTCTGCTTAATATATCTTCCTTTTAGATCTCTAGCTCTAACCATACAGATCTATTCTAAAAACTATTTTAACTCAGTGTCCCTAATTAACACAAACTAGATCCTCGGCAACGACGCCAAAAATAACAAGGTGTCGCTGTACCTCATCATTTAATTTGTTTTTAGATGTCAAAAAAACTAGGGCTGTGTCCATGGCTGTCTGCAACTAGGGATTATATAGTTACCAGTTTATAGCTAATCTTAATTTAAAAAAAAAGATTAATCTATCTACTTGTTGAATAAATGTAATGAATGCTAGAAAACAGAATAAAATAGGAGATTTACTTAAAGCAAAGAAACAATAACATGCATCTATCTATTAAAACAGGAAACACCTTTATAAGAGAAACTGAAACAATAAAACAATGGTACTAGCCTCCTGCCTGAATGGTGAGAGTGGGCCCTTGCTCCACACCCTTGAGGCTGAAGGCTATTGCAGGAAATCAGCACAAAAGATGATCACAACTAAATTCATTCCAATTCATTCATTTCTGCATTCATGAAATTATGGCTATCACAAAACTAAGACCTCTGAGAGTCAGAATAATTTTATCATTGTTTTTTTTTTACTATTTCTGAGAGTATATACAAAAATGAGTGATGATATATCACTGAACTTATCTACCAGTCTTTCTATGAGATGACACCATCTCTTTATTGTACTTAACTGTCTAACTTATGAAAAATCACCATGCGAGAAAGGTAGACTTGAGTGGAACAGAAGTCCACTCAGAGGTCTAAGTTTAAGTCTTAATACACTTGGGCATCAAAGCCCTGAAAATAAGGATATTGTATTAGTTCAATTCGTAACTCATGCAAAATCTTTGAAAAGATAAAACTTTAGTAGTTTAACTAATAGTTGACCCTTCACCACTCAGGTGATGATTTGAATGAAGTGAGGGGTATTAAGATCGCTGCTAAAAGTGTCTGGTCAGCAACTCTGCTTGGAAACATGCCCTGTTCTCAGGAGGCACCGGAGATAGCTATTCCTGTTTGCAGCTCTGAAGATACTCTAGACTCTCGCAGAGCTCCGGAGAGGCATTCCCCATATCTTCAAAACTTCAGGTGTCATGGTTCTTTGTTATTGTCTCCGGAGATCATTGAAGACGATCTCCGGAGATGCACAAAATCGCTGTTCCTGGAACCTACACCTGTTGATTCAAAAAGAGAGAGAAGTTCTGCATTTTTCCATCAATTCCACGCACATTAGTCACTTAATCAGAAATTCTAATCTTAAGTAATCTATCTTAATTAATCACAAAATAGAACAATCTTGTTAACTTATTTGGATGCAGATACTAGGAAGATGAACTGAGGGAGGGGAAAAAGAAAGGTAAAAAGATGTATTTCATGAGTGCAATTTGGCACTCATCACTCACATTCCTCATTATCAGGGTTGTTTGGGGTTTTCATCCTAGTTTTCTTAGCAACATAGATGTCCTCTAATTCAGATTCAGAGGTACTTGACACATACCATTTTCTTTTGATGGGGGTTTGTATATTTTTGGTCACATTATCCTCTAGCTCATGGTCACTCTCTACTGCTACCACATCCTCCTTCTCTTTTCCAGGCTTCTCAACAACACTCCTCATAAGACATGTCTCTCTAAGTTGATGTGAACGCCTTACTGGTATGGATTTCCCTTTTGACCTCTTTGCAGGCTTAGAAGAGGAACCACTCTTCTTTTTCCTAGTTCTTGGTGTTTTGGTGCTAGGTGTCTTACTAGAGGATGGAACCTGATTGGTCTCTTCTTCTGGGGTTTGATTCTCTTCTTCCAGTATAGGTTGATCAGATACTACATTTGGCATAATTGGCACATCCTATTCTCCTATCTCCTCTATGCTATGGGTAGATGATGCAGTAGGTGAAACAGGGTTTTCTCTCAAGGATGTAGCATGTGAATTTTATGGTGATGCTGGGTCATTAAGGATATCATTGATATTTTTACATTTCAAGAATCATTTCCAGGGCACATTTGGATACTGCATCCTAAGACTTCTCTTAACTAACAGAGTGACTAGGCAATCATGGGATAATGATGATCTTTTTGATTTCCTTTGATATTCATAGCTCATTCTTTTAAAGAAATTGTATAGGAAATTAGGCACATTAACTACCCTATTATGACGTATATGTCTTAACAATTTGAAATGGACAGTGTATAACATAGATTGCCTACCATCATAGGTGAGGTATTTGATAATGTGCATGGCGCAAGCAACCCACACTTCTGGAAGTGATAGCCTTTTAGTTCCTTGAGATGTAGATTCCAGCTGCTCCCCATCTTCACTAAATTTGTCTCTTGCAACTATTGAATTTGCTTTGATGGGGAACTCTTCACCATTTCTGGGTAAACCTGATACCTCAGCAACTGCTACTTCCGAAGCATCCACTACCAGTCCTTTTATAGTGGCTTCATCATGGTAAAGTGAGGCTGCAAACTACCTTGTTATACCTTCATCAAATTCTGTGAGTTTCAGGAAGTAGTTAATCCATCCTGCCTGTGTTAAGATGGGCAAAGTTAATTGATCTTCCAGTACTATATCATGCACTGTAGGTTCTCATCTGATGATGTCTCCTCCCATATTGCCAATTCTAAATTCAAATTCACCACAACCCCTTTCTACAACCCCTCTGTATATCTGCTTACCCTTTAGTTTCAATAACCCACGCTTCCAATAATCTCCTGTATATTCCCCCTGCTGTATGATACCAGCCTGAACTATCATACCAGTGTAAATTGACCTGAAGCTATGGGAAATTGGGAATTTTAGCATAGGAAGCATAGTAGATAATTTAGTAGACAAATTGACAGAGTAGTCATAAAAAAATGAAAAAGAGGTTGTATGTTGTGTTGTATAACTGACAATGGCAGACAATCATTGTTTTGAACAAAAACACTATCCCTCCCCCCAACTAAATTCTTGAAGTGACCTCAATTCAAGTCTGTGTATGGCAAGGAGAAGGATGAAAGTATATGGATACAAGATTACAAATGATAATTTCATATTATTAAATGTGAGCATATAAGGAAAGATTGAAATATCTTTGTCAAATAATGGCAAGTTAATATTGTACCTGTTGGAATGAGATGAACTAGACTTCACGCGAGCTAGGTATTGGAAAATGTGTCTATAGCTTAAGTTCAATAAGACAAAACTTATTATTATGACGAATGGTGGAATGACACTCTAGTACGTGTGAACAAGATGATGTAATTTGCATGCGGTGTGATGACAAACGGTGGCTGCATGTGCTCGAAAAGTGGAGTGCATGACATGAAATTTGAATTGACGGATGGATAGTTGCTGCATGTGAGTGGATGGGCAGTTGTTGCATGTTCATCTCCAACAGGTCCCAATATAATATGATGGCAATGTGGAGTTGTGGTCTTTAACAGGTCCCTATAGTTTATTGACTTGGTCTTCATGAAGATATCAACATCGGTGCTGTGTGCGCATGTGAGGAAAGGAAATAAATTATACCTGAGTGACCTTAGGAGGTGAGCTATGTAGCTCACCTACTGAGTCACTATGATTATCAACAGGGTCTTCTTCTATGTTACTGCTAGGTGATAATATAGTAGTATCCGGTTCATGGTTAGGAATAGAACATTGATTTAGAAAATCATCTCTATTTTCTGACCTGGTATAGAGATTTAATCAATGTCCATTAACCATTAGTGAAAATCTGACCTCATCTATTGTCTGAAGTTTAACAGCTCCATTGGAAAACACTTGGTGAACTTCATAAGGTCCTAACCATCTAGATTGCAATTTACCTTTATGATCTTTGTACTTTGAATCATATAACACAGCCCAGTCACCTACATGAAATTATTTCCTTTTAATATACTGATCATGCCATTTGGTTCTCTACTTTTGGATAATCTCTGTGTGGTGCATAGCTGCCATTCTGATCTCATCTAATCCATTAAGAATACGGAGTCTTTCTCCTTATGTTGCTGTCAGATCCATGTCAAGTTCTAGGGCAATCCTTAGTGTCTTATACTCAAATTCAACTGGTAAAACTATTGTTTTACTATACACTAACTCATAAGGTGTGAAACTAGTTGTTGTTTTCCATGTAGTTCTGTATGCCCATACTACCTCTAGTAGTGTGGCTGCCCAGTCCTTCCTATGAATATTCACTGTCTTGATCAGAATATTCTCAATTTCTTTGTTTGTAATTTCCACTTGTCCATTAGCCTGAGGGTGATAGGGTGTGGACTTCCTATGCCTACCTTCATATTCTTTGACTAGTGTTGATATGAGTTCAAAAGTGAACTGTGGACCTTGGTTAGTGATAATTTCTCTTAGTGCTCCATACCTAGTGAAAATTTCTTCATACAAGAATTTGGATACATTCCCATCTCTGGCAAATTGGAAGGCTTTGACTTCAACCCACTTTGTCAGATAATCAATGCAAACTAAAATGTACTTATTATTAGAAGCTGGTGAGATTGGCCCAATGAAGTCTAGCCCCCACTTGTCAAATGGTGCTAGTGCTAGTGCTGTCTGGGGTTGCAAAGGCATCTCTTCTATTCTTGTTGGTCTGCCCATTCTTTGACATCGGTCACAACTCCTTGTATACTTGATTGCATCCTTATGAAGAGTTGGCCAATAATAGCTTGTGGTTAGTATCTTGAATGCTATCTTCTTGGCTACAAAGTGACCCCCACAGGGCTCATCATGACAAGCTTTTAGGATGTCAAAAACCTCATCTTCTCTTATGCACCTTCTCATAATATGGTCTGGACTAGTGTCGAAGAAATAACCAACAATCTAAGAATATGGAAAGCTTTTATGCACTAATTGTCTTCTTTCTCTTGGGGAGAAGTGTGATGGGATCTGCCCTACTACCAAATAGTTAGCAATATCAACAAACCATGGTGTATGTAAAGTAAGAGAAAACAAGTGTTCATCTAGGAAAGAGTCATCTAGAACATCTTCTTCCATTTGTGTAGGCAGTCTAGACAGAAAATTTTCCACCACATTAGCTTTTCTTGGTTTATCCACTATTGTGATATCAAACTCCTATAACAAGAGAAACCATCTTACTAATCTACCCCCAACCACAGGCTTATTCATTAAATATCTATTTGTAGTATGATCTGTGTGGATAAATACTTGGTAAACAGTTATATAATGTCTAAACTTGTTGATACCATAGACAACAACCAACATCTCTTTTTCTGTGACAGTGTAATTGAGCTCTACTCCTTGTAAGTTTTTACTGATGTAATAAATAACATATTCTTTATTACCTTCTTTCTGTCCCAATACTGCCCCTATAGAAAAATCAAAAGCATCAGTGTGTATGTGGAAGGGCAATGTCCAATTTGGTCCTCTCAAGATAGGTGCTTTTGTCAAAGCTAACTTAAGTGTGTCAAAAGAGTGCTAACATTCTGTGGTCTAGTCAAATTCCATGTCTTTTGTGAGCAGAGAAAATAAAGGTGCTGCTAGTTTGCTGAAGTCCTGTATAAACCTCCTATAATGGCTTGCATGGCCAAGAAAGCTTCTAACATATTTTGTCTTCTGTGGTACATGAAGTGTAGGAATTATCTCAATTTTATTAGGATCCACCCGAATACCATCACTGGATATGAAGTGTCCTAGAGCAACTCCTTGAGTCATCATCATAAAGTATTTTTCATGACTTAATGATAAATTATGCTCTTGACATCTTTTCAAGACCTTCTCTAGATTACTGAGTGCTGTCTCAAATGTGTCTCCATAAGTGGTGAAATCATCCATATAGATCTCCATAGAATCATGAGCATAGTCTAAAAAAAATACTTAGTACTGCCCTTTGGAAAGTGGCTAGGGCATTGCATAACCCAAAAGGAAGGACATAATAAGAATATGTACCCCAAGGGCAGGTAAATATGGTCTTATCCTGGTCCTCTGGAGCTATTTTTATCTAATTATAGCCAAATAAACCATCTAAGAAGGAGAAGTACTTTTTACTTGCTAGGGAATCAAGTACTTGGTCAATAAAGGGTAGTGGAAAATAGTATTTCCTAGTGGCTGTGTTAAGTTCCCTGTAATCTATACACACCCTCCACTTACCTCCTTTCTCGGGGACAATAAATAAAGGTGACACCCATTCACTATCAGAAATAGGGTAAATAAAACCAGCACCAAGGAGTTTTTGGAGCTCAGTTTTAACTATGTCTCTTAAGGCAGGATTCATTCTCCTTTGTGGTTGTCTTATGGGGATTGAAACCATCATTTATGTAGATCCTATGCATGCACAAATTTGAATCTATTCCTTTCATGTCATTATAATCCCATGCAAAAGCTGATGCATGTGCCTGCAATACAATGTGCAAGGAAGTCTGTTGTTCTTCAGTCAGGGCATTATTAATATTCAACATTTTGCCTGGCATAATTTGTAATATTTTAGAAGCTAGATGGATAGATGAAAGGCCACATCCACTGATATTAGGAACACATTCTTGAGGTAGTAAAGAGTGGAAAAGTTGAGATAATTCCTCTGAGGAATGTGCAGGTATGATATTCTGCAATGGATCTTGCAGACATGACAGACAATCCTGTTGCTGCGGGTCCCTACCGTAATAGTTCTATATAATGTGGTCAATCAAGTCATCTTCATCTTGGGTTGCTAACAAAGGGATACATTCTATCATCATGAGAGTTTTTAGGGAATAGTGGTCTTCTTCTTCTTCTTCTTCTAAGGTAGGCCATATGGTTTGCTCCAGATTGTCATGAGGTTGAGCTGGGGGATAAAGGACTAATTTCTTTGTTATAGTCCTATTTGAGATTATCATGTTTCCAGACCTACAACCTATAAATGCATCTGTTGTTGCTAACCATGGTCTCCCTAAGATAAGCGGATAACCTGCAAGGTTGACTTTTGGCTACAAAACTATGAAGTTTGCAGGATACTCCCATGAGTCTAATGCTATGACTATGTCTTCAATGATCCCTTCGGGTTTCACTGTTGACCTATCTGTCAATTGTAAAATAGTTGGTGTAGGCCTCAGGTTTGGTAGTTGAAGGAGTTACATTGTTTCTTTAGTCATGACATTGATGGCTTCCCCCAAGTCAATCAAGGTATTTTTGATGAGAGTTCCATTAATCTTAACATCCACCACTTGACTGCTAGGGTTTGTATATTTAGGGACAGTTATGTTCCCTAGCATGATATCAATAAGGTTTCCTAGGACATGGACTGCATGAGGGTCCTTCTTCTTTCTCCCTGGTTTCTTAAGACAAAGGTCTCTCACGGTCTTGGTGTAGATTCGGATGTCCTTCATAGCTTGAATGAGGGTATCTTAATACTGACATTCTTAGGTTAACCCAATTGGTCTGTCTTTGCTTGGTTTTGATGTTTTGAAATGGCTAGTCATTTAGGGAAAGGAGGCTCTGGATTTGAGATGGTTTGACTTACCTGATTTGATTCAGGTTCCAAAGGTGAATTGTCTAATGCCTCCTCCATGGGTTGGTCATCCACCACCTTAGTGATTTGGGGAAATGAAGGTCAGGCTAATGTTTTCCATAACCTGAGGTGGACACCACTCACCTCTACCCCATAAGTGGGGTATTGAATAGCCTCGTTAGTGTATGCCTGTTGAACAGGCTTGTTATTGGGGTTAGGTGTAGGTTGGGCAGGTATTTGTGGTGCTCTTGGTGGTTGAGTTGTAGGACTAGATGAATTTGGCATAATGGCTTGTTGTTGAGGCTGAGGAGGCAGTAAGGGTTGTGAGTAATTCATGTTTTGCTTTTGCCATTATGGTTGCCATTGGTTTTGTTGTATTGGCCATTGGGGGTTGTAGTTAGATCCTTGGAATTTTTTTTGGGGCCATACAATGGGTTGCTATTGATTCTAGTTTGGCTGAGGATTTTGCCATTGTTGAGAGTTTTGCCACTAGTTTTGATTAGTTGGCCAAGGCTGAGGGTTCCAACTAGAGAAATTTTGATGACCTACTGGAAATGATGTATTAAAAGTTAAAGGATCTTGTGGCATACCTTGTCTTGGCTTCCATGGTTTCCTTTGTACAACATAGTATAGTTGGCCATCTTCACCTTCAACGGGTTGAAAGTGAGGTTTCTCAAACTTATCTTCTGCAATACTGGCCACTCTTCTGCATTTGCAAGTAGCTTTTCTTTGTCAACAATTTGGACAGTATTCAGTGAGTATGGAATCAACCTCCTCCTGCTTCTTCTTCAAGTGCAAAGTATCCAGTTGAGTGGCTAGATGATTGATGATATCTTCTTTCATGTTGGTCAAAAGATTTCTCAATTCCACTCTTGAAACTGAATTACATACCTTGCCAATGGTAGATGCTCTCTCTCCCCTTGTCCTCTTGGTGAAAGTCCTTGAGTAATTTCTGCAAACCTTGCAGACATCCTCAAAGGGTAGTTGAGATATATCTCTTGCTCCCATAAGATTGAGGGCATCCATCATTAACTCCTCTCAAGAATACAAGCTTCAAAGATTCATCCGAGAGTCTATTCTATGGATTTTTCTTGAGACAGAACTGGAATCTCTCCACATAGTCTTCCAATGGATCATCTTCTTTTTGGGTCAATCTGAAGATGTCATCTCTTCTTCTGTCAACCCCTCTGCAATAGTCTTGGTATTTCTCCAAGAACTTTGTCTTCATTGCATCCCAATCTGGGATAACATCCCTTCCTAGTCCCATGAACCATCTTAAAGCAACATCCTTCAATGTGGAATGGAATAGCTTGAGCTTATGAGGATCAGTGGTGTAGTCATAACTCCTACAAAAGACATCAAACTCAAACAGGAATGTGTCTGGATCTTCAGTCACCAAGCCATAGAAGACAGACAATGCTCAAGGTGGTATATTTTTTAGAGCAGCAACCCTTTCCTGATTGGTGATAGGGAATTCAAACGTCACATGTCCTAGTGGATCATCCACTGCATCAACCATGGTGAGGAAAGTTCTTTCTGTATTAGCAATAGATGTTGGCAAGAGGGAAGATTCTTCTTCAGTAATACCCTTTCTCTGATCACTATAGTCACCAATATCTACTTTATCTTTTTGGGTTGATGGAAGGAACCTTCCCAAAGTGTCTCTCTGCCTCCACATACAATGTATATAACTTTGTATGGATCCTGCACAATGTTAGTAGTTGGTGAGGTAGAACCTAAGTACCCTATCCTTTTGAAAGAAAAATCTAACTAAGAAAGACAAAAACTAACAGGGACTAATCTCTGAAAGTAGCACCATCGCCGACAATGACACCAAAAATATAGTGTCTTTACAATGCTAGGTAAACTTGGTGGTAATCACTCAATTCAAAGGAATCTCCTACTAAACAGTCCACTATAACTTCTTGAAAAGACCTCATCAAATTATCAACCAGGGCTTGTAGATTTGTGCTGGCAATTGCACTATAAGTGCTTTCAGGGATCAGACTATCTAACTTATCTGCTACATCAAGCTACTTATCAACAAGGGAAAGTAATGCTGCTACAACTGCTACGGATACTTCTCAATGTAAAACTGTAACAACAGATTAATTAAGAAATGAGTTCTAATTTGTTGATGACAACTGTTCCTATCCTGCGGAGTATCACAAATTAATTGAACTAAGGAACTCTAAGAATCTAGTTGATCTTGTATTCATAAATTAACTGCTACAACAATTAAAACATATCAGAAATAAAGTGAAGGTCAGTTATTCTGAGTGGCCCTTGCTCAGGTGACTACCTCACTATTTAAACTCAAATCTAACTCTTTTAGATAAACACAATCATATCAATTCTAACATATATTTGCACAATCTTTTCAAATCACATACAATCTAGCTGAACTGTAATATTCATAACACATAAGCAAATAACATTGTCTGCATATCCAAAAAAAATTTAGATAGCTAGATCTATGGTAAAGCAAAAACTATTCAAAACTCAACTTAACTAACTTCTATCTCAACCACCAAACCATAATATAGGTACGAGGAAGTTATTCAAATAGGTCTCTTAACTGTAAACATAAAAACACCACTCTGCATGAACTAGAGTGTAATGAATGCTAACAACAATGACAGGAAAAGAAGGAAGTGTCCTAACAAAATTACAACTCTCTGCTGAAATAGGGGAACATGGGTCGATTGAATCAATCCCATTAGTCTCCTAGTTGTAACAGAGTCCTCCAAGCTTCCAATCATCTTTATTGAACGCCTATCACGATGCGTGATTCTCTTCATTGAGTGTCCTTGGCCATGGTTATTGCACTTAGTCAATACTGGAATCTCCCCTGCTCTGCGCCTAGAAATGTTGTGGCTGCGGGCTGCATCCTGTAGTTGCTGCAGGTGACATACCTCTCTCTTTTAGCTGCAAGGTTAGTCCATGAACATGTACAAAATACTAACAACCAAAATCAACACAAACATTCTCAATAATCCATACATTCCCACATATAACATACAATTTCATCATATCATAATCATATCTGTATAATGATCATAAAGGATAACATAACATAGAGATATACTTAAAACAGTGTCTGGGAATTTCTTTCAACTTGCATAAAACTAGAAGAAAATAGGATAATAATTAGGCTCATCAAGTGTTACCCTCAAAAGTCTTCTTCCTCATCACTTGTGCCAAAAAAGTTGTAACAAGGCAATCCAACTTCAGATCTTCAAGGTTAGCAGTAATAGAAAGGATAACATTCTCCCAAGATTTAGGTAAAGAACAAAGTAGAAGTATACATTTATCTTCCTCTTCAACTGTAGCATCTATGGAATCAAGTTGACTCAAAAGTAAATTAAAATTATTCAAATGTTCTACAATGGAATTACCCTCTTTCATTCTAACTAAAAATAATTTTCTCTTTAAATAAAGCTTGTTTACCATGCTATTGGCTTGATACATCTCACCCAATCTCTTCCAGAGTTTGAATGTTGTCTCTTCCTTCAAGACAATCAACATGACAGAATCTGCAAGACACAATCGAATGGTTCCCCATTCTTTCATATCCAACCTTTCCCATTCTTCCACACTCACATCATCAGGCTTCATCTCTTTCGTAATAGCTAACCATTGGTTTCTTTCCTCAAGAAAATCTTCCATCTTTAGCTTCCACAATTTGTACACCATACCGTTGAACTTCTCAATGTCCAAATGAGAGGTTGAGGCAGCAGATTGAGCCATGAATACTACACAATATTTGCAAAATAAAACAACCAAATATCCCACTGCAACTAAACACTTCATACTACCACCTAAAAATCAAAATTGGCCAGGCTCTGATAGCAAATGTTAGAAATGAAGGCAACAACTACCCAAATGGAATTCTAATTACAATATGTTTATGATCCTAAAGCAATGCAATATGAACATAGATTGCATACGGAAATGAAATTACACCATAGGAATAAACACCATAGAAGAATAAACCACATGACACAATATGTAACGTGGAGAAAACCCTTTTGGGTAAAAATCTCCACCAAGAAAAGATGCTTCAAGTTGTATTATCTTCAAATCTGAAATACAATACATGCACTTCCTCTGTCTCTCCAACCTTCAATCCAGCAGAACCTATGTACAAAACTTATGAGATCTAAGATATACATAACACATACAAGGCACTATATTTATAGAGGTTTTACAATCCCCAAACTAGGTGTCCACTTTCTCTCTCCTTGGATACTCCAACATGCAACATTAAATGATCTCTTACAAGCTCATGCAAACTTGAGTGCCCATGGACAAGAATAGGCACTTACAGGGTAATAAATGTTGTCATAACCATAATAACACCCCTTGAATAGTATATTTCCAATATGGGCACCTAGAGCTAAGTATAGCAACTTACAAGCAATAAGTATCTGTCATAAGCTGTCATATTGTCATAGAATCTTATGACAACTTACAATTGTCATAGATTCTCTTACAACGACTTACCAAATTTATGATTTGTGTCATAACAACAAAAAATAGATGATTCCTCCAAGGTGACGCCTACTCTCAATTACTCTTGATTTTTACAATTACCATCAGTAAGTGTTACTCCATAACTATCATCGGTAACTTTGGAACTGACCGATGCAGTAACTCCATAATTACCGTCCCTATATAATTGTCGGTGAAACTTGTACATCCCTTATGGGTGATTTACAAATAATATTAGGAATAATAATTATGAGGATTTACAAGGTTAATAGCACGTTAATCCTAACAAACTTCTGAGACACTAGCACTTTGCATGGACGTTTATGTGTTGCACTAGCATCTTGGGGAAATTTCCTCAAATTTGGGATAAATAATATCAATACTTCAATGTTCAACTTAATCATGACTTATTAAGAGACATCGCCCCAACTCACATTTGAATTAATAATATTGGTTGGATTTGTACTCCTCGCACACGTGGATCATTCCAAAACACTCTTGCTTTGTTATTATATGCTTGGCCTTCTTCCCTTGAGGTTAAGCATTGCATTGAAGTTTGGAAAATCTTCCAATGGATGCCTTCATTTAGTTCAGTGGTGAGCTGTGTGAAATAGCCTTCTTAGGGGATATCAAGGAGACAAGACTATGTAGGGTGTTTTTCTTCCAAGGTGGCAATGTGTTAGAGGCCATCAAGGAAGTGTTAGGAAATGATTAGCTATTGAAAGTGGTGTTCAACATAGGGTTAATACAAAAAAATTATCCATGTTTGTCAATTAATATCTTCATTATCACAAATGATCATGAGCTGACAAAGGTGTTGGGGAGATACTACATTTGGGAGAAGCTACGACACATGATGGAGTAAGTGGTGGATAAGGTAATGTTGTTCTCATTAAATTCTCTTACATTCACCAAGTACGAGTTTAGAGGATTGGCATTGTTGGAAATAGTATGGGGCATCGATGCAAGACTAATGGCACTGGTCAGAGAGGTTGCAAATATGTAGAGTTTCTTCATGGATTTAGGGGGTTCTTACAACCCCCAAATGGACATGTTATCCCTTTGTGATCTAGAGATGAGCTCATCATGCCAAGAGAGCTTCAACCTAGCAAAAGCCACTAAGGCCAACGTCGGGCCAACCTAGTCAAATTGGAGAATGGAACTTATTACACCACCCTCATTAGTATAGATAGTGGATAGACCTCCCCGATGGGTGATTGGGTTAGGTGATGACTTTAGGTATAATAGTCCTCTTGTCATGGTGTCTTGATTGTTTATCTTGTCTTTAATAGGTCAATATAAATCTATAATAAAAGCATATTGTAGATTAGTTGATATTGTATATAAAAACTATAATCTTTGACATTTTTACTTTGTTGTAGTGGTCCGAGGACTAATCATTGTTGTTTATATAACCTCTACAGCTATAAAATTCACTTTTATAATTTTTTTTGAATAGATGCTTACCCTTCATTTAAATTATTATTATTTTTTTTAAAGTCAACTACTTACCTTAGGATGATTTTTAAGCCAAACAAGATAATGTTCACAAAGAATCGAATTGAGCAAAATATTATTGATATGGACATTCTTTTATTAAAGAATTTAATTCCTAATACAACTGTCCTTATGTGTTGACCAATAACCTTTTGAATAACTCACATAAGAAGCAAATCCGTGATCTTAATCCAATATATTAAAAAATAAAAAAAATAATGATACAATTGAAAAGAGAAGAAGCATATGCTGATCCTAATTCACAATTCCTTGTGGACTAACTCATAATTCATAAATCTAATAACACTTGTGGGGCATGTTTGTTCCCTAACAATGCACATTAAAAATATATTTTTAAAGCAAATGTGGTCAATTGGTCAACGTCTCTAACGTGGCCTTGAAAATTATGAAACAATAATAGATAATGGACTTTGTTGTACAGATGTGACCATACCCGGAAACCCATTTCACACTAGGTAATATTACGTGGATTAGTGGTGGTGTTTGGTGAGGATCGTTGAGTTTCGTGACGTCATTGCTAACGTATACGACCAATTTTATCTTAATTTTATTTAAAAGACCTTTCCAGAACAGAACAAAAGTCTCTCTCCCTAAACAAATGAATTTATGCAGAACAAAAAAATGAATCCATGTTCATTCATCTCAAATTTTTTCATTCTTTTTTTAAAAATAAACTCTGTATTTGGTATGAGATTTCGACAGTTCTTGAAGTTGGTTGAAAGAGTTTTTATAATTCAATTGCGTGTATTTTTCTATATTAAATATAGAGTCAATCAATATTTTAATTTGTATATTTATTTTTATTATGATTAAATATATTTGATTTGATTTACAACTCAATAAAAATAAAATATGGAAACTTCTCAGATGATCGATCACCTATTCCAATACTACACCAATTCAAATATATTTAATCATAATTTTTTTTTCCTAAAACCAAACCAGCTTGATTTACTACCCCCATTAGCGGGACTTTAAATAATTATTTTTGAAACAAAAGTCACTGACAAGTTAGTTCTTACCTAACTTTTCTTGCATGAAGACAGAAAGTTAGGAGTGGATTACTTTAGAGAAAACATATGTCGGACATTACATCAAATTTGGAAAGTACGACGAAATTTAAATGACATTTTCATTGCAGGCAAAGAAACGGTACAAACAAGACTTTCCCATTTAAAGGCGAAACAAAAATGGTGGCGTGTGCAGTGTGGTGGCAGTGGCGGTAAGTAGGAAATTTTGTTGAAAATTTGTTGAGGGCCGCGGCGCCTGCAATGAAATCTATAATTTAAAAAAAATTGTCTTCATTGGATATTCTTCCTCAGATCCAAAATATCCTTTCACATGGAAAACGCTGACGTTTTCAAAATCTCTGCTCTGCTCGAATAATATGACGTGTTTAATAAAACCACAAATTTGTGAGCCAATATATCAAGAAATGTTTTATTTTCAGTGGCCTATAAAGGTGTAGTGTGGTGGTTAGTTTACATGGTTGTTGTGCTGGCCACTAGGGTTCAACAACAAAGGTTATAATACAATTACAGAGACATGTCTTTATAGGAGTATCACCAATAAAAGATCTAGAACAATTTTAGCAGCAATACATGAAATCTATAGATAAAAATCTATTGCTTAAGTCCCAAGATGAATCCATAGATAAAAATCTATTGCTCATTGTAATCCATTCACCAACTTGGACGCTCCATTTTGACTCCATTATCTCTATTCAAAGATGTCTTATAATGTGTCATAACACATGTAATAAGTTGGTCAACAAGTGTAACTCCCTCTCATCAAGGCCTAAATTTGATGGTCGTATGGCCATATTTAGACATTTTTGCTGTAAAATACAATCAAAATTTTGAAAAGATTGTATCACATAAAAGGAGAGATTTTGGATAGACTGTCAAAATTTATATAGAAGTATGATGAATTATATATTTGGTTTATATATAAGTTTACTCATACTAAGGTATATCATAGTATTTTAAAGGCACCTTGGAATAGATAACTGTCATAAAAAAATTGCTTGACAAGCAAGGTCAACCTTCAAATTTAAGCCCTGCCTCTCATAGCTCTTTTATGTGTCATAGATGTTCTTACATTTCTGATGTGGGAGACTCAACTTCTAGAGGCCATAACTTTTGATCTAGGAAACTGATTAAGCCCCTTTGTTTAATTTACATCTTTTTAACTAGCTTGCCATTTACATCCCATTCCAAAAAAAATTCAAGGTAAAAAATGACCTCTATAACTCAAAAATTGAGTTTTTTTTTTCTATAGCCTAAAAATTATATTTTTTGTATTTTTAACATTAGGATGCAAGATTGATACACATTTCCTAACATTCTTCTACTTGCTGAACACTAATTGCTAGGGGTTTAGAGGCTTATAGACTCACAACTCCACTTCAACTTCTTTGTGCTCATTGACTTTGTCAATGTATTTACAACCTATTGTAAAGTGTCAACTTTTTCCAACATCACCCTCCCATCCTCTACCATGTCACGAATAAAGTGGTACCAGACATCAATACATGCTTAGTCCATGTATGAAAGGTTGAGTTCTTTGCTAGACATATGTGACTTTGACTATCACATAGAACTGTAATAGCTCCTTGTCTCAACCCTACATCTAAAAATAATATCTTAAGTCAAATGACCTCCTTATAGGCATGAATAGCTACCATGTACTTAGCCTCTATAATGGGCAATGTGACCACATCCTATTGCTTACTCATCCAACTAATAGCACCACCAAATAAATTGAAAACATATCCACTGATGGATCTTATGTTATTGACATCTCCTACCCAATTTGAATCCATAAATTCATAACTATCTACTAAGTGTTGGTCTCCTATAGAATCACCATAGAGTACTCAAAGGTACCCTACAAATATCTAAAGACACTCTTAACTACATCCCAATGATCTCATCTAGGATTAGCCATAAAGTGGCTCAAGAGTCTCACAACATAGGCCGTGTCTAGTCTAGTATAGGCCACAGCATACATCAAGCTCCTAATGACACTTGCATAAGGTACACAAGTCATGTCATCCATCTTAGTAGGTGAAATCAAACATTGGTTTATAGATAATTTAGTTCTCACTAAGATGGGAAGACATAGTGGTCTACAAGCAGTCATGTTGAATCTCTCCAACACTAAGTTCACATACTTGCTCTAGCATAACCAAATCTTTCTATTTACTCTATCTCTTTTGATCTCCATACTCAAAATATATCTAGCAACCCCTAATTCCTTCATCTCAAACTATGTTGAAAGTTAAGACTTCAAGTCATGAATCACATCCTCATTGTTACTAAAAATAACATATCATTAATGTACAATACAATAACAAGGAAACAATCACTATGCATTTTACAATAGAATGAATAATCCGATTTGGATCTTAGAAATCTCAAACCCAACACAAAGGAATCAAACTTTTAATACCACATCCTAGGAGACTATTTAAGACCATACAAAGACTTTTTCAACTTATTGTTATCAATCGTGAGTGCACCCTAGAGAGAGTGATACATCGTTCTCTCCTTAGTTGATAAGCATGGAAACATCCTGAGGCATGTGGGTTGCCTATAGATTAGGATGAATCTCTAGAGAGCGCTGGTTCCCTTGGTTTATCACCTAAGCTACTCTATTCTATTGTTGTATTAACAAGAAAAACTAGAGAGAAATAGTTCTATTCCTTACACTCTAAGACTAATTATGGGGTGATATGTTAGGATTAAGGTGCCATCAACCTTGTAAATCCTATGCATTTAATTACTCCTAATATTTTTTGTAAATCATTCATAAGGGATGAAGTATTCACCAAGTAGTGATTTTTTTTTACCCGCATTTTGGATTTTTGTACCCAACGGGAGGGTGTGGGGGGCTTTCCCCCCACTACTATCGCTAGGGGTCCAGAGGGCAGTGAAAGATTCCTATCTCCTTGGTGGGGGTAGCGTGCTCGAAGAGAATTTTTTTAGAAAATTGCCTTGTAAAATATTGTAATTTTGTAGTCAATCTAGATCGTTCATCATTAGGTCGCAGATCGTTATGTTAGGGTTTTTTCCCTAGAAGACAACACTCTTTTAAGAGGATATCATGGATGAGTATTACAAGCACTACTGGATTGAAGACTAAAGAGGAGATGAATAGTTTTGTATTGTGAACTCTATTTGAAGTTAATATAGACTGGTGCATCTCTTCTTGTGTGGATTTTTTTTGAAAGGGTTTCTCCACGTAAACATTGTGTTATGTGTTTGATCTTTTGTTCCATTATTTCTTTGTGTTGATTTCATACTATCTCCATTTTGGTTCTGCACTGGATTAATAGTTATAGTTGTAATCAGATTTCCATTTTATAGTTGTTCAACTTCATTTCTAACATGATACACCAAAATTATAATACATCAACTTTCATAGACACACACAAGATGTTCAAAGGACTATGATACTATGCACAACTCACAATTTATCAATCTTCAACATTAATTTTTTGTAGAGAGGTTCAGGTTTTGTGACAACACGTAGAGGAATAATCATTCACAACTTAGGACTGCATAAACTCAAAGAACACAGACTACAACCTACAAAAGATGATATTTCCTACATAAAGGTGAGAAAATTGGATATAAATCAAGGATAAAACAACACTTCTCACAAGATCACATCAACAACTTGTGAATTTCACACAAAATGCAGTCATGAGAGGGAAAATCTAGCTCTTTATTGATAAAAAAGGTGTTACAAGTCTGAGAATAAAAAGTATTTCATTTTTTCAAAATCAATATTACAATGTTGTTCTTACTGAGAAATCTAAGTTACAATGCATAGTAGAAAACTAGGAAAGAACTAACTCTAAACTGTCCTAGGCATTCTCTTTTTGATATCCAACCTTGGAGGGAGTACATGACATGTTTCCCAGGAAATAATGACACTTTCTTCCTTTAAACCTGGTTAAACCTCTCTTGTTGTTGCTGTAGGACTTAAGCTCCTTTCATCCTCATCCAATGTCAAATCCTTATCCTTAAGCTAATCCCATGACCCAAATTGGTTAAGGACTTAAGCTCCTTTCACCCCATCCAACGTCAAATCAATCAAGGGTCGTTGACCTAATCATAATCCTAATCACCCACCAATCAAACATCAAAGTGCCCTTGGCCTAATCAAAATCCAAATCCCAATCAAACCATCATCAAGTGTCATGCATCCTTGACCTTGATTAATTAAACTTAATACTAATCAATCCATCCAAATATAGTATCAAGTGTTGAATGCATCCTTGACCTTGATCAATCCTAATCAAATCCAACCAACATCAAGTGTCATGTATCCTTAACCTTGATTAATCCAAACTAATCCCATCAAGTATCAAGTGTCATGATCCTTGACCTTGGTCAATCCAAACAATCAAGTTACCTCAACCCCTCAAATCCAAAATCCATAATCATTTGATATCAAAGCAAATCTTAAGGTCCAAGCCTTAGAAATCCAAAGTCATCAAATCCAAAAATCACATCATCCAATCTAAAGAAAAAATATGAATCCATTTTGTTTTGATGAGCCCCCTCGACATAACCATCCCACAAATCCTTTTGAAATTGATGATGATGATAGTCTTGTTGATCAAGATGAGTATGAAATCGATCCCCTTAATTACATCATCACAAGCAAGCTTTCCATAAGCTTCCATCACCCACTCATGCATAATCAAATGCCTTTTGACCAAGAATTAGTTAGCATAATCTATCCCACACCTCTCAAATGCATTCTATTGGTCATCCTTATGGCACCTTTGAAAAGGGAAATCCATTTTATCCCCCATTTGTATCCCAATGCCCATCCTTGTGTGAAGTCCCCACTGCCTCCACCTCTCATCCACAACCTCAATCCCATTATAAACCAATCCATAAATCCCATCACCAATCAAATCCTACCTTATCCAAATCATACTTTTTGGACTTCCTCCAAGGACTCCTAGCAAAGGATCTCAACCAAAAGTGCAAAATCCAAATGGTGGACTCATGTCACCCCACTAATCCAATGCCATCCAAGTGTGTCACGAAAGATGTTGTCACCCACCTAACACCCATAGCTCCCATCCAAAATCCTAAGACCATCAAATCCATCAAAATCATCCAATCCCAACTCCATGAACATCATGAATCCTCCATACCTCCATCTACCCAACTAGAGGAGTCTATCCAAATGTTAAGCAAAGATAAACATCCCTTCTCCATTACATCATCCAAATAAATATAGCTATGTCAAAAACTTGTTCTAGAGCATGTCAAAACACCCCCCCATCTAAATCAAGATCCAACCATCCCATCTAATCATTTTCCTGATCCCCTATCATCCCTTATCAACCTCATCCCAAAACCATCACCTTATCACCTTGGTCCAATTACCTTCACCCATGATGGTCCTCTTGCAACAGAAGATATCCACCACCAATCCCTCCCCATCTAAAATTGGATTTGAATATTGTTTCTACAATAAAAAACATCCCATTGCAAACCAAATGCTCCAAAACATGAACTATCAAGGCAAAGGATTAGGCCTTCATGTACAAGGAATCTTGGAGCTCATCCATGTCAAAAAAATCCATGATCATGAGGCCTTGATTATAAATATCAAGGAAAACAATCTAAAAAAATTGCTACCACCTTTGTGCCTTCTAATGAAGCTTCTTCCAATCCAAAAAGAGGTGCCTCCCATTGCTCCTCCAAAGCATTTGCCCCTTCCACCTCCATCATACCAATCCAAATTTTTTTTTGTTGTCCCACCTCTATCTTATCCATTTCATTCACAAATCCCCCATCCCTATTACCCATCATAAACATCCATCACCTCAAATACGTAATCAAGACAAATAAATGCACACATCATTTCATCTATTAATAAATGATGAATCCATCATTAAACTCATGGGATTCCAAGATGATATCTCCCCATGGGACCACTCCATCAACTTTGGAAGCACTTTGGATGTCTCTGCATATGAAGAAAAAAATCCCCCAAAATCTAAAGATCACCATGTCACAACATGTCAACATGCAAAAAAAATCCAAATCCAATCCAACATCCACATCAACCCACAAGGCCATAAAGGCTCACCAATCCAAAAGCAAAAGCAAAGACAATGTGTGTCCCTACGCAAAAACAAACAATAAATCCAAGTGGGGCATCCAACTCCGCACTTCCAAAGTTTGACTCCATCCCAAAATCCCTATCCTCCATCTCATGCCCAATTAAAAAATCCCAAGAATCTTAAGTCCATTTAGGTCCCTAAATCCCCAAAACAGCAATCCCAAAATCCCCCATCTTGACCCCACAGTCCAAAATCATGCATCCCCACACATCCCATGTCACCATAATCTAAAATCCCATATCAAAATCAAAATCTTTCACGTCCATCATAGTGTGTTCCACTATTGGTCTTGGTTCCCCTCGACCCCATGACATTCCCTCATGCCTCCATCATCCCATCCTCTCATAATCAAATCCATTACCCAACATATACCCACCATCACATCCCTGTAATCAATACTTCTTCATAATCAACCCATCCTTCATGCACCCTACCTTCCACCACATTCCCCATGGCAGCATCCTCTAAAACATTAAGAGCTATGATGGTACCATGTTTACCATTGGAATAACCAACTTAACAATCCATAAGGTCTATACCAACACCTATGAACACAATGACAATTGACATGGTCCATGTGCAACAGTTATTCAGAGTGGGATACTATCCACTCACCATGAAATAGACACTTGCATCCACCCATCCTAATCCACCCATCCAATCCAAAAATGTAAAAATAAAAAAATCATAAAAATTAAAAAAATCGTAAAAATAAAAAATTAAAAAATCAAAAAAGAAAAAAAAAAGTAAAGAGAAAAAAATTGTATAACAGTGAAAACCATTCTGATGGAACCTTGGACAAGTACCATGATGAAAACCCTTTCATGGGCATCATGTGTAATTCGCTATCAAAAGAGCACCCTACACTTGGGGGCAAGCATTGCCTATCTTACCACTTCCATCTGTCCCATCAACTATATTTGTATATCCATCATATCGTCTTCCCATCCCTTTTCCCTTCCCCCTTTGATCTTGACAAGGATAGGGGCATCCCCCATCTATTCCCCCTTTAATCATTCCATCCAAATCCTCCATAATCCCTTGTCCATAGACTCATTTTTCCCTTGTAATTAGTATCAAGAAAACAACTACGTAAACGCAATCCAATGTAATCCATCCCATTAATCCAATGCTCCTAGAAATTCAAACATCATAAGAGAATCCTAATCCTCACATATCTCACTAAGCAATCCACACACATCATCTAATTGCATCCATTTACATCTTGTTCCCAGCCTCGTTGTAAGCCTTGATCAAACTTCAATCATCATCATTAGGATATATCATTCACAATGCTCATGTTGTTCTTAGGATATATTGTTCCCACATCAACAACACTATCCATCATTGTATACGCCTAAAAATGACACGATTCAACTAAATAAATATTCTAAATATTTATTCCATTCTTCTACCAATTAAATAAATATTCTAAATTTATTTAAGTGGTTCACTATTCCATAATTAAATAAATTCAATTTATTTAATTAAAATCCCTAAATTCTTCTAATGTCTCACATAATTAAATAATCATGAATTATTTAATTAATCTGAATTCCTCTATCCTAAGTTCTAATTCCAAAAATCCACCTCACACTTACACCTCACTTTTCCACCTCACCTTGTCCACCTCATCGGGTTGCACATGTAATTAAATATATTAAATATTTAATTACCTATTTTCCCCCTCACCCACATGTCCTATTTCTTCTCAAATCAGAAGTTAGTTAATAATCAATCAAAAGTGTTAACTAATCAGTCAATTGAGTTAATCCCTCAATCAATTCAGTCAATTCCATAATTCATTCTTCCAACTGACTAATCAAGTTTGTTAACTGATCAGTTAAAAGAGTTAACTCTCCAATCAATGTTGTCAAGTCCCCTCTTTCATGATGGAGATGAGACACTTGTCATATTTCTACTGGTTGCACATTCCTCAACCGTCCTCAGCCGTCGATCATCACACTTCCTCTCAACCATTGATTCTCATCCTTCTGAGTCTATAAAAGAAGCTTCATCCCCCCATTCTATTCATCCAGGTTATTTGTATTGTTACTCTGCAAAATTCTACCCACGTGCCTTTGGCACCCCTAATACAATCTACTTGAGATCACCATTTGCTTTGAAGCTCTACTTCACAGCATTATTTATTAACACAACCATTTACTACCGACATCCTACAACACAGCTTAAAGAGTGCACTCACTGAGGGCCTACTTCATCAGCAAAGGACGATTGTAATAGGCGAACAACAGAAGCTTTGGAGCAGGGAAGGTTTGCACTGCATTGTTCATTGCCTTATTTCATTCAATCTTTCTTGTTTTCATTATTCTGTTGATGTTTGGGTTTGATATTGTTCATTTGATTAATCCACATTTTACCCTAACATTTTTGGCGCCCACCGTGGGGCTTTATGTTTTTTACAAATTTTTGTAGTAAAAATTTGTGTTTCTCTAAACCCCATTGTTGAGTTTTGCAAGGATCTATCAAAAGGTGACCTCCTGGGCTGAAATTGACATCACCAACGTGCTCAGAAGGGTCGAAAACCTTAGAATCACCTGTTAATTCATAAAAATCAGAGACTGAAAAAAATCTCTGTGATTTTTTTGAGGGTGCATCCTTTTATCCAGTGGTCCAAAGGGTGCTTCCGTAGGGTGCATTGCTTTATCTAGTGGTCCAAAGGGTGCTTCCACATCATTTTATCCAACTGTTCGAAGAGCTTTTTTTGCAGGGTGCATCCTTTTATCCAGTGGTCCAAAGGGTGCTTCCGCATGGTGCATTGCTTTATCCAGCAGTCCAAAGGGTGGTTCCGCAGGTGCATCGCTTTATCCAGTGGTCAGAAGGGTGCTTCCACGTCTTTTTATCCAACTGTCCGCAGAGCTTTCTTTACAGGGTGCATCCTTTTATCCAGTGGTCTGAAGAGTGCTTCCGTAGAGTGCATCCTTTTATCCAACGGTCCAAAGGGTGTTTCCGCAGGGTGCATTGCTTTATCCAGCGGTCCGAAGGGTGCTTCCGCGTCCTTTTATCCAACTGTCCTAATAGCTTTTTCGCAGGGTGCATCCTTTTATCCAGCGGTCCGAAGGGTGCTCCCACAAGCTGCATCATTTTATCCAGTGGTCTAAAGGGTGCTTCCGCATCCTTTTATCCAGTGGTCCGAAAGGTGCTTCCGTAGGGTGCATTGTTTTATCCAACAATTCTCCATCCTACCTTCTTCTACATGCCATAAGAGTGGTATCTTTTTCTTTTTGCCATAACAGGAGCATACGAACTTGTAATCGCGCAAATAAACACTCGTTGGAAAGGTAATTCCGTGAACTTCACAATGAAGCAGGTTTGATCAAGTGATTTTATAATTTTATCAGCTATTTTTACAGTCAAAGTTCAGCTATCTTTCTAAGCTTAAATCTAGTGTTTTTTTTTCTTGGAAACTAATGATTTATCTGTGCACCTTGACTTAAAGGCTTGTCAAAGAAAGGAGAAAAGAAACTTCTAATATATCTTTTGTAGGTTTGAGTGGTCAAAGAATAATCATTTTTCACTAAGTGTTGAATAGGACTGATTTAGCCATTGTTCATGCAACTTGCATACAATTTTCATCTAGTTCTAATTAGGAAGTAGTAACCCATTGCTCATGCAACTTGCATACAATTTTCATCTAATTCTAATTAGGAAGGAGTAATCCATTATTCATGCAACTTGCATACAATTTTAATCCAACTCTAATTAGGAAAGTAAAAACATGTATGCCAATGTCACAGAGTTTCTAATTAGGAGGGTGATAACTGAATTATTGCTATCTTGATTTCATTGATCATTGCTATATGGCTATCTCTTTCAATTAAGAATATTGCTATCTTGCAAAGGAAATAATCATTGCTATCTCCTAATCACTTCAAAGTTAACAACTGTGTGAGTGCACAAGTAGAATAGCCCATTTAGTTTTTCTAATTTTAACTAGGTTGGATTAACCAGTGTATTTTGTGCTTGCGAATGACAATAGGCTTATGCTCTCCCCTTAACTGGGTGACCAAAGTGCCAGACTTGTTATTCTATTTGTTTAACCTTTAGGGGGGCCTGCCCTTGGATGCACGCCTCTCCAAGTGGGAATGACCCTAAGTGGTAACAAGCTAAAGCCAAGCCCTACCAAGCCACTTAAAATAAATTGTGCTTGAGGTGAAAACCTCCTGCAATAAGTGCTGCTGTGTTACACCGATGACCAACCTCCCCCAAAACCCTCTAAGGCGTAACCCTTTGAGGCTGGGAGACTCCATAACGGAGAGTAGTGCCGCCACATGTGTAACCACTCGAACAGTTGCCCTTATTAAACACCTCTTGTTCTAGTGGCCAAAAACCCTTGTGATCCATTTCGAGCCTAGGATTTTGTACTTGCTTTTTTTTCTCTTAGTCCAAATAGAGTCAAAAAAACTACAAAAATAATAAAAAAAGTATAAAATATTCTTTGTGCTTGCTGTGTTTTCTTGCTGTTAATTCATAAAATCATATCAAGAAGACCTTTTTAGCCAAAAATACCAAAAACAATAGAAAACTCCAAAATTTTGCCCAAAAAAAAACCAGAGCTGTGCATATACCCATTTCTGCTGCGCATTTGTGTCGACTTGCTGCGCATATGCACACTGTTACTACGCATTTATACTTTACCAGTGCTGCGCATATACTGTGACTGCCTGCACATATATTCATTTCTACTGCGCATTTGTTTCTGTGTATCCACGACAGTGAGCATTTGCACTATTTTTGAGGAAAAAATTTCCACCTTTCTGAGTACCCATTTCAGTCTTGTGTCAGTTTCTGTCAAGATGACCAACCAATTAGAAGCATTTGCTCAAAAAGTCTAATATCCGCAATTGCAAATAAACTCAGGTCCCTCGCCCCAAGAGTGTAAAGCAATTTCTCAACAAATCCAAGTCTTACAACAAAAATGGCAATCTTGCAAGCTGAACGTGCCAGTACTAGCTATGCCTCGCCCCGAACTCATACATCTGTTTCCCGTCTTAATGATGCTCATGACAAGGCAAGCACCACCTTAAGTTGGAAATCCTATATCAGTCCATCTACTAGTCCTCCTTCACCGTCTTTTAAGACCCATATCCCAAAACATACCAGTTCTGCACCAACACCACCATCTAGTTCCTCAAACTTTAAATGGATGACCAAAAAAGAATCAAATGAGTGGTGGGAAAGAGTTTTTCCAAATTTATACAACCAAAGAAAAGCTAGAGAGAAAGCTAAATCCACTCATTCACCTATCCATACACCTACCAATGATGTGATCCAAGGGCCACTAGAAGAGAGTCAACCATGTCCCCAAATTCCAGTCCTTGACCTTACCAAAAATCCTTCATGTCATTCGCAACCCCTTGAGCTTATCGAAGAACCTCCTACCATGAACCAAAGTCACGGTCCATCAAACATCTATGTTGTCAACCACGAAGCTATCCAAGAGCTATCCACTTCCATTCCAGCAACCCAAGAGGTACGTCAAGAGTCTAATCCTATGCATGAGGAAACATTAATCCCTAGTCTAAGTCCAGATCAAATCACTTTCTTGCAACCTATCCATAACATGTATCTTTTCCATGATCAAGATGATATCCATAATAATGAACCTCTCCATGAGCCACGTGATCCTATCCATCTCCCAACACCTATACATGAGAAGGAAATCCAATTCCATCCCATGCATAACCTATATCCTTTCCATGATCAAGATATTATCGTTGATGAAGAACATATACAAGAGCACCTTAATTCCATCACGCTAAATCCTATCTATGATCAAGATCCCATCTATGATGACAAGCCTATCTATGATCAAGCAAACCATGATGATCCTCTGAGCCCACTTTATGTGTTCCATGGTCCTGAGCCTATAACCCCATCTAGTCCTATCCAAGATCCAGCAACTTCCACTTCCCTTGATGAGACACTTGCCTCCCAAGCAAGCATAGAAGATCAAACCAAAAATACTCATCCGCCATCCGTTATTGACCATGCTGCAAATCCCCCACCATATATCCTTGGGCTTACTACCTTCATGCATGAATGTTCTTCCTTAGAACACCAACAACCATTATCTGCTATCTCGCCTTCCTCATCCAATAAGGAACTCGCTGCTAGTGCACCTATACATAATCCCATGGTCCACCGCATACTCCAGAATATGAACTATCAAGGTAAAGGCTTAGGCCCTCATGAACAAGGTATTTTGGAGCCTATCCATGTCAATGTTCCTCCACCTTCATACGGCCTTGGATACATATGCCAAGGTGAGCAATCTCAAGATGTTGGTACTTCCTCCACTCCTCCTATGTCTTCTACTTTCCATCGCAAACTCTATCATATCCCCAAACGATATGTCACCATTCCACCTCCATCATCCTACATTTGTCAAAAGCATGTGACCATACACCTTCCCCCATCCAATCTACCTTCGCTACTTCCAACTCCTAATAGCCCCCTATGCATCCTACCACCACTTCTTCCAACACCTTATCCATCCATCTATGAATCCTCTAAATATCCCAATCATGGCCGACAAATGCACATATTGTCTAAACAAGGAGCTTTCACCAACCTCACTTCCACCATCCCAAGATAATTCAACGTAAAAAATGTGGATGCCTCTACCTATAAAATAAAAAATCTTATGAGTCCTCATGACCTAGGCTACAAAAGCCAAGAATCAAAGAAACATCCATCTGAAAAGTTGCATACACCCATACACCTCAATGCCAAACTGAAAAAGGTGTGGGTCCCCAAGCATCAAGCAATTACCTCCAAAGCTGCACACAAGCTACATACACCCAAACTCATACCTTCACATGAAAAGTCTAAAAGCAAAATGGATTGGGTACCTAATCAAAAAGCCCTCAAGTCAAATGAGGCATCCACCTCTCATGAATCCCAACCATCCACTTTCTCCAATTCCATCCAAAAGTATCAAATCCTTCCATCCCACATGACAAACAAAAATCAAAACAATGCAAAGTCTATGTGGGTCCCTAAAGGCCTATATCATTCATCCACCAAGAAAAACTCTCCATTGCTTCCTACACCACCTTCCCATCATCAGCTTCAATGTTTATCACAGTATGTGCAACCATTGGTCATGGTTCCCTTCCATTCCACAATACTTCCGTATAACTCCATCTCCCCTTCCTTCCACTGTTATCCTACATATCTTCCTCATCCTATTCCTATGGTCCATGCTTTTGCATAAGCCTTCCCTCCATATTCTACATCATAATCCACTATCTACCTACGCCATATCACTTTCATGCAATCCCCTACCAACATCTGTGAGAACACTTGACATTGTCCATGCGACAACATCCATCTAGTGGGATTGTCACCTTTCAAGGAACTAAATACTTGAGTCTCTCCCTTCTGCATTCGTCTTATCCTATTCAAAAAAAAAGAATGAAAAAAGTAAAGAAAAATCCCTTCATCCAATGGTGAAAATCTAGCAAACAGGCGCCTTGGATAAGTACCATGATGAAAACCTGGCAAATAGGTGTCATGTGTAAGTTGATCTTCTATGTCACCTACACTTAGGGGCACCTTGTCTCATCGGCATATCACTTTTCTCCTACCAATTTCTTTCCATATCATTTCCTATCCTATCCTACCTATACTATCCAGTCTATCCATCCTAATCTTCCTTTCCTCTATTTTCTTTGGTCTTGATAAAGATTGGAGGCACAATGTTGACAAATGTTCTATATGTCTCTTGACATACCTTATCCCTCCAAAACCACACAAATCCTTCATTATCCTCTCATCCTCCTCCTTCGTCTTAAGCATTGTCATGAAAAATCCTACGTACTCTACCTACAATGGGGCATGTTATTCCTATGCAACATAGTCCTTGGAGATCACATCCTTCATTCCTTCTATCCACAATTGCCCATCCCCATACGTACCTGTATCACCCGTACATCTACCTATCCATGGTGTTTTCTTGTCATTAGTATCATATGTTCCATATTTGATCCATATCTGTTCCCAATTATGTCTTATCTGATCCATATCTGTTCCATGTCTGATCCATATCTATTCCATATCGTGTCTTATCCGATCCATATATGTTTCATGTCTGATCCATATCTGTTCCATATCATGTCTTATCTGATCCATATCTTAGGTCCATCAAAGTCCAAGTCCATGAACTACGTTGCCTCTGCGCTGTCACGTAGGCAAGGCCATTTAGCAATGAGCCCCCGAGGCACTAGGTCAGTCCCTCAGGGTCCGTCTCATCAATAAAGATTGTGGAAGTCTTCTCTCACCAAGCAAGCAAGTGCAAGTGAAACCCGCTCTTTTCAAGAAAAAATCCTGACACAAGACATTAACCTATCCAAAGCAAAGCAAACAAACTCCTAAGGCCTTCTAAATGATTTTACTCAAAATTATGGCAAGAGACAAACACATCTAAATGCAAAAATGTTTTATGAATTGGAAACATGGTTAAAAACATTGAGTCTTGATTTATGCTATCATGCCTTTCTATGCTACTCGAGGATGCCAAAAGCTAGAGACGCTATGATGGGGGCATGATTATTTTCTTTGTTTGTTGTTTGTGGATTAATCTTTAGTAATGTGAAGCCTTGTCTAAAGACATGATCGGCAAAAGATCATCGACGACATCAAAGGTCTAACATGAACGGGGGCAATACTTGTTTGTTGATACGCAAGAAGTACTCAGGTCATCTTGGTTCAATTATACCTCGATGCTTGTATTAACTTGCTAAATCAAAATCCATGTAAGCAGTACTTAGGTCATCTCGGTTCAATTATACCTAGATGCTTGTATTAACTTACAACATTTTAGAAAAAGTACCAAAAAAATAAATCGCCCAATGATGAAATAAAGCACTCCAATAGCAAAGCATCCATCCTATATCCATTTATACATCCATACCATACCCCATGCAATAAAGATCCAACAATGCAGAGTATCAATACAAATAAAAGCTTGTGAGTCCTTCTATCGAGTCTTTCTTCTATCAATCAGATTTCTATCTATCATCATATCTTTCATCCTTGTCCAGTCAGTCTGAGCAATGATCCAAATGCAAGGTCCATCCTTAATCCATACCAATCAAGTCAAGTCAATCTTGCACGAATGATCCAATCACAACCAAGGGTCTTGATCTTTGTCTGGTCGTAAACCAACTCGATCAGTTAATCAATCAATTGTCTTATACAAGATGTTGCATTGTCGAAATCAGACCAACACATGTGTCTTACACGACATGCTCCATTTCCTGAAACCAGACACTATCCTTCATGTTGCTCTAGGGATCTATCATTCCCCGCCATGACAACACGCCTACCGTGTTGGTCTAGGGATATATCGTTCCCCACCATGACAACACTGTCGTATCTCATTATCAGTATATCGTTGGTTTACCGCTTGACAGGGGCAATACCTTGTTTGTTCTTGTGTCATTTGTGCATACTTGCTTGCTTGCTTGTGTGTGTCATCATTTCATCTTGCATCGCGTATCATTTGACTCTTTCTTCAACCAATTTCTTCATTTTAACCTAGCTTCCCTTCGTCTTCGTGAGATTGTCCATCTCACACCTTCTACCTTCTTCCCATCCAATCTCCCAAGGGGGCATCCTATCGTCATTAAACTTGTACTAGGGGCAAACTGGGGCATGTATCACTGTCAGACTATCGATTTGTTTGAAACAACGCTGTAAACAACATTGCATCAAAGAGGGGCAAAATGTATACGCCTAAAAATGACACGATTCAACTAAATAAATATTCTAAATATTTATTCCATTCTTCTACCAATTAAATAAATATTCTAAATTTATTTAAGTGGTTTACTATTCCATAATTAAATAAATTCAATTTATTTAATTAAAATCCCTAAATTCTTCTAATGTCTCACACAATTAAATAATCATAAATTATTTAATTAATCCGAATTCCTCTATCCTAAGTTCTAATTCCAAAAATCCACCTCACACTTACACCTCACTTTTCCACCTCACCTTGTCCACCTCATCGGGTTGCACATGTAATTAAATATATTAAATATTTAATTAGCTATTTTCCCCCTCACCCACATGTCCTATTTCTTCTCAAATCAGAAGTTAGTTAACTAATCAATCAAAAGTGTTAACTAATCAGTCAATTGAGTTAATCCCTCAATCAATTCAGTCAATTCCATAATTCATTCTTCCAACTGACTAATCAAGTTTGTTAACTGATCAGTTAAAAGAGTTAACTCTCCAATCAATGCTGTCAAGTCCCCTCTTTCATGATGGAGATGAGACACTTGTCATATTTCTACTGGTTGCACATTCCTCAACCATCCTCAGCCGTCGATCATCACACTTCCTCTCAACCATTGATTCTCATCCTTCTGAGTCTATAAAAGAAGCTTCATCCCCCCATTCTATTCATCCAGGTTATTTGTATTGTTACTCTGCAGAATTCTACTCGCGCGCCTTTGGCACCCCCAATACAATCTACTTGAGATCACCATTTGCTTTGAAGCTCTACTTCACAGCATTATTTATCAACACAACCATTTACTACCGACATCCTACAACATAGCTAAAAGAGTGCACTCACTGAGGGCCTACTTTATCAGCAAAGGACGGTTGTAATAGGCAAACAACAGAAGCTTTGGAACAGGGAAGGTTTGCACTGTATTGTTCATTGCCTTATTTCATTCAATCTTTCTTGTTTTCATTATTCTGTTGATGTTTGGGTTTGATATTGTTCATTTGATTAATCCACATTTTACGCTAACAATCATCATCAATCAATCAATCTTTGGCTTTTCAACTTGACCAAGGGCAGCACTGTGTTTATCTTAGTATAATAAATTATGCATGCTTTCTTTCTTGTTTGTGTACATTATCATTTTTGTCTTGCATTTGCATTGGTCCCTATAGCCTACCTACCACAATGGCATCATGGTCTTCCATATTATGGTGCAATATGGCATAGGGTTGCTTGTGACCTTTTTTTAGTCAGCCCTATGCATGGGACACATCATCACTCTAGTTTTTATACTCTGGTGTGTAATGTCCAATGCTATATTAAATAAGGTTTCTCAATTCAACACAACATGACTAATCATTCCACCACATCCATTCACATCTCCCCCTTCATCCTCCATCAATCTTCTCATCCTAATCAATCTATCCATCCCAATCTTTTCATCATTTCTCTCTAACCATCTATCCTTCACCTCTTCTATCCAATCATCTCACATCATCTCTCCTAATCTATCTTGCATCTTTTCATCTATTCGAGAGAACACCTGTGTTCTTCAAACCTACCTACCCTCTTGAGGGGCCATCATAATCCCTATCAAAATTTCTTCTCGTCACTCCCCCTTCAAGTGGTTGGGGCATCATCATCCCTAATCCAATAATGGGTGGGTGCAAAAAGATGGGGGGCCAAAAAGTGGCCAAAATTCTTAAAACTTTTAAAAAAGCCATAATGTGAGCGCGTTATAGCACGCTCGCATTATAGCACGCTCGCGTTATAGCACACTCACGTTAATAACGCGAGCGCGTTATTGCTTTCTTTGCATTTTTTTTTATTTTTTACAAAAGTTTGCCCAATGTTTGTCAAGTTTGATGTTGTTTATTGAATGTTTTATGTTCAAGTTTGTTAAGTATGTTTGATGTATGTATGTTTGTATATATATTTGTATTTATGTATGTATGTATGCTTGTATGTATGTATGTATGCCTATATGTATGAATGTATGTATGCATGCTTGTATGTATGTATACATGCTTGTATGTATGCATGTATGTATGTATGCTTATATGTATGTATGTATGTATGTATGGTTGTATGTATGCATGCTTGTATATATGTATATATGCATGCATGCTTATATGTATGGTTGTATGTATGTATGTATGCTTGTATGTATGTATGTATGTATGTATGAATGAATGCTTGTATGTATGTATGTATGTATGTAAGGGTTTTGGGTTTAGGGTATATAAGGATCTGAGCCTGTATAGTTTTTAGGGTTGAGGGTTGAGGGATTAGGGCTTAAGTAATAGGTAGAGGGTAGAGGGTTACAGTTGAGGGATAATATTCAGCTTGTTGAGTGTATAAGATTAAGTGTGTAAGGTATGGGGATTAGGGTTTAGGCTATTGGGAACTTAGGGTTTATGATATGGATTGAGGGTATAAGGGTGAGGTTATAGGGTATAGGGATGAGGGTTTGTGGGTGTAGGTTTCAAGGTTTAAAGTATAGGGTTGAGGATTGATGGATTAGGGCTTAAGTATATGGTTGAGGGTATAGGGTAGAGGGTTAAGAGTTTACAATTGAGGGATAATGTTCAAGGTTGAGTGTCTAAGATATATGGTATAGGGTTTAAGGTTGAGGGTATAAAGCATATGGATGAGGGTTGAGGGTTTAGGGAATAACTATAGGGTTGAGGGTATATGGTATAGAGTAGAGGTTTGAAGGTTGAGGGATAATGTTCAAGGTTGAGTGTCCAAGGTTAAGTGTATAGGATATAGGGTTTAAGGGTATCTAGGGGTTAAGAGTTTATGGTTTAAGGGTTTAAGGTTTGAGGGATTAAGGGATTAAGGGTCAATGGTTTAAGGGTTGAAGGATTAGGGCTTAAGGCATAGTGTCGAGGGTAGAGGGTTTAGGGTTGAAGGTTTAAGGGATGAGGCTTTAGGGATGAGGGTTAAGGGATTAGGGTTTAAGGTATAGTGTCGATGGTAGAGGGTTTAGGGTTTAAGGTTTAAGGGTTGAGGGTTGAGGCTTTAGGGATAGGGTTTAGGGTTAAGGGATTAGGGTTTAAGTTATAGTGTCGAGGGTTGAGGGTTTAGGGATAGGGTTGAGGATTTAAGTTTTAAGGGTTGAGAATTTAGGGATAGGGTTTAGGGTTTAAGGCTAAATGAGAGACCTAGATGTCTAAGGACAGATGGAGAGGTAGACAAGGAGTGACTGAGAAACTTAGAGAGGCGAGAGGTAGAGGTGAGGGGGAGACAAAAGTGAGATAGAGAGGTGAGGGGAGAGATAGAATAAAATGAGAGAGTGAAGTTGACAACTTGAGGGAAAGATGGGTAAGGAAGAGGGAGAGAGGTGGAGAGGAAGGGAAATATCTAGAGAGCCCTGAGAGATATACAAGTGAGAGACCTACAACCTAGGGAGAGAGGGGTGAGAGAGATAGGGGAGAGATGGGAGTGAGGCAGATAGGGGAGGAGAGGGGTGGATAAGGGTTGAGGGTTTAAGGGTCAAGGGTTTAGGGTTTAAGGGTTGAGGTATTAAGGGTCTAAGGGTTGAGGGATTAGGATTTAGGGTTGAGGGATTAGGGTTTAAGGTATAGTGTCAAGGGTTGAACCCTAATCTCTAAACCCTTGACACTATACCTTAAACCCTAAACCCTAAACCCTAAACCCTAAACCCTATCACTTAACCCTAAACCCTAAACCCTAAATCCTATCACTTAACCCTAAACCCTAAACCCTATCCCTAAAGCCTCAACCCTCAACCCTTAAACCTTAAATCCTAAACCATATCCCTAAACCCTCAACCCTCAACACTATACCTTAAACCCTAATCCCTTAACCCTAACTACTAAACCCTATCCATGAAGCCTCAACCCTTAAACCTTAAACCCTAAACCCTATCCCTAAACCCTCCACCCTCGACACTATATCTTAAATCCTAATCCCTTAACCGTAAACCCTAAACACTAAACCCTATCCCTAAAGCCTCAACCCTCAACCCTTAAACCTTAAACCCTAAACCCTATCCCTAAATCCTCTACCCTCAACACTATACCTTAAACCCCAATCCCTCAACCCTCAACCGTCAACCCTTAAAGCTGGAGAGCATTGATATTTTTCACACACCCTATTCTTTGAAATATCTTAACCTTAAAATATGACTTGGATATGTACTTGAACACAACAAAATCTCCAATCTCCAACCCATGATGATTCAAAACAATTTCCCAACCCTACCTAAATTCTAGTTTATTTATTGTATACCCTCAACCCTAATTCCTCAACCCTAATCCCTCATCCCTAAACCCTAAACGCTATCCCTATTCCTAAATCCTCAACTCTCAACATTAAATCCTAATCCGTCAACCCTAAACCCTATCCCTAAACCCTCAACCCTCAACACTATACCTTAAACCATAATCCCTCAACCCTCAACCCTAATCCCTCAACCCTCAACCCTAAACCCTATCCCTAAACCCAACAAAACTGCTTTGCCTTATGTTAGGTTGTTAAACCCATCATTTTTGACACTCTTCTCTTAAAGATATCTGAGTTGCAGGAATATGTCAGAAAATGGCTATGAAATTTTTTGGTAATTTTAGAAATTAGTTTTAAAGTATTTTTCTTAATGCCCTTTTTAATTATGCATGTCTACAGTAAATCCTAATTTAAGTTTTCTGTAATGTCTTAGTAATGTTATATGACATGTTTTTCTGGCCCATCTGGGGTTCATTATGCCAATAGGTGTACACACTATGAGAAAAGCTTTGCGTATGGTACATCCACAGTGAGTAATTAACAATTGAAATTAGAAGGATGATCATTATGAGAAAAGCTTTGCATTGGGGTACATCCATAGTGGGCAATGAATGGTTGAAATCAGAACCCCTGGTCAACATTAAGTGAATGTTTTTTTATTAAGATTTTTTAAAAGATCAGCATACTCTCTCCACCTATTTGCTTGAATTTAAATCGGGGCCATAAAAATGTGCACACATCTGCTCCCAATGTATAACCTAGGTGTAATTAAAACCATCAACTAGATAAAATAAACAACTTTGGCCGTAAAAATCAATCAGTCTTTTACAAATAGATATTAGTAACTATACATTTTAGATATCAGTAACTATACATTTTAGTATCATTTCTTTCTTGATTTTCTATTTTTAATTAACTAATTTTTTTTTTGTTTTAGACAAAATATTACAATCCTCATGAAGATCTTTTCTTGTATAATTTTCTCCTTTTATCTTTGGCCTGTCTTTTCCCTCCTAGAAGTTCTTTCAGAAGGATCCTTATTTTATCTTTCGATCTATATGAACTCTAAACATAAATCTATGTTTCTTGCTGTCCACCTGCTCAAAGATGCAAATGTCTCCTTGATATTATTATGATGTACAAAATATACCCACCCCGCACTTAGGGCAGGTATATTATTATGAAACAGGCAAATAATCTCCCATTGTTTACCGGCTCTATCCACAAGAACTACTAAACTTTTTTCTCTTGGTAATTGTAGAAGAAATTGACCTATTTTTGGCAACACCTGCATTCCCAAACTATTACAAAAACTATGTTATTTTAACCCAATAAATAGCTGATTGCATTGATTTAATACTCTACTTTTAAAGCTTAGCATTCACACAAATGCAGATGTTCATATTATAGAAGACTGCATTATATTAGACTATTAGAGATCCCTCAGAAAAATGTAATAACAAAACTGCTTTGCCTTATGTTAGCTTACAATTATTTACCCATTCTTTTTGACACTCTTCTCTTAATAAAGTAAGAGTAATGATAATAGAAGGTAGAGAATTTGATCTTACTAGTATGCATGGTCGGTTTACATTCCATGACTTCATTTTCATTGAATAAAAAGGTAAATATCTAATTTGAAAGATGGGGCAGAGTTCACTATCATGTGCTTTTCTAGATGATAGGGTCCATAATGTCCAAGGTTCTTCAAAGAAAGGCCTGTAACATAATTACGTTTTTGTTACACCAATCCTCCAAGTAAAGCTATAATTCAAATGCCTACTTTGAAAGTTGAAATAAATTAAATTAGACTTACAATTTTGATTTTCTTCCATTGCTTCAACATCATTGTTTTCTTCATCAGAAACCAATTCAATCAACAACTTGTTGCCCATTGGTTGACTTGAACTGCATCCTCTATTAGAAGAAGGGCATTTTTTATCTGTATCAATGTTGGTATTCATAAGCTGAAGAGCATTGATGTTTTTCACACACCCTGTTCTTTGAAATATATTAACCTTAAAATATGACTTGGATATGTACTTGAACACAACAAAATCTCCAATCTCCAGCCCATGATGATTCACAAATTTTTTTTAACCCTGCCTAAATTCTAGTTTATTTATGGTACCCCCTAATTGCACATCCCACTCCTGTCCACCTAGGCCTTGCAACACCATATGTTCGTCTGTGTTGTCTATAAACTATGAAACAAATGTAGGAGGAATGCGTTGCCATAAACACATTACACAATTAGATTTTACAAGTTCTTTAATAGTGTACAAGAAATAAAAGAATGAAAAATAATGTATATAGTTACCAGTTTTTGTGTAAAGTCTCCAAGCATAACTTTGAAGGAAGCATGCCCATTAAACCAACTCATTCAACAACTTGCTTCCCATTGGTTGACTTGAACTGCATACTTTGTTAGAAGAAGGGCATCTTTTATCTGTATCAATGTTGGTATTCATAAGATGAAGAACATTGATGTTTTTCACACACCCTGTTCTTTGAAATATCTTAACCTTAAAATATGACTTGGATATGTACTTGAGCACATCAAAATCTCCAATCTCCAGCCCATGATGATTCACAAAATTTTCCCAACCCTGCCTAAATTCCAGTTTATTTATGGTACCCCCTAATTGTACATCCCACTCCTTCCCACCTGGGCCTTGCAACACCATATGTTCGTCTGTGTTGTCTATAAACTGTGAAACAAATGCAGGAGGAATGTGTTGCCATAAACACATTACACAATTAGATTTTACAAGTTCTTAACAGTGTACAGGAAATAAAAGAATGAAAAATAATGTATAGAGTTACCAGTTTTTGTGTAAAGTCTCCAAGCATAACTTTGAAAAAGGAGGCACGCCCATTAAACCAACTCATTCAACAACTTGCTGCCCATCGGTTGACTTGAACTGCATACTCTGTTAGAAGAAGGGCATCTTTTATCTGTATCAATGTTGGTATTCATAAGCTGAAGATCATTGATGTTTTTCACACACCCTATTCTTTGAAATATCTTAACCTTAAAATATGACTTGGATATGTACTTGAACACAACAAAATCTCCAATCTCCAGCCCATGATGATTCACAAAATTTTCCCAACCCTACCTAAATTCCAGTTTATTTATGGTACCCCCTAATTGCACATCCCACTCCTTCCCACTTGGGCCTTGCAACACCATATGTTTGTCTGTGTTGTCTATAAACTGTGAAACAAATGCAGGAGGAATGTGTTTCCATAAACACATTACACAATTAGATTTTACAAGTTCTTAACAGTGTACATGAAATAAAAGAATGAAAAATAATGTATATAGAGTTACCAGTTTTTGTGTAAAGTCTCCAAGAATAAATTTGAAGGAGGCACGCCCATTAAACCAACTCATTCAACAACTTGCTGCCCATCGGTTGACTTAAACTGTATACTTTGTTAGAAGAAGGGCATCTTTTATCTGTATCAATGTTGGTATTCATAAGCTGAAGAGCATTGATGTTTTTCACACACCCTATTCTTTGAAATATCTTAACCTTAAATTATGACTTGGATATGTACTTGAACACAACAAAATCTCTAATCTCCAGCCCATGATGATTCACAAAATTTTCCCAACCCTGCCTAAATTCCATTTTATTTATGGTACCTCTTAATTGTACATCCCTAAACCCTAAACCCTAACTAATCCCTTAACCCTAAACCCTAATCCCTAAACCATAAACCCTAATCCCTAATTATAATTTATGGTACCCTAATCCCTAAACCCTTAACCCTAATCCCTTATCCCTAAATCATAAACCCTATCCCTAAATCATCAACCCTCAACACTTAAACATTAAATCCTAAACCCTATCCCTAAACCCTCAACCCTCAACACTATACCTTAAACCCTAATCCCTCAACCCTAAACTTTCAACCCTAAACCCTATCCCTAATCCCTCTACCCTTAACACTCTACCTTAACCCTAATCCCTCGACCCTCAACCCTAAATGCTATCCCTAAAGCTTCAACCCTCAACCCTAATCCCTCAAGGTCCTAAACTCTAATCCCTTATCCCTAAACTCTAAATCCTATCCCTAAACCCTCAACTCTCAACCCTCAACCTTAAACCTTAATCCCTCAACCCTCAACCCTAATCCCTCTTGACCTTAAACCCTCAACCCTTATCCACCCCTCTCCTCCCCTATCTGCCTCACCCCCATCTCTACCCTCCTCTACCCTCGACACTATACATACATACATACATACATACATACATACATGCATACTTAGATACATAGATACATACATACATATAAGTATACATACATACATATAGGCATACATACATACATACAGACATACATATAGGCATACATACATACATACATACACGAGTGATAACCTTGAACATAAAAAAATCCAAGGAGGACATGACGCGCTCACATTATGTCAAACATGACAAACATTGAGCAAACTTTTGCGAAAAAGAAAAAAATGCAAAATAGAACATAATGTGAGCATGTTATAACACGCTCGCGTTATATTTTGCTTTGGGAATTCCAAGCCTTAGGCTTGGGATTTGCTTTGGATTTCCAACCCAAAGGCTTGGAGTGCCTTCCCAATGTCCAGAGATGTGTTTTTGCATATTCTATAGGATTTCACATAATTTTGTTCGTGCTAACCCTCAGATTTGCACGTGTTTCAAGGTCAAACAAATTGAACACCTGGGTAATGTTAGGCTTTCTCTTAGCTATTTAACGATGTAATTTTTTTCACATTTTAACAATGTTAAGCCTTTCATCTTTAATTTCTTTTGTTTGTGTGTCTGTTTTTGGGCAAAAACCACTGTTTAGTCTTTTTTTCATTGTAAATTAACTATTTATTGAAATTTTAAAAAAAATACATATTTAGAAACTAGACTCCATTCTACACATATAAAAAAAATGATTTTCAATTAGTTTTCAAAATTTATAGGGGTAGCACGGCCAAAATTTTATTTTTTAGGATGTGTCCACTTTGAAAATTAGTAAAAAATCAAATATTCATCAAAAAATTATCAGAAAAATTAGGCATAAACTACATTCTGTTAGCTAATTTCTCACTAAAGCGATTTTAAAAATATGAAAAAAAAGTTGACCTTTTGAGGGAGCCACAAAACATGCTATGTTATGTTTTTTTGACAGAAACAACACCAATTTCTGTGGCTCCCTCTTTTGAACCCCTTAATCTATACCATTTAAAAAAAATAGTAGTTTAGAAAGTAGACTCAGAGCACTACAAACATTGTTTTGGTTGCATCTCCAAAATTTGAGTGTAACTATGCTCAATTTCTCATCCAAGGCCAGCATTTCCTGATTTCAGAAAAAAAAAGTGGCCACTTAAGACCCCTTTTTGGCCCCCCATCTTTTTGCACTTACCCTAATTTTCTTCCAAAAATTAAAATCTTGTCAACTAACCAAGTGCTATGTTTTATATTTCTTTGAAATGATTCTACTGTTGTAACACCATCTCAAAGGGAGGCAAAATGTAGACACCTAAAATTGTCTCATCACTATTTTATTCATGATCAAGACATCACTTGACTATTTCCTCCATAATTATTTGAATAAATTCTTATTTATTCAATTAATTATCCAAATTTCTTTCCTATATTAATTAAATAATATTTTATTATTTAATTAATAAAATCATTATTCATCCACTATTCATCTGACCCTCTTCTTAGGATTAATTAAATACATTCAATCATTATTTAATTAATCAACCATTTATCATTCCTCTTCTATATTCCAACCTTAGATAAATAAATTCAAATATTTTTTTATCTAAGTCCCTCATTCTCATCCCATAAATTAAATAAATATGCTATTTATTTAATTCCCTATTTTGTCCACTTTTTATTAAATTGGCTAAAACCAATTAGTCAACTAAACATCCACTTGCACAATCCTAGGCATGATCAATCCATTCAAACCTTGCACAACCTTCAAAAGTGTACTTGAGTCCTTTGATTTGTACACGAGCATGGGTCTTTGTGCATGGGTATAGGTCAAAGATTTGTCCATACCTCTAAAATAACCCTAAGGCACCCTTTCAATTCTCTCCATCCACTTCTTCCAAGGGAATCCTCAACCATTGATTTCCCTTGAATCTTGGACTCCTCCATGTGCACCAACTACATGGTGCCACTTGGAGGCTTCTCATCATTTGAATCCTCTCATTCATTCTCAACCCTTGATCTTTCAAATCAATTTTAGCCATTGATCATCCTCCTCAAAAATCTATAAATTGGCTTCAGCCCAAGCCATTATCAAGTCTCCTTGGAATACAAAGTCATGCTACTGGTAGGAGCACCCACATCTCTCATCAACAATTCTTGAGCACATCCACCATAGCTTGGTGCAATAAGGATTAGTGTTGGTGAGAACTTTTATTGTTTTCATTAGCTTAACTAGTCCTTTGCTTAATCATGAGATTGCTTACAATTGTGAATAAGATAGATTAGCTTAGTTTAATTTGTTATATTTTATGGTTCACTTTTGTATGTACACAATAAGTATAGAAGGTAAATAAATTATTACTTTTGTCTTAAATTCTTTTATAAAAGTCAAGTTCAACTATTTTCTTCTTTATGATTATGTGAAATATACAATACTATAAGACTTAGAATTTGTTTTCTCTTGTGGCTATGTATAATGTTATCTATTTCAACTAACTAGAATGAAGAATTACAAGTCCTTGTAGAATCAGATATATTATGTGAAGAATTAACACTTCTATCTTTTACAAATGAGTCATACTACTATAGATGGTGTGTTCAATTTGATCTAGATAATTGCATGCATAAGAAACTTAAAATTGGGATTGATGCATGGACATGGTACTATAATGAGTTTGACCATGACAGTTAGATGGAATTAATAAATTTAATCTTACTTTACTAGCTTCATTGTTATCCACACCTTGTGCTTTGCTATAGATATATCTAGTTTGAACTTCTATGGAAAACTATTTATTGACATAGTAGGTGACCATTTGGCTGAAGATGTCATGCAAGCATTACCTATTAATAGATTGGTTATGGATTATATTTAACTATTCATTTAGTATCATGTAATAGATAAACTAGAGAAATTTTGGACAAGGGGAACGATAAAAACTTTTATTACTTCTTAAACTTGAGAGTGGAAAATTTTTGCATGTTTGGAATTTTGATAGAAAACACAAAAGTTCATAACAAAGTTACATGAGTCACTATGAGTTACATGCAATTTAAGTTCTAATAGATGAGGGGTGAAACATGCTACTAAATTTGATAGCGACCCCTATAATCTAGATTGTAAGTTTATTTCAAAATTTGTTGGATTTAAATTTATAATTTGTTTTACTTTTCATCATTTTTATATGCAATATTACAAAGTTTGGAGTAGAAATTCAATTGTTGTTGGCTTCATGGAGTAATCTTTTGTTCAATATGTGAATTTATTAATTTAAAAAAGAAACATAAATCTTTTAAGTTCTCTATTCTTATTTTTAGTGTTAGATGTTAAAATATAATAGCAATACAAACATCAATAATAGTGTTGGTCTTATTCTTAACATGTGTTCAAGCTTAAGGTTTTTGGTTTTAATTTTTATTTGAAATAGATGTTTTGGATCATGCAATTTTAAAATAAAGATATAAGGCTTTCACAATCCATAATAATAAATAAAAATAACTATTAAATAATTTATTTATGATACATCATTAGAAGAACACTATCTTTAAATATTTTTCCTTGCATTGATTCTATCAATGGAGAATCATTTTTTGTTGTAACTCTTATTTTCCTCAAGCTGTCAACAACCTTAGTTGACAAACAATCCATACCATCATTTTCCATGGCAGAGAAATTCCATTTAATTGTAGTCATCCCCGCTTGTATCATGACCACTTAAGTATTAAAATTTCTGAGATTCATGCTTTGAAGTAGCCACTTGACAAAGTTCAAGTTATTAGATTTAGATGCCAAGAAACATTTTTAACTAATTCTATCTACATTAATGCAATTGTTGTCCAACACGCCCCAATTGATAGAACATCGTGATAACTTACACTAAGTTCTAACTGTTTCTCAAAATCATTAAACTATCCCATTTCACTTTCCCAAGCTTTTCAAACATTATAATGACCATTTACTAGATCATTATGCATACCTCTTATACTATCTACAAATTGTCCCTTAACTAACATGGCCAAGTTTAGATATATAATACCTTCCAAATCTCTTGCTACATGATAAACATGTTTTTAATTTCTCCCCTTGCTTTCTTGGAGACAATTTTTTAATGGACTTGCACCCTTCTTACAACGCGCTGGTACTGAATCAAAACTTCTTCCAATTGAATCATTTTCCTTCAAACCCAAGTATGAAGTAAGCACGTGCCTTGTAGAACATCAATATGAGGATAACTTCCCAAACCATAAAAAAGGTTGTTTTTAAAATTCTCTGCATATATTTCATTGCAACAGTATTCCTTTCTTCTTCACTAATGAAATCCACCTTATGATTAAGTCAACCATCAATGGATTTGTTTAAATCTTTCAAATGCCCCCTCTTCAATTTGGTTGGATATTTCATCACATGCTCTCTGACACTCATATATTTCATCACATGCTTTCTGACACTCATAATTCAAAATAAATATCCATGTTCATAGTCTATGTGCAAATTGAATCTCATACATATAAGCATTTTACTGGTTACATTACAAACTAGTAGTAGTAATAATAATAATGATGATGGCTGGGGTTCACGGTTCAAAACTTCCTACATTTTTAGAGTATACAGGCTCGTAGTCCAAAAATTCCTTCAAATTCCATTGAATACGGGTCCACGAACATTCCTTAAGCAATGCCTGATCGTCAAATTTAATTTGGGGTAGGCCTTTCATTTCATTCGATAGACCTATTTGGAGTCAAAGGCTTGGTAAAATCTTATCAGATCTGACAGTCTAAGTTACAATGCTCGAAGCAACGTGCGCAAAATTTAACATAATCGTTTCAACCCGGTATTGACACATGTCCTTGAAATAATGCCTTCCCTACCTACTACCTAAAGTTCATGCACATACAACCAAAACTCATCCAAAACTCATCTAGTCAACCTTCAATGTCTATATGTTAAGATTTCATTGCCGCATTATGTTTTAGCTTAATGTCAGGTTTGTCTTTTTCTCCCTACAGATTAATAGGATTGAAACAAATCAAGTTCCATTTGGGTTTAATTAGCACTTGAATTAAATGCAAAGTTATAAAAGCTCCCCAGCATATGAGTATTAAATGGTGAAAGGAAGTTACTCACAATTTAGCAAGTTCATTTCAACGTAATAGCAACATGTGTCTCTCCCACCAAAGCGTGAAGGGTTTCAAATTAAAGTCTTTTGATGATAAAACAAAAACAAAGGTGTGTGGGTTTAGACTCTAAGTCATGAGTACTTTGACATTTAGTAAATTTATTCACATGTCAAGGTACAAATGCTTTGTTCTAAAACTCATTTTTTA
Organism: Cunninghamia lanceolata; assembly: GCA_027924645.1. Lineage (NCBI taxonomy): Eukaryota > Viridiplantae > Streptophyta > Pinopsida > Cupressales > Cupressaceae > Cunninghamia > Cunninghamia lanceolata. Next base: position 2,528,059 of record BSBN01001170.1, read on the forward strand.
AGCATGCACTATATTAGCAATCACTCAAAATCTTACAAACTTAACAAGAACCATGTTTATAACTTAATCAAGCTATTAACACATAACTAAACTAAATACTAATTTTCAAACATATTATAAGGGTAGAAACTAGTCACTACATAACCCTTATTTAATAATAGATAATCATCTCCACACTTTAAACATTATATAAAATTTTATATAAAAAAGTCCAAATTAATTACAAGATATACATGCTTGATTACTATAATTCAATTTAAACAAAAACTAATAATAACACATTATCAAATTCAGCTACATTATTATTAATTCTTTTATTAAAAAAAATCATAGTGCAAAGTATCCTTATACTTAGACCAACAACCAATAAAATAACTCAACTAGAAAGTATATGCTTGCTTGGTCCTAACTTTAAAAAAACCAAAAAAAACAGCAGCAGCATATGCTTGATCCTAATTCATAATTCCTTCTTGATAACTCATAATTCATTAATCTGATCACAGTTGTGGGGCACTCTGACAATGCTTACTATTTTCAGCTGGCATTAAAATCAAAATTTGAAAGCAAATGTGGTCAATTTGTCAAATGGTTGTTTAACATGGGCTTTTCCTCAACTTTGAAAATAGTGAAAAATAATAGTTTACATAAATCTCGTAGAGTTTTATAGAGTCTAATGGAATTTATTATAGATATGTGACCTTATCTAGATTTGAAAGACATGTGCCCAGGTTTGTAGCATACCCTAGGCCGCTGGAAGAGTCGGTAGAACCAGTAAACAATGTTGATAACTTTTCAGACACATCATCTCAGAAGACTTTTAAACACCGACAAGAATTAAATAATTTTTTTCTACAGATACAGCAGGTGGCAAAACTTTTTTAATGTATTGCAGGCTTGAGATCACGAATATATTACGTTATGAAAATTACATTACCAGTATTTCGACCAGAAAATTTATTTATTTTTTCGACGGGGAGCAGTTGGCTAACCTTTTTTTTATATATTGCCGAGTTGAGATCGCAAATATACCTATGTTATGAAAACGACAGTAATAGTATTTCGATCAGACGAACTGTGTATAACTATTAAGAAAAATGGTTTGCCTGGGGAATGCATGGGAATATTTGACAATTCGAATTTGCAGGACGTCACTCTTAAGATTGAAACCATTTTCAATTGTATTCAGACACGACAGCGCAACAAACCTTATAACAGTATGCGTTGTGAAAAACTGCCAAAAGAAAACATCAAACTTTTTTCAATATTTAAAACTTTTGAGATCCGGTTGGCGAAGTATTTAAAGGGATTTCTTTCCCTCAGGAAATCACTCACTGTGAAAGCATAAGACAAGACATTGCATTTGCTTGAGAGAGAGAGAGGAGAATGAAAGTGGTGAGAGGAGAAGGTGTAATGATCAAACCCTGTGCGGGTTTAGATCATCGTGAGCTTGTTGAACTGAACAATTTGGATTTAGTTGCATACCCAATGTACAACAAAGTGGTGTATGTTTTCGAAGCTCCCACCCCGGGCTTAGAGATGTTGAAGGAAGGACTGGCCAAAGTGCTGAGCGAGTTCAGAGAATGGGCAGGGAGATACACCAAAGAAACACCCAGTGGCTGCCTTGGCATCAATCTGAATGATGAGGGTGTGCTCGTGATAGAAGGTGAAGCAGATGGGAGAATAGCAGATGCAATGCCCTTCCATCCCTCTGCATTCCTCCTTGAGTTGGTGCCCCCCACATCCACTGTGGCCACTGAGCTCTTACTCATGCAGGTTTGACATATAAGGGGAAGAATTTAAACTGTCTGTCTGTTATTTAGGGGGTATCCAAAATTACTGTTGGACTGTATTTTTGGGACCAACTTCTATTTGGTAGCTATGGAGTATGTTCTATTAGTCTTCTCTTCTTTGAAATTTTGTTTTTAAAACTCCAATTCCTTACATTGATTTTTAGAACAATCATAAGAGAATGGTGGTGAGATTTTTAATTCTTCCAAAAATGTTAACACTTGTGTTTCTACCTATCTTATATCAATTGTTATCCAAGCCTTATGATTTACATATAATCAATCCCTAAGAAAATCGAAAGGAAAGTTGTCGTGTATTCTTTTTCTATTGACATAATAGGAATAGTATGTGTCAATGGTATTCTTGAATAACTATCAAAATCCACCACAACAAATGTGGGTAGATTTGGTGGAACCATTCTAGGTTTGTATACTATGCTTTTAATATATTCTAAAGCTCCATTTACAAGTGATGCTTCTATCTATAAGGTATAGGTTAACATCACCTTTGCATCCTTAACATCTTTTGATGATTTTGAATATATCATCTTCTTTATTCTTTATTTTCAAAATTAATATTAGGATGAGCCATATTTACTCAAATTTCTAGATCAATCATAGTCATCTAACAAGTCCTTAGTTTTAGATATCTTGGTGATTGAATTTATGGCATCTACATAGTGCAATTTTCATCGAATATAGAACTAAGTACTTCACTTTTAATTTCTTTTATTTCTATATTAGTCACAATATTTGTTCTAATTATTAGATATCAATCCTAGTTCTTAAATCTAAATTTAACAATAATTTTGTAATAAATAAACTTGTATAAGACTAATTTTTTTATTATTATTTTTGATATAATTCATTAACTTGATTTTGATAAATATGTTTGTTGATGTAGTTTACTCGATTTGCATGTGGAGGGTTGGTGATAGGCATAGCTAGTCATCATCATGTTGCAGATGGAAAATCAACTACTGCTTTCATGAATTCATGGGGAAAAGTTGTTAGAGGAGAGAGTATTATACCTCCGTTACATGATCGATTTCTATTAAAAGCAAGAGATCCTCCTCAACCATGGTTTGATCATTATGAATACAATAATGTAATCCATGGGCATTCTCCAATAAAGTCCAATCTAACCATAAAAAAGTTTCATTTTGATGCAAGATTTTTACAGAAACTCAAGTCAAAGGTAAGAGGATCCAACAAAGCGAAAAAACCCTATACTACTTTTGAAATCCTTGTTGCCCATATGTGGAAATGCATTACAAAAGCTCGAGGTCTTGATGGGGTTATAAAAACAAAAGCTAGTATTTCAGTAGATGGAAGAAAAAGGCTAAATCCTCCCTTACCTGAAGAATACTTTGGTAATGTTGTTTATGATTCAAGTGCTCAAACCATTGCATCAGAGATCATAAACGAGCCTTTAGAATTTATTGCAGATTTGATCCACAAGTCAATTGCTAAGGTGGATGATAATTTTATACATTCAGCAATTGACTTTTTTGAGCTAAGAAAGCAATTTTTAGGGCCAGCAAAAGTTAATGATGGAACGGATGTGATACCCACAAGTTGGATGAGATTTCCTATAAATGATTTTCATTTTGGAATGGGTGAACCAGTGTATGTAGGCCCTTCATTGATGCTCATTGAAGGCCTTATAATCCTATTTGATTCATACACTAAGGTTGGAAGTGTAGAAGTTGTGGTTTGCTTGTCAAAACCACATATGGCTGTACTTGAAGAGAATTGTTTCCAAGTTTGATTACATATCCCTCATGAATAATACCTTGGTTATAAATTTTTACTTATCATCCTTAATGAGTCTATGAAATTAATTAATCAATAGATTTAGTTTATAGAAAATATATGTTATTGTTTCAATTTCTATTTTGTAATAAAATTATATATTATATGCATAAAATTACATGTGCAATTTTTCTATGCTATTTTAATCAATTTTATAAATTGCACAAATTCAAAGATTATATATATATTTTTTATAAATTAATTTTTATAATGGGTATGTGCAAGCTAATGATGTTCCAACCAATACTTTTAAGTGGTAGTTAAAATGCTAAACATAGATATAAGGTAACTTCACGTAACAAATTGAAAGGATTATCCATAAAATCTTAAAATAGTTAGTAGTAGAAGTTATAGTATTTTGAATGTAGTTTATAAGATACTAATTTATTTTGGTGAAAGTTACATATTTCAGCAAGGAAGCACTTCAAATTTCAGCAAACATAAAGAACAATGGTCATTTCATTGATATTTTTATTGAGAAAAATAGTATTTTCATATAAATCCTTGTATTAATGTAAATTACACATATGTGGATGTGTTACATATTTTTTATTTTTTTGAAATTTAAATTTTTTTTATTTAGTGTGACTTTTTTGTAAACATTAATTAGAAATTTTCTATCATGCCTAACTTGCTAACAAATAACATGAAATTCAAAAAAAATTAAGCATATGCTTGACATAGTAGAGTGTGCCTAAACTTTTAGATTTAAAAAATGATATAGGAATTGAAAGTTATGAGTTTTGTCAATAAATCTGTCTATGGAAAATAGACATAGTTTATTTTAAAAATAATTAAAGATTAAGTAATAAATTTGTAATGAAGAATAAACCAAATTTCTAGAATCATGATAGTTTCTTCTACAAACCCGTTTAATTTTTCAATTTCAATTAGCAGTATTCCTATTAACTATAAGGTTGAAGTTGAGGAAAGTCTTAGGATATCACTTATCCCATGATTTGAAGGTTTTTTTACTAGGTTTGGAACTACCAAACTTGATTCCAAAGTAATCACTAGGTTTTTTTTTTGGGTAAAATGAAATTTAAATAAAAAATGGATATCTATTACTTTGACATATAAAAAGAAGTTATTGACCCCGTTGACCCCACAAATAGTCTTTACTTAAAAAGATAGAATTCTACACAGCTATAGACATGATCATGTCATTAATAATTTCATTGGCACCAAATTCAACTCCACTTCACAATAAATTAAAGGTTTTTTAAAAAAACTATGTGATGCTCTATATGTGACATAAAGAGAAATGGAGGACACTTCTAGCAAAGGAGATTGAAGTGGTTCTAAGAAAAAGATATAGAATGAAAGAGAATGTGGAAAGACTAGTTGATGGGTATGAGTTCATCAAAGCAAAGGTTCTTCCTTAAATCAAAATGAAATTGAAACTAAATCTATTAATGTTCAAACACCAAATGATTTTTTTTTGAATTTGACGAAATGTTTAATGTAAATAAAAATGTTGAAATTTGTAATGAAAATGAAAATGTTGAAATTTGTAATGAAAATGAAAATATTGAAATTTGTAATGAAAATGGAAATGAAAATGAAAATGTTGAAACTTCTTGTGAAACACATAATGGTAAGAGTAATATCACAAACAAAAATTATGCATCTATAAATGCTCTTTCAGAAGTTGGATATGAATTGATTAAGATAGATAATGCCCTCGTGAGTCTTCTAAATTCTAATAAGATGCATAAAATTGTTGACACCCTTATATTTTTTTGATACATAAAGTGAGAATATTTGGGTTCTCTCCCTTTTAATTTATAAGGCAAGATTAAAAATACAAAGAATAACCAAAGTGGCTAGAAAATAATAGAATTTAAAAAAATTGAGCCTCTTGAGAGTATAAGCATTTACAAAACATAGAAGGTATAACATTCTAGAGCAACTATATACTTATACCTTTATCTATCAACATGTAATAAGCTATTCATAAAAAAATATAATATTAGCCCATGAGTGTAGGATCATGATGGGCCAAACAATACCCCTAAGTGGCAATAAAAATGCTAAAAACATTCTTAAGTAACTTTACATCATAAATTGAATGAGTTTAGATGATAGTATGTTTTTGTTTTATACTATGGTTTAAATGCTCGTAAGGGTTGGGTGTTGGATTTTTTGTGTTCAGTCTATGTTTTCCTATTCTCAGTTTTTGGTGTTGGTATTGTTCATGGTTATTAGATAGCCACTATTTTTTGTTTTTTGATTTCAGTCTGTAACAATTTATCTAAGCATCACTAATGGATGCAACCTGTTATGTTCCCTATGTAATCTGCTTTCTTTAATACATGTTTGGGTGTTCTCCACCCTTTAAAAAAATTGATTGAGTTACCTACACAATCTAAAAATTGGGTAGTAATAAAAGTTGTAGGAAATTGAAAGTAGTTTAAATGGGATACTACATTTTTTTTTAGAATTTTAAAATTATATTAGTTAAGATTGGATATTTTAGTGAGGCATTGCTATTTTTTTTTGAAAATCATAAAAATGTAGGTGCCATTCTAGCCAACCTAAGAATGAGAAAAAAAATCCTCCAAGATTTCGATTTAAGTAAAGGATCAATGAGTAGATATGACACATATCTTTATGAATTTTTGACATAGACAAAGGGGGGACCTTATCAAGTAGCCCAATCTTACAGTCTTTAACACAAACTTATTCACAAAATCAATTCTTGATTCATAGAAATCGCAACAAGATGCGAACAAATCTCATGATTTTCTTTTCAACTCAAAATCAATGTATGATTTTCCTTATCAATCTAAAATCTGCAACATGCATTTCATTCAAATCAGTTTTATCAACATAAAACATACAAAAATCATACGACAAGCTTCCTTGTTCTCTCTACATAAAACTTCCCTCCAGACTGCTGCAAATTCCAGCCAATTACCTTCACACATGGGTGTCCTAAATCTACTCCAAATCTTCTTCTCTCCTATTCCAAAACTTCTGCATAGTTTCCTTTACAACCACAAACCTAGGAAGTCCAGCTTCAGCATGTCCAATGCCCCCATATTGCTATGAAATCTACCTTTTTGCTCTTCTAAACCCCACACCTTCTTTTCTACTCTATTTTTTGATTTTCTCCCTGTAACGCTCCCTCTATCCCTTCCTTGTTCCTCTTTTCAAGAGGTCGACTCCCTTTAGATCACGAGAATGTGCACATCCACCAAAATCAAGTAATATTATCTAAATCATCTTCCCCTTAATGCATATGGTTGAGTAGGATATGACTCAGCATTAAAGAAAATAATATGACAACTTTAAGACTTCACACCACCCACTTTAAAATGTTCAAAAGACTTAACCAAAGGATGCAATTGGTAGGCTCTATCTCATGTTCCTCTTTCTTTTATTTTTGATTATTCACTTTAAAAAAATGAAGAGGCAATTGGTTTTCCGAGATGATGCCTCTTATTCCAAAGATGATATTGAAATTCCAATTTAGTGGTAAATAAGACTTAGAATGTATACGTAACACAATATTCTTTTTTGTTGATGCCATAGTATTGCGAAAATGAAATGCTATAAAATTTGACAATCTTAACATATGCTTCAAGACAACTATGGCTAATTGATTTAGAGTAACAAATATCAACTTCTAGCTTGAACCAAATCCATCAACTATGATGACCACTGATGAAATCCTTCAATTCAAAGGCTTCTTCTATTGTAATAGATGTCTGAAAAAAGAATATCAATTTAAATTATACCTTGCATAGATGGGAAACTTGAATTATGGCACTGTGACAGATGCCACGACTAAAAACCGAGTTCAGCCATAACTTTTCGCTAGAAGCTTGAAACCTTGCCAAAACAGATAGGGATAAGAGTCTCAACATTCCTAAGACCTCAACCAAAGCATTCAGCCTCAAGTGCTACAAAACTCTAAAAATTGCATTTTCATCAAACTTCCAGCACAAGTCGTGGAATTTAAAAATCTCACAAACCATAAGGAATTTGACTGCAAAATATTCACATGTAATTATGGAATGCTCTCAAGATCCTGGATGTTAGAGGGTTTGTCACCAAACATCATAAATTGCTCTGAACAATTTTTTCACTGAGATTGCCTTGTTACATGTGCCCGAACCCAAACCGCAGAAAACTAAACATTTGTAATTTTGCTCAATCCACCTACACTATAAGGCTGAGAGATGCCAACAAAGCCACACACACACACTAAAATGGAAAGAAAAACACTAAAAATATTTTTGGGTGATGCTGATTACATGTGCACCCGGGTGCTCTTGCATCAATTTTTTTAATAAATAATAATTATTTATGAACTTTTTACCATGACTTTTTATTAATATTAACAAATATTTTCTGTTCAACCTAACTTGGTCAAAATATAAAATTCTAAAACTTTTTTTGTAACATATAGCCAAAAGAAGTCTAGAATGTGACACATCTTTTGGATTTAAAAAAGAATAAATATTTTGAAGGTTATGAATGTATTTCAACATGTATATCTATCAAGAAATCAAACATAGTGTATGTAGAAAACTAATTGTTGGAGTAAATGAGTTTTTACCATTTACCTATGCTTAAGTTTACTTAGGCATCCAACATAATGCATTATTAGATATTAGTTACTAGGTGCGTACTACTTAATAATGTTAGTGCATTTAATTATTTGGTAGTTGTTGTCGGTTATCTACCGGCTCTCCCTCCTTGCATTTATAAGCAAGGCATATGTACATTATTCAGTATCTCAATTCTTTTTATCAACATTCTGGTGAAATAGTTTTTGCTTCTCTCGTATTGTGAAGGTGGTTGTTTGCAGATTGTGCTCCTAGGATGTGGTTAACATCAACATGGTATCAAAGCAGTCTTCCTGCATCTCCTTTTGATTCTAAGAGTTTTCATCAGAGGCTTTGAGATCCCATTATTTTAGCCTGTAGATTGATATTCGATTTGTTTGCTTTGTAAGTGCCATTTCATTGGCACACAAAGCATCGATTATATTGGATTTTAATTTGCAAGCCTGTGTGACGATTGGAGTTTAAATCCTGGAGTATTTTGAGACTCACAGCCTCTCCACTTTCTATTGGAAGCCATCATTTACTGTTTCATGGCCTTCCAACATATACACGCTTTGGAGTTTTTGAGGCTGCACATTCCAGCTTGAGAAGTTAATCGTGGGCCCACAGCATGCTCTTATTTGTAATTAGCTGGCAGTTTGGGATGGATATTCAACAACATGTGATCTTTGCATTGTCTTTTATCATTCGGTTGTATTCTTTCCTGCACCACGACTTCTCTCTGTGCTCTTGGATTAGGAAACCCCACTTACATTTCTCTCTGCTCTTCATATACATCCGCCACGGCCATACACCATCTAGCGTACACCAACGATCATCGGTCCTTCTAAACTTCTGGTGGATTTTATTCATCTTTTGTGGATCAATTGGCTCTTTTTTTTGGCTGATATATATTATTTTGTTTCACACTTTAGTCAATTTTAAAGTTTCTAACAAATATTTGTGTTTAGGGATTGACTCCAGCATGAAGAAAGTTGTTGGTAGGGTCCACAGTTGCAGGATTGAGCATTGGTTGGGGATTATTATCCCACATTATCTATGGTAGTCATTTCGTGCTGTTTATATGTGGCAACTTTTACGTGTTACGGTGTAAGTTAGAAGTGGTGCTTTGTGATCGTGACTTGGTGCCTTGTGCTCGACTTGGTGACTTGGTGATTTGGAGTTTGTGTGGTGCGGGAACCCGCCACATATTTCATCTATCGAGATCCACTTGGCTCGAAAGGCCCCAAATTTTTCGTCCCCGTGCTCATTGTGGTCATATGGAGTGACTAGGTGCCTACTGTATTAAGCCCCTCAATGCTTCCAAAGTGCCCTTTATAGGCCTTTTTAAATTTTTGCATATCTTTTGCAAGTTCATAGGCCATTTTTCATAAACCAGATATCAATAGAAATCTCTTTTTCATGAACTTCACAGTGGTACAAGTATTTTTCAATTGTTTTGTTGTTTGATGCTCTTTTTTAGCCATTGTAGTTAGATCTTGGTTTTGCCTCATTTCTTGTGAACATAAGAGGTTGATTGTTTACATTATGAGGGATATTTGTTGTATTCTCTTGTTTCATCATGGATTTGCCTAAACTAGAAACTCTAACTCCAACAAATTATCTTAAGTGGAAATTTGATATGGAGATTTTGTTGTTGAAGATGAAGTTGCAAAGGATTAGATATGACCAAGATCCTAAACCCACAAGTGTTGTAGAAAAGAGGAAATAGTTTGATCGGAGAGATGAAGCTCTTGGTACTCTCATTATGTCTATTTCTCCTGACTTGAGATATCATGTGTTATCTTGTAAGCATCCTAATGATATTTGGACTACCTTAGAGAATCTTTTTGGTAAGCCAGATAAGATGAGGAAATTTCATTTGGAGAATGAACTAATGAATCTTGATCCTAGACATTTTGAGAATATCCAAGACTTCTTTACCAAGATTAATTCTCTCACATTGTATTTGTCTTAATGTGGGGTTAAAAAAGATGATAAGCAGTTGATTCTATCTAGTAGAACTCTCTCTAAGTTAGGTCCTGATTATTCTTTATTTGTTTTTGCATTTTATGCTACAATGGATGCTCTAGGTAGTGCACACAAAATGCCTTCTCTTGATGGTTTTGCAGCGCAACTCACAAGGGAACAAGCAAAGTTGGCACAAATGGGCACATTGACGCCTAAAACGTCTCAAGTACTTCTTGCAAAATATCCTAAGGCTTCAAGTGACAAGGACAAGAAACAAAATAAGAATTCTAAGTCTAAAGAGAAAGTTAAGGATTCTCCTTCATAGTTTACTCCTGAGACCAAGACCTCTTCTAAAGAGGAACCATCACAAAAGAATAAGATCAAATGTGCTTATTACATGAGATTTGGACATGATGAGCATGGGTGTTATACTAAGAAGATTGATGAGCTTACTCACCTTCTTCTGAAGAACAACATCCCACTGCCCTCATCAGTGTCTTCTTCTCCTTCTTATTCTTCTGCATCACAATCGGAAGCATCTTCATCTACACAATTAGGGAATGCAAGATTTGCTAATGGGATGAAAGGTAAAACACTCTTGGCTTCCACTATTCTTGAAAATGGGAGATGGCTTCTTGATTCAGGTGCATCTCATCATATGGCATCTTCTATGGATATGTTCTCTTCTTTTGAGCTTTGTAGTTCACCTAACATTTTGATGGGTAACAATACTTATAGGAAGGTTTGTGGGAAATGTTCTATTGATATGGGTGAGGGATCTTTTTATGATGTTCTTTGTGTACCCTCCTTGACCACTACTCTCCTTTCAATTTATCAAATTACTCATGGTGCACAAGGTAAGATAGTTGAGTTCACTCCTGATCATGTATACATTCAGGACATAGAGACTAGAGATATCATTGCTACAAGGGTGGTGGATCATGCATCTCACTTGTATTCTTTTTCTCATTTTATTCCTGATGATGATGTTTCTTTGGCTGATGTTCACACCCTTCCATCAAGGGTGAATCATGTTTGTGAGAAGAAGTTGGGTCACTTGAATCTTGGTCTTCTTGAGACTAGTGTTAAGCTTCCTCCCCCTTCACCTCCTACTTCTTTAGATTTGAGTTCTTCTCTTGAGCAAGTTGATCATAGTGTTCTAGATCTTGCTTTGTGGGATGAGTATTTGGCACATATTTCAAACTTGTTCGTAGAGTCTCATCTTGCAAATTTGGGAGACATACTTGAGGGGATAATTTCTCTCCTCTTTGATGATAGTTTCAACATGAATTTTGATTCATCTACTCTGTCTTTGGAGATTGACATCGATGAGTTCCCTCTTTCACTTGATTTGTCACATTTCTTGGTTGAGTTTGATAATGCTTATATGGTGGCTTATTAGAGCATAGAGACTCCTCATCAGTCTTCAAAGATTTCTATTTGGAGACTTCCTTCCTCCTCCTTTCAGTTGGACATGGAGTGGCTTCTACTGTTGGGATAAGGTGCCATTAACCTTGTAAATCCCATTATTGTATTATTCCATTTATTATTTGTAATTACCCATAAGGGATGTACACGTTTCACCGACAGTGGTAAAAATTATTTATTGTCCACAGTAATTACAGAGTTACTGCACGGTAAGTCCCAGAGTTATCGGCGGTAGTTACGAGATGTCATTTACTATGGTAAATGGTAATTGGTCAAAGTGGGGTGCACATGTGGAGGAATAATCTATTTTTAGTGTTATGACGCACGTCATAGATGTTGTAAGAGGGTATAAGAGATTCTATGACAATTGTAAGTTGTCATAAGAATCTATGACACTAATAATAGCATATGATGCGTCATAAGATGCTGTAAGTGGCTATTTTTGGCCCCAAGTTGTTCAAGCTTGCATGGGAACATTTTTCCAAGTGTAGGATGCATGTATGACAGCATTTATGACCCTGTAAGAGCCTATTCTTGGCTATGGATGCCCAAGGTTGTATTGTTGACTCTTGACAAGTGTTATGGGCTTGTAAGAAGTCATTTAATGTCTTGAGGTTGTGTAAATTCTATAAAAACCATAGCATAGTAGATGAGAGTGATATAACAGTTTACAGGTACCCAAGTTTTGTCGGAGTGAAGGTTGAAGGATAGAGGAAGTGAATGTATTTGTAATCTCCTTTTGTGAAGATAATACAACTTGGCCTCTTTTCTTGGTGGAGTTTTTTACCTGAAAGGGTTTTCTCCACATTAAATACTTGTGTTATGTGCTTCATTTTGCTTCTAGTATATTTATGTATTGTAGGTTTTATGTTTTGTTACAATCTCCATTAATAACACAGTTAAAGTTTGCTGAAATTTATCTCGAATTAGTTTTCCATTGAAGTAGTGTTGCTTTCATTTCTAACATTTGGTATCAGAGCCTGACCAGCTTTGACTCTTGGGTGGTAGTGTGGAAGTTGTAGCTGCAGTGGGAGATTTGGTTGCATTTGTTTTGTAGATATTGTGTTGTTATTATGGCTGCATCCACCATTGCATCAACCTCTCGAATGGACATTGAGAAGTTCAACGGAATGGGGTATGAGTTGTGGAAGTTGAAAATGAAAGATTTGTTGGAAGAAAGAAACCAATGGTTGGCTGTCCAAAAAGAGAAGAAACCTGACGATGTCTCTCAAGATGAGTGTGATAGACTAGATAAGAAGGCACGGGGAACCATCCGGTTGTGTCTTTCAGACTCTGTCCTGTTGAATGTCATAAAGGAAGAGACTGCATACAAGTTGTGGAAACGTTTGGGTGAGATCTATCAAGCCAAGAGTATGGTAAATAAACTTTATTTAAAAAGAAAATTGTTCTCCATGAAAATGAAAGAGGGTGAGTCAGCTTGATTTAGTAGATGTTGAGGTTAGTGAGGAAGATAAATGTATCTTACTTCTATGTTCTTTACCTGAGTCTTGGGAGAATGTTATCCTTGCTATCACTGCTAACCTTGAGGATTTGAAGTTGGATGCTCTTGTTTTAGTGCTATTGTCACAGGAATTTAGGAAGAAGAGTTCGGATAGTTCAGGGGATGCTCTCAGTGTCAGGGGAAGGTCTAAGGAAAGGGGACCTAAAGAAGATCAAAAAGGGGCTAAGGACAAGTCCAATGGCCGGTCTAAGACTCTTGGTAAAAAGAACAGAGTTAAGTGTTGGAACTATAGTAAAAGGGGACATGTGAAGAAGGAGTGCAGAAATCCCAAGAAATAGTGGGAGAGTGCTTCAGATAAGTCCTCAAATGTAGGTGAAGAAGTTTTACTTTCTGCATGTAATCTTGTTTCTAATGATCACTAGTTGATTGACTCAGGATGCTCATTTCATATGACCTTGCATAAGGAATGGTTCTCCACATATGAAGAATATGATGGAGGTAATATCTACCTTGGTGACAACTCTACATATCTGATTGTCGGGAAATGAAAGGTATTGTTGTGTTTCAGTGATGTGAGGATTAAAACCCTCCCTGGTGCTTTGCATGTTTCTGGATTAGCTAGAAATCTGATTTTAGTTTCAAAGTTGAATGATTTGGGAATGCATGTGACATTTGACAAGCATGGTTGTAAATTGGTGAGAGGGAACTTGGTGGTAGCGAAAGGGAAGAGATTCAGGAACTTGTTTAAGCTTGAAGCCACTACAGTTTGTAATGCCTCCTATGTATCTAAGGCCACTACTAAAAATACATGTATGTTGTGGCACCATAGATTGGGCCACACAAGCAATAATGTATTGAAAACTATTAAGAATAAAAATTTGTTGGATGGTTTCTCTTATTCTTATGAGCTCTTTGATTTCTGTGAGCATTGTGTGTTTGGTAAACAAAATAGAAAATTGTTTCCTTCAGGAAGCAATAGAGCAAAAGAGAAGTTAGAAATTATTCATATGGATGTGTTTGGACCCGTGGATAATGAATCTATTGGAAAATCTCATTATTTTGTAACCTTCATTGATGATGTATCTAGATTTACATGGATTTATTTTATGAAGCATAAATATGAAGTTTTCACTAAGTTTAAGGAATTCAAAGTCTTAGTAGAGAACCAATCAAGTTTAACGATAAAAATATTAAGATCTGACAATGGAGGGGAATATTGCTCTAAGGAATTTGATGAGTTTTGCAAGCCTGCAGGTATAATCAGACAAAAGACAACTCCGTATACACCACAACATAATGGTGTTGTAGAAAGGCTGAATCGAACAATTATGGAAAGGGCCAGAAGTATGCTTAGTGATGCACAGTTGGATAAATGCTTTTGGGAAGAGGCTATGTGTACTGCTTGCTACTTGATAAATAGATCTCCTTGTAAGGCTCTTGATTTGACACCTTATGAAGTGTGGATAGGTAAGAAACCTTCTGTTTCACATTTAAGGGTTTTTGGCTGTGAGGCTTTTGTTCATGTGCCTAAGGAAAAGTGATCTAAGTTGGATCCAAAGGCTGAAAATGTACATTCATTGGATATGGTGATAATGTCAAAGGTTATAAACTTTGGAATCCACTAACCCGCAAGATTATCTTTTCTAGAGATGTTATTTTCAGTGAACTTAGAGCTATTTCTTAACCTGAGCAGCCAAAAGAAAAAGATGAAAAGGTAAAGAAGGTGCACTTTGATTTAGAGCAGCAAGATGCACCTCAGGAAGAACAAAATGATGGATTGGGGGGTGAAGAAGAAGAAGAAGATTCAAGTAGTTCCAATGAAGATGAATATGTTGTGACAAAAGAAGTTGGTGCAGATGATTATGTAGAAAAATAAGTAGAGTCTCTTACTCCACCCTTGAGGAGATCCACAAGACAACATAATCTAGTTGACAGGTATAGCCCACTAGATTTTCGTTGTGTATATGCTTTATTGAGTACTAACAATGAACCTAGATCCTACAGGGAAGCTATTTCTGCAGATGATAGTGAGTCTTGGCAGCTAGCCATGCAGGAGGAGATGATAGCTTTGGACTCTAATAACACCTGGGATCTTGTTCGTTTTCCCAAAGGAAGAAGGGCCATAGGATGTAAGTGGGTCTTCAAGAAGAAGTTTGGAGCAAACAGGTCATTGGAGAAGTACAAGGCTAGACTGGTAGCCAAGGGCTACTCCCAGAGAGAGGGAGTTGATTTTGGTGAGATATTCTCTCCTGTTGCTAAATTGACTTCTATTAGATTTCTCTTATCCATTGCTGCAGCTTATGATTGGGAGATTGAGCAAATGGATGTTAAGACTGCATTCTTGAATGGAGATCTTGAAGAAGAAATTTATATGCAACAACCTACAGGGTTTGAGGTAAAAGGAAAAGAACATTGGGTTTGCAGATTAAAAAGGTCTCTTTATGGTCTGAAACAGTCCCCCAGAATGTGGTATCAAAAGTTTGACTCATTTGTTTTGAAATTGGGTTTTGTTAGAAGCGAGGAGGATCATTGTGTTTACATTTATTGTGTTGATGATTCTATACTGGTTATTGCTTTGTATGTTGATGACATGTTTTTCAGCAATACTAAGGGTATGGTCAATGAGCTTAAAGCCCAACTTTTAGGTGCATTTGAGATGAAGGATCTTGGTGCTGCAAGGTATATTTTGGGAATTGCAAGGTATATTTTGGGAATGGAGATCAAGAGGGACAAAGTTAACATAAAGCTTTGGTTGTCACAAAGTAAGTATGTGAATACTATTTTGTAGAGGTTTAGTTTGCAGGACTATAATCCAGTTAGAGTTTCTTTACCCATTGGTACTAAGCTTTCATTAGATATGTGTCCAAAGACTGAGGAAGATCTTGAGGATATGTCTAATGTGCCATATGTTAGTGTTATAGGGAGTTTGATGTATGCAATGGTTTGCACTAGACCAGATATTGCCCAAGCAGTGGGAGTTTTGAGCAGATTTATGTCTAACCCAGGTAGACAGCATTGGAACTATGCGAAGAGGGTGTTTAAATATCTTGTAGGTACTCCTGATCATTGTTTGGCTTATTTTGGTACTGATAGTGCTAATAAATCTTTGGACATACAGGGTTTTGTTGATGCAGATTGGGCAGGTGACTTGGATAGTCGAAGGTCCACTAGTGGCTATGTGTTTACTCTGTTTGGAGGTGCAGTGAGTTGGATGAGTAAGAGGCAGCCCATGGTTGCTTTGTTCACCACAGAAGCAAAGTATATGGCTGCAACTCATGTCTCTAAGGAGGCAGTTTGGTTGAGGAGACTGTGTACAAGTATTGGTTTTGATTGCAGGAATATTCAAATTGGTTGTGATAGCCAGAGTGCTATTTGTTTGGCTAAGAATCCCATGTATCATGCTCAAAGTAAGCATGTTGATGTTCAGTATCACTTTGTTCGAGAGTTGATTGCAAATGGAGAGATTGAGCTGAAGATAGACACTCAGAAGACTATTGCAGATTCATTGATCAAGCCTGTGAGCACAGAGAAGTTCGTGTGGTGCAGAGAGGCCATGGGCCTTGTTTCTAGTGCCTGATTATTTTTCATTTGATTTCCTATGGGTTGATTTACAATGTATAATGTCAAGTGGGAGAATGTTGGGATAAGGTGCCATTAACCTTGTAAATCCTATTATTGTATTATTCTATTTATTATTTGTAATTACTCATAAGGGACGTACAAGTTTCACCGGTAGTGCTAAAAAGTATTTACTGTCCACGGTAATTACGGAGTTACTGCACGGTAAGTCCCGGAGTTACTGGTGGTAGTTACGGGATGTCATTTACTATGGTAAATGGTAATTGGTCAAAGTGGGGTGCACATGTGGAGGAATAATCTATTTTTAGTGTTATGACGCACGTCATAGATGCTGTAAGAGGCTGTAAGAGATTCTATGACAACTGTAAGTTGTCATAAGAATATATGACACTAATAATAGAATATGATGCGTCATAAGATGCTGTAAGTGGCTATTTTTGGCCCCAAGTCGTTCAAGCTTGCATGGGAACATTTTTTCAAGTGTAGGATGCATGTATGACAACATTTATGACCTCGTAAGAGTCTATTCTTGGCTATGGACGCCCAAGGTTGTATTGTTGACTCTTGACAAGTGTTATGGGCTTGTAAGAAGTCATTTAATGTCTTGAGGTTGTGTAAATTCTATAAAAACCATAACATAGTAGATGAGAGTGATATAACAGTTTACAGGTACCCAAGTTCTGCCAGAGTGAAGGTTGAAGGACAGAGGAAGTGAATGTATTTGTAATCTCCTTTTGTGAAGATAATACAACTTGGCCTCTTTTCTTGGTGGAGTTTTTTACCTGAAAGGGTTTTCTCCACGTTAAATACTTGTGTTATGTGCTTCATTATGCTTCTGGTATATTTATATATTGTGGGTTTTATGTTTTGTTACAATCTCCATTAATAACACACAGTTAAAGTTTGCTGAAATTTATCTCGAATTAGATTTCCATTGAAGTAGTGTTGCTTTCATTTCTAACATCTACATCGTTTGGTTGACTTGTTTTTTCCTAAGGGGAGCTGTGTTGCTTGTAGGCATTGGATCATCTTTTGTTTCTAGGCATACTTCTTTGGCATTGGAGCTTCTTCATTATGGGGGGATATCATATCTCTCTTTTTTCTTCCTATGGGGGGATTCTTGATTGTATATACATGAAGTATGTAGTCCTTGGGGGTATTAGTGAGTCCTCCATGCATCATTGTGTTTTACTTTCTCTTTTGGAGAGGATTTTTGTCCCACAGGGTTTTCTCCTTTTCTCTAGTTTGTGAGAGATTGCATTGCATTTTGCATTGTACATGGGTACCTAACATGGCCTAGTTGCTAGGACACATATTGCATAATAATCTCCCTAAGTTGCACTTAAGGGGGGTGTTGGAGTAAATGAGTTTTTACCATTTACCTATGCTTAAGTTTACTTAGGCATCCAACATAATGCATTATTAGATATTAGTTACTAGGTGTATAATATTTAATAATGTTAGTGCATTTAATTATTTGGTAGTTTTTGTCGGTTATCTACCAACTCTCCCTCCTTTCCTTTATAAGAAAGGCATATGTACATTATTTAGTATCTCAATTCTTTTTATCAACATTCTGGTGAAACAATTTTTGCTTCTCTCGTATTGTGAAGGTGGTTGTTTGCAGATTGTGCTCTTGGAATGTGGTTAACACCAACACTAATAATTAATATGTATTAAACTTATAACAAGTCATATATTATATTTTTAGAATCTCGATAGTTTCCTCTACAAACCCTTTTCATTTTATTACATTTATTTACAAAATAAGTCTATCAACTTTAAGGATGAAGTTGTTGGTGCCTGCATGAATATTCAGATTTCAAGCAATTAATTTTGCAGGCACCTTCCAAAAAAAATCCAAATTTTCTAAGTCTTGGGGCCTTCTAAATTGTGTTAAGGCAAAGTTTCAATATGACCTGATATTCCAAGAGGGGGTGATATTTCAAATATCCGTCGTCTTAGTGAAGATCACCCTGATGTTGCGATATCACCCCGATGTTGCTTTATCACCTCACAATCACTTGATCTACGAGGTGCATGTCTAATGGCTTCATCATATTCTGCGGGGGGTCATGTTTCAAATATCACCTCATCTTACAAGATCACCCTGATAGTGAGGATGTCAATTTTAAGTGAGGGTTGATATCTGCCTGTCAGTCCGATTTCATATTTCTTGCGGAGGGTCATATTCTCAAGCATCAGTCATCTTACGAATATCACCCCTGTTGCCGAATATCACCTTATGCCAATATGATGATGATGTCATCAGGATCCGGTGGGGTGCATCATGTGGTCTTGGACATGATATTATCAACAGCTATGATGGGGGTCCCACTGATCGCCGATGATGATATGAGTAAGTACAGGTGGATCATCGGTGAAGTGCATGGTATGAATATGATGAGGAGGATCTTCCTCCGATGCATCAGGTTGCGTCGATGGAATATCAGAGTGATATTTTTCATATGAGGGTGATATTTCGCATCAGGGTGATGTGAAATATTGGGGTGATATTTCATATCAGGATATCATGGAGGAGGTTCGCCGATGGCGCGGGTCATGATGATGGGGTCTTGGCGGATGGTTCGTTGGTCGTGCAAGGTAAAATTGCGCGACATCATATGTGCTCATGAATTAGTTTATTAATTGTTGAGGAGGTCGCTACGAGGTGAATGTGGGATAATTAGCTCCCACATGATTTGAAAAATTAGGTCATGAATCTTGGTGGGAAAGTTTCAAAGGTGCACAGTCCACTGTATTTCCCAAGGTTGTGGGTTGGTATGCCTTTAATGGCGGATGTTACAGGGTATGGGTGAAGCCATGGACGGATCAACCACCCAATTGAAGATGTGAATCCCCAGGCGACGGCACAGGGCTCGAGTCCAACCACTCCCTGCCTCCTCTCCCACCTACTACATTCAATGTGTTGAGCGCCATTTCTCATGATGCAATGTATCTGGTGAAATTTTGAGTCAACCATGTACTTTCAATGTTGAGTGCACCTTCCTTGCTGTATATTGCAGGCTGTGTGACTCATTTTCAAGGTTGTTGAAAGCTGGACAAATTTTGGTGCTGTGCTAAGATACAACTTCATTGGTGGCCCTATTCTGGATGTCTTGTGAGTTTATGAGTCTCATGTTGTATGTCTCATGCATAAATTTACCGGTTTCATGTTGATTTAAATGAGTAATGCTATATTGCATGTGTTCTATTATCTATCTCCAAATTGAGTATATTCTTCTTCTGAATCTAAGCAGCTAAGGGGTGTTTATGATTCTAGAATATAGGTTTACTGTGTTGAATGCTTGATTTCTTACTTTTGCTCAAGGAGTAGATTAAATGTTTTAGATCAAGTATTGGGAGGAATGAACTGCAGTGAGGATGTTGTAAGCAGAGATAACTGAATACTAAATTTTGGGAGGTATCTGTAAGGCAGATACTAAAAACCCCCTTGATATCCAATCTTTGGTATATGTTTACGCTCATCATTCACATGTGTATGTCTATTGACTCCAAGCCCTAGATAGGTACCAGTCTAGTCTTGTATTGAGGTTACACCCAAGGTCCTAGTTTTTCATCCAAACACCAAAACAACTTAAAACTTCAAAACCAAACCATTAGGACCTTAGAAGTAGTTTTAGGATCAAAATCCTCTGTGTCACAACTGAACATAGGCCCAAAGCTAGCCCCTTTGCACTTATCTCACAGTTTTGGTCTACATAAAGGAGGATTTATTTGCTTTGTGTCTACATCCCCCAGTTCACAAGCATATCTTATGGATGTTGAATAGGGAATACCCCCTAGGTTTTGTAGAGCCTGAAGAAGAAGAGGAGATATCTAGAGTCTATCTCCTACACTGTTGGCCCCTGGCCCAGAGATCCTGTTGATCATTGATGGCTACCTTGTAGGGATAACTGGGAAAAAGCATCCAGTCTAGGAAAAAACCAACAGATCTGGCGACTCTGCTGGGGATGTGATTTGAAAGTATTATCCTGCAGTCTCTGGTGAAGTTTTGCCCATCCGAGTCACCAACAGATTTGGCGACTCTACTGTGGAGAAGAGTTAACTAGTGTGAAATCATTGCTGTGTATCTGATTCTTTCATGTGAATGATGGTGCTCTGCTGGTGAAATGAACTCAAAAAAATATTTGATGAGCTTTCAGCTGTTTGGAAATTTTATCCTCTTTGG
This sequence comes from Cunninghamia lanceolata, assembly GCA_027924645.1. Taxonomy (NCBI): domain Eukaryota; kingdom Viridiplantae; phylum Streptophyta; class Pinopsida; order Cupressales; family Cupressaceae; genus Cunninghamia; species Cunninghamia lanceolata. Next base: position 2,548,849 of record BSBN01001170.1, read on the forward strand.
AGAGGTGGCGACTCTGCAAATAAGATTTAAGTGTACATGAAAGGTTGATGTATGTTGTTGTGATAAAAGAATGTTCTGTTCATGGTTTCAGCATCTGGATGAGAAAAGGTACCTAGCTCCTTCCCATTTATATGTGTTGTTTTATTGCATAACCTAGATGCCAAGGGGAAGCCTTAGGTCTTGGGCAAATATATGATGTCTAAGAGTGAAATTTATATGAATCCAAATATGTATTCACCCATACTCAGTCAAGAGGGGGATGAAATGTTAAGTAAAAGAATTGAAGAGATAAAAAATAGGTTGATATCCTTAGAGGCTTGGCAAGCTTAGTTAAATAGTAATAACCCTGTTGTGTTTGCCAGTCAGAAGGCTAAACCTCTTGTCAGCCCTTTTGATCCTTTGTATGACCAACTAGATTTGTCATGGGTTGATTATGAAGTTGAAAGTATGCCTACTCAGATCTATAATTAGATGCCTAGATTTAGTGGACACAGTGTGTGTGATGGGGGTGCACATATCCAAAACTTTCAAAGCTTCATGGAGAGACACTCATTTAGAGATGAGGATATGTGGATGAGGTTTTTTGTTAGATCCTTTGGTGCTAAAGATAGAGATTGGTACTTAAGCTTTCCAAAGAGATCCTTTGCCTGTTGGGATGAACTTGTTGACTATTTTAGAGAAGAATTTGCAAGAGAACTTGCTAATCTTGTTGCGAGATTAATGGAAATTAGAAAACAAGATGAAGAGCCCTGTACTGATTTCAGTCATAGATTTGCAGTAGCCCTTTCACAAATCCCTGAAGACTTCAGACTTGATACTTCAGCCTGCACTGGCATATATTTTGAAGGTTTTGAGGAGGGCTCTAGTGCATTGCTGAGGGAATTCAAGATAACAAGTATGCAGATGGCATACGAGTTTTTAGAAAATATAGAAAAAATGAGAAATGAGCACATGCTGAATTCTCTGTCCACAGGCTTTGGTATGAATAGCAATTGTGTAGCTGCAAATGACCAAATGATTAAGGCATCATGTGAAGATAAAAGTGAAAATGAGAAGAAAGAAGTTGAGAATGCTATACTTGAACATACTGCTGATAATAATGCTCAACTATTTTGTTCACCAGTGAAGGATGCCCGTAGAAGGATCAATGATGACTCCCATTTCAAAGTTGAGGTGTCTGGTTTTGAAAGCAATGATGAGGTTATGGACAGCAATGAATACTTGTTTGAGTGGATTTGTGGAGATAATTGTGAGTATTGTGCTCAGGATAGAGAAGAAATAAGCAAACGGAGGGGCAATCCCATGTTTGAATCACTGCCTTTTATTTAGACACATGGAGATGATGAAGAGTAATCAGGGATTGAAACAAGTGCTAGTGTTGAGCATGATTGTTCTTTGTTTGATTTTAGTTTTGCTTATGGTACACAGGTTGACACTCCTCCACACAAGGAATTCATTGGTAATGAAAATGCATGTTTAGCTACCCATGAACCAGTGGCATACCATAATGAAGTTGAAACACTTGGATCAACCTTTTTTGACACATTTAGTGATGAGGATCTGTTTGAGTATGGTGGAAATCTAAGCACTGTTGTTGATATGGATTTCGTTTCTCATCCTGATGAAAGAGAAACCAGCATACATCATGAGGGTTATTGTAGAGAGGTGCCAAAGCCTGACCTTTCTAGCTTGGTGCAGCTGATGGTTGTGTGCATGATGTGCACAATTATGAATTTGAAAGCTTTTTCTTTGATATGCCAGCTTATGATACAATGAGCCCTGATGATCCAAGCTACATGGTGGACTTTAAGTGCTTTCAATTTTTAGTCCATCTAGGAGATCATTTTACAATGCACATTGCTGATATAGATGATGATAAGTGCTATATGCCATATGGGATTGCATTGTTTGATAAATATAACATTCACATGTTGCTTGATGTTGAAGGTTGTTTGCATAAGGTTGATAGTGACAAGCTAAATAAGATGGTTGAGTATGCAAATGACAAGGGTTGTTTGTGGATGAATCATGGCAGCATCTTCAGGCTTGATCCAGTGATATTAGATGAAAATAGGGTATTTGACAAAGGGAGATACATGTTTTTCCTTTCTTGGTGGCCCTGGGCCACCAAGTGTGATTTGTGATGCAGGTCAGTGCAGCTTCACAACTCTATGCCCAATGGATAGGGGACTGGTCTACATCCTAGAGATCAATGGTTCTCGCCATGCCTGCAAGAGGCATGTGTCCCCAGACAGAGCCAATGTTGGTACCTACATGAATATTCAAATTTCAAGCAATTAATTTGCAGGCACCTTCCGAAAAAATCCAAATTTTCTAAGTCTTGGGGCCTTCTAAATTGTGTTAAGGCAAAGTTTCAATATGACCTGATATTTCGAGGGGGGGTGATATTTTGAATATCTGTCATCTTAGTGAAGATCACCCTGATGTTGCGATATCACCCCGATGTTTCTTTATCACCTCACAATCACTTGATCCGCGAGGTGCCTGTCTAACGGTTTCATCATATTCTGCGGGGGGGTCATGTTTCAAATATCACCTCATCTTACAAGATCACCCTGATAGTGCGGATGTCAGTTTTAAGTGAGGGTTGATATTTGCCTGTCAGTCCGACTTCATATTTCTTGTGGAGGGTCATATTCTCAAGCATCAGTCATCTTATGAATATCACCCCTATTGCCGAATATCACCTTATGCCAATATGACGATGAGGTCATCAGGATCTGGTGGGGTGCATCATGTGGTCTTCGACATGATATTATCAACAGATATGATGGGGGTCCCACTGATTGCCGATGAGGATATGAGTAAGTATAGGTGGATCATCGGTGAAGTGCACGGTATGAATATGATGAGGAGGATCTTCCTCCAATGCATCAGGTTGCACCGATGGAATATCGGGGTGATATTTTTCATATGAGGGTGCTATTTCGCATCAGGGTGATGTGAAATATCAGGGTGTTATTTCATATCAGGATATCATGTAGGAGGTTCGCCAATGGCGCGGTTCATGATGATGGGGTCTTGGCGGATGGTTCGTTGGTTGCGCAAGGTAAAATTTTTGCGACATCATATGTGCTCATGACCTAGTTTATAAAGTGTTGAGGAGGTCATTGTGGGGTGAATGTGGGATAATTAGTTCCCACATGATTTGAAAAATTAGGTCATGAATCTTGGCGGGAAAGTTTCAAAGGTGCACAGTCCACTGCATTTCCCAAGGCCGCGGGTTGGTATGCCTTTAATGGTGGATGTTACAAGGTATGGGCGAAGGCATGGATGGATCAACCACCTGATTGAAGATGTGAATCCCTAGGCGGCGGCACAGGGCTCGAGTCCAACCACTCCCTACCTCCTCTCCCACCTACTGCATTCAATGTGTTGAGTGGTATTTCTCATGATGCAATGTATCTGGTGAAATTTTGAGTCAACCATGTACTTTTGATGTTGAGTGCACCTTCCTTGCTGTATATAGCAGGCTGTGTGACTCATTTTCAAGGTTGTTGAAAGCTGGACAAATTTTGGTGCTATGCTAAGATACAACTTCATTGGTGGCCCTATTCTGGATGTCGAATGAGTTTATGAGTCTCATGTTGTATGTCTCATGCATAAATTTACTGGTTTCATGTTGATTTAAATGGGTAATGCTATATTGCATGTGTTCTGTTATCTGTCTCTAAATTGAGTATATTCTTCTTCTGAATCTAAGCAGCTAAGGGGTGTTTATGATTCTAGAATATAGGTTTACTATGTTGAATGCTTGATTTCTTACTTCTTCTCAAGGAGTAGATTAAATGTTTTAGATCAAGTGTTGGGAGGAATGTACTGTAGTGAGGATATTGTAAGCAGAGATAACTAAATACTAAATTTTGGGAGGTATCTGTAAGGTAGATACTAAAAACCCCCTTGATATCCAGTCTTTGGTATATGTTTATGCTGATCATTCACATGTGTATGTCTATTGACTCCAAGCCCTGGATAGGCACTAGTCTAGTCTTATATTAAGGTTACACCCAAGGTCCTAGTTTTGTATCCAAACACCAAAACAACTTAAAACTTCAAAACCAAACCATTAGGACCTTAGAAGTAGTTTTATGATCAAAATCCTCTGTGTCAGAACTGAACATAGGCCCAAAGCTAGCCCCTTTGCACTTATCTCACAGTTTTGGTCTACATAAAGGAGGATTTATCTGGTTTGTGTCAACATCCCCTAGTTCACAAGCATATCTTATGGATGTTGAATAGGGAATACCCCCCTAGGTTTTGCAGAGCCTGAAGAAGAAGAGGAGATATCTATAGAGTCTATCTCCTACACTGTTGGCCCCTGGCCTAGAGATCCTGTTGATCATTGATGGCTACCTTGTAGGGATAACTGGGAAAAAGCATCCAGTCTGGGAAAAAACTAACAGAAGCCATGAAAATTTTCAAGATAACATTAAACAAGTAGGTTTGTAAGTTTATTTGTCAAGTTTTAGGACTCCCACTTGCCTAAATATAAGGTAGTCCCAAGACATTTTTGGAGGGAATCCATATTTAAGCTAGTTTTTCCATCCAAATCTAAATATGTCTAAATGTCAGCACTTTTCATCCAAGAATTTATTTTGGCGTTTTCATTGTTTGGCCCATCATGATCTCACACTCACACGTTAAGATAAACATAAGACTTAGTAACTACCATTTACATCAATGTGTCCATCTAATCCACTTGCCACATCAATGTTCAACATTAGACTTGTCTAGTCGATGAGGAGATGGACCGCCCTTCTTGCCCTTTCCATTTTTCTTTGTCTGCATGCAATGAGAAGGCCTTAAAAGGGCCTTCAAATTATTAACCATATCTAACATTTTTCCACACTCCCTATCATAATCACTACTAGGAGTCAACATCTTATCTACCACACTTGGTCTACATTAAAAATAAACCTCTTTTTCACAAAATGAGGCCATAGACACAATTCTACAAACCTCATTACCAACCATCGAGAGATCTACAAAGAAGGGAAAATATAATTCTAGGATTTATCTAGATCCCATAGAGATTCAATCTTAATATAATGTTCAACCAACCCTAAATAACCAACTTGTTATCTAGTAGATTAAGTAAAATTGAAAAAACACTTAAAAGACATCAATATTGACTTTGTTATGAATTTTTTCCTCAAGAAAATTTGATCTGCTTACTTATTTAATGACATCCTCAATGACACCTCCAAATTTATTAGGAATGTTGAAAATTATGCCCAAGCAATTGTTTGAGATGAAACCCTAGAATGACATGTCCCTTTTCACACAATAAAGATGGAACCATGGCTCTATGTTAAGATGACAAATAAATAGCATGAAACAAGATAGGACAAGTGACCATAAGAAGTAAGCTATCTCAAGAAAAATACCCCACATCAATGCCATGTGTGAGAATGTGAAGTGAGCGATAATAATAAATAGATAAGGGTGGCTTATTTAAGGATAGAAATATCGTTATCCTCAAACAAATTATTACTAACAAAGACCCATTTCTCATGAAGTCCTTCCCATCTATCCATGGAGGAATCAATAATTAATCATCCTCAGAGTCCATTCCATAACTCATAAAGTTACTTGAAACTCCATTCACTTCTCAATAGTAATGGTTGAAGGCATAGTTTCCAAGGCATCTAAAAAAGGCCAAGATTTATGTAATGTTAGGATAAATGTGCCATCAAAGTTGTAAAGCCTATGCCATTTAAATTGTTCTAACATCCTTGTTAAGGTGTTTAGGAACCTAGTGTGATATTGGAGAATAATTTGTACATAATAATGTTCCACCTATTGTTTGTAAATTCATTCATAAGGGATGAAGGGGTTCATCACTAGTAGTAAATTGTGACTTGTGATAAAAATTAATTGAATCCTAAGTGTGACACTTAGAAATGAGTGCTAAATGATAAATGATGACCCATGAAGGCAATTGTTGAGCTTCCCCAAGATGGATGCTTGGAAAGAGGACATTTTAGGCACCAAGATGAGTTGTCTCTTTATTTCCAAGGAGAATCCAAGGGTTTTGGTTGTTGGTTTTTTCCACGGGGGGTGTGCCTTTTTTCTCTTCCTAATTTTATATAAATTGGAGCTTTGTAATGAAGATGAGACATGCTGTGTTGTATACTTTTGTTGAGAATTCATAGGTACATTGGAGTTGTCATATTGAAGACAATGAAGGTGTGGAGGAAGTGTGTTGTAATTGTAATCTTGCATTTGAAAATATTACATACTTGGCCTCTCTTCTTGTGGAGTTTTTCATTTTAAGGGTTTTTCCACACACATACTATGTTATGTGATGGTCTCATGTGGTTTTTTTATTTCTTATGTTGCTGATTTTTTTCGTCCTAAATCTATTTATGGTATTCTACAATTAAGCACATTTGATTAATGGTACTTTCAATAAACAAGGACACTAAATTTCATATTTGCATGTACAAATTTTAGATTTCCATATTGCATTAGTTTACCTTTCTTTCCAAACATTTGGTATTAGAGCCTAATCACCTTTGGTTCCTATGGGTGAAAGGTTTTTTGGGGTTGCAGTTGGAGTTCTGGTTAATTTTTTTTAGGTTTGTGTTTGGAAGCCATGGCTACATCTGCATATTATATAGATGTTGAGAAATTCAATGGATCTAATTACATGAGTTGTGGAAGCTGAAGATGAAGGATCTTCTGGAAGAGAGAGATCAATGGACAGTGCAAACAAAGGAATAAAAATGTGATAATATTTACCAAGACATGTGGGACAAGATGGATGAGAAAGCATAAGAGACAATCCAATTTTTTCTTGCAAACTCTATCCTTTTAAATGTATCAAAAGAGCCTATTGCTTATTCCCTATGAAAAGGATAGGAAAAAATTATCGATCTAAAAGTCTTGTGAACAAATTATACTTGAAAAGAAAGTTTTTTCCTTTGAAAATTAAAGTTTAGATGAATTGATAGCTGAGCATTTAAATTTATTTTATTTAATTTTGAGTCAAATAGCCTTTGTAGGTGTTAAGATAAGTTAGGAATATATAAGTGCATTATTCTTCTATGTTGTTTGCCTAAGTCATGGGAGAGTATGATTCTTTATATACGTGCCGATCTAACATATCCCAAGATGGATGCCCTTGTTGCAACTTTGTTGACATAAGAAATGAGGAAGAAAGCTACTATGGATAGTTCAATGGATACTCTTCATGTCAGGGGAAGGTCCATTAAAAGAGGAGGATCTATGGGAGGCAAAAAGGCTCCTAAAGAGAAGTCTATGTCTCGAGGCCAATCTAAAACTCCTAGAAAGAACAAAGTAAAGTGTTGCAATTATGGTGAAAGGGGACATGTGAAGAAGGGATGTAGAAATAAGAAGAAATAATAGGATTCCTCCACAAAAAGGTCCTCGGATGAAGGTATGGAAACCTTAATTATTTCTTACAATATTATGTTTGATGATTGTTGGTTGGTTGACTCAAGATTGTCATATCACATTACTCCTAAGAAAGAGTGGTTCTCCTTATATTAGGCATATGATGATGGGTATAGGTGTGTACCTTGGGGACAATAATTCATATCTACTAGTTGGATAAGGAAAAGTATGGTTGTGTTTTTGTGATTGGAGGATAAAAAAATCTCTCAAGTGTTTTGCATATTCTTGGATTAGTGAGAAATTTAATTTATGTACATCTAAGATGAATGATTTAGGAATACATGTGATATTTGATAAGATAGGTTATAGGTTGGTGAGAAGAAACTTGTTTTGCATATAGGTTTTCATTTTGATGTCAACAGTGGTATAAAGTGCTATAGTATGGAAAGTTGCAAGAGGTGACAAAAGAGATTACTAAAAGGAAGCTAGGTGTGTGGAAACACTTCCTACACTAATCTATTGAGGACAGGGCTATGCAAATTCAAATTTATCCTAACTATTACAGCAATGTTAAACCATTAACATGAGATATAGCAGCAAAACGAAAGAGCCAGAAAGAAGACAGAAGAAGAGAGACAGAGATTTACGGTGGGGAAAACCCTTATCGGGTGAAAAACCCCACACTTAGAAACCTGCACAATGTATTAACAAATCTGAAAGAATATTTACAATACACTTGCAATGCAAGATTCAATGGTCTTCGACACTCGTGTTTGGAGTCAATCCGACAGCATAACATTACCTGTAAACCAGTGATACAAACTCCATCTCCAAGTACCTGCTTAAATAGAACATACAAGGTAATTTTGGACCTTTCTTGGAATGGGCGTCCAATATGGCATCTTGGACCAAAACCCATGCCTAGGGACACTTGGTCAACATTGTAGAATGTGTCTGACACTTGTCCACAGCTCCCATCCCAAAGAGGTCACCACTTTCCAAAATGGGCTATGACAGATGCTCTTACGACACTTACGACCGTCATAGAATCTGTTATAGCGGTTACAACTTACAGCTATAAGAGAATCTGTCATACACATGCTATAAATAGCATATTCTCTTACAACACATCATATTCCACCTTGGGTGCCCAAATATGCCTCATTCAAAGATGCTTCATGACACATGTCATTACCTGTCTTACAAACTTCTATTCTCAACTCTTACATGTCATAGATCCATCATAGGAATCCGTCATAACTGTTTTGGTCAAACATTCCTTACACAACATAGAAGATGTTGACACATGGCAGAATATTCCTACCACTAAGTGGGACGCCTATCTCCTCATGTGAGGACAAAATACCAAGTTGTCATAATCCATGTAGGATTGACACATCACCGTGTCACATCCCACAATATGACAAAGTGGAATTTTCAATTATTTACAACATAGGCAATGAATAATAAATACAAACATTACAAATGCAGAGAATTACCAAGGTTGAGACACTTTAATTCCCAACAATTACAATAGTATGATGATCAATGAAGACAACAAAATAAGCATTATGAGTCAGACAAGTAAAAAGATGAATATGTGTTGAGGTACTCAGAGGAGCAAAGTACTAAGTAAAGGAGATGGATCAGTATCATCTGTACACAGTCATACCTTATCTACTAAAGTTCATATGTAAGTCTACATTCTTGATATACTTATGTTTGAAGACTATGATTAGTAGTGTTGGGTTTTTTGCTGCATGATGAAGGTATGAACTCATGATGATTGACACCTGATGGATAAAGTTGTAAAAACTTGAAGAAGAATTGGTTTAGTGTAAGTCAGGAAAGGTGTTACAAGTTCAAAAGAATGTATCACACTCTATCGCATCTAAAGATATGAGCCTGTAGATAGGATAGTTGGATAAGTATTACTTTCAGGTATCTATGTTTCAAATTTGAGATTATAATGTTCACCGCAAAGTGTTTGGGAGACAGAAGAATGAAGACAATAAAGAAACATGGCAAGTACAGTCATAGAGTGACAAGAGAATGCTATGCACTTCTTCGCGGATGAAGATATGAAGTTGTGGCTTGGAGGACATGTAGATATGAGTAACAAGTATGTATGTTTCAAGTTTCAAGAAATAATTTATACCACAAATGCTTTTCCAAAGTTAGATCTATGAAGACATGCCTTGGTATTGAGTAGTGTGAATAGAAGGAGAGAGTTAATGTTACCATAGTACACCACACTATTGGAAAATGGTCAACACTCCCTTGGGATTCATGAAATGGACTAACTACCTCTCGTGGATTCGTTAACTCTAGCGCTTGTATCAGAAATTGACAAGTCGACCTTTTGGTTTAATGACAATTGTAGGCCAACAATTCGTATCAGAGTGAAAGGTCACGGGTTCAAATCCCCCTAGATAACACTAGGGGGAGTTTGTTGGCAAATGGTCAGTGCTTCTCATGGGATTCATGAAATGGACTAACTACCTCCCATGGATTCATTAACTCTGGTGCTTGTATCAGAAATTGATAGGTCGACCTTTTGGTTTAACGACAATCGTGGGCCAACACACACATGTATAGTTGGTCTTGCGGATGGAAAAATAAGCACATAGGGTCAGTTTGTATGCTTAATTCAAGTTTCAATTATTTAAAACCGTAAGTATGATCTTCAATGTTTCATTTTAAGACTGTGCTATTAGAGTATGGTAAGGATACCGGAATCAATGCTCAAGTGTTTACGCCAACATATAACTACTTGGTTTGATAAGAGAGGTGTTCATAAATGTTTTACAAGTCATATAACATTCATAGTGTGATCCGCATGATATGATTTAGTCTTCTTCGATATCACTTTTGGTCTGGAGTTAAATGTAAGGAAGGGTAAGTGTTTACTGTGCTAACCTGATATATGTTGATGATCATGCCTTGTGTATAGTGTGTGCACCAGTATGGAAGAGTGTGCCAAGTTGAGATAGGACCTGATTATGCTTTATTCTTGAACCGCATTGGAATTTTTCTTACCGCATATGTTTGGGAGTTGATTGATATGGCCACTACATGTTTCATGCTACATGTTTCATTCTGGCTAACCAAGGAGAAATATTCTCGAGGCTTGTGGAGAATATATATATGAAGAATCAAAATCATTGAAAGGGTGTGTAGAGTGAATGATAAGGTAGAATTGATATTGTGTGAATATACTTACAACAAAAGGAGATATGATGATGAAAAGTGCTAAGGATCAGCTTCATGTAATATAATTATGTTGCAGAAGATATGATGAGATCTGCAATGATAAAGTGGGATCCCTGAATATGATTTGATGTTGCAGAGATTAGTATTGTTGTTATACGGAAGAAAAATAATAGTGCAGAAGCTAAAGTGATTAGTATTCTTGTTATATGAAGAACCTTGAAATAAGTATTGTAAATGTTGTAACTATTTAGGGAGTTGCAACTTCCTTTGGGTTGTAGCCCATAAATAATATTGTAATCCTATTTTTATTTGTGAGGCTAGATTTGGACAGTAGATCCAAGTAGCTTGCTCACCGTGGTTTTTCCCTTCTTGAGTTTTCCATGTAAATCTGATGTTATGGTTGTGTGCTTTTGTGTTCTTGCATTTCTCATGTCTTGAATGTTCACATAAGTTTGGATGGTACTAATTATAAAGTAATTTAATGAAGTACTGATTCACACCACCTCAGTACCTCTGTGTGTTTAACAATTGGTATCAGAGCCAAGTTCCTTGAGTACAACTTAACAACTGAGGTAGATCTTGGTGTGAACACATGGGATCAGAAGTAAGGTTAACTGGGAAGAATCCTTTGAAGTTGACATGACAGCCTATAATTCAAAATATTATGTAGTTGATTTTGAAGGAGAACTCATTTTTGCCCTAGATGATCTGGATGCTGCAAGAAGTGAAAATGAAGAATATAAAACCAAGCTCATAAAATCAAAGGAAGCAAATGCCAAGCTAAAAATTGAAATTGAAGAAAGTAAGAAGATCGCAGATGACCTAAATGCCAAGCTTAATGAAAAAATAATTGAATGCTCCAAACTTGAAGAAGAAGTTGTCTCATTGAGGAAAGAATTAGGGAAAGCAAAGGATCAAATAGATACAAGTTTAAAACTGAAGAAAAACACAAAAATTCTTGATGAAATACTCAATAGTCAAATACTTCCAAAGAATACAGGTGGTATTGGATTTGAGAAGAGTCAGACCCCTAAAACAGATATATTTGAAGGCATGCTTGAAATGAAAGGGAAGAACTTAGCATTGAAGATTCTGAGGAAACTGAAGGTGAGGAGCAAGAGCCTGGTAATGACAACTTTATACAGGTTAGCAATCAGAAGAAGAATCTCAGGAGATCTCCTCCTAGACAAGCTATTAATTCCAGGTTCTCTCAATCCTTCCTTGGTCAATGTTATTCTTGCAATAAATTTGGACATAAGGCTATTGATTGCAAAACCCAGACTAGAGGAAATAATAACATGAGGAAGAATTCACTTATGCCTACAAAATACAATACTGTGATCTCTCATCCCTTCTATGGCTATTGTTATGCTTGAAATAAATTTTGTCATAAGGTTGTTGAATGCAAAACTAAAGTAAGAAGAAATGGTGTGACTTTGGATTATAATGTTGTTTGCTACAAATTAAACAACTTTGGGCATAAAGTAAGCTCCTATAGGAATGGTTATGTGAAATCATTTGCTCAACATAAGAAGATAGAGAAATGGCAAAGATGTGGAGAAGAAAGACAAAACAAGATGATGGAAAGAAGGAAGAATTTACATGCTTTTGCCTAGTGCAAAAAACTTCATTGTTGATTGATGTATGGCATAAGGATCAGGGGGAGATAATCAATGCATATCTATTCTTCCTCCCCTAAATATTTGATGGCCTTTACAAATAGAGGCTAAGCATACATACAAGTTGAACTGAAATTAGTTGGTGATGATGTTGATAAGGTAAAATAAAGTCTTTTTCATAAGTTTTTGGAGCAAATTACACTTCAATGTGGAGGATTGTGGAAGATTTCTGAGTCTTTGTGAGTTCACAAAGCAATCGGCTGCAGGATTACCTAGCCTAACAAAAGTGCATTTATGAGGGATGTTAGGGTAAAATTGAAAGGTACTTATGCTTTCTTTGAATGATCAGATCTCATTTGAAAACTAAGCTTTTACATTCAAAGCTAAGGAGAAAAGAAGACCTTCTGATCACCTGGTGATTTGAGCTTCTAGATTCTACGTATTCAAGTTGGAAACTCTAACAAAATAAAGGTATTTATCAGATCTGTTAAAACCTAGAAGTTTGATATAGAAACTCCAAAGGTAGTTGATATCTCTAAAAAACCTAAACAAAAAATACAAGAAATATCCATTCAAAGCAATGAAGACAGATAAAGATGGGGCTTTCTCAAATGTTTCGACATATGTGGTATATACAGAAGATGTTAGGTTCTACATTCATTCCAAGATAGATGAAATTGACCATATGAAGTTTGAAGAGCTCAAGGATCAACTGTTAGATGATGATATGAGTTATAAACCAGAGTTTACAAATGTAGGGGCCAAGTAGCTTGATATATGGAAGGATTACCCCAATTTTAGTGATGAACATGAATGGGTGAGATACATACTGAGTAGAATACATGATGAGTTCATATACCTAGATAAGCCTCACTGGATAACTAAGGATACAATCAGAGCAGTTACTGGGCTATGTTCCACGGGCCTGTACCAGTATTGAAATCAATAAAAGATGAGAATGTTACTAAATTGATCAGAGTAAAATTTGACAAAAGAACTCTAACTACACAAGTGATATAATTGATCTGAGTGTAAAATACACTGCTATGGGGATTGCTTATAAATTCTATTTCACTAAAAGAGAGGGATCTGCCACTGGTACTACCATTCACACTACATACTATATGGTTAAGGAGGGGAAAGAGTTTGATCCTTGTGAAGTTATGAAATAACAACTCATGGAGAACTTAAGGAGAACAAAATAAACTAGGTACCCATTCAGGTTTGGTACTCTTATCCTTTGTCTTACATTTTATTTTATGAATGAGCTACCAGTTTTTAGAGGAAAAGTTTGGCAACATAATGTTCTAGTAGCTGCACAAATTAAAAGCCACATAAGAGGCTTTAGTGACCCCAATCAATAAAAACAAATGTACTAGGGCTTTTTCAAAAATCCACAAACCAACATGGATGCAAGAGATAGAGTTCCATTTGATGTTGTAAGGTGGTATGAAGAACAAATCACTTTCTTGGTGGACAAGGATTATACCTATATGGAGGCTGTTGAACCTAGAACTGTATGGATTCCAAGATTGCCATATGAGGTATTTAGAGATGAAATAAGGGTATATGCTGATATTTTGCTGAGCAAACCTAAAGACCTTGCTGCTGAAAGATTTGGTACATATGATGAAATATTGAATAAGAAGCATAATAAAAATGTAGAAGAGTATCTTGTGAAGAAAAAGGGGGAGTTACATAAAAAATTAGGCATTCCCCTGAAACTCCATCAAAAGTCCCTACGGAAGAAGAACAACATGCTCCTGCTATTCTATCAGCTGCACAAGGATCAAGAAGGTTTGACAGATCTACTTCTACTACTACTCAGCCCTCTGGATCTACTCAAAATGCCTCAACCAGAAGAAGAGCTGCATCTAAGACTTTGACTCAGATGAAAGAAGAAGAAAAGAAGTAACCAAGGAAAAAGATGCCTGCTAAAAGAAAGAAAGTTCAGATTGAGGAGATAGAAGAGAGTGAAGAGGAAGAAGTAAGAGATGAAGGTACATCTCAGCCAAAGAAGAAAGAAAATAAATCAAAGGAATCTCCTCCACCAGAAATTGAATGAACACCCCTTTCATTAGATGTTGTTTTCAATGGTATTGTGCAATATGGTAATCTAAAAGAAACAATAGACTTATATCCAGATGTGCCACTTGAAGATCAGAGCACTATTAAGAAAGTTGTTGTAATGTATATGCTTAAGTTCAATGTTCCCTTGAATGACATTATTGAGCAGGTTCCAGAAGGTCTAGCTGATGTTTTAAGAGAAAAATCAATAAAATTGGAGGATGAAATGAGACACAATGCACTTGATAAGGTTGGGTCTACCATGACTAAAGAAGAGAAGGATAAATTGGCTCAGAGGAAAGATCAGGAACTAAGGACAAAGCAAAGGGTAGATGCCCTTATGAGCATGGAAAAGAAAGATCAAGAAAAAAATCTTTTAATAGATTATGATATGGTATTTAGGTGTCCAACATCTAGATGTGAATTACGGTTGGATGATATAAATTATTCTTTGTCACTGATCATTAACCTTTAGGTGCATCAAAAGAAACAAAGAGGCATTGTTTGAAGTCTAATTTTTCAAGAGAGTCCCCATTAGAAACTATATCACCATGCCTCACCATATATTTAGTTATAGAGATAGAATTTTTGTCTAAATGGTCTAATGTAGAGGACTATATAGACAATGACAATACTATACAAAAGCTTGATTAACAACTCTCCTCAAGTAAATAATTTTTGTACAAATTGGTGAAGTTGTTGTGGTAGTTATCATATTCCCACACAAACTAAAGAAAGTCTTTTTACAAGATTAAAAATCAAGTTTGCACTCTAGAGGACCTTCAAAATACAATTTCAAATAGTTCATTTTTAAAGGGCAACATGAGCTATTGTTTTAAAAAGATATTTTGGTTTTATGTTGTATTTCAAAAACTTAACCAACTCCAACATTATATCAAAGTTATATTATAGCATATTTGATAAGCCTTATTGTAAATCTACAAACAATTCAATCATATTTGAAAAGCCTTAGCACATCTAAGTTACATTTTTTTAGAAGATAGAGATGTTTTATTTACTCATATCCTCATGTGTTCAAAACATATCTAGTGAAATTTAACGATCATCCTCAAGCAACCAAATTTTTTTGTAAACAACAATATTTAGTCGATATGCTTTCTATGTGGGCTTATGCCCACTAACAATTTAGTCTCAAGAATGTACCACATCAAGAATTTGTCTCCTGATGGATATGTTTATGTAGTCATTAGAAAACCAAATGCCTTTGCAATTATCTCATAGCAATAATGCTCAAAGTTTATAAATATCATTTCAATTTATATTCAGCATCCAACACATCAAAAAGATCTAGGTAATATTATTGTTAGCAATGATTTGCCCATTCCAAGAATTCCTTGCAAGATTTTGAGCTTCTTCGTTGGTTTATGGTAAATATTTTTAGAGCTTAGTGTACTATATTAGACAACAATTTACCAAATTTCAATTGTTTTTGTGGTTTTATGTAGTAAATATTTTTGTTACCTTGTTTTATGAATTATTGTCAAGATATAGAACATTTTCGAAATTTTCTACCCACAACTATTTGAAACCTAGTGTTTTGCTTATGATTGCCACTTATATGTTTATTTGATAATATTTTAATAGACTTTATTTTGCTAATTTTATGTATTCTTTTCTAAATTTAGATACATTAGATTTACAATATTGTTGTTGGATATATATACTTGTAATGCTTTTGGATATATAGTTACACATATGACTACAATGTGGGATATATCTAAATTCTGCAATTATTATTTAGAGGTAACCGTTAATGATAATAAAACTTATTTTAGTAGATTTTTCTAAGATCATTCTTTTAATGTTTTAGTTTAGTTTGTAGGAAAAGATAATATGTTACTGCCAATGTACTAATTTCTTTTGTGCATTGAGTGTTGGTCTATTGAGTGACTTCAAATTACAAGAATATGAAGTTCGTGTCTTTGTCAACTTTAGTGGAATGTTTTTGTGTTAAGTTACAATGGTATGCAAGGGGTCATTCATGAAATATTTGGTTTTCATGTCGATTTTAATTTTAAATATTTTTTTGTTGCTTTAAGAGAAGGATTGCATTTATTTCTACATAAGATTATATAAAAATGAATAAGGGATTTGATTAATTTAGTGCATATATAAATTACATACAAGTTTCTCATAACTTTATTACAAAACATATAGAATTATTGCAGTGATTTCCACCCTACAATTTGTAATTTATTTAAAATAACTGTCTTCATCTTGTGTCGGTCAATGGTGATCCTTTTCATTTGATATTCTTCCACAGATCCAAAACATCCTTTCACATTGAAAAGGTTGACATTTTCAAAACCTCTGCTCAATCTGTGGGCTAATGAACATACATGGTAATGATTTTTTAAATATTATTTGTTAATAGGTTATCATCTCCACACATCAAACATCATACAGAGTTTCACACAGAAAAATGTACAGATTAATTACGGGGTATACATGAACTACTGCTTGAGCTTTTTCATTGAATTTAATGCTTCACCGGCAGTACAGATTCAAACTTGGCACCTAATTGTGCCTACAACGTTACAGATTGATATAGTTGAGTAGGCATTGGGCAAGCACTGATAATAATACAGTATTGAATTCATAATTCCTTGTTGACTAACTCATAATTCATAAATCTAATCACAGTTGTGGGGCATATTTGTTCCCTACCAATGCTTACTATTTTCAACTGGTTACGCCGATAGGCGTTCCTTTAGTGAGCAGCATTACCTAAAATATATAAACAGATGGTCTAGATTAAAAGAGCTACCATAGAATAAATCTAGACCATTAATTGTTGGATAAAATTAAAGCTAAATCTAGACCATTAATTGTTGGATAAAATTAAAGCTATACGTGTACCGTAAGAAATGTCATTTCATTCCCTGGTGGAACAGCGATGCATTTCATCAGTCAAAGGTTGGCCTATCGTACTCAGTTTTTATTTATTTGTTTTTTTTGTTATTTTTGCCAGATTTTATCTTCTGTTTTTCAATAAGCAGTGTGTGGAACACAGCGAGGCCGTTACATGTGGCAGCTTGTTGTCTGTGGATTAATGGTGTCAGGAAAATAAAGGCGAATATATTAAACCCTGAGCATGATCTGTGAGAATACGATTTGATTTTCTTAGCCGCCCTAGATCGACAGGTATGAGGCTATCTAATTTATCTATCAAACAGATTCATGTGAAATCTTCCTACAACTATTCACTATAAGCTGCCGACACTGCCACCGCCCAGACTGTTGATAAATACAATACAAATAGTACTCTTCTGCAGCACAATTTTAACCCACGAATTCCATTCTATTTTTTCTAACGTTTCGCAGGCAACAGATAGTAGTTGTGCATGCACATCGAGAGGGAAGCATTCCTCTACTTTTCAAGGCAGATTTTAACGTGAAGGTCAAGTTGGGAGACCTGTCCAAGCACGCGGTTTCTGAGGGCGATAAAGGTTGTTGCTCGGTACTTTTGGAATGGTGGAGGCCGTTGCTGTCCCATATGATCACGCCACTTTCAAAATGAAACGAGCCAAAGCTCTATTTAACTTTCCCCTCGGCTTTATAGATATGGAGTTTAAGTTTTGTTTTTTTAATTGTTGAATAAAAGGCCCTTTGATGAAGAATCCACTGATGCAAATTTGAAGGTCTTTCCATTTCATTCATGTGAATATATTTTTAAGAACTTGTTGATAGCTGAAATGTAAGCGTTTTATTGTCATTGAATTAATAATGACCTTTGACGAGGAATTTAGTTTTGTAAATTTTGTAAAATTGGGTTTTAAACTGAGCGCAAGATTTGTTGAAATCAAAATAAAACTGTTTTTTTTGCCATTTAATATAACTGGGTTTTAATGGGGAATCAAATGATTTAAAATTTATGGTTATTGCATATAATTTCAGCTAAATATTATGAGATTTTTGTTGATCCGAATGGCTCGACTTTTATCAGGAAGTGTCTGATGAAAAATTTAAGGTTTTTGTATTCATTTCTGGGAAATTTTGTTGATCTGCAATTTAAATCTTTAATTATAAAGCTGGACCGTTTTGAGGAAGCACGTGATGTAAATTTCTTGGGTTTTTGCATTTCATTACTAAGAAACTTTGTTGATATGCAATTTTAGGGTTTTTTTTGTCTGTGAATATAGCTGTACTTTTCTTGTTGGATTTCATTGTTTCTATTTGTTTCGAACTAGTTTGAGTGAGGGTTATATCCATTTGGAGTTTTCTATGGTTTGGCATGCAAAGAGTTTTTTTCAATATGGTTTATGTGGTCATGACTACTTTGTTTTCCATTTAATATCAAGTTGTTTTTTTGTTTATTTAGCTATTAATGTTTTGTTTCCACACAAATAAATACACAGCAAATTGGCTTCTCACCTATTGCTTCCAGGGAAGCACAGTGGCACTATTGGTGGTAATTTTTATAGTGTTAATATTGAAGTTTTGGTTGCATGGCCTATTACCACTGTCAAATGACACCACCAGATTGGGAGTGAGATTCAGAGATATTGCTACAATAATCACTCTCCAGGACTTTCTTTTCTTTACAAATTCAATCTTATCTGCTCCCCCACTTAATTGCAGGTCATTATCCCCATCAGGATGCTTCACAATGCATTACTGAATAATCAAAGGGCTTCACATTTTTAAATTTCCTTGATTCTTTGAAAGGCAGTGCCAAATTCAATTCTCGGGACTGGACATCATCTTCTATAAAGTCTTCATTGAAATACACGTGTTTAGGTTTTACAAATAAGTTAT
Source organism: Cunninghamia lanceolata (assembly GCA_027924645.1). NCBI lineage: Eukaryota > Viridiplantae > Streptophyta > Pinopsida > Cupressales > Cupressaceae > Cunninghamia > Cunninghamia lanceolata. The sequence goes on from BSBN01001170.1 coordinate 2,567,907, forward strand.
ATACCAATGGGTCAATTGATGCTGAATATTTTAACTTTGTAGGAGCCATGTATTCTCTCATGACTGGTGTAGTAGGTCTGCTGACCTGTTATTTTGTTACAAAAAGCTTTGGCATGCTTGCCACTGGTTTATAGGGCATTGTGGAAGGGGTAAACTGTAATGAACTGATTGGACGAGAAAAATTGTCCTCAATTATTATTATTTAAATTCTCACCGCTTAATTGATTGATTATGAATGGCAGATCAAGCTCCTCAGTCCCATCTTCATCCTCTAAGTTTACAATTAAATAAGCATTGTACTTTGTATGATAAAATATTGTCAACTCATCAGGTTCTAAGTCAGCTGGGCAGATATAAACATGGCTGCTTGTCCTGTTCTGATACTCTTGAGATCCAATTTTATAGTCAATAAAATCTGTGTACAAAGAGGAGAAGTGATGATGGCAAAGCCTTGTGTAGTACAATTGTATAACTGGGCTAATGCTTTTCACAGTCACATGGGCTGGTGTACTTTATTAAATGTTTTACTTTATCAAGTCAAGACTTTTGCCTATATTTGTTCTACTTTAACTAATCATTTTGCAAGTATCCCTCTTTCATCTTAAACATTAGGCTCTGTCGGCTTATCTTACAAATTTTTCGGATCACCAATTTTAGATTTTGTCTTAAAATTTAAAAAAAAAAAAAAAAACATTTTGACCATTGCTTTTTTCAAACAATATCATAAATGATAAGAAACAAAAAATAGTTCTTTTAACTAAAAAATTCAAAAAGAATCCTACAAATATCTAATTGTATTTTACTTTTCTCAAATCAAATATATGTCTTAAATTTTTTTTTTAAAAAAATTATGTTAAAGTTCATTTATACTATAAAAACAAAAACAAAATAAAATGAAATAAATATAAATATATTTTATTAATTTTATCTAAAAATATAGTCAAGGAAAATAATAATAAAAGACTTTTTAAATAATACAAAAATTAAAAAATAAAATTTGATTAAACATAAAGTTAAAAAACTAATTATTAGTTTGGAGTATGTGTCCGGGAAGCAATGCTTGTAATTTTGTAATTTTGATCTGCATATAGCATGTGCCACGTTTTATCTGCTCAAAGCGGACAGCGCACGCTTATTATGCATTTTTCAGAACATTTGCTCATGAACTTATGATTCTTAAAATTTTCGATAGGTTTTTGCTAAAAGATTCGCTTAGAACCTTTCAACTATGGAAATTCTAATAGGTTTTCTCTATATTTGCTTCTGCATCTCATAATTCCAGAATTATTTATAAAATTCCTTATGGATTTGTCATGGTGAATCTTTCTGGAGAATGTTAATTTCCAATATATCTTTAAATATTTACTTCAGGACTCCTAATTCTTGGAAGTAAATATTTTCCAATTCTTTCTTGAAAATGTATCTCTCCTAAATTTCTTTCAAAGATTTGTTTAAGGGCTCTCAAGCGTTGACAAGATCTCATAATTTTTTTGAAGTGTGTCTTATAAAATATGTTTAATGCTTACATTTGTCTAAGGGTTTGCCTAAGGAAATCAGATAAATTTGTTCAAAGATGTGTCTTGATCCTTTTTCTAAAGGTTTACTGGTTATATTTCTATTAAGGTTTTCTTGAAGACCCTTTGTTCTTAAATATGTAATGAGTTCTTTATATCAAGAATGAGATGCAAATTTCAATATAACAATTCTTACAATAACTAAATGAAATTAAGTAATATGGTAATTAAATTTTAATTAGAGCAGTTATAGTTATTGTGATGATTAAAGAGGGATACAAGAGGTTTAATGAAATAAATGATTTCAATGGTTATTCTTAAATATTATTTCATTTAATAGTCAAAGGTAAATTTTGACCAATAAAATAAAATGATTATTTACCACTTTTTGGTGTGGATGAAGTATAAAATTACTATTGATTATATAATTATTAAACCAAATGATATTTAAATAGAATTGTAAATAATCTGTTGGAGGGTGGACAAAAATATATTAGAGTCTAACATTTGCCACCATTAGAGGGGCAGGGCATGAAGTTCATCTCTTCTAACCTCAAAGTGCCTTAAAACTATTCAAATTATTTTTATTTGGAGAGAATGTACTTGCAAAAGAATGACCATATAGTCATTTATTTTTAATTTTCACTTTTTTTCCTTGAATAGTGTTAGGAAGAGGACCGATTAATTGGGGAGGGTTTTATTTATGGTTGACACAAAAGACATATAAGCAGTCTTTGAAACGATTGTGAAATTGCTTTTCGGGCGACAAATAGTTAAAGAGAATTTATAATAGTTTAAATGCACATTCGCACTTTGACATGTATCAACTTCTTCTTATCCCATACATTCACAATAATAAAACCCTCCCCAATTATTGGTTCCTCTCCCTAGCACTATTCAGAGAGAGAAATTGAACATTAGGGACTTAAGGATCGACGATGAGGGACAAGGAGAATAGTACAATACGTTTTTGAAATCATTTGGCTCGTACGAAAAAATGATTTACCACTCGCAGATGTCCATTTGTTTAAAAATTCTTCTACTATTTTGCAATAAAAGTACTTGCATCCTAAAACCAATATAATTATTAATATTTGTTGTAAGAAATAATCATATTATCCCAAACTTATTTGACTCTTAACTAAATTTTTCTATAATCATAAAACTATCGGCGTGCCCATTGAACCTATGGGTCCAATTGCTAGTATTAAAATCAATGAAAGCAAACGTGATCAAATCTACTGGAATTTATTATAGAGATGTCACCTTTCCCAGACAACCATTTATAAGAGAATTTGCTAAAGAAACTCAAATTTCCTCAGTCACCGACACGAAATTTGGGGTTTCAAATGTCAAATCAAATTTGGTTTAGGTCACAATTGAGATTGGCATGAAATGATCAGAACAAGTGTAGCTTTCATATTTCATGCTAAGCGTTGAAACGTGGTTATGGATTTTTTTTCTGTTGAAAAGGAGGCCCGTGTCTATCTGGATGCCGGGCCTAGATTTGGCGGTTGACCCTGAATGTCAATTTATTTTTATTTATTTACGATTCTTCATTTGAAGTTATTTTTAAAATATTAAGCATATTTTATTTTTAAAAAATGTGTAAATTAAATAAATTAAAGAATAGTCCTTGTTCATGGGATTTCAAATTCTCTACTTCTTTCTTTCGATCACTCTAAAAGTTAAGTGGACCCCACCTCGAGAAGGCTCATGGAAATTAAACTTTAACAGTGCACCGTAAGGCAATCCAAGCCTGTTTGGTGTTCGGTGTGTTATTTGAGATTCTTTAGGAAAATTGATAGGTGGTAGCCAAAAAAATGAATCTTAGTACTAATAATGAAGCCGAGGTTGAAGCTTTGCTACTTGGTTTATAATTAGTTAAGCCTTGCAACCTTAATAACATTATTGTTGAAGGCAATTCGATGGTGGTCACCCTTTGTATGAGAATAGATATTTGGCAAATCAAAAGATAATGAACATACTTAAGGAGGCCTTGGGCATATTGAACAGCATACCAACATTCACTATAAATCATTATTACCAAAAAGGAAATAAATTGGCTAATTATTTATCAAACCAAGGCATAAATTGATTAGAAGAACTAATATCATCATAGTGGTCAAATCTCCAAGCAATTATACGAAATGATTGTGAAGTATGCCTCATTTAATTTGGATGGGATGACAGTGGAGATTGGATTGTAATTTCCTAGAATGGGAAAATACTTCTTGTTACCAAATTGTGCTTGGCAGCCCAATTAGGCTGGACTGTAGCAGTTGTTTTCTAATGCTTTCAGGAAGCAAGTGAGTTCAAGGGAGGTGGTAGAAAAAATTTAAGTGCATAAGGCATCCAATCAATACCTACTGCCATAATGGAGGACTAGTTGGTGGATCATGCTACCGAGATCAGTTAACAACTCAATTAGAGTTGTTACTTGATCCCGATAAGATGAAAAATGAGTGCCCCAGCAAGGCCAGAGGTATTCAAAGGATAACAGGTGGACTTGAGGCTAAATAGCTCTTTGCAGATCAGGTTTCAAATGTGTTTATTGCAGACCATTCATTATAGTTTGGGACAATTTTAGAAAAGGTATTTATAACTTTGCCAAAATTTTCATGATTATAAACACATATTTCATGCCATAATGTTCAACTTGTGCTATGCAATTGATTTACAAAGATAAATTATAAACAAGTCATTGCATAAGATGAAACAACTATTATATTCAAAAAGGAGTGTTTATGATCCTACACAAGCCGTGGGAGTAACTATATCTGATAAGATGTATGAAAATAAGTACAAAGCAAGAAGAGAAAGCATATAAAAATAGGGATGGGACCCGTCATTGCCTGAGTAATGACGAATCCCCTTGTCTGAGTCTGCACCAGCATCTCTAGTTGTCCAAGTAGTATCTTTGCGAGAAAGCTTGCAAGGAGAGAGAGAGAAATGATATTAGAGCTCGGGGTACTATCTCTGCTTCTATATACAACAATTCAAGATGCACTTGCTATCCTATATCTATTAATTTGGATGGGATGACAGTGGAGATTATATTGTAATTTCCTAGAATGGGAAAATGCTTCCTGTTACCAAATTGTGCTTGGCAGCCCAATTAGGCTGGATAGTAGTAGTTGTTTTCTAATGCTTTCAAGAAGCAAGTGAGTTCAAGGGAGGTGGTAGCAAAAATTTAAGTGCATAAGGCATCCAGTCAATACCTACTGCCTTAATGGAGGACTAGTTGGTGGATCATGCTACCAGGATCATTTACCAACTCAATTAAAGCTGTTACTTGATCCAGATAAGATGAAAAAGGAGTGCCCCAGCAAGGCTGGAGGTATTCAAAGGATAACAGGTGGACTTGAGGCTAAATAGCTCTTTGCAGATTAGGTTTCAGATGTGTTTATTGCAGACCATTCATTACAGTTTGGGACAGTTTCAGAAAAGGTATTTATAACTTTGCCAAAATTTTCATGATTATAAACACATATTTCATGCCATAATGTACAACTTGTGCTATGCAATTGATTTACAAAGATAAATTATAAACAAGTCATTGCATAAGATGAAATAACTATTATATTCAAAAAGGAGTGTTTATGATCCCACACAAGTTATGGGAGTAACTGTATCCGATAAGATGTATGAAAATAAGTACAAAGCAAGAAGAGAAAGCATATAAAAACAGGGATGGGACCCGTCATTGCCCAAGTAATGATGAATCCCCTTGTCCGAGTTTGCACTAGCATCTCCAATTGTCCAAGTAGTAGCTCTGAGAGAAAACCTGCAAGGAGAGAGAAAGAAACGATATTAGAGCTTGGGATAGTATCTCTTCTTCTATATACAACAATTCAAGATGCACTTGCTATCCTACATCTGATCAGCAAAATAGGAGAGATAAACAGAACATCAAATCAGAGAGATAAAGGTGTCTCAAGATCAATTGCAGTTATCAAATCAAGATAAATCAAGAAGGAGAACATCAGATCAAACCATCAAAGGAGAGGCTTCAGCCTCTTAGTTTTATCTAACATGTTTGTTCATTGTGAAGATACAAGTCTTACAACAATCATGAATGCTAATAGTATAGTTATGGAGAGGAAGTACAACAACTATAAGGAAACAAAAGTCATTATGTAGGAAGAGTAGCCTCTTGCTATAAGAAGACCAAAAATAACATCATTGACTAAGCAGATAGAGCAGTCATGTCTCTCTAGAGTCTAAATAGTCATTATAAAAGGTACATGTTTTCTTTTCCATCAACATTCCAAGCCTAGAAAAAATAGTTAAAGACATAAGAAAAGGTAATAGTCATGAAGAGTAGTACAACATTGTGACTGAGACAATGGTCATCCAAGGATAGCATTTTGAGATAATGAAAGAAAGCAATGAGCATAGAGAAAGGAACAACAAACAAGTAGCAATCAAGTACAAGGCCTTTTGAAGACAACAATGAACATGAAGTAGCTGCCACCTTGCAAAAGGGGAGAAGCATATGGACAAAGGAGGTGTTAAGGAACAGTACTAGCAGTGGTCACCATTCTTGTCAAAAATAAGAGAAGTGAATACTCATGTACAATAAGGAACAATCACCTTTGATCATGAAAGAGCTTATCCAAATGCAAAAATAATGAAGCTACAGGAGTTTATTCAAGAGCATTCTTTTACTACAGTAGGACAATCATAAGAAGCAATGCAAATAAGCAACCAGTACCATGGAGATGACAGAGAGACAACTGATACAGTCAAGCAATGACTAACAAACAATGAGATTGTAAGACATTGATGAAGTGGACTTTCATAGCTCATAACAGAGTTGATAGAATAAAAAGAGAAAACAAAGACAGTGGCATGAATGAGAGGTCTGATGACAGAAGGCAGTCATGTTCAATAAGGAAAAAGAACAGGTTTTACAGCCATAACCAAATACCAGAGTAAGTACTATCCTATGATAAGGTATGTAGAGTCATAAAAGCATTCCTCTCATGCCTAATATAGTCAACAAAATAACAAAGGATGTATAAGGCCATCGCAGGAATCAAGCAATCCTCAGATCAAGGGAGGACAGTCAAGAAACAATCAAAATGCTGGCAGCCTTGAAGGCAACACCAAATAGAGCTGAGGAGCAGTGAAAGTAATGCATTAAAAAAGAGAAGAGCTATCATTAAAGGTAGAGATGACAATAGCATGAGGATGTATGACCCTGCTTGTAGGTGTGCACTTTGAAGGAAGCATTTTGTTGTTGGAACAGTTGCAAAGTCAAGAACTAATTGACGAGGCATTATAAGACAAAAAGATCAACTTGAGTGTTAGGACCAATCATGCTTAGATCATGGAAGGAGCAGTCTTAATGATGCATCTATGAGCAATCATATCATTATAACATACATTGAAAGCATGATGTGGAGTACCAGTTAAAAGAGAGACAGTGCAAATACAAATATCAAAGACTATTTCAAGCTATGATTCTTGGCCATTACCATGGTCTTGACACCTCATGGTCATCATCTTAGTTACAAGTTTTATAGCCTGTCGAAAATAGTTACAAATGCAATATATAGCATGATAATAAATAACAATCCTTTGAAGTTATCAGTTGCATTAAACATGCTGTCACAATTCCAACACAAAGAATAGTCACAAGGTTGTATGTCTATCATAGATTGAAGGAAACAATTGATTTTAGAGATGCTTTCACAATTCATAAGAATGACTAGGCACACCAAACCTAAAATCAATTAGAGGATATCGTCTATCATAAAAGGGGTCTACAATGCCATGGGAATGCAACTTCCACATCAAGAACAACAAATCAAACAAATGGGTACTACATTTTTGTGATCATAAAGCATGCATGAGACAACATCTCTAGTTTCAGGTACAGTAGGTAATTTTGAAGCCTGCATAATGAGACATAGGGTTACAGTGATATCCTTGAAAGAGAATCTTGCCAAGCTTTATACTAGAGGTCATGGTATAGTCACCATGAAAGAAGAACTGTGAAATGAATGATGCTTCCTAGAATGACCACCATAAAGTAGGAGACAAGATACAAGAGAGGTACACATTGGGTCAAAAGAAAGGAATAGAGGTCTCGCAGATAGAGAGATAACAACAAGCAACAAACCTTCAAACAAAAACCCTAACAAGGGTTATATCAGACAAGCTAAATCTTTCTCCTGTCACAATGTTAAGCCAAGACAGTTGAAGGTATAGGAGCCACAAGTGAGGAGATTTTCTCACCAAAAGAATAATATACAGAGTTTGCATGACAAATATCATTCACCAGAGCATAAATAGGTATCCATTTGAAGGGAGTATTACAAAAAACTCATCACTTCAACTATATTTACCAGCAAATATGCACAGAGGAGATCTTCATGACTTAGAGAGTTCCTTCCAGAAAAGCAAAAAATTTCACCATGAGGAGCAGATATAGTAAGCCCAGTTAGGGTTTGTCAAAGTTACATAGAGAAGCATTACAACTAGCATAAGGGTTATGTTTAAAGATAAAGCACTAGAAAGTGATAATGTGACTGTGGTAAGTATAGAAGTAGAAGAAAAAACCTTTCAAATGAGCAAATAGAGAGTTTTGCCTCATAGCCAAAGGTCTTAGAGGCCATATTCACAAGCCAAGCATCACATACAGTGGACATACAAAAAATAAAGTGAATATGCATTTGAAGGCAACAACTTTTGTCATGTTTCTCTCAATACAGAGCATTTTAAAGAAGAACCTCAATGTTTTGGTGCATGGGGAAGCTTACCAGCAGAAGAGTCATAGAGATCCCTGTAGAGGCAGCAAAAACCCGACCTCTAAGCCCTCAAACCCTCACAGAGAGCAACAACATGGCGGCAACATAACCTTTCAAATGAACAAGTTAAGAAGTTAAGAATGAGAAAGATTTTAGGGTTCAAGGCCTTTTGCTTGAGATGCCTTAGCCCGTGGTTCTATGAGTTTTTGACCCATCTTTTAAGAAGAAAATCATTTCACATAAAGCATGCCCATGGGCTATGACTTTTAAGTCAAAAGACCTAATCATTATTGAGGGGTTCGTGAGTTTGAGGATGGGTCTTGGGAGTCGTAAGGGTAATAATAATGTTTTTGTGATTATCATTGACTTTTAAACCTTAAGATAATCAGAATTAAGTCATGATTAGAGTTTTGTAGTGGTGACTTACACACTCTTGAGCAGCGTGGAGACTTTTTGAAGACCAGGGATAGAGAAGGGCTTATTTCCTTTTGCCTTTGGAGATAATGAATTGCAATAAGGGTCTTTTGACCTTAGTTGACCAAGGGAATTATTTTTGCCTATTTTATAAGTCAAGGAGCAGATTGAAGTTTATTTTTTGCATGAAGGATGGGAGGGGTTATTTTTGCCTCTAAGGTTTATTATTTTAATATAACCCACCTAATATTTTTGCACAAATCAATAGGTAATATATATTGTATTTTAACAAGTATTATATGCAATCATATTATAAATTGCTCTAATATTTGTTATGGAATAAACATAGGAGAATATCATTCATTACATAACATTTATTAAATCAATCATATTGATTGCATTTAATAATTGTTAAAATAGTTTATTTTTGCCTTTCAATCATGCAAAAATAGGAAGGAGAGTTGAACTGATGTACAAGCTCATGCAAGGGAGTTATTTGGGATTCTAGCTTTAACTTAAGTCAATCTAAGGTGATTTTGGAGTTCTTTTTGGTCAAACTAATTGAGAGAGGGAGTTTGGAGCTATTTTAGCTTATTTTGGAGTAGTTATGGGCCTTCTTTTCAGGGCTTTTCAATTTTGCTCATGGATCACCTTTAGAGGAGATTTTTTGAGTGTAGTTGACCTTGGAAGGTCCTTGGAGACTAATCAATTTTGTATTATATGGAAAAAGATTATGCTTTTCCCTTAGTTCTTGTTTTTTCCCTAGCTTTGCACATTACAGAGAAGGAGATTCAGACTTGTAACTCATCTATTTTTTTAGTTTTCAGTAACAACAGTTCATTTTTTCCAGCAGTTTATTGCTATTTTGTAGAGATTCCTTCTATTTTCAATACAATCAGGGGCTCATCTATTCGGATTCAGGTGTCTTGTTTCATTTTTAGTGATTTGATAAAGGATTTTCTGTGTTTTATGTTAAAACCTTTAAATTCTTTTGTGTCATTTTGATTGAATGCAAGTATGCGGAGTACAAATTTCATTACAGGTCACAGATTATGCTTAAGTTCTTTCATGCTTTTTTGTGAAATACTTTTGTGTTGAAATTTATTAGTCTGAGTTGTATGAACAGATTTGTTGAAGGGTAATTGTGAGTCATATTCTAGATTTAAGTTATAATATTGGTGCATCACCCCTTTTAGATAGATTTTCTATTCAGTTACCAGTTTATGCAAGTTTTCTTCTATCTTTTTCCTCCATCAATCCATAGATCTAAAGGGCATTTAAAGGGAGCCAGATCTTCTAGAGGTTCATTCACGTAAAAGACAAACCCATAGTTTGAGAATGTTCCCATGTTGGACGAGATTGCCAAGCTTGTAAAGGCTTAGCATTCAAGGCGCAATCCTTCGTGACAATAGTTTTTGGCACACCTGGTGGTACCTTGAACAGAGTTTCAGGCCACTTTAACACATTTTTTCTTTGTTGTTTGGTATGCATAGGAAGGTTTTTGGTACAGGAGCACTGAAGCATGATTTTGGTTCCAAGGCATGAGTTGTGGGTTTTTGGTCCTAGGGGTCAACAAGGGGCTAGTTTTTTATTTTCAACAAGGTCTATTTAGACCATATGATATGCTTCATGTTAGTTTGGATAAGAATCTCACATATTATCAAGGTGTTGTCAAACATAAAAATGCTAAAACAATGTCAAATATGTTGTTGTGTGGAGGTTGAACGGCCAAGGGTGGTTATGGCCATTAGAAATCCTTTGTATGGAGTTTAAATATGTACACAAATGTTGAGGAGAGATTGTTGATGAATAAAAATCTGAATTTTATGCATTATAGCTTGTTTTTCTGCTATTTTGACTGTAATTTCTCTATTTTCTATTTTGGTATGGTCCTGTATGGACCTACACAGTGGAGTGTCATACATGATTGGAAAGAGGAAGGAGTAACCTTTCATTTTATTTTGGATTGAAGTCCTAATTCAATTTCTAGAGGAAGATATTGCACTTTTTCTGTAGGTATCCTGTTTAGTTAGGGTAACTAGGGTTTTGATTGAAAAAATGTCATAAAACTCCATTCCACTATTGAAATCCTCTGAAACTCAGTGGAATGGTGGAAGAGGGACTGAATTTCATGTTGGAAAAGATTCAGGGTGATGGAACCTAAAATTTCATACCCAAATTTTGCAAAATTTGAAGGTCCCATGAGGAAAAAATTAATTTTAGTGCTCAGAAATACAGTTACAAAATCTATCTTAGGAAGCATGTTGAAGAAGTCTCAGGATAGTTCAGAATAAAACTTATTTCAAAATGAAATTTTTTTTAGTCCAGCCCACATGGGGACCCGACATGTGTCACCATTTTCAAGGATTCCATCAAAAGAGACTCCTGTGCATCAAGCAAAATCAGTCTGCAAGCAAAAGGGATTAAAATTAAATATGCTTATGCCTAAAATGAAGGACTCCCAAGTTTGATATTTTATATAACAAAGGCCTAGTGTTACCACTGTGAGTGGCACCACTACAAATCATGGTTATTCCAGTTTCTTATGAAGATGCTAACACACATGCAATTCTAGATGCTAGTATTACAACAGTACAAATACTGATGGAAATAGATGTAATTGCTCTGCCAAATTCTAAAGTTAAATGGGATATAGAAAAGTTGGAACTTCCTTAAGATGTTGCTACTTCAAATGTTGGAATTACTCATAATACATTGTTTGTGACACCAACACAAATCTGTGACCTATGGGAATAGGCACGTACTCTATATCAATACATAGTGGCATAGGTCATAAAATGTAAAGCACAACTATTAAAAGTGAAGCAGCAGCATTTTCAAAGATGAAGCAAGTCATTTTATAGTGAGGTGCTGCCATATCTCTCGACCAAGCTAATTCAACATCAAGAATCAAAGAATAAAAGGCATTGTAGACAATGAGAGGGAACACTTAATTTTGCTCTTTGCAAATATCCATATAAGACAAACTCCTAAACTAGAGCCAATATCAAAGTTGGATGACTAGGCTGTCACTGATGTCATGTAAATATTATTCAAAAATTACAAGAAATGATGCAAATATTTGACCTATGGGTACCCACCATACAACAGTGGAAGTCTTCGTATGGGACTTTATCTACCTATTTGGAAAGGCTTCAAATCTAAGGTTTATGTCAAAATGCCTTTGTTACATTTTCCACCATATGGCCCATGAACTCTATGGAATGTTAGCTGGTGATGTCAGTTTTGTCACTGGAGAAATTTTAAAGCTAGCATATGGAGGCAATGAAGAATCTTCCCTTGGAAAAGGTTGTGATTCCCATTTATGTAGTCATTTCAGAAGAAAGGCCAATAAGGGGTGAGGTGGTATGGGAGAATTATGTTGTTCACCAAGATTTGCATAAATAAAGGCAGGTGTGAGCCTTGATTGTGAATGATGAAATTTGCAGTCATAGAATCATGCATAACATATATATCTGTCTAAAACGGAAGAGCTGAGGAGCTTTGGCATGCCAGACTTTGCCATCTACAATGCAAGCCAACTTTCATGCAACCATTACACATACTATATGACTTCATCTACAAGCATAGATCTCATATTAAAATACAAAGAAAGAGTGATCCTTGGCACTCAATATGATGGATAGAAGAAAGGCCTCTTCTCAGTTATGCACTATACTCCCATTGCACTCTGATTGCAATATAAATGCAAAGGTAAAACATAGGTAAAGAGAGCCCATACAAATTACTATCATCACCTTTGCTTTTGATTATCTAGCCCATTGTTGAAGAAGAGCTTCCTATGTAAATGAAATACTTGTTCACTTCTGAATCAAGTTCAATCCTCCATCTTGTTGATTGGACACAAATTGTAATGGTGGCAAACTCAACCCTTAAACCGGCACCCTTGTTGATTACTTTCTCATTTACATAAGATGTGAGAACCACGAGAAGCCCATCCTCATTGTTATTGTAAGCTACATAAAATGGGCAGCCATTATTCCACATTTTCAAACTGAGTCCACTGCCATTGAGAGGCAAGATGTTGTATTCAGTACTAGCTACCAAGGTTTGCCCTTCAATATCTGAAATAATATCACCAAAAGTAAAGAGTAGAATTGTTACATCGCTTGAAAATGATTTGACAGTTAGAGCCAAGACTACTGAAGTTATTGTCAAAGACTTCAACTCTAGTTCTTATGCTACCATATTTTTACAAGGGGTTGGTAGAAGAATAAAACAAGTTCCGCTTGCATTCTACAAGATGCTGTGCCATCATCCTCCCAGCATATGCCCAAATAGAAGCTTTGGAGCCAAGTTGTAGATCTGAACATATAAAAAACCCTAAAGTCTATTATCAGAGAGACGGAGTAAGTTTTTCAACTCTCTGACCACATGAGTCATTCTGATAAAGAAGATAGCATGAGGCAACTCAGAAATTTATCAAATTACTAATTGAGCTCTGGTAGTACCAATATCTGCACAACTAAAGTACAACATCAACGCTATATGTTAACACATAACAAACAAGATTCCTATTCCTGAGCGTAATTTTGCTTGCCCCACCCAACATGATTGTAATCAGATCATTTGATGTGAATAAAACTGGTACTAAAGTTGATGAAACAAAAAGTGGTGGTGATGGACATGTAGCCTACATACTAATGCCAAGAATCTTTCCTCAAATTCATACTTCATATAATCTCCAGGGCTATAATTGATCAACAAAACAAAACTATGTTTGAACTTGGCATATTGGGTGCTGAATTAATGAACAAACAAAATGCGCTAATAAATAACCAAAGTGGCTATCTAATGAGAATAAAAGTTTCCTCTTCAGATGAGCGTGGCATAGTTGGTAGCATTGCTATTCTAGATAATATTTATCTGACTAGAGACATCAATCAATACCAGCCTCCATTCTCATTTCTTTGGAATCTATACTTGAAGAATTAAATATGTTTGCCTACATCTTGGTTTTCTGACACCTCTTGACTCTAAAAGAGAAAATCCAAGAATGACATAGAGTTCCCCATACAATGCAGTTAGCCCACAAGTTGGTTCTGCAATAACTTTCTACGGCAGGGAGTGGTGATATTGACACTTCAAAAGTGTTTGAAGCTGATGGCGATGGCTATATTGTTGAGGCGTCTGGCGCATGGTTGATGGTAAACAAATCATGGAAGAATCCTTCTAGAGAGTGGTGAGTAGGTTATAAATTGGACTACACATTTTTCACTGAAACTTTGACTGCTCGATTGAAGAAAGAGTGTAAGAAGAAATAGGAAGAGAAACATACAGAAGCTGCTAGCATTTGATTACAAAAATCCTAAACCAAACAATCATGTCTTGAAAAAGGAGCATGAAGATCTTCAAAATAGGGTTGATTATCTTAAGTATATGAAGGTAAAGGCCCAGTAATAAATGTTGTTTTTTGGAATGATGGTGATGCATGGAGAGCAACATTCGACACCCAGGATCTTGAGGAGGATGTAGAATGTGAAAGCCTGGACAGAATGCGTGAGCTATTTGATAGTATAGAGAGATGTGATCTCATAGAATGCCAACATTCAGATGCAAAGCCAGATTTCACAAACCTTTGCCAGCATATTCATACCTGTGCTAAAAATGTGCGACAAGGCCGTACTTAGGGCAAAACACATATGAAACCCTAAATATCGGCAAGACAATAACTATCGGAGTGAACAATTTTCTAATCTCTGATAGCCCAATAAAGCATGAATAATATCGACAGGAGATGGCACATCGATAGCAAACATTTTAAAGAACCCGATAGAGTTATGTCATACCGATGGAGACTCTATTGGAAGGAGAAATTGGCATTGGTTAAATAAAATTTCACCATGATCATATTAATGTGGAAATATGAAATGCATTTTACCAAGGATATTAGAAAGTGGTCAAAACATACAAATGTAAATACAAGATGAAATATTTTTACTAACAGAAAGGGGAAAATCTTAATTTCATGAGAATGATGGAGAGGTTTAATTAATTTATGGAACATGATAAATCAAATGAAAGCTCATTATTGGAGGAAATGTGTTATTTCAACAATGCAGCTTCATAATTTTATTCCCATGAGTAAAATATTTCTATTCCAAAGATTAAGGGAGCATTGCCATGATGGTTGGTTATTATGAATATTTTACAGGAAAATTGCATATATTACAATCGCAAGAGTCAAAGTTACCCCAAGAGATTAATATTGGCAAAATTATTTACTGAATGAAGGGAGATAATTAAATTTTAAAAAGACAGGGGGACCAATGTTAGAAACAATTGATAAAATTGAACAAACCCTAATAAGAGGTATCACTTCAATGACTACAAAATATTTTCCAATAAGTCAAGCAAAATGGTCAGAGGAATACTTCACGAGTGAAATTATTGGAAGATACTTTATTAGTGCAAAGAGAAAATTAAATTTTTGTGAAAGATAAACAAAAGGTTAATATTTTTATTAACCAAACTAATATCTCTTGGCAAACAAAAAGATGCACATGATGAGTATGAAGAGTTGTAACCCTAGAATCTAAAGGGTATTTATCAGAGAACAATAATCATCAAGGAAATATATGGAGAAGATAGATTAGAAAATCTTCACAAGTAGGATTAGTCTTTCATCTATTCCCTCCCATCAGAAACTTTCATAATGTACATAACATAAATTATACTGTAAAAAGACCATGTTGCAAGCTTTATATTGAAGAAAGTTAATAGAAGATCTCTGATTATGTGGTTTTATACTAGCATTCAATTGTTTGTTGAAACTATTTAGTTATTTGGTTGTCTCTAGTTCTAAATTTCCTTGTTATTCAAATTGATATATCAAGTATATATTTAATTTGTCAATGCACATTTGTTGTATTTGTGTGATTTGATTAATTGGTTTCCTTAAAAGGAATTAAAATCCTTCTGGTCAGTCACAATAATTTGGAAGTGTTGATTTGGATCACTAAGAAGAGACATATAATTAGGATTGTCATTCTGTCTCCAAATTGATATTGTCTGTTATTCTTGTATATTTTCATCCAATTGGTTCCTTCAAGAAAGGGTTAAATTTCCTTTTGGTGAGTAACAAGAAACCTGATTGTGTCAGTTGGATATTAAGAAGAGTTTGTCAATCATTTCCCTGCATGTTTATACAAGTTGTGAACCAAAACATTGTGCCAAATAGTTTGAGTTATCACCCAATATAAGCCACTAATCTCTATCTTTCATTTGACTCTGTTTACCCAACAAGGCACTGGTCTTATCTCAATTCATCATTTAGTTTTATCCAAAAACCATTCATTAGTTGAGCATAGTTATTAAATTTACCTTGATATTGCTTATACAATTTATACCCATCATTTCTAGATATTAGAAATAGAATTAATTAGCAAGATTTCATCTATTCTACACCATTTTCCACTGTAGGTAGATCCATCAACTTAGTCAAAATACTTACACTCAATCTACTTTAACTTTCAAGGTCCATCCGCCTAGGTATAGCAATGCCTAAAGTGCAGGGAGTCATCAACCCTATGGGTTAATTCTGTCGCGTTAGTTCAAAAATGTTGCCAATTTGATCATAGAGTCTGGCATCCTCTTAGGATTTGCAACCTACATTTTTGAGACCTAACATAGGGTAGGAAGAGTTGGTTTGTGTATTTTAAAGTGATGCCCTAGGTGACTGTGGCATAATTTTCTTTGTTATTGCATTTAGAGTAGGAAGACCATCATGGGATGAGACTATTTTGCTCCCTAACCTCAAAACCCACAAAATCTTTTGTTTTGCCATATAATACACCTGTTCAAAGTGGAATCTTGCATTTTGGAGTCTTTAGAAGGATACTTGCTTTGTAAATTAGGCCTAATTGGCCCTAGGATAGACATAGTTTGCCTACTTTGTCTGAAACAACCCTCTCATCCTTTAGTATGTTGACAAGTGGGATAAAGGGTACTCTAAAATGCCCTTACATTTTTGTAATTATGTCTCTAGAGAAAATTATAGTCTGAAATGTCCTAAAACAGGGTTACAAGCAAAGAGGTCTAGTTGTGAGGGAAGGGCTAATAGATCTTGTTCCCTATGAAAACTAGTGTTTGAAGAAGGTAGAATAGGTCCTAATGACTCCATAAGTGCAGCAAAGTGGTATCAAAGAAAAGGTTTTGATTGGGAGAAGAAGTTGTGTTTTGTGTAAAGAGAAGTTGAAGGTTGAAAGAGATAAGGTGTGAAAATGCCTCTGAAAGGTGGGTTAGTAGTTGCTAGGGAACTGAAATCCCTAAGAGAAGAGATAGAAGCATTGAAGGCCAGAGAAAGGAGTAGGGGAGGTGAAGAAGAAAACACCTCTGAAGAAGAAGAATAGGGTGAAAGTGGAGACCCTCTAGAGAGACCTCAAGAAGAGGAGATAGCTCCTAAAGAGAGAAGGTTTATAAATGCTCTGAAGTCTGTAAGAGGAGAGACCTTTGATGTGAAAATGGACCTGCCAATTTATGGGGGAAAGATGGATGCTGAAGAAGTGCTAGAATGGGTAGATTCCTTAAATAACTATTTTGAGTACAAGGAGGTGGCATACGACAAGAAAGTCAAGTTTGCTAAGACAAAGTTGAAGGGGTCTGCCTTGACATGGTGGAACTACATTCAAGGAGAGAGGGTGAAGAACAAGTCAATGATAAATTTATGGGGCTGGATGGTGTCCAAATTGAAGGAACAATTCATGCACGCTGACTATGAAGTGGAAGTGTTTAGAAAATTGCAGAATTTGAAGCAAAGAGACATGGAAGTGGCAACCTATACTGAGGAGTTCCATAACTTAGTTTGAGGTCTGGTCATGTGGAGAATGAAAAGGAGAAAGTGGCTAGGTATCTAAATGGCCTAGGGTATAGAATTCAAGATGAAATGAGCCTTGTCACCCCTGAGCCAATATAAGACTGTATTTAAATAGCATGCAAGGCTGAGGAGAAGTTAAAGAGGAAGAAAGAGTAGCAAGGAAGGGGAAGAGGCATAAATTCAAGAGGAAGAGGAACCTTTGGTGGCAGAAATCAATCACAAAGATCACAAGGAGACTCAAGTACAAACCAAGAATTAGCCCATGATTCAAGAGGTGGTTTTAGGGGCAGAAGACATAATGGAAGAGGAAGATCAAATGGACAAGGTAGGGGATCCAACACATTTTTTGGTAGGTGTTATAACTGCAATCAGTTTGGGCACCCTACTTTCAAGTGTCCATAGAGGCAACCATCACATTCCCAAGGAGGAGAGTGTAAAAATTAGGTTGTGCAAGAGGATGAGGAGAGCGTGACCTCACCCATGGTGAATGTTACTTCAGAGGTAGGAGAAAGTTTGATGATCAGAAGAACATTGCTCAAGGTACCAGTTGTCAAAGAACCCCCACAAAGAAAGGCACTATTCAGAATCAATTGCAAGGTGCAAGGTAAGGTGTGTAAGGTAGTAGTGGATTCTAGTTCTACTAATAATCTTGTAGCATTGGAGATGGTTAAGAAACTAAATCTAAAAAGAATCCCTCATTCTAACCCCTATAAAGTTTCATGGCTCAATAAGGGGCAGTAGATGCTTGTGAATGAACAATCTTGGGTGGAATTCAAAATTGGTGCCTACAAGGACAAAATTTTATGTGACATCATCCCTATGGATGTATGCAACTTACTCCTAGGTAGGCCTTGGTAGTTTGATAGGAAATCCAAGCATGATGGGGAGAAGAACACCTATGTGATCACAAAAGATGGAGTGGTTTACAATCTCACACATCTACAAGAAGGAGATAAGGTAGATCATGAAGGACCTAGTGTCATGATGGTTGGAGAAAAGGAGTTTTTTAAGTCTTTGAAAGAGGAAGGGGGCAGGGATTTGCTTTGATTATTAGACCTAAGAGTAGATCAGTTTTGACCACAAACAAGAAAGGAGCCATTCCAAGTGAAGTACAAACCTTGTTGGAAAGGTATAAGGGGATTGTAGTAGATGAACTACCAAGTTCCTTGCCTCCAAGTATAGGTATTAACCATCATATTGATCTGATCCCTGGTGCCACATTACCAAACAAAGCTACCTATAAAATGCCACCTATCCAAAATGAAGAGATAGCCAAACAAGTACAAGAACTCTTGGATAAAGGCCTAATTAGGAAAAGTGTAAGCCCTTGTGCAGTACCTACTTTCTTAGCCCCTAAGAAGGATGGTTGTTGGAGGATGTACACTGATTCTAGGGCCATCAATAAGATAACCATTAGATATAGGTTTCCTATCCTCAGGATGGAAGACCTAATGGATTGTCCTGGGGGTGCTTGCTATTTTTCCAAGATTGACTTGAAGAGTGGATACCATCAAATCAGAATAAGGTAAGGAGATGAATGGAAGGTTGCTTTTAAGACAAATGAGGGTCTTTATGAGTGTATGGTGATGCCTTTTGGACTCTCCAATGCTCCTAGTACATTCATGAGACTAATGAATGAGGTATTGTAAGCTTTCATTGGCAAATTTGTTGTTGTTAACTTGGATGATATCCTTGTGTTTAGCAGGTCCAAGGAGGAGCATTTGAAGCATCTTGGCATGGTCCTAAAATGGCTGCATGACGAGAAGTTGATGATCAATCTCTAAAGTGTGAGTTCATGAAAGAAGAATTGGTGTATCTTGGTTTTATCATATTAAAGGGTAGTTTGAAGATGGATCCTTCAAAAGTTGAAGCCATACTCAATTGGACAACACCTAAAACAGAAACAAAGGTAACGAGTTTCCATGGCCTTACAAGTTTTTACAAAAAATTCATTAGAAATTTTATTCATATTTGTGCACCCATGCTTGATACTATCAAAGGGGGTAAAAGGGGTAGTTTCCAATGGACTAATGAAGCAAATGAGGGTTTTGAATATCTGAAAAGCAGGGTATCTTAGCAACCAATACTCACTTTGCCTAATTTTAACAAAGTATACACTATTGAGTGTGATGCAAGCAATCAATCCATAGGGGCAATCTTGAACCAAGAAGGGAAATCGGTTGCATTCTTTAGTGAGAAATTGAATGAGAGTAAGAGAAAGTACTCTTCATATGATCTTGAACTCTATGCCATGGTCCAAGCCCTCAAGAGGTGGAGGCACTACTTGTTGCCAAAGGAATTTATAGTATTCACTGACAATCATGCATTAAGTTTTCTTAATAGCCAAGACAAATTGAACTACTGGCACATGAAATGGGTGGAGTATTTGCAGGCCTATACTTTCACCATAAAGCATAAGAAGGGATGAGCAAACAAAGTTGTAGATGCCCTTAGTAGAAGATCACTCATGGTCCAAGAGATTCAACTACAAAGTGTTAGTATAGATGCCTTTTAAAAGGTATGTATCAAGATGATGATGATTTCAAGGAAGCATATAAGGTTTGTAATTAGTTTTCGAATACTTTTCATAGTGAGTTTTCTGATTTTGTGTTACAAGATGGATTGCTCTTCAAAGGTGCTTAGTTATGTGTGCCTAAATGCTCCATGAGAGAAAATCTGATAAGAGAAAAGCATTGTGGCCATTTGGGTGGACATTTTGGGTATGATAAAACTTTGGAGCAGGTCACGAGGTTCTATCATTGGCCTAGAATGCATGTTGATGTAAAGAAGTTTGTGGAATCTTGTGTGATATGTCAAAGGGCTAAAGGATCAAGCTCTAATGTAGGTCTATATCAACCCTTGCCGATACCCAACTGCCCATGGAAGTCAATTAGCATGGACTTTGTCCTAGGTCTATCCAAGACACAAAGAGGGAATGGTAGTGTTTTTGTTGTTGTGGATAGATTTAGCAAGATGGCACATTTCATTGCTTGTAAGTCCACTAATGATGCAACTCATATTGCTGGTCTATTTTTTAAAGAGATTGTTAGAATTCATGGATTACCTCTAACCATAGTGTCTGATAGAGATTCTAAATTCATTGGTCACTTTTGGAGGATCCTATGGAAAAAGTTGGGAACCAAACTAACCTATATTCTTTCCTATCACCCACAAATAGATGGGCAAACTGAGGTTGTAAATAGATCCTTGGGGAACTTGTTAAGATGTCTTACCAAAGAACATAATCAGGCTTGGGATCTCATACTGCCTCAAGTAGAGTATGCTTACAATGACTCTATAAATAGAACCATAGGAAGAAGTCCTTTTGAAGTTGTGTATGGTATGAAGCCAAGGGGCATCTATGAGTTGAGAGATCTCAAGGGGATGGAACATAGGAGTGCTCACGGAGAAGATTTTGATGTTGCCATGTAGGACATCCACCAACAAGTCAAGGAGACACTTGAAAAGAATGTTGACAAATACAAGAAGGCAGATGAGAGAA
This sequence comes from Cunninghamia lanceolata, assembly GCA_027924645.1. Lineage (NCBI taxonomy): Eukaryota > Viridiplantae > Streptophyta > Pinopsida > Cupressales > Cupressaceae > Cunninghamia > Cunninghamia lanceolata. Next base: position 2,588,931 of record BSBN01001170.1, read on the forward strand.
GGAAAGATGTTCAATTCAAGGTAGGTGACTTAGTCTTGGCCCATCTAAAAAGGGAGATATTTCCTAAGGGCAAATACACCAAATTGATGATGAAGAAGATTGGACCTTGCAAAGTAGTCCACAAGTTTGGAAACAATGCCTATGAGATAGAGTTACCTCCTGGGATTGCTATCTCACCCATATTCAATATTGCTGATCTTTATCCTTTTCAGGGTACTATGGATGCAAGTGATCATGTAGGTACTTCAGAAGTTGAAGATGATGATTGGGTGCAGGATTTAGCACCCAGCCAACCCATGAAGCTTGAAAACATAATAGACACAAAGGAGGTCAAAAGAACAAGAAGGAAGGTGTATAAAGAGTATTTGGTCAAGTGGGTTGGCTTACCAATGGAGGATGCAACTTGGATGTCTGAAGAAGACATTGCACAACATGGCGTCTTTGTTGAAGACCTTACTTCATCAGGAGGATGAAATCATTTCACCCCCAGGTGTATGGTGCAGGAGCACCAAAGCATGATTTTGGTTCCAAGGCATGAGTTGTAGGTTTTCGGTCCTAGGGGTCAACAAGGGGCTAGTTTTTGTTTTCAATAAGGTCTATTTAGACCATATGATATGCTTCATGTTAGTTTGGTTAAGAATCTCACATATTATCAAGGTGTTGTCAAAATAAAAATGCTAAAACAATGTCAAATATGTTGTTGTGTGGAGGTTGAATGGCCAAAGGTGTTTATGTCCACTATATATCCTTTGTATGGAGTTTAAATATGTACACAAATGTAGAGGAGAGACTGCTAATGAATTAAAATCTAAATTTTATGCATTATACCCTATTTTTCTGCTATTTTGACTGTAATTTCTCTATTTTCTATTTTGGTACGGTCATGTATGGACCTACACAGTGGAGTGTCATACATGATTGGAAAGAGGAAGGAGCAACCTTTCATTTGATTCTAGTTTGAAGTCCTAATTCAATTTCCAGAGGAAGATATTGCACTTTTTCTGTAGGTAGCTTGTTTAGTTAGGGTAACTAGGGTTTTGATTGAAAAAAATGTCATAAAACTCCATTCCGTTGTTGAAATCCTCTAAAACTCGGTGGAATGGTGGAAGAGGGGCTAAATTTCATGTTGGAAAAGATTCAGGGCAAGAAGAGTTGGTTTGTGTATTTTAAAGTGATGCCCTAGGTGACTGTGGCATCATTTTCCTTATTGTTATTGCATTTGGAGTGGGAAGACCATCATGGGATGAGACTATTTTGCTCCTTGACCTCAATACCCACAAAATCTTTTGTTTTTCCATGTAATACACTTGTTCAAAGTGGAATCTTGCATTTTAGAGTCTTTAGAAGGATACTTGCTTTGTAAATTAGGCCTAATTAGCCCTAAGACAATCATAGTTTGCCTACTTTGTCTTAAACAACCCTCTCTCATCCTTTAGTATGTTGACAAGTGGGATAAAGGGTACTTTGAAAGGCCCTTAAATTTTTGTAATTATGTCCCTAGAGAAAGTTATGGTCTGAAACATCCTAAAACATGGCTACAAGCAAAGAGGCCTAGTTGTGAGGGAAGGGCTAATAGATCTTGGTCCCTATGAAAACTAGTGTTTGAAGAAGGTAGAATAGGTCCTAATGACTCCATAAGTGCATCAGTTTTCATCATTTCAAAGGTAAAAACAACATACTTGGTGACTTAAAATTATGATTTTCGAAGATCTAGTGAAGACAGCACATGAGAAAGATCCAAACGAGGGAAAGTTTAACTCCGTTTGAGTATTTGCAGCTGTCACCTCCAAGGAGAAGAGGTAGAACAATAGTAAGAACACCTAGTCTAGTAGGGAGAACTCAATCTACCCCTCCAAGAATTAGACTATAGATTTTGGTTAGAGAAATTTGGTGACAAATTTTCAAACACAAACACCTCAAGCTCCACCAATGGTGAGAAGGTATCCTTTTGTACAATTCAATACTGACATCCCATTGCTACTTGTAGCACATGATGACATTCTGGTGGCAGCCTTGAGAGGCTTACCATTTTTTACAGGTGAAGACCAAACTACTCCAATTCAGCATATAAAAGATGTGGCTACGTTGTGCTCAGTCCATCTTATAACACATGAAAATGTTGCAGTGAGATTGTTGGCTGCATCTTTGAAGGGTAAAGCCCTTCAATGGTTCAGGGGATTGACTGTAGGTTCTATTACATCATGGGACCTATTGGGGGATGCATTAAATAAATAATTTGAAGACAAATCCAATAATTTGTCATTAGTTGAACAACTCAACACAATAAAGAGAGCTCCACAGGAGCATATGGCTGATTTCAACTTCCGTTTTTAGCGAACTTCAGACAAAATTCTAGTAGTGGTAAGGCCTACTGAGGAAAATGCATTTTTGTATTTTCTTAGAGCTCTAAATAGTGATATAGCAGTAATGGTATAGTCAATGGGTGGTACAACACTGTCAGGTGCTTATGCAATTGCCAAAAGAGTTGAAAACAACCTGATTCAGGTTGGTAAAATAGCCCCAAGGTTGTCCATGCCTATTTTTCCAAAAATACAACCATCAATCCCATTACAAATCCCACCTATTGTTGTTGTGCCTGCTGTACCAGTGCTCAATTATCAAGTTTCAACCCAAACAAATGTTGCCCTAGCCCCATCTCAGGAGGCAAAAAGAAAACAGAGTTGTTACAAAAGTAAACTGAGCTGTTACAAGGTCAAGCAGAGCTACTGCAAACTATTGGTAAAGAGTTGATAAGTATAAAAAAGTAGCCAAATCAAATTTATAAACCCTATCAAGCCCCTTACTAGAATAAACAGCAAAATAACTAGCAAAACCAACATAGTAACCAGTAGGGAAGACCTCAATATCAGCCCAAAAATCAAGGCCCACAAAGAAATTTTAATAGAAGGCCTTATCAACCCTATAACTAGCATGGTGCTAGCTCATCTAGGGAGCTAATACTAGTGCAAAATAATATGGCATAGGAGTACATTTGGTGTTACCCATGTAACCAACTGCACAACCAATCAACTTGCTCAAACAACATGATTAATTAGGCCTTAATGGTGTAGAATAATACTGATGTCTAACAAAGTACCATGCATGAAGTTTCAGAACAACAAGCTTATAATCCTGAACAACATCAATCAGATGTAGCATTCATGAATTGGTAGGGTGAAGAGTTTTGTGGGGCTAATCTTACGCAAGGGCAAAATCAATTTGCCCAGTCCATAGCAGCTAACACAAGAGCCAAAAAGAGAGCTGTAGATACTGGACAACAAGCTAGAAGAGGCCAAAATTAGGCCCAATCAAGCCAACAAGGTGCTGCTGGTCCATCCTAGCAGTCGAATATTCATGTTTTACCAAGGGGGAAACTTGTTCCAAGCCAAAACTAGCCCAAAATGCAGCCATAACAAGTACAACAGCAAGTTGATCCTATTGTTTCGAAAGGACAGCCAAAGGTTGGTTCATTTTCTTTCAATATCATTGATTATATGAAAAAAGCAAATGTGACCATGTCTATGTGGGAGTCATTATCTCTTCCAGGTCAAAGAGATTTGTTACAAAAGGCATTAACCAATGTTTCCTTGACCAATGAGCCAAGTCAAAGTCAGTCTTTAGATCAAAATAGAGTTGTGCTTGCAAATGACCCACCATCTCAGAAAGAACAACAAGCACATGAGGCCAAAACAACACCATTTTATGTGTCTCTAATAGTTGGTAACCACCTTGTACACAATTGCATGATAGATTCAAGTGCAAGTACTTCAGTTATGCCAAAACAAATAGTGGATAAGTTGGGACTAGCATATGAACCAATGTCCAAACCTGTAACACAATTAGATGGTTCATCTATTAACACCATTGGAGTCATAAGAAATTTGGGCCTCACATTACATGCTTGCCCAAATTTTGCAATTCCTTAAGACATATATGTAATAGACCTACCCCCGTACTTTGACTTATGCCTTTCTAGGGATTTTGTAACAAAGCTAGGAGGCTATTTGTCAGCTAATTGGACCCATACGTGTTTTAGGACTAGGTATGGTACAAGGGTAACCGTAAAATTTGAACCCCTTGCTAAAGATCACTTGGAACCCTATGTCCCTAGTGCTGTTAATGCTAATCTTACCTGCCATGAGGAAGAACAACCTGTTGTTCATGAGATTCATACCCCAATTGAGAGCATTTCAGACTTGTTTTTAGATGAATGGACATCTGAAAACCATGAGGATGACCCTTATAAGAAAATGGAGGTAGCTGGATTAGGAATCCATATGATTCATAAGTAGAATCAGGCTATTCCTAACCTTATGAAAGGTGAAGAATAGTAGAAACAATCTGAACATGTGGAAAATGACTTGTGGCAGCTATATTTTGATGGTGCAAGGAGCAAAGTAGGTGCAAGAGGTGGAGCTATGCTTATTTTACTCAAAAATGAAAAATATTATGCAACTTTTAGATTTGCATTCAGATGTTCAAATAACATAGTATAATATGAGGCATTAATTCATGGCTTAGAATGGGCCAGAAGGAAGAGTATCATGTGTTTGAAGGTGTATGGTGATAGTGAACTTGTTGCAAATCAGGTAAGGAACTTGAATGTCACCAAAAATGACTTGCTCAAGTCATATAAGCACAAAGTATGGAATCTGACTAAAGATTTTGATGCTTTTAATCTACTATCCATGCCTAGAAATCAGAACAAATAGGCTGATAAGATCGTAGCCATGGGGGCTAAATTTGATATACCCAAAGAGATCAGAAACACTGAGTGACAACAATATGTGAAAGTGGTTGTGAGGCCATCAGTGCCTAATAATAATACACATTGGTAGGTTTTTGAAAGTGGGGATCAAATAGAAAATTTTCTCATTGAGGAGGTTGAGTTTTTAGCTAGTAATCAGTAAAAATTGTAGCAGCAATTTGAAGACCAAATTAGGCAATTAAAGACAAATAAGCTACCAAAAGGTTTGGTGACCTTGGAATCAATTCTCAATTCAGATGACTAGCTAAGGAAGGAGAAAGCCAACAACCCAGCATTCTTATCAAAGAAGAGCACCATGAATTAGTTGAAATCTTCAAGTCCAAACTTCTGAAGTTAGGAAAGGTATGTACAATTGAAGATAAGCATGCTTTTGTGTTATTGTGCCAAGAATTTGATGATATTTTTGCATCGGAGTACAAAGACCTCAAAAGTTTTAACCCCGGGCTAGTCAGCACACCATAGAGATGGAACCCGAGGCAAAACCAGTGAGGCAAAAGCAAAGGTCTCTTAACCCCAAGCTGGAAGTTATGATGAAAACAAAATTAAATAAGTTCATTCAAAGTAGCATCATTTTCCCAATCAAACACACTTCCTAGGTCTCTAATCTGGTTCCTATTAGGAAGAAAAATGGAGAGATTAGGCTATGTGTTGATTTTAAAGACTTGAATAGAGCATCATTGAAGGATCACTACCCGCTGCCCTTAATGGAACATATTTTGCAAGTAGTTTCAAGTGTTGGAAGGTTCTCTTTGCTGGATGGTTTTTTAGGGTATAACCAAATTTTGGCTAAGGAGGAAGACTAGTACACGACAACATTCACAGCCAAATGGGGTACTATGGCTTATCAAAAGATGCCATTTGGGCTCTCAAATGTTGGGGCAACCTTTCAGGGAGCCATGGATATGGCTTTTCAAGGCATAATGAATAAGTTTTTTTTGGTATATCTAGATGATATTACTATTTTTTATAAGGATGCTAAAGATCACTTTTCCCATCTTAGACAAGTGTTTGAAAGATGTAGAGAATATGGAGTTTCACTCAATCCGAAGACGTGCATCTTTGCTATCCACGAGGGTAAGTTACTAGGTCATATTGTTTCCAAACATGGGATAATAATTGATCCAGAATGAGTAAATGTTATTTCAGCCTTACCCCTACCAGCCCATAAAAAGGGACTACCAAGTTTCCTAGGTAGAATCAATTTTGTTAGATGGTTTATTCCAAATATTGCAAATTTATTAAAGCCTCTAATAGCCATGTTAAAGAAGAATATTGGTTTTAGTTGGACTAAAGAAGGAAAGGGAAGCTTTGAGGACATCAAAGCAACCATAGCAACAACTTCTACATTGATCAATCCTGACTTTTCAAAAGATTTTATCTTGTATGCCTATGGAGGAGTTGACACTATTTCTGCTATGCTGACCCAACAAAATAAAGAAGGCTAGGAGCAACCAATAGCCTTTTTTAGCCATGGTTTAGAAGGCTATGAGCAAAGATACACATTTTTTGAAAAGCACGTACTTGTTGACATAAGAAGCCTCAAAAAATTTAGGCAGATGTTATCTAATAACAAAATCCAGGTGATGGTTGCCCATCCAAGTATGAAAGAATTTTTGTTCAGAAAAGATCTAGTTGATAAAAGAACTAGTTGGATAACTAGAGCTATGGAGTATGATGTTGATGTCAAGGTTACCAAGCTGATTCGAGGTAAAGGACTATGTGAGCAGCTAGCTGAAACAGTAGAAAATGAAGTTAAACTACCAGAAGAAATGATTTTAATGGCTGATAATACTGTTGTACCTATTGTTCCAGCTAGCAACACTAGCTGGACATGAGACATGATGCATTATTTACAGATTGGAGAGTGCCCAACAGGGCTAAGTGAAACAAAATGAAGATACTAGAGGCTGCAAGCCATTCCTTTTGTTATTGTCAAAGATATCTTGTTCAAAAAAGACTACAATGGAGTACTCTTAAGATGCATTGAAACAGATTAGATTGATAAAATATTGCACGAGTTTCATGATGGACCAGCTGGTGGTAACTTTGTAGCCCACACAATAGCTTTAAAGATCATGAAGGCTAGATATTATTGGCCATCTCTTTTCAAAGATATGCATACTTGGGTAAGAAAGTGTGCTAAATGTGTAGTATTTGCAAGTAAAGAAAGATTGGCAGCCATGCCACTGCAACCTATTTCAGTTGATCAACCCTTCACAAAATGGGGCCTTGACTTCATTGGGGCAATTAATCAACCTTCTAGTACTAGTCACAAGTGGATATTAATAGCCACTGATTATTTTACTAAGTGGACAGAGGCAATAGCTTTGAAAGAAGCTAATGAAAGTGTTGTTTTGAACTTTTATGAAGACTTAGTGCCCAGGTTTGCTGTACCAGATGCAATTATTTTAGATAATGCATTGGCTTTTGTAGGCCTAAAAATAATTGACTGGGCCATCAAACATGGCATTTACCTAAGCACTTCATCAAATTACTACCCTCAGGGAAATGGGCAAGCTGAATCCACTAATAAAAATCTCATCAGGATCATCAAACGAACAATAGAAGACAACTATAGAACCTGACATTCAAAGTTAAAATCAGCCTTATGGGTTGATAGAGTGACTCCTAAGAGGTCGATAGGTCAACCTCCTTTTGCTCTAGTTTATGATAAAGAGGCTAAACTACCTATCTCAACTGAGCTACCAGCCCTAAGTCTTATGAAAGAACTTGAGTTTATGGAAGCTGGTCCTATGGAGGTAAGGCTAGTTGAGTTATTAGAACTAGAAGAGACAAGGAAATAGACAACTCAACAATTGGAGATGTATCAAATGCAAATGAAAAGAACATTTGACAGGAGGGCAACTTTCAGAGTTTTCAAGGAAGGAAACATTGTTCTTAAGTGGGATGAGTTAAAGAGAAGGCCAAGTAAGCACAACAAATTTGACGCTATGTGGACATTACCCATTCATGATTGCTGAATGTAAACAAGACAATGCTTTTTAGCTGGCTACAATGGAAGGAGAGGTGTTACCCATCCCAGTTAATGAGATTCACCTCAAACACTACTTTTAAGAAGCAAAAGGTTGCAAATGTACCATAGTAGAGTAGAAGTTTTCAGTTAATAAGTGTTGATTGCACACTAGTTTCATTTTAGTTTTCATTTTCCAAAAAGTGTTGTTGCACAGCTAGTTGGCCCTTTTAAGAGCCATTGTAATTTACTTTCAATTTTGTTTTCTACTGCTGTTCTGTTTCTAGCAGCTGAGTTTTCAAGAGATTTTCTGAATTGCAAGGGCTAAGGAAGACTCTATTACCCAATGGACATACTAGGTAACTGGCCTTGAGAGTTTTAGTAGGCAAAACTAGCGTTGAGGTCACCAAAAATGTTACCAATTTGTGCTTGGCAGCCCAATTAGGATGGACTATAGCAGTTGTTTTCTAATGCTTTTAGGAAGAAAGTGAGTTCAAGGGAGGTGGTAGCAAAAATTTAAGTGCATAAGGCATCTAGTCAATACCTACTACCTTAATGGAGGACTAGTTGGTGGATCATGCTACTAGGATCATTTAATAGATCAATTAGAGTTGTTACTTGATCCAAATAAGATGAAAAAGGAGTGCCCCAGCAAGGCCATAGGTATTCAAAGGATAACAAGTGGACTTGAGGATAAATAGCTCTTTGCAAATCAGGTTTCAGATGTGTTTATTGCAGACCATTCATTACAGTTTGGGACAGTTTCAAAAAAGGTATTTATAAAGTTGCCAAAATTTTCATGATTATAAACACATATTTCATGCCATAATGTTCAGCTTGTTCTATGTAATTGATTTACAAAGATAAATTATAAACAAGTCATTGCATAAGATGAAACAACTTTTATATTAAAAAAGGAGTGTTTATGATCCCACACAAGCCGTGGGAGTAACTGTATCTGATAAGATGTATGAAAACAAGTACAAAGCAAGAAGAGAAAGCATATAAGAACAAGGATGGGACCCGTCATTGCCTGAGTAATGACGAATCCCCTTGTCTGAGTCTGCACCAACATCTCCAGTTGTCCAAGTAGTAGCTTTGAGAGAAAACCTGCAAGGAGAGAGAAAGAAATGATATTAGAGCTCACGGTACTATCTTTGCTTCTATATACAATAATTCAAGATGCACTTGCTATCCTACATCTAATCAGCAAAATAGGAGAGATAAATAGAACATCAAATCAGAGAGATAAAGGTGTCTCAAGATTAGTTGCAGTTATCAAATCAAGATGAAGCAAGAAGGAGAAAATCAGATCAAACCATCAAAGGAGAGGCTTCAGCCTCGTAGTTTTATCTAACATGTTTGTTCATTGTGAAGATATAGGTACCTGAAGAGTTTCTATCAATAGCATCTCTTACAACAATCATGAATCCTAATGGTACAATTATGGAGAGGAAGTACAACAATTATAAGGAAACAACAGTTATTATGTAGGAAGAGTAGCCTCTTGCTGTAGGAAGACCAAAAACAACAGAATTGACTAAGCAGATAGAGCAGTCATATCTCTCTAGAGTTTGAATAGTCATTATAAAAGGTACATGTTTTCTTTTCCATCAGCATTCCAAGCTTAGAGAAAACAATCAAAGACATAAGAAACGGTAATAATCATGTAGAGTAGTACAACATTATGACTGAGACAATTTTCATCCAAAGATAACATTTTGAGATAATGAAACAAAGCAATGAGCATAGAGAAAGGAACAACAATAAAAGTAGCAATCAAGTACAAGGCCTTTTTAAGACAACAATGAACAAGAAGTAGTTGCCACCTTGCAAAAGGGGAGCAACACATGGACAAATGAGGTGTTAAGGAACAATACAAGCACTGGTCACCATTCTTGTCACAAATAAGAGGAGTGAATAGTCATGTACACTAAGGAACAATCACCTTTGATCATGAAAGAGCTTATCCAAATGTAGAAATAATGAAGATACAGGAGCTTATTCAAGAGCAGTCTTTTGCTATAGTAGGACAATCATAAGAAGCAATGCAAATAAGCAACCATCACCATGGAGATGACAGAGAGACAACTAATATATTCAAGCAATGCATTCAAGCAATGCAAACAATGAGATCTTAGGACATTGATGAAGTGGATTGTCATAGCTCATAACAGAGTTGACAGAGAATAAAAAGAGAAAATAAAGATAATGGCATGAATGAGAGGTCTGATGACAGAAGGCAGCCATGTTCAATAAGGAAAAAGGACAGGTTTTATAGCCATAACCAAATACCAGAGTAAGTACTATCCTATGATAAGGTATGTATAGTCATAAAAACATTCCTCTCATGCCTAATATAGTCAACAACATAAGAAAGGATGTATAAGGCCATCACATGAATCAAGGGTTGTCCTCAGATCAAGGGAGGACAATCAAGAAAGAATCAAAATGCTGACAACCTTGAAGGTAGCACCAAATAGAGTTGAGGAGCAGTGAAAGTAATTCATTAAAAAAGAGCAGAGCTATCATTAAAGGTAGAGATGACAATAGCATGAGGATGCATGACCTTGCTTGTAGGTGTGCACTTTCAAGGAAGCATTTTGTTGTTGGAATAGTTGCCAAGTCAAGAACATATTGAGGAGGCATTATAAGACAACAAGATCAACCTGAGTCTTAGGAGCAACCATGCTTAGATCATGGAAGGAGCTATCTTAATGATGCATCTGTGAGCAATCCTATCATTATAACATACATTGAAAGCATGATGTGGAGTACCAGTTAAAAGAGAGAATGAAAATACAAATATCAAAGACTTTTTCAAGCTATGATTCTTTGCCATTACCACAGTCTTGACACCTCATGGTCATCATCTCAGTTACAAGTTTTATATCCTATTGAAAATAGTGACAAATGCAATAAATAGCATGATAATAAATAGCAGTCCTCTGAAGTTATCAGTTGCACTAAACATGTTGTCACAATTCTAACACAAAGAATAGTCACAAGGTTGTATGTCTGTCATAGATTGTTGAAGGAAACAACTAATTTTAGAGATGCTTTCACAATTCGTATGAATGACTAGGCACAACAAACCTAAAATCAATTAGAGGATATGGTCTATCATAAAAGGGGCCTACAATACCATGGGAATGCAGCTACCACATCAAGAACAACAAATCAAACAAATGGGTACTACATTTTTGTGATCATAAAGCATGCATGAGAACATCTCTAGTTTCAGGTACAGTAGGTGATTTTGAAGCCTGCATAATGAGACATAGGGTTAGAGTGATATCTTGAAAGAGAATCTTACCAAGATTTATACCATAGGTCATGGTATAGTCACCATGAAAGAAGAACTGTGAAATGAATGATGCTTCTTGGAATGACCACCACAAAATAGGAGACAAGATACAAGAGATGTACACATTGGGTCAAAAGAAAGGAACAGAGGTCTCTGAGATAGAGAGATAACAACAAGTAGCAAACCTTCAATCAAAAACCCTAACAAGGGTTATATCAGACAAGCTAAATCTTTGTCCTATTTTGTCATAATTTTAAGCCAGGATAGTCGAAGGTACAAGAGCCATAGAAAGTGAGGAGTTTTACTCACCAAAATAATAATATACATAGTTTGCATGACAAATATAATTCACCAGAGCATAGAGAGGTATCCATTTGAAGCGAGTATTATATAAAACTCATCACTTCAACTATATTTACCAACAAATATGCATAGAGGAGATCTTCATGACTCAGAGAGTTCCTTCCAGAAAAGTAATAAAATTTCAACATGAGGAGTAGATATAGTAAGCCTAGTTAGGGTTTGTCAAAGTTACATAGAGAAGCATTACAACCAGCATAAGGGTTATGTTTAAAGATAAGGCACTAGACAGTGATAATGTGACTGTGGTAAGTATAGAAGCAAAAGAGAAAACCTTTCAAATGAGAAGATAGAGAGTTTTGCCTCATAGCCAAAGGTCTCAGAGGCCATATTCACAAGCCAAGCATCACATACAGTGGACATACAAAAAATAAAGTGAATATGCATTCAAAGGGTACAACTTTTGTCATGTTTCTCTCAATACAGAGAATTTTAAAAAGAACCTCAATATTTTGGTGCACATGGAAGCTTACCAGCAAAAGAGTCATGGAGATCCCTATAGAGGCAGTAAAAACCTGACCTCCAAGCCCTCAAACCCTCATAGAGGGCAACAACATGGCAACAGCATAACCTTTCAAATGGACAAGTGAAGAACGAGAAAGATTTTAGGGTTTGAGGCCTTTTGCTTGAGATGCCCTAGCCCACGGTTTTGTGAGTTTTTGACCTATCTTTTAAGAAGAAAATCATTTCACATAAAGTATGCCTGAGGTCTATGAATTTTAAGTCAAAAGACCTAATCATTATTGAGAGGCCCGTGAGTTTGAGGATGGGTCATGGGAGTCATAAGGGTAATAATAATGTTTTGGTGATTATGATTAACTTTGAAACCTTAAGGTAATTAGAATTAAGTCATGATTAGAGTTTTGTAGTGGTGACTTAAACACTCTTGAGTAGCATGGAGACTTTTTGAAGACCAGGGACAGATAAGGGCTTATTTCTTTTGCATTTGGAGATAATGAATTGCAATAAGGGTCTTTTGACCTTAGTTGACCAAGGGGATTAATTTTGCCTATTTTATAAGTCAAGGAGCAGATTGAAGTTTATTTTTTGCATGAAGGATGGGAGGGTTATTTTTGCCTCTAAGGTTTATTATTTTAATATAACCCACCTCATATTTTTGCATGAATCAATAGGCAAAATAAATTGTATTTTAACAAGTATTAAATGCAATAATATTATAATTTGCTTTAATACTTGTTATGGAATAAACATAGGAGAATATCATTCATTACATAGCATTTATTAAATCAATCACAATGATTGCATTTAATATTTGTTAAAATAGTTTATTTTTGCCTTTCAATCATGCAAAAATAGGAAGGAGAGTCGAACTGAAGTACAAGCTCATGCAAGGGAGTTATTTGGGGTTCTATCTTTGACTTCAAGTCAATCTGAGGTGATTTTGGAGTTCTTTTTGGTCAAACTGATTGAGAGAGGGAGTTTGGAGTAGTTATGGGCCTTCTTTTTAGGGCTTTTCAGTTTGTCTCATGGATCACCTTTGAAGGATATTTTTTGAGTGCAGTTGAATACAGTTGACCTTGAAAGGTCCTTGGAGATAGATCAGTTTTGTATTATATGGAAAAAGCTTATGCCTTTTTCCTTAGTTCTTGCTTTTTCCCTAGCTTTGTACATTGTAGAGAAGGAGATTCAGACTTGTAACTCATCTATTTTTTTAGTTTTCAGTAGCAACAGTTCATTTTTTCTAGTAGTTTATTGTTATTTTGCAAATATTCCTTCTATTTTCAATACAATTAGGGGCTCATCTATTCAGATTCAGGTGTCTTGTTTCATTGATAAAGGATTTTTTGTGTTTTACTTTGAAACCTTTAAATTCTTCTGTCTCATTTTGATTGAATACAAGTATACGAAGTACAAATTTCATTATAGGTCCAAATTATGCAAGTTCTTTCATGCTTTTCTATGAAACACTTTTGTGTTGAAATTTATCAGTCTGATTTGTATGAACAAATTTGTTGAAGGGTAATTGTGAGTCATATTGCAGATTTAAGTTATAATATTGGTGCATTACCCCCTTTAGATAAATTTTATGTTCAATTACCATTTTATGCAAGTTTGTTGGGAATTAAGGTGTCTCAACCTTGTAAATTCCTTGCATTTATTATTGTAATGTAATTTATTTACTTAGCCTATGTTGTAATTTTGTTACACATCCTGTTTTGTCATCTAGTGTGAAGTGGCACGATGAGTTGTCACTCTACTTGTAAGGTGACTAGGATGGTCAACTCACTCCATGTGGAGATAGGCATCCCTTTTATGTGGTAGAGGTTTTCTACCATGTGTTGACATCTTGACCAGTGTGTAAGTGAATCTTGATTGAAATGATTATGATAGATTCCTATGACAATTTTATGACATGTAAGAGTCAAAAATAGAAGGTTCTATGACAGGTGAAGACATGTGTCACAAGGCATCTTGGAAGAAGGCATCTTTGGGCGCCCCAAGGAGGGTTTAGTCATGTTGTAAGAGAATATGCTATTTATAGCATGTTTATGATAGATTCTCTTACAGTTGTAAGTTATGACAGCTATGACAGATTCTATAACAGTTGGTTGGTGCCTAAGCGCATCTGCCATTGCCCAAATTAGAAATAGGTGACCATATTGGGATGGGGTGATATGACAAGTGTTATGACCATGCTGTAGTGTTGGACAAGTGTCCCTAGGCATGGGTTTTGGGCCATGAGGCCAAGTTGGATGCCCATTCCAAGATATGTTCAGTTTTGCCTTGAAAACTTCAATATAAGTAGGTGCTTGGAGAGGAGAAACAAGAGGTGATTAACAGGTATTGTTATGCTGTCAGATTGACTCCAGATATGAGTGTTGAAGACTCCTGAGAGCTTGCATTGCAAGTGTATTGTAAAGCATTACAATTTTGATAATACATTGTGCAGGTTTTGGAGTGTGGGGTTTTTCACCTGATAAGGGTTTTCCCCACATATATCTTGTGTCTCCCTTCTTTTGTCTTACATTCTTACGTGGTGCATTGCTGCAATATCTTTGTTTTTGTGTTAAACATTCTATAATTGTAAAGGTTAAAATGAATTTGCACTCCCCTCCCCTCATTAGATTAGTGTAGGAAGCGATTTCCGCACACCTAGCTTCCTTTCAAAGTTTTCTTCTATCTTTTTCCTACATCAATCCATAGATCTAAAGGGTATTTAAAGAGAGCCAGATCTTCCAGAGGTTCATTCTCATAAAAGACAAACCCACAGTCTGAGAATGTTCCCATGTTGCATAGGATTGCCAAGCTTGTAAAGGCTTAGCATTTAGGGCGCAATCCTTCGAGACAACACTTCCACTTAATATCGCTCACTTGACCTTCAATATGAAAGGGCTTGTGGCTTCTTCCATCCACATTCTCATTTTTCATTGCTCTCATCTATTCCATGGCATGGATTCTTGATTACAGCTAGGATCTGTAGGAGTCTGGACAACACTGAGAGGGGGGGTGAATCAGTGTTGTGTAGATTTTTGCAACTTATTATAACTTTTAATTTACAAGACTCAAAAAGAGAAAGTCATCAATGAACTATTACACATATATGTACAAGTTTGATAATGAAAGTTATGAGAAGGACCACATAGAGATAAATCTTAACATAGAAGCAAAAACACACATAGAAGCATATCATTAACACAAGAATTACTGGAGTGGAAAACCCTCTCTAGGTAGAAAAACCACTCAAAACTGCCTCACTGGCTTAACTAGAAAACATGCCTCTCTGGCTACAATATGTATCTAGGAGCACCAACTCCAATACCAAACAGAAGCACCCACTTCCAACACTGATATACCTTACTGGTAAACAAATAGGTCTCATTGACCAACAAGCCTCATTGGCTAATACAAGGCCTCACTGGCATACTGTGCCTCACTGGTAAACCAAATCACCAACATATGTAATTAACAAATCAGAGGGATACTCTATTTCCATTCAATATAAAACATATATCTATCAAATGCCCATTCTATTCAAAAACAATCTGATAGCCAGATACACTCAACAACACTGCATACTCTATATGTTTCATCTCTGTCTTACTAATCTCAATGTCTTTGTTCAATCAAATTCATGATTCATGCACCTGATTATCATGGCAATTGTATATTGTCTTTCTGATGATCTTGTCAATCTCTGTATTTGATTTTTATCCTGTCAGTTCATCATTCATCTGCACAATATCACTCACATACCCTTATCAATCCACCTGCAAAGCCATTGTATACAAGATGACTTTTCACATTCTTTATAATTATTTTCATCTTCTCTACAAACAAAAACATTTCACCTTCTCTCTGTAAATCAAAACCCTTTAATTTGCAATAATAAAAACATCAAGAAATCCAAACACCAATTCATCTGCAAGAAGAAAATCTTATTCACAAAATAAATGATCAATAAAAACATTTTGTCCCTTTCAAAGATTCATCTTCTCTGCAAAAGAAAACCTTCAAAAAATTTCTTTCAAAATCAATGATCAACTTTGATATTCTTCTATGTGCAATTTTATCTTCAAAAGACCTTTCAAATTCCATCATTCTCCTGCAAGAAATCATGAATAATTTCCACTATTTATTTTCTCTTCATCAAAGAAATCTGTTCATCTTTCATATCTGCCCTCATTCTTGTCTTTGCAAAAACTTCAATGGATTTAAATCCATTAAACCATTAGTCATCTCCAAAAGAAATCATTAAAAAAAAACTTTCATTTGATCCTTACAAACTCTTCAAAAAAGAATCTTGATATCATCTCTTGGGGTTGTTAAATTAGAAAAAACAATTTCTAATCTAGAAAATGCTTATCATTACAAAAGCCAATCAATAGCCTTTTAAAAAAGACTCACCATTTTAAAATTCTAAAAAATATGGATATAGGCCGATTAATATTTAGAAAAGGCCTTAAACAAAATTCCAAATATTTAGACAAAGCTATGAACATAGCTTATTCAAACACCTTTTTGACTTTTCTTTGGTGTTCATGTCACTCAATACCATCGAATATACTTATGCACAATTTAAACAAAAAAAAATCCTTCATTTTCCCGCTCGGGCCTCCTCCTTAGGGTCGGTTTCACACATCATTCATCGGCCTTTTCTATAATACAAACTCTTGTTATTTACCACTGCTTGCTTTATGCTGCCATCGCATGAGACTTGTGTCATCGGTGATCGGTGAGAGGGCCGGTTTTCATGTTGCCTAGACCCTTCAAATTCCATTCGATGGTTTTGAAAAAACATAACTTTCTATTAAATAAAGCATATTCAATGCTTTAAAAAGAACTAAATAACCGATGCTTTTGGGCTCCAAATTTTATAAAGATTTTTAGATGCCTTTGAATAAGATAATTGGGGTTCTTTTAATAGTCTTCATATTTGGGGCACTTTTAATAATCTTAAAAAATTCAAACTAAGAAGCCCGCTCCCCATATAAGGATGAAACCCCAACTAGAGGTAAAGATATATAATGGGGCCGGTGGTTGTATGTTTAAGAAGCCCTCTAGCAGGTAACTACAAATGTAATGACCTGTGAACACAGGTCAACTGTATATAGAGTAAAAAGAGCACAAATAGGATAATAGGAAATAAAGGCTTTTAATAACCATCATTTAGGAATTTTGACCCCTTAGTCTCCTTTTAACACAAACCTTAAACAGGGTAGATGAGAAGATATGTGTCTTAGACTCAAAAGGATATGATTATGCATAGACCAATGAATTAATCCTGTCATATGCAATGAGATCACAACACCTCTTATGCAAAGAGATCACAACACCTCTTGTAATTAATTATTACTAATACATTCTTGGAGATTTGAACATTACTATCTGAGATCACAAGAATGATAAAACAACTTGAACTTGATCATCATAACCATCTTTTGAAGTCACAACTTGATGAAGACACAACCTTTGAATTGCTCCTATCCTGAAAGAATATTTGCAACCTTACTAATCAAACAAGTCCTGTGATCAATGATAAACCAACACCCATAACAATCTGAAAGATACTTCAACATAACTGAGATCAAATGTCACTGTATACAATACCATTTGCACACCAAATAAACCAGAGATCACATAGATACCACCAAAGAATGAATAACATCAATCCATCTTACCATCAATACTACATTACATCAAACCAAGTCTACATCTCTGTGCAATGATGTCCTGTAACATACTATCTTCTCCTAATGTCCTGTAACAACTATGGCAACTTTACATCATAAACTGAACATACTTTTGACATCAATGACAACCTGTCACCATCAATCTCCCCCTTTGTCATTGATGGCAAAACCACCTGAAGCAATTTTTCTTTCTCCCCCTTTTTGACATCTGATGACAAAGACTCAAAACAATTTGCTCCTCTTGTGTTGAAATACACAAACAAATCACTACTCATAAATGTCACTGGCAACTGTCTTGACAAGAAATACCAATATGAGGATGAAGAAAACATATTTCTTTTCAAATTTCCCATGATAGTGACAACTCAATCCTCTGATTAACTCCCCCTGAGAACAACTCCACTTAAAGATGTTAAAGCATGATCATAATCATTATAATCATATTGAATTATGAACACTTTCAAGGCATAAACTCTTGTTAACCTTTGAACAAGTAATGATTTATGATGATAACAATCCTGAAACCAACATATGACAAACCTTGTTGAACATTATCATCTGCTATTGATGATTCAAGACATACCTTTAACATCCTCTGATGAAATACAAGATATCACCATCAATGTCATAGCTTGAAAGACTCCTTCTGAAACATATTAGTGAGTAAGATCATCAATGAAACATGTGAAAAATTTATCACCTTCTTTTGACACTATCTCTAAACCACCAGAAAGCTCCATAACTCAACAAAGTAATAGAAATGATCATCAAATTGACTCCTTTGATATGAACTTGAATTTCATGCAAAGACTGCACTTTTCACAAATAAAAATCAGCATGAAGAATATATATCACAAAGAGATGTCCTTGCCAAAAGCTTCCAACATGAACTATCATCCTACACCCAATCTATTCTTGCACACCTTTTCTGACATGAAAAATAATGAAGACCATCTAAATAAATGAAGACTATCCTGTTGTTCCTGCACATCTTTTTACAACACACTGTCAAAACTGATATAACCATATCTAAAACATACTACAATTAACAAGAACTCCTGCCTCTTGACTTTATCATTCAAACTAGCTCATCAAATAAGCACAACAACAAACAAACTGCATCAACAAATTCTGCTTGCAACAACACTTTGCACAAATCAAAAACATAGATAAGTGCTATGAATTGAATTTTTCATTTTCAGCCACCTTAGCCAACACATGCTAATATCTGATAAGAGCTTTTGGAAATATCTTAATGACAACAAACACTTCACCATATCAAGATCTCATTGAACTGCAACATCATACCAACTCAACCAAGTTATTTAATATCATCAAACTCTTTGTGCAGAGAGATTTTGAACACCTTATATGCACCATGAACCACTAAACATGTCACTCATCATGAACACCTGTATTATTGACATACACTGAAACTCAATATCATCATCAGATAAGCAAGTTAAACAAAACAAGATCATCAAGTTGATAAACATCAATTGAACTCCTCCTGAAACCCTTTTTGGGGATAAAAGATAGAACAAGAACAACTCCCCCTCACATCATGCTATCTGTTATGCAACTGATGATGTAACTTGTGTAGGATGCACAAGTTTGGGATTTACCTTCTCATGACTCTGTTTTTGCTTCCACACTTTTACAGATTCTTTCTTTCTCCAAACTTTTTCCGCCTCTTTCCATTTCCAACCTATCAAATTAGATGATGCTTTTCTGCAACTATGAGCTTTATGACCAAAAGATTTGCAATTATAACAAACTATGTTATAATCATAACCAAATGACTGATAGTACCTTTTTGACATCTCCTGAGCAATTATGTTATGCTTCCATGCAGATTCATTCATTCTATTCATTTTGCAGTTCCTTTGAATATGTCCAACATTATTACACTTGTAACAAATAATATCAGTGTTCCTTCTGCAATTAACTGATTTGTGCCCAAATTGATTACAAGTATAACAATAACCATTAAAAGAATAGTTATACCTGTACATGTATGCTTGTCTAACAGGAGCATTTCTTCTAAAATTTCTTCTTCTTTGATTATGCATTTTGTTTTCAGTGGCAGCATTCAAATCAATCTTCTTTCTGGGAGTCTCTCTAGCTTTTGAACATTCTCCTTCAAAACCAAGTCCAGTAGTGTCTCCATATAGTTTTTGTTTACCAAGCATCTTATTTAACCTGCTTGTGCTCTCTTCAAATTTTAGATTCTTTTCTAATTGCTTCTTAACATCCTCAAGATTTTTTTTCAAAGAAACTATTTCTCCTTCATGTTTTTGGTAATCAACTGATTTAGCTTCCAATTCAACCTTTGTTATATCAACAATCCTCTTAGCTTCTTGAATCTCCATCTTCAGACTAATAATTAATTTATCTAATTCACTAACTTGATTCGTCAAATCCATAATCAGACTTCTAGTATCTTCAAGGTTAGATAGTGCTTTGTCTTTTAAATCTCTTTCTTGCTGCAATTACAACATTAATTTCTTGTTCTCCTTCTTATAATTCTTGAGTTCAGTTAGAGCATATATGAGCTCTCCTTCCAGATCAATCTCACAGTCTTGTTCATCATCTTTTTGATCATCATCACTTGTGATGTTAACTTTTTCTGAATCTAATTGTGATTGTCTTCTTTCATGGTCACTTTCATTAGACACCAAATTGTTCTCTTTTTTATCATTACCTTGATAAATTCTTTTCAATCTCCTCCACATATCCTGAGCTGTAACACAATCCATAACTTTACAAATAACATCATTAGACAGAGCAGATAATATAGCCTTCTTTGCAATATCATTACATTCAAGAGCTTCTTTGTTATTTGTAGAATTACAATTCTCAACTGACATTAAAACATCATATCCTAAGGAGGATAAATACACTTGCATTCTAACATACCAAACTGAAAAATTTGAACCATCAAACTGAGGAACATCTGAAACCTTTTCTTCTAAGATAATATCAGACTCAACATGGAGAACATCTTTATTAACATCTAGATTTGATATGAATGATGTCTTTTGTGTCTTTTGACCAGAATGAATCTTAACATTTCTCATGTTCTTATTTCTCCTGCACTTACCCATTGAACTCCACACACAAGACCTACCCAAGCTGATTAAGTTGCAAGAGGGAAACTGGCTCTGATACCAATTGTAGGAGTCCGGACAACACTGAGGGGGGGGGTGAATCAGTGTTGTGTAGATTTTTGCAACTTATTATAACTTTTAATTTACAAGACTCAGAAAGAGAAAGTCATCAATGAACTATTACACATATATGTACAAGTTTGATAATGAAAGTTATGAGCAGGACCACATAGAGATAAATCTTAACATAGAAGCAAAAACACACATAGAAGCATATCATTAACACAAGAATTACTGGAGTGGAAAACCCTCTGTGGGTAGAAAAACCACTCAAAACTGCCTCATTGGCTTAACTAGAAAACATGCCTCACTGGCTACAATATGTATCTAGGAGCACCAACTCCTTATGGAGCACCAACTCCAATACCAAACAGAAGCACCCACTTCCAACACTGATATACCTTACTGGTAAACAAATAGGTCTCACTGACCAACAAGCCTCACTAGCAAACCAAATCACCAACATATGTAATTAACAAATCAGAGGGATACTCTGTTTCCATTCAATACAAAACATATATCTGTCAAATGCCCATTCTATTCAAAAACAATCTGACATTCGGATACACTCAACAACACTGCATACTCTATATGTTTCATCTCTGTCTTACTAGTCTCAATGTCTTTGTTCAATCAAATTCATGATTCATGTACCTAATTATCATGGCAATTGTATATTGTCTTTCTGATGATCTTGTCAATCTCTGTATTTGATTTTTATCCTGTCAGTTCATCATTCATCTGCACAATATCACTCACATACCCTTATCAATCCACCTACAAAGCCATTATATACAAGATGACTTTTCACATTCTTTATAATCATTTTCATCTTCTCTGCAAACAAAAACATTTCACCTTCTCTCTGTAAATCAAAACCCTTTCATTTGCAATAATAAAAACATCAAGAAATCCAAACACCAATTCATCTGCAAGAAGAAAATCTCATTCACAAAATAAATGATCAATAAAAACATTTTGTCCCTTTCAAAGATTCATCTTCTCTGCAAAAGAAAACCTTCAAAAATTTCTTTCAAAATCAATGATCAACTTTGATATTCTTCTATGTGCAATTTTATCCTCAAAAGACCTTTCAAATTCCATCATTCTCCTGCAAGAAATCATGAATAATTTCTACTATTTATTTTCTCTTCATCAAAGAAATCCGTTCATCTTTCATATCTGCCCTCACTCTTGTCTCTGCAAAAACTTCAATGGATTTAAATCCATTAAACCATTAGTCATCTCCAAAAGAAATCATTAAAAAAGAACTTTCATTTGATCCTTACAAACTCTTCAAAAAAAATCTTGATATCATCTCTTGGGGTTGTTAAATTAGAAAAAACAATTTCTAATTTAGAAAATGCTTATCATTACAAAAGCCAATCAATAGCCTTTTAAAAAAGACTCACCATTTTAAAATTCTAAAAAATATGGATATAGGCCGATTAATATTTAGAAAGGGCCTTAAACAAAATTCCAAATATTTAGACAAAGCTATGAACATAGCTTATTCAAACACCTTTTTGACTTTTCTTTGGTGTTCATGTCACTCAATACCATCGAATATACTTATGCACAATTTAAACAAAAAAAAATCCTTCATTTTCCCGCTCAGGCCTCCTCCTTAGGGTCGGTTTCACACATCATTCGTCGGCCTTTTCTATAATACAAACTCTTGTTATTTACCACCGCTTGCTTTATGCCGCCATCGCATGAGACTTGTGTCATCGGTGAGAGGGCCGGTTTTCATGTTGCCTAGACCCTTTGAATTCCATTCGATGATTTTGGAAAAACATAACTTTCTATTAAATAAAGCATATTCAATGCTTTAAAAAGAACTAAATAATCGATGCTTTTGGGCTCCAAATTTTATAAAGATTTTTAGATGCCTTTGAATAAGATAATTGGGGTTCTTTTAATAGTCTTCATATTCGGGGCACTTTTAATAATCTTCAAAAATTCAAACTGAGAAGCCCGCTCCCCATATAAGGATGAAACCACAACTAGAGGTAAAGATATATAATGGGGCCGGTGGTTGTATGTTTAAGAAGCCCTCTAGTAGGTAACTACAAATGTAATGACCTGTGAACACAGGTCAACTGTATATAGAGTAAAAAGAGCACAAATAGGATAATAGGAAATAAAGGCTTTTAATAACCATCATTTAGGAATTTTGACCCCTTAGTCTCCTTTTAACACAAACCTTAAACAGGGTAGATGAGAAGATATGTGTCTTAGACTCAAAAGGATATGATTCTACATAGACCAATGAATTAATCCTATCATATGCAATGAGATCACAAAACCTCTTATGCAAAGAGATCACAACACCTCTTGTAATTAATTATTACTAATACATTCTTGGAGATTTGAACATTACTATCTGAGATCACAAGAATGATAAAATAGCTTGAGCCTGATCATCATAACCATCTTTTGAAGTCACAACTTGATGAAGACGAACCTTTGAATTGCTCCTATCCTGAAAGAATCTTTGCAACCTTACTGATCAAACAAGTCATGTGATCAATGATAAACCAACACCCATAACACTCTGAAAGATACTTCAACATAACTAAGATCAAATGTCACTGTATACAATACCATTTGCACACCAAATAAACCAGAGATCACATAGATACCACCAAAGAATGAATAACGTCAGTCCATCTTATCATCAATACTACATTACATCAAACCAAGTCCACATCTCTGTACAATGATGTCCTGTAACATACTATCTCCTCCTGATGTCCTGTAACAACTATGGCAACTTTACATCATAAACTAAACATACTTTTGACATCAATGACAACCTGTCACCATCAGGATCCTCTATAAGGAAGATGGCATTTATTGGTAAAGTGACAACATCTAGAACTAGCAATCGCACCTTAGTGTGCAATGGGTACGCCAAATTAGCATGTAGATTAAATTAATTAGATAGAAGAGAGCATACAATTTTGTTGTTGGTGAATGGTTGTTGTCCATCCATCATTTAAACATTCAAAGAATGTAGCGATGTGTTGTTGTATTGCACTAGAAAAAAAATGGAGTAAATTAAATATGTTGACATGCATGTAAGTAAAGTTGGTTTTGAATAGTAGTGGGTAAAAGCAGGTATGCAAGTAAATTTTTTTTGATCAATTACTTGTAAGCGAGTGCCCTTTACCAGTCATCTTCTTGTTTCCCAAGCATGTCAAGCCCATCCACTTGACAAGAATTGTCATTTATCAAGACTATCTTCTTGCAACATTGCATTTCCCCAGTCAGAAGGAGTTTCATCATTAGTGTATGTCAATGGATCTGGAGATGTAGCATTCTTTCCATTTGTTGGACTTTCAAGATGTTGCAAATGTCCACTTCAATAAGTGACATTGTCTCCAATTGTATGGTCATGCCATGTATGAATCAATGACAATTGGAAATGGGATGTTGCTACTATTACAGATAGATACACTTTAGTGTGCAATGGGTACACTAAAGAGGTCTTAAAGGTGTTTCCCAAATTGTAGGTCCCAATGGCCACATGTCATCTTTGGATTGTTGGTATGAAATGACTGATTGCATCTCTCTCTCTCTCTCTTTCTCTCTCTTCTTTATCTTTCTTTCCCTTTATATCTCGTCTCTATCTTTCTCTCCTACTCTATCTCTCTTCCTCCTCTATTTTTTAAAAAATACCATTTCACGAGGCTCCAGTGGAGCTAGATGATCTGGACCAACCCATACCAAGCTCCACTTTTTACATTGTAAAATAACCATAGCCTGATCTTTAATGTAGGGTTTTCCATTAGAATGTTTGACCATATCCCCATGTCTATCACACAATGACACACTTTTTGCCACTATGTTTATGCAGTTAAGCTTAGTTTTGTAATCCCATGATGGCCAATAATTTTGTGTTTTAGGAAATGTCTCTTCAATTCTCATGGGTGGTAAAGGTAAAGTCTAAAAATAATTATTCATAGGAAGGTTACACATGTAGCCATGTTTTGTACTTGAAACTAAAAATTACTCTAAATCCACAAATTTTAGTTGAACATCATTCATAAATTAGGATATGGTTTTGCCATACACCCTTTGGCACACTATACACATATTCAAAGTAGAAGTATAGTGGGCCTTGCTCAAACTCTTTAAGCTACTAAGTTGACCTACAAGGTGATCTAGAACTCCAAATCCAACTAATCCTTTAACATGGTGTGGTAAATGAAAATTTATATCTTTATTTTCTATAGACAAACCTTTGGAAGATATACTTTCTTTAAGCTTTATCTTCTAAAATGGCTTCTTGTGATGGGTTTCATAGTAATCCTTTTCTAAATCTAAGTGCTTTATTTTATGAAATTTGATTTTCTACACATTCTCTAGGCTTTCATTCAATCCTTGCAAAAGGAAACCATGGTTGGCATGAATAATCAAACTAATAACCCTACAATTGTAATTGGAGATATCCAAGCTTGCAATTAGTCCCATACTAATTATGTAAACAAATGTTCTCTATTTAATCAAAATAATATCCATTATTTTCAATACTTGTTTTTGCTAACCTATTCAATTTGGGGGAACATGACTATGAAAACACAAGAAGTTACTAATCTATTTCAGTGTAGAAAAATACAAAATAAAGAATTCATTACTAGAATACCATACGAGTCTACAATTGGCATATTGATTGTGCAAACAAATTTGCTACATAGAATCAAACTAATAATAATGTCCATAATTTTCAATACTTGTTTTTGGTGGCCTCTTCAATTTGGGCAGGAACTTGGCTATGAAAAATTAGAAATTTATAATTTATTGAAGTCTAGATTAGTACAAAATGAATGTTTTGTTATTCTGTGAAGTTACACTTGAATGCATTGCATGCCTTACATAATTCACAATCTATGGAAATTCATAGAAAATAGAGGAACGCTTTCCCTCTAGCCCATCCCTTGTGTCCCTGTTGTTGTCTGTCAAATTATTATAGGGGCTTCCACCTATTATTAGATCAAAACCTCTAATTGAATTAATCATTTCATCAAGTCTTTCTTTTGTCAAATTCTATCTATCCTCTCTTCCTCTCTTCCCCTCTCTATATCAATCTATTGTTAGAGATAGGTACACTTTAGTGTGCAATGGGTACACTAAATAGGTCTTAAAGGTGAATTATTAGGTCTTTGAGCAAATGGCATGTTTCCCTAATTGTATTTCCCAATGGACACATGTCATCTTTGGGTTTTTGGCATGAAATGACTAATTGAAAGTTACTCTCTTTTCTTTATCTCACTTTCCCTTTATATCTCTAATCTCTATCTCTCTCGCCCACTCTATCTCTCTTTCTCTATTCCTCTCTCTCTCTCTCTCACTATTTTTATAAAAGTAGCTAGATGATTTGGACCAATCCATACCAAGATCCACCTTTTACATTGTAAAAATACCATAGCCTGATCTTTAATGTAGGGTTTTCCATTAGAATGCTTGACCATAGCCCCAAGTCTATCACATAATGGAACACTTTTTACCACTATGTTTATGTAGTTAAGATTAGTTTTGTAATCCCATGGCTAGTGATTTTATGTTTTAGGAAATGTCTCTTCAATTGTCATGGGTGGTAAAGGTAAAATCTAAAAATAATTATTCCTAGGAAGGTTATGCATGCAACCATGTTCTATACTTGAAACTGAAAAGTACTTTGAAATCACAAATTTTAGTTCAACATCATACATAAATAAGGATATGGTTTTCTCATATACCATTTGGCATACTAAACACATATTCAAAGTAAAAGTATGGAATTCCTTGCTCAAACTCTTTAAGCTTCCACTATCAACCCACAAGGTGATCTGGAACTTCAAATCCAACCAATCATTTAACATGGTGTGGCAAACAAAAATTTATATCTTAATTTTCTATAGACAAACCTTTAGAAGACATACATTCTTTAAGCTTTATCTTCTGAAATGGTTTCTTATGATGGGTTTCATAGCAATCCTTTTATAAATCTAAGTGCTTTCTTTTATGAAATTTGATTTTCTACACATCCTCTAGGCTTTCATTCAATCCTTACGAAAGGAAACCATGGTTAGAATGACTAATCAAACTAATAATCCTAGGAATGTAAATAACATCTAAGCTTGAAATTAGTCCCATGCTAATTGTGCAAACAAATTTGCTCCATATAATCAAAATAATGTCCATAATTTTTAATACTTGTTTTTACTAACCTCTTCAAATTGGTAGAATATCACTATGAAAAAATAAGAAATTACTAATCTATTTAAGTGTTGAAAAATATAAAATAAAGAATTTGTTACCAAAATACCGTATGGGTCTACAATTGGCATTTTGATTGCGCAAACAAAATTCTAAATGGAATCAAAATAATAATAATGTCCATAATTTTCAATGCTTGTTTTTGGTAGCCTCTTCAATTTGAGCAAGAACTTGGCTATGAAAAATTAGGAATTTATAATTTATTGAAGTCCAAATTAGTATAAAATCAAGGTTTCATTATTCTATCAATTTATAGTTAAATGCATTCCATGCCTTACATAATTCACAATCCATGGAAATTCATAGAAAATAGGGGAATGCTTCCCCTCTAGCCCATCCCTTGTGTTCCTATTGTTGCCTACCAGATTATTATAGGGGTTTCCACCTATTATTAGATCAAAACCTCCAATTGAATTTATTATTTCATGAAGTCTTTCTTTTGTCAAATTTTGCACATCTTTCACCTCAATCAATTTACCCTTGTAATGTGTTTTTCCACCCAACGTTTAAGTATAAGCTTGTCTTCTTTACACTTTTTTGCAAATACAACATAATTGAGTGGCATACCCAAATGATGCAAAGCAACTTCTACACCCTCATTTCTGAAGAACAAAGAAAAGATATTAATCACCTTTTGATAAATAGGTTTCAAAATAGAAAGATGGTATCATATAATGAAACAATTATCAAAGTGATACTTTATCCTCTTCTAAATTTTTGTTGGTGTGAATAGGATAGTACCTATCTAGTTTACCTTTATAGTGTGAACATGGTACATTATCTAGATAGTTTTTTAGTTAGGACCTAATCACACATGTTCACATGTTAAGTTGACTTAGGGCACTATGAATTTGTCTAGACGATTCTAGTACACGTGATCTTATCCTTTAGTTGTCTTATGTCATAAGATAATGACACTTGTCCTAATCCTATATTGTCTTATGTTTCACCTTGCCTTTTATAAGCAAGGAATCTCTTGTACATTATGTAGTATTGTTGTATCATCATTGGTAGTATAACATTCTTTGTTGCTTGTCTCTTTTGTGTAGACGTTTATTTGGTGTTGTAGATTTGATCTTGGTGGTTGATTGCTTCAACATGATATTAGAGCCTTGATTGTGTAAGCCCCTTCCTGATTTGGAGAGACCCAACCATCAATTTTCAACAAAAGCATCCTAGCTCAGATATGACCCTACACTACTCTTGAGAAGGTTGGTCCTCTTGTTGGTGATCCTATAGATACTCATTGCACTCATTCATAGATAGTAGGTGTTAGTCTTTTGAGTCATGCCATTTCAAATCTTCAAAAGTTTTTAGATGTTGCAGTTATTCCAGAGTGGGATAGTGCTATGGTAGAGGAGTATTTTTTGATGAAGAATCATACTTGGGATCTTGTTCCTCTTCCTTAGGGCAGAAAGTTGGTTTGGTCCAAGTGGGTGTATCACACCAAATATGTAGTTGATGGTTCCATTGACAAGTACAAGGCCCATATTATTGCTAAGGGGTTTTCTCAAGTTGTAGGTATTGACTACTCCAAGACCTTTGCTCCGGTCACCAAGATGGATTCCATTCATCTCGTACTTTCTATTGTTGCATCTCAGGGATGGTCAATGTATTAGATGGATGTGAAGAGTTCTTTCTTGCATGGTGATCTTCATGAGGAGATCTACATGGAGTGACCTACAGGTTTTGTGCAGGACTCTTCACTTGCTTGTAGGATTCGTCATTCATTGTATGGTCTCAAACGAGCCCCTAGGGCTTGGGATGAGAAGATGAATAGTTTCCTTCTTGCTTTTGATTTCACATGCTACCATTCTAATCATACAATTTACACTCAAAGATGTAGAGATGATATTTTTGATTCTTGTGCTATATGTGGATGATTTTATTCTCATAGGGAGTTCCACCTCCATGATCTAGAGTGTTTAACGATCATTGATGGAGCGATGTGATATGACAAATCTTGGTCTTCTGCACTACTTCCTTGGTCTTTAGGTTCATCATACTTCCAAGGGGATCTACACATTTAAGTAAAAGTGAGCTCTTGACTTGATTAAGTGATTTGGCATGGCTAATTGCAAGCTTGCCCCTACACCATTTTAATTAGGTGTTGTTCTATCTACTAGTTGCACTACTCCTACAATTGATGCTACATTGTATCAATAGTTGGTTAGTAGTCTTTTGTACTTGACACATAGTCATCCTAATATTTCCTTCGTAGTTAGACTTCTTTCTCATTTCTCTTAGGAGCCACATGAGAGTCATTTGAAGGAAGCCAAACATATCTTGAGTTATATCTAGGGCCCACATCTCACTTTAGAATTCATTACACATCAAGAGCTTCTCAGAATGTGGGCTTCACTAACTTAGATTAGGCTGGTGATGCTGATGATCAAAAGTCTACTTCTGGTTTTATTTTCTACCTTGGTTTTGGCCTGATTGCATGCTCTTGAAAGAAGAAGATAACTATTGCATTATCATCGATATAGGCTAAGTATCGAAGTGTAGTTTTGGCTAGCTAGGAGGTTCTTTGTCTTCGACAGTTGATGACTGAGTTTGGATTTCCTCTTGATCATCCCACTACTATTTGGTGTAATAATTAGAGTGTCATTTAGATTTCTTGCAACCCTGTGGAGCATCAAATTACTAAGCACATCGAGATCCACATGCACTTCATCAAGAAGCACATCCAGGATAATGTTCTCAAATTGGAGTACTTTTCCATCGAGGAGTAGGTTGTAGACATCTTCACTAGACCTTTGGAATCACCTCGTTATCTTCATTTGTGATCAATGCATGGGGTGAAGGGAGTTGTCCTCGGGGGGTCTTCTTGAGTCCTTCTTCCTTCACTTTTTCATGTTTTCTCTCTTTTGGGGAGGAATTTTTCCCATGAGGTTTTATCCTTTTCTTCACTTGTGAGGGATTTATTTTTACATGGGTACCTCATAAGGCCTAGTTGTCAGGACCCATCTTTGCATGTTTGTATTTGTTTGTAGACACCCAAAATTGTCCCAAATTTCTGTATGTCTAGCAACACCTTGTCAAAAACATTATCCTAGACATCATGTAGCATTTTGTCCTAAATCCCACTCTTAATCCCATTTATCCATTAGCCAATTAATTAAATAAATTTTATTTATTTAATTAAAATCCCATCTTAATCCCATCCTTATCCCACTTAGCCAATTAATTAAATAAATTTTATTTATTTAATTAATTTCACATTCATAATCCCACTTTCCAATTAATTAAATAAATTTTATTTATTTAATTAATTTCCACATCATATCCCAATCATATCCTAATCCCACTATCCAATTAATTAAATAAATCTTATTTATTTAATTAATTTTCCAACTCATATCCCAACTAATTCAAATATTTTATTTGAATTAAGTCCTCACCTCTCACCATATTTTGACACTTGTTCATTTCTCAATTCAATCCTGTGTGGTAGTACAACTTTCATTTAAAATCCTTCATATGTACAACTAATGGGACCTAATTTTAGTATACACAGTCACACATGAGCCCTATCCTTCTCCTTACACATGTCACATGACTACAATTTCTTAATGTGCAAGGAAACCTAACTTAATCCTATCCATCCAATTCATCTAAAGCCCTAATTGATCCTAGCCATCCTGATGCAGAGCATCCACAACTAAAACCCTAACATACAATTATCCACGTATGTCGATGCATTACTAATTATGCACCCAAAACTTAAATTCTTCCTTTATATGGCCATCGGCAAAATATCCTCCCGTCGGCACCACCTTCACTTACTCTGCCGATCGCTACCCTCTTACCGATGAAGATCTTCTTTTCGCCTATCGGCGGGACTTCCACTATCGGCGAGCACCTTGCATCTTACACCGATCTCTTTTGTCTCCCTGATACTATCAATATCAGACTCTACCGTCGGCCAGACCATCACTATCGGTAACCTCCGAATTTGTTATCCTAACGGCTATGCTCACTCCGATATACATACAATCCTTCACCTATCCTTCAGGTGCCCTTACCTGTGACAGCCGGTCGCATCTTGTATCCGTAGACAAAAGAACTTCTCAACAGACATTCGGGCTACCACCTCAACCAGTCACCCTTTGCATTAATCCGATGTGTATTTTCGATGTACATTCACTATATACAATCCGCCTGATAGAATTGACGGATACACAGGAACTGTATCCAACATACAAAAGATGGATACTCACAAGTTGCATAAACCTGATTCACTTTTGCAATATACAAACCCCGATGTACATTTGCGGGATACTCAGAGACTATCTCACATGCAACTGTAGGATACACACAAATAGTATCCGACATACATTTACAGTATATATAGGAATTGTATCTTCAGATTTGTATATCCTTAACATGCATCTCCAAATGTACATGCGACCAAACTTTGACTTCCTTGTATGTCGATAGGGAATCTTGGACTTTCTCTCTCCTATGCATATGCCGATAGATTTGTATATCTTGATGTATGTTCCAACATATAATAGCGATGGAACTAAAGAGATATACCCACAATATGCAAAAGCAATATACACACAGATTGTATATCTCGCATACAAAAGTGATATATACACAAATTGTATATTTTTTGAAAACTTCACGGATTTCACGGTTTTCAGCCATTTTTCACTTAGTGACTGGTTCAGTCTGCTTTCCCTTCACTCATGCAGCCCTCTACACTTCGTTGGTCTAGCATGTAGTCACGCTAGAACCCTTTAAAGCATTTCTTGCCCGATCCTGCAAACATTAACATAGACAAATAGAAAAACAAAAACCCTAACTAAAATATATATAGCCATTCCACCGATTCAGAGAATCAACCGGTGGAATGGTTAAATGAATCCATCCAACCTCAGTACAGCGAAATCAATCACACAATGAATGCAACAGAATCTTGTTTATTATGCTTCTTCAAAAATGTGATTACAGATACTTCGTTTACAATAACTAAATAGAACTGACTACAAACTCTCTCCTGCTCCTCTCCTTGAGATCGATCAGATCTCACATATTTATCCCCTCACGGGGTAGTACAGAAAATGACTCCTAGCGGCTGGGAGTTACAGCTGTCCTAACAAACTAACAGACTCTCTAACAACCTAAAAATAGAATGCATTGGTCAAATTGACCTTATTACATTGCATTGGTCTTATAAGACCTTATTGAAAACATAAACAACCTTAAAACTAACTAACTGCCTCATGTAGGCCACTATAGGATAGGTGCTCCTGCACCATACTCCCCAACAGAAAAAGAACTCATGTCCCATGAGTTAGGTTGTGAAAAAATTCCACCTTTACACTTTGTCATCGCAGTGTTCTGACCTATTCTAGCTTTATACTCTGCTGTCTCTTGGTTGTTCCAAGATTTCTAAACTGTAACTTGTTGTCTTGCAAGTAAACCTGCATGCCTATTAGTGTAGGCTCTATTCTTACATACCCTGTGGTTACCAGTCATTCTACCTATCACCTCTATTTGAACAGCTGGGTGAATAACCCTGGGAACTGCTTCTTCAACTATGGTAAAATCTGGTTTCTTTTCAATTGTTATAGGACAAACAATAGTCCCAACTACAATCATATCCTCTTCTCGCCAATCAACTTGTAGCTGCTCAGAAACTTGTTGTTTATGCTGCTGCTGATCCACCTGATCTCTGTCAGCCAGAACTGAAATCTTATTCAAACTGTTGTCTTTGACAACTCCTTTCCCTGCAGTATCCTCAATTGCCTTTATGCCTATGGCTATAGGCATCTTCACAAACTCTTTCTTTCCCACTAAGATGTTTTTACTTGTCTTCTTCGCTGCAACTTCTTCCTGCAATGGCATCAACACAATAGTTTTTCCATCTTTCTTGATGGTGTAGGTATTAGCATACCCATCATACAATGCTCTTCTATCAAATTGCCATGGCCTACCCAACAGTAGGTGACAACATTCCATGGGTAATATGTCACACAAAACTCTATCCTGATAATCTCCAATCTGAAAATCAACATATGCCTGTTCATACACCAAAAGTGATTGCCTATCACTTACCCAAGATGCCTTGTAAGGGTCTTGGTGTGGAATCCTTTCCAGTTTCAGTTTCTCCACCATTTCCTGAGATACCATATTATCTGTTGAGCCAGAATCAATCACAACCTTACATATTTTACCTTTTCTCTTGCATGTGGTCTTGAAAAGAGCTCTTCTTTGCATCATATCCTTTGATATCTTCAAGGTTGTCCTTCTTAACATCAATGCTTCTCCCTCCTTCGGATACCCATAATTATTAGGTGTCTCCTTCACACTTTGCTGAGTGTTTGAGCTGCTTGCACTTTGTTTATTAGCTTCTTGGATCAGATTTGCCCTCTTTTTGTTGCAAGTATGAGGTTAACCAGTATTGTCATTGATGTCAACATACTCATATTGCATTGGTAAGAAGGATTGGATGAGCTGTGTGCTGAGGATATTGAGAAAATTAGTCT
This sequence comes from Cunninghamia lanceolata, assembly GCA_027924645.1. Classification (NCBI taxonomy): domain Eukaryota; kingdom Viridiplantae; phylum Streptophyta; class Pinopsida; order Cupressales; family Cupressaceae; genus Cunninghamia; species Cunninghamia lanceolata. The sequence goes on from BSBN01001170.1 coordinate 2,622,423, forward strand.
CAATCAGGAACAATGAAGAACAGTGATAGAAGAAGGCAAATGTACTCAATAGGTTGAGGATTAGAGGATGCGGATTAAAGGGTTTGTAGATATGAGTCTTGAGATGATCTAGTTAAGATTTCAGAGGTCGGCATGAAGATATGAAAAAGTTGTGATCGGTCAAGTAGAACCGGTTCCGAGAGATGCTTCGGAGGGACAGAGTGTTACAAAAAGGTTCGGTGAGATCCGGAGGCGCATTGTCAGACTCTGCGGATTGGATGGAGTGTTTGGGATGTCCTTGTGATGTGTCATCTCAGTTTGTACATAGTGTGGAGGTTCAGAAGAACCTGTTTCAGTTTGACAGTCGCGACAGACTGTGTTCTTGAAGTTTCAGATGAAGAGGAGAAGAGATTCCAGCAAGTAGAGGAAGTGCGGATGTACCTGGTCACTCAGGCAAGCTTGTGAAGGTTCTTGGATCATGTTGAGGCTGTGTTGTCAGTCCGCATCAGTGTTGGAGCCTGGAATTGAAGATATTCTTTCAGATGAAGTATTCTTGTTCAGACTGGCCAACCGGATGAGTTATTCATCTTGTGAATGTTCTTATGGATGATTGCCGACTTGCGAATGTTCTTGTGGATGATTGCCGACTTAGATGATTGTTCCTAAGTCGATGCCTTATATAAATAAAAGTTTGTGAGTTCATTTCAAAGTGTGTGTGGGGTGGATGAGTGTGGCATAGAGAAAGAGCGAAGGACAGAGTAGAAGTATCTCGGGCTTAAAAGGAACTGATCCAGACATGGTAAAGATGTCAATCTCTAGTTCAAGTTTGTGATTCTTATCACTTTGTAGATAGTGTGTCTCTTGTAGGCAGTGTGCCTCTTTGTGAGCAGTGTGCTTAGGTAGTGAGCCCTAATTGGCATGTGCCATTCATTTTTCTTATTCTTCTAACAGAGAATAATCCTTGGGTTAATCACACCGTGGTTTTTCCCTTAACAGGGTTTTCCACGTCAAAATCTTGGTGTCTAATGTGTTGATGTCTATCTACTTCTATTTTTATGCATTATGCTTTCATGAATGGTTAACTGATATGCTATTAACTAACAAAGAAGAATCAAGTGCTTGAAGTAGAAGCAAGTTTTTGTACAACTGATTCACCCCCCCTCTCAGTTGTGTTCCCTAGATCTAACAATTGGTATCAGTGCCAAGTTCCTCTGAAAGGAGCTTAACCACTTAAGGAGATCTAGGATGTCGTCATACAAGAAGGACAGTCCAAAGTTTGATGAACCAACTTCTCTCTCTGGAAAGGCTGCATGAAATGTCACTTGGAGTGTATGGGAAAAGCATACTTGTCCATGGTCACAAAAGCATATGTTCCTCCACAGGGTGGTCCAACAACACTAAATGAAATCACAGATGCTGAAAACAATCTGTGGACCAAAGAGGCTCTTCTAAGCACATTGACTGACTCAGAACTCTCAAATGTTATTGACCTACCAACTACATATGAGATCTGGGTTAAACTGGAACTTCTACATGAAGGAGATGAGTTTGTTAAGAGTGCAAGGTTGCAAAGTTTCAAAGGGAAATTTGAAAGATTGAAGATGAGAGATGATGAAAATATCACTACCTTTATGCCAAGAGTAAATGAGCTGGTGTGTGGAATCAGGAATGCTGGTGGAGTTCTGGATGAAAATCAGATTGTTTGCAAAATTCTCAGATCCCTTCCTGCTGCCTACAAGATCAAGGTTGCTACCATTGATGAATTCAGAGCCCATGCAACTGTCACAAGAGAGCAATTGGTTGGCAAACTGGCTACATTTGAAATGACCGAGTTTGGAGATGATCCCCCCAAGACTGAATCTGCATTCAAAGCCAGTGCCTATGTGAAAGGCAAACAAAGATTTGATCTAGGAGAAAACTCTTCAAGGAAGCTGTCATGGTATGATCAAGCAAGGAAAGACATGGAAGAGGAAGAAGTAGAAACAGCTCATCTTGAAGCCCTCATTGTAAAGAGATTGCCAAGAGGATCCGGTAAGTATGAAGGAAAGTTACCTTTTAAGTGCTTCAACTACAATAAGATTGGTCATTTTGCTTCAAGATGTCCGGAAAGATCTGCAAGGTCAAACTCTAACAGACAAAGGTTCCAAAAGAACTGTTATTATGTTCATGAAGAAGCTGATAATGAAGGAGTAACAGAGGATGAATCAGAGATAGGAGACAAATCTAAAAATTAATGGTTGTTTATTGCCATCAAGGAAGAAGAACCAATATCCTTTGAATCTGTCAATCATAAGGTTGTAGAAAGAGCTTTGGTTGCCCAAGTTGAAGAAAAGGATGATTGGGTTATTGACAGTGGATGCTCTCACCACATGACAGGTAACAAGAACAAGTTCTTAGATTTGGAAAGGTATGAAGGAGGAATGGTAAAATTTGGTGACAATTCTGCAGGTAGAATCAGAGGTAGGGGAACTATTTATTTTGATGGAAAGAGCAAAGCTGGTAATGTACTATATGTTGAAGGATTGAAGCACAATCTTCTCAGTGTTGGTCAGTTGGTAGACAAAGGTTATGATCTCTGGTTCAAGAATGGAAGATGCAGGATCTTTGAAAGTTCTGGAACTGAGATTCCATCCGGTACTCAAACAAAAGGTAATATCTTCCATCTAGTTGGTTCAGATAAAAGTTGTCTGTTTGTTCAAGTTGATCAGAGTTGGTTATGGCATAGAAGGATGTGTCATGTAAATTTTGATAACATCATCAAGATAAGCAATATTCAGGCTATAAGAGATCTTCCAAAATTGGTGAAACCTACAAATAGTTTGTGCAAAGAATGTCAGCTAGGTAAACAGAGCAGAGTCTCTTTCAAAAGCAAAGATCAAGCCTCTACCAGATTATTGGAATTAGTTCATACTAATCTATGTGGTCCGACAAGAATCAAGAGTATGCAAGGTGATAGATATTTCATGTTACTGATTGATGATCATTCCTGGATGATGTGGGTTACCTTTCTGAAAGAGAAATTAGAAGCCTTTGAGAAGTTCAAAATCTTCAAGGCTATGGTAGAGAATCAAACTGGATTGAAACTGAAGTGTCTATGGTCTAACAGATGTGGTGAATTCACATCCGATGATTTCATAGACTTTTGTGAGAAGCATGGCATAAAGAGACAGTTGTCTGCTCCTAGGACTCCACAGCAGAATGGAGTAGTTGAGAGAAAGAACCGGACCATCCAGGAAGCTTCCAGGACAATGATGATGGAAGCAAATGTTCCTTAGATGTTTTGGAGAGAAGTTGTCAGCACTGTAGTCTACACTCTCAACCGAGTTCAAATCAGAAGCAATACCGGTAAGACTCCTTATGAACTTTGGTTTGGTATAACTCCTACTGTGAGATATTTCAGAGTATTTGGTAGCAAGTGTTACATCAAAAGAGATGAAGATCTAGGAAAGTTTGATGCTAGAAGTGATGAAGGAATTTTCTTGGGTTACTCCACTCAAAGCAAAGCATACCGGTGTTACAATAAGAGACTGAAAGAGATGATAGAAAGTACAAATGTGAAGGTTGATGAAGGAATTGAGAAGCCCTCAAGGTTTTATGAATATGATGAAGATAATCAGGATGGTGTTCTGGTTCAAGGAACTCAATCCCTTCCTGAAAGTCAGATTCAGACTAATCCAATAAAGTAGGAAGAAGAGGTTTGTCTGAATGAACCTGATCAAGAAACATCAGTGCAAGAGACTCCCAAAGTTCCAAGGTATTTAACTCTAAATCACTCTGAAGATCAGATCATAGGTGACAAAAGCAAAGGGGTACAAACAAGGAGGAGAATTGCTCAAAATTCAAATAAATACTGTCTGATTTCAAAGATTGAACCTAAGACAATAAATGAATCTTGCAATGATGAAAACTGGACCAAAGCAATGGAGGAAGAGTTGATGCAAATTGAGAAAAATCACACTTGGGATCTTGTTCCCAGACCTAGAAACAAGAATGTGATTGGAACCAAATGGGTCTTCCAGAACAAACTAAATGAGGTTGGTGAAGTAATCAGAAACAAAGCCCGATTGGTCTGCAAAGGCTACTCTCAAATAGAAGGAATTGATTTTGAAGAAACCTTTGCTCCAGTAGCAACAATTGAAGCAGTCAGATTATTTCTTGCATATGCTACCTTCAAAGACTTCAAGGTATATCAGATGGATGTCAAGTCTGCCTTCCTAAATGGTGATTTGGAAGAAGAAGTATACATTGAAAAATTGGATGGATTTCAATTGTCTGATCATGATGATATGGTCTGCAAGTTGAAGAAAGCACTGTATGGATTAAAGCAAGCCCCAAGAGCATGGTATGAAAGGTTGGATAAGCATCTTGTGCAGACTGGTTTCAACAAAGGTACTGCTGACAATAATCTATATTTCCAAATAGATAATGAAAACATCTTGATTGTTGAAGTATTTGTTGATGATGTCATTTTTGGAGGAAGAGATAGTTTGTGTAAAACCTTTGCAAATCAAATGAAAAGTGAGTTTGAAATGTCAATGCTTGGTGAAATGAATTTCTTCTTGGGTCTGCAAATTACTCAGACAAAGAAAGGTATCTTTATCTCTCAGACCAAATATGTGAAAGAATTGTTAAGGAAATTTGTAATGGAAGATTCAAAGCCAATGAACACTCCTATGGCAATCGGATGTAAGTTGAGCAAAGATGATGACTCTCCTAAGACAGATCAGACCAAGTACAAATCAATGATTGGAGGATTATTGTATCTGACTCAGACTAGACCAAATATAATGTAGGCTGTTGTTCTTGTGGCAAGATTTCAGGCTGACCCTAGAGAATCTCATGTTATGGCAATCAAGAGAATTTTTAGATATCTAAAGGGGACAGTTGAGTATGGCCTATGGTATTCTAGAGATCAGGATTTCTCTCTTCATGCATATACAGATGCAGATTGGGTAAGTGATGTGGATGACCAGAAGAGCACCAGTGGTAGAGCATTCTTCTTGGAAAAGAGATTGGTTTCTTGGCTAAGCAAGAAACAAGAGGCAATATCTCTGTCTACAACTAAAGAAGAATATATTGCAGCAGCAGGCAGTTGCACTCAAATCTTATGGATGAAGCAGATGTTAAGAGACATGAAAGTAGAATATGGGGAGCCTATCACAATTTTCTGTGATAATTCAAGTGCAATAAATATTTCCAAGAATCCGGTATTGCATTCTAAAACCAAGCATATATCTATCAAATTTCACTTTTTGAGAGAACAAGTGAACAAGGGTGAAGTCAGATTGGAGTATGTGCCCTCCAAGGATCAGCTTGCAGATATTTTTACTAAACCTCTTCCCAAAGACTCTTTTGAGTATCTCAGGGAGAAGTTAGGGGTCATGGCCCCTCCGGTGATGAACTAGGATGCACTGATGTGCATCAGTCCGGTGGATATCACAGTCATATCTTGTGATCCAGATTGATGATGGGGAGCTACTACTAAGGGGGAGCAGCTAGTATGATTCTGATGTGTTACAAGTGCAAGTATGAGCCCTTTTCCATTGATGTCAAAGGGGGAGAGAAGACATGTGAAAAACAAGTGGTTGATGATCAAAGGGGGAGCAGTAAAGGAAGAGAAGACATGTGAAGAGTTGTTGCTGATAAGGGGAGCTGTGACAGAAAAGAGTTCTTGTCTTGATGGTTTTTCACATCATATGTTGCCATCAATGACAAAGGGGGAGATTGTTGCAAGTATGAGGTTAACCAGTGTTGTCATTGATGTCAACATACTCATATTGCATTGGTAAGAATGATTGGATGAGCTGTGTGCTGAGGATATTGAGAAAATTAGTCTCAATCAGGAACAGTGAAGAATAGTGATGAGAAGAAGGCAAATGTACTCAATAGGTTAGGATCAGAGGATGCAGATTAAAGGGTTTGTAGATATGAGTCTTGAGATGATCCAGTTAAGATTTCAGAGGTCTGCATGAAGATATGAAAAAGTTGTGATCGGTCAAGTAGAACTAGTTTCGGGAGATGCTCCGGAGGGATAGAGTGTTACAAAAGGTCCGGTGAGATCCAGAGGTGCATTGTCAGACTCTGCAGATTGGATGGCGTGTTTGGGATGTCCTTGTGATGTGTCATCTTGGTTTGTACATAGTGTGGAGGTCCGGAAGAACCTGTTTCAGTTTGATAGTCGCAACAGACTGTGTTCTTGAAGCTCCGGATGAAGAGGAGAAGACATTCCAGCAAGTAGAGGAAGTGCGGATGTACCTGGTCACTCAAGCAAGCTTGTGAAGGTTTTTGGATCATGTTGAGGCTGTGTTGTTGGTCCGCATCAGTGTTAGAGCCTAGAATTGAAGTTATTATTTCGGATGAAGATATTCTTGTTCAGACTGGCCGACTAGATGAGTTATTCATCTTGCGAATGTTCTTATGGATGATTGCCGACTTGCAAATGTTCTTGTGGATGTTTGCTGACTTATATGATTGTTCCTAAGTCGATGCCTTGTATAAATAAAGGTTTGTGAGTTCATTTCAAAGTGTGTGTGGAGCGGATGAGTGTGGCATAGCGAAAGAGCGAAGGATATAGCAGAAGTATCTCGGGCTTGAATGGAACTGATCTAGACATGGTAAAGATGTCAATCTCCAGTTCAATTTTGTGATTCTTATCACTTTGTAGACAGTGTGTCTCTTGTAGGCAGTGTGCCTCTTTGTGAACAGTGTGCTTGGGTAGTGAGCCCTAATTGGCATGTGCCATTCATTTTTCTTATTCTTCTAATAGAGAATAATCCTTGGGTTAATCACCCCGTGGTTTTTCCCTTAACTGGGTTTTCCACATCAAAATGTTGGTGTCCAATGTGTTGATGTCTATCTGCTTCTATTTTTATGCATTATGCTTTCATGACTGGTTAACTGATATGCTATTAACTAACAAAGAAGAATCAAGTGCTTGAAGTAGAAGCAAGTTTTTGTACAACTGATTCACCCCCCCTCTCAGTTGTGTGCCCTAGATCTAACACGTTTCTCCTCCTGAACTTGTTGCTTTTGTTGGACATTTGAAAAATGGATGCCCATATTCACCACAAGTGTAACACTTACCAGAAAATGTAGTAGAACCTCTACCACCTCCAAATCTGCCTCTGGTACCTTTCCATCCACCTCTAAAATCAGACTGCTCTTGTCCTTTACCAGTGTCTTCTTGATCCTCATTGGTTTGCCTCATTGTAGGGGTTGATCCTCTTCCCCTCATATTGCTGCCTCTTCCTCTCATGGGCTTATCCTGTCTCCTTTTCATCTTTTCCTCAATCCTGATTGCCATTTGATAGCAATCCTCTACACTCCTTGGGTTAGCTAAAACTAACTCATCCTGTATGTTCAATCTCAAACCAGCCAAATATCTAGCAACTTTTTCAACCTCATTCTCATGATGACCAGATCTCATACTTAATTTATAAAACTCCTTAGTATACGCCTTCACACCCATTTCCTTCTGCCTTAAAAATTGTAGCTTCTTAAACATTTGAATTTCATAGTCTTTAGGCAAGAATTTACCTTTGATCCTTGCTACCATCTTATCCCATGAAGAAATTTTTGACTTACTTTGCTTTCTCCTTTCGGATTGTACATAATCCCACCATACCAAAGCATGACCTCCCAACTTGTCTTTGCAATCTTTACCTTCTGATCCTCAGCAATATCCTCACATTCAAAATGATTGTCTAATGCAGCAATCCAATCAAGTAACTCATCCTCATCCAAACTTCCATTATACTTTGAAACATCAACCTTTACCTTAGGTTTCTCACTCTGCACTGCCTTTAACAGTTTTGCAAATCTCTGATCTTCAGCTACCTCTTCATACCCTTCAACATCATCTTTATCTTCTTTTGATTCACTGTCTTCTACTTCTCTCTTTTTGTTCTTCTCCAAGGCTACAAGCCTGGCTTGAAGTGCTTCAGCAAGCTCCTTCATCTTCCTCATCTCTTTGGCATGTTTTTCCTTCATTTCCTACAACTCTTTGGCAGTACCATTACCTTTCGGAGGCATCTTGTCAACCTCTCAATCCTCTACTTCTGCCTTCTCAGTGACAGAATCAACACACAATAACCCAGACCTTTTGCTGAGCTCTGATACCACTATGATGCAGAGCATCCACAACTAAAACCCTAACATACAATTATCCACGTATGTCAATGCATTACTAATTATGCACCCAAAACTTAAATTCTTCCTTTATATGGCCATCGGCAAAATATCCTCCCATCGGCACCACCTTCACTTACTTTGCCGATCGCTACCCTCTTACCGATGAAGAATCTCCTTTTCGCCTATCGGCGGGACTTCCACTATTGGCGAGCACCTTGCATCTTACGCTGATCTCTTTTGTCTCCCCGATACTATCAATACCAGACTCTACCGTCGACCAGACCATCACTATCGGCAACCTCCAAATTTGTTATCCCGACGGCTATGCTCACTTCGATATACATACAATCCTTCACCTATCCTTCTGGTGCCCTTACCTATGACAGTTGATCGCATCTTGTATCCGCAGAAAAAAGAACTTCTCAACAGACATTCGGGCTACCACCTCGACTAGTCACCCTTTGCATTAATCCGATGTGTATTTTTGATGTACATTCACCATATACAATCCGCCTGATACAATTGATGGATACACAGGAACTGTATCCAACATACAAAAGATGGATACTCACAAGTTGCATAAACCCAATTCACTTTTGCAACATACAAACCCCAATGTACATCTATGGGATACTCAGATACTATCTCACATGCAACTATAGGATACACACAAATAGTATCTGACATACATTTGCAGTATATACAGGAATTGTATCTTTAGATTTGTATATCCTTAACATGCATCTCCAAATGTACATGCGACCAAACTTTGACTTCCTTGTATGCCGATAGGGAATCTTGGACTTTCTCTCTCCTCTGCATATGCCGATAGATTTGTATATCTTGATGTATGTTCCAACATACAACAGCGATGGAACAAAAGAGATATACCCACAATATGCGAAAGCAATATACACACAGATTGTATATCTCCCATACAAAAGTGATATATACACAAATTGTATATTTTTTGAAAACTTCACGGATTTCACAGTTTTCAGCTATTTTTCACTTAGCGACTGGTTCAGTCTGCTTTCCCTTCACTTATGCAGCCCTCTGCACTTCGTCGGTCTAGCATGCAGTCACGCTAGAACCCTTTAAAGCATTTCTTGCCCGATCCTGCAAACATTAACATAGACAAACAAAAAAACAAAAACCCTAACTAAAATATATACAGCCATTCCACCGATTGAGAGAATCAACCAGTGGAATGGTTAAATGAATCCATCCAACCTCAGTACAACGAAATCAATCACACAATGAATGCAATAGAATCTTGTTTATTATGCTTCTTTAGAAATGCGATCACAGATACTCCATTTACAATAACTGAATAGAACTAACTACAAACTCTCTCCTGCTCCTCTCCTTGAGATCGATCAGATCTCACATATTTATCCCCTCACGGGGTAGTACAAAAAATGACTCCCAGCGGCTGGGAGTTACAGCTGTCCTAACAAACTAACAGACTCTCTAACTAACAGCCTAAAAATAGAATGCATTGGTCAAATTGACCTTATTACATTGCATTGGTCTTATAAGACGTTATTGAAAACATAAACAACCTTAAAACTAACTAACTGCCTCATGTAGGCCACTATAGGATAGGTGCTCCTGCACCACATCCATTTGAACCAAGCCTTTCCTATAAAGTAAGCCTCTCTTAAGCCATTAGAGAGGAGATTAGAGGAGATTAGAGGAGATTTTCAGGGATTCTTCTTCATGCAACCTCACTTTGCTGAATTTTCATCTCAAGCCATCATCCATCCTCTTTCATCTATCTTGCTAGCATCTATCAACCATCAATCATCCATCATTTATCTCCTTATCAATGTTATGCTATAGAATCAAGCAATCAACACAATAAAGAAATCAATCAATCAAGCATCTTGCATCTTCGAGGTATTGAATGATTTGGGTTTAGGTTATGCATTTCATTGTTTGATCATTTCCATTTGCAAATCTAATTTTTTTCATTATACATTTTGGCACGCTCGGTGGGACTCACTTCGCTTGATCATTTTCGCATGTTTTTGTAGTAAAAATTTGTATTCATATAACCCTCATTGTCGAGTTTTGCAGGTTTAATTAACTTTTTGTTGTAGATCTGCTATTTTTTGGACAAAACCCTAGGTTTTAAAGATTTCATCATATCTTCCAAACGGCTACGAATTTTTCTATAATATTTTAACATAAGTTTTTCCATGATATAAGGAAGCTACAGAATAAAATTTTTGGGCTTATTGTGAATTTTTGTGGGAGTTATCGTGTTTTTATGTTTTTTCATAAAATCGCAATTCTGGGCGCAAATTGACGAATTTTTTAGAAATTTTTACATTTCTAGAAATATCTCAAAATTCTAATGGGTCTCTGTGTTTTACAGATTTAATTTGGAGCTCATTTATAGTGCATAAAAATAAAATCTTTGTCAACTATAGCTTTTCCATAAATCTGTATTTCTGGGCGCAAAACAGAGATTTTTTTTGATTTCTTTATATTTTTGGAAAGCTCTCTGAAAATTAATAGGGGTCTCTTCTTTGATTTTTTAATTTTCAAATAAAAAATGTCTCAAAATAATCAAATCTAATTCGGCTATGTATCTAAAATTACAATTTTCCTTGCTTGATGAGCTTATTTTTTATGCTAACATTATATTATTTTTTGATGTTGTAGATGATCATAAGGAGCTTTAGTAGTAGAAATATCAATCATATACAACAGCTTGGAAAGTGAAAATAATCTGGGTGCATTCATTTCTATCTTTCATTTTTTCATTTCAATCAATCTTGTTTGCAAACACATTTTGATTTGGGCATAAAATGAACAATTGTTTGCAAATTCACATCAAAAAATTGGGCTAAAACAAACCATTATCTTTCATCACATTTAGATTTGGGCTTTAAAACAAACAAGTGCTTGCCTTGTCTTTCACACATTGAATTTCTAAGGTTAATGAACCCATGCGAGTGTGACCAAGTAAATGTGTATGCTCTCTCCTCATGTCCTAACACAAACTTGGAGATCAAAAACATTTACTTGTGTTGCTTTTGTTTAGCCTTAGAGAGGCCTATCTTGGTGGGAAAAGAGGTACTCACCCCAAGGGAACAACCTCAAGCAGTACTTTCATCTGGTCCGCTATAAAAATTAGAGGATAAGGTGAAAGCCAAGTCTAACCGGTATTAGCGCTCACCATACAATGCTAACTTGAAAGGAGGTGTACCTTTGTGTATATTAAAACTCCTAGTAGGGTTAGTTAAAGTCTTAAGTGGCTTGCTAGATGCTCATCGGGTGCCGGTCCCCCAGATTTTCACTAGAACATCCTTGTGATAGTGGCCTTGCCTTGACTAGGACTTGTTGAAGTGTCTTCACGTGCTTGCTTAACCATCATCACATTCTTCCAAACTAACAACTTGCTTATGTGTCTTGTGTGAGTGATTCATGTGTGTATATACATAATCATTTGTTTGAATATTACCACATCAAGCTCTAAACACCCAAACACATAAAGACAAGTCATCCTACACATTCTTCTAACAATATCTAAATCCAATCACTTTCATCCCAAACATAGCCTAGTCATCATCCAACCCTTCATAGCCAAGTCATTCAAACCATCCTAAACTTATCCTAGTCACATCCCTATCCTAGCCAAATCACTTTTGCCACATCATCATCGAATCATAACCAAGTATTTGCCAAAAAGGACTTAAGACTTAAACACTTGTGTGACATCATGTCAACCTTAGAGGACCTCCAAAAGATCCTTCATATGCTTCGCCACATGCATGCAAGTCAATCACCTTTAGAGTAGCAAACCTTTTAAAGCATTCAAGAACTGATTCAAATATGTCAAACAAACCAATCCTCACACATACAATACCTCTTGGCAGAAATCCAACACCCCATGCCCACTTGCAAAGTACAACAACCATCCTATCTAGCACCTATCCCATCATATCTATCCTCTCATCAACCTAATTTGATACCAACTTATTCCATTTCTTCTAATGTTATCCCTTATCCACATCAGCACATTCAACTACAACAACATCAACCGATTCAACAATTCCAACCATCACAACAACCCATTCAACAATTCCAACAACAACAAATCATATCACAAAAACAAATCCAAACACCATCCCAACATCAACAAATTCCACCTCAATCCTATGTGTCATCCACCTTAACTTCATACCAACCTCATCTATCTACACATCATATCAATGCCACACCAACCTATCAACCTCCACCCCAACATTATCTAATTCCTCATTCTAACATTCCAACATATCACCAAATCCATCCACAAGGCAACCAAGTGTCATCACAACAAGAACATGTGAGCCCAAATCCAACTTGGCAACAAGATCAAATGCCATCAACTTCATACCAACCCCAAGACCTTTTATCTACATATCCCACCATTTCACCTAACCACCAAGACTATCAATGGCCTCCACAACAAGCACAGGTGAGCCTAAGTCCACCTTTGCAACAAGAAGCACATACAAGTCCAAGTGGCCCCTTCTACATAAATCAAGCAAGCCCAAGTTATCCTATGCGAAACTTAATTACCTTTGACAAGGGAGATACCAATCTAGCCAATGCATCCTACGAGTGGCCTCCACCCTCCAATCATATGCCAACACATGAGCCTACTAGCCCTATCATAAGACCACCATGTGATCCTACCCCTAGTCCATTGGTCCACCATCCTTCATCACCTTCATCCTCATGTTTTACCAATCTTCCACCACAAGATCCGTTGGACATAATTGTACAACAATTGGTTTAAGCAAATTTGATTGAGCTACCACCGATAGAACCTTTTGAACCAATCCTTAAACACCCTTGGTATAATGAAAATCATTATTGTGCATACCATAGGTATAAGGGCCATACAACAACCAATTGTGTCAAACTTAAGAGATTGATCACAAACCTCACAAATTGTGGTAAGATTATCCCTTCATCCAATCCAAATCCTAATCCAGCCAATCCAATTAGCCCCCAACTTAATCCTAGCCCTAAGCCTACAACATCATCCACTGTTATTGCTCATCCATTATATTGCCCATCCACTCATACCCTTGCGAAGGATGTGATCCATTGGCTACTAGCTAGGAATAAACTACCTCCATGTCAAACACCCATTCATGAGCCTACCAAAGAACTTCCAAAGGTCATGTCCAATCCTATAATCCCATCATGTGGTCCACCTATCCTTGAGCCTATCCAAGAGCCCTCAATTAACATTCTTAGCCCTTCAAGCCCATCATGTGACCTACAAGCCATCAAGCCTATTCAAGAGTCTCCTATTATGAATCCAATTCAAGAGTCATCATGTTTTCATGTTGTTGACCAAGAGCCTATCCAAGAGCCTTCAACTTCTATTTAAGAAACCCAAGAGGTATGTTAAGAGTTTAATCCTAAGCGTGTGGAAACATTAATCCCTAGTCTAACTCAAGATCAAAACACTTTCATGCAACCCATCCATAACATTTACCTTCTTTATGATCAAGATGATACCTATGAAGAAGCTATCCATGAGCACCTTGATCCTATCCATAATCTTATATCCATCCATGAGCAAGATATCCAAATTGCTCCTAGTCATCTGCCATCTAGCCCTATCCATAATGAGCAACATCCACTTGTCATAATGAGCCATGTGCCTCCCAAGAACACATAAGCATAAAAGATCAAACAAATAGCTTGGATCTTAGCGAACATAATGAACATAATCAAGATCCTAATCCTCCATCCCCATCTACCATAGATCCCATTTCAAGTCCACTATCATGTCCTATTGGTCTTACCACCTTTGTCCATGAATTTTTTTCCTTAGGACAACAACAACCTTTGTGCTCTACCTCACCTTCTCCATCTAATAAAGAACTCAAGTCTAGTTCCCAAAACACATCTAATCCCATAGTCAATCACATCCTCCAAAACACAGACTTCCAAGGCAAAGGTCTAGGCCTTTATGAACAAGGTATTTTGGAGCCAAACCATGTCAAGATGCCTCCATGCTCATATGGCCTTGGATACACACCCCAAGGTAAAAAAGGCCAAGATGTTGGTAATCCCTTCATGCATCCTAAACCTACCACTTTTCATCATACCCCCCATCATTTACCCAAAACATATGGCTTTGGATACACACCCCCAGGTAAGCAAGGCCAAGATGTTGGTAATCCCTTCATGTATCCTAAATCTACCACTTTCCATCACAAACGCCGTCATCTCCCCAAAACATATGTTGCCATTCCACCTCCATCATTCTATAAATGTCAAAAGCATGTGACCATACACCTTCTGCCATCCACTTTGCCTCCACTTTTACCAACTCCAAATATCCCTCCATCCACCTTGCCACCATTGCTTCCAACACTTAACATATCTACCATTCATAATTATCCTTACATCCCTAATCATGGCCAACAAAAGCACACATTGCCTAAGCATATAGCTTCCAATCATTCCATCCCCTCCACCCATCCCATGGGATTCAAAAGAAAAAATTTTGATGACTCTACCTATAAAGCTAAAAATCCTAAAGGTCTTCATACCTTAGGACATAAAGAATCAAACTCAAAGAAAAGTTCATCTAAGTAGCCATCCAAACCCTTACCTCCAAATGTAAAGCTCAAAAGCAAAATGGTTTGGGTTCCTAAGCAAATAGCTAGCAAGTCAAATGAAGCATCCTCATCCACATCTCAAGAATCCCAACCACCTATATCCATCCAAAAGCCTACTTCAATCCAAAACTTTCATTCCCTTCAAAAATCCCACAAGCAAAACAAAAGCACTAAAAATATTAAATTTATGTGGGTTCCTAAGTCATTCCATCACCCATCTCCTGAGAAAACATCCCCATTGCTTCCTACACCACCATCCCATCAAAAGCTTCAATGTTTATCATGGTGTGTGCAACCGTTGGTCATGATTGCATTCCATTCCGCAACATTTCCACATACATCCATGTCCCCAACCTTCAACCACTATCTTACACATCTTCCCCATCACCTTCCTATGGTCCATGCTTTTGCATAAGCTTTTCATCCATCCTTGCATGAACCTTTCATAATCCACACCATAATCCACTATCCCCATCCATCTATCCTTGCATGAGCCTTTCATAATCCACATCATAATCTACTATCCACCTAATCCATCTCCCATCCACGCAATCCTTTATCAACATCGATGAGCATAATGACATGGTCCATGTGAAGACATCATCCATCTCTAAAGGGACACTATTAACCTTCATAGCACTAGACACTTGAGTCCCTCCTATCCATTACCATGGTGAAAACCTGACAAACAGGTGCCATGTGTAATTGTCATCCCATCTAAAAAAAAAAAATAAAAAAAGTAAAGAGAAATCCCTTCATCCAATGGTGAAAACCTGGTAAACAGGCGCCTTGGATAAGTACCATGATGAAAACCTGGCAAACAGGCGTCATGTGTAGGTTGATCTTCTATGTCACTTACACTTGGGGGCACATTGTTTCATCCAACCTATCCATTTCCAAACTATCTATCCCATTCTATCATTCTCTATCCTATCATGTCCTA
Source organism: Cunninghamia lanceolata (assembly GCA_027924645.1). Lineage (NCBI taxonomy): Eukaryota > Viridiplantae > Streptophyta > Pinopsida > Cupressales > Cupressaceae > Cunninghamia > Cunninghamia lanceolata. Next base: position 2,638,119 of record BSBN01001170.1, read on the forward strand.
CCATTACCATAGCATCCTACCATCCTTAGCCATTACATAAACATGCATATCCTACTAAACCCATTTATCCATCCTTCCGCCTTTTAATTTTGATGAAGACATAGGGGCAAAATGTTGATACATGTTTGGATTTTTTTGACATACCTTCTTTCCAAACCAAGTCCTATCCATTGACAATTTATCCATCCCATTTAAACCAATCCATCATGTCATCCTATCATCATAAGCACCATGTAAAATGCAATCATATCATCCCATTTTCATGAACTTTGTCATGTAAAAATCCTAAGCATTACCACCTAGAATGGGGCAAGTTATTCTTCCAATGCAACATAGCCCTTGGAGATCACATCCTATCTCCCACTATGGCGTATCCTTATCATGAGCTTTCAATCTTATAGCTTATCCCCATCTATTTATCATGAGCTTTCCACTATAGCCTACCTATCTGTTTATCATGAGGCATGCATCCATCCCTTATATGGCCTATCCTCTTGTCTATCCAACTCTCATGAGCCTTTCATCCCATTGAGCCCATCCTTTTATTCATCCCTTGCACCTAGACTTGGTTTTCTCCCTTGTCATCGGTATCTAGCACAAAGGCTACCCAAATTGTAAATCCATTGACATCCCAAAAATCTAAAAAAATCAAATATTCTCAAAAAACACAAAAAAAATCAAAACATTCAAAAAAACACAAAAAAATCAAATATTCTCAAAAATCCAAAAAAATTAAATATCCAACAAAAAATCCAAGCAATAAAACCAATCATCATCCAAAACAATCCACTCCATCAACATTCAAATCAAAATCAAATCATCATCATCATCAATTCTTCTTATCAATAACATTCATTCATCCATTTCAGTCAATCCAATTCCAATCATATCAATCAAATCAATCTAAGCAATGATCTTGAATCCAAGTCACACTAATCCATATTAAGCAAGCTAATCAATCAAGGAACATTATCCAATCAAATCAATAGGTTTTTCTCCTAATCTTGTCATAAACCAAATCAAACAATCATCAATCATTATCAATGGGATATATCGTTCCCATATCATTCTTGTGTTGATCTAGGGATATAGCATTCCCTGCAATGACAACACTATCATCATCGATCAAACAATCAATCATTGGTTTATGACTTGACAAGGGCAATACCTTGTTTGTTTTACATCCTTTGAGCACACTGAGAACACTTGCTTATGCTTAGATTGAGTGGACACTCTAATTATCACACCATCACTATCACCATTCAAAACAATCTAATCATCAAAACAATCAACCCAACAGTAGAAAATATCAAAATTCAAGCACATCAAGCTAACCATCAAAACAAATCCAATTACTTCAGCAAATCAAAAGTAGCTCAATCCACCAGATATCATCCCATCATCAACATTTTATCAATCAATTCAATCCATTTTCATCATCTCATCAATAAAACAAAAATCAGAACTACATCTCATTTCCCTCGTTAAGTGCCTTGATCCCATGGATATAGGGTATGTAGGCAGTCTGGAGTACGAAGGAAGTGCCCAGATTCAGGCACAGGCGATTTTCCTCTTTCTACTCTCCTCATTTCTTCTATCATCTATCTTATACATCATCAATAAAACACCTAAAATCCAATCAATCATCACTTCTTCCAATTCATCAAATCAATCTCCATTCATCATTTCATCATCCTCAAAATCATTCTAAACAATGATCCAAGTGCAAGCCCATCCTTAAAGCTATACCAATCAAGTTAATCAATCAAGCCAATTTATCCAAACACAATCCACGGTCTTGATCCTAATCTTGTTGTAAGCCAAAGAAATCACCCAATCAACCAACCAACTTAGCAAACCATCTTGTGTTGATCTAGGGATATAGCTTTCCCCACAATGACAACACTCTTAACTATCATCAATCATGTTAGATCTAGGGCACACAACTGAGAGGGGGGGGTGAATCAGTTGTACAAAAACTTCCTTCGACTTCAAGCACTTGATTCTTCTTTATTAGTTAATAGCATATCAGTTAATCATTCATGAAAGCGTAATGCATAAACACATGAGCAGATAAACATCAACACATTGGACACCAAAGATTTTGACGTGGAAAACCCAGTTAAGGGAAAAACCATGGGGTGATTAACCCAAGGATTATTCTCTGTTAGAAGAATAAGAAAAATGAATGACACATGCCAATTAGGGCTCACTGCTCGAGCACACTGCTCACAAGAGGCACACTGCCTACAAGAGACACATTGTCTACAAAGTGAGAAGAATCACAAATTTGAACTGGAGATGGACATCTTTACCATGCATGGATCAGTTCCATTTAAGCCCGAGATACTTCTGCTCTGCCTTTCACTCTTTTGCTATTCCACACTCATCCGCTCCATGACACCACATTGAAATGAACTCACAAACCTTTATTTATACAAGGCATCGACTTAGGAACAATCATCTAAGTCGGCAATCATCCATAAGAGCACTCGCAAGTCGGCAATCATCCACAAGAACATTTGCAAGATGAATAACTCATTCAGTCAGCCAGTCTAAATAAGAATATCTTCATCTGAAAGAATATCTTCAATTCCGGGCTCTAACACTAATGTGGACTAACAACTCAACCTTAACATAATCCAAGAACCTTCACAAGCTTTCCTGAATGACTAGGTACATCTGCACTTCCTCTACTCACAGGAATCTCTTCTCCTCTTCATCTGGAACTTCAAGAACACAGTCTGTCACGACTATCAAACTGAAAAAGGTTCTTCCGGACCTCCAAACTTTGTACAAACTGACATGACACATCACACGGGCATCCCAAACACTCCTTCCAATCCACAGAGTTTGACAATGCTCCTCCGGATCTCACCGGACCTTTTTGTAATACTCTGTCACTCCGGAATAGCTCCCAGAACCGGTTCTACTTGACCGATCACAACTTTTTCATATCTTCATGCAGACCTCTAAAATCTTAATTAGATCATCTCAAGACTCATATCTACAAACTCTTTAATCCGCATCCTCTGATCCTCATCCTATTGAGTACATTTGCCTTCTTCTTATCATTGTTCTTTACTGTTCCTGATTGAGACTAATTTTCTCAATATCCTCAGTACATAGCTCATCCAATCCTTCTTACCAATGCACGATGAGTATGTTGACATCAATGACAACACTGGTTAACCTCATACTTGCAACAATCTCCCCCTTTGTCATTGATGGCAACATATGATGTGAAAAACTATCAAGACAAGAACTTCTCTTTTCTGTCACAACTCCCCCTATCAGCAACAACTCTTCACATGTCTTCTCTTCCTTTACTACTCCCCCTTTGATCATCAACCACTTGTTTTTCACATGTCTTCTCTCCCCCTTTGACTTCAATGGCAAAGGGCTCATACTTGCACTTGTAACACATCAGAATCATACCAGCTACTCCCCCTTAGTAGCAGCTCCCCATCATCAATCCGGATCACAAGATATGACTATGATATCCACCGGACTAATGCACATCAGTGCATCCTAGTTCATCACCAGAGGGGCCATGACCCCTAACTTTTCCTGAAGATACTCAAAAGAGTCTTTGGGAAGAGGTTTAGTAAAAATATCTGCAAGCTGATCCTTGGAGGGCACATACTCCAATTTGACTTCACCCTTGTTCACTTGTTCTCTCAAAAAGTGAAATTTGATAGATATATGCTTGGTCTTAGAATGCAATACCAGATTCTTAGAAATATTTATTGCACTTGAATTATTATAGAAAATTGTGATAGGCTCCTCATATTCTACTTTCATGTCTCTTAACATCTGCTTCATCCATAAGATTTGAGTGCAACTGCCTGCTGTTGCAATATATTCTACTTCAGTTGTAAACAGAGATATTGCCTCTTGTTTCTTGCTTAGCCAAGAAACCAATCTCTTTCCCAAGAAGAATGCTCCACCATTGGTGCTCTTCCAGTCATCCACATCTCCTACCCAATCTGCATCTGTATATGCATGAAGAGAGAAATCCTGATCTCTAGGATACCATAGGCCATACTCAACTGTCCCCTTTAGATATCTAAAAATTCTCTTGATTGCCATAACATGAGATTCTCTAGGGTCAGCCTGAAATCTTGCCACAAGACCAATAGCCTACATTATATCTGGTCTAGTCTAAGTGAGATACAATAATCCTTCAATCATTGATCTATACTTGGTCTGATCTGTCTTAGGAGAGTCATCATCTTTGCTCAACTTACATCCGGTTGCCATAGGAGTGTTCATTGGCTTTGAATCTTCCATTCCAAATTTCCTCAACAATTCTTTCACATATTTGGTCTAAGAGATAAAGATACCTTTCTTTGTCTGAGTAACTTGCAGACCCAAGAAGAAATTCATTTCACCAAGCAATGACATTTCAAACTCACTTTTCATTTGATTTGCAAAGGTTTTACACAAACTGTCTCTTCCTCCAAAAATGATATCATCAACAAATACTTCAATAATCAAGATGTTTTCATTATCTATTTGGAAATATAAATTACTGTCAGCAGTACCTTTGTTGAAACCAATCTGCACAAGATGCTTATCCAACCTTTCATACCATGCTCTTGAGGCTTGCTTCAATCCATACAGTGCTTTCTTCAACTTGCAAACCATATCATCATGATCAAATAATTGGAATCCATCTGGTTGTTCAATATATACTTCTTCTTCCAAATCACCATTTAGGAAGGCAGACTTGACATCCATCTGATATACCTTGAAGTCTTTGAAGGCAACATATGCAAGAAACAATCTGACTGCTTCAATTCTTGCTACCGAAGCAAAGGTTTCTTCAAAATCAATTCCTTCTATTTGAGAGTAGCCTTTGCAGACCAATCTGGCTTTGTTTCTGATTACTTCACCAACCTCATTTAGTTTTTTCTGGAAGACCTATTTGGTTCCAATCACATTCTTGTTTCTAGGTCTAGGAACAAGATCCCAAGTGTGATTTTTCTCAATTTGCATCAACTCTTCCTCCATTGCTTTGGTCCAGTTTTCATCATTGCAAGCTTCATTTATTGTCTTGGGTTCAATCTTTGAAATCAGACATTATTCATTTGAATTTTGAGCAATTCTCCTCCTTGTTTGTACCCCTTTACTTTTGTCACCTATGATCTGATCTTCAGAGTGATTTAAAGTTACATACCTTGGAACTTTGGGAGTCTCTTGCACTGCTATTTCTTGATCAGGTTCATTCAGACAAACCTCTTCTTTCTGATTTACTAGATCAATCTGAATCTGACTTTCAGGAAGAGATTGAGTTCCTTGAATCAGAGCACCATCCTAATCATCTTCATCATATTCATAAAACCTTGAGGGCTTCTCAATTCCTTCATCAACCTTCACATTTGTACTTTCTATCATCTTTTTCAGTCTCTTATTGTAACATCGGTATGCTGTGCTTTGAGTGGAGTAAACCAAGAAAATTCCTTCATCACTTCTAGCATCAAACTTTCCTAGATCTTCATCTCTTTTGATGTAACACTTGCTACCAAATACTCTGAAATATCTCACAGTAGGAGTTATACCAAACCAAAGTTCATAAGGAGTCTTACCAGTATTGTTTCTGATTTGAACTCGGTTAAGAGTGTAGACTGCAGTGCTTACAGCTTCTCTCCAAAACATCTGAGGAACATTTGCTTCCATCATCATTGTCCTGGAAGCTTCCTAGATGGTTCGGTTCTTTCTCTCAACTACTCCATTCTGCTGTGGAGTCCTAGGAGCAGACAACTATCTCTTTATGCCATGCTTCTCACAAAAGTCTATGAATTCACCGAAAGTGAATTCACCACCTCTATGAGACCTTAGACACTTCAGTTTTAATCCGGTTTGATTCTCTACCATAGCCTTGAAGATTTTGAACTTCTCAAAGGCTTTTGATTTCTCTTTCAAAAAGGTAACCCACATCATCCGGGAATGATCATCAATCAATAACATGAAATATCTATCACCTTGCATACTCTTGATTCTTGTCGGACCACATAGATCAGTATGAACTAATTCCAATAATCTGGTAGAGGACTGATCTTTGCTTTTGAAAGAGACTCTACTCTGTTTACCTAGCTGGCATTCTTTGCACAAACTATTTGTAGGTTTCACTAATTTTGGAAGATCTCTTACAGCCTGAATATTGCTTATCTTGATGATGTTATCAAAATTTACATGACACATCCTTCTATGCCATAACCAACTTTGATCAACTTGAACAAACAGACAACTTTTATTTGAACCAACCAGATGGAAGATATTACCTTTTGTTTGAGTATCAGATGCAATCTCAGTTCCGGAGCTTTCAAAGATCCTGCATCTTCCATTTTTGAACCGGAGATCATAACCTTTGTCTACTAACTGTCCAACACTGAGAAGATTGTGCTTCAATCCTTCAACATACAGTACATTACCAGTTTTGCTCTTTCCATCAAAAGAAATAGTTCCCCTACCTCTAATTCTACCTGCAGAATTGTCACCAAACTTTACCATTCCTCCTTCATACCTTTCTAAATCTAAGAACTTGTTCTTGTCACCTGTCATGTGGTGAGAGCATCCACTGTTAATAACCCAATCATCCTTTTCTTCAACTTGGGCAGCTAAAGCTCTTTCTACAACCTTATGATTGACAGATTTAGTGGATATTGGTTCTTCTTCCTTGATGGCAATAAACACCCATTCATTTCTGGATTTGTCTCCTATCTCTGATTCATCATCTGTTACTCCTTCATTATCAACTTCTTCATGAACATAATAATAGTTCTTTTGGAACCTTTGTCTATTGGAGTTTGACCTTGTAGATCTTTCCGGACATCTTGAAGCAAAATGACCAATCTTATTGCAGTTGAAGCACTTAAAAGGTAACTTTCCTTCATACTTACCAGATCCTCTTGGCAATCTCTTTGCAATGAGGGATTCAAGATGAGCTGTTTCTGCTTCTTCCTCTTCCATGTCTTTCCTTGCTTAATCATACCATGACAGCTTCCTTGAAGAGTTTTCTCCCAGATCAAATCTTTGTTTGCCTTTCACATAGGCACTGGCTTTGAATGCAGATTCAGTCTTGGGGGGATCATCTCCAAACTCTGTCATTTCAAATGTAGCCAGTTTGCTAGCCAGTTGCTCTCTTGTGATAGTTGCATGGGCTCTGAATTCATCAATGGCAGCAACCTTGATCTTGTAGGCAGCAGGAAGGGATCTAAGAATCTTGCAAACAATTTCATTTTCATCTAGAACTCCACCAGCATTCTTGATTCCACACACCAGCTCATTCACTCTTGGCATAAAAGTAGTGATATTTTCATCATCTCTCATCTTCAATCTTTCAAATTTCCCTTTCAGACTTTGCAACCTTGCACTCTTAACAAACTCATCTCCTTCATGCAGAAGTTCCAGTTTGACCCAGATTTCATATGCAGTTGCTAGGTCAATGACATTTGAGAGCTCTAAATCATTCAATGTGCTTAGAAGAGCTTCTTTGGTCCGCAAATTATTTTCAGCATCTGTGATTTCATTCAGAATTGTCGGACCACCCTGTGGAGGTACATATGGTTTTGAGACCATGGCCAAGTATGCTTTTCCCATACACTCCAAGTGACATTTCATGCGACCTTTCCAGAGAGTGAAGTTGGTTCCATTAAACTTCGGACTATCCTTCTTGTATGATGACATCTTGGATCTCCTCAAGCGGTTAAGCTCCTTTTAGAGGAACTTGTCTCTGAGACCAATTGTTAGATCTAGGGCACACAACTGAGAGGGGGGGTGAATCAGTTGTACAAAAACTTGCTTCTACTTCAAACACTTGATTCTTCTTTGTTAGTTAATAGCATATCAGTTAATCATTCATGAAAGCATAATGCATAAACACAGGAGCAGATAAACATCAACACATTGGACACCAAGATTTTGACGTGGAAAACCCGGTTAAGGGAAAAACCATGGGGTGATTAACCCAAGGATTATTCTCTGTTAGAAGAATAAGGAAACTAAATGGCACATGCCAATTAGGGCTCACTGCCCGAGCACACTGCTCATAAGAGGCACACTGCCTATAAGAGACACACTGTCTACAAAGTGATAAGAATCACAAACTTGAATTGGAGATGGACATTTTTACCATGCCTGGATCAGTTCCATTTAAGACCAAGATACTTCTGCTCTACCTTTCGCTCTTTCGCTATTCCACACTAATCCACTCCATGACACCACATTGAAATGAACTCACAAACCTTTATTTATACAAGGCATCGACTTAGGAACAATCATCTAAGTTGACAATCATCCATAAGAGCACTCGCAAGTCAGCAATCATCGACAAGAACATTCACAAGATGAATAACTCATCCGGTCGGCCAGTCTGAATAAGAATATCATCACTCGGAAGAATATCTTCAATTCCAGGCTCTAACACTAATGTGGACCGACAACTCAACCTTAACATAATCCAAGAACCTTCACAAGCTTGCCTGAATGACCAGGTACATCCGCACTTCCTCTACTCACAGGAATCTCTTCTCTTCATCCGAATCTTCAAGAACACAGTTCGTTGCGACTGTCAAACTAAAAAAGGTTCTTCCAGACCTCCAAACTTTGTACAAACTAAGATGACACATCACACAGACATCCCAAACACTCCTTCCAATCCGCAGAGTCTGACAATGCTCCTCCGGATCTCACTGGACCTTTTTTAATACTTTGTCACTCCGGAACAGCTCCCAGAATCGGTTCTACTTGACCGATCGCAACTTTTTCATATCATCATGCAAACCTCTGAAATCTTAACTGGATCATCTCAAGACTCATATCTACAAACCCTTTAATCCACATCCTCTGATCCTCATCCTATTGAGTACATTTGCCTTCTTCTTATCACTGTTCTTTACTGTTCTTGATTGAGACTAATTTTCTTAATATCCTCAGCACACGGCTCATCCAATCCTTCTTACCAATGCACTATGAGTATGTTGACATCAATGACAACATTGGTTAACCTCATACTTGCAACAAATCAAACAATCAATCATGGGTTTATAGCTTGACAGGGGCAATACCTTATTTGTTTTTGAATCATTTGTGTATGCTTGCTTGCTTGCTTGTGTGTGTTATCATTTTTATCTTGTATTTGTATCACATCGGTATCATTTCTAGCTAATATTCATATCTTGTGTATGTTGGACTAGCTTTTTGCACTATCCTTTGCATCTAAGATCATATCATACCTTTTGTGCATTAGGGACTTCAATGCTCTAAGTTTACTTCCTCATACGTTGGACAAGGTTGTATTATGCTGGGGCACAAGATACAACGTCACCCTAGTTCCTTATACCTTGGTGCATAACGTCTAGTGCTATATCAAACATCATGGTTTCTCACATTCATTTCAGCATAACGCATCATCATTTCTTCTATCCATTCCCTTATCTTTCTTTTTGCAGCCAAGCCATTTCTTTTCGAGAGCCTACTCATGTTTGTCCAACCCACATATCCTCTCAAGGGGGCATCATCATCCCATTACATCATCATCACTATCCTTTTCCTCTATCCATACATTAGCTTCTTTGAAATGATGTTACTCGACATACAGCTTATCATCTTGAATATCATCTCAAAGAGGGGCAAAATGTAGACACCCAAAATTGTCCCAAATTTGTGTATGTCTAGCAACACCTTGTCAAAAACATTATCCTAGACATCATGTAGCATTTTGTCCTAAATCCCACTCTTAATCCCATTTAGCCATTAGCCAATTAATTAAATAAATTTTATTTATTTAATTAATTTCACATTCATAATCCCACTTTCCAATTAATTAAATAAATTTTATTTATTTAATTAATTTCCACATCATATCCCTATCATATCCTAATCCCACTATCCAATTAATTAAATAAATCTTATTTATTTGATTAATTTTCCAACTCATATCCCAACTAATTTAAATATTTTATTTGAATTAAGTCCTCACCTCTCACCATATTTTGACACTTGTCCATTTCTTAATTCAATCATGTGTGGTAGTACAACTTTCATTTAAAATCTTTCACATGTACAACTAATGGGACCTAATTTTAGTATACACAGTCACACATGAGCTCTATCCTTCTCCTTACACATGTCACATGACTACAATTTCTTAATGCGCAAGGAAACCTAACTTAATCCTATCCATCCATTTCATCTAAAGCCTTAATTGATCCTAGCCATCCATTTGAACCAAGCCTTTCCTATAAAGCAAGCCTCTCTTGAGCCATTAGAGAGGAGATTAGAGGAGATTTTTAGGGATTCTTGTTCATGCAACCTCACTTTGCTGAATTTTCATCTCAAGCCATCATCCATCCTCTTTCATCTATCTACCTTGCATCTATCAACCATCAATCATCCATCATTTATCTCCTTATCAATGTTATGCTACAGAATCGAGCAATCAACACAATAAAGAAATCAATCAATCAAGCATCTTGCATCTTCGAGGTATTGAATGATTTAGGTTTAGGTTATGCATTTCATTGTTTGATCATTTCCATTTGCAAATCCAAATTTTTTTGATATACAGGTATTACCTATTCGGTTTACCTTTATAGTGTGAACATGGTACATTATCTAGCTAGTTTTTATTTAGGACCTATTCACACATGTTCACATGTTAAGTTGACTTAAGGCACTAGGAATATGTCTAGATGTTTCTAGTACACATTTGATCTTATCCTTTAGTTGTCTCATGTCATAGGATTATGACACTTGTCCTAATCTTATGTTGTCTTATGTCTCACCTTTCCTTTTATAAGCAAGGCCTCTCTTGTACATTATGTAGTATTGTTGTATCATTATTGGTAGTATAGCATTCTTACATTGCTTGTCTCTTTTGTGTAGAAAGTTATTTGGTGTTGTAGATTTGATCTTGGTTGTTGATTGCTTCAATAGTTTTTACATTTGTGGAAGTTAGTTGACTCATTACTACATGAAAAACATTTAAATGTTTCGTTACAAAGTCTCCTTCATGCATCTTTAAATAATACAAATTAATTTTCAAAAATAAATTATTTACAAAACACTTAGTTTATATAACGCAATAATTTTATGTCATAAACTCTTTGCAATATTTTGAACTAAAGCAATCATCAAGACTAAATTAGAAAGAGACAACTTGATAGTAGATCTACCTCTTCTATCCAACTTGTCCCATTCATATGGATCTATTGTTGATGGTAGAAAATTGAGTGCAACAATTATTATAATCCATTTATCTCTCTCCACTAAAACATCTTCAATTTCTACAACTCAAATTTTTACCTACTAAACTTCTCAATCTCAATTATAAATGTGTTGGCCATGACTTTTGATTTTCAAATTTATTTCAAATCCACATGAATTATTGCACAAAAAATATAAATCAACATATAAGAAATGTATTATATGTCAACACTTTAATAGCATGTCAATGCTTAGACCTAAACTAAAAGCCTACAAATCTCTACAATACAATTCAAATGATATCAAAACACTATGCCAAGGGTTATATCTATAAAAATTTTCCTCTCTCTCTCTCCATATATATATATCTTTATCTTTGTCTATTCATCTCTCTATCAATCTCCCTCTCTTAATATATCTCTATCTCCATCCTCTCTCTCCCCCTCCCCTTATCTCTGTATCTCTTTCTATATCTCTATGTTTCTTTATCTTCCTCTTTCTCTCTTTCTCCTCCTCTTCATCTGATCTCTCTATCTCTATTCTCTCTCTACTCATCTCTCTCTTTGTTTAACTCTATTTGTCTCCCCTCTTTGTCTCTTTGTCTCTCTTTCTTATTCGATATATAAAGATATATATCTCTTTGTTTAACTCTATTTGTCTCCTCTCTCTCTCTCTCTCACATATAAATATAATATATATTTTATATAAAAAATAAATATATAATTAAATCATTACAAGATACCACTTGGGCAATAAGCATGGAGACCTAATTTCTCTAGATGGAATTGTTATATTCCTTCTTAAGTATAACACTTCATAGGAAATCAAATTTGATTTAATCTTAAATCTCTTTGATGTGGATAATGTCTTAAGGTTTCCTTCATATGTGTATGGCTTAGAAATTGTGTTGATGGAAGTATTCACAATAAAATGTATTGATTGTGAAGGTTTATAAATCAAACAAATTCTTTGGTGTAGTCATGATGAATTAGTGTCCCTTATTTTTATAACAAATTTCCCTCCGTAGTTGTTGCCTCATGCCCCTATAATACCTATCACTCGTTAATGTGCATGAAAACATTATAAAAATCAGAGATTGCTCCAGTTAAGATTTGAGAAGTCTACATGAAGATTTGAAGGAGTTTTGGCCATCTGAGTAGAACCGATTCCTGCAATACTCAAGAAACATGAAGTGATAGAAAAGAGGTCTAGATTGCTCCGGTAATATAAAATTGTGATCTGTGGATCTGAGGGCATATTTGGGAAGTCAATGTGTATCATCAACAGCAATGGTTCATGGTTTGGAGGTCCATAAGCTATCCTTCTAGTTTGATAGTCATGGCAGAGATTATTCTTGAGGTTCCGGAGGAAGATTCAAATGCTTCTGATAATTTGGTTTAGAATGGATGTTATTGGTGAATTCAATGTGCTTGTGGAGGTCTCTGGATCATATGGCTACTATGTTAGAGGTTCGCATTGAAGTTTAAGCTTGTTGATTGAAGATTTCTTCTTTGAGGTTAATGTTCCTTCCAGTCTTGGCTGATCGGATGTTCCTAGCCTGTTACAGATGACTTAAGAGCATTTTTATGAAGTGTGGAGTGGTTGTAGAAGCAAATTCAAGTCTCACTTGTGCTTGGCCGATAGTGTGATGATCCACGTCAAGTTTAGCTAACCTTGTTGATCATTCCAAGGTTGATGAAGTATATAAATACTTGTTGAAAAGGTATTGAAATCATCCTTGTGCAAAATAGATAAAATATGAAGAAAGGATCAGGAGCAGAGTAGATAAGAAAAGGAGCGAGAGTAGTATAGAGTGTGAAGAAGAGTTTGGGGAAAAAACAAAAGTTCTTGAGCATTCATTGAAACTGAATTAGGTATGAAGTAGATGCTATTGCTCAGTTAATTCTTTCTAAATAAATTATGTAGGCAGTGAGCCTCTCTTTTGAGCAGTGAGCTCTGGGCAGTGCGCCCAAAGGCATGTGCCTTCTATTTTATTAAGTACTTTTAATAGGGTACGCATCTTTGTGGGTTAACCCCCACCGTGGTTTTTCCCTTAACCGGGTTTCCACGTCAAGATCTTGGTGTCAAATGTGTTGAATATGTTTATGCTTTTATGTTGTTGATCTATGCTTTAATATTTACATCATTAATCTGATAGTAAGATAATAAAGAAGGTTAAAGGCAAAAATTTTTTTATTATGGGACAACTGATTCACCCCCTCTTAGTTGTCTAGTTCCAACAATTGGTATTAGAGCTAGATCCTCTCATAAAAGCCTAACCACTTGAGGAGATCCAGGATGTCAAACTACAAGAAGGATAGTCCAAGATTTGATGGAACAAATTATTCTGTTTGGAAAAATCACATGGAGTGCCATTTGCAATGTATGGGTGATGCTTATTGGGAAATAACCAGTGTTGAGTATAAACCTTCAGAGAAAGCTCCTTCAACTCCTAATCAAATCAAAGATGCTGAAAATAATCTTCAAGCTAAAGAAGCCTTGTTGAATGCCCTGATTGATTCAGAGATGACAAATGTCTTTGGTCTAAAACCTGCTTATGAATTCTAGAAAAAGTTGGAGTATCTATATGAAGGTGATAAATATGTCAAATGTGCAAAGTTGCAAAGTCTAAGAGGAAAATTTGAAACAATGACGATGAGTGAAGACGAAAACATCACAATCTACATACAAAAGATAAATGAAGTTGTGTGTGGCATTAGGTGTGCTGGTGGAACTTTGGAAGAATCTAAAATTGTATCAAAAGTACTCAGATCTTTACCAAATTCATACAAACATAATGTTGTAGCTATAGAAGAGATCAGGACAGTCTCAAAGGTTACAAGAGATCATCTGGTTGGCAAAATTTCATCTTTTGAATTAAGTGAGTTTGGTGATTCTCTTCCCAAGTTTGAATCTGCATTTAAGGCCAGTGTGTATGGAAAACAAAGATATGATCCAGGTGAAATCTCTTCTACAAGATCAAATAGATTTATGAAGACAAGAAAGGATCTTGAAGATGTTGAAATAGAAACAACAGATCTTGAAGCTCTTATTGCCAGAAGAATGCCAAGAGGATCCGGTAAGTATGAAGGAAAATTACCACTCAAATGTTTTTCTTGTAATAAGATTGGTCATTTTGCCTCAAGATGTCTAGAGAGGTTTTCAAAACTAAACCCTAACAGGTACAAAGGTTAGAAGAAATGTTACTATGTCCAAGAAAATGGAGAAGGGGTAACAGATGATGAATCTGATCATGGAGGCTGCTCTGAAAATGATTGGGTGTTTATTGCTATCAAAAAAGAAGATCTGGTGTCTACTGAATCTGCTAGCTGTGAAAATGTGGAAAGTGCCTTAGCTGCTCAGGTTATTGAAAAGGATGAATGGGTGATTGATGGTGAATATTCTCATCATATGACTGGTGACAAGAGTAAGTTTATAAATTTTGAAAACTATGAAGGAGGACTTATGAAATTTGGAGACAACTCAGTTGGTAGAATCCATGGCAGAGGATCCATCTCTTTTGATGGCAACAACAAAACCAATGATGTTCTGTATATGGAAGGACTGAAACATAATCTTCTCAGTGTTGGACAGTTGGTTGATAAGGGTTATGATCTTTGGTTCAAGGATGGAAAATGCAGAATCTTGGAAAGCTCTGGAACTAAAATTGCATCTGATACTCAAACTAGAGGTAACATCTTTCACTTAAGTAGTTTTGGGAAAAGTTGTTCGATTGCTCAGACAGATCAAAGTTGGCTATGGCATAGGAGGATGTGTCATGTGAATTTTGACAACATTGTCAAAATAAGTTCCACTCAAGCTGTAAGAGATCTTCCAAGACTTATGAAACCTAATAACATATGTAGAGAATGTCAATTGGGCAAATAGAACAAAATTTCATTCAAGAGTAAGGAACAAGATTCAAGTGAGAGATTGGAACTAGTACATACTGATTTTTGTGGTCCTTCCAGAATTAGGAGTGTTCAAGGAGATAGATATTTCATGCTGCTAATTGATGATTACTCCCGGATGATGTGGGTAACTTTTCTGAGAGAAAAATCAGAAGCCCTTGACAAGTTTAAGGTGTTCAAGATGATGGTTGAAAAAGAGATTGGTGGGAAATTAAAGTGTTTGAGATCTGATAGAGGTGGAGAATTTACCTCCAGTGAGTTTGATGCGTTCTGTGAAAAGCATGGAATAAAAAGATAGTTATCTGCTCCTAGGACTCCTCAGCAAAATGGAGTTGTGGAAAGAAAGAACCAAATGATTCAAGAAGCTACCAGAACCATGATGATGGAAACAAATGTTCCTCAAGTTTATTAGAGAGAAGTCGTGAGTATTGTTGTCTACACTCTTAACTGGGTGCAGATCAAAGGAAATTCTGGTAAGACTCCTTATGAACTTTGGTTTGGTCATCCTCCTACTGTGAGATACTTCAGAGTCTTTGGTAGTAAATGTTATATCAAAAGAGATGAGGATTTAGGTAAGTTTGAGGCAAGAAGTGATGAAGGAATATTTTTGGGATACTCAACTCAAAGTAAGGCCTATCAGTGCTTCAATAAAAGATTGAAGAAGATTGTTGAAAGTGCGAATGTTAAAGTTGATGAAAGCAAAGAAGGACATTCTAGGTACTCCAGATATGGTTCAGATGATCAAGATGAAAGTCAAAATCAAGGAAGGCAAGTTCAAGTTTAGACTCAGATTTAGTTTGAACCGATAACTCCAGATGTTAACACAGATGATGAGGAACAAGTTCAAGAAATAGAAGCTCAAACAATCTCCAAAACTCCTAGGTATGTAAGGTTAAATCATCTTGAAGATCATATCATAGGAGATAAGAGTAAAGGTGTTCTAACTGGGAGAAAAATGTTTGAAGATTAAGATATTTGTTTGATTTCAAGGATTGAACCTAAATTAGTAAGTGAAGCTTGCAATGATGAAAACTGGGTCAAAGAAATGGAAGAGGAATTGATGCTAATTGAGAAGAATCACACATGGGATATAGTTCCTAGACCTGAGGACAAAAATGTGATTGGAACCAAATGGGTCTTCTAGAATAAACTGAATGAAGATGGCGAGGTGGTAAGGAATAAGGCAAGGTTGGTAAGCAAAGGCTACTCTCAAGTGGAAGGAATTGATTTTGAAGAAACTTTTGTTCCGGTGGCAAGGATAGAGGCAGTTAGATTATTTCTTGCATTTTCTGCCTTCAAAGATTTGAAAGTATATCAAATGGATGTGAAATCAACATTTATGAATGGAGATTTGGAGGAAGAACTCTACATTGAGCAACCAGAAGGATTTCAGTTGTTTGATTAGGGAGATATGGTTTGTAGATTGAGAAAATCCTTGTATGGACTCAAGCAAGCTCCAAGAGCCTGGTATGCCAAATTGGATAAGCATTTCCTTAAGCTAGGATTTAGCAAAGGTACTGTTGATAGAAATCTCTATTTCAAAATTGATCATGAGGACATTTTAATTGTTGAAGTTTTTTGTTGATGATATAATTTTTGGTGGAAACGAATGCATGTGTAAAGCATTTGCTGATCATATGAACAGTGAGTTTGAGATGTCAATGTTTGGTGAGATGAATTTCTTCGTAGGTCTGTAAATTGTTCAATCAGATAAATGTATCTTCATATCTCAGTCCAAGTATGTAAAAGAATTGCTAAAGAAATTTGGAATGGAAGACTCAAAGCCAGTAGGTACACATATGGTAACCAGATGCAAGCTAAGCAAAGATGATGACTCTCCCAAGGTAAAATAGAAAAGATATAGATCAATGAGTGGAGGATTGATTTATCTAGCCTAGACCAAACCTGACATCATGAATGTATTTGGACTTGTTACTAGATTTCAAGTTGATCCAAAAGAATCCCATGTTATGGCAGTCAAAAGAATTTTTAGATATGTCAAGGGGACAATTGATTATGGACTGTGGTACCCAAAGGACAATAACTTCATTCTTCATGCATATACAGATGCTAATAGGGCATGAGAAGTGGATGATAGAAAAAATTACTAGTGGTGGTACATTCTTCTTAGGAAGAAGACTGGTCTCTTGGATAAGAAAAAATCAAGAGGCAATATCTTTGTCTACTGTAGAAGAAGAGTACATAGCAGCAACAAATAATTGCACTAAGGTTTTGTGGATGAAGCAAATGTTAAAGGACATCAAAATTGTGTTTGAGGAGCTAGTCACAATTTTCTGTGATAATTCTAGTGCAATAAGCATCTCAAAGAATCCGGTATTGCATTCAAAGACAAAGCATAGATCTATCAAGTTTCATTTCTTGAGAGAGAAAGTAAATGAGAACAAAGTCAAGTTGGAGTCTGTGCCTTCCAAAGATCAGATTACAAACATCTTCACTAAGCCTCTCCCCAAAGATACTTTTGATTATCTCAAAGAGAAGTTAGGGGTTATTACCCCTCCTGAGTAGAACTAAGATGCACTAAGGTGCATCAGTCCGGTGGAATTCACATTCATATCTTGTGATCCGGATTGATGTTAAGGAGGTACTACTCAAAGGGGGAGTAGTTAATATGCAAAATTTGGGATCAGTCTGAAGCAAACAAGGAGAAAAGATAGAAAATATGTGTCCTTTTCCATTGATGTCAAAGGGGGAGAGAAGTCATGTGAAAAACTAGTTGCTGATGTAAGGGGGAGCAGTAAAGAAAGTAGTTGCAAAAGTGAGAAGAGAAAGGGAGAGAAGTTCTTGTCTTGATGGTTAGATTTAGTTTTTCACATCATATGTTGCCATCAATGACAAAGGTGGAGATTGTTGCAAATATGTGCCTAAGTGGGTTGTCATTGATGTCAACATATCCTTGTTTCCATTGGTGTCAACTATATACTATTTTGCTATCTGCATAGAAGACCGGACTATTGAGGATATTGAGAAAATTAATGACAATCAATGCATGTGGATCATGTGGCTGTGTAGAGCATTGTCAGAGATTGCTCCAGTTAAGATTTGAGAAGTCCACATGAAGATTTGAAGAAGTTTTGGCTATCTGAGTAGAACCGGTTCCTGTAATACTCAAGAAAGAGTGATAGAGAAGAGGTCAAGATTGTTTTGATAATATAAAATTGTGATTTGTGAATCTGAAGGCATGTTTGGGAAGTCAATGTGTATCATCAACACCAGTGGTTCGTGGTTTGGAGGTCTGCAAGCTATCCTTCTAGTTTGACAGTAATGGTAGAGAGTGTTCTTGAGGTTCCAGAGGAAGATTCAAATGCTTCTAATAATTTAGTTTAGAATGGATGTTATTGGTGAATTTAATGTGCTTGTGGAGGTCTGTGGATCGTATGGCCACTACGTTAGAGGTCCTCATTGATGTTTGAGCTTTTCAATTAAAGATTTCTTCTTTGAGGTTGATGTTCCTTCCAGTCTTGGTTGACCAAATGTTCCTAGCTTGTTGCGGATGCCTTAAGAGCATTTCTTATGAAGTGTGGAGTGGTTCTAGAAGCATATTCAAGTCTCACTTGTGCTTGGCCAATAATGTGATGATCCGCATCAAGTTTAGCCAACATTGTTGATCATTCCAAGGTTGATGAAGTATATAAATACTTGTTGAAGAGGTATTGAAATCATCCTTGTGCAAAATAGATAAAATCCAAAGAAAGGATCAGGAGCAGAGTAGAGAAGAAAAGGAGCGAGAGCAATATAGAGTGTGAAGAAGAGTTTGGGGAAAAAGTGAAAGTTCTTGAGCATTCATTGAAACTGAATCAGGCATGAAGTAGATGCTATTTCTCAATTAATTCTTTCTAAATAAATTTTGTAGGTAGTGAGCCTCTCTTTTGAGCAGTGAGCTCTGGGTAGTGTGCCCGAAGGCATGTGCCTTCTATTTTATTAAGTACTTTTAATAGGGTACACATCTTTGTGGGTTAACCCCCACTGTGGTTTTTCCCTTAACTGGGTTTCCACGTCAAAATCTTGGTGTCAAATGTTTTGATTATGTTTATGTTCTTATGTTGTTGATCTATGCTTTAATGTTTACATCACTAATCTGATAGTAAGATAATAAAGAAGGTTAAAGGAAGAAAAGTTTTTATTGTGGGACAACTGATTCATCCCCCTCCCCTTAGTTGTCTAGTTGCAACAGACTCCCTAGTGGGGGTTCCGAGGGCTACATGCCTCGACGGGGGTCTGGGGGCTACATGCTCCAACGGGGGTTTGGGGGCAGCACCCCCAAGAACCACATTACGTATATGTATTTTCATTGTAAATCTAGACCATTCATAATTAGGTCATAGATCTGATGGTAGAGGTTATGTTGGATTTTCTTTCCCTAGAAAGCAACCCCTTTATGAGGATATTGTATTACAGTTTTGAATGAGTAGAGTAGAAAGTTGAGATTGGAAAAATAGGCACTGTTGGATTGAAGACTGAAGAGGAGATTGACAGTGTTGTATTGTAAACTCTATCGAAGTTAATACAAACTCGTGAATCTCTTCTTGTGTGTAGTTTTATTTCCAAAAGGGTTTCTCCATGTAAACATTGTGTTATGTGTTTGATCTTCTATTCCGTTATTTCTTTGTGTTGATTTCATACTATCTCCATTTTGATCCTGCATAGTTAAATATCTATATTACAATTGTAATCATATTTTCATTGATAGTTGTTTACCTTCATTTCTAACACATTAAACATCTTGGTTGCCTTTAATTTTTGAAATAGAGATCTTTAGAACACTTCACAAGATGCTCCTAGAGCTCAAACCTACACCAAAAATGCTAAAAACTAAACATGAAATTGAAATCACTGTGAAGTCTCTTTTTAAAATCTAAATGAAATTGAAATCAAATTTGTTAATGTTCAAACACTACACAATTTTTTTGAATTTTATGAAATGTTTAATGAAAATTAAAATGTTGAAATTTCTAATGAAAATGAAATTGAAAATAATTTTTTTGAAACTTCTTATGAAACCCCTAATGATATGAGTAATATCATTTTTACAAAAAAATATTCATCTAGAATGTTGAACACCCAGAATACTTAGAGGGGAGTTGAATCAGCATTCTCTGAAACCACTTAATCATTTAAACATTTATTTCACATAACATATTTAATTTGTAGTAAGAAAGGAAAGTATGAAATCAACCATTAAAGCACACAACACATGAACACCAAATTTTTTAGGTGGAAAACTCAAAAAGGGAAAACCATGGTGAGGATTAGCTCACAATATATTAATAATACAACCAGTTAAGGTTGATACAATTTGGTGGATTCACTATCCAAAAGAGAATGCTCACTGCAGGTGGCTCATTGTCAATCGGCTCACTATCCTAAATAGAAAGAGATAGAAGAGAAGGGGTGGCTCACTACCAAATATGAACTGCTAATAGTGCATCTGACTCATGCTGGAGATACATTTCCACTAAAGAGCTTAGAATATTGACTTTGCACACTTCATCATTACCACAATCTTATCTGATTCTTCTCTGCATCAAATTTTGATTGTACACACACACACTTTTCTCTTTCACATACCTGCACACACAAATCACACTTTCACACAGGAACTCAATCTTGTATATATACCACTTTCAAGTAAACCACCAATTAGGTCAGTAGGAAGATGTACCATGTGACTCCTTAACTTTTCAGCCAAAAACACAACTCAATACGCTTTGCAAAGAGAATCAAATCATGTAACACATTGAGATAGGTTGGCATGACCTATATTTGCTCCCATGGCTTTATTCCAAACATGTCTTGACTCTGCACAACCTCAAAACCTTTAGGCTATCTTAATTGGTGAAGCAACTACAACATGAACTAATTGTTAGTTCATAATTCAACATAGAGACCACCAAAATTCTTACCACTTGAATAATACACACCTCTGACATCCATAACCTTGTCCTCAAAACCACATGGAAAAATATCCATCTGCGGTGGAATGCGGAGCATTCCAATCTACCACTGGCACTGTCATTATACTGTCAATACAGAGTCTGGTATTCTGTCAACTCTATCTTTCACTCTGGAGGGCTTCAAGACCTAAATCTTTGGATTTAGACTCCATTAGTATGCACTAATACTACCTTACAACCACATAGTAAAACTCTTCATAGAGGAGAAATGTGGACTAAAGAATTGTGACCCTGTCACAGGTTTTGTTCAACAAATGCCTTAAGAAAACCTTCAGCAAGTTGTGTCTGACTACGGAGGACCAAAATGGAGAGATATCATGCTTGG
This sequence comes from Cunninghamia lanceolata, assembly GCA_027924645.1. Classification (NCBI taxonomy): domain Eukaryota; kingdom Viridiplantae; phylum Streptophyta; class Pinopsida; order Cupressales; family Cupressaceae; genus Cunninghamia; species Cunninghamia lanceolata. Next base: position 2,659,538 of record BSBN01001170.1, read on the forward strand.
GTGTATTCTCCTTCATAGTGAACTTAGTAGCTTCTTTGGATCAACACTTATGATATCATACTTAGCAAATCCAACATAACTGTATCTATATACCTAGTTGAACCGCTCTGGACCAACATAACTATATCCTTACATCTTGTTTCCACTCTCCAGATTAACACAACTATGTCTTTACCCTTTGTTGCCATCAATGAAAACACTTCTCACGATCATGCTCATTAGCCTCTTCATCATCATGCTTATGTTGCCAACACTAGATATACTCTTTGGGAAGTTGGGTATGAACTAATTGACATAGAAAATAATATTAAAATAATAAGATGAATAAAATTGATAACACAACTATATATATTTCAATACATAAAGTAAGGATCTTGCCTAGGCTCCCTCTCTTTTAATTTATAAACCAAGTTTCAACATACAAAGAATAACTAGATTGTCTAGCAAAAACTTGATTTTCAAATATTTAGGCCACCAAAGAGTATCATCATTTACAAATATCTAGAAGGTATATCATTCTATAACACATATCTACCCATGCCTTTACCTATCAATAGATTCTATACAAAGATATTCATAAGACTATATAAAATTAAGACAAATAGAAGACTTATCACTGTCATGTGCACCAATGTATCCACTTGATCCACTTACCTGATTAGTCTTCAACATTGAACTTGCTTAGTCAATGATGACACAAATTGATCTCTTGAACTCTTCATTCTTTCTTTGTTAGAATGCAGTGATAGGGCATTAAAGGGACCTTTTAGTTCTTAACTATATCCAATAGTTTTCCATGCTCCCTAGTATCACCACTGCTAGGAGATAGTTCAACATCTTCTCTATCACTCTTTCCAAACATTAAAAATAGACCTCATGTTCATGAAATGGGGCTATAGACACAAGCATATGGAGTTCATAACTAGCCACTGGGAGATGATTCACAAAGAAGGGTACCTATAATTCTATTACTTTATGTAGACCCCCTAAGAACTCCTTATTAACATAAAGTTCAATGAATCCCTTAACTAATTCTTTGCAAACATTGAAGATACACAATATTAAATCTATTGTGAATTTTTGCCTCAAGAAGTCTAATCCAATTACTTCTTTGATGGTATCCTTAAAGACACTTCCTAGCTGATTAGGAATGTTGAAAATAATTCCAAGGTGATAGTTTGACATGAGACCCTAGATTGACATCTCTCTCTTCACATAGTAAATATGGAACCATGGCTCTATATTGAGATGATAGAGAAAGGCATGAAACAAACTAGGATAAGTGACTACAAGAAGTTGAGCTAGCTCAAAAAAAGAACCCACACCAATGCCACACATTGGAATGGGAAACAAACAATAATAATGAATACTTGAGGGTGACCTAATTAGGTATAGAAATATCACTATTCTTAAATGAATCATTACTAACAATGTCTCATTTGTCATGAAGTCCTTCCCATCTATCCATAGAGGAATCAATAGTTGGTCAAGTGCATGGAAATGGGACACAAATTAGTGGCCAACCTTGATATTTTCAGAAAAACACATTCACATTATAAAAAACATAAAGCACACATGGTTTAATGTGTACACATTTTTAATTCGTTAAATTCATTTTTTTTATGATCCCACCCATTTAGGCTTGGATTTCTAGGCCTAAGGGTTGGACATCTATTGCGGCTCTTAAATTTGTGTTTTTAACATAAAAAAAATTGAATTCAAACTTCAACCTCATCAGGTATACCTATTTTGTAATAAAATTTTACAAGACCATCACCAAAATAAAGAGCTACATCTTTAGCTTTCTAGTCATACATTTTTTTAATATTTTGAATAAGTTAAGGTTTTTATTTTTATTTTCTTTGAAGAGTCTCCTTATATTCCTCCAGTAGATATGTATTGATTTGTTTTTATAACTTTTGATCCGCTTATCAAAATTTTAAAAAAATACATATAGAATTATTCTATGCTTCAAAGCCAAATTTGAAAAAATGATCCTATCTTATTTTGGGGAGGCCCTAGCTAGATGAGTTCAAAGCCATACTTCTTATATTACACCAATGTGTCAAAATCATACATGAGGACTCCATCATCTCAATTCCCTTATCAACATTTCAACCTTTATGTATAAACACAAATTTCACAATGGACTACTTTATTAAAAATTAGGTCAGCACCATATGAATGCAATGACTCTGTGTATGTAGAGTATGTAACCCAGAAATATAAATTTAATCAATACAATCCATATGGTCTTCAACTTAGGGTTCCCAAGTTACCTTTAACAACTTCTCACAACTTTAGAAAGAAATATGTAACCTTCACCTTGCAAATAGTAAAAGTCCCAAGTCTCACATTTGTATTTATTCCATCCATAGTAGGGTCTACCTCCATTCCTATTTAAGATCCTACTATCCTCTTTGACCCAACATAGATCACCCTCTCCTACTCACTCCAATGAATTTTTTCAAAAATTAATCTTCATTCTCAACCCCCTCATTCATTTCTCACCTCACTTTTACTAGCTCCACTTACTCCTCCTTTACATTAGTATACTAGAATCCCATCCATACACTTCACCTACTCTCACAATAGACAACCACAAAATAAACAATTTAAGAATTATATAAGTCTATGTTGCCATTAATTAGAGAAGACTACTATGAAATCTATAAATAATCTCTATCTAAGTTTTTCCTAGGATCCTCCATTAATTAAGGACTTATCGAGCTTCTAGCCAAAGGTAAAAATCAAGATAACTATTCTAGTTGGGGAGTTGTCACTCTTCTAAGCACTTCATACAAAAATGTAGTCACTTGGTTATAACCAAGATTAGATCAAATAAGCTACTCAAGAGATAGTAAGGCTTGAGAAAGCTGATTTCAAATGAGGTAGGTTCATTTTTGGTAATCTTATTCTAGGTTGGGAAACTATTCAATTAGTAACACCCTAGATGTCCTTGACTTGTACTGTGTTGGTTCAAGCTTTCTTATATCATTACATAAGATTGAGTTTATGTTGTCTTCAACAAATCCCCCTTATATCCCCATAAATGGAAGTTCACATAATGTACATGGGGAGATCTCAAGATGACTAGGAAAACCTTTTGGAATTGGAGTTTCTTATCTAAAAGTTATCTTCAAAAAGGGAATTTTAAAGTGCAGACACTTATGGAACTTCCCCTCAATGAATTGGAAAAGTGACACCTAATTGAAATAATAGTTTCACCTAACTTTAATGCTAAAGTACCTATATAGATGCATCTTGTTTGATCCTTAGTCCTCCCAAGATTATAGATCAATCCCTCATTTTCAATTCATTACAACTTTTTCAAGGACTAGCACTAGGTCAATGGTTGCAAGCTAACTTGTTCCCTCTTAAATCCATCAATAGCAAGTACTTTGCAAAATCCAACTTGACACTTGGGTCAACATTAAGTGGAAGTATAGTATGCAAGCTTCTATTTGGTACAAATTGAGTATATCTCTATTACATAAGTCCAAATTTGGTTCTCAAGTAGAATTTTTAGCTATCAAGATATTGCATTGGTGAATTTTTATTGATGAATGCCTATAGTTCCTATAATCCAACATGCTGAAGTGCCCCTTCTAGTGTTAAAAAACAACTATTCAACATGCCTTTTAGGTTTATAAATAAGCTCAATGGATATGACATGTTATCATGTCTTCAATCCCTATTAATTTTAATAGAGTATTAAAGGGAAAATATTATTAGTTTATATTCTAACATCTTGTTGAAGTTGGGTCAAAGCATATAAGTGAGTCCCACTTTTGGGAAAAATGAAAATTCCAAAATGAATCATGATTAAAATTGCATAGGTTCAATCAAACTCAATCAACAAGGTTGTAATGCATGGTACACTATGGTTGGATTAAGTTCAATTGAATATGCTTTGAACAAAGATTCTTGGGAATTTTCCTATAAAAGAAAGGGCTCACCCATTGTTTTGGCATTGGCACTTTTGCCTACAAAAAAAAGACTTCCCTGTATGTTAATAGAATTCAATGTGTGGGACATGATATAGGTTGTGCACTTGAAGGCAAAATTAGATTACATCAATCTCTTTCCACTAACTAGCACTGCCAACCCATTAGTAGAAAACCTTGATTTGCCAGTCTATCAACAAAAAATATTGATCCAAATTATGTGTTTTTATATGGATTTGATCCAATCCAACCTTTATTGATCTATGATGGGTTTAATCAAAGTAATTTCTATTAAACATGCTTTGATTGAAGCCACTTACATGGCAACCTTTTCTTCTTCTATCCACATGTCACAATTTTATTTGTTAAAATATTCAACTTCCCATCATGCATGTGGGGATCAAATCAAATCACCCGGAGATAATATTTTATGTGTAGATAGCCCTTAGAATTACCTTTCTAAAAAATAATAATAATATTTTTATTTATTTTATACATAAGATAGGAAGTTATGTACACTCTCCCACCTACACTCCCATATTCTAATAGATCTCAATTCCATTAACATTCTCTTGCATGAGAAATGGAACGCAAAAGTGAGTACTTGCATGCTTTTTTAGTAACATTGGCATCCTGATTGTGAAATTGGAGAATCTATAAAATATTTTTGACATTTTCTAGTAGGCCCCTTCATACAACACCCCTTAATTATAGCAAAAATAGCCTTTTTCTACTACTAGGCTTGATAAATAACATGGTTTTAGTTCAATGGAATCTTGTTTTTTCTCTAATTACAAATCACAACTACAATCACTATGTTAAAGAACATCTTTGTTAATTTTATAAATTAGAAATAGAATCACCTAAAAGAGTTGTTTTCTTGGTGTGTTGAAACCATAAATAAATCTTGATTAAGTTAAGATAAATGATGAACCCTCTTAGGATGCAATCCTACTCAAAGAGCTTCAAGCTCTAAAATAATACAGAAATAAGTCTTATAATAAGGAAAAAAAATTATAAGATAGACTGAAACTTTATTTTCAAAAATAGAAGCCCCTACTTTTAATACTCATGTGGTGTAGGAGCACCTTATTTATACTTAGTCAAATAATGTACATAGGTTGTCAAAGTTTGTGTAATAAGGTCTATAATGAGACCAATGTGATGTATTTAGAAGATTTTAGTGATATTTTGTGTTAGTTGTCCAAAAAGTTAGAAATAGAAACTTTTAACTTGGAAATTTTGGTTTTTATGAAGAATATGAAAAGACAAGTACCTCAATCAATAGGTAATTGAGGAGTCATGGATCAAGACATTCTTTTTACCTTGAAAGAAGTTCTAATGAAAAAGATTAGAGAGATTTTTAACTCTATTTTTTAAATTTTTTTACTATTTTTGTGCTACTACAGGGCATTATACGACCATGTACGATTGAGTACTGTACAAGATTTATTTGCATGTGATAGGGGGATGATTTAAACATCTGATAAAGGTGGTTTGGTAAGTTTTCATCTAGTTTGAAGGTTTTTATAGTTGTTTTTATAATACAGCTGCTAACCCTGAACTAGGGTTTGTGTTAGCACTTTTTCATGGCTTTCTAAGCCATTCCACCATTTCAAACTTCACAAATTGGTGGAATGGAGATTAATGAAGTTATTTTTGAGTCTTGTATGGTTACAGGAGCAGGGGTGGACTCCATGATCAGTTTTAAAGACATTTAGTGCCGAATATCCCTATGTATTAGTCAAAAGAGGCTAGATAGAATAGAGGGTTATTGGTTTGGCATGAAACCCATGTTTGCAAATGCCCAAACCTACAAAATTGATACATTTGAGATGTGTTGAAGCTTACAAAAGTGGGTTTTGATTTTGGGGTGAAGTATTTCTCATACTTCCTTTGTAAATTAGGGCTAATTACCCTCTAAACACAGCAGGACAATCATTTTTTTGGTGTTTTTGTCCAAAATAACATATGCCCAAATGGAGATATGTCATGTAAAATCTAAATGGGTATCTACAATAGTTAGTATCATGTGGGTTTGGTTTAAATTTGTAAAGTTATGTCCAAAAAACTCATAAAATAGGGCTACATGCCTAACTCAGGCCTAGGCTGGGACAATCAATTAGTGAAGGAGTTTAAATTTGCATGTTAGTTTATAAGGAAGGTATTAACATGTCCACCCTTGTCATGCATCACATGGTATTAGAGAGTAGGTTCTGATTGAGTATTGGGAGTTTTTGTTGAAAGGTGAGTAAAGGAAAGTGACAAATTGAATAGAGAACGTTGCAATCTGAGAAGACAAAATGCCTCCTAAACGTAGTGCAGTCTTAGCAAAGGAGTTAAAGGAAATCAAGGAGTCACAAGAAGTAGTTTTGACTAGACTTGCAGCATTAGAGACTAACCAAAGAAGAGCTAAGGCCACTACTGATGAGAGTGACCAAGAGGATGAGGGTGAAAGTGGAGACCCTCAAGGAGGAGTCCAAGAAGGAGAGGAAGAGTTGGACTCAGATGATATGAAGGTGGTTAGAATGCTCAAGGCAATCAAGGGTGATGCTCTTAAAGTCAAGATAGAGTTGCCTATGTATAGTGGAAAATTGGACAGTGAGGAGGTATTGGGATAGATTGATGCCTTAGACAACTATTTTGAATATAAGGATGTGGTTGAGGATCAAAAGGTGAAGTTTGTAAAGACCAAACTAAAAGGACCTGCTCTCACATGGTGGAACTACACTGAAGAAGAAAGAGTGAGGAAAGGCAAAGAAAAGATTCATTCATGGGATAGAATGGTGGTTAAGGTGAAGAGTCAATTCTTGCCTATAGACTATGAAATCTAGGCTTTCAAGAAGCTACAAAACCTCAAGCAAAAGGAGTTAGATGTGATGGCCTCTACTGAGGAATTCCACAAACTGACCATAAGGACAGGGCACATTGAGAATGAGAAAGAAAAGGTGGCTAGGTACTTGAATGGCCTAAGACTGAACATCCAAGATGAAATCAACCTCACTACTCCTAGAACAGTTGAGGAGTGTTTCCAGTTAGCAATTAAGGCTAAGGAAAAGATTAAAAGAAGACAAGAGCAGCAGTCAAGGGGCAAAGGTAAAAACTCCAGAGGTAGAGGCAATTTTGGTGGGAGAGGACAGTCCCACAAGCCACAAGGAAAACAAGAACAAAGTGAAGAATCAGGAGGCAATTTTAGGGGTAGGAGACCTAATGGAAGAGGAAGGTTTGGGGGTCAGGTAGAGGTTCAATTTCTTTTTTAGGCAAATGTTATAGCTGCAACCAATTTGGTCATCCTACATGGAAGTGCCCGGATAAACAAGCTTCAAGTTCACATGGAGGGGAATGTAGAACACAACTTGTGCATGAAGAGGATAGTGAAAGTGTCAATTCACCACTTCAACCTACTACTCCTAAGAGAGGTGATACATTGATGACAAGGAGGACACTCCTCAAGGTGCCAGCAACTAGGGAGCCTTCACAAAGGAAGTCATTGTTTAGGACAACTTGCAAGTCACATGGAAAGGTATGCAAAGTAGTTTTTGACTCTGGTTCCACTGACAATCTAGTTTCTTTAGAAATGGTAGAGAAGTTGAACTTGAAGAGGATTCCACATCCCACACCTTACAAAGTGTCATGACTAAATAAAGGACAACAAGTCTTAGTGAATGAACAGTCATGGGTAGAGTTTAACATTGGAGGTTATAAAGACAAAATACTTTGTGACATAATTCCTATGGATGTTTGTCACCTACTACTAGGAAGACCATGGAAACATGATAGAAAGACCAAGCATTATGGTTAGAAGAACATTTATATGATAGAGAAGGATGGAGTCTTATTCTCATTAACACCCCTTCCAGAAGAAGAACCTGATAAGCAAGTTGGGTCTAGCATTATGGTAGTAGGAGAGAAAGAGTTTTTGCAAACAATGAAGCAAGAAGGACATGGATATGCAGTTCTAATCAGACCCACTATGACAGCAGCAAATTCAGAGGATGTGCCTAAAGAAGTGCAAACCTTGTTGGAGAAGTATCAAGATATAGTGTTTGATTATCTCCAAAGTTCCTTGCCACCCATGACAAATGTAAGTCACCACATAGACATCATACCTAGTGCAATTCTACCCAATAAGGAAGCCTATAAAATGACTCCAAATCATAATGAGGAGATAAAGAAACAAGTCCAAGAGTTGCTAGATAAAGGATTGGTAAGAGAAAGCTTGAGTCCTTGTGTTGTCCATATTGTTTTGGCACCCAAAAAGGATGGGCAATGGAGAATGTGTACTGATTCAAGAGCCATCAACAAAATCACAATTAGATACAAATTTCCCGTACCTAGGATGGAGGATCTAATGGATTGCTTGAGTGGTGCATGCTATTTCTCAAAGATTGACTTGAAAAGTGGGTATCATCAGATTAGGATAAGGGAAGGAGATGAGTGGAAAACAACTTTCAAAACCAATGAAGAACTCTATGAGTGGATGGTGATGCCATTTGGACTCTCTAATGCCCCAAGTACATTTATGAGGCTTATGAATGAAGTGTTGAAGACTTTCCTTAGGAAATTTGTGGTTGTATATCTAGACGACATACTTGTGTTTACCAAGACAAAGGAAGAGCACTTGCAGCACCTTGATATGGTTTTGAAGAGGTTGCATGAAGAAAAATTGATGATAAATCTAAAAAAATGTGAGTTTATGAAGGAAGAGTTGATATACCTTAGGTTTGTCATCTCCAAATGATCTTTGAAGATGGATCCCTCCAAGGTTGAAGCCATTCTCAGTTGGCCAACTCTAAAATTAGTAGGAGAGGTGAGAAGTTTTCATGGGCTTGCTACCTTTTATAGGAAATTCATAAATAAATACATTCATATATGTTCACCTATCCTTGACACAACTAAGGGAGACCAAAGGAAAAAGTTTCAATGGACTAATGAGGCAGAAGAAAGTTTCAAATACTTGAAGAATAGAGTGGCTCGGCAACCCATTCTTGCTCTCCTTAATTTCAACAAGATTTTTACTGTGGAATGTGATGCTAGTGGTTCTGCAGTTGGAGCAGTCCTAAGCCAAGAGGGCAGACTAGTGGCTTTCTTTAGTTAAAGGCTAAATGATGGAAAAAGGAGGTAGTCCTCATATGATTTAGAGTTGTATGCATTGGTGTAGTCACTAAGGAAGTGGAGGCATTATCTTTTACCAAAGGTGTTCATTGTCTTCACGGATAACCATGCTTTAAGTTTCTTAAATAGTCAAGACAAGTTGAGTCATAGACACATGAAGTGGGTAGAGTATTTGTAGGCCTATACCTTCACCATCAAGGATAAGAAGGGTCAAGCTAACAAGGTTGCTGATGCTCTAAGCAGGAGAGCCATGATGGTGCAAGAGATCCAACTCCAAAGTGTAGGGATGGATGTATTGAGAGGTATGTATAAAGAAGATGATGATTTCAAAGATGCATTTGATGTTTGTAATCAGTCTCAAGATGCCTTCCACAATGAATATTCTAATTTTGTGTTGCAAGATGGTTTATTGTTCAAGGGTGCTCAGTTATGTGTGTCTAAGTGCTCTATGAGAGCAAATTTGATAAGGGAGAAGCATTGTGGTAGTTTAGGTGGTCACTTTGGGTGTGATAAGACCTTAGAGTAGGTCAAGAGATTTTATCATTGGCCAAGGATGCATGTAGATGTCAAGAAGTTTGTAGAGAGTTGTGTAGTGTACCAAAGAGCCAAAGGTTCAAGTTCCAATGCAGGACTTATCAACCTTTACCAATACCTAACCGTCCATGGGAGTCAATCAGCATGGACTTTGTAATGGGTCTACCCAAGACTCAAAGAGGGTATGATAGTGTTTATGTTGTTGTGGACAGATTTAGCAAAATGGCTCACTTTATCCCTTGTAGAACAACAAATGATGCATCTCATAGTGCTGGACTATTTTTCAAAGAGATTGTAAGGATTCATGGACTTCACTTAACCATTATGTCAGATAGAGATTCTAAATTCATAGGACACTTTTGGAGGACCCTGTGGAAAAAGTTGGGTACAAATTTGGCATTCAGTTTTGCCTACCATCCATAAATAGATGGGCAGATCAAAGTTATAAATAGATCACTTGGGAACTTGTTAAGGTGTCTTACAAGGGAACATGGGAAGCAATGGGATCTTGTTCTTCCACAAGCAGAATATGCTTATAATGACTCCATAAATAGAAGCATAGGAAAGAGCCCTTTTGAATTGGTATATGGGACGAAGCCAAGAGGTGTTTTTGAGCTTAGAGATCTGAGTGGATTGGAGAAAAGAAGTGCAGAGGGTGAAGAGTTTGCCATAGCCATGGACATACATGAACAAGTTAGAGAGAACCTCAAGAAAAGTGTGAAAAGGTACAAGAAGCATGTTGATTTGAAGAGAAGAAATGTTCAGTTCAAGGTAGGAGATTTAGTGCTTGCACATTTGAAGAAAGAGAGGTTGCCTAAGGGCAAATACACCAAACTATAGATGAAGAAGATTGGACCATGCAAGGTGGTTCACAATTTTGGAGAGCATGCATATGAGATAGAACTCCCTCTTGGAGTTGCTATCTCTCCCATATTTAATGTGGTTGACTTATACCCTTTTAAGGGACTTGTGGATGTAGGTACATGTGCTGATGTTGATGAAGATTGGGTGAAAGACCCACCTCCTACTAAACCATTAAAGCTTGAAGCATTCCTTGACACTAAAAAGGTCAAAAGAACTAGGCATAAGGTGTACAAAGAGTATCTTGTCAAATGGAATGGTTTATCTCCAGAAGATGCAACATGGATGTCTAAGGATGATATCAAAAGGCATGGAACATCTGTCCAAGAACTGATCTCAGGTGGAACTTGAGATTTCTTTCAACCCCAGGTGTATGGTGTAGGAGTACCTTGTTTATACTTAGTCAAATAATGTAAATAGTTGTCATTATGGAGTTTCCTATGTACATAGTGTAGGAATCAAGGGCAACACTGAGAGGGGGGTGAATCAGTGTTGTGTGAATTTTCAAAACCTTTGTTTAAACTTCAACTTTCAGAGCTCAAAAGAAAGATACCATTGATTTGTAAAATGCACATGACTGTGAATATAGAAAAAGAACAAAACTTCATAAGTAAATCAAACACACACAAAGATGATCAATATGAATCATGACACAAGATATGCACGAGTGGAAAACCCTCTAGGGGTAGAAAAACCACTCCAGAACTGCCTCACTGGCTTAAATGAAAAATCTTCTTACAAATGTCTCACTGACATATACAGAGGTCTCACTGACCAAGGTCTCACTGACCACAAGCCTCATAGGCATACTGTGCCTCACTGGCAAACACAATCACTATAAACAAAACATCAAACTTTGTGTGCAAGACATGATTGTTGTTCAATCAGATTTGCACCATTGTATACAACCTTATACCTCCTGTTTGATTTTCAAATCAAGACCATTTTCTTTTACATACTTCTGCAAACAAGCTCCATATACAAATCTCTATAAACAATTTTCTCTGTAAATTAATCATGTATTCTGATCCATTCAACAACACTACTTTTCTCTGTATGTTTCATCTCTGTCTTGCAAGTTATCCATCAATGCACCTGAAAAACATTTTTATACAAGTTGAATGTCTTTTCACCTATCATCTTCTGTAAGTTCCATCTCTGTCAAATAAAATACAACTGCCCTTTCAAATTCACAAAACCCTTCAATCTGCAAATTTCTTCAACCAAATTTTCATTATCCTCTTTGTACAAAACCCTTCAATCTCTGCAAGAATAAAATCATATATACATATATATATTTTCTTCTCTGCAACATGATTGGCAAGATCATTGAAAAACTTTTTCAATATTCAACAACCTGCAAAAATGACTCTTCATATCCTCTAACATTTCAATCAGGACCTGTAGGAGAAAAAAATAAAATCTCTTTGAATATTTAGTCTTTTCATTTCAATCTCCTTCTCTGTAAATTCCTGCATTCAAACTCTTCAATAAATCTTTAATCTTCCTTGATAATAAAATCTTTATCTCCACAAATCTAATAAAAAATCTCTGATAAAATTTTTCATTTTCTTCAAACAAGACTCTTCATATTCTTCATACAAAAATCTCTTCTCTAAAAAAAAACTTCAAAAAAAAAAATCTCTTCTTTCCTTTTAACTCCAAAAATCTCTTTAGGTGAAAAAAAGAGTTTCTAAAAAAAATTCTTCATAAAATGTGAACAACTCTCCAAAAGCATTTTTAATGCCTTTTTTAAAGAACCAAAATAACCAATGCCTTGTAAAAAAACTTCATGGAAAATGGGCTCCATATGACTTACCTATTCAAGCAACTAATGTTTCTTATAAGAAACATTCTAAATGCATTTTATAAAACCAAAAAGAAACTCCATTAAAATGCCTTACATATCGGGCTCAAAACATTTCTAATGTTTTTTGAAAACTTAAAAAAAACTTTATAAACTTTATTCCCATTCGGGCTCTCCTTAAACCCGTGCCCATTTTGTCTTTTTTTTTTAAAATTCAAAACTTAAGGCATAAACTTCCACATTTGGCGCTCATCAATCATTTAAACTTATCCATAGATTTTTGACCTTGTGCACTTCTTCAAATTTTATCCTTTGACTCCTATGGCACCCGTGAGTTCATGTGAAGACTTGAAGAGTTGGTGACTTTACAAAGGACCGGTCACAATTGACGTATTAATGCCTCTTTAGCAGGTCAGTTTAAGTGGTAGTGACCTGATATAACAAGTCAACTTCAAAACATATCATAAAGTGTATGCCAAGAGGATGGGCAGAAAAATATGAGTTAAGATTAAAAAAAGAACTATTTAGGGAATAAAAAGAATAGGTGTTAGGTCATAGAAATTTGTAGATGATCTAAAATCTTTATGATAGACATAAAGCAACTCCCAAATTTTGTCAATGACTAACATCTAATCTGACATCATTATCAACTTTGTCATGAATCTTTCAATGACCAACATCAAATTATATCTACATCTCCTAGTCTCCTGCATGAAACTAACAATCAACATCCATTAAGATTCTATCAACTCTAGCACAGCAACAACACACAAGATGATAGACTCCTGATGATGTACTCCTGCGACAACACTTATTCTGACAAACCTACTGACAACACTTATTCTGTCCAAATGAACAACCCCTGAATGATCTTCCTAATAGAGTGAACAATGTGAGAGACATGATCTTGAACAACATGTGTCAACAGTGCAGGTACTAACTCAACTGATAGATCACTTCAAACAAAGATCATCATTGTTCCAACCTTGATAACCAAGCGTTCACATTTACCAAGCTCCTGATTAGTAACCTTCAGATGTTTACTAATATCAACCCAAGATCCTGCAATACCTTTTTGACATCAATGACAATCTGACACCATCAATCTCCCCCTTTGTCATTGATGGCAAAACTACCTGATGCAATTTTTCTTTCTCCCCCTTTTTGACATCTGATGACAAAGACACAAAAACTATTTACTCCCCCTGTGTTGAATACCACTGGCAATTACTAGCAATTACTGACAAGAATAACCAACACAAACCACTGATATAATAACACTTTTTGACACAAAAATGAGGATGAAGAAAACATATCTCTTTTCAAATTTCCCATGACAGTGACAACTCAATCCTCTGATTAACTTCCCCTGAGAACAAGTCCACTTACAGATGTTATAGCATGATCATAATCATTATAATCATATTGAATTATGAACACTTTGAAGGCATAAACTCCTATTAACCTTTGAACAAGTAATGATTTATGATGATAACAATCCTCAAGCCAACATATGACAAACCTTTTTGAACATTACCATCTATTATTGCTGATTCTGATGAAATGCAGGATATCACCAACAATGTCATAGCTTGAAGAACTCTATCTGAAACATGGAAGATCATCAATGAAACAAGTGAAACACTATCTCCAAATCACCTGAAAATTTTCAATACTTATGCAAACATATGCCAAAAAAAACATTACACAACAAGGTAGTTGATATGACTATCAAATTGACTTCTTTGATATGAACTATCATCCTGCAACCAAACTATTCTGACACCTTTTCTGACATGACAAAAGACTGAAGACCATCTCTTCTGCACAAGACACTTTTCACAACATACTGTCAAATCTGATATATACATTACTACATCCTACAACCAACAAGAACTCCCGCCTCTTGACTTTGTCATTCAAACAACAACAAACAAACTGCATGAACAAATTCTTCCTGTAACAACACTTTGCAAAAATCAAAAGCAGAGATAATTGCTATGAATTGAATTTTCATTTTCAGCCACCTTAGCCAACACATGCTAATTTCTGATAAGAGCTTCTTGAGAGCATCTTAAGCTCTTTGTCCTGACAAGCAAGATCACACAGAACTGCAACACCATAACAACTCAACCATTGTCAGTAACAACATGCTATGAACAACATATGAATAGGATCATTTATAAATCAAAACTCTTAACATTATCAAACTCTTTGTGTTTTGAACCCCTGACCATCCTTTTAACATCTTGTATGCATACTGAACTAAAGATCACCCGTATCATTGTCACATACTGAAAATCAATCAACATCATCATCAATAATTTCAAAGCATGATAAGAATGATAGACATACAAGATCATCATATCAAATGATCTTCTTCCTGAAATTTCTTGGGGTTAACTGATAGAACATTTGATACCTCCCCCTTACTTCATGCTATGTTATGCAACAGATGAAATGACTTGTGTAAGATGCACAAGCTTAGATTCTGACTTCTCTTTACTTTCTTTCTGCTTCCAGATTTTCACAGGTGCTTTCTTCCTCCAAACCTTTTCTTCTTCTTTTCTTTTCCACCTTTTTAAATCAGGTGAAGCTTTCCTGCAACTATGAGCTTTATGACCAAAAGAATTGCAATTATAACAAACTATGTTATAACCAAATGACTGATACCTTTTTGACATCTCCTGACCAATTATGTTATACTTCCATGTAGGATCATACATTCTATTCATTTTGCAGTTTCTTTGAATGTGTCCAACATTATTGCACTTGTAACAAATAATATCAGTATTTCTTCTGCAATTAACTGATCTATGTCCAAATTGATTACAAGCATAACAATGACCATTAAAAGAATAATTATACTTGTACATGTATGCTTGTCTAACAGGAGCACTTTTTCTGAAATTTCTTCTTTGATTATGCATTTTGTTTTCAGTGGCAGCATTCAAATCAATCTTCTTTCTAGGTGTCTCTCTAGCTTTTGAACATTCTCCTTCTTCAAAACCAAGTCCAGTAGTGTCTTCATATAGTTTTTTCTTACCAAGCATCTTATCAAACACTTGATATTTCTTAGATAAAACCTTGAGACCATCATACTCTTTTCTTAGATTAATAATTTCACTCTCTAGTTTTAGATTTTCAATCCTTGAAACTTCAAGGTTAGAAATTGAGCCATCAGCTATCCTCTTAGCTTCTTCAATTTCTGTCTTCAATCTAGCAATTAGTTTATCTGAATCATCAATATATGTCTTTAAACTAATAATTTGACATTTGGCCTCTTCAAGATTTGTAAGAGCTTTGTCTTTTAAATCTCTTTCTTGTTGCAGCTGCAACATTAATTTTTGGTTCTCCTTCTTATACTTCTTGAGCTCACTCAGAGCATATATAAGTTCTCCTTCTAGATCAATCTCACAGTCTTGTTCATCATAATCCTGATCATCATCATCTTCTAAATTTGATTGGGTCTCAACTTCTTCATGTGATTGCCTTTCATTGCCACTTTCTTGACACACCAAAGTGTCCTCTTCTTTATCATTACCTTGGTAAATTCTTTTCAATCTCCTCCACATATCCTGAGCTGTAACACAATCCATAACTTTACAAATAACATCATTAGACAGAGTAGACAATATAGCTTTCTTTGCAATATCATTACATTCAAGAGCTTCTTTGTTATTTGCAGAATTACAATTCTCAACTGACATTAAAACATCATATCCTAAGGAGGATAAATACACTTGCATTCTAACATACCAGACTGAAAAATTTGAACCATCAAACTGAGGAACATCTGAAAAATTTTCTTCTAAGACAATATTAGATTCAACTTGGAGGACAACTTTATCAACTGACTTTTTATCAAAATCTAGATTTGACATGGATGATTTCTTTTGTATCTTTTTACCAGAAAGAATCTTAAAATTTCTCATGTTCTTATTTCTTCTACACTTACCCATTGAACTCCACACACAAGACCTACCCAAGCTCATTAAGCTTCAAAAGGGGAACCTTGCTCTGATACCAATTGTAGGAATCAAGGGCAACACTAAGAGGGGGGGTGAATCAGTGTTGTGTGAATTTTCAAAACCTTTGTTTAAACTTCAACTTTTAGAGCTCAAAAGAAAGATACCATTGATTTGTAAAATGCACATGACTGTGATACAGAAAAAGAACAAAACTTCATAAGTAAATCAAACACACACAAAGATGATCAATATGAATCATGACACAAGATATGCACAAGTGGAAAACCCTCCAGGGGTAGAAAAACCACTCCAGAACTGCCTCACTGGCTTAAATGAAAAATCTTCTTACAAATGTCTCACTGACATATACAGAGGTCTCACTGACCATAAGCCTCATAGGCATACTGTGCCTCACTGGCAAACACAATCACTATAAACAAAACATCAAACTTTGTGTGCAAGACATGATTGCTGTTCAATCAGATTTGCACCATTGTATACAACCTTATACCTCCTATTTGATTTTCAAATCAAGACCATTTTCTTTTACATACTTCTACAAACAAGCTCCATATACAAATCTCTATAAATAATTTTCTCTGCAAATTAATCATGTATTCTGATCCATTCAACAACACTACTTTTCTCTGTATGTTTCATCTCTGTCTTGCAAGTTATCCATCAATGCACCTGAAAAACATTTTTATACAAGTTGAATGTCTTTTCACCTATCATCTTCTGTAAGTTCCATCTCTGTCAAATAAAATACAACTGCCCTTTCAAATTCACAAAACCCTTCAATCTGCAAATTTCTTCAACCAAATTTTCATTATCCTCTTTGTACAAAACCCTTCAATCTCTGCAAGAATAAAATCATATATACATATATATATTTTCTTCTCTGCAACATGATTGGCAAGATCATTGAAAAACTTTTTCAATATTCAACAACCTGCAAAAATGACTCTTCATATCTTCTAACATTTCAATCAGGACCTGTAGGAGAAAAAAATAAAATCTCTTTGAATATTTAGTCTTTTCATTTCAATCTCCTTCTCTGTAAATTCCTGCATTCAAACTCTTCAATAAATCTTTAATCTTCCTTGATAATAAAATCTTTATCTCCACAAATCTAATAAAAAATCTCTGATAAAATTTTTCATTTTCTTCAAACAAGACTCTTCATATTCTTCATACAAAAATCTCTTCTCTGAAAAAAAACTTCAAAAAAAAAAATCTCTTCTTTCCTTTTAACTCCAAAAATCTCTTTAGGTGAAAAAAAGAGTTTCTAAAAAAAATTCTTCATAAAATGTGAACAACTCTCCAAAAGCATTTTTAATGCCTTTTTTAAAGAACCAAAATAACCGATGCCTTGTAAAAAAACTTCATGAAAAATGGGCTCCATATGACTTACCTATTCAAGCAACTAATGTTTCTTATAAGAAACAATCTAAATGCATTTTATAAAACCAAAAAGAAACTCCATTAAAATGCCTTACATATCGGGCTCAAAACATTTTTAATGTTTTTTGAAAACTTAAAAAAAACTTTATAAACTTTATTCCCATTCGGGCTATCCTTAAACCCGTGCCCATTTTGTCTTTTTTTTTTTTAAAATTCAAAACTTAAGGCATAAACTTCCACATTTGGCGCTCATCAATCATTTAAACTTACCATAGTTTTTTGACCTTGCGCACTTCTTCAAATTTTATCCTTTGACTCCTATGGCACCCGTGAGTTCATGTGAAGACTTGAAGAGTTGGTGACTTTACAAAGGACCGGTCACAATTGACGTATTAATGCCTCTTTAGCAGGTCAGTTTAAGTGGTAGTGACCTGATATAACAAGTCAACTTCAAAACATATCATAAAGTGTATGCCAAGAGGATGGGCAGAAAAATATGAGTTAAGATTAAAAAGAGAACTATTTAGGGAATAAAAAGAATAGGTGTTAGGTCATAGAAATTTGTAGATGATCTAAAATCTTTATGATAGACATAAAGCAACTCCCAAATTTTGTCAATGACTAACATCTAATCTGACATCATTATCAACTTTGTCATGAATCTTTCAATGACCAACATCAAATTATATCTACATCTCCTAGTCTCCTGCATGAAACTAACAATCAACATCCATTAAGATTCTATCAACTCTAGCACAGCAACAACACACAAGATGATAGACTCCTGATGATGTACTCTGCGACAACACTTATTCTGACAAACCTACTGACAACACTTATTCTGTCCAAATGAACAACCCCTGAATGATCTTCCTAATAGAGTGAACAATGTGAGAGACATAATATTGAACAACATGTGTCAACAGTGCAGGTACTAACTCAACTGATAGATCACTTCAAACAAAGATCATCATTGTTCCAACCTTGATAACCAAGCGTTCACATTTACCAAGCTCCTGATTAGTAACCTTCAGATGTTTACTAATATCAACCCAAGATCCTGCAATACCTTTTTGACATCAATGACAATCTGACACCATCACATAGGTTGTCAAATTTTGTGTAATAAGGTCTATAATGAGACAAATGTGATGTATTTAGAATATTTTAGTGATATTTTGTGTTAGCTGTCCAAAAAGTCAGAAATAGAAATTTTAAACTTGGAAATTTTGGTTTTTATGAAGAATATGAAAAGGCAAGTACCTCAATCGATAGGGAATTAAGGAGTCATGGATAAAGACATTGTTTTACCTTGAAAGAAGTTCAAATGAAAAAGATTAGAGAGATTTTTGGTGTTCCAATAAGTTTTAACTCTATTTTTTCTATTTTTTTTACTATTTCTGTGCTGCTGCAGGGTGTTGTACGCTCAGGTACGATCGAGTACTGTACAAACTTTATTTGCATGTGATAGGGGGTGAGTTAAGCATCTAATAAATGTGGTTTGGTAAGTTTTCATATAGTTTAAAGGTTTTTATAGTTGTTTTTCTAATACAACTGCTAACCCTGAACTAGGGTTTGTGTTAGCACTTTTTCATGGCTTTCTAAGCCATTCCACCATTTCAAACTTCACAAATTGGTGGAATGGAGATTAATGAAGTTGTTTTTGAGTCTTGTATAGTTGTAGGAGTAGGGGTGGACTCCATGATCAATTTTGAAGCATTTAGTGCCTAATATCCCTATGTATTAGGCAAAAGAGGCTAGATAGAATAGAAGGTTATTGGTTTGCCATGAAACCCATGTTTGAAAATGCCCAAACCTGCAAAATAGATACATTTGAGATGTTTTGAAGCTTGCAAAAGTGGGTTTTGAGTTTGGGATGAAGTACTTCTCATACTTCCTTTGTAAAACAGGGCTAATTGTCCTCTAAACACAACAGGCTAGTCATTTTTTTGGTATTTTTGTCCAAAATAACATATGCCCAAATGGAGATATGTCATGTAAAAGCTAAATGGGTATCTAGAATAGTGGGTCTCATGTAGGTTTGGGTTAAATTTGCAAATTTATGTCCAAAAAACTCATAAAACAGGGCTACAAGCCTAACTCAGGCCTAGGCTGGGACAATCAATTAGTGAAGGAGTTTAAATTTGCATGTTAGTTTATAAGGAAGGTATTCACATGTCCACCCCTGTCATGCATCATCATGTTTTAGTGATTGCATGTGGGGTGGGCTGAAAATTTTCCCCACTAGTTTACGGGTTTTCTATCCACATTGTCTCATTAGAATGCACCTAATAGATTTAGGTGACTTTTTGGAGGGAATTTTTTTTACATATTTATGATGTAGGGATGTAGTATTGTATTTTTAAAAAAATCCATGGGACAACCAACTTCCTAAAAAATTTAGCTAAATTTTTTACCATTTTCCACTCTATAAAATTTACAAGACAAACTAATTGTAAAAACCTCCTAAATTTTTTCAATAATAGTTGATGAGAAATTTTAAGTGCCTCCCCTCTATGGGACCGTAACCTTAGGAAGTAAAATAAGATAAAAATGCCTTGCTATCCATCCAATCAAAGAAAAGATAAAATGGATTAGGTTCTCCTACAAACATTGATGCCCCTAAATCTTATAAGAACAATTACCACCCTTTAGCCCTTAAGATCAACAATAAAATCTCTTATAAAAGATAACTTTTTAATGTGTTAGAGCTAGAAAGTGTCGGCCATCCAATCAGGATATGAATCAACAATCAGTGCTAAACCTAAAAAAGCAAGCTTTGAAGCTTAAAACCAACTACAATATCCATCATTAATAGAAGTTAATCAATGGTCAACACTTAGTTCAAACAAAAAAGTTGATATGTCAAAATGAGTAGCACTAATTGTCTGATGAGATGAGATCAATAGATGGCCATCTACCAATACTCAAATAAATGAATCATAACCATCAATCTAAACTTAAGATCAAAGTCTACTTAAACTATAATGCAAAAACTATGTTGCCAGACAAGTCTTTTTCTACTTGTAATGCCTAAATACTTTATCTTTTTTGATAATTTATGGAGGCTATTATTAGACCCTTAGTCTTGGTCTAGGCATTAACCAAGACCAATAATGGTGTAACCACAAGAGGGGACACCATCTCAAATAGAGATGAGATCCAAGATTATAGGTAGAGCAGCTTAGCAAAGGCACAAAACCCATGAAAACATTAAATCTGTTATGTCGTAAAATGTCCCCCTAGGACTTTTACCTCCTAAGTTTAGCTTCTGGGTCCCTTAATTTTCATCATGCATGTGGGTAAATGCAAGGAGATGGGGGACCAAAAAGTTACCACCATCTCCAAAATTAAAACAAAACATGAGCACGTTAAGCAAAAATTGGTTTTTTTTTGCTTTTATTAAAAACAAAACATGAGCGCGTTAAGAAAAAAATGGTTTTTTTTTCTTTTATTAAAAACAAAACGCGAGCGCATTATAATGCACTCACATTTTGTTTTTAATAAAAGAAAAAAAAACCATTTTTTGTTCATTCACCACACAACTTCTCTCCTCACAGCAGCAAAGAAGCCAAGCAAAAAAGTGATCGTGTTGAAGAAGAGGCCATTGAATCAAGTGCACTTGAGAAAACAAGAAATTCACAATGCCACCTCACCGCCAAAGACATTGTCGTGCAAAATTTGGAGGCTCCAGCATAGGAAGAAGGTAGGGTTTGTTTGATTTTCTTAGTTTTAGAACAATTTTTTAGTTTTGCAATGTTTGATTTATTTTTATATTGCATTTATAGTTATTGGAGAAGCAAAAAACTTAAATCCAGTTGAGGAGGGTGAAAACAACCTCCAAAACCCTCCAAACCCTCAAAACCCACCTTCACCTCCTTTTCATGTAAGGGATGATCAAGAACATTACCTAGGGATAATAGAAGAAAACAAGAAATATCTTGAAACTATTATTCAAACCCTAAACAATCCAAGTGGAACCACTCAATGTAGGAGGGCACTTGCAAAATCACTACAGAGGATTGTTTCCCACACAGATTTGGTGACAAAACAAATCACCGAATTCCAAGACTATAGGGAGAGGAGTTGGCAATATTATGCTGACAAGTTGTCATATGAACAAGTCAAGAAGGAAAAAATTACAAAATCTCAATTATGTGTAGAATTTATTAATCCCAAAACCGGCCAAAGATTAGACGAAAGTTGCAAATTGTTTCCTATACATTGGTGTAGGAATGAAGACACATCCTGAAACTTTTGGGATAGATGGTACATGGTCTTCAATGAGTGGCCATACAAAAATAATGAGGTACCACAATATTTCTTGAGGAAACTCTATTGTGAGTTTGTCCTCAACAAGATTTTGAATTATTTTGACATTCACGAGTTCCAGGGTAGAGGTGGTGTCTCTGCCCAAGATAGACCTAGGGCTCAGTGAGATGAAGACCATGTGTCTATACCTTGAGCAAGGCCAGAACTTAGGTCACTCCCTTTGGCTTTGAAGGAGAGTGTTGAACTGAAGACTTTACATTCATTAACTACTCTCACCCAAACTCTATCACAACATGTCGATGAGGGTGACAGTAGTAGGCGTCATGTGTCCCCACATTTGTGCAGTACATGTGGGAACCTATGTGATTATGGGATGTAGGAGGCACGACATGACTCTGTGACATAGGGGCAACATGATGCGACACAGGGGCAGGACATATTGGATGATATTGTTCTCAATGACAATCTCTTACAACATACATTTGGTATTGAATCTCAGGTAATTTGTTACAAGTTTCATCTTGATTTAGTATATTATTATTTGAAATTTGTAATTAATTTTATATGATTATCTATATTATAAGTCAAAAATAATGTATGTAATTGTTTGCGTAATGAAATTCTAGGGTGAAAGTCTTCATCTTGCCTCCGTTAGTCGTCCATTGGTGGGTTATGAGAGGAGGTCAAGTCAACAGGTATGTAATTTATCACATAATCATAATTATTGTAGATATGTCAATGGTAATATTATTTTGTGACAATTTGATGATTTCAATAGTCACCAGCACCTCCATAGTTTCCTTGGTCCCCTGGATGCCAAACCACCACTTTTACGGAGGTAAATTTAACCATTTCTAATGATTATGCATTTTTAAAATAATGTTATGTATTTATTTTGTTTGAATAATCTTGAACTTGATTTTCAGATGCTGAATACAGTGGAGACTCCTCCTCATCTTCATGAGTCAGTGCAAATAGGCATTGATGCAGCCATGACGTCTACAAATCCTTTAACTAAGGTATGAGCCAATAACATGAAAATATCATAATTTTTGTATTTTTTTTTATCTCATGTCATTTTATGTACATAAATGATGTTTATGTTTAGTCAATTTTGCTTCTTGATGCTTCTCACAGGAGGTCACAAATCCAGTCCATCCAACTATGGATGAAGAGAGAGACAAGATGATGGAGAGTGATCATCGTTTGACAGTAAGTGATCAATTACATATGTGATGTTATATATTTCATACATTTTCTATACTAATGCACATATTGTTTGTTTGTATTAATAGGTGCAATAGGATGAACTTTATTCGAAGAGGTCTACTTGATGGTAGAGAGAGGATGTGTCATTGACTGGCTCTCCATCTTCACAGTCAAAGAAGGGCCACCTGTAGACACTCAAAATTGACTCATTATTACTAGTATTCAAACATCGCATTATCCATCATTTGCATTTGTCTAACACACTTGAGCAATATCCCTAACACATCTATTTCTTCTATTAATTAAATAAATTTATATTTATTTAATTAATTCATTAGCTATTTCTTCTATTTCCTCTAAGCTATAATTAAACAATCTTTAATTATTTAATTATCTTCTTTCCATCTATTTTAATTAAATAAATTTTATTTAATTAATTAAAAATTCCATTCACAAGCCCACTTTACAATTAATTAAATAAATTTTTATTTATTTAATTAATTTCTCTTATCATTTATCTCATCAGCTGACATGTGTGCCTTTTTTATTTAAAAAAAGATAAGTGGTACTACATCTTTTATTTAATATCTTTCACATGTAGTACTTTTTATGTACACAAGCACATATAAGCCTTATCTTGTCTCCACTTGTCATCTACACATTCACCTATGACTATCCTTCAATCTTAGCCATTCACATAGCCACTGAATCTACACCGTTGATTGTGAAGAGAACTTGTGTCTCAATTTTACTGCTTGAGCCTCATGTTTCATAGTTGTTCTTTGTTGAACCTTTCAAGAGTTCATTGGGTTCAATGGTTCATTGAACCATTCGAGAGTTCATTGGGTTAAATTGTTCATTGAGCTGTTCATCGGTTAAACGGTTCAATGGTTCAACGACATTGGTTCAATGGTTTGGCAGCATCAATTCATTGGTTCAATGGTTCCTCGGTTCAACAGGATAGGTTCATCGGTTCAGTGGTTCAATGGTCCATCATCTTAGCTGAAGATATCACTCTATTGAACCATTGAACCTTGCGTCGAGGTTCAATGGTTCAACAGGTTCAACAATATGTGAAGTTGGCATTGGCGAGAGATTGTTCATCGGGACAATGTAAACTTTTTGGACCGATGGCGAAGGTCTGACCGATGAAGGATGGAGGACTTGGGCATCGTGGAGACATTGGACTATCGGTGCAAGAAGTGAAGTGCTCACTGATGGAGTGGGTTAGTCCAATAAGGCTATAGCTTGGCATTGTTGGCAACAAAATTGTCGACGATGGTATTACTGTGTGTTTGGCCATATATACCATAACATCAATAGCAACTTGGTGCATGTGGGATTATATATCTCACGGGAATGTGAACAGTTACGACTGTTGAACAACAATGACGATTGGGAAGTTAGATCAATCAGTTAGGGCAACAGACAAGTAACGGTCTTTGCTCTTGCAGAATGGAGGTATAAAACTGATCTACTGGCATCGTTGTTAGCAGTTGAAATGATTCAATTTGTACTGTTTATTTTCTGTAGAATGTGCAGATGATAAAAATAGCTTTGTACAAATTGTAATAAGGATCGATACCTGAACATTAGAGCTGGAAATCTTTATTGTAATCTTTCAGTTTGCTATAATAAAGATAGTCTCTCTTGTGGTGGTGGGTTTTTTTACTTGAAAGGGTTTTTCCACGTAAATTCTGGTGTATTCATCTATGGTATTTTGTATTGAAAGTTACCTGTCTGCATTATCCCTTTTGAATTAACATTAGGGAAACTGTATTCTGTACCTCTGCTTTCCTTACAAGTGGTATCAGAGCTTGGCCAGCTGTGTTATCCTTGTTGGTAGGTTGGATTTTTTTGTGTTAGTTCAGTGAGTGGGAGTTCTGTAGAGGTCTTTTTTGTTAAATAAGATGGCAAGTACATCGGGAAAGATAGATATTGAAAAGTTCAATGGCACAAACTTTGAGTTGTGGAAACTTAAATTTGAAGATATGTTGGTCAACAGAGATCTTTGGGTTGATGTGTCTACAACTAAACCTGCATCCATGAAGTAAGAAGATTGGGACTTGGCAGATAGGAAAGCCAGAGGAATGATAAGATTAAGTTTAGCGAATTTTGTTCTATTGAACATTCATGAAGAGACAACTGCAAACCTTGTGGAAAAAGTTAGGAGATATTTATCAGGGCCAGTCCTTGGTAAATAAGCTTTTCCTCAGAAAGAAGTTGTACTCTCTGAAGATGGATGAAGGAGCATCTATAGCAGACCATCTAAACTCATTTAATTTGATTGTTCCACAGTTGATGTCTGTAGGTGTAAAAATAGAAGAGGAGGACCACTGTATGCTTCTATTGTGTTCTTTACCTGACTCATGGGATCATCTTGTGATGGCTATTGGAAGTACAACAACCACGTTTAAAATAGAAACTGTTGTTGCCTCACTGTTGTCTGAAGAGATGCGGAGGAAGTCTTCTGGTATGGCCAAAGAGGCTCTATCTATTCGAGGTAGATCAAAGGAAAGAGGCAAGAAGGACAAAAAGTCTAAGTCCAAATCAGAGGGGAAATCAAAATCCCCTGGCAAGAAGTCCAAGGTGAAGTGTTGGAATTGTGGGCAGAAAGGTCACATCAAGAAAGACTGTAAAGAGGAGAAAAAGAAGAAGAAGAACTTCTCTGACTCTGAGTCTTCACAGAGCGATGATGATGCCTTCATTGCTGCTTTGGCAACGCGTGCATCTAAAGATGTTTGGCTAGTGGATTCAGGAGCATCTTTTCATATGACATCTCACAGAGAGTGGTTCACAAAGTATGAACCGTATGCTGGTGGGAAGGTGTTCCTAGAAAGTGATTCAACAATGGAAATTTTTGGCCGAGGACAAGTCAGAATCCAGTTCCTGGATGGCAGGATAAAGGGAATGAATGGAGTTCTTCACATACCAGGTCTAGCTCAAAATTTACTTTTTGTTAGTAAGCTTAATGATGTTGGAGTGCAAGTTTCTTTTGTGAATGATGGCTGTAAGATGACTAGAGGTTCTATTGTTCTGGTAAAGGGTGAACGCATTGGAACTCTGTATAGGTTAAATGCTAAAACAATGTGCTATAATAATGTCTCTTTAAAATCTGAAAAAGCTACTATTGTAACACATGATGCAAACTCTATGGAAGTCAAACTTCCTGCAAAGAAAACAATGCTCTGGCATCATAGACTTGGTCACATAGGTGAAAAAGGTTTAAAAACCTTGAAGAACAAAAACCTGGTAGATGGGCTGATTGATTGTAATCTAGAATTTGATTTCTGTGAACATTGCATATATGGAAAACAAAACCGTGTTTCATTTTACTCTAGTTCTCATAAATCTTCTGGTGTTCTGGACTATGTGTATTCTGATGTTTTTGGTCTAGTTGATGTTCCTTCTTTATCTAAATCAAGATACTACGTATCTTTTATTGATGATTATTCGAGGAGGGCATTTGTATATTTTTTGAAAAATAAATCAGAAGTGTTCAGTCGGTTTAAAGAATTTAAAACTCTTGTGAAAAATCAAACTGGTAGAAAATTAAAATGCTTGAGAACAGATAATGGTGGTGAATATTGCAATGTGGATTTTGATAAGTATTGTGTAGATCATAGAATTAAAAGGCATAAAACTACACCTTATACTCCACAACAAAATGGAGTTACTGAAAGGTTAAATCGATTGTTGATGGAGAAAGCAAGAAGTATGTTGAGTTATGCTAGTCTTGAACAAAGGTTCTGGGCTGAGGCAGTTGCTACAACTTGTTACTTGCTAAATTGTTCTCCTACTTTGGCATTGGTTGATAAGACGCCTATGGAAGCGTGGTCTAGTAAGAAGCCCTCTCTAAGGCATATTCGAGTCTTTGGCTGTGAGGCATATGCTCATATTCTTGAGGTAAAGAGATCTAAGTTGGATAACAAGGCTGTTAAATGTATCTTTATTGGCTATGGTGTTGGTGTTAAAGGGTACAAGCTTTGGAATCCTAAAACTGAAAAGGTAATTTACAACAGAAATGTAATTTTTAGAGAGCTGAAACCTTTGGTTATTAATCCTTAGCCAGAAAAGACAGAAGAGAAGAAAGAAAAGAGTGTTGTGAATATTCCTCTGATCCCTGTAAAAGAGGAACAACAAGGACCAAGTGTAGATGGTTCAGATGTGAGTTCGAGCAGCTTTGAAGATTCAGATCCAGAGCAAGAACCTGAACCTGCACCTCAGCCTGTGAGGAGGTCTACACGTGAAAGAAGACAACCAGATAGGTATGGGTTTTCAGTACTTGATTCAAGTTGTGCCTATGCTTTACTTACTGATACTGATGAACCTAGGACTGTGAAAGAAGCTATTAGCTTACCTGATTTAGATTCTTGGTTGGAAGCCATGGATAGTGAAATGACATCATTGGAGAAGAATGGAACCTGGGATCTGGTGCCCTTGCTTGAAGGTAGAAAACCTATGGGCTGTA
Organism: Cunninghamia lanceolata; assembly: GCA_027924645.1. NCBI lineage: Eukaryota > Viridiplantae > Streptophyta > Pinopsida > Cupressales > Cupressaceae > Cunninghamia > Cunninghamia lanceolata. Next base: position 2,687,129 of record BSBN01001170.1, read on the forward strand.
AGTGGGTATTTAAAAAGAAATATGGTCCAGATGGTAGTGTTGATAAGTACAAGGCAAGACTGGTTGCTAAGGGGTATTCCCAAAAGAAAGGTATTGATTATGGAGAAATCTTTTCTCCTGTAGCTAAGCTGACATCCATTAGATTTCTTTTGTCACTTGTAGCAACGTATGACTTTGAAATTGAGCAGATGGATGTAACGATAGCATTTCTTCATGGGGACCTTGAAGAAGAAATTTATATGTCCCAGCCAGAGCATTTTGTGGAAAAAGGTAAAGAACATTTGGTATGTAAACTTAAGAAGTCTCTTTATGGTTTGAAATAGTCTCCCAAAATGTGGTATTAGAAATTCGATACGTATGTTTTATCTTTGGGATATGTGAGATCTAAATATGATCACTGTGTCTATTATAAAATTGATGGTGATCGGATTCTTATAATTGCACTGTCTGTGGATGACATGTTGTTCATTGGCAATGGTAAGGGAATGATCTCAAAATTAAAATCTCAGTTGTCCTTGAAATTTGAAATGAAGAATCTAGGGGCAGCTAAGTTCATTCTGGGAATGGAAATCAAAAGGGATAGGTCTAAGAGAAAGCTTTGGCTCAGCCAGAGCAAGTATATTACTAATGTTCTTGAGAAATTTAATATGTCTTATCCAAACAGTTAGTTGTTCCAGTTCTGCAAGGAACGAAACTATCTGTTGAAGATTGTCCAGAATCTTCGAGTGAAATTGACAACATGAAAAAAGTACCTTATGCAAGTGCTGTCGGCAGTTTAATGTACGCAATGGTCTGTACCGGGCCAGACATTGCCCAAGCAGTGGGAGTTTTGAGCCGGTTTATGGTGAATCCAGGCAGATCACATTGGGATGCTGTGAAAAGAGTTATGAGGTATTTGAAGGGAACTTTTGATTATACTATTTGCTATCATGGAAACTCAGTTGGATCTTAGAGGTCTATAAGCATTCAGGGTTATGTTGATTCAGACTAGGCAGGGGACATTGACAGTAGAAGATCCACCAGTGGATATGTATTCACGTTAAATGGTGGTGCTATCAGTTGGATGAGTAAGTGGCAGGTTGTAGTCGCTTTGTCCACAACAGAGGCAGAGTACATGGCAGCCACTCATGCATGCCAAGAAGCCATTTGGTTGAAGAGGTTATGTTCTGATGTTGGTTTTAATGCAGGGCAGATACAAATTCATTGTGACAGTCAAAGTGCTATATGTTTGGCGAAGAACCTTACTTTCCATGCTAGGACAAAACATATTGATGTCAATAACACTTTGTTCGTGATATGGTGGAAGATAGGAAGGTGAAGCTATAAAAGGTTGACACTTTGGAAAATGTTGCTGATGCCTTAACTAAACCAGTGAGCACGACTAAGTTCAAATGGTGTTCAGGTGAAATGGGTCTACGGGCTCATAGTTCTCAATAATCGAAAGAGGATTAAGAGGTAGCAATAATATCTTCAACAAGTGGGAGACTGAAGAGAACTTGTGTCTCAATTTTACTGCTTGAACCTCATGTTTCATAGTTGTTCTTTGTTGAACCTTTCAAGAGTTCATTGGGTTCAATGGTTCGATGAACTGTTCAAGTGTTGGGTTCAATGGTTCATTGAACCATTCGAGAGTTCATTGGGTTAAATTGTTCATTGAGCTGTTCATCGGTTAAAGGGTTCAATGGTTCGATGACATTGGTTCAACGGTTTGGTAGCATCAGTTCATTGGTTCAATGGTTCCTTGGTTCAACGGGATAGGTTCATCGGTTCAATGGTCCATCGTCTTAGCTGAAGATATCACTATGTTGAACCATTGAACCTCGCGTCGAGGTTCAATGGTTCAACAGGTTCAACAATATATGAAGTTGGCATTAGCAAGAGATTGTTCATCGGGACAATGTAAACTTTTTGGACCAATGGCAAAGGTCTGACGGATGAAGGATGGAGGACTTGGGCATCGCGAAGACATTGGACTATCTGTGCAAGAAGTGAAGTGCTCATCGATGGAGCAGGTTAGTCTGATAAGGCTATAGCTTGGCATCATCGGCAACAAAATTGCCGACGATGGTATTACTGTGTGTTTGGCCATATAAACTGGAACATCGACAGCAACCTGGTGCATGTGGGATTATATATCTCACGGGAATGTGAACAGTTACGACTATTGAATAGCAGTGATGATTGGGAAGTTAGATCATTCAGTTAGGGCTACAGATAAGTAACGGTCTTTGCTCTTGCAGACTAGAGATATAAAATTGATCTACTGGCATCGTTGTTAGCAGTTGAAATGATTCAATTTGTACTATTTATTTTATGTAGAATGTGTAGATGATAAAAATGGCTTTGTACAAATTGTAATAAGGATCGATACCTGAACATTAGAGCTGGAAATCTTTATTGTAATCTTTTAATTTGCTGTAATAAAGATAGTCTCTCTTGTGGTGGTGGATTTTTTACCTGAAAGGGTTTTCCCACGTAAATTCTAGTGTATTCATCTGTGGTATTTTGTATTGAAAGTTACCTGTCTGCATTATCCCCTTTGAATTAACATTAGGGAAGCTGTATTCCGCACCTCTACTTTCCGTACAGATTGATTTTGGTTGAGTTCTATATAAACACCCTCTCATTCCATGCTACATCTATCTAGCATTCATATAGCATCTACATTATCACCCTGAGCATATTGAGCACTTTAGCATCTATCTAGCATATTAGCTTTATCATCCATCCATCATGGTAGCTTTTATCTTCATAATTGTTCATTGTTGAAGAAGCAATCCACATCATAAACAAGGAATCATACAATCTAGGTGATATTGTTCTTGAAATGCATGCTTTTGATTTCATTTAGATTAGATTCTTTGATGATGGTAGGGTTAGGTTTTCATGGCTATGCTTGATCTTATTAATCTAATTTTTTACCTATCATATTTTGGCACACCCGGTGGCACCCACATCCTTGATTAACTTTGCTATTTGAAGTTGTTTTTATGAAGATCAGATTTTTTGAGCACTTACGACAAGTCCCAGTCACTTTTGAGTAAAAACCAGTCGCTACCTAAATATACACGTTGCTTTTGAGCTGAAACTTGCTGCTTTTAACATTCCTGGATCACGTATGAGCAAACAATAGTCACTTATAGCCTATTTTGCATCGCTTACAAGATAACAGTGGTCACTTATGCCTTTATTTGAATAACTTTTAACCTAACAGTGATCGCCTTTAGCTATCTGAATTATTTATTGCGAAAATAGGATTTTTGTTATATTCTATTTTTCTTGCAGATCTGAGTCGCTTATGCCTCGTAACTAGTCACCTATTACTTTTTTGCATCGCTTATGAGCTTTATCATTTCACATCTGGTATTATTGGCATCACTTCTGATCTGTAACATTTCACCTGTGGCAGAATACAATTCACTTTTGATCAACAATTGATCACCTGTGGTAAACTATGTCATTTTCAGTCCTTATCATTTGCAGTTTGGTTTTCTTGGCTACTAATTGGGTATTTGTGCAACATATTATCGATTGTCCAAGAAAAGGAGGTTATCAAACTACCAACATATCTATTGCAAGTTTGATTGGTCCAAGACTTGTGTTTTTTCACTAAATTAGGAACATTTGGGCTTGGTGCTTAAAAAGAATCATTGCTTGCTCCTTGCTTGATTTATCTTTTTTGATTTCTTGCATGTTCTTGATTGTAACTCAAATTTAATAACAAAAGTATCCTCTCCCCTTGTCTATCAAATGGATCTTGGGTGTATGAGAACTTGTTATTATCTTTAGAGGGTCTTCCTTCCTGGTGTGAGAAGGGATATGACCCAAGCGATAACGGGCTAAAGCTGAGTCCTTTCGAACTACTATATAAGAAAAGTGTTTTTGTTGAAAGCCACAAACAACGGGTGTTGTTGTGTTATACTAACAACTAACCTCCCCCAAAACCCTCCAAGGCATAACCCTTGAAGGATGGGAGACTCCATAATGGAGAGTAGCACTGCCACACGTATAGCCACCCAAACGGATGCCCTTATTAGAAACTTTGTGTAGTAGCCAAAAACCTTCTATTTGTTGATGCAAAAGGTGGGACCTTTGAAGTTGTCTCGATTCACATGGTTCTTAGAAGAGATAGCAGGGACAATCCTAAGGTTGGGTGGGGAGACAAGCCTTGGGAAACCTGGATCTTGGTATGCGTGAGAATTGTGTGCCGTGGAGAGGATCTGGTGCTACCAAGATCTTGAAGCTTTCCTCTTTGAATAAGCACGACTAGGGGACTCAACAAATACAGTCCTTTCCTAGCCTAGGTTGTACAAGTTTGTGATTGTTGTGAGTGTGAGTGACTGCAATTATTGTTTTCTTGTCAAAAAACACAAATCAGACATCTTTCCTAATAGACACAGTCACTTTTGAGCTTAAACTGCTTGCATACAGACAACTGGATCGCCTTTAAACAACAGTCAGTCGCCTTTTGCCTAAACTGGATCGCCTTTAAACAACAGTTAGTCACTTTTTGCCTAAACTGGATCGCCTTTAAAGAATAGTCAGTTGCCTTTTGCTTAAACTAGATTGCTTTTAAACAACAGTCAGCTGCCTCTGGTCTAAACTGTATTGCCTTTGATCAATAGTAAATCGCTTATGAGTCAATACTAGTCGCCTGTAGCAAATCGGCTCACCTTTGGTTAACACTATAGCCTGTTATCCAAACCAAAACCAAATCACATTTGAGCTATTACCATTCACTTTTGTCCTTTTTTGAGTCGCATATGAGCTATTACCTGTCGCCTATGGTTAATTACCAACAAATCTTAGTGACTCAGCTGAATCAACTACACTTCTAGCTTGTTTAGCCCCAGCATTAGCTTTTAGACCTATCTCTGATCATTAGCAAATACCTGGACTTTGTCTCCTTCTTGGAGTTTACCAACCAATTGAACTTTGTGATCTTTTCATCTTTTTGAGATCCCAAACCAGCAAACCAAACATCAAATCAATCAACCTGATTAGTCAGCAAAAGATCATCTCTTGGCTTTAGCTTTAGCAACATCAGCAAAATAACAACCTTAGAAAACAACTTTTCCCTTGATTGTGTGAGCTATTCTCTAGGGAAGTCCAACCAACAAAGCAACCAAGCAACCCAACAACAAAGCAAACAACAAACTAACAATCAACAACCAACAACCAAACAATAAGCAAACAATCATCTTTTTGGGTCTCAAAACCTTGACAAGCTAAAGTTCAATTTTCAACATCATTCATCATGCCTCAAACTAGGAGTCAATATAGAGCTGAAATGGAAGTCAAATTGCGAGCTGAAATGGAATCCAAATTGCAAGTTGAGATGGAAGCTAAGATGCAACCATCTAGATCAACACCTCTTAGAGACTCAACTCAATTTATGACCGGTATGCCTCATATGTTTATGCCCCATGGGTACACCATTAGAGAGTCATCTTCACAACAAGTGCAACCTCAAACATTTTTGGAGACTTATGAGGAACAATCCCAAGAAGACTTATGAGAATTTCAAGATACACATGTATGGGATCAAGTTGAGAAACTTGTTTTATCCAATCCTAATCGCTACTTCTTGCAACTTGCCCACATGGGAGCTAAATTACCAAGAGATTTTGATGTATCCGCTATTAGAGAGCACAATCCAAACACTCCTGCTGTGGTTGTAAAGGGACCATCTACTATAGTCACACCATCCCATACCATATTACAAATTCCATCTTCCAACCCATCTCTTTCATTGCCTATTGTTACTTCATTTGATCCACCACGTTCGGAGTACACTCTAGAACCTTTGATAACTCCAACCAATGTACTCCCTTTCATTTCACAAAATCTGAACATTCCACCTTTCCATGTTCCCCAACATACTCCTTCTCCCACCATTACCGTTTCCATTCCTCAAGTAACACAAGCTATCCATGTGGCCCAAGTGCAAACTCCCCAAACATCACAAGCTATCCCCATATCCCATAGTCTGCAAGATTCCCAAACTATCCAAACAACACCAATGGTCCAAGCTTCACAACCATCGCAATCTGCCACATCACATGTGGACACCACATCTCATATTCCTACTGCTGCTAATATGATCTCCACTATCTCCTCTAATCCATCCAATACATCATACAATCCCAATGTTAGTCTTATTGACATGAGTGACTTGCCTATTGTTTCTCAAGCCAATCCTAGCACTATAGTCACTTATGTTAATCAACTTACATCCGTTCCATTATCTTCTTATAATCCTTCACAAACCATCAATCCATCTTATGCTACCCAAGGTTTGCCTATTGTCACCCAACACATGACATACACTAATCCTTATGTTGTCCAAAATACAAACCCAAGTGTCCATCCTTCTTTCGCATTAGCCAATCCTTCCATTTCTTACCATGTCACAACTCTAACTCCAAATTCACAACCATTAACTAATGCCAATCCATCTTCCACTTCTCATGTGATGCAAAATCTTGGTGCTAATTCGTCACAATATACCCAACCGCCGCTTGTGTCTCAAGGATAGCAATCTTCAACCACATATGGGTCGCATACCAATCCTTTGACATACATTGTGAGTACGCAACCTCAACAAACGGTCATGGCTTCATATATCCCACAACAACAACCTCAATATACATTAATCAACAAATGGTCATGGCTTCATATATCCCAGTGGATGTTCAACAAATGATTAACCAAGCGGTAGGACAAAGAAAGAAGACATTTTCCTTAGAAAACATATGCGGTTATCTGTTTGATAAGTCACTTCATATGACACCTTTTCTGCCACACTTTGAAATTCCACAATTTGATAAGTACAAAGGAAAATGAAATCTGGAAGACCATCTTAGAGCATTCTTTGTGGCATGTCTTGATGTTGCTCATGACAATACATATCTTTTGAGACTATTTCCTCAAAGCTTAGCAGGACAAGCTCTTGAATGGTTCTCTCATTTACCTTCGAGAACTAAGTCTATTGCGGAGTTAGCAAATAAGTTTCAATCACACTTTGCTTTTAACATTGACAATGAGGTAAACATGAATGACCATGTCAACAATAAACAACACAATGGTGAAGCCTTTTCTTCATTTACTCAACGACGGCGTAATATGGCTAGCAAACTATCATGGAAAATACCTGAGAAACAACAGCTTGATATCTTTGTTCAAACTCTCCATCCTAAGTTGTCATTCCAACTACAATTGCAAAGTGCTAGCATCTTTGATGAACTTGTTTCCAAAGGAACCATCATTGAACGAGCTTTAATTGATAAAGGCACTATCAAGAATTTTTGTGATAACAAGGACTATCCTCAAAACTCCAATGATAAGTCTCACTTTTGGAACAAAAACAAGAATGTTGTCAATGACAGTGTTGTGGACGCAAAGAATATACAAACTATGAAAGCTCCCATTAACATTCAAGTAGCTTTTGCAAAAACACAACCTTTTCAATGAACTCGACAACGACAAACTTCAAATCCTCACTGATAATTTACACCATTAGTGGAACCTATGGAAGTTGTCTTTTGAAAAGTTCTCCAAGCGGGTGATATTATTGTACTGGATGTGCCACCCAATGGTGAACTTCTCTTCAAAGCTCCTTGGTATAAAGAAACTGAGTATTGTGATTACCGTAGAGTTAAAGGCCACAAAACAAATGGTTGTATGTGCTTAAAACATGTTATACAAGATTGCATCGATCAAGGTTTAATCAAAATTACACCTTCAACAACTCAACCTGCACAGCAACTGACATTGAACTATGATCTAGATGCTTTCAAGAATCCACTTCCATCTCATGACAAACCAAGTAACCCTCATGCTGGGAATGCCATTCAGTACGACTATGAATCATCTACTATTGGCCGCATTGACCATGCTCGCATTTCTACCATTACTATCCAAGGCAAAGCACCAGACTGCACTGTAACCACTCAAAGATGTCGTGTTACCATTCAAGGAGCACCTGTCCATCCTCCTTGACCATTCTCTAACTATAATATCCTTGATTAGCTTGGCAAAACACCTGCGCATTTCCATTCTTGAGTTGGTTCGCATATCCCCTACTCACAAAGCTATCCTTGACAAAGCCTTACAAGAATCTTCGGTGCCTAATGATATTGATATCACACAATTTCAATATATGGTCACTAGCATTGCAGCCCCTTGTCATTTAACCTTTTTTGACAAAGATCTTCTGCCCTCCATTCACCTTTCACACAATGAAGCCCTTCACATTGAAGTGTTTGTCAAACAACAACACCATATCAAACGAATCTTGGTGGATGGTGGAGTTGGTCTTAATATATGTTCCTTGAAATTAATAAAATAATTGGGATATTCTGAGAAAGATGTTGACACCTCCAAGGTCATTACCATCAGAGCATATGATGATGCTAAGAGAGATACTGAAGGGATTATTTACTTGCCTATCCAAGTTGGACCGATCACTACTAAAACCCATTGTCAAGTTCTTGATATTGAGCTTCCTTATAACATCATCCTTGGTCATCCATGGATACATGCCCTCAAGGCAGTTCCTTCTACATACCATCAATGTCTTAAATTTCCACATAATGGTGTTGAGATTACTATCCATGTTGATCCCAATCCATTTGAATTTTGTCATGCCTTTCAAGGTAAATACTAGAGTCTGAACCACATTCCTATCAACACTAAGGCATATCCATCTTCATCATATGTAGATCCATCCGACCTACTCAAGCCATCATCTAGCAAAGCCACTTCCAATCTCCATATCAAGTACACCGAACAGGGTCCTAATGAATACACATTGCAAGAATCTTCATCCACATCCATTTCTAATATAGAAGCTAGATCTTCTTTGGTAAGAGAGACTTCTAACTCCGATACCATCGACTCCTCCCTTCAAGAAAAATCCATCTTCATGCTTCCCGTAACCCCTTCATCTCCATCTAATGATGAACTCAAGTCTAGTTCTCCAAGCACTCCTAGTCCTAGTGTCAAACACCGCCTCCCCAAGCTAAAGATGTTGGTAAATCCTCCATCCATCCTAAGCCCACCATTTCCTGTCAAAAACCCCTTTCTAAACCCTACAAGCATGTGACTGTACATCTTCTGCCATCCAATCTACCTCCACTTCTTCCAACTCCTAAACTCCCGCCATCAACTTTACTTCCACATCCTCCACTTCCACCATCTTATAACCTACAAAAGCATGTGACTGTACATCTTCTGCCATCCAATTTACCTCCACTACTTCCAACTCCTAATATCCCTCCATCCACTTTGCCTCCATTGTTACCAACGCCTAATTATCCATTTATCCATAAGCACCCTTCTAATCCCAATCATGACCAACAAATGAACAGATTATCTAAACATAAAGCTTCCACTCATTCTGCCAACCCCTCTTCCATCAAATCCATGGGATTCAAAAATAAACATGTGGATGCCTCTACTTCTAAAACCAAAAATCCTACCAAGAATCCTAAATATTCTCATGCATTAGGGCATCAAAGCAAAGATTCACAACCTAGCACATCTAAAAAGCTAGCTGAGCCTATAACTCCACAAGAAGCGCCTACAACCAAAATGGTTTGGGTCCCTAAGTAAACAAGAAAGCAAGCTGATTGAGGCATCCTTATCCATCCTTCAAGAATCCCAACCATTTTCTTTCATTTCCATCCCATTCCATTTAATAATCGCACAAGCAAAGTAAAAATCACAAAAATACTAAGAATCAGTGGGTTCCTAAATCACTCCATCACCCATCCCCTAAGCAAGCATCTCTTTCACTTCCTGCACCGCCCTTTCCATCTAAAGCTTTAATGTTTAGCGGTGTGTGCAACTGTGGGTCATGATTTCCTTCATTCTAATTACACCCCAAATACCTCCATATCTCCATCCTTCACCCATTATCCTACATATCTCCCCTATCACCTTCCTATGGTCCATGCTTTTGCATAAGCCTTTCATCCTAAGTCCTACATAAATCCACACCATAAGCCACTAGCCTACCCTACCATAAGCCTCAAAATCCACTATCCCCTATCTATCCATCCTTGCATGAACCTTTCATAATCCATTATCTACCTCATCCATTTCCCTCTCATATCTCCCTTACCAACATCTATGAGCATAATAACATGGTCCATGCGAAGACATCATCCATCTCTAATGGGACACTATCACCTCTCATAGCACTAGACACTTGAGTCCCTCCTATCCATTACCATGGTGAAACCCTGGCAAACAGGCGCCATGTGTAATTAGCTATCCTAAAAAAAATAAAAAATAAAAAATATAAAAATCCATCCAATAGTGAAAACCACTTTGTGGCGCTTTGGATAACAAAAAAATAATAGTATAAGATAAATAATCCATCCTCTGGTGAAAACCTGGTAAACAAGCACCTTGGATAAGTACCATAGTGAAAACCTGGCAAACATGCACTATGTGTATTGACTAGCCTCCATTATCTGCTTAGTTTTTTGGATCACCACTCTTCCTAGCATACTTTGCCATCTTATCCTACATAATCCATATCATAATCCACATTTCATTGTACTAAATAGCTTTTCCATCTTCGTCTCTGTCTATGCTAGCTATCATACTTGAAACATTGTTGTGATAACTACATCTTTTTGGCACCTTAGCATCTTGTTTGCACATGCTATCCATTATGACTTCTCCACAATAAACCTTATCCCGCATTAGGGGTACTTCTTGAGCCTTATTTGGAAGTAGATACCGCTAGCTCTAGAAAATAACACACCAAACACCTTAGCTCACAACACAACAAACTTTCAACTTCAACCATAGTGTTCATCCAACATCAAACATGGCAAACATTTGTAACCAGGATTCGTATCTTTGCAATCAATTCCAGCTCAACCAATATTCCAAAAGCATCAAAAACATCAGCAACGCAGACATCCAAGCAATAAGTTGATTCTTTCAACATCAACCACCAACATAATAAGCAAGAACTACATCCTAGCTCTATCATTAAAGCCTTGATCCTGTGGATACAGGGTATGTAGGCAATCTGAGATGCGAAGGAAGCACCCTGATTCAAGCTAAGATGATAGCCCTCTTTTCATCATCCATCTTCCATCTTTCTTCTAATCATCCTCTAATCTTTTATTTCACATTCTTCTATTTTTTTTTCATCACACACATCATCAATAAAACCTAGAACTACATATTCATCATGTCTCATCTTCATCGTAAATGTGCTTTGATCTCGTGGATACAGGGTATGTAGGCAGTCTAGAATACAAAGGAATTTTCCAGTACTCAAGCACAATCGATCCACCCCATCTTCATCTTCTCTCATCTTCCATATTCTTCTCTTTGATTAGCTCAAGCAGGAAGCAGACTATGTGTATACTGAAAGCTCCAACACTTTAACCAATCAAGAATAAACCAGAAATTATTTGTTCGCATTCCTTAAGCCAACATTTGCTATAGCATTTTATCGACATCTTTAGCCTTCAACAGGATGCAACTTTCCTCTTAACAAGGCGCCAGCTTAAATCCATCCAAAAGCACCTAAATTTGGCAAGAGAATGTGATGAATGTATCTTTTGTTTTATCTTTTGATTTATCTTTGGTCCCTTTTCTATGCCTAATCAAGACTGCCTTGATCTATCTATATCTTGGTATGTGGCAATGAAGTAAGGAATGGGGCATGGTCATATTGCTTTCGTATGCTGTGTCTGCGGGATGATCTTATTCTCTTCCTATGCATATCGGTAGCTTGTACGTGTTGGGATTAGCATCTTACATATCAATATCTCTAGCATCTAAGAAGATAAATAGTCTCTTATGCACTTGAGACTATTCTATGTCAAGACTAGCTCCATACATATAACTAGCAAGGTGTCACTATGCGTAGTGGAGATAAGCTCAAACCATTGCTTGTAGCATCAAAGTCCATCTCGAAACACTAGCTGCTATTCATATCTTGTGTATGTTGGCTCAATATCTTGACCTCATGCATGTAGACAAGATTGTAGCATGTTAGTTTTGCATTGGATATCTCGACACCTTGGTCTTCTATACCCTAGTGCATAACATCCACATGCTATATCAAACATAAGGATTGCATTTCTTTCAATTTTTGAGCAATTACTTTAAAAAGCTGCCACTTCATCTATCCATTCCATCATATTCCTATTTAGTCCTCAACCAAGATCAATCTTTCCCTCCATCTATACCATCCCAATTAATCCCACCCAACCCCCGTTTTCTTCATGTTAGCCTTGTTTCTAGCCTTTCATCTTATTGAGAGCCAACCCAGCCCTTCTTAGTTAGCCTGGCTTACCTCTTGAGGGGGCATCACCTGCCAGTTTCACTAGGGCATAACCTTGTTTATCGAATGAATATCGTATCTTCTTTGACACAACACTCTAACGAACATTGTATCAAAGAGGGGCAAAATGTAGACACCCAAAATTGACTCATTATCACTAGCATTCAAACATCGCATTATCCATCATCTACATTTGTCTAACACACTTGAGAAATATCCCTAACACATCTATTTCTTCTATTAATTAAATAAATTTATATTTAATTAATTAATTCATTAACTATTTCTTCTATTTCCTCTAAGCTATAATTAAACAATCTTTAATTATTTAATTATCTTCTTTCTATCTATTTTAATTAAATAAATTTTATTTATTTAATTAAAAATTCCATTCACAAGCCCACTTTCCAATTAATTAATTAAATTTTTATTTATTTAATTAATTTCTCTTATCATTTATCTCATGAGCCGACATGTGTGTCTTTTTCATTTAAAAAAAAGATAAGTGGTACTACATCTTTTATTTAATATCTTTTACATGTAGTACTTTTTATGTACACAAGCACACATAAGCCTTATCTTCTCTCCACTTGTCATCTACACATTCACCTATGACTATCCTTCAATCTTAGCCATTCACATAGCCACCGAATCTGCACCGTTGATTGATTTTGGTTGAGTTCTATATAAACACCCTCTCATTCCATACTACATCTATCCAACATTCATATAGCGTCGACATTATCATCCTGAGCATATTAAGCACTTTAGCATCCATCTAGCATATTATCTTTATCGTCCATCCATCATGGCATCTTTTATCTTCATAATTGTTCATTGTTGAAGAAGCAATCCACATCATAAACAAGGAATCATACAATCTAGGTGATATTGTTCTTGAATTACATGCTTTTGATTTCATTTGGATTAGATTCTTTGATTATGGTAGGGTTAGGTTTTCATGGCTATGCTTGATCTTAATAACCTAATTTTTTACCTATTACACCACTGATTATTTCCTAAAAGTCCATAGGAAACTAGTTTTTGGGAACTTTTTTGTATGCCTAGATGGCTTTGTATACATACTTTTGTATGTTAATCCGATGTATATTTTTGTATATTTGCATGTATGGCTTTGTTTGGACACACCTATATGGCTTTTTATATAAACTAGATGTTATGTTCATGACATTATGTATATGACAGTTTATATTAAATATTTAATATGATAATCAATTATTGTTATAGGAATTTGGTTTTACAAGTGCCAATTGTATTTGCTTGAAAGTTTATAAATCATTTTCAAATAATCCATTTTGTGCATATCTTGCAATCATTGAATTTTGTGGGACTGTGCATTTCTTTGAGACATCATTTCAAATAGTTCACGTGCCTTGTCTATGCTGCCATACTTTCCATACATGTCTACAAGAGCAACTTTGCAAATACAATACATGTGAAAAAATTCCTATATCATTTATGCTTTGATGGTTGTCCACACCATGTTCTCTAGATCCTATTATAGCATAGTCAAGGAGGAAGTTGGTTAAGGTTGTGCAATTTGGTTTTAGATGTGCCAAAATTTGCATAAATGGTTGAAATTTATTTTTGTGCATTTGCTTGAGAGTTTTTAAAGCCTTATGAAAAATCTGTTTCATGCATATCTTGCAATCATTTCATTCCATGAGACAACATTTCTTTGAGGCATCATGTCAAATAGTTCATGTTCATTATATATGCTTCCACACAAGTTGCATACATGTCTTGTAGGGTACTTACAACTATGACATTTGACAAAATTCTTATATCCTTTATGCTTTGATGGATGTCTATACCGTGCTCCAAACATACCATTTCTAAGGTTTTGGAATTTGGCTTTACACTTGCCAATTGCATTTTCTTGGAAATTTCTAAAGGCTTATAAGTAAATCCATTTTGTTCATATCTTGCAATCATTGTATTCCATGAGGCGACATTTCTTTGAGGCATCATGCCAAATAGTTCACGTGCCTTGTCTCTGCTTCCACACTTTGCATACATGTCTTTGAGGGTAGTTGCAACTACAACATCTAACAAAATTCCCATATGTTTTATCCTTCTGATGGATGTCCATTTTGGCATAGGCAAGGAGGATACTAGCTAAGGTTGTGGAATTTTGCTTTACACCTGCCAATTGTATTTGCTTGAAAGTTTCTAATGCCTTATCCAAAAATCCATTTTGTTCATATCTTGCAATCATTGTATTCAATGAGGTGACATTTCTTTGGGGCATCATGCCAACAGTTCACATGCAATATCTATGCTTCCACACTTTGCATACATGTCTACAAGGGTGATGCAATAGGTAAGGAGGATGACTCAACACCATGGAAACATATTTCATGGTGCAGGAGCACCTTAGCCAAAGCCAATCTTGGCTAGGAGCATGTCATAACAAGGTCCTAAGACATCATAGGACAAGTTGATGGTCTTGTGTCATCATTTTGCATGTATTAAGGTAAAATGACCAATGCCATTTGTGTTTGGAGTCATGTTTTATGTTGTCAAACAAAAAGTCTAATAATGCAAGTAGTGGTAAGAAGTTGCTTTGTCAACTTAACAAATCATGTAATAAGGAGGTTACCCAATGATCAAATAGGTTGAAAGTCAGTTATGATTGATTGGAACTATTGTAAACATGTATAAAAACCTTCACACACACCGAGGAGGGGTTAGTGAAGAAGGTTTTGAAGGGCAAAGTTGAATAAAACTAAGTTTTCTGCTACTTTTCCTAAAATTTGATTGTTCCAGGACATATTGCTCATCCGTACAGTATTGTCATGGTTTGAAACCACCTACATTGTGAAGGGGAGTGAATGACCTTTCATTTGCATCTTTTTTGAGGCATTTTCATTGAATTTGGAGGGAGAAAATCACGTTTTTTTTCTGGAAACTATCATAAAACCCTGAACTAGGGTTTTGAGGCTAAAAACTATGTATTTCTTTGCCATTCCACCAAGTTAATCACTCTAGATTGGTGGAATGGGATGGAATAAGGTAGGATCATTGTTCCTAATAAGCCCTATTCTAGGAAACAAGAATATAGCCGAGTATGAGGATGCAATAGCCTAATATGACCATGTATTAGGCAAAAAGAGGGTGGAGTCCATACAATAGTGCCTTAACAAGTGTTTCAAAGGCCAAAACTAGTGAAATTGGTTCCTTTTCCATGCATGATAGGGTTCCCAAGTGGTTTTGTGTGGTGGGTTTGCATTGGCATAGTAGTTGGCTTGTAAAGGAGGCCTAATTAGGCCTAGTCTCAAACTTAACTATCATGAATTTGGAGCCTCCTATCCAAAACAACCCATGTCCCATTTTTGATATGTTGACAAGGAGGATAATTGGTACTCAAAACTACTCTTACCTTGCCAAGATTCTGTCCCATGTTAAAGAAAACCTCTGCCAGACCCAAAAATAGGGCTACAAGGCTTGAGGCCTGTTTGTGAAGGAAGTCTCCATAATCCTTATTTTCTGTGAAAGGTAGTGAATGGGAAAGGTTGGTAGGGTTGTGTAGGTACCCCAATTGCATCATTTCACAACAATGGGCTAAGACCCCAAACCCTTTTTCAACTAGACATGAACTCAATCAAGACTACAAACCCAAGACTTGGTTCAAAACCTCAATCTCTGCAAACCAACTCATGAAACACCCTTGAAATGATGAATGTGACATAAAAAGACCATTCATGGTCACAAAGAACATAAACTTTGCATATAGGTTATTCTGCCTCATAAACTACCCTTACAAGCTAGTAGCCATCCAAAAAACTAATTTTTTGGAAAATAACTTACTAATCCATGACCTCTGACACAAAGGAGGACAAATTAGGATACCTATTTGGATGTTTTACAACATATCTCAAATGCACCATGTGTTGTTTCAAAAAATTCCCTTCAAAAATGGACTGGTAATTTGTATATGAGGCCTAATTAGCCTACTTTTACAAAGCATCAACTACTATTCTTGACCCCTAAACTGAAAATTGCACTCTAGAGGTTGGGTTAGGTCCTATACAGATCGAATCACTCATTAGAATAATAATTCAAGACCCTTATTTAACCATTTTTCAAAACCCTCATCATTGCACTGTCAAATAGACCAAAAACACATAGGTTGCCTTATTTTTCGTAATTTTGCACATTTGCCATATTGACAAGTTTTTTTGACAACATATACTTGTTCAAAAACTTACATATTTGACCTTTTGACATGACAAATGGCCCTCATAGGCCTTATTACATCAAAATGGATGCACAAACACTAATTTAAACAACTATGACAACTATTAGCCATTTGGTTGCAAGAAATGTTGCCTAACAACCTTTCTTGCAACTTGACAACTTTTGCAGCCTATGACCTCCTAAACTCCAATGACCCTTATCACATTAGGAGTGGTCTAGTATGACCTCATTACAATGCCAAAATGAATCAACACATAAAAATTCATCATTTTATCACGTTAATGAAATAGGCTAGGTGCCCCTACACCAAAGGGCAGCTGCAATTATAGCATGCGACAAATTTCCTATATCCTTTATGCTTTGATGGATGTCAATAAGTCTTGTCCAAACATTCTATATTGGTGTACATATAGGGAGGATGTTGGCAAAGGTTGTGGAATTTGGCTTTACACGTGCCAACTGCATTTACTTGAAAGTTTTTAAAGTCTTTTCAACAAATCCATTTTGTGCATATCTTGCAATCATTGCATTCCATGAGACAACATTTCTTTGAGGCATCATGTCAAACAGTTCATGTTCATCAAGTATATGCTTCCACACTTTGCATACTTGTCTGAAAGGGTACTTACAACTACAACATTTGACAAATTCATATATGCTTTATGCTTTTATGGATGTCTATACTATGTTCCAAAGATACCATTTCGAAGGTTTTAGAATTTGGCTTTTGGTGCAGGAGCACCAACACCATCTTTTACAAAATTAGGTCATTTGAAGGTCTTGATAGGTTGAGTCTAGGATGTTTTGAAGTAATTTGAGTTTTTTACATCAAATAAGATCATTGTAGACCATGATACATGTAATAATGTCAAGATGACCAATTTTCTATGTTTTGGAGTCATGTTTAGTCAAATAAAAGTCATGTAATGCAAAGGTTTCTACGGGTTGTTTTGAAAATACAATGTATACATGTATTGGAGAGTTGGAAAATGACCATGTGGTTGGTTGTGGCAGTTGTAGGTCATTTGAAACTGCTTAAAACATGTATTAAATCCCTCGCATACCCTAAGGAGAGAAGGGAGATGAGTTTTCTGTTACAAAATTTGAATAAAAATTTAGTTTTTCTGATTTTTCTACAAAAATGTTGTTCCAGGATGTACCACGAGCCTGTATGGCCCATCCATGTGCTAAAATATATTGTAAGTGGTAGTGGTATGTCTTAAATTTCAAATGCACTTGGTTTGAGGAGAAACCATTGAGTTTTGAATGAGATATCTTCGTTTTTTCTGAAACTACCGATGTAACCCTCAAAACAAGGGTTTGATTGTGTAAAGGGATGTTTCAGACCATTCCAATTGTTGTATGACCCTATAACTCAGTGGAATGGTTTGGTTTGGATGTGTTTTAGATTCCCATGAAGTCAGGGAAGCAGGAGATGGAGTTTGACCAAACTATGGTGTTGTCCTAGGCAAGTTTTGCCTTGTTTCCAAGCAAGAAAGGGTGGTTTTAGGCTAGGGTTTGTTAAAAGAAGGTTGGAAAGTACGGGAGATGGTTCCTAAAGCATATGAAGACCATTTTTGAAGTGTTCCAAGTGTTGGCAAATTCTAAGAGTGTGTGGAAGGTAGAGTTTCAATAAACCCTCCTCAAATTGGCCTAGATTGAGGATTTTTGGGGTTTGGTATGTTAGTGAGGGTTTCTCCTGAAACTAATTGTGGTTTTGAGAGTTTGGACACATGGAAGATGCTGCACCATCAAGTCTAGGGGGTTGTTGGATGTTTAGAGGTATGTTTCTTCACAAACTATGCCTAATTAACCTATTTTAGATAGTGAAAAATGCCCTTTTTGAGGTACATGGTCCAAAGGAGTCACTATTGGTTTTGAGGTATGTCATGTAACTTGGAAATGGGTATCTAAATCTGTATTTAGTTTGGGAGGTCTTTTGGAAAGTTTGAGAGAAAAACCCCAAAAACAGGGTCTACTGTCCTATTAGATTAGGCCTGATTGAAACATGAAAAGTATGAAGATTGAGACAAGGCACTTTGAAGGTTGTTTGATTCACATGTAATTGAGTTTGTTGAATGGTCCAACAACCCCTCATTGCATCAACTTTACACCCGCCAATTTGGTGCAGGGGCACCAAATTCATTTTTTTGCAAGTTTGGTCAAATGAGGTCTAATGATAGGTTTTTTTTGGGTGTTTTTAGTTTATTTGGTCTAATAAGGTCATAATAGACCATGTGCAAGGCCAATAGAGTCATTTTGAGTTCATTTTACAAAAGTTGTCAACATGTATACAGTGGAAAGGTGCTAGGGGTGACATTTTGCATTCTGTTGGCGTTTCAATTCGCACCTCTGGAATGCAATTTGGAAACGGATAGCTATGCACAGATAAACTACTCTCCTATTGAAAGGGGGAGTTCCTTTTCTTTCTGATGTTTGCTAAAAAGATAATTAAATGAAATTTCGCCTATCTTCTTTTTGATTCTCAGCTGCGAGCACAAGGTTATAAAACTCTAAAAGCTACAGAAGAGGTCTTTTCCTTTTTTAAAACTTCTACTACAACTAAGTAAAGACTAATGACGGTTTCAACCTCTTGAGTAAATTCAGAGCAAAGGAAATTGAAAGTGAACAAAGAATGATTGTTAACACAGAAAACTTAAGCAGTTTTCCTCCAGGTTTACACCACAAGACTAAAAGTACTTTAATGATTAAATCTAAAATGAAAGCTGCAAAAAGTTACACATCTGACGATGATAACTTGATGAATCGAGATAGAATATTAGAGAAAAATAGGCATGAGACTTCTATTCAATACCATAAAGTTTGCACAACTCCAGGACAACAATGCTGTAGCAAAAGGCAGGCATACAACAAGCGATCAAACACTGGAGAACAATGAACACAGAATGAACAAACACTTGGAAAAATAGAATCCGCAGGCTAGAATAGGCATAGCAAATTTGTTCTCACCAAAGTCATTCCATACAATGGGCAAGGATGCCCTTATTTATACTAAAATCAAAGGAGTAGGGAACCCTAAAATTTCCTTGATTAACCCTAACTTGCCAACTCGCAAGCTTTATTACTATTCTAAGACAAAGATACAATACACAAATGCTTTAAAGCAACTATCACAAGGTGGTTTCTTTTCTAAATATAGAATGGATGAGCTTAGGATGAAAGCAAATGCTTTAAAACAAAAAGCATCTATTTTAAAGCTGCTTTATTTTGGAATGCATCCTCATCAACATTCTTGCTTTTTGGTGATGTCATCTGTTGATATTCTGGGAAACAATATCTTCTAAAAAATAAGTGACTGCATCTCTACTAGGAACACTGATACTCTCTAGAATGATATTCTGATTCTCTAAAATTTCTTCACCATTGGCAACCATCTGAAGAAATTTGTGAACTTCACTTGCAGCCTTGTCGAATTTCACTGTCATTGTGGCAAAATGACTCATCTTGCTGGCACTGATATCATCATTGAAATTACTGTGGACGAGAGTTTGGAACTCTGCTTGTACTTCCTTGAGATCATACAGGGTACCATATTCTCTTTCATATGAACACGGGATCTGAGAAACAAAAGATTTGACGAACTTGAGGATGTTGACTATCTTTTCTTTCCATTCTGTCAACTCTGAAATCATACTGTCATAAGTTTTTACTGCGAAAAGATATTATGCTTCCCAAGTAGAAACTGTCTTCTTATCTTTAGCTGAATCAATAGAATCAAATGCAATCTTCAAGTCAGATATAATGATCTCAAACACCGGTCTATTTTCTGCCATGGTCTGCTGCAATCCCTGCATGCCTTAGCATAAATCATGAGCTTTGTACTTCAATTGATAAATCTCTGAAAGCACAACTCTCCCTTTGGTCACAAATTCTTCCACCCAACTGTTCATGTGCCTCCCATAGAAAACCAACTGACTAAAATGCCGCTGATCAGATCATGATTCAAGATTTGGTGGAAGCAGTAAATCAGCCTGTGATGCACTATGGAAAAGGTTGGAAATGTACTGCCGCAGCTGTCGAACTTTAGCTTTGAGAGCTACCTTGTCTTCTCCATCTTTCATCACCCTTTCCTTCAAATTATCTGTTGCAACCTCAAAGAGATTGACATCTGTATGGTGGGTACTTTTGCTAAGGTTAGCTTTGACAACCGTGAATTCATCAACCTCGACATCATTAGCACTTCTATTTTCTAGTGGTGTTGCAGTTTCAAGGATTATTTCTCCCTCCGCATTCTTCTCAATGCGAACCTGCTTCTTCAACTTCTTGTCTGGTGTGTCTTGGTTGACGATTTTTAGCTCTATTAAATCCACCTGATATGAGGGCTTTCTCCTCTTCCTCCCCATAATGTTTTCAAGCCAGGATGAGCCATCCTCTCTTGGAAATTTGGTTCTAACATCATCAAATCCTGATGAATCAATGTGTGCATCAGAATTATGAACCGGTGAATCTGGCTCTGAATCTATGTGGATAGGAGAAGTGATCGGTGCAGAAGGTGGAGATATATGATCTGAAGGTAACACTTCAACATGCGGCATTGTTTCAACAAGAACTTTTGGTTCAACTGGTGGTTGTTCCTGTTGGACATGAGTTGGAGACTCATCCTTTTTTCTCTTTAACTTAGCCATTTTCATTCCTTCTGGAAGAACACTCATAGCTTTTACCCTTCGTTTTGGCTTGGAAGTGGAAGGCTCTGATGGTTGCACAACTGGCAGCTCTACTAACAAAATATCATCCTTTTGCTTAGTCTTCAAGAATATCAAACTATTTTTAACCACTCAACTTGTTCTCTCCTCAATGGAAGTGCTCTCTTTTACTGACCAATTAACTGGTGGCAACGGTTGTTGCTCAATTTGGTCTCTGAAATATGTGGGAAGTAGAACTTCACCACTCTCTATTAAACCCAATATATCTTCTGATAAGATATCAGACATCTGCTGATGAGTGAACTTGCTATAACTACGTTCTCGCACTTCAAACTCATCAGTACAATTAGCCCAGAAGTCTTCAACCGCAAACTTGTGCATACAATTCTGTCCAAGATGTGATGCATAAACACCATGGGGATCATATGAAGATCTCCTGTCAAAAAACTTAAGACCATATCTGGATGATTCATTATCGATTGCCTTGGCATCTGCTCCAGATCTACATCTATAAATACTCATCCCAACTGGAAAATTGAAGGCTATCTTGCGTCTTCTATGTAAAAATGTATGAACTTCATAGGCTTGACTCAGAAATTCCATAAATGCAATTTCATCTATAGGATATTACGGCAACATGGCTGGCTCTCCTGAGAAGCCATATACTCTGATGTAGGAAAAAGTAGGAAATTGGATAAACCAATCAACCCATTCTGCCATTGCTATTCTAGCCTCTACTGAAAACCATATATGCAACTCGTTGTCCATATCTCGCACTGCATGCATCAAGAATGCATCATTCACCCGCTTGTAATGTCGTTTAGCTTGAGAGATCTCTAATTGTGGGAAATGATGATACACATGCTGAGTACCCAAAGTTCCAACAACATTCAAACCTTTGAATTGACCCTGAAAAGCCATCAAATACACAAGGTATGATATCATGTGGAATTCATGAGCCCTTTGAAAATCAATTATTTATTTGTGGAGACTATCACTGATGAGTGCCAACCAGTCATAGAATCCGATTCCATCAACAATCTGGGACATGATGTAAAACATCCAAGGTTGAAACTTGTTTGCATCTGCTTGACCCGTGATCCGGCTTAGCAGAGTAATCGTTATGGCATGTTCCTCCTTGAATTTTCCATGTCCAACATTCTTTGGCATGACATTCTGCTTCTCTTTTAACCATCTCTGACCAATCTTTTTTCTATATTTTTCTTTATCATTGTTCCAAACCCTCTTGCATTCTTCAAGTGAAACAGTTAAGTTCTTTCTCCAAATAGGTATTGTAAAACACTTCTCTATGTCATTTGGCCTCAAGTTACAGAGCACTTGTCCATCTCTTGACTGGATTTCTCTTGTGACCGAGTTGTAATGCGTCATGCAAGCAATTACAAACTCAATACTTTGCATTGTGATGGGAAAGGATACTACTGCAAGCAAACTGGAGTGTTCAAGATTCTTGATAGCACTATTTCCTGCATCCTCCAAAGAGTGTAAATTGATTATTGGAAGAACTTTATGCAAGTCTGTTTCACAAGCTCTTAGATAATTGTGAACCAATGTTGTTTTGTGCCTGATTTGTGTTGGAGAGTACTACATATTGGAAGATTTGAAAGTCAACTGTGAACACGCCTATGTCAGAAAAATCTTGGATAGATGGCTAAAAATTATTTGCTGATTTTTAGAAAAAGCAGAGTGTGAGCCAAAAAAGTTGGCACATGGGTTTTGTAGATAATTCTGTTTCTAAGCAACCCATATTGTTAGATTTTGAAAAAGTGGAGATTTTCTTTAAAAAGCAAGAAAAAAGTAGTTTCCTAAAAAAAAGCAAAACTCTAATCTTTAAGAGGATAATAATCTGGATGGACCCATCTCGACGAAAACTGAAAAATCTCTGGTCGAATTTCTAAAAAATGATCTCATTGAAACAAGGACCCTGAAAAAGCAAGCCTCTCTTCTTCCTCAACCTGAAACTATGAAGAATGCTGAAAAAGCACTTGGTTTGGGTCTTCGAATCTTCATTGAAAGAAATATAAAATCCTTCCTCTGGATGCAACCTGCAAAAGATAATGAAATAAAGAAGCCAAAAGCTTGTCTTTATAAATCTTTAGGGCGAAAAAGTAGCTTTATTTGTGTGAGAATAAAACTTCACCCTCATCCATGAAGAAAACAACTTTTAAAGCATAAATCCAAGTGGATGTCTTCGAATAGGAAGAATCCCTATTTTGTAGCTACCTATGGCTTCATGTGCAAGATGATGAAAAAAAAAAATTTTTTTGATGATGTCATCGAACACGCAAGTTGAAAGAAGTGCTAGCTAATTTTTCTTTGTTTTTGACGCTTCAACACTTGTTTTGACTTAAATATGGTCTGTCTCTAACTTCAACAACGTGGCAAAATGTCACTATTGACTGAAAAAGTTGACTGATCCTGACATTTTGGAGGCCTATCAACTGAGATTGCATCCCCTGCCTCCGACTGACGATCTAGCATCATTTGACCAAGTTTGACCTCCTAAAAACTGCCAACGGGTGAAGATTGGGCACAAAACTGTCGGAAAACACTGTGGACATGGAAAATATTCTAACACTGCTCAAGTTGGGTGCCTGAAGTCACCTGGGGCGCTTGGTTTCCCAACACTTAGCCATTTTTTCAATTTTTGCAACTTCTTCAATTTCTTGATTTGGGTGCGCGTTCTGGTGGTAGAGGACCCCTGTTTGTCTGTCAATTTCTATCAATTGGGATGAAACTGAGTCTGATGATCTGGAAAATAGGTAGGCCTAATAAAAATTGAGTTGACTGTACCTTTTGTTTGCCTCGAAAAATGTGCTAAACTGATTAACTTTGAACTGGACCGGGCTGGCGGAAGGAGATTCATGTTTTTTGAGAAAATCTTCAAAAATAAACTAACTCTGGAGAGGTTGGGTGCCCCAAGCCACCTGGGGTGCCTGGTTTGTCAACACTTAGAAAAGTTTCTAAAATTTTTCAATTTTGTACCTTTTCTCGATTTATGTGCCCACAACCCCTATTCGATCTTTGATTTTGGTCATTTTGATGACTATTGAGGTGGGACGGAGGGTGATCTGAGTAGTTTGAACATATCTGTGATGAAATCCTGGGTTTTACTAACTTTTGACCAAGTTTGACCAACCGAAAACAGGCTGACCAGAGCATTTTCAACATTTCTCAAAAAACATGAAAAAAAAACTAACACAAGAGAGTTTGGGCACCCCAAGACACCTAGGGTGTCTGGTTTCACCAGACTTAGTCAAATTTATGATTCTCCAACATTTCGTTCCACCTTGGATCCATCTTGCATCATTTTGCGTGCATCATCGAGTCGATGATTGTTCGTTAGTTCTGTGTCGTTGGAACAACGTTGAAAACTTGTCGACGAGCTCTGGCAGATGAAATTCCTCTGTTGATGACTTTAGAGCTCATGCTTTGCGTTCTGAAAAAGTAGAAATGACCCAGTAGAGAAAACTTGATCGTTTGAAGATTTTGTCTGAACTGCGCCGATCGTGAAGCAAAATCGACCAATGAGAATCAAGTGTGACACCTAAGTTGCAAATTCTATTTTTAGAAAATTTCTATTTTTAGAAAGTTTTGCCAGCATCCATATCTCAAGAAACCCAGAAAACCTAACCTGAGGTCTATTTTTAGAAATTTTGCTTTTTTGACTTTTTGACGAAAAATTTTCTAGACTTGTTTCAAAATGCCTTAATGAAGCAAAATTTTTTGTTGGGTACAACAATTGGCTTTGCCTGGGGACCATGGCGGATACTTATGGCATAGGAAAACCAAGAATCTCTGGACTTTTCAATGTTGGACCAGTGCCTTATCCATTGGGCAATAGAGTCAGGTCACATTCCTAATCACCTAGAACAAGACTTTTCCCTACATCACCTAAAACCGGACTTCCTAAAATCACCTAAGAAGTTGGAACTTTAGAACACAAAGAACACAACTGTCACATTACGAAAAGGGGAAAAAAATTACGACATAACAATCACATTACAGAAAGGGGAAACACATTACGAGAACAAAAAGTGTTTCACGTGCTCTTTTTCCTGAGCAAGGATGAGATTAGATTAGGACTGTCACATAAAACCATCAATCGACTTAGAAAAGTAAGAACCATCTCTCTTTAGCTGTGAAGATTGTCTTGGTAACACAAAACTTTTCTTTCTCTGCAACATCTCCTCAAAGAGCCACGATTCAGGAGGGTATTCACGTTCAGGCCATGAGAAGTTCCTGAGGAATTGTTTGATATGCCAGAGATTAGGTGGAGCATCTTCCTCTAAAGTGAGCAACCTCTGCAATAAGTGAAGGTACAGAACTTCCTTCTGAAGATATACAGGAAAGTCTTGTGGCCAAAGTACATTTGTGGGAATGGTCATCACCACATATTGAATATGAGTTTTATTTATATCTTGTACACACGCAACTCTGTACTCACTCAATGCATCATCTTCTAGAAAAGGTGCAAGCTGCTCATTCACAACTCTCATTACTGATTCTTGGCTTATAGGATCCACAACTATTATTGCCCATTTTTCAAGTGCTTCAGGGGCTTCTTCATTGGTTGTGTTTTCATCCATCCACTCTCCAAAATTTGATGAATTATCAAGATCTGAATGCTTAAACTCTTGAACATCTTCACCTGACAGCTCACTTTCCCATTCATTACCTGGAATCTCATCATCCTCTGTAGAGTAATCTTCTTCAATGCGAATATCCAGCATCACTTCCTCTTTAGCATTCATGTATCTTTCTTCTTCTATAAAAGGAGTAGAATAAAAAATAGATTTATCTAGGCCATATGCTTCCTCTTCTTCTTCATCTTCTTAATCAATCTCACACACAGCGTATTTCACAAGACATTTGTCCAGAATCTCTGACTTTTCAATATCATCCTCTTTAGTGACCAAAACTAAATATTCCATGAACCCCTCTTCTCCATCAACCTCTTCATATGTTGCATTCCACACTAGTTGCATAGTACCAGTAAAGTCTTTTCTTTGCATAGGTTCATAGATGGATTCAACATCATCCTCTTCACTAGTATGTATAAAATATTCTCGAGATGCAGGTGAAGACGGGCTATATTGTAAAGAAAAGTCTGCAATGTCTTCCATTGAAGAATCACTTTCCCACTGATGTTGAAAACAATTTAGATCTGCTAACGAAACTTCCATATGATCTCTAGTTCTAAAAAATTCTTCCAAGAAGAAATCATCTTCAAAAAGAAGATCATGCTCTTGCTCCGCTTGCAAAGCTTCTTTAGTCTCTCCTTTAGATATATCTGACACAGGTTCTTCAAATCATTCTTCAAAAGACAAGAAAAATGAATATGATTCATCATTACTTTGTTCTAGAGAGGATTGTTGCACTTCTTCTTCCTCAAAGAAGGTTTGTAAGTTGTACATTTCTTTGGATTCTTCCTCTAATTCATCAACCACATAGACTATCTCCTAATTCTTTTCAGTTATCTCAGACAGTGTAACATATGTACCAGGACCTGTTTATCAATATAGCACTTGTGCTTGAGGATCCTAAGATTTCACCACCGTGAACCGTGACTTGGTTTCTGGCTCCAATTTGAAATTGCCTTTCTTTAAAGGAATGGTCGTAGATGACCAATCCAATTGTATTTCTCCTCCAAGATCTTTGTAGAAACTTCTACTTAGCAACATCCCATAGCTAGCTAGAATGTCGGCTACCAAGATAGTCATCATTATTTTCTTCTCAGGGCAAGCTGCCAACCGTACTTGAGCATCCTTCAATTGTCCAACCAACCGTACTGACTTAGACTCAAGAGAATAACACTTGTCATGCGTTTTGGTACACGAGAGTCCCAGTGCATTCATCACCTGCAAGGGCATGACGTTGTCCAAGGCTCTTGAATCAATGATACAATTTCTCAACTTATAGCCTCCTATATACAGAGAGATATAGAAGGGCTTTGGCTTCTCTCCTGCTGGAACGGAAGATTCAAGCAATGTAGGTTGTACGACAGTCTCTTTCTTGACATACTTAACAATTCTATCCACCTGATCTGGATGGTCCTAAAGATACTCTAGCTGAGAAATCTGCACCTTTGTCTTCATCATGGAATCCACCATATCAAAATTTGTTGAAGACGAATTTTGAGCAGCCTGGACATTTTCATGCGGTGGCTTAGCATTGGAAGTGGAAGCCACTTCCTTCTCCTTTTCTTTCGGTCTTTGTCTATCCTCTCCTTTCTTCTATGCTTTAAAATGTTGAGTACGTGTAAACACAGGAGTCGAAAGATTTTCATGATTCACTGCAAGAGAATATTGACAAAATTTGTCTTGTTCTTCCTTCATTATAACGAGTTCATTTTGGAAGTATCCCGTAGTAGATTCGCCATTGAAGTTGTTTGTCTGTGGTAAGACAACATTCGCACTTGGGGAAGGAACAATGTTTGAAATAGGTGTAGCATCAGCATATCCCATGATTTGATTCATTCTTAAATTTTTAGGACATGTGGCCCCAGTATGTGCATCTGTCTCATGAAAGGAACAAAACACAACATTTTGAGCGGCATCAACTACTTGTCTTGGTGGTGGTGCTAGCAACCTAGGCCTGTGGTTGTTGAAAGGCTAAAAATTGTTCCTCTTAGGCGGATATGGTTGCTGTGGTTGGTATTATTGCTGCGGTGACTGATATGGTTGTTACGTAGGTTGCCCCTGAGTAGGCAACTGTCTCTTCATGATAGTCACTTCATTTTCTACCTTATGTAGCAGTGGATCTGCAGAACTCTGAACAAGAGGCCTGATTGAATCTATTTTCATCTTGCCAGAGGTAATCATGTCATCCTCTAACTTGATGGCATTTTCTTGCGCATTGGATAATTCTATTTCATTAGACAATCTCAAAAAGAAGGCTATCTTAGAAGGAAGAGCGTTAATGAAACTGCTCAATATAATTTGCGGAGATGGATTGAAAGTATGAGAAAGGCGTGTAACTAGGCAATTAAACCTTGCCACAAATTCCCTCATTGGTTCATTATTTTCCATCTTTGAATTTGAGAGTTAGGCGAATAATCTATGACCATCTTCGGCAAGCTTGAATCTTGCCAAGAATTTCTCGCTCATAGTTGCCCAACTTGTAATGATACCTGGTTCCAGATGATTGAACCAGTTAGCAACATTTCCCATGAGAGTCTCAACGAAGAGACGCACAGCAACATCTTCATGTGATACATGCAAAATAGTGCAAGCCGTTGTGAATGCATAAATGTTTTCATTAGGATGTTGAGTTCCATCACCGTGGAACCAAGGAAAGTGCTTCCTTGACCCCTTTAGTAAATCATGATGTGCTTGTAGGGCCAAAGGTCCAATGTTATTACCCCAAGGCAATGGTGGTGGTCACCTTTGATTTGGATCATTGTGATTGTTGTTATTTGCATCATCCATTGCTCTAGGTTGGATTATTGGTTCTTCTTGTAATTCTTCCTGCTTGACTTCAGGAACTATCTGAATTTCTTGAACTATGTTGGATGCTTCTGCAACTTTTGCAGAATCAAGATTTTGAAAGAAAGGATCCGTAGCACCACCTTTTCCCTTTCTTGAATAAACCCTATGAGCCAGGATTATCTATTGCCACGTGGGAGGTGGTAATACTAGTCTTCTTGCAGCAAGATCCAATTTTTGTTCTTCTTCATCAAGGATAGCAGCCGCGTTTCTCCACTGATTAGGACTTTCCTTTTGTGCAAATATGAAACTCCTTAGGCTGCTAATGATGTCCATTTTCTCTCCTTCCACTCGTATAAGATTTGGTTGAATAACAGGTGGTGTAAGATTTGGTTGTTGAACTAGAGCAGAAGGATGCTAGAGAGTCATTCTTGTTACATAAGCCTAAGCTTGCTTGAAGTTTTATGACTTGTGCCCCATGGTGGGTGCCAGAAAACTGTTGGTGTTTCAATTTGCACCTCTAGAATGTGATTTGGAAACAGACAGCTATGCACAGATAAACTACTCTCCTATTGGAAGGGGGAGTTCCCTTCCTTGCTGATGTTCGCTGAAAATATAATTACATGAAACTTTGTCTATCTTCTTTTTGATTCTCAGCTGCGAGCACAAGGTTATAAAATTCTAAAAGCTACAAAAGAGGTTTTTTCCTTTTTTAAAACTTCTACTACAACTAGGCAAAGACTAACGACGCTTTCAATCTCTTGAGTAAATTCAGAGTAAAGGAAATTGAAAGTGAACAAAGAATGATTGTTAACACAAAAACTTAAGCAATTTTCCTCCAGGTTTACACCACAAGACTAAAAGTACTTTAATGATTAAATCTGAAATCAAAGCTGCAAAAAGCTACACATCTGATGATGATAACTTGATGAATCAAGATAGAATATTAGAGAAAAATAGGCATGAGACTTCTATTCAATATCATAACGTTTGCACAACTCCAGGATAGCAATGCTATAGCAAAAGGCAGGCATACAACAAGCGATCAAACATTGGAGAACAATGAACACAAAATGAACAAACACTTGGAAAAATAGAATCTGCAGGCTAGAATAGGCACAACAAATTTGTTCTCACCAAATTCATTCCATACAATGGGCAAGGATGCCCTTATTTATACTAAAATCAAAGGAGTAGGGAACCCTAAAATCTCTTTGATTAACCCTAACTTGCCAACTCGCAAGCTTTATTACTATTCTAAGACAAAGATACAATACACAAATGCTTTAAAGCAAAGAAGATTCCAACTATCACAAGGTGATTTCTTTTCTAAATATAGAATGGATGAGCTTAGGATGAAAGCAAATGCTTTAAACCAAAAAGCATATGTTTTAAAGCTGCTTTATTTTGGAATGCATCCTCATCAACATTCTTTCTTTTTGGTGATGTCATCCTTTGATATTCTGGGAAACAATATCTTCTAAAAAGTGAGTGACTACATCTCTACCAGGAACACTAATACTCTCTAGAATGATATTCTGATTCTCTAACATTTCTTCACCATTGGCACCATCTGAAGAAATTCGTGAACTTCACCCGCAGCCTTGTCGAATTTCACTGTCATTGCGGCAAAATGAATCATCTTGTTGGCACTGATATCATCATTGAAATTACTGCGGACGAGAGTCTGGAACTCTGCTTGTACTTCCCTGAGATCATACAGGGTACCATCTTCTCTTTCATATGAACACGAGATCTAAGAAACAAAAGATTTGACAAACTTGAGGATGTTGACTACCTTTTCTTTCCATTCTATCAACTCTGAAATCATATTGTCATAAGTTTTTACTACGAAAAGATATTGCACTTTCCAAGTAGAAACTGTCTTCTTATCTTCAGCTGAATCAACAAAATCAAATGTAATCTTCAAGTCAAAGATAATGATCTCAAACACCGGTCTATTTTCTACCATGGGTTGTTACAATCCCTGCATGCCTTGGCATAAATCATGAGCATTGTACTTCAATTGATAAATCTCTGAAAGCACAACTCTCCCTTTGGTCACAAATTCTTCCACCCAACTGTTCATGTGCCTCCCATAGAGAACTAACTAACTAAAATGTCGCTGATTAGCTAGTGATTCAAGATTTGGTGGAAGCAGTAAATCAACCTGTGATGCACCATGGAAAAGGTTGGAAATGTACTGCCGCAACTGTCGAACTTTAGCTTTGAGAGCTGCCTTGTCTTCTCCATCTTTCATCATCCTTTCCTTCAAATTATCCACTGCAACCTTGAAGAGATTGATGTCTGTATGGTGGGTACTTCTGCCAAGGTTAGCTTTGACAACCGTGAAGTCATCAACCTCGACACTTCTATTTTCTGGCGGCGTTGCAATTTCAAGGATTATTTCTCCCTCCGCATTCTTCTTAATACGAAGCTGCTTCTTCAGCTTCTTGTCTGGTGTGTCTTGGTTGATGCTTTTTAGCTTTGTTAAATCCAGCTAATATGAGGGCTTTCTCCTCTTCCTCCCTAGAATGTTTTCAAGCCAGGATGAGCCATCCTCTCTTGGAAATTTGGTTCTAACATCATCAGCTCCTGATGAATCAATGTGTGCATCAGAGTTACGAAATGGTGAATCTGGCTCTGAATCTATGTGGATAGGAGAAGTGATTGGTGAAGAAGGTGGAGATACATGATCTGAAGGTAACATGTCAACATGCGGCATTGTTTCAACATGAACTTCTGGTTCAACTGGTGGATGCATCTGTTGGACATGAGTTGGAGACTCATCCTTTTTTCTCTTTAACTTAGCCATTTTCATTCCTTCTGGGAGAACACTCATAGCTTTTACCCTTCACTTTGGCTTGGAAGTGGAAGGCTCTGATGGTTGCACAACTTGCGGCTCTGCTAACGGAATATCATCCTTCTGCTAGTCTTCAAGAATATCAAACTATTTTTAACCACTCAACTTTTTCTCTCCTCAATGGAAATGCTCTCTTTTACTAACCAATTAACTGGTGGCAACGGTTGTTGCTCAATTTGGTCTCTGAAATATGTGGGAAGTAGAACTTCACCACTCTCTGTTAAACCCTCTATATCTTGTGATAAGATATCAAACATCTGCTGAAGAGTGAACCTACTGTAACTGCGTTCTCGCACTTCAAACTCATCAGCACAATTAGCCCAGAAGTCTTCAACCGCAAACTTGTGCATACAATTCTGTCCAAGATGTGATGCATAAACACCATGGGGATCATATGAAGATCTCCTGTTGAAAATCTTAAGACCTTATCTAGATGATTCATTGTCGATTGCATTGGCATTTGCTCCAGATCTACATCTATAAATACTCATCCCAAGTGGAAAATTAAAGGTTGTCTTGCGTCTGCTATGCAAAAATGTATGAACTTCATAGGCTTGCCTCAAAAATTCCATAAATGCAATTTTGTCTATAGGATATCGCGGCACCATGGATGGCTCTCCTGAAAAGCCATATACTCTGATGTAGGAAAAAGTAGGAAATTGGATAAACCAATCAGCCCATTCTGATATTGCTATTCTAGCCTCTGTTAAAAATTGTATATGCAACTTGTTGTCCATATCTCGCACTGCATGCATCAAGAATGCATCATTCACCTGCCTGTAATGTCGTTTAGCTTGAGAGATCTCTAATTGTGAGAAATGATGATACACATGCTGAGTACCCAGAGTTCCAACAACATTCAAACCTCTGAATTGACCCTGAAAAGCCATCAAATACACAAGGTATGATATCATGTGGAATTCATGAGCCCTTTGAAAATCAATTATTTATTTGTGGAGACTATCACTGATGAGTGCCGACCAGTCATAGAATTCGTTTCCATCAACAATCTGGGACATGATGTAAAACATCCAAGGTTGAAACTTGTTTGCATCTGCTTGACCTGTGATCCGGCTTAGCAGAGTAATCATTATGGTATGTTCCTTCTTGAATTCTCCACATCCAACATTCTTTGGCATGACATTCTGCTTCTCTTTTAACCATCTCTGACCAATCTTTTTTCTGTATTTTTCTTTATCATTGTTCCAAACCCTTTTGCATTCTTCAAGTGAAATAGTTAAGTTCTCTCTCCAAATAGGTATTGTAAAACACTTCTCTATATCATTTGGCCTTAAGCTGCAGAGCACTCATCCATCTCTTGACTGGATTTCTCTTGTGACCGAGTTGTAATGCATCGTGCAAGCAATTACAAACTCAATACTTTGCATTGTGATGGGAAAGGATGCTGCTGCAAGCAAACCAAAGTGCCCAAGATTCCTGATAGCATTATTTCATGTATCCTCCAAAGAGTGTAAATTGATTACTAGAAGAACTTTATGCAAGTCTATTTCACAAGTTCTCAGGTAATTGTGAACCAATGTCATTTTGTGCTTGATTTGTGTTGGAGAGTACTGTATATTGGAAGATTTGAAAATCAACTGTGATCACGCCTATGTCAGAAAAATCTTGGACAGATGGCTGAAAATTATTTGCTGATTTTTAGAAAAAGCAGAGTGTGAGCCAAAAAAGATGGCACATGGGTTTTGTAGATAATTTTGTTTCTAAGCAACCCATATTGTCAGATTTTGAAAAAGCAGAGATTTTCTTGAAAAAACAGGAAAAAAGTAGTTTCCTGAAAAAAAGCAAAACTCCAATCTTCAAGAGGATAATAATCTGGATGGACCCATCTCGATGAAAACTGAAAAAGCTCTAGTCAGATTTCTGAAAAATGATCTCCTTGAAACAAGGACCCTGAAAAAGCAAGCCTCTCTTCTTCCTCAACCTGAAACTATGAAAAATGCTGAAAAAGCACTTGGTTTGGGTCTTCTAATTTTCATTGAAAGAAAAATAAAATCTTTCCTCTGGATGCAACCTGCAAAAGATAATGAAATAAAAAAGCCAAAAGCTTGTCTTTATAAATCTTTAGGGCGAAAAACCAACTTTATTTGTGTGAGAATAAAACTTCACCCTCATCCATGAAGAAACCAACTTTTAAAGCATAAATCCAAGTGGATGTCTTCGAATAGGAAGAATCCCTATTTTGTAGCTGCCTATGGCTTCATGTGCAAGATGATGGAAAAAAAATCTTCTTTTGATGATGGCATTGAACACGTGAGTTGAAAGAAGTGCTAGCCAATTTTTCTTCGTTTTCAACACTTCAACACTCGTTTTGACTTAAATATGGTCTGTCGCTGACTTCAACAAGGTGGAAAAATGTCACTATTGACTAAAAAAGCTAACTGATCCTGACATTTCGGAGACCTATCAACTGAGATTGCATCCCCTGCCTCCGATTGACGATCTGGCATCGTTTGACCAAGTTTGACCTCCCGAAAACTACCAACAGGCGAAGATTTGGCACAAAACTGTTGGAAAACACTATGGACATGGAAAATATTCTAACACTACTCAAGTTGGGTGCCCCAAGTCACCTGGGGTGCCTGGTTTTCCAACACTTAGCCATTTTTTCAATTTTTACAACTTCTTCAATTTCTCGATTTAGGTGCACGTTTTGGTGGTAGAGGACCCCTGTTTGGCTATCAATTTCTGTCAATTGGGATGAAACTAAGTCTGATGATCTAGCAAATAGGAAGGTCTAACAAAAACTAAGTTGACTATACCTTCTGTTTGCCTCGAAAAATGTGCTAAACTGATTAATTCTGAAATGGACTGGGTTGGCGGAAGGAGATTCATGTTTTTCAAGAAAATCTTCAAAAATAAACTAAATCTAGAGAGTTTGGGCACCCCAAGCCACCTGGGGCACCTGGTTTGTCAACAGTTAGAAATTTTTTTGAAAATTTTTAATTTTGTACCTTTTCTCAATTTCTGTGCCCACAGCCCCTGTTTGATCTTTGATTTCGGTTGTTCTGACGACTGTCAAGGTGGGACAGAGGGTGATCTAAGCAATCTAAACATATCTATGATGAAATCCTAGCTTTGACTGACTTTTGACCAAGTTTGACCAACCGGAAACAGGTTGACTGGAGCATTTTCGACGTTTCTCGAAAAACATGAAAAAAAAACTAACACAAGAGAGTTTGGGCGCCCCAAGCCACCTAGGGTGCCTGGTTTCACCAGAACTAGTCAAATTTATGATTTTCCAACATTTCATTCCACCTTAGATCCATCTTACATTGTTTTGCGTGCATTGTTGAGTTGATGACTGTTCGTCAGTTCTGCTTCGTTGGAACAACGTTGAAAACTTGTCGATGAGCTTTGGTAGATGAAATTCCTTTGTTGATTACTTCAGAGCTCATGCTTCACCTTCTAAAAAAGTAGAAATGACCCAGTAGAGAAAACTTCATCGTTTGAAGATTCCGTCTGAACCGCGCCAATCGTGAAGCAAAATCGACCAATGAGAATCAAGCGCGACACCTAAGTTGGAGATTCTATTTTTAGAAACTTTCTATTTTTAGAAAATTTTACCAACATCCATATCTCAAGAAACCCAGAAAACCTAACCTGACGTCTATTTTTAAAAATTTTGGTTTTTTTACTTTTTGACGAAAAATTTTCTAGACTTGTTTCAAAATGCCTTAATGAAGCAAAAATTTTGGTTGGGTAGAACACATTCAATAGCTCGTGGGGCCGAACGGACTTTGCTAATGTGTTAGGGTGATTGGGTAAATGCCAAGGGAGGTCTCGTTTCATGTGCCAAGAGCTGCAGTCGTTTGGGGCAGTAGGCTACCGACAAAGTCCCTTAGGATCCCTAAGATGAAAAACTGCCAAACTTTGACGGAGCAGTTCTTAGAATTTGTGGCATTTGGGAACATTTTGTTTGGACATTCAGGTGTACGTGGGGTCCATCCACAATAAACTTTCTTAGTTTTGGTCAACTCCAGTCCGTTTGACCATGCCGAAATCAAATGCATTCTTGCAAAATGCTTCAGTTTGATGCAGTGGAAAGGTGCTAGGTGTGACATTTTACATTCCATAGCTTGTGGGGCTTAATGGACTTCACCAACATGTCGGGGTGGGTAGGTAAATGCTAGGGGAGGTCTTGTTTCATGTGCCAAGTGCTGCAGTCGTTCGGGGCAGCAAGCTATCGACAAAGTCCCTTAAGATCCCTAAGATGAAAAAACTGCCAAACTTTGACAAAGTAGTTCTTGGAATTCATGGCATTTGGGAACATTTCATTTGGATGTACAGGTGCACGTGGGGTCCATCCACAATAACCTCTCTCAGTTTTGGTCAACTCCAGTCCGTTTGATTATGTCGAAATCAATGCATTCTTGCAAAATGGTTTAGTTTGATGCAGTGGAAAGGTGCTAGGAGTGACATTTTGCATTCCATAGCTTGTAGGGCTGAACATACTATGCCAACATGTCAGGGTGGGTGGGTAAATGCCAAGGGAGGTCTCGTTTCGTGTGCCAAGTGTCGTAGTCATTCAGGACAGCAGGCTACCAACAAAGTCCCTTAAGCTCCCTAAGATGAAAAAACTATCAAACGTTGATGGGGCAGTTCTTAGAATTCGTGGTAGCTGGGAACATTCTGTTTGGACCTACAGGTGCATGTGGAGTCCGTCTACAATAACCTCTCTCAGTTTCGTTCAACTCCTATCTGTTGGATCATGCCAGATTCAAACGCATTCTTGCAAAATGCTTCAGTTTTATGCAATTGAAAGGTTTCCAGGTGCCATATTTTTTGTTCTTCTCATTGTGGGGCCAAACAGACTATGCCAACATGTCGGGGTGGGTGGATAAATTCTAGGGGAGGTCTTGTTTTGTGCACCAAGTGTCTCAGTCATTTCGGGCTACATGATTAAGTTTTGGGTTTGAAACCATATAAGGAAATTAGGTTTGGTTGTGTTTGGTTGGTGAACTTAATCTCGTTAGATGCCTCATCAAGCCCATGCGAAGGTCTGAATCCTTGAGTGCAAGTTGTAGACCTTGGAGACCTAATTCATTGAAGGGTCATTGTGAGAGTTTGTGAAGCCAATCTAGAACACATGTTTGTGAAACTTTGTACAAATCAATTTGTTTGTGAAACTTTTTTGTTGTGAGAGTTTGTGGAGACCATAAGGTGTTGAGAGATCATGCTATGTAAAGGTATATCTCTAATACTAAGCCTCCCTTTGACCCTATCAACTCTTAAGAACATCACCTTGATTGCTCTTGACTATCTTGCCCCTTCAAGGCCATTGTTTGGACTCTTATATGAGTATTAAATCACTATTTTAGGTTTGGAAATCATGAATTGTATAGTTAATTTTTTACATAAATGAGTTGTATGGAGATGATTTTGAAGGATGACAAAATGAATGCCATCGAAGGGGAATGCAATCAACATAAATTAACTATCATAATAGTCTTAAACCAGTCCAAAAACTTTGTGATAGTCAAAAGAAAATTAACCATTGAAGATAACCTTCTAGATACTCGTGACAAAAGATCAAAGACATCTTAAATAATGCATAAATTAAAAACAACTTCATGATGGTTATGACTATGATAGTGGACTGTTATATAGACTTGTGACTGTTCTATAGTCATGAAAACCTCCTTTTTAGTGTTTTATCTCCTTGTAACTCCCTTTGTATCATCTTGTGTCATAATGCTTGTATGTCTATACATATTTGTATATAACTCTCTTCTCTAAAATTTTGTTATGTTGTATATAATCTCCATCATATTTTTTATGGATTTAGTGGTATCAAAGTGAGTTGTAACAATTTGTCAAATAGGTTGTGCTCATTTCCTCCATTTTTGTAAGAAAACTATCATTTCATGCATGGTTCTATTAAATGAGTTGAATTATGCATGTATTAAGGAATAAATCCTTCTATATCATCCTAGGGAAAAAATTAAGAGTCTTCCAAAATCAATTTTGGCTCCATGTATACACTCGAATATGAGTATGACAAACAATTGTTCACTAAAATTATTTTATGAAGTATTTGATAATGTTTTCCTCTTGTATAGCTGAAAATAGGTGAAATGAAGGCATGAAGGGCCGAAACAAGGTGGAAACATGAGGAATTTGGAGTCTCTTTGACTAAACTAACTGATATACCTAGACACATATATATCTTAGAACATAAAGAACATAAAAAACATAAAGACATAAAGACATTTAAAGACAAAGAACATAAGAACATATATATGTGAATTAAAATGGACATTTAAAATGAACATACCTTAGAATTTGATATTGCAGTTGACCAATTCTCCTAAATATGGCTTCAAAATCCTTAAATTCTTGTTTTTCGCAACTTTGATTATGAATTCTATATAATTCTAGAATAGGATTAGTAAAATTTATGGATAAAACAAACATATATCATCAAATTCAATCTATATATCAATGGTAATTAGCTTTGAAACAAAATCACACATGAAACATGAAACTTTCAGTTTAAATAATCAATTTTTCTCCAAAAACATGAAAAATCACTTCTTCTACGTTGAAAAAACAAAAAAAGGTGGTGGATTCATATAAAAATGATTCTCAATTAGTCAAACAACATGAAAAGTGTTCTTTTGTCTGATATACTCATGAAAAGCAAGAATAACAGTCATGTGGGGTCTTGTTGGGTGAATATTTTGTCATTAACTTGCTAACGACAAAATGGGTATATCAGCCACAGCTATGATGAGACAAAGTCTCTCCTCTTAGCAAGGGGAGGTTCCCTCTAATTACTTAACTTTTGCAAATCAAACAACTTATAAAATTTATGTACACTAAAAACTATGTTTATGGTGGTTCCATCTCATCTCATTCTCTTTTTTCAGAATAGATGTTTATGTTTCAAACTTTTAATAGAAGACTTATAAATTATCACAAAATCACAGAAACACAAAGTTTTCTGTTACCTCACTTACTACTTGTAAACGAAACTATTTGAAGTAGAATGCAGCCCAAAGTCTTCACTCCTCTTCAAGATGATAAAAGTAAATCGAATATAACAACTTGCAGCACAAAGTCTCCAAACTATTGTATTCTCACAAACATGAACATATAACCCACAACTGATTTGATAACACAAAGTTTATCAGAATCAAATTAAGAGTGCTCTTCAATCACTTGAAACAAACTCCACACTTTAATTATTATCAAATAAGATTATGATAGCAAGACGTAAGAACAAAACTATCACAACACAAATAATCCCAAGACAAAGATTGGAATTGAACTTGCTTTCTAACCTAAGTTGGATTATGAAAATGGTGCTAATCTCTTCACAGAAGGAGAAGAAGAGTTAGCTGGCGACTCTACCATCAGTTTTCTGAACTATCAGGACGAAGTTGAAAAAGGAGAAGTGTGTGAAGGAGCATATGCTATTTTCACTAGGTCTCAAAATCAGTCAGTTCTTCAAGCTGATAAAGGGAAGGCGAGAGAAGAATCTCAACTGGTGATTTCAATCGCTAAACAGGGGACTCCGCTACCTTTCCAATCAAAAGACCCGGTGGTTAATAAACAAGTAAGTGCCTCTAATGAATTTGTACCTTCCGCTTCTACTCCTCAGACTAGTGCTATCTCTACCAAAAATCAAAATGATAGTTTTTCTTCCTCCGTATCTAATTCTTTTCAGCAATTTGATGTAATAGACCATGCTAGGAGAACTAAGATACAAATGTCTGAAGTTGAGTATCTACAGGCTAATCTTGAACAATTTGATAGATTAGCCAAATATGTCAAAAATAAGGCCGTCCCTATAGGACAAGAGTTTCCCAAAGCTACTCATGACTCCTCCAAAAGTAAACCTACCCAAAACAATCTTGTTACTACTCCCCCTGAAGCCTCTGGAAAAATTGAACCTTTCTATGTTTCCCTATTAGTAAATGGTCATAAATTGAGCAATTGCGTAATAGATTCTGGAGCCTCAGACAATGTTATGCCTGCTAAGGTAGCAGATGCCCTTGGCCTCACCTTAACCAAAACTTTTGGGAGGTGTTTCTCTATGGAGAATAAGCAAGTTCCACTTTTGGGTCAAATCAAAGACGCCCAATTTGCATTTGCAGCTTTTCCAGATAAGAGAATCAAGATGACAATCCTGGTAGCTGATGTTCCAGCTTCATACGACATTCTTCTTGGGCGTAATTTTTGCAAGGATGTAGGTGGGGAATTGAACATGGATTTGTCTGAAGCAAGGATACCTGTTAAAGGTGTCAAGTAGAAGCTGCTTCCTGAGAAGGAGGTGAAATACATTGTTACTCAAACATCAAATCCCAAAGCTCAAATTTTGTTTGAGTCCTTGGGAATGGGTAACTATTTTATGTCTACTGAACATTGTTCCAGTTCATCAGATAGAGTACATCGGGTGATAGCTCTGATATGTCAGATGGAGACTTAGAAGAGTTTTCAGATGAAAGTTCAGGTGAGGGTATAGCAATACCAGATTCTTCCCTCACTGACGAAGAGGAATCTTCTGACCAAAGAAAGTCCAAGAAATCAAATTCTGATGGAGTCTGGATTTTAGAATTTGATGGCAGTTGTTCTTCTACTGGTTCTGGAGCTGGAGTGGTCTTGATATCGCCACAAGGTGATATTTTACCTTTTTCATACAAGTTACAATTTGACAATACCAATAACACCGCCGAATATGAGTCCTTGTTGCTCAGATTGGAAGCTGCGCGTGCTAGAGGTGTTAAAATCCTTCATGCTCAAGGGGATGCTGAGTTGGTGGTTTGTCAAGTAAGAAATTTGTACCAAACTAAAAATGAAAGACTGAGACACTATTGCAATCGTGTATGGGATTGCATTGAAGGTTTTGATGCTTTCAACATTTCAGCAGTGCCAAGAGAGTTCAATGATCATGCAGATTCATTGGCTGTTTCTACCACTCTCATGGTCCCACACAAGGATTTCAAAGGAAACAAGTACACTATTGAGCTAGTCTTCCGACCAAGTGTACCTGATAACGCTGACCATTGGCAGGTGTTCAATGGTGATAACCAAATCATTGCTTTCCTAGAAAAGATGGATAGTATTGATGAGCTTTACTTTGAAGGAAGTGAATCGCCACCACGTGAATATGTTTTAGAGATAGATTCACAAACTGGCGAAGAATTTCTACAATTGAAAGGAAATAAAATCCCAAAAGGTTTGGTTTCCCTTGAGAAACTCTTTGATAAACATGACAGGTATATCAAGCAGCGGCAACAACAACAGGATTCAGGTTCCTCTATGGAATTTGAGCAGGTCAATTTGGGTACGGAAGCAGATCCTAAGATGGTCAACATTGGAAAATGTTGCACTGCTGATGAAAGATTCAAATTCATTACCCTCCTTCACCATTACATTGATGTTTTGGCTTACTCCTATGATGACCTTAAGTCTTTCAGGCTTAAGGAGGTTCAACACGAAATTCCCCTCAAAGCTGGATCGTTGCCTCACAAACAGAAGCAGAGGCAATACAATCCAAAGATATTAGGTACGATTCTTTCTGAAATTCAGAAGATGCTGAATGCAAGGATAATTTTTCCAATTC
The DNA here is from genome assembly GCA_027924645.1 of Cunninghamia lanceolata. NCBI lineage: Eukaryota > Viridiplantae > Streptophyta > Pinopsida > Cupressales > Cupressaceae > Cunninghamia > Cunninghamia lanceolata. Next base: position 2,728,230 of record BSBN01001170.1, read on the forward strand.
ATCATTCCACATGGATCGCAAACGTAGTACCTATAAGGAAGAAGAACGGAGAAATCCGTATTTGTGTTGATTTCAGGAATCTCAACCAGTCTTCCTTGAAAGATAACTACCCTTTGCCCATCATGGACCAAGTATTACAAATAGTGACTGGTTTAGAAATGCTATCTATGTTAGATGGTTTTTCGAGGTATAACCAAGTGGAGGTAAATGAAGCTGATCAGTTCAAAACTGCCTTCACCACACCATGGGGCACATTTGCATATCGTAGAATGCCTTTTGGTCTGATCAATGCTGGTGCAACATTTCAAAGAGCAATGGATCTTGCTTTCAGAGATGAGATGGGTAAGTTCATCATGGCATATCTCGATGACTTGACTGTTTTCTCCAAAAACCGTCATGATCATGCACATCATTTATGACAAGTACTGGAGCGCTGTCGACAGAATGGTATTTCCCTCAATCCCAAGAAGTCAATTTTTGGGGTGACAGAAGGTAAGCTTCTCGGACACATTGTATCCCGGGAAGGTACTAAGATTGACTCGGAGAGAGTTAAATCTATTCAAAGTCTCACTCTGCCTGCAAGTAAGACTGCTGTTCACTCTTTCTTTGGAAAGGTGAATTTTCTGCGAAGATTCATTCCTAAGTTTGCAGAAAAAACCTGTCACATTGTTAATATGATGAAGGGTAAGGCCACTTTCCATTGGACTGCGGAAGGTAAGGAAGCGTTTGAGGATATCAAGAGAGCTATTGCTCATGCTCCAGTTCTTATTTGTCCCGACTACACTAAGGATTTTGTAGTCTATAGCTACACTTCAAAGCACACACTTTCAGCTATTCTGGTTCAGCAGAATGAAGAAGGCGTTGAATCCCCCATATCATTTATGAGTTGTCCTCTCAAAGCTCATGAATTGAAGTATTCGAATATGGAGAAGCATGCCTATGCCGTAGTCAAAGCGGTTAAGCATTTCAGGTTCTATATTCTAAACTCACACACTATTGTCATGGTGCCTGATACAATAGTCAAATCTATCCTAACTCAACAGGAGTTCAGAACAAAGAGAGGTAATTGGATCACTAAGATCCAAGAATTTGATCTGGATATCAAGCCTACCAAGCTTGTGCATGGTAAAGGTTTGTGTCAATTGATCGCAGATAACGTTCCAAAAGAGACAGGGGATGAAGAAGAGGAAGTTGTGGACATGCCAATTGTTCTTTTTGTTACTACAACTGACGAGTGGTATTCCAATATCGCTCATTTCCTTACCTATGGTGAGTGCCCTTCTCACTTGTCTTATAAGGAAAAGAGAACTGTCAAGTTAAAAGCTGCAAACTACGTCCTTTGGGACAATGGTTTGTATAAGAGAAGTCTTGACGGTGTATTTCTCCATTGTGTGGATAAAGCGCAACAAAGTAGACTTTTGGAGTCTTTCCACAATTTGGCTTGTGGAGGACATTTTTTAGCACCTGTAACGGCTCACAAGATTCTGCGAGCTCGTTACTATTGGCCCACACTATTCCAAGATGCGTACAATTGGGTACGTAGGTGTGAGTTATGCCAACAGTTTGTTGGGAAACCAAAATTGGTAGCCTTACCTCTAAAACCAGTGGTGATTGAGGAGCCTTTTCAGCAATGGGGTATTGACTTCATTGGCGCAGTGAATCCATCATCAAGTGCAGGGCATAACTATGTTCTCACTGCAACAGACTATTTTACCAAATGGGTGGAAGCTATTCCAGTCAAACATGCTACTTTAGAGGTGGTATGCAGTTTTCTTAAAGAGAACATTATTTCTAGGTTTGGAGTTCCAAACAAGATTGTAGCAGACAATGCTACTTGTTTTTCCTCTCATGAGATTACTAAATTTTGCTACGAGCATGGGATCATTCTTTCCCATTCTTCAGACTATTATCCGTAAGGGAATGGTCAGGCAGAATCAAGCAATAAGAATCTGGTCACTATCATCAGGAAATTGGTAGATGAGAATCAGAGAACTTGGCATAAGGCAATGTTTGATGCTTTATGGGCTGATAGAATTACACCCAAAAGGGCGATAGGCATGTCACCATTTTAGCTTCTATATGGTCTGAATGCGGAGATACCAATTACCTTGGAATTGCCAGCATTGAAGTTGGTAAAGGCATTGGAAGATAGAACTTTTGATAGTTCTATTGATAAAAGGATCATGTATTTGACTGAACTTGAGGAGCAGCGCACTATGGTGGTGGACCGTATTGCTGAGCACCAAAATCAAGTAAAGAAACTCTTCGACAAGAAGACAAAGGCTCGTGAGTTTTAGGTTGGAGATCAAGTCTTGTTGTGGGACAAGAGGAGAGAACCAAAAGGAATGCATGGAAAATTTGATTCCTTGTGGAGAGGTCCATTCACCATTCATCAATTCTGTGGTGAAAACAGTTTCTTGCTGGAGTATCAGGATGGAACACCATTCTCGTTGCCTCATAGCGGACAACATCTGAAGCACTTCAATCTTTGAAGTATTAGATAAGTTAAATTGTATATTTGTATAGTTTTCTGTTTTATTTTTGCGCTTTCATTTAGTCTTTTGTGTCTTTTTCTTTTTAGCTTGACTCTATGGCCCAATCCCATGGATGAAGGCACTTAGAGACTGGATTCTACTTCCTCAATCATTTCAAAGTTTGATTGAAGGAATTTCCCCAGTTAGAGCCAGCTGTTGTTCTCAAAATCAGCTACGCTCATTTTGTAGACAACCCCCTACGAAACTTGTCCATTTCGTGAATCTACACTCTAAGCTCGTGGATCGAGACAAGATCCTCTTGATCTTGTACGAAGTTGTTTGACATCCTAGGCTGGTTTATGACATCTCTTTGAATCATTTTCTCGATATGTGCGAAGATCGTTCAAGTCGTAAATCGGTAAAAATGTCGATTTAGGTCTTTTTTGGAAGTTAGTTTTTGAGTCATGATATGCAAGAGCGGCTAAAAACACCGGTCCTAAATATCTCTTTGCTTGTTTTTATTCCATATGTAAAGGTAGAGTTTATTGCCGCTTATGCATATGTTTTTATATTTAACATGTAAAGGTGGCAGATTTTGCCACCATTACATGTTTTTCTTTATTTTCCTTGTAATAGCGGTAATATTCGCCGTCATCTTAGGTTTGTTTGTGTTTGCGCATCGGCGACCGAAACCGCCGCTCAAGCGAGATCTTCGGGATTTTAGACATCGAGTACCATTAATGGCCACTCGTGCCATGTATTTCTATTTTCAACCTTTAAAGGTTTACCCTTGGTCTCTTCTCTTTTTGTTATTTCAAAACAAGAAAAACCATTTAGCCTATTCGCTCATACCATCTTCGACCACTTGATCACGTGCTAGCAGATTTTGTGTTGCAGATTGGCGCTTAGGGTTTTTGCCGACATCACAGGTAAACCTTTCTTTCAAACACATTTCCTCTTGCCAGAGATTTTTGTTTAATTGCAAATGTTTGTTTTAGGTTTTGATTAGATAGATTTTTGTTAGGTTTTTATTCTTTTTGGTTTTGTTATGTTTGCGATTTGTATATGGTGTGTTTCTGCCCATACAACATAGGTTTCCATTAGGGTTTTTGTTTTGAGACGCCGCATTTTCACCATCCAAACCCCGTAACTCCCATTATGTGCAATGATGGCAGATTTTTCCATCTTTACACCGAACACTACAAAAACCTCAGTCTCACATGTGGTGTCGGTGGGAATCACCGCTCAAGTGTTCAACCTCAAGTTTTGGTTCAAATGCAATAGCGGCCGATACAACCGCTCCTACACCAAAACTCATTATCAATTCCCTGCCGGAGTGGCTGATACACCTGTCCAAGCATTTGCTAGTGATGAAACCCATTATATGCCATAGCGACGTTTTCACCCGCCCGAGCATCCAGTGTTGAGGAAATTCATGACCTACTGAAGCGGTGTTTTTCCCCGTCCAAACACTTGAAGTTTTCACTCATTCACATGTAATAGCGGTCATAAACACCGCTCGTGCATGGTAAACCAAAACTTTCCAAAATACATGCAATAGCGGCGTTTTCAACCGCCTTTACACCTGAAGTCTCTCCCAACTTACAATGGCAGCCAAATCACCCGCTCAAGCACATTTTCCTAATTTTTCCCAACACTGGAAAATTCACTTTTCAAAACCAAAAGCCCGCTTTCACCTTCACCTTGATTTGCGCACTCAAGCCCTTTTAACACATGCTTTCCTGTCCATGATCGTCAAAACACAGTTGACCCAGTTTATCCAAATTTTCCCCTAACTACGAGATCATGGCCTTTTATAGTTCTCAATCAGCGTTCGTGGTGGTGTTCAAATTCACAGTTCTCTCCAGAGCTCATGTCAAAATCATCTCCGTCAAAGTCCAGAGCCATGAAGTACAAGTACCAGGGTGTCTTTCCGGTAACGGCAGTACAGTCAAATGCTGATGAAATCAGAGACATAGAAATTGGGCACATAGACATGGCCGAGTTCATAGATAGAACTAAACAAGCAAATCCCTCTAAGCATATGTAGAAAATCATTGACAACAGTATTCATTTGGTTGCATCATTTCCAGTCAGTGCACATAATCCTGAATTTGTTCTACAAGTGGCCAATCATTACAACAGAGACACTAGAGCTGTGATGGACTCATAGGGAAATGTAATCATGAGATTGGACGTAGAATTCATGGACAAAATCTTCATGTGCCCACCAATTGAAAACGTCGGGCAGATTGATTTTGCTCAGGGTTAACAAGACTATGACAATGACTTGGAATCTGCTAGGAGGCACATAAATAGCAAATGGTTAAAGATTCCTAGGGCAACTTTGACCAGATGGCCAAAAGATCTTCACAGGAGTGATTTTGTGGAGGAAGCGTGTGATTTGATTACTCTCTTGAGTCGCATCAGAGGACTCCCTTCTGCTTCCAAATTCCAAGACTGGATGTATACTTACATCAAGGTGATTCTACGGGGTAACCAGAAGATATTCTGGGGTGAACAGATCAGCAATGCTTTGCACAAGCAACTGGTAAGAGTCAATACTACCTTCAAATTTTACATGACCTCTTATCTTGTCTATGCTGCTGCAAGCATGAGGAACTTTCCAGGTTTAACCCAAGTAGGGGACAGGAGATTGGTCCCAGTGTATGAATACTACCCCCAAATCACTCTGAAGGGGTCAATTCATCATTTCAGAAGAGTCAATGATGCGTTCTTCTCAGTTTTCACGTGCCTATGGGATGATGAACTAGTTCAAAGAAGAGTTTCTGATGAAGCATGGCAGGTTGTAAATTCTTTTGGTTGCTTGTTCTTGCAATTTCCCACCTTCACATATCTTCGGGTAGGATACTATCCTGGTTACCCTTACATGCTGCCACGGTATCCCAGTGATCACATTGTTCTTATGGAGCTTTGTAGACAACTGATTGTGGTACACAACAAATAGATGGAGCTTAAGAGGTTGGGGATAAAGTTTCCCATTGAAATTGGGAGGTACTCAGTTCAATCTGCCAACAAAGCAAAGATAATTGACTCTGAGTTGCAGTTGGTCACCATGAAGACCTATAAGAAAAGAAATCATTTTGACTTCAGAAGGGTTCAAGATAAAATCAAGAGGAAGTCAACTTTTCATGTGCCAATGGTCGAAGATATCTGGGGGGATCTCAGGACTCAAAATGAGATCAGAAAACTGGATTTCTGCAGACTTCATCTAAGCCAAATTGAAGAACTAGGACTCGCTGATATTCCAGATGGAATGGAGGATGATGGGGATGTCCTAGATCACAAATATGAGGTAGAGAATGTTGAGGCTTCACCTCTCCCAGAGGTGAAATGGTCAGTCAAAGAGGAGACATCTATCAGGAAAAGATTCCAACCAATACTGGCAAACACCAACTTGTGGTTGAAAAGCAAAGGGATTCAGTTGAAAGAGTTCCTTACAGGGTCTGAAGAAGAGATACAGGAGCAAACAGGTAAGAAGGTGGAAAATTGAACTAAGAACAAGACTGACACCCCTTCTTCCTCCAAGGTACACAAACCAAAGATCAAATTTGTATCCAAGGGAGGAAAGAAGAAGGAAACCACAGAGGCTTCTGATGCCACTAAGTCAGATGTTAAAGATACTAATAATGATCAGATGGAAATTGAAGATGTTGAGACTGAAGAACAAAATGTTCAAAGGTCTAAGACAAAGGTATCTGATAAAGCTGAACAAGGGGTAGATGAAGATATAGAGGTAGAATGACTTGATGGTTCCCCTCAGACTCCTGTGAAAGATCTTCCTTCCAAGACACAAGTTCTTACACCTCCTCATGTTCTGTTTTCTGATGGTTTGCCAGCAATTTCAAATGTTCCTCTTTCTCCAATTTTTGTTGTTTCTTCAAACAATACTCCTCCGTCCATGAAAGCTAGCTTTGGAACTATTTTTGATTCTTCTGGTTCCATTCCAAGCTTATCTTCCCCTTCTTTTGATATCGGGGAACAAACTGTCTAAGAGAACCTTCTGGATGCTTCACAAAAGGTTGTTGATATAGGTGTTGTGTTTACCAACACAAGTCCAATTGTCACCATCACGGGAACAAGCACAAAACTGGCCAAGCAAGTAGGAGATCCCTCTCCAGCTGTTGGCGATTCTATACTTCCTCCATGGCTATCTGCCTAGACTCCAAAGAGGAAGAAGCAAGCCATCTCACCTGATGAGATTGACATTGAAAAGCTATTGCCCGTGAAAGCAAAGAACCAGAAGAAGAAGCCTAAGACTGCTTCTAGGCTGGTCACTGAAAAGGGAATCAGATATGCTGAAATTGCCAAACCTCCTAAAGATGTCACGGTTGATACTTTTGACATGAGCAGTTATGTCATCTCAAGGGTTGAGCTTGGTAAAGTGACTCATGAGGGTGTCAAAGCAGATTTCCAAACTACTGCCAGTACCCTACTTTAAAAGTATGATGAAGCCAAAAGGGAGAAGGAGCAGTACAAAGCAAAAGTAGAACAACTGGCTGCTGTCCTTTAGAAAACAGTGAAGTCATCAAAAATAGTAGAACCTATGGCAGTGGCAGTGGAAGATCCCCTGATACAGAAGGTTGAAAAAGCCCAAGCTAGAGGTAAGATAGTGGGGGACATAGTGGAGTGGTTGTTGGCTCAAGGACGAGTTTTGTTAAAAACCGCTGTGGAAAGAAAGGAGAAAATGGACAAAGCTAAAGCTGAGCTGGACAATCTGGTAGATCTACTTTCACAAGAGCTGCAAGATCAAGAAGAGAGCCTAGAAGAGTGGATAGACATGAAGAAGATCAAGATTAAGAATCTAATCACCATTGGGGTCGTCACCAACAGGGAATCATATCTCAAGACCAAGGAGACTCTAGCTCATCGTATTTTCATAATAAAGAGTCTACTTGAAGATCTGTGCCAAGCTCGAGAAGCCAGCGAAGATAGTGATGTCACACTCCTACACTGGCTGGAAGAACTTCCTTGCACCTTGACAAGGGAAGATCATAGTTTCCTCACAGCACAGGAAATGATAAATTCTTTCGAAGAAATGGTGCAAAAGAAATTTGAAGAGGAAGCTCCCTCAATGCTCTCAATGGATAACCTGTATGATCAACATTCAACTCTGGAGAACTTGAAGGATAATTTAGACAAGCATGAAAAGGTGGTAAAGGTGGTAAAAGATTCAATTCTCTGAGCTTGTACCATCTCTGAAAACACAGCAAAACCAGATGCATGCGAAATGTCAGTTGTTCAAACCATGTATCAGAACTTCCTAAGGAAAAAAGATGGAGGAAGCTAGTGCCTTAGCTTGTTTTTCTTAGATGTTATGTAAATTGAATTTTGTTTTGGACATCTACACATGTAATTTTCCAAAATGTAATTACATGTGAAATAAGAGAAGTCATAAGTCAAATAGGACTCTCTTGTTGAATAAGTCAAAGCAGTTGTAGATTTCCTAAATTTTCTCAAGGTCTTTCCCTATAAATAAAGGGGGCCTCTTTTGTAAATATTATCTTTTGTCTATTGCAAGAAAACTCTGGCGAATTGAGAAGCAAATCAAGACTTTGTGCTTTTTGTGAAAATCAATATTCAAATATTTATCAATATAAGAAAGCAAGTTCAATTCCAATCTTTGTCTTGGGATTATTTGTGTTGTGATAGTTTTGTTCTTACGTCTTGCTATCATAATCTTATTTGATAATAATTAAAGTGTGGAGTTTGTTTCAAGTGATTGAAGAGCACCCTTAATTTGATTCTGATAAACTGTTATCAAATCAGTTGTGGGTTATATGTTCATGTTTGTGAGAATACAATAGTTTGGAGACTTTGTGCTGCAAGTTGTTATATTCGATTTACTTTTATCATCTTGAAGAGGAGTGAAGACTTTGGGCTGCATTCTACTTCAAATAGTTCCGTTTACAAGTAGTAAGTGAGGTAACAGAAAACTTTGTGTTTTTGTGATTTTGTCATAATTTATAAGTCTTCTATCAAAAGTTTGAAACATAAACATCTATTCTGAAAAAAGTGAATGAGATGAGATGGAACCACCATAAACATAGTTTTTAGTGTACATAAATTTTATAAGTTGTTTGATTTGCAAAAGTTAAGTAATTAGAGGGAACCTCCCCTTACTGAGAGGAGAGACTTTATCTCATCATAGCTGTGGCTGATATACCCATTTTGTTGTTAGCGAGTTAACGACAAAATATTCACCCAACAATTTTTTTGGCGACTCTGCTGGGGAAGGAATGTGCAACTTGAAGCCTCACGCTCCGAGTTGAAGCATTTTCAGTTCTTTTCCATTTTCTTGCAAAATTGTGTTTAGCATAATACATTCTGGTAGATTCCCGGTACACCAGAAGTAAGAGGGCTCAGGGTATTATTGATCCTGCATTTGAATTGATGTAGCAGAATAATTTTGGATTCTTAACTCCACGACCTCGTCTTCAGCGCACCAGGAGTTTTGTCTGAAGAAACAACAAAAATTGGAGAAAGAGGAACATTTGAAATTGCTGGCAAACCATCAGAAAATGGAACATGAGGAGGAGGTGTAAGAACTTGTGTCTTGGAAGGAAGATATTTCATAGGAGTCTGAGGGGAACCATCAAGTCGTTCTACCTCTATATCTTCATCTACCCCTTGTTCAGCTTTATCAGATACCTTTGTCTTAGACCTTTGAACATTTTGTTCTTTAGTCTCAACATCTTCAATTTCCATCTGATCATCATTAGTATCTTCAACATCTGACTTAGTGGCATCAGAAGCCTCTGTGGTTTCCTTCTTCTTTCCTCCCTTGGATACAAATTTGATCTTTGGTTTGTGTACCTTGGAGGAAGAAGGGGTGTCAGTCTTGTTCTTAGTTCGATTTTCCACCTTCTTACCTGTTTGCTCCTATATCTCTTCTTCAGACCCTGTAAGGAAATCTTTCAACTTAATCCCTTTGCTTTTCAACCACAAGTTGGTGTTTGCCAGTATTGGTTGGAATCTTTTCCTGATAGATGTCTCCTCTTTGACTGACCATTTCACCTCTGGGAGAGGTGAAGCCTCAACATTCTCTACCTCATATTTGTGATCTAGGACATCCCCATCATCCTCCATTCCATCTGGAATATCAGCGAGTCCTAGTTCTTCAATTTGGCTTAGATGAAGTCTGCAGAAATCCAATTTTCTGATCTCATTTTGAGTCCTGAGATCCGCCCAGATATCTTCGACCATTGGCACATGAAAAGTTGACTTCCTCTTGATTTTATCTTGAACCCTTCTGAAGTCAAAATGATTTCTTTTCTTATAGGTCTTCATGGTGACCAACTGCAACTCAGAGTCAATTATCTTTGCTTTGTTGGCAGATTGAACTGAGTACCTCCCAATTTCAATGGGAAACTTTATCCCCGACCTCTTAAGCTCCATCTGTTTGTTGTGTACCACAATCAGTTGTCTGCAAAGCTCCATAAGAACAATGTGATCACTGGGATACCGTGGCAGCATGTAAGGGTAACCAGGATAGTATCCTACCCGAAGATATGTGAAGGTGGGAAATTGCAAGAACAAGCAACCAAAAGAATTTACAACCTACCATGCTTCATCAGAAACTCTTCTTTGAACTAGTTCATCATCCCATAGGCACATGAAAACTGAGAAGAATGTATCATTGTCTTCTGAAATGATGAATTGACCCCTTCAGAGTTATTTGGGGGTAGTATTCATACACTGGGACCAATCTCCTGTCCCCTACTTGGGTTAAACCTGGAAAGTTCCTCATGCTTGCAGCAACATAGACAAGATAAGAGGTCATGTAAAATTTGAAGGTAGTATTGACTCTTACCAGTTGCTCATGCAAAGCATTGCTGATCTGTTCACCCCAGAATATCTTCTGGTTACCTCGTAGAATCACCTTGATGTAAGTATACATCCAGTCCTGGAATTTGGAAGCAGAAGGGAGTCCTCTGATGCGACTCAAGAGAGTAATCAAATCACACACTTCCTCCACAAAATCACTCCTATGAAGATCTTTTGGCCATCTGGTCAAAGTTGCCCTAGGAATCTTTAACCATTTGCTGTTTATGTTCCTCTTAGCAGATTCCAAGTCATTGTCATAGTCTTGTTGACCCTGAGCAAAATCAATTTGCCTGACGTTTTCAATTGGTGGACACATGAAAATTTTGTCCATGAATTCTACATCCAATCTCATGATTACATTTCCCTGTGAGTCCATCACAGCTCTAGTGTCTCTGTTGTAATGATTGGCCACTTGTAGAACAAATTCAGGATTATGTGCACTGACTGGAAATGATGCAACCAAATGAATACTGCTGTTAATGATTTTCTGCATATGCTTGGAGGGATTTGCTTGTTTAGTTCTATCTATGAACTCAGCCATGTCTACGTGCCCAATTTCCATGTCTTTAATTTCATCAACATTTGACTGTACTGCCATTACCGGAAAGACACCCTGGTACTTGTACTTCATGGCTCTGGACTTTGACGGAGATGATTCTGACATGAGCTCTGGAGAGAACTGTGTATTTGAACACCACCACGAACCCTGATTGAGAAATGCAAAAGGCCATGATCTCGCAGTTAGGGGAAAAATTGGATAAACTGGGTCAACTGCGTTTTGACGATCATGGATAGGAAAGCATGCGTTAAAAGGGCTTGAGTGTGCAAATCAAGGTGAAGGTGAAAGTGGGCTTTAGGTTTTGAAAAGTGAATTTTCCAGTGTTGGGAAAAATTTGAAAAATGTGCTTGAGCGGGTGATTTGGCCGCCATTGCAAGTCGGGAGAGACTTCAGGTGTAAAGGCAGTTGAAAACACCGCTATTGCATGTATTTTGGAAAGTTTTGGTTTACCATGCATGAGCGGTGTTTATGACTGCTATTACATGTGAATGAGTGAAAACTTCAAGTGTTTGGATAGGAAAAAACACCGCTTCAGCAGGTCGTGAATTTCCTCAACACTGGATGCTCGAGCGGGTGAAAACACTGCTATGGCATATAATGGGTTTTATCACTAGTAAATGCTTGGACGGGTGTATCGGGCGCTCCGATAGGGAAGTGATAATGAGTTTTGGTGTAGGAGCATTTGTATCGGCCGCTATTGCATTTGAACCAAAACTTGAGGTTGAACACTTGAGCGGTGATTCCCACCGACACCGCATGTGAGACTGAGGTTTTTGTAGTGTTCAGTGTAAGGATAGAAAAATCCGCCGTCATTACACATAATGGGAGTTACAGGGTTTGGATGGTGAAAATGCGGCGTCTCAAAACAAAAACCCTAATGGCAACCTATGTTGTATGGGTAGAAACACACCATATACAAATCGCAAACATAACAAAACCAAAAAGAATAAAAACCTAACAAAAATCTCTAATCAAAACCTAAAACAAACATTTGCAATTAAACAAAAATCTCTGGCAAGAGGAAATGTGTTCGAAAGAAAGGTTTACCTGTGATGTCGACAAAAACCCTAAGCGTCAATCTGCAACACAAAATCCACTAGCACGTGATCAAGTGGTCGAAGATGGTATGAGCGAATAGGCTAAATGGTTTTTTTTGTTTTGAAATAACAAAAAGAGAAGAGACCAAGGGTAAACCTTTAAAGGTTGAAAACAAAAATACATGGCATGAGTGGCCATTAATGGCACGAGATTTCCAAAATCCTGAAGATCTCGCTTGAGCGGCGGTTTCGGTTGCTGATGTGCAAACACAAACAAACCTGAGACGGCAGTGAATATTACCGCTATTACAAGGAAAATAAAGAAAAACATGTAATGGCGGCGAAATCTGCCACCTTTACATGTTAAATATAAAAACATATGCATAAGTGGCAATAAACTCCACCTTTACATATGGAATAAAAACAAGCAAAGAGATATGTAGGAGCGGCATTTTTAGCCGCTCTTGCATATCATGACTCAAAAACTAACTTCCAAAAAAGACCTAAATCGACATTTTCACCGATTTACGACTTGAACAATCTTTGCACATATCGAGAAAATGATTCAAAGAGATGTCATAAACCAGCCTAGGATGTCAAACAACTTCGTACGAGATCAAGAGGATCTTGTCTCAATCCACGAGCTTAGAGTGTAGATTCACGAAACGGACAAGTTTCGTAGGGGGTTGTCTACAAAATGAGCGTAGCTGATTTTGAGAACAACAGGTCTGAAACACGGGTAAGCATGATAACATAAAGGTAACCTGTATCTACATGGGAGAGTCTCTCTCTCTCTCTTCATTTCTCTATCCTATATATAGAGAGGTATCAGGAGACATGGAGAGATAGAGAGGGACATGGAGATAGAGAGGATAGGTGAGATAGAGACAGGGAGAGGGAGAGATGCGGATTGAGATAGAGAAAGGGGTCTATAGAGGGAGAAAGATAGAGATACATATATATAGAGGGGAGATATAGGGAGATAGATCTAGCAAGGGAGAGATAGATAGGGAAATACAAAGAGAGAGATAGAGAGGGGTATATTAAGAGACAGGGTTATGAAGATAGATAGCTTGATAGGGAAAGAGATCAAGAGATGTCTAGAGACATAGGAAGAGAGATTTCAAGAGGTAGAGGGATGGGGAGAGAGATAAAGAGGAGGAGAGAGAGGTAGCGAGGGATAGATTAAGAGATAGGGATCCATATGTCTAGAGAGATAGAGATAGGGATCCTTATTATCCCCTCTACTTAAACCATAAACCTAAACCTCTAAACCATAAACCCTAAACCCTAAATAATGCCCCTAAACCCTAACCCCTAACTCCTAACCCCTAAACCCTAAAATTGAACAACCCTAAACCCCTAAACCCTAAACTCAAGTAACCCTAAACCCCTAACTCGTAAACCCTAAACCCTAACCCCTAGACCCTAAACCCTAAACTTGAGCATCCCTAAACCCCTAAAGCCTAAATAATTCCCCTAAACCCTTACCTAAAATCCTAAACCCTATTTACTTGAGCAACCCTAAACTCATGTAAACCTCAAATAGTGAGGGAGGGAGAGATACAAAGGTAGAGTTAGAGAGAGGGGATCGAAAGCGATCTAGCAAGATAGAGAGATAGGGAGAGAGATAGAGATAGAGAGGTAGGTATAGTTAGAGAAAGGGATAGAGGAGACAGAGATATCTCTTCTAGGATCGGTCTCCTCTATATCTCCCTATTTGCCTCTCTACCTAAACCATAAACCTAAACCTCTAAACCTTAACCCCTAACCCCTAAACCCTAACCCCTAAACCATAAATAATGCCTCTAAACCCTAACCCCTAACCCCTAAACCCTAAAAATGAGCAACGGACTAAACCCCTAAACCCTAAAAATGAGCAACGGACTAAACCCCTAAACCCCTAACCCCTAAACCATAAAAACTAGAAGCAACCCTAAACCTCTATGTCCCTATCTCTCCCAATCTCTATAACATGAAAGTTCATGAAAACATTAAGCTTTCATTCCAACCAAGTTCATTCCTAATCAATCCCAAATCATCTCTAATCCATTTAATTTCATCTCTAATCATTCCTAAACTACTTCTAATCAGCCCTAAACTACTTCACACCATCCCAAATCACATCCAAATCAATTTAACTTCATCCCTAATCATTTTCAAATCAACCTAGATTTCATCTGAAATACCATCCCTAAACTATTCCTAAATCATTCTAATCATTTCCTAATCAGCACTAAACCACTTCAAACCATCCCTAAAACCATTCTAATCATTCCCAAATCATTCCTAATCTAGTCCTTTTCACCTCTCATCATCCCTAAACAAATCCATTTTATCCCAACTCCATCCATAATCAATCTAAGCTCCATCTCAAACAATCCCAAAAATAATCAAAATCAAACAAATACCTCACCAGAAGCCATTAGAAGATCATAGTTCCAATCTGTTAGTCATTTGCACCATTTTGTATATCATATGTGCCAATATGCTCCTTAGTAGCATCTACATATCAATCACAAACATCATTCTGTACCTAGCCAATCACAAGTGTCATTCTACCCTTTGCTAGCCATAGGAGCCATCAAAACATCATAAGCGCCAATATGTTAGTTGTTTATACCATTCTATACATCATATATACCAACCATAAACCCTAAACCCGATCAACCATAAACCCTTATCTCCTTGTCTCTATCATCTCTCTACCTCTCAATCTCTTTGCCTATGTCTTTGGCCATGTCCATCACCCTCTATCTCCCTATCTCTCCCTCTCTAAAATCCTAATCCCTAAACTCTAAACCCGATCAACCCTAAATCCCTATCTCCTTGTCTTTATCATCTCTCTACCTCCCAATCTCTCTCACTATGTCTCTGGCCATGTTCCTCACCCTCTATATCCATATCTCTCCCTCTCTAAACTCCTAATTGGGCTTGGTGGTGCCTACATAAACATTTAGGTTTCAGGCATTTAATTTGTAGGCCCCTTCACAAAAATCCAAAAAATTCTAAGTCTTTTGGCCTTTGCAGTTTAAAAGTGCAAAAAATAGTTTTTTCATGTACCTTTGCACATTCAAGGTTGTTTGTATATACATGTAGGTTCAATGTGTATTCGGGCATACAAGGTGGTTTGTATGTTCAATCGGCCTTCAAAAATGGTGAAAAATCAATTATATGCATTCTTGTATGCATATTGGGCTTTAAAAAGGTGCATATACATTGAGGAATCTATCACAGATTCTAGGAATATTCCCTGCTTGTATATGAGGGTTTGCATGTATATTTGTGTTGTATGTGTTGGTGCCTGAATTGACTGTCAGTTTCCAAGCAATTTTTCATGCAGGCACCTTCCCAAAAAATCCAAAAGGTTTTGAGTTTTGGCACCCCTTCATCTTTCTTGAGGAAGGGGTCATCATGTTTTGTCCATCAGCGAAAGTTTTGTTTTTTTGAGTGCTCCGATTGTGTCTTTGAACTTTCGGTTTGAACCTCGCCGGCGAACCTCAGTGTTGAACCTCGCCATTGAACCATCTGCTTGAACCGGTTCAATGGTTCAAAGTTTTTTGTTTTTGGTCTTATCGGAGTGATCGGCATTATCGGCAGAAAAGTTTTTTGTTGCTCCGACGGATGGTGGTCTCGCCGAAGACCTTGGGTTGGTGCTCATCGGGATAAAATTTACTATCGGATAGACTGAGGTGAGCTTGCCCGCTGGTGTATGTCTCACTGATGAAAGTGGCAGGCCGATGTGTTATCGGCAGGAGTTGTTATATCGGCAGAGCGGTTTCTTGCTAGGCTGACAGTGTTGGTCTAGCCGATGGCGAAGGTGCTGTCAGAGAGACTTGGTAGATCGGTGAAGGTTTGGAGGGTCGGCCCAATGGTCTTTCTTTGGCCGATGAAGGGGAATGCGAAGGTAGCAGTCGGTGTGACTGTTGAGATCGGAAGGAGTTTTTTTGGAGCGGGCCGATGGTATAGGTTTGGTCGATGGGTTTTGGCGAAGGGTTGTGTGTCGAGCGCGGCAAAATGCTCGACACCTTTTATGCTTGTGGCCATGTTTTTAAACTATTGAAGGCTGTCCGTACCATACATGTGGGACTATTCTTCCTACACATTTAAACCTGCAAAGTGCATTTTAGCGGGAGTTTTCTTTTTGAACGCAGCGACAGTTTTCACGCGGCCGCGGGTGGTTGAGCCATCAATGGTGACTGTAGTAGGGGTAAGAGAAATGGTACACATGATCAGGTGGCCTGATTTATGGATGAAGACTCCCAGATGGCGGTGCAGGGCTCGAGGCCTCCCTTGTCTGCTGTAGCAATAACTTCTGAGCGCCATTCTTCCTGTGTGATCTGTATCTGGCAAGTTTTTGAAAGCCATGTAATTAATTACTATGAGGTACACTTTCTGGCTGATATAGGCAGACTGTGTTACCATTGTTTTGGTTGTTGAAAGTTGAACATTTGGCTCTGTAATACAATACAGCTGATTTGGTTGCTCTATGCAGCAAAACTTGTGAGTTTATGTATCTCCTGTTGTATGTTTTTGCATGAATCCACTGATTTCATGGTCAATTTTATATGAATAATGCTATGTTTGCATGTGTTATGCTAATCTGTCTCCAATTTTGGATGTAACTTTCTTCTGAGTCTAGGTATTCAAGGAATGTCTAAGATTCTAGAACATAGAATTCCTGTGTTGAATGTCTGATCTTTTAACTTTTGCTCAAGGGGTAGATTAAACTATTTTCAGATTGAACATTGGGAAGGGTATACTGTAATAGGGATGCCATAAGTATAGATAGCTTAACACTCTGTATTGGGAGATATCTGTAAGGTAGGTATCATATGTATCCCCCTAAAATCCAGTTTTAGTTGTTCATGCATATCATTCACAGGTGTATGTCTACTGACTCCAGGCCCTAGATAGGCACCAATCTTGCTTTGTGTTTGTGTTACAACCATGTCCAGCTTTGCATCCAAACTTAAAATCAAAATCAAACTCTAAAACAACCATTAGGACATTAGAATTAGTTTTAGGATCCTCAGTCCTCTGTCTACAACTGCAAATAGGCCCAAAGCTAGCCCCTTTGCTCTTATCTTACAGTTTTGGTCTACTTACAGGAGGACTTATCTACTTTCTGTCAGCATCCCAGCCTTGTATGTATATCCTCATGGATGTTGAGTAGGGAATACCCCCCTAGGTTTTGCAGAGCCTGAAGAAGAAGAGGAGATAAAATATAGAGTCTATCTCCTACACTGTTGGCCCCTGGCCCAGAGATCCTGTTGATCATTGATGGCTACTTTGTAGGGAAATCTGGGAATAAGCATCCAGTCTGGGAAAAAACCAACAGAAATTGGCGACTCTGCTGGGGAGAGAGAGAGTCAAGTAACCTGAGGGCTGGAAAATCTAGTTTCCAGTGAAGTTGTTGCAGCAAAAAGGAACCATGTGGTGCTCTGCTGGGGTGATGAATCCAGAAAACAAAAGTGCCTTGCTGACATTCTGTCCTCTCTCTGAGAGGTGGCGACTCTATTGAAAGAACCTATCAATGCTGCAACATATATCCAGATATTCATCTTTGATTCAAAATGTTGAGTTTAGAACAGCAAGCCTGGTCGTGCTCTCAGAGAAGACCATTCTTTATTGAAAGATATAAAGCCCTAAATTTCACAGGGATATATGGTTACCCAAATATTATTCCCAATAAAATTAGAAGATGTTTGCCAAAATATAGTGGATCAGATTCTGAATCGGCAAACAAACATCTGCAAAGATTTTGTAATTTAATAGAAGATTATGAGGTAGAGGATGAAGATGTAGTAATGAGACTCTTTGTTCAGTCATTGGAAGATGATGCTAGGATATGGTTTTCAGACCTGCCTGTTTGTTCAGTTTCTTCATGGATAGATTTAGAAGTTGCATTCTTAGGGTAGTTTGGTGAAAGGTTTGATGTGGCCTCATTGATCATACATTTTATGAATATCCAAAGGGAAGATGAGGAGCTGGTTCCAGCCTTTAATCTTAGGTTTATTAAATTGCTCAAGCAGATCCCTAAATATATGAGACCTAATAATGCATTGTGCTTGACAATTTATTTGGCTGCATTTGATGAAGAAATGAGTTATCTGTTGAGAGATAAAGAACCAGTCACACTTCACCAGGCTTTCCAATTTGCTATGGACATAGAAAACAATGAGAAATATGGAATGCCAGTAGGTTTCATGGCTGCAAGTTGTCAAAGCAGTTATCAAAGTGAATATATTTTAGCTCTCCTAGTATGTGCATTGAGAGATGATTGTATAGAGGGAAATATACTTCAGAATAATGTGTGCAGCCATGATGTGATGCATGAAGAAAATGTTGTAGAAAATGTAAGCACATCTTGTAATAATGAAAACAAAGATTGTTATCAGCCTTTAGAAGACAAGCCTGCAGACACAAGGTGCCCTCCAATTGATCAAATGAGAGACATACATGAAGTTGTGTCTTGCAGCAGTGTACATATCCCAGTTATGCCTGATTATTTATATGAAGTGGATATGCAGAGCTTCACTCTGAATATAGAAAACATTGATTCAAGGGATGGCAGTGAATATGCTAGTGATTGCCAGCATTCAGATGCATATGTGAGCCTTTCAGATAATGAAATATATTTGGATGCTAATTATGAATGTTTCCTTGAAGATTTTGGCCACCTTCATAGTGCAGAGGTTGAAAACTTTGCTTTTGATTATCAGGGCACTGGTGAAGATAAAAAACAAGGTCACTATTCAGAGGTGGATGGGAAAATTGCAGATGTGTGTGCTCATACAGTTGGGGATAGTGTTGATTGCAGGGGTGACTATGAAGCTTTCAGTGTAGGGCTACATTCTGAGTTATTTCTGCCTTCTCTTGAGACATTTCAGGTGGACATTAATGACAAAACTGTCATGCATGATGATGATGGATATCTGTATGTTCATCAAGATAAATTTGATTATGAGATGTTGCTTGTGCCTGAATATTGCATGTTTGATATAGAGAAGCTCTTATTTTTTGAGGAAGGGCAAAATTCTGATGTGGATTCATTTGTTTCATGTGAGTCTGTTATTTTTCCAAGCAACATCAGTGACTCATATGATGATGACATTTTACAACTGATAATTATATATGCTGATGAAGCTAGCTGTAGATTTGTTGAAGAAAAAGAAATGAGCAGTAGCACAAATAATTGCCAAGGGGCTTGCTGCAGACAGTTAAATGCTTTTAGGCTTCATTTGAAGAAATCAAAAGAAAATCAGGTGTTTGACAAAGGAAAAGTCTGGTTTTTCCTTTTTGGTGGCCCTGGGCCACCATGTTTATTTTAAAATAATATGTTTGGTGATGCAGATTGGTGCAAGTTTGACTTTGTGCCCAATGGATAGGGGACTGGTCTGCATCCCAGAGATCTGGGGTTCTCGCTGCAGTCTTGCACCTACACGTCCCCAATTAGAGCCACTGTTGGTGCCTGAATTGACTGTCAGTTTCTGAGCAATTTTTCATGCAGGCACCTTCCCAAAAAATCCAAAAGGTTCTGAGTTTTGGCACCCCTTCATCTTTCCTGAGGAAGGGGTCATCATGTTTTGTCCATCAGCGAAAGTTTTGTTTTTTTGAGTGCTCCAATTGTGTCTTTGAACTTTCAGTTTGAACCTCGCCGGTGAACCTCAGTGTTGAACCTCGCCATTGAACCATCCGCTTGAACCGGTTCAATGGTTCAAAGTTTTTTGTTTTTGGTCTTATCAGAGTGATCGGTATTATCGGCAGAAAAGTTTTTTGTTGCTCCGACAAATGGTGGTCTCGCCGAAGACCTTGGGTTGGTGCTCATCGGGATAACATTTGCTATCAGATAGACTGAGGTGAGCTTACCCGCTAGTGTATGTCTCACCGATGAAAGTGGCAGGCCGATGTGTTATCGGCAGGAGTTGTTATATCGGCAGAGTGGTTTCTTGCTAGGCCAACAGTGTTGGTCTGGCCGATGGCAAAGGTGCTGTCGGAGAGACTTGGTAGATCAGCGAAGGTTTGGAGGGTCAGCCCGATGGTCTTTCTCTGGCCGATGAAGGGGAATGCGAAGGTGGCAGTCGGTGTGATTGTTGAGATCGGAAGGAGTTTTTTTGGAGCGGGCCGATGGTATAGGTTTGGCCGATGGGTTTTGGCGAAGGGTTGTGTGTCGAGCGCGGCAAAACGCTCGACACCTTTTATGCTTGTGGCCATGTTTTTAAACTATTGAAGGCTGTCCGCACCATACATGTGGGACTATTCTTCCTGCACATTTAAACCTGCAAAGTGCATTTTAGTGGGAATTTTCTTTTTGAACGCAGCAACAGTTTTCACGCGGCCGTAGGTGGTTGAGCCATCAATGGCAACTGTAGCAGGGGTAAGAGAAATGGTACACATGATCAGGTGGCCTGATTTATGGATGAAGACTCCCAGATGGCGGCGCAGGGCTTGAGGCCTCCCTTGTCTGTTGCAGCAATAACTTCTGAGCACCATTCTTCCTGTGTGATCTGTATCTAGCAGATTTTTGATAGCCATGTAATTAATTGCTGTGAGGTACACTTCTGGCTAATATAGGCAGACTGTGTTACCATTGTTTTGGTTGTTGAAAGTTGAACATTTGGCTCTGTAATACAATACAGCTGATTTGGTTGCTCTATGCAGCAAAACTTGTGAGTTTATGTATCTCCTGTTGTATGTTTTTGCATGAATCCACTGATTTCATGGTCAATTTTATATGAATAATGCTATGTTTGCATGTGTTATGCTAATTCTGTCTCCAATTTTGCATGTATCTTTCTTCTGAGTCTAAGTATTCAAGGAATGTCTAAGATTCTAGAACATAGAATTCCTATGTTGAATGTCTGATCTTTTAACTTCTGCTCAAGGGGTAGATTAAACTGTTTTCAGATTGAACATTGGGAAGGGTATACTGTAATAGGGATGCCATAAGTATAGATAGCTTAACACTCTGTATTGGGAGATATCTGTAAGGCAGGTATCATATGTATCCCCCTGAAATCTAGTTTTAGTTGTTCATGCATATCATTCACAGGTGTATGTCTACTGACTCCAGGCCCTGGATAGGCACCAATCTTGCTTTGTGTTTGTGTTACAACCATGTCCAGCTTTGCATCCAACTTAAAATCAAAATCAAACTCTAAAACAACCATTAGGACATTAGAATTAGTTTTAGGATCCTCAATCCTCTGCTACAACTGCAAATAGGCCCAAAGCTAGCCCCTTTGCTCTTATCTTACAGTTTTGGTCTACTTACAGGAGGACTTATCTGTTTTCTATTAGCATCCCAGCCTTGTATGTATATCCTCATGGATGTTGAGTAGGGAATACCCCCCTAGGTTTTGTAGAGCCTGAAGAAGAAGAGGAGATAAAATATAGAGTCTATCTCCTACACTGTTGGCCCCTGGCCCAGAGATCCTGTTGATCATTGATGGCTACCTTGTAGGGAAATCTGGGAATAAGCATCCAGTCTGGGAAAAAACCAACAGTATGTTTAGACATGCAATGAGTAGATGCAAAGGAAAACATGCAAAGAAAATATACATTGGCGGCATACAAGTGAAACATACAAGGGTCAATGTACATCGAGACAGATGCAATGGTGAATGTATGTCCAACATACATTGGGTTTATACAATGAAAAATATACAAAGAAACCCGACATGCATTTGCTACAATGATAGAGGGTCATCGGCAAGATAGGATGCATCGGCAGTCAACTCCAAAGTTTGCCCGACGACCAATGCATATACATTGAAAAAGGATACAAGGGGTCTTGTATATTCGGCAACATTTAAAGCAGGAGATACATTTGGTGGGGTCCACCTCACATATAAAGCAGAATGTATATGCAATATACATTCACTATATGCAAAGTGAAAAGTGCAAGGGGCTGATATACTAAAGGTGGGGCCCACCGATTGCATATTTTAGCGATTGTATGTTCGCGCATACAATCAGATATGCATTTGCAAATATACAAGCCAGATATGAAATGGGCATGCATTCTGGTTGATAAGGTTGAAGTCCGTTGTTTGTATGTATAATCTGCTTGTATGTTCGCATTGTATATGTGACATACATTGGTCATATACATAGGAAGAACATGCAACCCAGACACAAAGAGGAAAATGTACTGTGGCGGATAATGGTTTGGGGTCCACAGCTTGCATGTATATTGCATTTGTATAATGTGATATGCATGGAAATATACAAGTAAAGTGATACAAGTTGGATCCGATTTGAATTTCAAAGTGCTTCATAGTCATTTGAGATCCGCAGAATGTATATTGCGCTTGTATTTGCAATATACAAAGTGAAGATGCAAAGATTAGGATACAAGTTGGACTTCAAAGCGATTGCGATATGCTTCATCATATTTTGAAGTCCATGGCTTGTATGTAAAGTTTGTTGTATATGCCGATGTGCAAAGGGAGATACATGCAAGGCCCAGACCTGAATGTAGGTTCAAATTTGTCTCATAATGTCTTGGGGTCTACCTTGTATGCATATACAATCTCATTTTCAACCACATATACAAAAATTTTGAAGGGGCAAAGTAGATGGCGAAAAGGTCAGTGATTGAAGCACAACGTGCCTATGTGGTACAATTTCATCGGCTGGTGACTTTTCAAAGTATTTTGAGGCTGTGGATTTCAGCGATGGGGGAAATCAACGGTTCTGTTTCAAAGATTTTTTCAGCGATGGATTTCCTTTGTTTTTGCAACTATTTTTTGAGCAGGAAAACTTCAGAGGCACATAGCTACTGCATTTCCAAGGGGCCGTGGTAGGTTGGGCCCTTAATGGCGAAATGCAGAGGCATGGGTCGATGATTGACTGGCCACCTACCTGATTTGTAAGGAAAAATCTCCAGTTGGCGGCTCAATTCCCTATCTCACCTACTCCTTTCTTTCTCTATGCCTGGAACTTTTAATGATTTTGAGCACCATTCTGTGGTGCGCTATTCTTGGCAGGAATTTTGAAATGCCATGTAATTAATGCTGAGTGGATAGTCTTGCTATAAAATGCAAGTTGTGTTACTCATTTGGGGTTGTTGAAGACTTAGGCTTTTTTGGGGGAAAAATAACGAAAGACAGAGCATTTTCCTGGCCGTTTTATCTCTATTGGAGTTTATGAGTTGCATTTGAGTGCACCTTGCACATATGTTTAGTTTCTTGTCATTTTATATGAAAAATGCATTATTGCATGTGTTTATCTGTCTGTCTCCATGTGTTGTATGCATTCTCTTCTTTTGAATTTGGTTGCTAAGGGTTTCTCAGATTATAGGGTAAGGATTTATGTATCACATGCTTAATCTTTAACTTCCATTCAAGGAGTGGATTAAATTGTTTTAGGTTGAGTATGGAGAAGATTGTATGTCAGCTGGGATGTATGTAAGTAGAGACAGTTAAATACTTATCCTTGGGTGGTGTTTGTAAGGCAAATACCAGTCCTAACCCCTTGAAACTTGAATGCTAGTTGCAATCCACTCTCTTGTATACGTCTAGTTGACTCCTTGCCCTGAGATAGGCACCGATCTGCTTCTGGATTAGAAGTTATGATCCAAAACCCCCTGTCTTACATCTAAAATATAAATTCAAATCATTTCTTTATTCCAAACTGTTAGTTGTAGGAGTAGGATTAGGACCCCTGCATACTCTCATTCTCAACCAGTTAGATATGTCCAAGAGTGTTACCGAACTTGTGATCTATCATTCAAACCTTGGTCCATACATGAGAGTATTCTACCTGTTGTTGTAAAGCTAAATCTTTCTGTCATTGGGTGAGTCAAAGCAAAATCTTTAGCTATAGGTATACCCCCTTGGTGTGGCAGAACCAGAAGTGAAGGGGAGGCAGCTCATGCAACCTCCTATAATAGTTGGCCGAATTCGTCTGTGCATTGGAACTGGCAAACCCTATGCTGATTCAGAAAGGAAAACCAACAGGGCTAAACCCTAAACCTGATCAACCGTAAATCTGATCAACCCTAAACCCTATCTCCTTGTCTCTATCATCCCTTTACCTCTCAATCTCTCTGCCTATGTCTCTGGCCATGTCCCTCACCCTCTATCTCCCTATGTCTCCCCTCGGTCTCCTCTATATCTCCCTATCGGTCCTCTCTCTCTAAACCCTAACCTAAACCTCTAAACCTTAACCCCTAACCCCTAAAACATAAACCTTAAGTTACCCTAAATAATGCCCCTAAACCCTAAAACTGAGCAACCCTAAACCCCAAACCTCTAAACCATAAACCTTGGAAGCAACTCTAAACCTCTATCTCCCTATCTCTCCCAATATATATCAATCCCCTCACACACTTTCTCTCTCTAAACCCTAACCCCTAAACCCTAAACCATAAACTTGAGCAACCGTAAACCCCTAAACCATAAATAATTCCCTAAACCCTAACCCAAAACCCAAAACCCTAAACTCATAAACCATAAATAATGCCCCTAAAGGTCTAAGCAACCCAAAGCTCATAAACCCTAAATAATGACCCTAAACCTAAGCAACTCTCTCTCTCTCTCTCCCAAAACCCCAAAACCCTAAATAATGCCCCTAAAACCTAACCCTTAAACCATAAACCATAAACCTGAGTAGCCCTAAACCCCTAAACCCGAAATAATTCCCCTAAACCCTAAACTTAAGCAACCTTAAACTCATTAACCTAACCCACCCTCTGTCTCTCCAAAATAAGAAAACTAGGACTCTCTATCTCTCTCTCTCTCCCCTTTCTCTCCCCTCCATCTCCATCCTCTCTCCCTTTTCCTCCCTCTCACTCTCCCTTGTCAACAAAGAACATGGAAACAAGAAAAATAGGACATGCAAAGATGGATGAGGATATAAATTGGGATGATGAAATGGAAACAAGATAATTTATGAAATTTCATTAGATGGGAAGAATGAGGAGGAGAGGTAGAGAGAGGAGGGAAGTAGAGAGTGAGAGAGAGGATAGGAGGTAGAGACCGAAGGGAAGTAAAGAGTGGGAGAAGACCATAGGAGGTAGACAGGGGAAGAAAGAAGAGAGAGAAGGTAGGAGGTAGACAGGGGAGGGAAGCAGAGACTGAGAGAGGGTAGGAGGTAGATAGGGGAGGGAAGTAGAAAGTGAGAGAGAGGGTAAGAGGTAGAGAGGGAGGGGGGAGAAGAGAGTGAGAGAGAAGGTAGGAGGTAGAGAGGCGAGGGAAGTAAATACTCAGAAAGAGGGTAGGAGGTAGATAGGGGAGGGAAGTAGATAGTGAGAGAGAGGGTAGAAGGTAGATAGGGGAGGGAAGAAGAGATTGAGAGAAAAGGTGGGAGGTAGAGAGGGGAGGGAAGCAAAGACTCAGAGAAAGGGTAGGATGTAGAGAGGGGAGAGAAATAGAGTGAGAGCGACGATAGGAAGTGCAATTGCCCTTGTAGACATGTATGTAAAGTGTGGAAGCATAGACAAGGCATGTTAATTGTATGGTGTAACACCTCAAAGAGATGTTCTATAATGGAATGCAATGATTGCAAGATATGCGAAAAAAGGATTTGTTGAAAAGGCTTTAGAAACTTTCAAGAAAATGCAATTGGCATGTGTATTGCCAGTGATGCTCATCATAACATGAGTGCATTATAATGCGCTTGCGTTATGTTTAGCTTTGTTTGACATATTTTTATCAGTTTTTAGCAAAATCTGGAGATAATTTGGAGCATGCTCCCCATCAGGATGGCACTTTTTTCAATGAAAACTCAAAAAAAATACCACCATAATCTTAAGCTCTTTGTTAGCTCTCTAACCATATAATTTTTTTCACATTTTGAGTATGTTTAGTGTTTCATCTTGAATTTCTTTTGTAAGTGTGTTCAATTTTTGTCAAAAACTAGTGTCTAGTATTTTTGACTTTTTTTTAACTGTTCATTGAAAATTGAAATAAGTTATATTTTTAGAAACTAGACTCCATTCTACATGAATTCAATTTTTTTTTTTCGATTTTTGATTAGTTTTAAATATTTTAGGGGGGAGCATGCTCAAATTTCTATTTTTCAAGATGTGTCCACTTTAAAAATTACTGAAAAATCAATTATTCATTAAAAAATTATCAAAACAAATAGGGATAAACTACATGGTGTTACCTAATTTCTCATTGGAGTGATTATTGAAATACTAAAAAAAAGTTAACATTTTAGGGGGAGCACATCAGGCCCTATGTTATGTTTTTTTTGAGAAAAACAGGACCAATTTGTGTGCTCCTCCTTTTTGAACCCCTTAATCTCAACCATTTTTGGAAAAAATTAGTAGTTTAGGAACTAGATTTGGAGCACTACAACTCTTGTTTTCATTCCATCTTCAAATTTTGAGTGTAGCTATCTTCAATTTCTCATCCAACATCAATGTTTCCTGATTTCAGAAAAAAATGGCAACTTAAGACCCCATTTTGTTCCCTTATCTTTGTGCACTTACCCATGTTAGAAATGAATCTTGAGACAAAATGCCCTGAAACCCATGATAAATGGGACATAGGGGACATTGCAGAGCTTAAACCTATCCCAAAATAGGTCCCAAGACAAGGGTGCATGTGCCCTTGCCCTGCCCTATTTTGACAGGGTCCCAAATTTGAATGTCAGTTGGAGACTATTAAAAGGTGTCCGTTGCCAACATATTAAATTTGAATTACAAAATTAAAGCGGGAATGCATATATAGGCATGTTTAGGACTTCATATGTAAACTAGAAGATGATTATGAGATTTTGGTGAACTTATGGTTTTAGAGCATTCAAGGCATTCATTGTGTTGTAGAGCAAACTTGTGTTTTTGTTGTGTTTTATTGCAGATTTGGCTTCATCTTCTCATGTTGTGAAAGATCTTCATCTAGTTGAGAGCTATACACCTTCAAGGTGATATCTATTTGTGCTTCAATCAATCATTTATCAATTTGTTTTTGCCTCTGTCCTACAAGGACACACACCCTCTATCTAACAATGGTGTTGGAAGGATTGAATGTCATTTTGGGGCTTGATTGAGGCAAGCTCATAAACACCACAACCCTCAACCCCTCTTCTTGTGATTGCAGGTGATACATGTCATATCTTGAAGAGTGGAGTTGTAGAGGACTATTGTAGAGCATAAGGAATTAGGATCTGAAGAAAAAGGTGAGAAATAGCTTAAGAAGGGTGATGCAGGAGAATCCCTGGTTCAAGAGAAATCTTGCATCAACCAAAAATATTTGCATTTCATTTTGTTTCTTTCATTTTCCAGTTTAGTTCAGTTAGTTTAGTCAGTAGAAGTTTCTGTATTTTGGTCTGTATTCATCTGCAGTTTCATGTCAAACCTTGCAGAGCTGTACTTAACATCTAGACATCTTCATGCACATCATATCCAAAACTCAGATCATTTGGATTAGTTTTCAGAAAGATATCGCTATCAGAAGATTAACTATTTTCTTAGGACAGAGCATCCTGATAGTCTTAGACAACTAGCTAAAGGAGAATACTTGCAAGGTACTTTCATGACTTGTGGAGCTAAATTACACATCATTCAAGGAACTTTGGATCGTGGCCAACCTTCCCTAAGATCTACATGTTATTCCATTCACTTGCAGAGGACTCCCATCTATTTAGGTTCAACCTATCCGTGTACACACATTACATCTCTTTCATTGGAGTTTGTAATCATCCTTGGCTGACGCAGAGGATTCTTGTGATCTGGAGATTATATATATTGATGTAATAGGTGCATAGGAAAGTAGTTCAACACATTAGAGATAATAGATAGTTTGGATTCTTTATAAAACTGCTTCAAAGCCATATCTTGCACATGTACTGTAACTAGAGGATCAGGCCTGTGAGCCCTAACTTGTAAGCCCACATGTTGCCGACATGTTTATATTTTGAATCTATGATTTACTAAATAAATGAAATTGTATTTGCATCATATCTTTGAGTTGTTTCTACTGTGCTTATGTTTGCTACACGGTCTGTACTATTCACTTTGTGGACCCTCCTAACTGTGACTGCACTAAGTGGTATCAAAGTGAAGTTCGAATCCTTTGGGAGCGAAGTGAGAGAATTGAGTGAAGTTCGTGAAGGCATTCTGTAAGATCTTTCTATGAATAGATTACCAAATTGAGGTAGCGTACTTGTGTTGTCGATTGATCGCTCACTGAACGTGAGGTAGTTGTCACCTTGTAGCCTGATCACCGAATCTGAGGTAGCCACACTTGATATTAGGAAGAGATGTTGCTGAGGAGAATACTTGCTATTGGCACTATGGTTGGAAGAATGAATGAGATGATGAAAATGATGATATAATGCGAGTTCACTTGGATTCTATTGAAGAAGAGGACTTACACCTTGACCTAATGTTGAAAGTGATGATGATGAAGAATTTCAATCCATTGATCAAAATGAAGAAACCCCAGGAGAAGAAGAAGAATCAGATCAAGTAAAGATGTAAGCTATTTCAAAGATTAGGAAAAGACATAGAGTGGATGTACCAAACTATATTGGCAACTTGAATCTTGAAGAGCTGGTTGATTAGATAAATGACCTAGAAGAATACTTTGAATATGAAGAAACTGAAGATTCAAAGAATGTGAAATTTGCAAAGACTAAGTTGAAAGGACATGCTGCTATTTGGTGGAAAGAAGTATAGTTGGATAGAAATAGAAGAGGAAAAGAGAAGATCATAAAGTGGGATAGAATGGTGAGAAAATTGAAGAATCAGTTTATACTTGCTGACTATGAATTGGAACTGTTGAAAAGATTGCAAAACTTGAGACAAAAGGAGAAATCTATGGAGTATACTGAAGAATTTTATAAGATGATCATAAGGATAGGGCATAGTGAAGCAAGCAAGGAGAAAGTGGCAAGATACATCAATGGACTAAGATTGAACATTCAAGAAGAACTAAGTTTGGTGAGGATGACATCATTGGAAGAAGCATATTAGTTTACCATGAAAGTTGAAGAAAAGCTGAACAAGAAGCATGAGTAGAGACAGAGAGGTAGAGGGGGTAAATTTCAGAGAGGAACATTTTCCGGAGGAGAAAGATAATTTGTGGAGTATAACAAACAAGATAACACATTCAAGAAGGAAGACATAGATAGTAGTGAATTCCAGAGAGATGATAGAACTTTTACCGCAGAGGAAACCCTAGTTCATATCGGAGTGAAGGATACAAAAGAGATAGAAGAGGGCTTGATAGGAGAACATTTAGAGGAACTTGTTTTAAGTGTGGAGGTGAAGGACATAGAGCATTTGAATGTAATCAAGGAAGTACAAGCAAGAAGATAGATAACAGTGGAAGAATAATTTGTGTGGAAGAAGAACCCGTTGAACTAGGTGACCCCTGTTCAGTTGGTAAATCTGAGAAAGGAGAATCACTTGTCATGAGGAGAGCACTATTTCAAGAAAAGACTAATGAGGAACCACCACATAGGAAAAGTTTGTTCTGAACCAGATGAAAATCAGGAGGTAAATGTTGTAAGGTTGTAATTGATAGTGGTAGTTTAGATAATTTGGCTTTAGAGGAGATAGTGACTAAACTGAAGTTGGAAAGATTGAAACACCCTAAGCCATATCAGATAGCATGGATTCAGGATGATCATAAGGTACTGGTGAATGAACAATATTTGGTGAAATTTCATATTGAATCTCATCATGATGAAGTATTGTGTGATATTATGCCTATGGATGTATGTCATATTTTGCTGGGTAGACCATGTGGTAAGTGCAAAAAGATGGGGGGCCAAAAAGTTTTCAAAAAAAAAAAAAAGCAAAACGCAAGCGCATTATAATGTGCTCATGTTATGGTTTGGTAATGACGAGCCTAAGGCTCATCAAAACCAAACCATAACATGCTCGCGTTATAATGTGAGCACATTATCGCCTATTATAAATTTAAAAAAAAACTCATCTCATTTCATTTCTATTTTTCTCCACTATTCCCGCAGTCTGCAAACCCTAGGAAGCGTGCTCGAGTTTTGGATTTCTCAATTCAACACAAAAATCTTATCAATTCATCGCCAAAATGTTGCCATGATGTCAAGCATGCCAAAGGAGTGAGTTTATTTGTCTTTTTGTTTGAATTTGCTTCTAAATAGGTAAGTTTGAGTTTTTTTTATGTATATTTCATTAATTGTCAGGAAATGTTAATGCACCTCCTCCTCCTCCTCAAAATCCACAAAATCCTACAGAACAACAACCTCCTCCATCCATTCCTCGACATGCCCCTAGAACACAAGAAAATATAATGGGGCAAATTGAAAACAACAAAAAAGAAATTGAAGATATAATTGCAAGGTTGAAAGATCCTTCCACTTCAACCTTGCATAGGTCCACGCTTGCTGAATCTCTTGAATCTATGTTATCAAATGTAGATTCAATTAGCAAGCAAATAACTAGCTGGACGGATAAGAGGAGAGAGTTTAGAGATTATTATGCAGACAAACTGTCATACCAAGATGTGAAAAAATTACAAATTACAAAATTAGACTTGTGTTCGATTTTCACAAACCCACAAACAAATCAACCTCCACCCATTACATGCAAGAGGTTCCCTATCCATTGGTGCAACAACCAAGCGATAAGGGACAATTTTGGGTAGAGGTGGTGGATGGTTTTTGACCATCCTCCATGCAATAATAATGAGGTCCCGCAATACTTTTTAAGGAAACTCTACTGCGAGTTTGTCCTCAATAAAGTGCCAAACTATTTTGATATGCGGGACTTCCAGGGTAGAGGTGGGGGGTCAGCACAAGATAGACCAGGGGCATGTGTTGACCCACAGCAGGCAGTGAGATGAGTAATCAACAGACTAGCCCATGAGCACATTTCTATCCCTTCCATTGTGAAGGAGAGTGTTGAGGTCGATACACTTCAGTCCATTAGTGCCTTGACCTAGAGCATCATAGAGCATGTCAGTCCTACAGTACAGAGTGGGTTGGGAGATAGTGCAAGTAGGGTCCCACCCCATACTTGTCAGACTTGCGGGTCAGCCTTTGGTTATGACCCCATGGATAGTCATGACGCAGGTGCACAGGCTACATCTACAGTTGAGCAGATGGTGATGACAGATACCCTCATGAGTGAGACTTTTGGCCTTGATACTCAGGTAAATATTAGCAAGTTTATTAAATTTAATTTATTAAATTTCATTTTTGAAATGCAAGATTAACTAATTTAGTTTGATGATTTTAATAAAATTTCAGGGTCATAGTGTTGATGTAGTTTTCAGTGGTTCTCCAACTGCATATTACACTAGATCATCTACTGTTGGGGTATGTAACTAGTAAACAATTATAAATATTACATGTGAATAACATCGTTATATGAATGGTATTCTAATATCTAATTTTGGATGTTGAATAGGTTAATATTGGAGATTTCACGGCAACACCTGCTAGTGGTGGTGGACTTCAAAGTTTCACGGAGGTAATAAAATAAATAGTTTAATGAATGAATTGTACTTACTAGATTTTTGTATGTGACTTGTGTGCTTTATTGTGTGTACTTCTATGTTTAGATGAATGTGTGTGTATGATAGGAGCCATGATTTGCATCACTATTATAGTTTTCGTAATTGAATAATGTTGTTTTATTTCCAGATGATGCAGGCTGCAGAGACACCTCCCGATGTTCAGAGGGTAATGGAGCATGGTGTGACCTCTGCGATTCATAGCTCCATAGCATTGACAAGGGTATGAGGCAGATTAGTAAATTTCAATTTACACTCATTGTTATAGTTGTTTATTTTTGAAAAATTAAAAGATTATTGATTTGAAGTTTAATTTCTATTTGGATGGTTTCTATAGGACATGACATCACCACAGCCTATTCCTGCTACTGAGGCAAGTGAGGACATAGATTATATGTTAGCGGTAAGTGATTATTTTGTTAAATGTTTCATTTTTTATAACATGTAATTTCTATATATTAATCTCTATACTTTTTATTGTAACAGCTAAAGATGCAGGAAGAACTAAATAGGAGGAGCAGCCCTCGGGTTCGTAGTAGACCACCCACATGCGTGTCTCCATATCCTAGAAGATCAAAGGCTGCTCGTGATCTATTCTCTTCACCAGCCATAGGGGAATGACTTTTTATTCTGTTCCTTTGTTGTATGCCTATATGGCATTTGTGGACATATATTTTGTATTGTATATAGTTGACATTGTATGCCTATATGGCATTCTTGTAAGCCTATATGGCTATTTTGTATATATGTTATACTTATATTGACAGATATTGATGTATTCCTATATGGATATTTGGTTAATACAAATCTTTTTTATTGATGGCGTCCATACTTGCATTATAAATCCACGTTTGAATGGATATTTGTAGATGGCTACTTCAAATATTTAAAGTCCAATTGTATTACATAGAATGTTTGTTGATCCAATAAGCTAGCTATTGTTATTCAAGTATCACCTAAACCTCATTTTGGAACTAAAAGATAAAAGTTGTATTTAAAAAAAAAAATGAATCATCATGTTGAACAGAAAATATTAATATTCTTTGAGTAGCATACAATGTCAACTATATGCAATACAAAAAAATGAATCATCATGTTATTCTTTATGTTTGAGATCCTGAGTAGCCTGATATCCTGAAACACTAGGATGAATATCCAAGTCATTAGGATGATTGCGCCTTGAGAAAAAGTCATTAAGATGAGCACCTAAAGGAGACTTTCTTAAACATTCAAACATTGAGCAACAAGCATGAAGGATTAAGGTGCAATTTGCAACTCATAAAGCGCGCCCAACTTGGAGAGAGCATTCATTTAAGACAAGGCACCCATTGACACCTGTTCCACCATAAAAGTGTGCCTAAAGTGGAAGGAGAACAAGCGTCTAGTAAGTGAAGCACACCTATTGTCTAAACCACTTCATTATGATACCCTAGCATGAGGAGGAGTATATAAGTCAATAGGAAATGGCACCTAGAATGCAATTGAAGGACTAAGTGGCATTTTCAATAAGCATCAATTCACCTTGAGCTTTCAATAAATACATCAAATTGAGACCCATAAGCCTAGGCACCCTTTGCCTTCAAAAGAACCTTGTATTGGCACCTTGGAGGAAATCAACTTACAATGAAAAGTCTTGGAGGTTTCTCATTTTGGATGATGTATTTTGAGATTAACTACAATGATTGAAAGTTAAGATGAGTGGAAAGAACCTATCTTGAACCTTAGGTGCCCTTCATGTAATTTCCCACCATCATGAGTGCCTAGATTTAAGGAGTGAATGAAGCATCTTAACATCAAGAATCATGTTATCAATCAACTTGGAGAAGTATTTGACAATAATTATGATGAATTGAGTACATGGAAGTAAAGGAAGTACATATCAACTCCAAAGTGTGCCTAATAATCAATAAGAAATTCTTCCAAAGCAAAGGCACTCATTGTGAATTTTCCTACTAGTTTTGGCGCCTTGAAGTCTAAGTGCATGAAAATCATGAGGATGAGCGCTTAGGGATGAGATAGTCTTCATAAGAGTTTAAATAAGAATATCATCAAAATGCGCCTTGGTAGAGAGACTTGAGACCATCATCAAATAAGCCAAAATATCTATCTCCAATCTAGGCACAAATTCTAGCTCCTCCCAACTCAAATGAGCACCCATGTTGAAGTCAACTTTCATCTATACAACCCTCAGATTGTGCCTTGATTGAGGTAGGGATCTGAACCCCAAAATTTAATCATCTCAAGACAAAAGACAAAAGCTTCCTTAGACACTTGGCATTTGATTGAAATCATTGAGAATTAGAAAGAACCACCTAAGGATGTAAGGAGCACTTTTCACCCATACAAGCCTAAAATTGCGCCTAAGGTAAATAATTTGATTTCATATCAATAGGTGAGTACCTTGAGAGAAAGGATCACTCTAGGTCATTTTCAATTGTTGAAAGCACGAAAATGATAAAGATAAAGGCAATTGAGTTAGGCACACTTTAGCCTCTGAGGACACCTCAATGAGCGCCTTAGGTGAAATTGCATGAGATGACCTTTTGGAGTGAGTGCTTGAAAGATAGAATTCATTCTAAGACATGTCTCATCATTTAGAATTGCAAAATTGCAAGTATAAAGACATTTACATCTAGGTGCACTCTCCATCAGTACAAACCCATTTTGGCGCCTAAGGGAGAAATTGCATTGAAAGATACCTTTTGAATGAATCTCTTAAGGGAGATTGACCTCTTTAAGCCATTACAATTGTTTGAAATCATTTAAAGTGATAAATATGGACCAACTTGTGTTAGGCACCCTTTGCTCTTCTTTTTACCTATATATGCGCCTAGACTTGTAGTAAGATTATTCCATGTTTAAAGAGGACTCCTTTGTGTTATAAAATGTTTATCATGAGGATTGATGTGTTTCTTGGTTTGTATTGTAGGAAGATTGAAGGAAAAGGTAGGAGCAAGAGCTTGGAGTCACCTAGAGTCATCATGTAGCTGCTCCAAAGGAGCCTTTCACATTCATTCATGCCAGAGAGTTAAGATGGAAGTAATCACTGCCAAGGAAACAACACTTCAAGAGGTAGCTACTCCAAGAGGTCACAACAAGATATATTTCAAGTCTTCCTCATCAATGACATCACGAGTTGCAACATGTTTGAAGACTTCCATCTATCACTTCAAATTGCATCTAGTGAACTCATTAATTGGCGCCTAGGAGGAAAAGACCTTAAACTTACATTATTGAGTCAGCACTTTAGAAATTGAGCCATTTCTAGTCAATTAGAGTCATAAAATATCAAATACAAAGTCAAATTAGACTTAGGTGCCCCTTTATGTAATTTCCCACCATCATGAGCACCTAGATCTAGGAAGATCATCCAATTGCGCCTAGGAATAAGATACAAGTCCAAGACCTCAAATTTGAGTGCCTAGAAGTGTGATGGATTGAAGAACCTACATTGGCGCCTAAGGGTAAGTTGTATCTAATGGCATCACCTAATTGAGCGCCTAGGATGTATAAAGCTTAACATTGACATGAGGACAAGTGCTTAGTAAAGGAGAGTTTCTCAAACATTCAAACATGTGAATGAAGTCATAGAAATGCACTAAGTCATCTAGGCGACATTTTCCCCATGTGTACCCTTACATTTGTGCCTAAGAAGAAGTTGCTTCAGTTCATTGGAGTGTTTGAGTATTGAGGATTTCTTAGCAATGCTTTGCAACTTTATACTGCCTCATTCTGACGATTTTTGGGGTAGCAGAAAACCTTTCACCACTGGCAAACACCTCAGATATATAAAAAACTGAGAGAGGTTATTGTAGAGGCACTCTACGTGATTGTGTTTCTTTAGACGGAATGTTTCTAAGTGACACGATTTTTGAGTAACATCTCATCAAAGATTGCTGCCTTTTTGCTCTTTGGACTCTTCAAGGATATCGTCGGTACAATGTAGCTTAGACTGTTTCAACATGTTTGTGTGAAAAATAGGACCATGCCTAGCGTAAATGTACCCATCCAAACGTGTTGGAACAATTAGTTTGGTCGCATTAGGAGTAGGATGAAAGTTACACCCCTTTGCAACTTTCCATTGCCTCCTTCTGACGATTTTTGGGGCAGTAGAAAACCTTTCACCACGGGCAAATGTCTCAGAGATATAAAAAATTGAGAGAAGTTATTATAGAGGCACTCTACATGATCATTTTTCCTCAGACAGAATGTTCCTAAGTGACACGGTTTTCGAGTAACATCTTGTCAAAGATTGCTGCCTTTTTGCACTTTGGACTCTTCAGGGATATTGTCAGTACAATGTAGCTCAGACTTTTTTGACATGTTTGGGTGAAAAACAGGACCATGCCTAGCGTAAATGTACCCATCTGGATGTGTTGGAACAGTCAGTTTGGTCACATAAGAGCAGGATGAAAGTTACACCCCTTTGCAACTTTACATTGCCTCCTTCTGAGAATTTTTGGGGCAGCAGAAAACCTTTCACCACGGGCAAATACCTCAGAGATATAAAAAATTGAGAGAGGCTATTGTAGAGGCACTCTATGTGATCGTGTTGCCTTAGAAGGAATGTTTCTAAGTGACATGGTTTTCGAGTAACATCTCATCAAAGATTGCTACCTTTTTGCACTTTGGACTCTTCAGGGATATCGTCGGTACAATGTAGCTCGGACTATTTCGACATGTTTGGGTGAAAAATAGGACCATGCCTAGCATAAATGTACCCATCCAGACATGTTGGAATAGTCAGTATGGTCGCATCAGGAGCAGGATGAAAGTTACACCCCTTTGCAACTTTACACTGCCTCCTTCTGATGATTTTTGGGGCAGCAGAAAACCTTTCACCACGGGCAAATGCCTCAGAGATATAAAAACTTGAGAGAGGTTATTGTAGAGACACTCTACATGATCACGTTGCCTTAGATGGAATGTTTCTAAGTAACACAGTTTTTTAGTAACATCTCGTCAAAGATTGCTGCCTTTTTACACTTTGGACTCTTCAGGGATATCGTCGATACAATGTAGCTCAGACTATTTTGACATGTTTGGGTGAAAAATAGGACCATGCCTAGCATAAAGGTACCCATCCAAATGCGTTGGAATAGTCAATTTGGTTGCATTAGGAGCAGGACACCAAAAATGCATAACATGATGATGTAAAAATGTGTATATGTGTAAAAATGCAGCAGAAAATTAAAAAAAGACAAACCTTACAAATTAATGTGCATACTTACAACTCAATGTAACATGAATTTACAAAATCAATGTGAATACTTACAAATTAATCCAATGAACCATCCGGGTCTGCTCTACTCTTTATTATGTCAAGTATTGCTTCATGGTCAGACTCACGCACCTTCCACAAGATTTTGTTCAAAGGTCTACCCTGATACTTTATCAAATGAACATTGGATGCTATGACAAGGTTCGAGTAATGAAGAATTTTCTGATGCATGTCAAAGTCCTGAAATAGCCAAACATTAACACTCTTATGTGGGTACCTTCTAAGCCATGTTCCAGTAATAACCACTGAGCCTGTAGGGTATTCAAGTTTTCTCCATCTGTAATAGGGACCTCCAATTTCTTTTTGGCCTCAACACAATGACATAAGTAATAATCTGTTCCCTCTTCATTATCTTCATCTGCAATAACTGCATATACGTGCCCTACATTGATATGTGTAGCAAATTAGATGAAATTAGTCAACATTACAAAAACACTACAAAGTAAGATGACATTACCTGGTTGAACTAGATGAAATTAGATGCATATACGTGCCCTATATTACCTGGTTGAACTAAATCTGATATGTGGTCAAAGTCAACTGATGATTCCATCTGTGTTAGTTCCAGTGTTGTCGGGGGTTGATACGTGTCAAGTGGGCTAAGATAACTTAACTGTCATTCGTCAACCCACTCCTTTGACTTGCACTCATCCCAGACTTGAATTGTACAGGAAGAACAAAAGCATGACATCTTTCGCGTATGGATACTCCATGAACCTGCAATTGAGCTTCTAAAAGAGTGCATCTCATTTGATCCTGTCAGTGTACAACAGTCCTCATATGGTGCAATGTTAGTATCATCTATCAACCAAAAAAATCTACGAACTGAAGACTTACCTTCATTACCTGGACCCATGGAAGCATTAAACCACTCAACAATTGATTTTGCATCTATCAACTTTGCATTGTCTTTATACTTTAACTCTTCTCGTGCTATGGCTCTTTTGATACATGCTCCTGCACCATCATGCTCCCCCTTTCCATGCCCGGCCTTACAAAAGTTCCACATATGCTAAATACTTGTAAAATTATGCCTCCTACTCAACTAATAGAAATTCTGTGAGTTCTTGAATTGTGACACACAGTTATCCGACCATATGATATGCTGACTGAACAATATGCCCCTTCTAGCCAAATCATTGTAGAACACCTGAAAGCAACCTTACACGAACTCCATAGAATGCGTGCGATCATCACTAATATAGAAATTATACTCCCTTATGATCTTTCTGTCATCCTCTGTACTATCATTCGCATAAATGAATGCGATGTGCACAAATATAGAAACTTGTGTGGAGTTGTAATATTGTGATTACACCTCACGCTGTGGCTGTAGACTGTAGTTCTCTACAAAGTTGACGACTGAAACAATGCTACCAACCGGAAATGTGTCCTTGCATAACTTGAATTCCAAGTCCAACCATCGAACTCTATGGGCATGTCTTGCATACTCATACACTATGCTGTCATGAAATATAGGCATAAACTGATACACTGGAATCTTTTCAATAACCAATTCACACCTCTTTGCTTCTTTCCCATCTTTTGTATTGTATGCCACTATTTTATACTTGCCAAACTCTACTAGTTCGTTTCCAACTGCATGTGTTCTTTTCATATATTCACATATTGGCAAATCTTGCAAGCCACCGCAATGATGACATGTGCCATCCAAGCATAATTTCTTGTAGAATATTTGACCTTCTTCTCTTTCACATAAAATTCTTGATATGAAGTCTCTTGAAGATGTTGGTGGGGCACATATGGCACAACTCTGTAAAATATTGTTAGTATGCATATCTAAACATATAGACCTATCAGCATCAAAATGGTTAGAAAATTCAATATGTAATCTACAACAAGTAGTACGTGTGTGATATATCTTGACATAGAAAGGTTTTAGCATTTCAAACTATCTTTGACAAATTTTAATTTGAGGATACTTCTCTAGAAATTTACCATAAAACTGTGTTTGAGTCTCATCCAAAAAATGCTTTGGATGTAGGTCACAGTTCTGACTACCGATTCTCCTTCTTACCACATCCCTTTGATTCAGAGATACCCTTGTGTAATTCTTCCAAAAGTCTTCAATTAGTGATCTCAATACTTCAACAATTGGTCTATCTTTTCGTGGTAGTCTCCCTGAGAACGCCCATAATTCATTGGCATTAGTGTCCTCAATTCTTTGGTGTCTTCCAACAGCTCTTGATAAAGTTTTCCTATTAATTCTTAATTCTTGACTCATCTTTCTAATGAGACGAGCTTTCCTCATTTGACTACTTACTATAGTCGATGTAATCACACGCCGTGTTGCATTACTATCTTTTGTGCGTGAGGTGTTACCCACACTCTCATACGCACTCATTAGATTCTTGATAATAGATTTTTCACTTGAAGCCTCTGATGTTCTCAACCCAAGAATCTTCATGATGGACCTTACTTTATACTTCGCATCATTTCAATGAATAGTTGACATCTTGCAGTCTCATTTAACATTTCAAAGAACAATCTCCAAATCTTATGAGCATATCTTCTACAAGTGCGTTTTGGAATCTTACCATCCATTGGCTGCAAAATATTCTCATCAATATCAATCAAATACTTTGGCTTTCTATGCAAAATTCTAGGTGGTGTTAAGTTAGGTAAATTCATCTCAACATTAGGAATTTCATCAATATTTAAATGAGATGGGCTAGATGGCATACCTTTGATCAAAGATGGAATAGATGACATACCTTGAGGTTGAGGTGGGAACAATGGCATACCTCCTTCATCACATGTGAGTGATGATGTACTCTCAACTTGAGATGTGGTAGATGGTGTCCCTACATGTTGACTTGCGGTAGAGGATGTGTCTCCAACTATGGTATTCAAATCTCTCATAGCATGAAGTTTTTGCATTCGTTCTCTTTGTGCCACCAATACCATATCTCTTTATGATGGTTGTGGTTCCTCTTCAATTGGTATGTCTTCATTTATTATGTCTAATTTCCTCTTCTCACAAAGTTCCTTTATAGCCACTGCTTTCTTTGCATTCTTAGCTTCTATCTCTTCCTGTGTTGGTTTAATTCTTGATCGTTTCGTCGGCATGACGGAGAATTTGTTTGTAGCATGATAAAGAGACCAATATTACTTCCTAAGAAATGAATACAAGATAATAGTGGGATTGTATTTTTATTATGTTGTAAGGATTTATTCTTGTATAGTTTGACATCATGGTATGTTAAGGTTTGTTTATTACACATAATTATTAAAGAGCCCAAGTGTAGAAAATATACATGGCATCATGTGAGATTGTAGGCTACTTTCTTGATTGGGAATGTGTCTATTTTAAACATGTATGATAAAGCATGATAAAGTAATTCAATCCGAATTAAGGAAAATGTAAAAAAATGCATGTAAAGACTTGGCATACCTAAAAAATGAAGATTCAAATGGAGAGAGTACCCAATTATGTAGTTTTTTTTCTTCTTGCATCAAACTCCTCAACAATTTGAGTTTTTCACCACTTGCTTCCTTTTCAATGTTAAATTGAATAACACTCAAATATAATTACTAACAACAATACTATTAACCAATCTATAATGTTAAATTCTTAAAATTGAATCACAATTAACATTGCAACACTACAAAAATTGAAACTTGAATAGATATATATCAAACTTTGTGTGAAAACTATGTTATTTCCTCCTTCTCAAGTTAACAAAGCAGAAAAGGTGGTGGAAAGATCATGCAAAGGTGGTACAATGTGTCAAATGTGCATGTGAACTTCCCAATAGTATGAAAGCACTTCTTTTTTGTTGAAGCACGTGCATAATCAGCATGAAAATACATCATGTGGGCTTAGATCATGGGGGTCAACACTTTTTTACCATTTCTATAGCAAGACAAAACGCAAGCGCATTATAACGCGCTTGCGTTATAATGCGCTCGCATTTTGTCCTACTATAGATTGATCACATCATGTGCTTCATCAACTGACACTTCCAAGCCTTACAATTCCTCTTAAATATGGGAGGATCCATGACTGGAAGAGCCAAGCCACTTCATCCCGCCTTGCTGAAGGATGACATTCTGGGAGAATTAGGAGATTTTCCTTTGGAGATCATATAATCTTTAAATGCTTTCCATCTTGGTAGGTCCTCTGCATCAAAGAAAAACCACTGATGGTGTCTGAGAAATAAGAAATTCTTCATCTCTTTGGTGATCCATTTCTCTTTCCAAACCTTCCCCTTCAGACTTAAATGACCACAAGGTTTTTGAGGGAGAACTTTTCCTGTTTCCTGCAAGAGCTTGCCAGATACTCCGCCATATGATAGGTATAACAATGAAGGGGCAAGCCCTCATAATCAAGTTCTTGATAGAAAATGCCCATCGAAGAAGAAAGACAGATCTTCTTTGGAAGCAGAAGTTCTAGTTTGTGACAAATCCTTATCCAAGCATAAATAGCAAGGGTTCTGTCAAGTGATTGCCAATCCACTTCCACAAAGTCTCCTGAAGACTTCCTGATTGATTCCAAAACATCCACACCCCAAAACTAGAGAGGAAATCAATATAATCGAACCCATAAATCTACATTTGATGACAAAAACTCTCTTTAGGTTAGATTAAGAGTCCAACATTTCAGCTCAAGTCTAAACCCATCAACATCTAAATAACCTGAATATAAAATCTCTATTTGCCTATCTTTAGAACTCAACCCTCAATGTAAAACCCTAATCCCTCAACCCTTAACTCTGATCCCTCGACCCTCAACCCTATCCCTAAACCCTAAACCCTAAAGCCTCAACCCTCAAAGTCAAATCCTAATCCCTCAACCCTAAACCCTAATCCCTCTACCCTCGACACTCTAACCCTAACCTCGACATTAAATGCTAATCCGTCAACCCTCAACCCTCAACACTATACCTTAAACCCTAATACCTCAACCCTCAACCCTAAACCTTATCCCTAAACCCTAATCCCTCAACCCTCAACCCTAATCCATCATCCCTCAACTCTAATCTCTCATCCCTAAACTCTAAATGCTATCCCTATTCCTAAACCCTCAACAGACTCGATACTATACCTTAAACCCTAATCCCTTATCCCTAAACCCTCCAACCCTATCCCTAATCCTTATACCCTCCACACTCTACTTTAACCCTAATCCCTCAATCCTCAACCCTATCCCTCAACCCTTGACCCTCGAACCTCAACCCTCAACCCTCAACGTCAAACCCTAATCCCTTAACCCTTAACTATGATCCCTTGACCCTCAACCCTATCCCTAAACCCTAAACCCTAAAGCCTCAAGCCTCAACCCTCAACGTTAAATCCTAATCCCTCGACCCTTCACTCTAATCCCTTAACCCTAAACCCTATCCCTAAGCCCTCAACACTATACCTTAAACCCTAATCCCTCAACCTCAACCCTAAACCCTAACCCCTCAACCCTCAACCC
Source organism: Cunninghamia lanceolata (assembly GCA_027924645.1). Classification (NCBI taxonomy): domain Eukaryota; kingdom Viridiplantae; phylum Streptophyta; class Pinopsida; order Cupressales; family Cupressaceae; genus Cunninghamia; species Cunninghamia lanceolata. Next base: position 2,770,332 of record BSBN01001170.1, read on the forward strand.
TAATCCATCATCCCTCAACTCTAATCCCTCATCCCTAAACCCTAAATGCTATTCCTATTCCTAAACCCTCAATAGACTCGATATTATATGTTAAACCCTAATCCCTTATCCCTAAACCCTCCAACCCTATCCCTAATCCTTATACCCTCCACACTCTACTTTAACCCTAATCTCTCGACCCTCAACCCAATCCCTAAACCCTTGACCCTCAAACCTCAACCCCCTCAACGTCAAACCCTAATCCCTCAACCCTTAACTCTGAATCCCTCGACCCTCAACCCTATCCGTAAACCCTAAAGCCTCAACCCTCAACCCTCAACGTCAAATCCTAATCCCTCGATTCTTCACTCTAATCCCTCAACCCTAAACCCTAAACACTATACCTTAAACCCTAATCCCTCAACCCTCAACCCTAAACCTTATCCCTAAACCCTAATCCCTCAACCCTAATTCGTCATCCCTCAACTCTAATCCCTCATCCCTAAATCCTAAATGCTATCCCTATTCCTAAACCCTCAATAGACTCAATACTATACCTTAAACCCTAATCCCTTATCCCTAAACCCTCCAACCCTATCCCTAATCCTTATACCCTTGACACTCTACTTTAACGCTAATCCCTCGACCCTCAATCCTATCCCGAAACCCTTAACCCTCAAACCTCAATGTACTCAACCCTCAACGTCAAACCCTAATCCCTCAACCCTTAACTCTGATCCCTCGACCCTTAACTGTTAAAACTTGAACCCTAAAACCTATTGCTACACGCTCAACACTCGACACTATATCTTAAACCCTAATCCCTTAACCCTCATCCCTAAAGCCTCAACCCTAAATCCTTAAACCTTCAACCCTAAACCCTATCCCTAATCCCTCTACCCTCGACACTCTTATTTAACCCTAATCCCTTGACCATTAACCCTATCCCTCAACCTCAACCCTCAACCCTCAACTCTCAACATTAAACCCTAATTCATCAACCCTAAACCCTAATCCCTCAAACCTAAACCCTATCCCTAAACCATCAACCCTCAACACTATACCTTAAACCCTAATCCATATCCCTCAACCCTTAACCCTTAAAACTTAAACCCTATCCCTACACCCTCAACACTTGACACTATATCTTAAGCCTTAAACCCTCATCCCTAAAGCCTCAACCCTCAATCCTTAAACCTTCAACCCTAAACCCTATCCCTAATCCCTCTACCCTCGACACTCTAACCCTAACTTCGACATTAAACGCTAATCTGTCAACCCTAAACCCTAATCCGTCAACCCTAAACCCTATCCCTAAACCCTCAACCCTCAACACTATACCTTAAACCCTAATCCATCAACCCTAAAACCTAATCACTCAACACTCAACCCTAAACCCTCAGATTTGCATGTGTTTCAAGGTCAAACAAATTGAACATCTGGGTAATGCTAGGCTTTCTCTTAGCTATTTGACGATGTGATTTTTTTCACATTTTAACAATGTCAAGCCTTTCATCTTTAATTTCTTTTGTTTGTGTGTCTGTTTTTGGGCAAAAACCACCGTTTGGTCTTTTTTTCATTGTAAATTAACTATTCATTGAAATTTCAAAAAAATTACACTCCATTCTACAAATATTAAAAAAAGAAAAAAATGATTTTCAATTAGTTTTCAAAATTTATAAGGGTAGCACGGCCAAAATTCTATTTTTTAGGATGTGTCCACTTTGAAAATTAGTAAAAAATCAAACATTCATCAAAAAATTATTAGACAAATCAGGCATAAACTACATGTTATTAGCTAATTTCTCACCAAAGCAATTTTAAAAATACCAAAAAAAAGTTGACCTTTTGAGGGAGCCACAAAACATGCTATGTTATGTTTTTTTGACAGAAACAACACCAATTTTTGTGGCTCCCTCTTTTGAACCCCTTAATCTATGTCATTTTTTTAAAAAAATAGTAGTTTAGAAAGTAGACTTCGAGCACTACGAACATTGTTTTGGTTGCATCTCCAAATTTTAAGTGTAACTATGCTCAATTTCTCATCCAAGGCCAGTATTTCCTAATTTCAGAAAAAAAGTGGCCACTTAAAACCCCTTTTTGGCCCCCCATCTTCTTGCACTTACCCCATGGTAGTATGATAGGAAAGCTATACGTGATGGGAGAAAAAACACCTACACTATAACATCAAATGGGAAGAGAATTACTTTGATTCCTTTGGAAGATGATCCTAAGAGTGAAGTGTGTGGGAATGAGCTAGAATCTGTTTGGTAGATGGAAGGAAATTTCTAGATGGTTTGAGACATGAGAATATGTGTTATGCTTTGATTCCTAAGAAGCCTGAAAACCTAAAGACAGACTGAAGAATCACAACTGGAGGAGATAACTGAGTTGTTGATAGAGTATGAAGACATCATATCAGATAATGTACTTGAAGGATTACCACCAATCACGAGTATCAGTCATCACATGGATATTATACCTAGAGCTAGTTTGCCTAATAAAGCAACACACAAAATGACACCAGTAGAGAATGAAGAATTGAATAAATAGATACAAGAGTTGTTGAGGAAGGGTTTGATCAGAGAAAGTTTGAGTCCTTGTGCAGTACCTGTAGTGCTAGCACCGACGAAGGATGGAGAATGGAGAATGCGTACAAACTCTAGAGCAATTAACAAGATCATAGTTAAGTATAGATTTCCCTTGCCTAGGTGGATGACATTATGGATTGTTTGAGTGAAGCAAAATATTTCACCAAGATAGAACTGAAGAGTGGATACCATCAGATCAGAATCAGAGAAGGAGATAAATGGAAAACTACTTTTCAAATAAATGAAGGATTGTATGAGTGGTTAGTGATGCCCTTTGGATTGACAAATGCACCAAGTACTTTCATGAGATTGATGAATGAAGTTTTGAAGAAATTCTTGGGTAAGTTTGTTATTGTATAGTTGGATGATAAATTCTAATTTTTAGTAAGACAAAAGAAGAACATTTGTGGCACCTGACACAAGTATTGCAGATATTGAGAGAAGAGAAATTGCTGATAAACATTAAGAAGTGTAGTTTCATGAAGGAATAATTGGTATACTTGGGATTTGTGATTTTTACAGAAGGATTGAAGATGGACCCTGAGAAAGTTTGATCAATTGTTTAGTGGCCAACACTTGAGAGCATTGGAGAAGTCAGATCATTTCATGGATTAACTAGTTTCTATCGGAAGTTCATTAGAAATTTTAGTTCAGTATGTAACCATATGATAGAGATAATGATAGGTGACAGAAAAGACTTTAAGTGGACATCAGGAGCAGATAAAAGTTTTGAATTGTTGAAGTAGAAAGTGATAGAGAAACATGTATTGGCATTACCGGATTTCAACAAGGTATTTCAAGTAGATTGTGATGCAAGTGGAAATGCAATAGGAGTAGTGTTAAGTCAAGAAGGTAGACCTGTAGCATATTTCAGTGAGAAGTTGAATGATGCAAGAAAAAGATATTCAGTTTATGATCAAGAGTTCTATGTGATAATTCAAGCCTTGAAGAAGTGGAGACATTATTTGTTTCCTAAAGAATTTGTGTTGTATACAGATCATCAAGCTTTGCAATATTTGAATAGTCAAGGAAAGTTGATTCAGAGACATATGAGATGGGTAGAGTTCATGCAGAGTTACACTTTTGTATTGAAGCATAGGAGTGGAAAATCAAACAAAGTTGCAAATGCATTGAGTAGAAGAAGGAACTTGCTGATAGAGATGAGAGTTGCAGTGTTAGGATTTGTGGAATTGAAGAACATGTATGAAGAAGACCTTAATTTTGTAGAACCTTGGAAAGCATGTAGGGAACCTGTTGCGAAAGATAGAAGTAAGTGGTTGGATTATTTCATTTAGAAGGATATGTTATTCAAAGGAAATCAGTTGTATATAGCTAGGAGTTCAATGAGAGATAATCTGATAAAAGAGAAGCACATTGGTGGATTGGTAGGACATTTTAGTATTGATAAGACAGTAGCTTTGGTAAGTGAAAATTACTTTTGGCCTTAGATATATAAGGATGTTAAGAAGTTTGTGTAGAGTTGTAGAGTATATCAAGTTGCAAAAGGAAGTAGTCAGAATACTAGATTGTACAAATCTTTGATAGTACCGAAGAGACCTTAGGAAGACATAAGCATTGATTTCATAATGGGATTGCTGAAGACATAGATAGGACATGATTCTATATTTGTAGTGGTCAGTAGATTTTCAAAGATGGTACATTTTATACCTTGTAGGAAGACAACTGATGTGGTTCATGTGGTTGACCTATCTTTCAAGGAGATTGTGAGATTGCATGGAGTACCTAAGAGCATAATTTTAGACATAGATACAAGATTTCTTGGATACTTTTGGAAAATACTTTGGAAGAAGATGAAGACAGATTTGAAGTTTAGTTCAACATTTCATCCACAGACTGATGGACAAACAGAGGTAGTAAATAGGAGTTTGGGTAACTTGTTGAGATTCTTGGTTGGAGAGAAGGTAGGAAATTAGGATTTGATTCTATCACGAGAAGAGTTTTCATACAATAACTCAGTGAAAAGGGGTACATGAAGAACACCATTTGAATAGGAGGATTCCCATCTATTTAGGTCTGACCTATCCATGTACACATGTTACATCTCTTTCATTGGAGTTTGTAATCATCCTTGGCTGACGTGAAGGATTCTTGTGATTTAGAGATGATATATATTCATAGAATAGGTGCATAGGAAAGTAGTTCAACACAATAGAGATTATAGATAGTTTGGATTCTTTGTAAAAGCACTTCAAAGCCATATCTTGTGCATGTACTGTAACTGGAGGATCAGGCCTGTAAGCCCTAACCTATAAGCCCGCATGTTGCCAGCATGTTTGTATTTTGAATCTATGATATACTCAATGACTGAATCTACATTTGCATCTATCTTTGAGTTGTTTTTGTTGCACGGTCTGGATTGTTCACTTTGTGGACCCTCCTAACCATAATTGCACCAAAGGGCTTGGGCACCTGCTCTTTTGCCCCTCAGTATTGTGTCATGAAGAATCTCTAAACTAGTGCAATCAGTGACGGAAAAGATCCCAAAGCCCTCAGAAAAACCAGTACCTTGGGCTTGGGGGCTCGCTCTTTAGCCCCGATTTTTCCATATTTTGAAACTCAAAATTTGGTATGTATCTGATCGGTATTTAGTCTATTTTTGTAGAAAGATTTATCAAGTTTTGTTTATTTGTTTATGATTTTGTATAATTAGGGTTTTAAGCTAAATCAAACTAAAATCAACACATTGACCAATCAATTCCAAATTTCCTTATCATTCCAAGTGACAACCAACCTGTAGTTAAGCCTTCTTGTAGAAGTTGTGATTCAAGTCAGTTAAATGTCCTTGAATGTGTGTAGTGAAAGGAGGATCTAGCTAAACTATCTATCAATCTCATTAACCCTCTTTTGCCTACATTACAAAATTGATAAACATTTAAATCTGAATGATGATTGAAACACCACCACCACTTAAGTATTGTACTATACCCAAGTAGCAATACCATAAATACTTTATTTTACCATAAACTCTATAAGTGATAATTTAGATTTAAACTAAGAAAATAAATGCAAAAAAGAAATCTTTTTCTACTCTAAACTACCACAAACCTCAGCGTACAAATAGAAATCAAAGAAAAACTAAAACAAAGTTTCCATAATATTCACTATTGAAAGTGGATTTGTTCCAAAAGATTTATGATGTGAATGTTTTAGGCACAAGTGGTACTATTTCAACATCATATAATTAGCATGAATATGAATGACAAAATGACAACATATTGATAACATTAAAGTGGATAATGAAGTGAGAGCATGGAACTCTTATTTATAGATTTTTAGGGGAGAAGATCAATGGTGGAGGATGCATGAAGAGATCAATGGTGAAAGATGCATGAGAGGATTTTCCTAGGATTAAGGAGAGTTTGTTGTAGTCATGCAACATATGCTATTTTTGATTTAGGAAAAGGTGGAGATAAAGTGGTGAGAAAATAGTCATTTATTATGACTATATAACATGTGTCTTTTGATTTAGAAAAAAGGTGGAAACATGTTCCAGAGATAGAATAGACATTTATTATGACTATGTAACATGTGTAGGGCTCAAATTTGACAGTTGTATAGCTGTATTTAGACATTTTTATTGTAAAATACAATCAAAAATTTAAAAAGGCTCTATCATATGAAAGGAGAGATTTTGGACAAACTGTAAAAATTTATATAGGATTATGCTGATATATATATTTGGTTTTTATATAATTTAAGCCCTGAACATGTGTCTTTTGATTTAGAAAAAGGTGGAAACATGTTGGAGAGAAAATAGTCATTTCCATGTGAGGTGGCCATGTGAGGTAGAAAAGAGGATAATTATATAATAAAATTATTTAATTATATGTGAGAGGGAAAATGACTAATTAATAACAAGTTTATTATTTAATTAGTAAGTAGAATAAATTAGGTAGGGATAAATTAACTAATTTGATGTTTAATTAGTTTAAAATAAGGTTGTACTAGAACACAAACTTCACTCATTTATCCTGTAAATAATCCTACCTCTAATATTACCTATTCCTCACAAAACATTTATTAACTACGTTCTAAATATACTTCTTAATAAATTATTAATAATTAATATTTAACAATACACAATACTATTAAATTCTAACTAATAATTATTATGATAAAAGGTGCATTGTTGTATAGACAACCCCATTTATAAATTGCTTATGCTTATTTTCTTGCATAATTCGAGCTAGTCACCACAATGGTATGAACCATATATTCAATGTCGTTTTAGACTCTCCAACTTTTACATAATTTCAAAAATTGAATTATTCAATTTAAATTTTTTTAAAAAAATTATTGTTTTTAAGTTGTTGGTGGTCAAAGTTGACCAAGTTTGTTGGAAGGCAAATCTTGGATGGTAAGTTTGATTACCATTAGCCCTCCAAATATAGAAGGTAAAAGTTCAGAAATATTTTGTAGAAGATAATTTTCCTTTTAGCCTTATATAAAGAACAAGACAGGCATGGAAGGGCTCTAACTGATTCAACTCATTCCCACCCTACAATTATTAACGGCCATTAACCATTCTTAGCTCCTTGTGCGGATAAGATCACTTCCCTGGCTATTAATGGGGATTGGTGTTAAAACATAGGATTTGTTTGTACAAGATATCTGGGATAAACCAAGCTAATTTTTTTAGGCCACTCTTGCTACTTTTGGTTATAACAACATCCCAATTTTTTTCCATCAAAAAGGGTGTGAATTGGGTTTTGTCTCCACTGAAGGACTTTGTCTTGGTGTGCAATTTCAAAATGGAAATTTCAAGTTTTGTCTCAATAATGGCAGTAGGCTTACTAACAGTGGCCTATGCAGAATTGCAAACTGTTAGATCAATAGATTTTTCCACTAATCTCACTCCTTCTAAAGCAGCAGCTGGCGTGAGCATCACATTGGTATTGGATGCAGTTAAAAAAGGAGCTGGTAGGCATTTATATGAACATTGTCTTCTGTTCTAAAATTCTAAACTTACTATTCGAAATCAAATTTTTTAAATATAGAAAGAAAAAAAAAGGAGGGAAAAGTCGGGCTGATATTTACAATAACATATTCACTGCTATGTTTGATGGGTGCAGTTTGTTTGGACGGAAGCCCACCAGCTTACTATTTAGACAGAGGAGTTGGTTCAGGCTCAAATAAGTGGGTCATTGATATACAGGTAACCAACGAACTGTTTACTTCTTTAGTTATTCATTTGGATTCATGTTTCATTTATTATATGTGAAACAAATTTCAGGGTGGAGGATGGTGTAACAACTTACGAACGTGCATTTTCCGTGCGACAACGAAGCGTGGTTCATCTAGTCTCATGCCAAAGATAAAAACCTTTGCAGGAATTTTAAGCTCTGTTCAGTCACAAAATCCAGGTATCAATATATTAACTAAATATAATTGAAATAGCATTTGTTATGAAAAAGTGATATTAATTATAGATCAGCAAATCCATTTTACATGAGGATCTCTATGTTAAAGTAGATTGAACACAATTGCATCCAAATAAATAGATGTCTTCAAAAATTTATAGAAGATTGAGTGGGGAACATTTTGGTTTTCTTTGAAAGAGGTCACAAATGTTGTTTACCTAGTCTACTTAAATATCATCCACTTCAATGGTTAATAGTCATTTTACAACTCATTCACAACAAAACTGGTAAATATTTGTCCTATTTTTATTGGCCAAAATTGACCTTTGACTGTTGAAGAGTGGATAATATTTAAGAATAGAGGTTGTTCACCATATTTTATGGATAATGCTAATGTTTTAGAATTTCAATTTAATATTCATAGCTTTTACGTAATAATCTTGCTTTAACTGTTATGACCTGTGGAATCAATTCTCTTATTATTGAAATTATTCGACAGACTTCTATAATTGGAATCGAGTGAGGGTCGCCTACTGTGATGGGTCATCATTCACAGGAGATGTAGAAGAAGTAAATGAGGTGTGAATACTGTATTTCTTCAGTGCTCTGCTCTACCATCACAATTTAGCTTTTATATATGAAAAGATCTGCCAGCTAATCAATAGATTTGATTGTTAATTAGACCACCGGCAACCTCTACTTCAGAGGGAAGAAGATTTGGCAAGCTGTTATGGAAGATCTCTTGGCAAAGGGAATGGGTGAAGCTAAAGAGGTGGGAAATTTTTTTTTTTAATGCTCTCAACTTTTGGTTTATTTTTCTATTCTCTCTCAATCTCATCAATAGATTTCTTCCCCCCAAAACTCCTTTTCTTTCCCCTCTTTTCCTCTCTTTAAATTACACAGCTGAAAGTTTTAAAACCTTGCATTCTAAAACTTGCAATAACATTCTAAAATTGGACAAGACTTTCAACTTTAGAAACTTTTTTTCTTCCAACATAGCCATTTCATTTAGAAAGTGAGTTTATTTAATGACTCTTGTTATAATTAGAATCCACCTCTTTCATTAATGTAAGGCAATTACTATTTTATATTTGATTTGATTTTATATTTGTTTTTTCCATATTCTTGTCTGCTGCTTGTAAAATAACATTCCTAAACTTCCCACCAAGCCATTTTTCCTCAGATTTTAATTTTACTTCTTGAAAGCTATGACTTTGATTCTTTTTGCATATTTAGTGAAATGTCTTCAAAAATATTCCTCTCAAAGGATTTTACTCCAGCTTTCATAAAAATCCAAATTTTAAATTTTCCCTAAATTGTCAACTTATATTTTTACAAACTTTCAGCATTAAAATTTATCAAACCGTGAAAGATATTGATATGATTTTTTTTGCACATTTGACATGGTACCTCCAAGAATATCCCTACTCTTACTGATTTTTAGGAATGAATTTTAGAAAACTGCCTAGGCAAAAAAAATTGAAAATTGTAATTCTGATCAAATGAGAGCTTTCAAGAGGCGGAGAGATGCCAACGAAGCCCCACACACACTAAAATGAGAAAAACAAACAGAAATTTTTTTGATTGATGCGGGATAGCCCATTCTCCCCCCAATGCTCGTGCATCAAGTCCATAAATGTTTATGTTTTTATGTTTTTATAATCTATAAATGTCAAGAGAGAGTTCTTTAGTAAAAATTGTGAAATTCAAAAAAACAAGAAAATTCTCAGTTACAAAAATAGTGCAGAATTGAAATAACAGTAAATTAATAAGAAATTTCACAATTACAAAAACTTTTTCTCATGTCTAACATTCAAACTCAACTAACTCTAAATAATCACACATGACCCAAAAAAAATTTCCAAACATGTATAACATTACCATATTCATTGCGTTTTATATATTTGTGTAGGCTTTACTTAGTGGCTGCTCAGCAGGCGGATTGACAACAATATTCCACTGCGATGAGTTTAGGAAGCTTCTACCAATGACCACTAAAGTCAAGTGCTTGTCAGATGCCGGATTTTTTCTCAATGTGTATGGCCTCAACTAGTTTTTCTTATTTCTATTATAGTTTATTATTGGTAATAAATGATAGCTAATAGTACAGTTAATTTTATTTATGGCGGCTCTCAGTGTGTATGGCCTCAACTAGTTTTTCTTATTTCTATTATAGTTTCTTGTTGGTAATAAATGATAGCTAATAGTACCGTTAATTTTATTAATGGCGGCCTTGTATATGTGGAGCAGAAAAGATATTTCTGGACGAGATTACATACGAGACTTCTTCAATCAGACGGTCGCTTTGCACGTATATTTCTCATAACTTATGCACAACTATTTTACAACAAAAAAATAATAATATTTGTTCATCAATAAATATTATAAAGTCTTCTTGTTTTTCACATTTCTATATGATTGCTAGCACTAACAGTAATATTAAACTTTCTTTGTAGGGATCAGCTAAAAATCTTGATCCAACCTGCACATCCAGAATGAGTCCAGGCTTGGTAGCTATGTTTACAAGCCTCTTACATTTTTAACTTATATTAAACCGTCTGTAATTTGTTTTTCTCAGATTTTTACTAATCTAAAATTGGAATGACAGTGTTTCTTTCCTCAGTATCTATTGAAATCAATAAAAACTCCACTTTTTCTTCTAAATTCAGCATACGACTATTGGCAGGTAATTTGTTTTTCCAAATGAGATGGAATTTTATTTTATGTTTTATTTTTTTTTTCTTGAATTTGAAACAAATATGTCAAACAGGTTACTACTAGTTTGGTAAAGATTGCCCAGCCTGATAGTCAATGGCAACTTTGCAAGAACAACCTTGCAGATTGTAATCCTCAACAATTAAATATATTACAAGGTTAGATAGACATTACCTTCCACTTACTTTGGTATTGATTTTATACTAATAAATTTTTTATGCTATATTGAACTTGTTAATTAAAGTTCTTAGCTATTCATGAGTATTGTTTATGACTTAGTACAATTCAAAATAACTTGTATATAGCATTCATTCATGCACCCAACATTATAGAGGAAGATAGGAAGATAGAAAGATATTAAGGGAGTATCATTTTTATATCAATAACGATGGCACACATTCTACAAATATCATATGGTCAAATATTCTATAGGCATCTAGATTATTTGATTATTTCTTTAAGTTCAATTTTAATAGATTGTATCTATAATGGCATCTCAATATTTGATTGTTTGTGTTACCAGATTTTAGGAATCTAATGCTTCGTGCAGTAGAAGAGAAATCAAGAAGCGAAGGACTTTTTATCAACTCATGTTATGTACATTGCCAGAGTGGTTTACAAAACTTGTGGCACGCAGAACATTCTCCAAAACTGGCCTCAAAGGTATGTAAGTAGGATTTAATACTTCTACGTAAGGTAACTCTGCAATTTCTAGAAAATATAAAATGGTATGATAACTGTTTAGTTAACTGATGGCTTTTTAAAAGAAGTTCTAAAAATGCTGAGACGTTGCCATTTTATATTTTCTAAAAATTAGAAACATGGCTGATTATTATACCATGAACATAAAAATGTTACATGTCATCGTCTGTATCACATTTTCAAGTCAATATCATGGTAGAAATGTGCATAGCTCCACTCACTGTAGATGTAGGGGAAAAAGGATACTTAGCCATTTCTGGATTGCAGGCAGTTGGGCTAAATGTTCATAAGAGTTTTAATGGAAAATTGTAGTTAAATATTTTTTTATTGCATTGCAGACGGTTGCAGAGGCAGTTGGAGACTGGTATTTTGATCGACATGTGAGCAAGTATATAGATTGTCCATATCCCTGTGATAAAACATGCAATCAAACTCCACAGAAAAGAGTTTTTTCAGATCTCACGTATATGGATCAAGTCTGAAAGTGCACTAAGTGCATCTTAAGACGATTGTCTCCACTTAATGTTGTAATTTATGAATAAGTTCATAACTGAACAATAACATTACATTATTTAATTAATAAAAACACTCTGAAATGAAATTTATTTTAATAATTAAATTTTGTTACATTACTTAATATTTTAAAATGCGGGCCCTTGCCTGGCTAAAGCATCCTGCAATAGGTCATGAAGTCCAATCCCCCCAGGCTCACGGGCTACCCAGGGGTGTGGTGCCAGGTCTACAATTTTTTTTAATTAATTAGAAATATTTTTTTATTATTATTGGTAATCTTTTTAATTAAATATATTTTTTAATATATTTAATTTGGGTTATTTTGATGGAATAAGTTAATATAATTATATAGTGATAAGTGGTGTATTTTTGTGTTAAGTTTGGCTCCTTCCTCTATTTCAATTTTTCTTCATTTACTTTTATCTTCACACTCTTCTATGCATTCAACATTATTCTAGCCTTAATTGCGCATGATTCTACATATTTGTCATGTTATTGGTTTGACATTTCAGTGTATCTATGTTTGATTTTCTATCTGAAGTCAATCATGCAAAGCTTGAGATAGATCTTGAGCAACTCAAGGTTGACCCCCAAATTCAATTTTTCAAATTTAAAAAATGTTGGTTCCTACCCTTTTCCACTTGCCATTTGGAACTATCTTGGTACATATTTGTGCCTTCATTCATTATATCTTAGTATTTAAACATCCTGCAAAAATCATCCTAGAGTATTCAAGGAAATAACAAGGATCCTTCAATTGAAGCACTAAAAAGACATGTTTGCATCAAAATCAACATATAAGCAATTGCATACTTGAGTTAGTTGTCTTCAATCATTGTCCAAGGCCATAAAGTCAGTTTATGAAAGGGATTGGTTGAGGAACTTGACCCTCACCATTCAACAACTTCTCTAAACTATTTTTAAATATCTCTAGTCCTTACACATTAGCAAAAATTCTAGTGAACTAAGTTATAGAATTCTACAGATTGTCAAATCAGATTTGTGCATCAGATGTTAGTTTTACATTGCATGAGATCAATCCCAAGCCATTCAAGATTGACCCACAGAAGATTCTAAGTTTGCATAGATTCTAAGATAGTCTACATCCTAAGAATACCAATTTCTAACATTGATGAACCAATTTTATACATCTTCAACATTCACATTCCATCATCAGTTTAAGAATTAAATACCCTAATCCTTTTACATTCAACTTTTAAAAACACCAATTCAATTTTATTATTTCTAACTCTTCCAAATTAATTAAATCTTGATTAATTAGTACATTGATTATATACATTTATTTAATTAACCTGGATTTATATAAAAAGATTTTATTTCCATACAATTTTATAACTAGTATCCCTATATTAAAAAAATATATCTAAAGTAACACAAGAGATATCCTTCTCGAGACGCCTATTTTTTTAATCCTCATAAGGATATTCTCTTGCTTACTTTAGATATATTTTTTTAATATAGGTATACTAGTTTTAATTCTAACCATAATTCTACCCTAATCCTAATTTTAATTCTAACCCTAATTCTTACCCTACATAAATTGTAAGCATAACCCTAATAAAAAAATAAAAAACAAAAAACAAAAAAGAGATTAGAAAAATAAAAAATTAAAAAAAATTTAAAAAAAATTGGAGAAAATAAAAAATAAAAACCATGAAGGATAGAAAGGTGGAGAAAATCACAAAAAAAAATGGAACCAAAAAAGAAATTGGAAAAAATAAAAAATGAAAACCAAAAAAGAAATTGGAAATATTCAAAACCAAAAAAGAAATTAAAGAAAATAAAAAATAAAAACAGAAAATAACAAAAATAAAAACCAAAAAAGAAATTAGAGAAAATAAAAAATAAAAACCATGAAGGATAAAAAGGTGGAGAAAATCACAAAAAAAATGGAACAAAAAAAAATTGGAAAAAATAAAAAATAAAAAATAAAATCCAAAAAAGAAATTGGAAATATTAAAAACCAAAAACAAAAAAGGAACAAAAAGTGAGAAAATCAAAAAGACTTATGGAAAAAAAGATATCCTCGGCGATATATGTTTTAAATATAAATATAAAAATAAAAAAGAAATTAGAAATTAGAAAAAATAAAAAATAAAAACCATTAAGGATAGAAAGGTGGAGAAAAAGAAAAAAAAATGGAAAAAAAAAAAGAAATTGGAAAAAATTAAAAATAAGATTCTAGATTGGAATCTTATATGTTTACATCTGGAATCTTTCAGCTCCCATTCGTGCTGTGAATGTAGGAGTTCGCCTCTTGGTGTAATTAAACTAGTATATTTATATTTAAAAAAATATATCTAAAGTACGCTGAGGGATATCTCTTTTCCATAGTTTATTTGAAAATGAAAGTGGAAAAAAATAAAAAATAAAAACCAAAAAAGAAATTGAAAATAACAAACTCACAAAAACTATGGAACCAAAAAAATAATTTTGAAAAAAAAAAAAAAAATTGGAAAAAAAAAAAGAAATTGGAAAAATAAAAAATAAAAATAAAAAGAAATTGAAAATAAGAAAATTAGTGGAACCAAAAAAGAAATTGGACAAAATCAAAAATAAAAACCAAATTTTAATTTTTTGGTTTTTTTTTTTTTTTCATTTTTTCCAAATTTTTTTTGGTTCCATAGTTTTTGTGGTTATCTTAGTTTATTCTCCTTCAACGGTTTCTAATTTATTTTTTGGTTTTTTTTTTTTTGTTTTTTCAATTTCTATTTTTTCTAATTTCTAATTTCTTTTTTGGTTTTTATTTTTCATCCGTGCTATAGAAACTCCTCTCAGCGTAAAGATTATAAAGTTTATAAAGCACCTAATATCATTTATCTTGGTCAATGACATATACAACAATATTTGAAATTGTTTTCATTTACTTATAAATTGTAATGATTTCTTTTATATGTCTTATTTGAACTAAAGTTATAAAACAAATTAAATTTCATTTATTTATAAATTGTAATGATTTCTTTTATATGTCTTATTTGAACTAAAGTGATAAAACAAATTAAAGTATAGAATATAAGTTTAAATTTGTAATATGGAATAGAATAACTTTTATATTTTTGTGAAAGGGAAATGTTTTTTTTTTCCTATATGATTAATGTTAATTAATAAATATAATTAACTAAGTATAAATTAGTTTAGATTAATTAATTATAGCTGGGATTGATAAATTTAATAATTGTAATAGTTATTTTAGAAAATCAAGTGTAGTAGATAGTAGTATTTATCTCTATGATAGAAAAATGTGTGTCAATGGTGAATATTCTATAATCAAACCAAAATCTACTCAAAACAAGGTGATCTTTCTACTAATGAATGTCATGGAATCTATGCTAGATTTTTTTTCTTTCCAAGGTCAAGTCCATGGGGAGTTTGTGTCACAAGTTCATCATCTAAGTCTAAACTCAACCCTACACAATGTAAAACTCTACTCTATTGCTTGCCCAAATAATTTTCTTTTGCTATGCTCTTTCCTAGTAAATATGGGCTAGAGGTATTTAAGAACACCTTGATAGGGTTGTCATTGTATTGCAAGGAGATAGTGTTCTCCTAGATCAATGCATCGAAATATTTACAAATGTTCAAAGACAATAAGGACCTAAAATGATGTATGTAGATCTCTTACTACTTTTAAAACACCAAATCAAAATGACTTGTTATTAATTGCTTCTTTAATTCTCTAGAATGAGAGAGGACTTGTGAATTCCAAATGTGTGATGAATGATAAATGAATGCAATTGAATTTCTTTAAATACTAGCACATAACATCAAATTTTACAAAATGTGCACATAATCTTGACTCAAGATGGGAAAATAAAGGGGTTGGTTAGCCAAATTTAAATTTTGAATTTTGAAAGGAAAGGGTCAAGTTCATGGCTGTGAAGTTGACCCCGCAATTATAGAAATGACCTTTGATGGGCAAATAATCAAATCTAAGTGAATGACTACATGGAGGTAGGTGCACATGGATAAATATAATAAATAATTAGATAAGGCAAATGTATGAGAGAATATACATATAAGAATACGTTCGGGGATAAATAGGTGGGAATAAGTGTGTGTAGGAATGGGTAAATGCTAGGGAAATGAGCCCAACTTCACACAAGATTATGCCATTTGTCAATATATTGATGTATGGAGACATTTCCTCAAAATGAGAATAAAAATAAATAGGATATGACATAGGTATGCAAATTTCACCATGACAATTATATTAATGAACAAATAGAAAGGAAAATTTTATATAATAAATTAGGCTTCATTAAAATTTTATTTCAAATTGTGATACACCATCAAAATGATCCTTGTATCCTACATTAGAGTTCACCTTGTTAGGGGACCTTCGTCACTTTTCCATCTTAAATTTAAAAAAAAAAAACTCTATTGACATAAAATCAATATGGGGTCTACCAATCTTAATGTTAATATGTTAATCCTTAGTTAGAGTTAATATTGCACAAAGGAGAATTAAGATTAATTATATATAATTCATTAACAATTAAAACAAAGAGAAGGGGTATATAATTCCACATACATTCACATGAACATAGTGTTTCTTACTCTAACTCTTTCTCTTTTATTTATATTCTAATAGATAACATTACAATGTCATATTCACCTTTTTTCTAACTCTTATCCCGTTCATACAATATCTATTTATCTCTCTATACCTTATATACACATACTCTCTTCTCTATCCTCTATTTCCTAGCTTCTATTACACAATGTGATCAATGCCCTAATACAACACCAAATCAAAGGGCATATCTTATAGACTTGTCTATTCTTCATCCATTGCATCCTCCTATGTTGTGTCTCCTTTGGTGACACCATATCTAGGTCTTTGTGTTGAATATTATGTTTTAGTCTATTGCAAAATAAATCTACCTCTATTGTATCGAAGGAACCAAATATTTGTTTCAGTGTATTATAAAATAAATCTATATGTGGTACCAATGGCACATTAAAGGTATAGTGAAGAACCCCACCAAAATCATCCCTAAACTTGAATCTTTGTCTTATCCCTGGAATCAAATATGGAAAACTCTAACTCTTTGAAGGATAACTACCAATAATCAACTCATAGAATTAAATTGCAACTTTAACAAAATTCTTACAAAATATCAAAACTATAGTGGCAATAGTTCATTCTTCTAATACAAAGGAAGGATATATTCTTGAACTTGATGAGAAACATAGGTTGTGGAAGTTATCCTAATTTTACAATAGAGTATTAAACTACTAAAGATGGACTTTCAATTCTACTACTTTTGTTGCAACTACCACCAATGGTACAATCATCTCATTACTCCCTAAGCCTTGGAAATACATCTTATGTGATCCCAATACACTCTCCAACTTCTCCAACTGACAACTCACCACATTTTCATATTGATACATCTCATCAATAGTGGTGGTCCTTTTTGCATGTTTGGCCTCATATTGATCCCCTAAAGCAAGTAGTCCCTTTCTTTATATGCTTGCAGTATCCAATTTTATACCATAGTTTGTTGATGCCACATTTAGCTACTACTCTAACATATCTAATTCCTTCTTTACCTCTACTATTTAGGTTGCCCAGCTTAATGAGTAAGAGAAGTAAATTATTACAACACCTTTAGCTATTTCAAGGTGATTTATATCATTCCTAATTTTTGTCCTCTTAGTGTGGATCTTGTTGAACATATGTGTTATCTATTCTACTTGATAAGTCGTAATGGCCTCTTGTAGTTTTTTTTTATGTATAAAGAGATTCATGACAATGGATTACAATCATTTCTCTACAAGAAAGCTATGATCTAGATTATATTGAGGTCTTAAGGAATTCTCACATTATCTCTTCTAATTACACACTTCTCTTCATCTAATTTAAATTATGGTGTTGCGATGCATAACATCCCCCAAATTCTATTTTTTGATTAGGGTTAACTTTCTCGATTCAACCACTTGTCGTGTTGTTATGGGTTAGATCACCCTTAGAGTGATTTCAATGGATAAAACTTATAGGCATTGTTTATCTAGACTTGGGCCTTAATCTTTTCTAAGGGATTTTCTAGTGCGTCTAGGGTTACTATTGTTAGCATAGTACTTGACGCATTCACTTGTGGTTCTGATGCAAAGCAGGGTAAGGATTAACTAGACACAACCAAACTACCATCCATCAAAATCCTAGGTCTCTATCCATTGGGTCTTTCTTCATAAATGGCATCCTTCCCTTGTAGCCTTTCAAAAAGGCATTTTTAGGCATAACTTGTGTTATAGACCTAACCTTCAAAAAGTATGACCTATTTGAGATACCCTTTTGGGCTTTACAATACATACCAAGAAATAGGGTGGGGTTGTTTTGTATGGTCTACCCCAAATTTTGACTGTTCCTTGTACAATTAGGCCTAATTAGGCCTACTAGGCTTGATCCACCATTGGTCACTTTGACACCAAGACAATAATGGAGGCTATGATCTTCAAAATAGGGTTTAAGACACTTATGGCCTTCCTTCCAATACACTTTGAATGATTTTTGCACTTGTTCAAGGTGGGGGACTTCAACATGGACTATACACAGTCTTGCCTAACACTGTCCAACTCTGCCAATACAGGATAGTCTGCAAAAAGGACACAAAATTTTAACCATTGTTCATACTATAACTTGGTAAGTGATCTCAGGACTCTTGACACCTTTCCCAAGCACCTTTGACCATGAAGGGGTCTGAAACCAACACCAAAATGCACATATTCCTCTCTTTATTCACTCTGTCAGCCTGATACATGAAATATCAGACTTCTCATGCCACTTCACACATGCCCACTTCCATACCTATACCTGCAACCTCAAAAATCCAAAAATAGATGTAAACATATGCCATTTCACCAAGTTTCATGAGTTTCTACCAGTGAAAGGCAAAGTTATACATTTTTTTTGCTCGCTGTTTACCCTCAACTAGGGTTTTACCAGTTTAACAGTTTTGAAAGAATTGTCCTTAACTTGCTTATTATTCAATGAAAATAAAATGCAATAAAGACTGAAAAGAAGTAGATTCACTCTATTTTCATGCTCAATCAATTTCAGATTGTTACCAGTCCGTACAGTACCGTACCAAGCATGAGAACAATAGGAAAAATGTTGAAAAATGTAGAAAATAGGATTTTTATTGCTCCAAACTCTTTGATTTCAACAACCAGCCCTGCCTTCAACCACACAAGGCCTTTTAAACACCTACCAACTATATTACAATGATGCATAACCAATTTTCCCAAATTACAATGGTTTCATAATTAGTTTTTTTACTTTTTCAACATTGTGCAACATTGATCCCTTTAAAGCATTTAGACTCCAACTTACTCCTAGTGACTCAAACTAGACCCCAACATATATGAAATGGTCTTAGAAGACCTTATTACATGAAAAACACCAAAACAAAACCAAAAGTTAACTTATGACCCCTTGAAAGCATGAAGACTTGTGGGTGCCCCTGCACCATACTCCCTGGGAAAAGAAAGCTCAAGTTCCACTTGAGGATAGGCTTGTGATTGTACAACCATGTTTGATAATATCATCCTCAGTCATCCAAGTTGCATCCTCCATGGGAAGACCTTTCCATTTGACCAAATATTGATAGTAGACCTTTCTCCTTGTCTTCTTATCTTTCTTGTCCAAGATGCATTCCAACCCCAAGGGTTGGCTTGGTGGAAGATCTCTAATCCAATCCTCATCTGAGAGCACTGATGAACCTACACCATCACCTGCAACACCATCCCTTTTATAAGGGTAAAGATCAGAAACATTAAAAATAGGAGAAATGGCAACACCAGGAGGAAGTTCTATCTCATAGGCATTCTCTCCAAACTTGTGTACTACTTTACATGGCCCTATTTTCTTCATTTGCAGTTTAGAGTACTATCGTTTAGGAAATCTTTTCTTCCTCAAATGATCCAAGACCAAGTCTCCAACCTTGTAGTGAACCGCTCTCCTTTTTAGATCAGCATTGTTCTTGCACTTCTCAACATTCTTTTGAAGATTGTCTTTGACCTGTTGGTGGATTTATTGCATAGCCACAACAAATTGTTCACCTTCAGCACTCCTTCTTTCCATCCCACTAACATCTCTCAATTCAAACACACCCCTGGGTTGCATACCATAAACAATTTCAAAAGGACTTTTGTCAACACTTCTATTCACCGAATCATTGTATGCAAACCCAGCTTGAGGCAAAACTAGATGATCCCATTGTGTTGAATGCTTCTTTGTTAGACACCTTAGGAGGTTTCCAAGGCTCCTATTCACCACTTCAGTCTACCCATCAGTTTGAGGGTGATAGATAGAACTAAAACTCAAATTTGTGCCAAGTTTCTTCCATAGGGTTCTCCAAAAGTGACCCACAAACTTGCTATCCCTATCTGATACAATACTAAGGGGTAAACCATGGATTCTTACCACCTCTTTGAAGAAGAGTCCTACAATGTATGAAGCATTATTAGTGCTCTTACAAGGTATAAAGTGTGCCATCTTAGAAAACTTGTCCACAACAACATACACCGAATCAAAACCTCTGAGTTTAAGGCAACCCCATCACAAAATCCATGCTAAGTGATTCCCAAGGCCTATTGGGAATGGTAAGAGGTTGATATAACCCTGCATTAGTACTAAATCCTTTGGCCCTTTGACAAATACCACACTTATCCACAAAGTTCCTCACATCAGTTCGCATTTTTTGCCAATAGTAGTGCCTCTTCAACTGCTCCAAGGTCTTATCAAGACCAAAATGACCTACAAGGCTGCCACTATGCTTTTCTCTGATTAAGTTATCTCTCATTGAACATTTAGGAATGCATAATTGTGCCCCTTTGAATAGTAAACCCTCTTGAATCAGAAAATCAGAACTGAATTCATGAACAACACCATTAGATGAGTTACAAGATTCATAAATCTCCTTGAAATCAACATCATCTTTGTACATACCTTTTAATGCTTCAATCCCAACACTATGTAATTGGATTTCTTGAACCATAAGTGACCTTCTACTTAGTGCATCAACCACTTTGTTTGACTGTACTTTCTTATGCTTGATGGTAAAAGTGTAACTTTGTAAGTATTCTACCCATTTGGCATGTCTATGATTAAGTTTCTCTTGACTATTAATGTATTGGAGGGCATGATTATTAGTAAACACTACAAACTCCTTGGGAAGAAGGTAATGCCTCTAGTTCTTCAAGGTTTGTACCATAGTATACATTTCAAGGTCATAAGATGAGTATCTTTTCTTGAATTCATTGAGTTTCTCACTAAAAAAGGCAATCGATCTGCTATCTTGGCTTAGGACAGCACCTATGGCATAGCCACTTGCATCACACTCTATAGTGAACACCTTGTTGAAGTCAAGTAAAGCAAGAATGGGCTGCTCTGAAATCTTCTTCTTCAAATACTGAAAATTCTGATGAACCTCATTAGTCCAAACAAATCTCTTATTTTTATCACCCTTTATAGTTTCTATGATTGGAGCACATACATGACTGAAACCCCTTATGAATTTCCTATAAAAACTTGCTAAGCCATGAAAACTTCTCACCTAAAAAATTGATTTTGGAGTGGGCCAATTCATAAAGGCTTCAACTTTGATAGGATCCATTTTGAGTGTTCCTTTGGAGATCACAAAACCAAGGTATACCAACTCTGTTTTCAAGAACTCACATTTCTTCAAGTTGATCATTAGTTTCTCCTCATGTAATCTTTTCAAAACTAAATTCAAATGGTGTAGATTCTCTTCCTTAGTTCTACTAAAAACAAGAATCTCATCAAGATAGACTACAACAAACTTACCAATGAAAGGTTTGAGCACTTCATTCATCAATCGCATAAAGGTACTAGGTGCATTTGACAAACCAAAGGGCATCACAAGCCATTCATACAACCCTTCATTAGTCTTAAAAGTTGTTTTCCACTCATCACCTGGTCTAATCCTTATTTGATGGTAACCACTCTTGAGATCAATCTTAGAAAAATAACATGCACCACCCAAACAATCCATTAAATCCTCAATTCTTGGAATAGGAAATCTACACCTTATGGTGATCTTGTTGATGGCCCTGGAGTTGGTACACATCCTCCACTCACCTCCTTTCTTTGGTGCCAAAACTATAGAAACTGCACATGGACTCAAGCTTTCTCTAATCAGCCCCTTGTCAAGTAGTTCTTGTACTTGCTTCTCTATCTCTTCATTCTACTGTGGAGTCATTTTATAAGTAGCCTTGTTAGGCAAACTAGCCCCTGGAATGAAATCAATGTGGTGGCTAATGTCTCTCATAGGTTGCAGGTGTTGGGAATCTCATCAACCACTATATCAGCATACTCATTTAACAAGTCTTGGACCTCTAAAGGCAACTCATCCAACTTGACTATTGTCATAACAATCCTAGGCTTGGCTATGATGGCAAAACCCACTTTCTCCTCTTTCATGGTCTTTAACGACTCATCTCCTACCAACATCACACTAGACCCTGTTTGTGATTCTTGGCCTTCATCGATCAATGGTGTGAGAGTAAATGAGACACCATCCTTCTCTATAACATAGATGTTCTTTCTCCCATCATGGTGTGCATTCCTATCATATTGCCATGGCCTCCCAAGAAGCATATGACAAACATCCATGGGAATGATGTCACATAAAACTTTGTCCTTATACCCTCCAATGTGGAACTATACCCAAGCTTGTTCATTAACCAACACTTGTTGCCCCTTGTTCAACCAAAAGACCTTATATGGAGTGGTATGAGGTATCCTTTTCAACTTCAACTTATCTACCATCTCAACAGAAACTAAGTTGTCAGTGCTACCAGAATCAATCACAACCTTACAACATTTATCTTAACACTTGCATGTAGTTCTAAAGAGTGATTTCCTTTGTGGTGCTTCCTTCTCCATATGTATTTTGATCAAGATTCTCCTCAGCATGAGAGTTTCACCAACTTCTAGATCAGCATTATGTGATGGATGTTAGGGTTAGCTAGTAAAAGATATCAATTAAATGCAAATAAAGATTAAACAGAGAAATGGAAATACACAGAATTAATAACAGCGAGAGACAAGATTTAACATGGTTCACCCAAACTCGGGCTACATCCACCAAACAGAGAGTCCAATATTATTATCCAGTAAATCAAACCGATTACAATCAGCAATCCCTGCAACTCAATACCGCTGCAAATGCTACAATACAATACTCAAACCCTAACCCTTGGCCGCTTTTTATCAAGCCTTTTTGTCGGTTACAAAAATTAGGGTTTTCTTATGTCGGTCATAAAAATAGGATTTTTTAAGTCGGCCCTAAAAAAAAATTTCTCGGGGGCTACCGCCCCCGAACCCCGGTGAGGATACATGGCTAGTGTACAGTACTTTCTTGATCAGTCGCCACCTACCAACAATCTCCCACTTGGAGACTGATCAAGCTCCACACCAAAACAATCTCCCACTTGGAGACTGATCCTGGACGACACCGTTGCGCATGCAGCTCCCACTGGAAATAAGCACCCTAGACTCTACTGTTCAATTTTTATTGTGTTCAGTCTAGAAGACCAATCGAAGCTGAAGAGGAGCTCAGCTTCTCCCTTGTCACTGCCTTTGTAAACATATCCGCTGGATTTTCATCTGTATGTATCTTTTCCAGCTTTAACTGTCCATTATCCAACACCGACCGAATAAAGTGATACCTCAACTGTATGTGTTTGGTCTTTGAATGCAAGGCAGAATTCTTTGCAAGATGTATGGCACTCTGACTGTCTGTATACAAAGAACTGTTAGCTTGTTGTTTACCCAATTCTTCCATGAAAGATTGTAGCCATATCATCTCCTTGCTTGCCTCTATTGCAGCGACATATTCTGCCTCTGTGGTGGATAAAGCAACCACCTTTTGCAACCTAGAAATCCAACTCACTGATGTTCCACCTACAGTAAAGACATAACCTGTAGTACTCCGCCTGGTATCAATATCCCCTGCCAAATCTGAGTCTACATAACCTGCTAAATCAGTATTAGAGCCCCCAAAACATAAGTGTTTATTAGATGTACCTCTCAAATATCTGAGAATCCATTTGATCGCATTCCAATGCTCAAATCCGGGATGACTCATATACCTACTAACGACTCCGACAGCATGTGCAATATCCGGTCTTGTGCATATCATGGCATACATTAAACTTCCTACAACTGAAGCATAGGGTATCTTGGACATTTTCTCTTTCTCCTCTTGTGTCTTTGGACACATCTCTTTAGTCAATTTCAAATGACTAGACAAAGGTGTACTGACAGCTTTGGCATTCTCCATATGGAATCTCTGCAACACCTTTTCAACATAAGCAGCCTGAGATAGAGTCAATTTTCTGTTCTTCCTATCTCTGCAAATTTTCATACCAAGGATTTGTTTTGCTGCCCCCAAATCCTTCATATCAAATGACTGTGATAACTGATGTTTTAACTCTCTGATGTGATCCATGTTAGACCCAGCTACAAGCATGTCATCAACATATAAACATAAAATGATGTAGCTGTCATTATCCAACCTCTTAAAATAAACACAATGGTCAGAATTACACCTACTGTAGCCTTGCTCAGCCATAAAACTATCAAATTTCAAATACCATTGCCGAGGTGCTTGTTTCAGGCCATACAAGCTTTTCTTCAATCTGCACACTTGTTTCTCCTTACCTTTGACCTCAAATCCCTGTGGTTGTGCCATGTATATCTCCTCCTCCAAATCACCATGGAGAAAGGCAGTTTTCACATCTAGCTGTTCCAAATGCAAATCTTCAGCAGCCACAATACTTAAAACAGTACGAATAGAAGTCATCTTGACAACCGGAGAAAATATCTCATCAAAATCAATGCCCTGTTTCTGTGCAAATCCTTTTACAACTAACCTGGCCTTAAATTGTTTCTTACCTCCATCTTCCTCTTTTAGCCTATAAACCCATTAGTTTGGTAAAGCCTTTTTACCTACAGGTAACTTACATAATTCCCAAGTCTGATTTTTCAGCAAGGAGTCCATTTCTTCTTGCATGGCAAGCTCCCACTGAACTTGTGTATTCACCTGCATAGCTTCATCATACCCTTCTGGTTCACCAGCATCTGTTAACAAAATAGAATACAAAGAGGGAGAAAACCTTTCAGGAGGTCTACTTATCCTTGTTGACCGTCTAACATTCACTGGAGTTTGTGGTATTTCTGGTTGCTATTGCGGAGCATGAGGAGCCACTGGAACATCACTATTTGGAGTATCATCCAGCACCACATAATCCTTTTCTTTCTTCTCATGTTGCTGCAACTGATCTTTGTACAACACCTTCTCATTGAATATAACATCCCTGCTTCTCACAATTTTTTGATTTTCAAAATCCCAAAGCCTATAACCAAATTCATCAATGCCATATCCAACGAAGGTACATTTTTTTGATTTCGCATCCAGCTTGGTTCTATTTTCAAAATCTATATGTGCAAATGCTTCACAGCAAAGGTTTTCAGAAAAGAATAACTCACCTTCTTGCCAATCCATGCTTCCTCTGGAATACCACAGCCCAAAGGAACTGAAGGACCTCTGTTAATTAAATATATAGCAGTGTTGACAGCCTCTGCCCACATGTTTAAAGGCAATCCAGCATGCAATCTCATGGTCCTTGCACGCTCCATTATTGTCCTATTCATGCGTTCAGCCACTCCATTTTCCTGTGGAGTCCCTAGAACCATTTTCTGCCTACGAATTCCATTAAAAGAACAATAGTCTTCAAATTCTTTGCTGCAATACTCACCGCCATTATCAGATCTAAGACATTTTAATCTTTTACCTGTCTCATTTTCAACCAAGCTTTTCCATTTCTTAAATGTTTCAAATACATCAGATTTCTGTCTAAGGAAATAAATCCAGACCTTCCTAGTTGCATCATCTATGAATGTAACATAATAACGAGAGCCACCAAAAGAAGATACCTGAGCTGGTCCCCATACATCTGTATGCACAAGCTCCAACTTTTCATTTTTCTTTTGCTTCTCATCTCTGAGAAAACTGACTCTCTTTTATTTTCCATACACACAACTTTCACAGAAATCCATATTAATATATTTCAGACCTGGTAAAACTTTCTTAGAATGAAGTACCTTCATACCTTTTTCACTCATATGCCCAAGTCTGTTATGCCACAGTGTTGTTTCAGAACCTGCAGCAACTTTTCCAATCTCTTCCTGCAAACCTGCAGCAACTGTTCCTAAACCTGTTTGTTTTTCCTCTATAAAATCTAAAGTAGAAGGAACAGTATGACCTGTACAAAGATATAAGGTGCCTACTTTTACACCTTTTGCTACTACTAAGGCACCTTTTGAAACCTTCCAATTTTTATCAGTAAATGTAACAATGCAACCTTGTTCAGTTAGCTGCCCTGCTGAAATTAAATTCCTACTGAGCCTTGGAACATGCCTCACCTCTTGTAGTAGCCAATGATTCCCATTCTGCAACTTAATCTTGATTCTTCCCTTTCCAACAATCTGACAGGGTTCATTATCTCCCAAATAAACCAGCCCAAAATCCCCTTGGACATAATCAAGGAAATAACTTCTATGGGGCGTAGCATGAAATGAGGCCCCTGAATCTAACCCATGAATCATCAGCATTATCTAGGGAAAGAATCAAAGCATCATCTTCAGACTTATTGCTTACCACATTTGCTTCCTTATTGCCTTCTTGTTTGTCTCCTTCTTTATTTTTCCGAGACCAGCAATCTTTCTTCAGATGACCTAGTTTTCCATAGTACCAGCAATCTTTCTGTCCTCTGGTTTGGGATCTTTTGTCCTTTGATTTTCCTCGTGACTTCCCATGACCTCCAGAACCTTTTCCTCTCTCCTTTGATCTACCCCTGCTTTCTGCGTTCAAAACACTGCCTGATTTGGATCCACCTGAGCTTTTCTTATGAATTTCCTCACTCAGAATAACACCAACAACATCATCAAATTTTAGGGTATTTGAACCAAAAACAGAGTTACTAACCGCCATTACCAAACTATCCCAGCTTTCAGGCAATGAACATAATATCAAGAGAGCTCTAACTTCTTCATCAAATTTTACATTTATAGAAGTCAATTGACTGACAATCGTATTAAATTCATTTAAATGACCTGTCACAGATCCACCTTCAACCATTTTCAAATTAAACAACTGCTTCATGAGAAATACCTTATTTGAGGCTGAGGGTTTTTCATACAATTTAGCCAAAGCTTTCATCAGACCATCTGTCGTCTTCGCTTCCGTTATATTGAATGCCACCGACGGTGCCAGGCACAACTGAATGGTTCCCAGTGCCTTTCTGTCAAGAAGATTCCAATCCTCATCAGACATTGTTGCTGGTTTCTTGGCTACTCCTTCCAACGGCCTCCATAAATCCTTTTGATAGAGGTAATCTTCCATCTGCATCTTCCATAACTGATAGTTCTGTCCATTGAATTTATCAACCTTCATTTTACCCTCGTCTGCCATTGCTCCCACTCAACCGTGAGACTTTCCTGCAGATGATAATCGAACACAACCCGCTCTGATACCACTTGTTAGGGTTAGCCGGCAAAAGATATCAATTAAATGCAAATAAAGATTAAATAGAGAAATGGAAATACACAGAATTAATAATAGCGAGAGACAAGATTTAACGTGGTTCACCAAAACTCGGGCTACATCCACCAAACAGAGAGTCCAATATTATTATCCAGTAAATCAAACCGATTACAATCAGCAATCCCTGCAACTCAATACCGCTGCAAATGCTACAATACAATACTCAAACCCTAACCCTTGGCCACTTTTTATCAAGCCTTTTTGTCGGTTACAAAAATTAGGGTTTTCTTATGTCGGTCATAAAAATAGGATATTTTAAGTCGGCCCTAGGATTTTTTAAGTTGGCCCTAAAAAAAATTTTCTCGAGGGCTACCGCCCCCGAACCCCGGCGAGGATACATGGCTAGTGTACAGTACTTTCCTGATCAGTCGCCACCTACCAACAATGGAGAGTTCACACTTTCACTATCCTCTCCTTGTGCAATCTAATTTCTTCTTTCTCCTCCAAATGAAGTAGTGGACTGATTTTTAGGGCATTGCCATGCTTGATGGCCTACAAACTTATTACACTTATAGCATTTTCTAGTGAACCCACTTGATCCACCTCTTTGGCTTCCAAATCTGCCCCTTAAATTGAATCTTCTTCCCCTAAAACTACCCCTTGAATCTAAATTTTGTTCTTGATTGTTGCTTGTTTCTCCTTGGGTTCTTTGGGACTGCCCCCTACCAGCATCCCTCTTCCTCTGAAGTTTGTCCTTCCTCTATCCCTGCTTTTCTTTTCTTGTCTCCTTTTCAACTTATCTTCAACCTTCATGGCAAATTGATAACATTCCTCCAACGTCTTAGGACATGTGAGACTCATTTCATCTTGTATACTATATTTGAGACCATTGATGCATCTTGCAATCTTGTCCACATCATTCCCCATGTGACCTGACCTAATACTTAGTTTGTAGAACTCCTGTGTATAAGTTTTCACATCCATATCTTTTTGCTTCAGATTTTGAAGTTGTTTTTGCAATTGAATGGCATAGTCACCGGGTAAGAATTGGCCTTTGAGTTTGGCAACCATCCTGTCCCAAGAGGTGATTTTGGTTTTTCCCTTCTTCCTCCTCTCATATTGTACATAGTCCCACCAAAGTAAGGCATGGACATTCAATTTTTCCTTGGCCAGCTTCACCCTTTGTCCCTATGGTACCTCTTCATACTCATAGTCCCACCAAAGTAGTTGTCTAGTGCTCCTATCCAATCTAGGAGTTCATCACTGTCCAAGTTTCCTCCATACATGGGTAGATCCATCTTGATCTTAAGACCTTCTCTTTTGACAACCTTCAATAGATTTGTCATCTTCAAGTCATCAGGATCCAACTCTTCTTGGGACCCTTCTTAGGAGTTCTCTTCCAACCCCTCTTCTTCTCAGTCACTCAAATCTCCTATGACCATTTCTCTTTTCTAACTTATCTCAACTATAGCAAGCCCAGCTTGAAGACTTCCTATCAACTCTTTCATTTGTCTTGTCTCTCTTGCATGTTTCTCCTTCAATTCACTCACCTCTCTAGCAATTGTATTCCCTTTTGGAGGCATCCTTATTTCTCGTCACTTCAACTTTTCCTTCTTCTGGGCAACTTAGGCTCTGATAACAATCTGATGTAGAGAAAGGTAAGGATTAACTAGACACAACCAATCTACCATC
The DNA here is from genome assembly GCA_027924645.1 of Cunninghamia lanceolata. Taxonomy (NCBI): domain Eukaryota; kingdom Viridiplantae; phylum Streptophyta; class Pinopsida; order Cupressales; family Cupressaceae; genus Cunninghamia; species Cunninghamia lanceolata. The sequence goes on from BSBN01001170.1 coordinate 2,799,501, forward strand.
CGTCAAAACTCTAGGTCTCTATCCATTGGGTTTTCCTTCATAAATGGCCTCCTTCCCTTGTAGCCTTTCAAAAAGGAATTTTTAGACATAACTTGTGTTATAGACCTGACCTTCAACAAGGACGACCTATTTGAGATACCCTTTTGGGCTTTACAACACATACCAAGAAATGGGGTGGGGTTGTTAGGCCTAATTAGGCCTCCTAGGCTTGATCCACCATTGGTCACTTTGACACCAAGATAATAATGGAGGCTATGATCTCCAAAACAGGGTTTAAGACACTTATGACCTTCCTTCCAATACACTTTGAAGGATTTTTGCACTTGTTCAAGGTGGGGGACTTCAACTTGGACTATACACAGTCTTACCTAACACTGTCCAACTCTGCCAATACAGGATAGTCTACAAAAAGGACACAAACTTTTAACCATTATTCATACTATGACTTGGTAAGTGATTTCAGGACTCTTAACACCTTTCCCAAGCACCTCTGACCATGAAGGGGTCTGAAACTGATAGCACACTCCCTTAAAGCATGCATAGTTACCCCAAAAAACCTTCAAGTGAGAATCAAGTCTCTGCATAGCTAAAAGGATTTCACATAACTTCTGCCATTAGAATGACAAGAACAAGACAGCAACATAAAAATTAAATAGTCATTCATATGCAATTCAGATATACCATAATATTAATGAGGCAATAAGAGCATAGGTTCCTTACACTTATTCAATAACAATGATAATAGGAAATACTATTCTACTCTAATCATGCTACAGGAACAAATACCATCAAGCTACAGAATTATTATGAACACAAATCAAACTTTTATTCCATCCAGCCAAATCGACCATCATTACAAGATAACAAAAACCTCATCCTTTCAATGGCTTATCCATATGCCGGTTTGTCAGTCCCTATATGCTTTGTTCTTCTTTCTTTTGGCTTTTTTTTAGACTATTCAATCTCCTCCTCTCATACTAGTTTATTCTTTTCTGTCACCATGCTTATCATTTATGCTCAATTGCTCCTTTCTCTTTCTGTCTAAGAATCTGTCGATTATTTCCTTTTAACTCTTAGCTTGCTCCATTACTTCTGTGCAGCCTTCTTATTCTATTTATCTTCTCTTATCCTCTGATGTTCGGCCTCTCTCTACCATTGAACCCTTTGATATATTCAGCCTTTCTCCTTTATTTCTCAGCCTGTCTTCAGCTAACTACCCTTCCTTATTCTTTACGGCCATATTAGATCAGCCTCTTCCATTTTCTGTCGACAGGCTGCATTCCTCTCGATGCCCCTTAAGTCGGCCACCTTTCCTCAGCATTCATACCTTGCCAGATATCGAATTATTGGCCTTATGGCCTGCTTTTCTTTCCTTCTCCAATATGTTTGGCCTCTGAACAAAGTCTTCTGATATTCCTTCTAAACTATCGGCCTAACAGCCTCTTCCTTTGCTCGTCTCTCTCCCTTTGTTCACCGATTGCCTCCTATATATGCGGCTTGCTCAATTATCTTCTGCCGCTTCTGACTATTCTTCCTATAACAGCTTCTCCTCTATCATTGACCCCATTAACATATTTTGCCTCCTCATTTCTCCCACGACGGCCTTCTCTTTCTTCTGATGCCTATCAGCTACTCACTCTTCTATTTTTGGCCTTCTCTACCATTCGGCCTCTTCCTCATCCGTCCTCTTCTATATTAGGTGGTTATATTTCTGCATGTCGTATGCCTCTGCAATTTCCCACTCTTCGACCATTACTCCTCATTTTAAAGATAGAATCTTTTATTGTTATGCACTAACTCTTCATGTTGTTACAGAGTGTCTCTGCCATGATATCATGGCTGAATATTATCGAATCTGGCACCTCCCCACAAATAGCAATCGAACCTTCTTGCTGCCAATTTCCTGAATTTGAATATGTAACTGATTCTTGTAATAATCACCACCTTCACCACTTATTCAACTATCTAGAATCTAATTATCAATTATTATTGTTCCTGTCACCTTGGCAACAGGAGCTTCCTTCCTCAAGCTTTATGTCATTAACTTAAGACATAAACCCCATATTTTAAAGGTTAACACAAATTTCAAAAGTTAATAGGATGCCCCTGCATCAGACTCCCCAGGAGACAAAAATCATGTGATCTGGCACATGTGTTCCTCTGCAAACTTAATCAGACCTTTTCTTCTGCCTTTTCCATAATTTCTCTATCCCATATGCTTCAACCTTCCAACATTTTTGTGCAACGATGTGGGCTGCTCTCACATGATTGTTTGCATCACTTATAATCCACCTTCAATCTTGAATTCTCCTTTCAATCATCCTAAACAAATTATAATCAAATGGAAAAATTATAACATCATCCATTGCATTATCAATACTTGCCATTTCTACATCATACTCAACATGTTCATCTGTCATATCTTTCAGCCATTCTTTCCCCATGGCCATTTGCTGCAACACAATATTTTCAGACTCATCTTTTATTATCTTACTCTCCAAATCTGCAACATCTTCAATCTTTATTTCTGCAACTACTTCTACATCATTGTCTTCACTCTTCTCTGCTGTCATATTTATGCTCACACCTTTAATCTTCTCATTCCATTCTTGTTCAATGGCTGCCAACTGCTTCCACAAATCTTCTTCAGCATTTTCTATTGTTGCTCCATCTTCTGATCTTATCTCTTTTTTGCTTTCATTCTTCTTTTGTTTGCCTTCTTGCTCTAGAACTATAGTTGCTCCATCACCATCTTCTTCCTCTATAGCTACTTGCTAGATCAAATCTGCATCTTCAACATATACTTGTGTTGTCTTCTTTTTCCATATAACTTCTCTATTCCACTTTTCCTCTTTTCTATCATATCTGCATTTTTCAATTTGCCTTTGTTTGCCTTCTTGCTTCATCAAATATCTATTCCTCCTTATCTCTTTTTTATCTAATAATCTCCTCATATTTTCCTCATTATTATAAATTTCATACAAAGCTTCATCAACATAAAAATCAGATTTCTTTTCTATTACCTTACATACACTTTGTTTCTCTTGTTGCAATTTTACTGTATGCTCCTTCTCTTTCTTGCCATCCTCTACTGGATTCATCTTGCTTCCAGTTTCTAGGAGTTTGTTCTCCTTGTCATGCCTCCAATTCTTTGTCTTTTCTGCAACACATTTTTTTTTTGTTGCTTGCTTTATCACCCACACTCTATTATTGGACTGATGTTCTTTCCTTGTTGCATTTTAGCTTCTTTTTCCTTGTTCTGTTTTCATCCTCAAATCATTTTCTCTAGGCCTCTTTGCTATCCAACTCAACCTTACATCAGATTGCCACTTATTCATCTGCACATCTCTCTTTCTATGCACTTGTTTGTTAGCATAAACACAATCAAAAGTATTCACTTCTTTACAACTCAAATGTTGCCTTTCATCCTTCTTTTTCTTTTGCCAACGTGGCACTACATATCCATGATCCTTAATCACATTTACATTTTCCAATTTATTTTTCTTATCATCTTGCCTATCCATATTCTCATTTCTACATTCATGATCAAAAGTAACAATTTTATCTCCATTCCTCTGTGCAACGACTTGCTGTCCCAAATTGCACCCACCTTCAGCTTCTTGGCTTTTTAACTTTTCTTCTTGTGCTGCTGCTACAACATCTTTACATGCATCATAAAACTCTATGGTTTCCTCTTTATCTTCATCATCAAACTGAACATCTTTAGCATCAATTTCTTCTTCATTTTTAGGCACTTTGTAATGCACCTCTGCTGCAAACTCTTCTTGGCATTATGCTGCCATCAATATTTCCTCGTTCACATCTTCCACTCTTTCTTCAAGAGCTATTCTTGCCCCATCTCTCATTATCTTCAAGGTCTCATCCTCGACCTTCTTCATCACTTTCTTTATACCTACATACAAATCTACAAACATAACATTAGAAAATAAAATGAGAGACCACAGTGTCTCTAGCAATGCCCTCCTCATGGACATTCTTCCTTCTTCAATTCTCTTTTTCTCAAGTGCTACCTGCTGCACCTTTTCCTCTTTCTCTTTTTTCATGTTCTCTTCAATGAGAACTCCCTTGACCTCTTCCAGTCTATGGTGCTTCAATGACAACTCTCTGTTGTCCCATCTTTTTAGGAACCCTCTCATCTTCTTATCTTTTCCTCTTAAGGCTTTTATACTCTGCCTTTTCCTCTTCTCAACAATCTCCTTTACTGGCCATTTTACTTTCTTACTCATTGGACAAACCCAATAATATCCTTGGTCTTGTTCTTCATACCATTGTTTTACCAACATCAGATCCCTCTTCAACTCTACCAATTCTCTTTTGAATTCTACATCTGTCATCCTTTTGCCTTCTTTTCTTTTGTCTCTTTTTGTGAGACTCTCTTTCTTCATTTGCTTCTGCATTATTCTATCTTCTTTCATCTTTCAGACAACTCCTTAGGGCTTTCTTCTCTTTTCAATCTGCCCTGTCAATCAGCAACAACAATACAATGCACAACCTTTAAAAGGTCAATAACACATTAAACATTCACACTCAGATCAGTCTATGCTCTGATACCAATCTGATAGAACGCTCCCTTAAAGCATGCACAATTACCTCAAACAACTTTCAAGTGAGAATCAAGTCTCTGCAAAACTAAAAGGCTCTCACATAACTTCTGTCATTAGAATGACAAGAACTAGGACATCAACATAAAGATTAAACAAAGTCATTCATATGCAATTCAAATATACCATAATATCAACGAGGTGACATGAGCATAGGTTCCTTACACTTATTCAATAAAAATGATAATAGGAAATACTATTCTTCTCTAATCATGCTACAGGAACAAATACCATCAAGCTACAGAATTATTATGAACACAAATCAAAGTTTTATTCCATCCAGCCAAATTGGCCATCATTATAAGATAACAAAAAACTCATCCTTTCAATGGCTTATCCATATGCTGGTATGTTGGTCCCTATCTACTTTTTTCTTCTTTCTTTTAGCTTTTTTTAAGACTATTTGATCTCCTCCTCTCAAACTGGTTTATTCTTTTTTGTCACCATGCTTATCATTTATGCTCGATTGCTCCTTTCTCTTGCTATTTGAGAATCTGTTGATTATTTCCTTTTAACTCTCGGCCTGCTCCATTACTTTTGCGCAGCCTTCTTATTTTGTCTATCTTCTCTTATCCTCTGATGTTCAGCCTCTCTCTACCATTGAACCCTTTGATATATTTGACCTTTCTCCTTTATTTCTTGACCTGTCTTCAGCTAATTGCCCTTCCTTATTCTTTACGGCCATATCAGATCGGCCTCTTCCATTTTCTGTCGTCAGGCTACATTCCTCTCGACGCCCCTTAAGTCGGCCACCTTTCATCAGCATTCATACCTTGCCATATATTGAATTATTGGCCTTACATCTTGCTTCACCTTCTCCAATATGTTCGGCCTCTGAAAGAAGTCTTTTGATATTCCTTCTAAACTATCAACCTAGCAGCCTCTTCATCTGCTCGTCCCTCTCCCTTTTTTTACTGACTACCTCTTATATATATATGCGGCCTGCTCAATTATCTTCTGTCACTTCTGTCTATTCTTCTTGTAATGACTTCTCCTCTATCATCGACCCCATTAACATATTTTGCCTCCTCATTTCTCCCACGATGGCCTTCTCTTTCCTCTAATGCCTATCAACTACTCACTCTTCTATTTTTGGCCTTCTCTACCACTCAGCCTCTTCCTCATCTGTCCTCTTCTATATTCAGTGGTTATATTTCTGCATGTCATATGCCTCTATAATTTCCCACTCTTCGACCGTTACTCCTCATTTTAAAAATAGAATCTTTTATTGTTATACACTAACTCTTCTTGTTGTTACAGAGTGTCTTTGCCATGATATCATGGCTGAATATTATCGAATTTGGCACCTCCCCACAAATAGCAATCAAACCTTCTTGTTGCCAATTTCCTAAATTTGAATATGTAACTGATTCTTGTAATGATCACCACCTTTACCACTTATTCAACTCTCTAGAAACTAATTATCAATTATTATTGTTCCTGTCGCCTTAGTGACAAGAGTTTCCTTCCTCAAGATTTCTGTCATTGACTTAACACATAAACCCCAGATTTTAAAGGCTAACACAAATTTTAAAAATTAATGCCCCTGCATCAAAAACCAACTCAAAAATGCACAAATTCCTCTCTTTATTCACTCTGTCAGCCTGATACATGAAATAACAAACTTCTCATGCCATTTCACACGTACCAACTTCCATACCTGTACCTGCAACCTCAAAAATCCTAAAATATATGTAAACACATGCCATTTCACCAAGTTTCATGAGTTTCTACTGGTGAAAGGCAAAGTTATACATTTTTCTTGCTCATTGTTTACCCTCAACTAGGGTTTTACCAATTTTTGATAGTTTTGAAAGAATTGGCCTTAACTTGCTTATTATTCAATGAAATCAAATGCAATAATGATGCAGGAGCATCTAGTGGTGTAAGGGCAATCTTGCATCACCCCAAAAAATATGTGTTTCAAAATTTTTGATGTTCTTCCATTTCTTTTCAAAATTTGTGGTTCTGGTTCCATAATCGCTTGAATAATGATGTAGAACTTTCAGTTTTTCCAAACTACTAAAAATAGCAACTTGCTATTTTTAGAAAGTTTGCATTTGGGCACAGATTGAAGTGAAAATTTAAAGGAAGTTTCGTAACTGAAAAATAAGACCTTTGGTGAAGGAATCACGCAAAGATCATTTACGAGCTGAAAAATATTAAAGTTTTTGTTTCCTGAAAAATGCCTAAAAATTATTAAAACTCAGGTTTGAGGCACTAAACGGCCCCGTACGAGCCAAAAATGGCCAGAACTAGCTGAGAAAGTTCTCAGCGCATAGAGCCCTCCGTGAGCTTTCCGACGCATAAAACGGTTCATCAATCGGACACCCGGATCAAAAGTTATGGCTCCCAAAAGTTGACCTATTTTTGGAGGGAGATGCAAATTTCGAAATTAAGTTGTTGGCCGCCAAAAAGGCTATTAATAACCATTTTTTGGAACCCTGGGCAGTAGTGGAGTTAAGGGGGAAAGTGTAGAGTCAAGAATAGGTAGGAAAAATAGAAACCCTAGCAAATTTGGGGTCATAGACGACAGATGATTCCAGAGCCTTGTGAGAGGAAGCTATAATGTGTTGTAGCCTATGGAGGGTTGATTCCCCTGATTGCATTTGAGCTTCTGTAATGTAATAAGTTATACAAATCAATAAAGAAAGTTCTATTTTTTGTGTGCAATTTCTGTTGTTGTGTGTTTTATGATTTACCCCCTTCATCAAGTGGTATCAAAGCAAGGGTTCCTGAGTGTGTAGACAGATCACCGACCATGAGACAGTTTGCACCACAACTTGAGGTTGTGGGTTTGTTGCGGAGATCAAGATGCCTCCACGAAGAAATCATATTGGGAGGAATGCTTTGATAGAAGAGGGTTTTAGAGCCCTACAAAGACAAATCGATGCATTGCAAGAGGAGCTGCAAAGAGGGTTTAAGCCAAGAACAAGAGAAGAAAGCAAGGATGAAGCGAAAGAGGAGCTATCTAAGGAAGAACAAAAAGCTGTATGAGATCCTACAGAAGTTAGGTTGTTGAGGGCTATTTCTAAGATTGGAAAGAGGTTCAAAATCAAAGTTTCTACATATTCTAGAGATTTGAATCTAGAATAGCTTATTGATTGGATCAATGACATGGAGGAATATTTTGAGTATGAAGATTTGGAAGACCCAGATTGGGTCAAGTTTGTAAAAATAAAATTGAAGCGCCATGCCAGTATTTGGTGGAAGGAGGTCCACTTAGAGAGGAATAGAAGAGGAAAAAGAAAGATCACCAGATGGGATCAGATGGTGGAGAAACTAAAGAAGCAGTTCATTCTTGTGGACTATGAGATGGAGTTGTTGAAGAAGCTGCAAGGATTGAAGCAAGACAACAAGTCTGTTAAGGAGTATACATAAGAGTTTTATAAGATTACTATCAGAATCGGTCATGCAGAGGCCAATAAGGAGAAGGTAGCCCGTTACATTAATGGGTTGAGGCCAAGTATTCAAGAGGAGCTAAGCCTAGTCAGAATGACCACCATAGAAGATGCATACCAGTTTTCCTTGAAGGTGGAAGATAAGTTAAATAAAAGATTTGATAGCAAGCAAAATGGAAGAGGTCAAGGCAGAAGGACTAGTGGAAGACCCTATGGGGGCTGAAATGAAGATTCAAAGAAAAGTGAAGAAGTTGGTACCATTTGAAATCAGAGAGGACATAATACCTACTACCCTCGTGACCAGAATAATGGTGAGCAAAGAGGAAGAGGAAGAGATAGACCTGGGCAAGGACCTGGAAGAGGAGGTTTTAGAGGAACCTGTTTCCAATGTGGAGAAGAAGGACATCGAGCATACGAGTGTCCACAACATCAAGGAAAGACAAATAGAAGACCTAAAGGTAATGCATGAGTTGTACATGTCGATGAAGATGCACAATCTGAGTACTCTGAAGATGCTGAAAGGGGAGATGTTGAGTATATGTGTCTCAGATGTACAGTGATTAGCAAGAGTCTCAGCGATCTCGTTGTTCATAATAGGTTGTTCTTTGTATCGGGTTGACTGATCTCCATCGGCAAACCTTGTTTGTGTTACACCGACCGCATATGTTTCACCGATGGTAGTGATCATCGGCTTGACTTTCACTATCGGTGGGAGTGAGGAGCCCTTGGCCGATATGCATGGTTTCACTGATGACATATGTCTATCGGCATAAGGTTGGCCATCGGCCAAGCTCTTGGTAGTCGCTCCAATAGGTATGTGTTACTCCGATGAACTGTGAGAGGTTTTGGATCGGTGAGACTTACCATTGTCGGAGCAACTTGGGAGACTTCTCCCGATGTGCAGGGTCTTACCAATGACAAGCCAGTGTATACTCTATCGGGAAGACCTTACTATCGGCATGGTCTATATTTTCCTCTCCGATGTGCATTGGTCACGCCGATGAAGGATGAAGGCTTGGGCGTCAGTGTGAGAAGAGCAGACGGACTGAGTTTTGACAGTTGCTCCGATGTGCTTGTGTTTTTCTGATGAACTGTTGACGGTTTGGATCAGCAAGATTATAACCATCGGTGCAATTTGGAAATGTCTCTCCATTGGCCAAAGGTCTTTTCGATGTTTGGTGAGCTGCTTGGTCTTGTCAGCAAAAGTGCCGACGGTAAACTTACCATGTGTTCATGCATATATGCAATTGATGTGTTTGTCGACGGATGCATGTGGGACTAATCTCATGAATGCGAACAGTTAGAAATGGTAGTTTGAACAGTTGGTGAGTGTAACTGAAACGTTTGGTTGCTCAAATGGTTGAGTCGATTAGATTGCTAAAGCAATGTGAGATCGGTAGAAACTGTGAGAGTTCAATTCGAGAGAGAGTCTAAGGTTGGAATTAGAGTTGGATGGTGTGATCAATCTGTTGAGCTCTGGTTTTCTCCTTCGGTGAAGTCCTATGCTGTGTGTTGTATGCGACATGTTAACAGTATATGAAGGGACTGAGGAGAGAGTGAAAACAGAGTTCAAGTGAAGGGAGTTCTGGCCGAGAAGGGTGGTGCTGTCAGCTATTCTTCAGAAGGAACAAGATATTTATCTCCTGTAAAGGCTACGAGCCTGTAAATGTATTGTAACTATTTGGTTGCCGAATAATAGAATGGCTCGATGTTTTGGAGTGTGGGGTTTTTTACCCGTAAGGGTTTTCCCCACGTAAATCTGTGTTCTTGTTCTATTTTTCATGTTTAATGTCTTTGCTGTTGAAATTGGTTAATGTTTGCTTGTGCTTTCCTCTAAGGGTTAATGTTAGAAATGTTCTATGTCAATTTCCGCTTTAATGGAATAGTTGTGCGTGTTTTTGAAGCTTTAAATCTGTCAAAGACATCACTGTTCTTAGAAATACGTTCTGAGATGCTCACATTTCCTTACAATTGGTATCAGAGATTTCTTCTAGGATCTGCTTTGTTGCTCACATTTGTACTTTTGTGTGCTGCATGTGTTTGCATGTAAGAGTTCCTAGTGTATAAGGTCTGGGTATTCTTTCTGTGATGATTTCTTAGTGTGACGGGCTTGAAGAAATCTGAAGGAAACATTTGTTTGTTTGATCCTTGTTTGAGTGGAAGTCTTGCAATTAATCTTGTCTTCTTTCTACAGCAGGCACTTGAAGGATGGTGAAGATGAAGAGACTGGAGCTGGTCATGATGTGGCCTGAGGCTCTTAGTTGACAGTATTTAATCATGTTGCATGGGGTTTGGTTTGTGGTTGTGTTACTGCAGTAAGTTTCATATTGGGTGTCTGTGTGAGAGGCTCTCTGATGATATGAAGAAGTTTGTGTTACTGCTCAGCCATGGAGTATTGTGCTTATGCTGGGATTTGTTCCTGGTATTGGAAGGCATAATTTTTTGTTACCCTGATTGCATGTAGGTTATGGAATTGATTGTTGGATGGTCTGAGAACTTCTGTAATAGCCTGATTCTCTTGGATGCATGTGCATGTTGGTGGTTGAGGGATTGGTCTACAAGTGGGCCTGAAGCTCTTGAACTGCTATTTCCTTAATTGGATATTTTGTACTTGCATGACTCAGATTCATGTTTATTGGATTTGAGGGGTTTTATAGTTTTTCCTTAAAATCTATGATTATGCATATTCATGATGATCCATTATTCTAGTTTAACTATTAGGGAGTTTATGTTGCAGACTTTTGGGTCTTCCAGATGTGAAGTGGGTATGGATGTGCATGGGTGTTTTTCAAACACAGTGGTTTTGCAGGTTTTACATGGTCAAGAGAAAAACTTGTGGTTTTGTGAAGTTGCAGTTAAGCTATTTTTAGACCCTGGCTTTTGAGGTGTTGCTGGATGATATAGTTGCAGTTTTGCATGCATGCTCTGTGCATGGTGTGAGCAGGTGAAATGCTTTCTCTGCATGGGAGTGCTGGTATGTGATATGACACTCAGCATTTCTGTGGTAATGCTTCTAGTTTCTTGACTATGGTGCTCAGGTTGTGGACATGATTGGGAGAATCAAGTTTGTAAGTAATCTGATGCTTGAGTCATGTTGTCTACATTGTTATCTATTCCTTGAGATCTCAGTTTTGTAGTTTCTAGTGTGATAGTGAGTTTGCATGGTACATTGGTTGGATCTACGAGTTATGTAGTTTTGTGGGCTGATCACCTATTAAGCTACAATGAGATGACTCAGATGTGGACTGTCTTTATCCACAAGATTACTTCAGTGTTTATGCAGATTTGTTAGCTAGCCTTGTCTGTGGTCACTTGTGCATTGGTGTGACTAATTCAAGATGAGAGGATTGATGTTGTAAAGTACCTGAATAGTTGGTTAAGGGGACTTGTAGCATGTGTATCACGATGTCGAGAATAACTTGGATTCACAGTTTTATGTAAGCTATTGACAGTGATAGTTTATTTCCTTGGTTTGGAGATCTTGATATCACTTGGTTTTATTGTCACATGGACATGTTAATGTGTGGACCTGGAGGATTTTCAGATTAGGAAATGTTTGGTCATGATGCTTGGAAAGCTCTGTTGTTATAGTTCAGTGGGAGCTTTAGCATTGACCGTGCATTCATCACTTAGTGGTGAATAATCTTCTTTAGTGTTGCAGATGTTACTAGAAGGAGCTCTTAGATCCTGTTGCAGCAGAAGGGTTCTTTTATATTTGCAGGGGCACTATTTGAGGATGTGAAACATCTTGGAGTCATGGAGGATTCATGAAATTCTTGGTTGAGGTGTTGGTTGTACTTGACAGGTGATGTTGGTTTAGAGTTTGGTTTATTTCATGTCATGATATACTCTTGTTTAAGCATTTGAGTTTTGGCATGATATGTTGCTCTTGAGACTTTGGTTAAGTTCCCCTGAAGCATTGAATCTCCTAAGGGAGATGATAAGATCATGATGTCATGATAAGTTCCTGATTCAGATGATTGGAATTTTGACAGTGGTCTAGTAACTTCTCTATGTTTGGGTACATTTATCATTTTCTTGATTACTTCATAAGTGTTGTAGTGATGCAGTTGGAGTTTAGCATGAGGTGATTGTTCGTAGGTACTCATTGATACATGGAGAATAAGGTGAGACTGTATATATTGTGCTTAATCAGAATTTGCAGCAGGAAGTCCGAGGAGTCTTTACCTTGGTTGGACGTGAGTTCAACAAAGATCTAGAAGAGATTGTTCTTGGAGAAAGTTCTTGGAACTTGGATATCCTGGAAGAACATTCTCATTCCCCACTCTTGGTCTACTCGGTAATTTATTACTTGAGAGATATTGCCCATTGTTTCTCTCAGGTATTTTATGCTTTCTTTCATAGATATGGTTCTGGAGGATTCATTGTGAGAGATGAATAGCATGTTTATCTCCTTATGCATTTGAGTTTAAGATATCATTCATTGATGAGGACTGTTAGGAGATGGTTTATGGGCTGATTTCCTGAAAAGGGAAATGCATTAGTTTGATCTTCTTTGGTTTGAGAGGCTTACATCCATGTTAGATACATGATATATATGTTGTGTTTGATCTTGGAGATTGAATATTTGTTTGGGTGTTGTTATGTTGTTCTTTTTGGGGTGTTTTGAAGGAGATCATACCTGACACAATTGGCATTCAGAGGTGTATGTAGAAGGATTGTCTACAGGTATATGATGTGCAGTGTTTCTCTTGGTCTCAGTTATTTTCTGATGGTGTGTTTCACATTACATTGGTTTGAGGTTTTGTTCGAAGCTGAAGAGATCACTAGTTTGTGGTCATGTGTTTTCACTTATGCTCTTGGGTGATGACATGGTAGTTCTGGTATCTCTTTCATTGTTAGGTGTGAAGAACTTGAGAGATTTCTGGACTGGTGGTGAGATGTACAGGTTATTGATTTACAGATTTTGCATATCATGGTGGACGTTTCCTTGATACTACATGATGTTTACACTTTCTAAGTGATGCTAATGGTAGACTTATATGCCATGATCTTTTTCAGATCTGCATTACCTATGTAGTGGGAGTTCTTGGATGTGTTTGGTTTTTTTGACTGGTTGACACATGGAGCTTGTATTTGCAGTTGAAGGGTGCATGTGTAGGTGGCATGAGTCTACTGATGTTCATACCTTCAATGTATGAGTGATTGGATGTTTGAGCACTGGCTGGTTGTGCTATTTTCAGTCAAGTGGGTTTTTTGGTTTAGTTGGATGGGAGCAGTCAACTTTCTGATTGTTGTTCTAGCTGATGTTCTATCTTGTTTCTGGAGGATGTTTTCATGGCTGTGTTCTCGAAGCTTTGAAGTTTGTTATGTTGAAGCTTCTATGTAGCTTGTGAGCACAGTGGAGTGGAGGCAGTATCAGCTGTGGTTCTATGAGCTAGAGCATTGATGGTTTCCTGTAAATCCTTCGTCAAGTGGGAGAATGTTGAGTATATGTGTCTCAGATGTACAATGATCAGCAAGAGTCTCAGCGATCTTGTTGTTCTAATAGGTTGTTCTTTGTATCGGGTTGACTAATCTCCATCGGCAAACCTTGTTTGTGTTACACCGACCGCATATGTTTCACCGATGGTAGTGATCATCAGCTTGACTTTCACTATCGGTGGGAGTGAGGAGCCCTTGGCTGATATGCATGGTTTCACCGATGACATATGTCTATCGGCATAAGGTTGGCCATCGGCCAAGCTCTTGGTAGTCGCTCCAATAGGTATGTGTTACTCTGATGAACTGTGAGAGGTTTTGGATCGGTGGGACTTACCATTGTCGGAGCAGCTTGGGAGACTTCTCCCGATGTGTAGGGTCTTACCGATGACAGGCCAGTGTATACTCTATCGGGAAGACCTTACTATCGGCATGGTCTAGATTTTCCTCTCTGATGTGCATTGGTCACGCCGACGAAGGATGAAGGCTTGGGTGTCAGTGTGAGAAGAGTAGACGGACTGAGTTTTGACAGTTGCTCCGATGTGCTTGTGTTTTTCTGATGAACTGTTGACAGTTTGGATCAGCAAGAGTATAACCATCAGTGCAATTTGGAAATGTCTCTCTGTCGGCCAAAGGTCTTTCCGATGTTCAGTGAGCTGCTTGGTCTTATCAGCAAAAGTGCTGACAGTAAACTTACCGTGTGTTCGTGCATATATGCAGTTGATGTGTTTGTCGACAGATGCATGTGGGACTAATCTCATGAATGCAAACAGTTAGAAACGATAGTTTGAACGGTTGGTGAGTGTAACTAAAATGTTTGGTTGCTCAGACGATTGAGTCGATTAGATTGCTAAAGCAATGTGAGATCGGTAGAAACTATGAGAGTTCAATTCAAGAGAGAGTCTAAGGTTGGAGTTAGAGTTGGATGGTGCGATCAATCCGGTGAGCTCTGGTTTTCTCCTTCGGTGAAGTCCTATGCTGTGTGTTGTATGCGACATGTTAACAGTATATGAAGGGACTAAGGAGAGAGTGAAAACAGAGTTCAGGTGAAGCGAGTTCTGGCCGAGAAGGGTGGTACTGTTAGCTATTCTTCAGAAGGAACAAGATATTTATCTCTTGTAAAGGCTATAAGCCTGTAAATGTATTGTAACTATTTGGTTGCCGAATAATAGAATGGCTCGGTGTTTTGGAGTGTGGGCTTTTTTACCCATAAGGGTTTTCCCCACGTAAATCTGTGTTCTTGTTCTATCTTTCATGTTTAATGTCTCTGCTGTTGAAATTGGTTAATGTTTGCTTGTGCTTTCCTCTAAGGGTCAATGTTGGAAATGTTCTATGTCAGTTCTGCTTTAATGGCATAGTTGTACGTGTTTTTGAAGCTTTAAATCTGTCGAAGACATCACTGTTCTTAGAAATACGTTCTGAGATGCTCACATTTCCTTACAGGAGAAACCCTAGTTGTCAGAAGAACTTTGTTGAATGAGGAGAAAGAACCCAATCAGAGGAAGAGTTTATTCCATACAAGGTACAAATGTGAAGGTAAGTGTTGTGATATTATTATTGACAGTGGAAGTACTGACAATCTTGTTTCAGAGGAGATGGTTGACAAGTTGAAGTTAACAAGAAGAAAGCATCTGCATCCATATCAGATTGCATGGTTGCAGAAGGACCATACAGCTTTGGTCAATGAGTAGTGTTTAGTGAAGTTCAAGATTGGTCACTACCATGATGAGGTGCTGTGTGACATCATACCTATGGATGCATGTCATGTTATTGGGGAGGTCATGGAAGTATGATAGGAGCGATGTCCATGATGGTCGTGCAAACACATACTCCCTAACAAAGGATGGAGCTCGTCATAAGTTGAAGCCCTTGAAGGAGGTGGAAGAAAAAGTATGTAGTACTACTAGAATTTACTTGGTAGATGGTAGGAAATTTTTGGAAGGTATGAAGCATGAGCATCATTGCTTTGCATTGATTCCTAAGATTAGTCAAGAGAAATGTGAAGATATACCAGCAGAAGTCTCAAAAATGTTGGAAGAATTTCAAGATGTTGTCTCTGATAATATACTAGAAGGTTTACCACCAGTGAGGAAGATAAGTCGTCAAATGGATTTGATACCAAGAGCTAGTTTGTCTAATAAGGCAGCCCATAGAATGACTCTAGTAGAGAGTGAAGAGTTGAACAGACAAGTTCAGGAGTTGTTGAGGAAGGGATTGATAAGAGAGAGCCTTTAAGTCCATGTGCGGCACCTACAGTACTAGCACCAAAGAAATATGGAGAGTGGACAATGTGTACAAACTCTCGAGCCATCAATAAGATCATGATCAAGTATAGATTTCCATTGCCCAGAATAGACGACATAATGGACTGTTTGAGTGGAGCCAAGTACTTCACAAAGGTTGACCTGAAGAGTGGATATCACCAGATCCGTATCAGAGAAGGAGACGAGTGGAAGACAGCCTTCAAGACAAAAGAAGGTTTGTATGAGTGGTTAGTCATGCCATTTGGGATAACTAATGCATCGAGCACATTCATGTGGCTCATGAACGAGTTATTGAAAGAATTTTTGGGAATTTTTTGTTATTGTTTGTTTAGATGATATTTTGATTTTTAGTAAGACTTGCGATAAGCATATGATGCATATCAGAAGAGTCTTTGAGAAGCTGAGGGAGGAGAAGTTGTTGATCAATTTGAAGAAATGTAGTTTTTCAAAGAAGGAGTTGGTATACCTAGGATTTGTTTTCTCAAAGGAAGGTCTTAAGATGGACCCAAAGAAGGTGAGGGCTATCATTAAATGGCCTACGCCAAGGAGTGTTTTTGAGGTAAGATATTTTCATGGTTTGGTAAGTTTTTATAGAAAATTTATCAGGTATTTTAGTAGCATTTGTGCACCCCTAACTGAGACAATGAGAGGGGATAGGAAAGAGTTTAGATGGACTAAAGAAGCAGATAAAATCTTTGATACATTGAAGCAAAAAGTCACAGAGCAACTTGTTTTGGCACTTCCAAATTTCAATAAGGTATTTCAGGTAGATTGTGATGCTAGTGGCAGTGTTATAGGAGCTATTTTGAGCCAAGAAGGTAAGCCCATTGCCTATTTTAGTGAGAATATTAATGATGCCAAGAAAAGGTATTCTATTTATGATCAATAGTTTTATGCAATAGTTTAGGCTTTGAAGAAATGGAGACATTATTTGTTTCCAAAGGAGTTTGTTTTTTATATTGATCATTAGGCTTTACGGTATCTTAATAGTCAAGGAAAGTTGAACCAGAGGCACTTAAAATGGGTTGAGTTTTTGTAGAGCTATACTTTTATTTTGAATCACAGGAGTGGGAAGTCCAACAGAGTTGTAGATGCCTTGAGCATAAGGCAAAATTTGTTGACATAAATGAAGATAGAGGTTGTTGGGTTCGATGAGCTCAAAAGTTTGTATCCTGAAGATCCAGATTTTGCAGAGGCTTGGAAAGCTTGTTTGAAACCTGTTACTTTGGATAGGACAAAATGGTTGGATTTCATAATCCAAGATGGCATGTTGTTTAGAGGAAGCCAGTTGTGCATTCCAAGGAGTTCCATGAAAGAGAACATGATTAAGGAGAAGCATAATGGAGGATTGGTTGGACACTTTGGTCAAGATAAAACCATAGCTATTGTTGGTGAAAATTATTATTGGCCACAATTGCAGTAGGATGTGAGGAAATTTGTGAAGAGTTAGAAAGTATGTCAGATAGCAAAAGGAGCAAGTCAGAATACAAGTCTATATCAGCCACTACCTGTATCAGAGAAGCCATGGGATGATATTAGTATGGATTTTGTTCTTGGTTTACCAAGGACATAGAGAGGACATGATTCCATCTTTGTGGTGGTGGATAGATTCTCAAAGATGGCACATTTTATTCTTTGCAAGAAGACTAATGATGCTATTCATATTGCAAAGTTATTTTTCAGGGAGGTGGTGAGATTATACGGTCTACCAAAGAGCATAGTTTCAGATCGAGATACCAAGTTTGTTGGTTATTTCTGGAGGACATTGTGGAAGAAGTTGAAGACATATTTGAAGTTCAGTTCTACATACCATCCACAAACTGATGGGCAGACGGAAGTGGTGAATAGGAGTTTGTGTAACCTGCTACAATGCTTAGTAGGAGATAAGCCCAAGGGATGGGATTTGATTTTACCACAGGCATAATTTGCTTACAACAATTCTATCAATAGGAGTATTGGTAAATCACCATTCCAGATTGTATATGGGAATAGTCCAAGAAATGCTTTAGAGTTAAGGAATCTAGACAAAGGAGAAAAGACAAGTGCCAAGGCTGAAGACTTTGTAGAACACATGAAGAATTTGTATAAAGAGGTGAAAAAATACATTAATAAGATGAATATTCAATACAAGGCTAAGGCAGATTAGAAGATGAGATATAAGGAATTCCAGGTAGGAGATGAAGTCATATTCACTTGATAAAAGAAAGGTTCCCAATTGGAACATACAATAAGCTGAAAATGAAAAAATTTGGACCATACAGGATTTTGAAGAAACATGATTCAGAAAATGCATATGAGGTGGAGCTGCCGAGTGAGATCAATATTTCCTTTGTTTTCAACATTGCTGATTTATCAGAATATCATGAAGGTGGAACAGAGGATGGACCAACAAAAGAACAATGGAGTATTCTAACATCTACTTCAACAGAGGAGATAGAAGAGATCTTGGATAGCCGTGTGGGAAGAAGTACTCGGAACAAGCAATATGAAGAATATTTGGTGAAATGGAAAGGAAGGCCTATTGAAGATTCTTCTTGGTTGTCTAAGGCAGAGGTTGATAGTTTGGGTTTTCCTCACACAAACACCTGAAATGTGACAGGGTCACTTCTCAAATTACCTTGGGTGTCTAATGCAGGAGCATCCAATGGTGTAAGGGCAATCTTCCATCACCCAAAAAAAATATGTTTCAAAATTTTTAATATTCTTTCTATTTCTTTTCAAAATTTGTGGTTCTGGTTCCATAATCGCTTGAATAATGATGTAGAACTTTTAGTTTTTCCAAACTGCTAAAAATAGCAACCTGTTATTTTTAGAAAGTTTACATTTGGGCACGGATTAAAGTGAAAATTTACAGGAAGCTTCGTAACTGAAAAATAAGACCTTTGGTGAACCTGAATTGTTGATAACTGAGAGGGGGGTGAATCAATTATCTTAATTATTTGACTTTCTTTTTTTCTTTAATAATTAGTGCAGTATCAAAACATATAAGCATACATGAACATGAGAGCAGAAAAGAAATCAACATACATAACACAAGGATTTTTACGTGGAAAACCCTATTAAGGGAAAAACCATGGGGTGCCTAACCCAAGATTGTATTCTCTATTAAAAGAATAAGAAGTACAAATGGTACTTGCCAATTAGGGCTCACTGCCCGAGCACACTGCTCACAAGAGGCTCACTGCCTACAATAGTTTATAGAAAGTAACTAGGTATTTGAACTGATGAGAAGCATCCACATATGCTGAGGTTCAGTTCCGGTTAGGCTTAATATACTGATCTACTGCACTTCATTCTTCCTCTGCTTTAGTGCTGATATTCTGTCACATACCAGACCTGTATTGCTACTTCCACACTTCTCTCTACTTTTCTTCGCACTTCACAACACACCACACACACCTTCACATCGAAATTGTTAGCTGTCGTTGCACCAAAAGATTGACCTATTAATGCCCGATACAACCACTTGACTTAACAAGCACGGGAGGCGGTTAAGCCCTTGTCGCAAACCACCATAGCGCAGCGCTGAACAAGGAGACCAAGGGTCACACCTTGCAACAGAAATCAATCTGGTATATATATCCGCACCAAGGATTTCAACATCTTTCTAGTCGACATCTGGAATGCTCAAGATTTTCCTAAACTCTGGCCTGTCCGTTGAATCCATGCTTACTACGTGATGCGTATCAAAAAGATAGTTATAGGAGTCATCAATCATGTCAGCCAACCATGAATGATCCCTCAAGAAATTTGATCACCATCAATTTCTCATCTAGATTAAGGTCTGATGCTCTATCGGTTAGTTCTTCTTCAGTCTACTTTGCCAAATAGGAGCCCAACACTTAAGTGCTCATATCTTTTCACTTTTTCATCACTGGAGGCTCAATCTCTGGAATGTAGCAGTCATGGTACTCCTCTTGACTTCCCCAAGTCTATATTTTGCTGAGATACTTCCTCTGAGAGATCCGGACCTGATTGTCAGACCTTGTTGCATGCTTTGTTCTTGCTCATCGGACCAAAAGACTCTTCAATTTGACTTTCGGTATAGACCTACTATACTATGCGGATGTGTGGGATGGACTTTGTTGCCATCAATGACAACACTCATGAAGCCACACAGTGTCTCTTGCCAACAATCTCCCCCTTTGGCATTGATGGCAACACTTAGTGAAAAATGACTAAGTTTCATAGCACACTCCCCCTTGGCTGATGCTCTGATCTTATGTACACTTTTCCAGAGCTCCCTCTTAGCTAGATTCCACATTTTTCACTGCTCCTCACTCCCCCTTTGACATCAATGGCAAAGGGTGGAATCCGCACACCAAAATTTGCAAAATTTAACCGATACATAGTCGCATAAATATATATACATGTCATACTTACATATACTTAAGTATATCCATAAAAATTATTTTCAACTGGACAAATTTTGTTGCCCAACTCTGCTTCATCCTGTCCAAAATTGAGATGTGACCACTTAGCAAAAATGCAAAAGCTTCTGTCCTCTTTAGGTCTGCCGGATCACTAGTCCAAGTTGTGGTCTGGGCATCAGTTAGGGTCTCATGCATTGCCTCTAACTTGGGGATAATTATCCCTCTTAGTTCACTTAGCCTGCTTATTCTATTCTTCTTCTCCTTTTCAAGCCTCTTTATTTCATTTATGGTGGCAATAGTCTGACACTCTTGATTCATTATGGAAGAGGTGAGAGGATCAAAATTTTGAGATAAACTTGATAGTTTGCTCTCCTGTTGTCCCACCTTCTTGGCAATGTCTGTTGTCGTAGTGGACCAAGATAGACAAAATTTGTATAAATCTCTACCATCTTTAAGAGCATTTTCTAATCTCTTTATCCCAATATCTAGATTTCTCCTATCATTTTCTATAAGTCCCTGTACTTCAGAGAATCTCTTTCCCAAAAACTCTTTCCGAACTTTCTCTTCTACTAACTTCTCCAAAGAGTCAAAATGTGTGCTAATAGAATTAACAAGCGATTTCAAGTTACCAGATGAAGAGGCCGAAAGATCTTTCTGGAAGGATGGCATGATCTTCTCCAACACACCGGATGTAATCTCTATTAGCTCACAGTCTTCCATGTGAGACTTCAGAAGCTTTTTTTTTTCTTTGGCTTGAGCAAAAGATGCTACCTTCATTGTCTGGACCGGAGAGAGAGAGTCAAAATTGAGTGGTCCTTGAAATAGCTCCAATTCATCTAATTCCATCATTTCTTTGGTCAGGAAGTCTTTAACAGCTTTTGTAGTGTCTCTTGCCAGAGACAAAGTCTTCTTTCCTTCTGCAGCCTCAAAACTATCATCTGGGGTCTTCTCTGTTTGATCTTCTTCTCTTCCCTTTACGTCTTCTTCTTGACTTATTTTCTCTCCTTTTCTTTCTTCTCCTTCAGCTCCAGAGTCAGTTAGGGGATCCGAATGAGAGATATTTACTTCTTCATGGACTTCCTCTTCTGGAACAAAGGAATCCAGGTCCTTAGTCTTCTCCTCACCTATCTCCCTTGACTCTTTTGCAATTTTCTCAATAGAATCTTCCTTTGATGTACTTAATCCTTCGACATCCATGGCAGAAGGTTCATCACTTATGTCCTCTATAATAGGAAGATTGAATCTTTTATATGCATTCCGGAGGATATCTTCAGTCTCTTTTGCCACCTGATCAGTCTCTTCGAGCATAAGCTTGTTCATTCTGGCTTTGTTCCGGAACTCATCCTTGCAATCTTTGAAGATCATGTTCATTTGTTTTGGAGTGATGGAAGGATAGAGCTGAATAGCTATCTATTCCCAAATCTCTAGGTCCTTTACCTTAGCATTGTTCTTTCTTATTTCAAGTTCCTTCTCTAGGCTTTTGGGAATTAGAGATATGATTTCAATGAATGCTTTATTATAGATGTTTAGATACCTGACTGTAGCATCTTGCAAGATCTTCTGGTCAACTTCACCATATTCATCATAGACTTCTGTCATTGGTTGCAAATTTCCATCCACAGTGACTGCCATCATCAATGGAAAAAGTACGCCTTTCAACAAATTCTTCTGCCTTTTCTTCTGTATGTTTACTGACAGAGGATTCCATGGATGTTTTCTTTTTCTTCTTCATTTTCTTGACCTCCTCATCAGTCTCTGTCTCTTCATCATCCTTTTGACTTATGTATGACCTTGTGGCCTTTGTCTTTGTTCTCTTTTCTCCTTTTCTGGATCTCTTTGCTTCCAGTTTTGAGGCTTTTGGGCTCTTAGTAGTGGCAAGTGCAGAGCTCTTTGAGGATCTAGTTTGGGAGGGGCTTGCACTGGAGCACTTTCTTTTTCTGCTTCTTGCCTTTCTTTCTCTGCCCTTTCTACCTTCTCTCTATTGGCATCAACTACCTCCTTTGATATCCCATATCTCTTGGCAACTTCTTCTACTTCCCTTCTCACTTTTCTCTTGATCTCAGGATGTCTCAGCTCAACATGAACTTTTACACTCAACCCTTGGAAGGTTCCAAACCTTTCTGCCTCGGGGTCCTTTGGTTGACTTAGCAGGTGTTGAACATGTAGCTCCAGAATTTTCTCATCTACCTCATAGCCCATTGGCATAATCCAGACTGTTCTGGGTTCCACTGCCTCTATTAGGCATTGATCAGTGTCTACCATGAAGCACACTGTATCCTTGTATTTTTCAACTCGAGATTGGGGGATTCTCTCTTTGGCCTGCATCATGCCTTGGAAGTTTTTAAAGTAACCCCAGAGTGCTGTACTTTGTGCCTTGGCATCACCAAGCCCATACATATAATCTCTAATTTGTATGGCAACCGGTCTGTCATTCTGCCATACCCAGCCACTTGATCCAGGTAGCTCATTCATAAAGTAGAAGAATAAACACAGTATTAGCCCACCATACTTGAATGCGTTCTTCTTGTCCTTCTTGATCTTTTGTAGGTTTTCTAGTAGTTGGCTCAAGAGAAGCTCGCATAGATCATAGTCTACATTTTCCCTTAGCATCTTATATGCAGTGTATATAGTAGTTCCAGATACTGAATTCTCCTTGCTGGAGTGGTATATTTTGTAGCCAATGATCATAGAGGCAAATTTGATATCCGGATCTGTGATATCTTCTATTGTCATTACTCTCTTGTCAAACTTTGATCCAGTAGCCTCACTTATTGTCTGATTCTTGACAGATTTGAGAGAAGGCAACCCACCGGATGAGTGCAATCCAGTTACCACCTTGATTGCATCCTTGGTTATCTTGAAGGGCTTCAACAACCATATGAAGATATCATTTATTCTACTAAGAACATACCAGACCCATTCATCTTCTACAAAATAGGGGAAATGGATGCAATGTCCAAAATGCTTACCTTGGATGGCCTTGTATTGGGGTTTAAGTTCAAATGATTCATCTATTAGTTCCTTGTGATAGATATCCATCAGCTTGGATTCCCCAAATTCCTCAATGTTGGCATGAATGTATACCCTAACATCTTCAACGTATAGAACCCCATGAGGAATGCTAGAGAATGTGCTTAGGGGATCAACTTCTAGGGATTTGTAAGGATGTTTCTTGAACTTAGGGCATGGCCTATTAGTGATCTTAATAACATTTGGAGTAACCATCTTTCAAAAGATTCAGAGAGAGATATTCAAGAGCGGAAATACCTTTTTACGCTTCTAGGGTTCACGATAGGAGCCGAAAAGATCTTTGGTTGAATCAAATTATGCGGTTGATCCTTGAGAGGGTTGAAGCAATCTTGTCGCAGAGCTCCTTCTTTCTTCTTTTTGAATACAAATGTGCAAATGATGAACAAAAGAACCCTTTTATTTCTGCGCAAACCCTAATTCCATTTTGCAATAAATGCACAACTTAAGTCATTCTGGTAGCCTTGTTCTCCTTGTTCTGAGAGAGGTCTTTCTGGATCATTGAGATGCACTTAGAATGATAACTTACAATGTATCTCCCTTTCTCCAATCATTCCATCTAACCGTAGATCCAAATATTTTGAATTCTAACTATGAAAATCTTGCTTTTATCGGATGACTGTCAAACCGGATTAATCTAGGATGATTAACCTTTTCAAACTCCTTGCGGATCTTTCATATTTTGACCAAGGGTTATTTAGATGTTTCTCTGAGAGCCCTTTTAATCCACAACTTTCCATGTGCCAATTTCTGGCACCAATTGACTGGTTGGGGGAATTTATTTTCTTTTGAGACTCCCCCTGAGCCAGAGCTCTCTACTTAGTTTTCGGAAGGAATATCAGCAC
The DNA here is from genome assembly GCA_027924645.1 of Cunninghamia lanceolata. Classification (NCBI taxonomy): domain Eukaryota; kingdom Viridiplantae; phylum Streptophyta; class Pinopsida; order Cupressales; family Cupressaceae; genus Cunninghamia; species Cunninghamia lanceolata. The sequence continues at coordinate 2,823,475 of BSBN01001170.1, forward strand.
CAAATTCTGGTGTGGATCCATCTCCAACATTTTTTGTACTTCTCTTCACCCAAATCTTGTTCATCTCCCTTTGAATTTCATCCGCATTCACTTTTCCTTTTCCTTTGTCTTGATTTTGATTATGATGCATCAGACCCTTTTTGTTTCGATTCTTATTTCTGCAGAATTTGGCAATATGACCGGATCTATTGCAATTGTAGCAAACAACATTTCTTTGCATATTTGACTAGTATCCTCTTGATCTATATTGATTAGCCATATGTCCCATTCTATTGCATGCAAAGCATCTACCATTGAATGAGTTGTTTATTTGCATATTTCTATATTCATGAGATTTGTGACCATACCTTTTGCAGTTAAAACACTGTCCAAAGAAGGATGAATTAGTTTGATTCATTATTCTTCTGCATTGATTTGCTTTATGACCGAAGTTATTGCAGTTGTAGCAGTATTCATTGAAGGATGGATATCTTTGAGCATTTGGTTGTCTTACCAAAGGTCTTCTAGGCCTGTACCTTAGATTTCCTGATCCAGAGTTCTTCTGACCGGATCCGGAGCTTTCACCTTTCTCATATCCCAAGCCATGCTTGTCATCTACCCTCTTTTGGCTTTCAAGAAGAACTTCAAGTTGAGCAGAGCTTATATTGAATTTTTCTTTGTATTCATTTGTTGTTTGAAAATCCCTTTTAAGAGAGTCTATCTGATTTTCAAGTTGTTCTTCATTATCTCTAGCTTCTTCAAGATCAGATTCTAGATACTTGATTATTCTATCTATTTTGTGACAGTCTTCTGACTTTTCCTTGAGAGATTGCTTTAGATTATCTTCAATTTTTCTTTTCTCCTCAATTTCTTGGGTGAATTTCATAACCCCTGATTCCATTTCATGTCTCACCATAATGACCTCTTTTGAAAGCTTCTCACAACTTGTTTTTCTCATTCAGATCTTCATTATTATCACTGGATTCACTTTGACTTGTTAATTGTTGAAGAAGTTCCTTTCTCTTTTTCACAGAGATACTCAGTTTTTCTTTTAGTTCATTTATGAAGTCATCAGCTTGTTTGAGTCTTTCCCTCAGGTTATTGACTTCAGAGTGAGATTACTCAAGATCATCTAGGGCAGACTGAAGTTGTTCCCTCATACCATACATATCCATTGAGATTCCTAGATCTTCCTCAAGCTGTTAGGCTCTGATTAAAGGAACTTAGCTCTGATACCAATTGTTGATAACTAAGAGAGAGGGTGAATCAGTTATCTTAATTATTTGACTTTCTTTTCTTCTTTAATAATTAGTGCAGTATCAAAACATATAAACATACATGAACATAAGAGAAGAAAAGAAATCAACACACATAACACAAGGATTTTTACGTGGAAAACCCTGTTAAGGAAAAAACCACGGGGTGACTAACCCAAGATTGTATTCTCTGTGAAAAGAATAAGAAGTACAAAATGGCACTTGCCAATTAGGGCTCACTGCCTGAGCACACTGCTCATAAGAGACTCACTACCTACAATAGTTTATAAAAAGTAACCAGGTATTTGAACTGATGAGAAGCATCCACATATGTTGAGGTTCAGTTCTAGTTAGGCTCAATATACTGATATACTGCACTTCATTCTTCCTCTGCTTTAGTGTTGTTGTTCTGTCATATACCAGACCTGTATTGTTGTTTCCACACTTCTCTCTACTTTTCTTCGCACTTCACAACACACCACACACACCTTCACATCAAAATCCATCTGATATATATATCCGCACCAAGGATTTCAACATCTTTCTAGTCGACATCTAGAATACTCAAGATTTTCCCAAACTATGGTCTGTCGGCTGAATCCATGCTTACTAACTGATGCGTATCAAAAAGATAGTTATAGGAGTCATCAATCATGTCGTCCAACCATTAATGATCCCTCAAGAAACTTGATCACCATCAATTTCTCATCCGGATTAGGGTCTGATGCTCTGCCGGTCAGTTCTTCTTCAGTCTTCTCTGCCAAACAGGTACCCAACACTTAGATGCTCATATCTTTTCACTTTTTCATCACTGGAGGCTCAATCTCTTGAATGTAGCAGTCATGGTACTCCTCTTGACTTCTTCAAGTCCATATTTTACTGAGATATTTCCTCTAAGAGATCCAGACCTGATTGTCAGACCTTACTGCATGCTCTGTTCTTGCTCACCAAACCAAAACACTCTTCAATCTGACTTCCAGTATAGACCTACTATACTCTGCGGATGTGTGGGATGGACTTTGCTGCCATCAATAACAACACTCATGAATCCACATAGTGTCTCTTGCCAACAGGACTCACGCAAAGATCATTTGCGAGCTAAAAGATATTAACATTTCTGTTTCCTAAAAAATGCCTAAAAATTATTCAAACTTAGATTTGAGGCACTAAACGGCCCTGTACGGGCCCAAAAATGGATGGAACTCGTAAAGCGAGTTCTTAGCGCATAGAGAACTCTGTGAGCTTTTCAACGCATAAAACAGTTCGTCAATCAGACACTCGGATCAAAAGTTATGGCTCTCAAAAATTGACCTATTTTTGGAGGGAGATGCAAATTTTGAAATTAGGTTGTTGGCCACCAAAAAGGCTATTAATAACCATTTTTGGGAACCCTAGGCAGTAGTGGAGTTAAGGTGGAAAGTGTAGAGTTAAGAATAGGTAGGAAAAACAAAAATCCTAGTAGATTTGGAGTCACAAATGGCAGATGATTCCAGAGTCTTGTGAGAGGAAGTTGTAATGTGTTTCTTCTGTGGAGGGTTGATTCCTTTGATTGTATTTGAGCTTCTATAATGTAATAAGTTGTCTAAATCAATAAAAAAAGTTCTATTTTCTGTGTGCAATTTCTATTGTTGTGTGTTTTATGATTTACCCCCTTCATCAAATAAAGACTGACAAGAAGTAGATTCACTCTATATTCATGCCCAATTGATATCAGACTGTTACCAATCCATACAATATCGTACCAAGCATGAGAACAACAAGAAAAATGTTGAAAATAGGATTTTTATTGCTCCAAACTCCTTGATTTCAACAACCTGCCCTTCCTTCGACCACACAAGGCCTTTTAAATGCCTACCAACCATATTCCAACAATGCATAACCAATTTTTCTAAATTACAATGGTTTCATAATCAGTTTTTTCACTTTTTCAACATTGTGCAACATTGATCCCTTTAAGGTATTTAGATTCCAACTTACTCCTTGTGACTCAAACTAGACCCCAACATATATGAAATGGTCTTAGAAGACCTTATTACATAAAAACACCAAAACAAAACCAAAAGTTAACTTATGACCCCTTGAAATCATGAAGACCTGTGGGTGCCCATGCACCAGGTTCCTCATCGGTTCCTTCTTGGACCTTCAACTTTTGTTTTATCATTTCTTCTTACACCTCTTTTCTCTATGTCCTCCTCATCTTCCTTTTTCTTCTCTTCCTTATTTGTTTTCTTATTCTTCTCTTCTTCCTTATTTTCCTCTATCCCTCCATTTTATCTATTTCTACATTCATCCTCTCTCTTTCCTTTTGTGTGGATAATTTCTATAATCTATCCAACCTTTCTTTTTATGTAGATTTTTTGGAAAATTCTTCTATTCCTATAGCCTACACTTCTACAGTTTCATTTTATAATGCTTGTTGAGAAAATAGAGTTGTCTGTTATGTCTCTATTTTTATCTTTTTATTCTTCTTATTTTTTCATCTTAGATAGAAGATTTTCTTTCTCAAAGATTTGAAGGAGAACTTTAAACCTTTATTTGAGCCTTATCTCTTTCTTTTGTTATTTTTGTAAAGATTTAGTTTCTTCCTAAGACCATTTTTCTCTTTCACCATCCTATTGAAAGGAAACAAGGTACGTGGAAACAACTTCCTACACTAATCTAATGAGGAAAGGTCTATGCAAATTTTTAATTTCTTATAATTACAGATTAAGATGTACATTAATAGAAAGGTAATAACAACATCCAAATGAAAATACAAATCTCACAACACAAGATATAGGTGGGAAAAACACTTTCAGGTGAAAAACCCTACACTCCAAAAGCTGCATAATGTATTATCAAATTAAATGATGATTACAACACACTTGCAATGCAAGTTCTTCCAGGAGTACACAAATGTCAAATACTGGAGTAATTTTAGCAGCATAACGGTGCTTACAAATGAACCATACCACTCCAACTCCAAGCACCTATATTTATAGCGAGATACAAGCATGAAGGAAGCTTCTAGAGCAAGCAACAAGAGATGGACGTCCAAATCCATGTGGCACACTTTTCAAACACATGTTTGACTCCTATGACACTTGTACAATATTCCCTTACACCTCTTCCAACCCTCCATACTTGGATGCCCCAAATTTTCTCAAAATAGGTATGACATATGCTCTTACATCGTCATAAAATCTATCATATATGACAACACTTACAACTATAAGAGAATCTGTCATAAATTACTATTAATAAATGATTCTCTTACAACTTGTCATATTCCAAACTTGGGAACCCTAAAAATAGGCTAAGTCAAAGATGCCTCTTACAGTGTCATACATACAAATGACACTTGTCTCATCTCTTCTATTTTTGGCTCTTACAATGTCATAGAATCTGTCATAGTTCTTACGTGTCATAAACTTCTTACAACACCCAAAAGATGTTGACACATGGCAAAATACATCTACCACAAAATTGAACACCTACCTCTTCATATGAGGACAAAAAATACATCTAGTCACCTTCCATGTAGGATGACACATCGCCGTGCCAACTCCCACAAAGTGACGAAATATATTTTTCGTAGAAAATTACAATAGTAGGCAAAAATAAACAAATACAACATTAGGAACTTGCAAAGGTTGAGACACCTCAATTCCCAACATTCTTCCACTTGTCAAACATCTTTCAAGAGCCAATATAATGACAGGATTTAACTACTAGGGGTCGAAAGGCCCATAGACTCTGAACACCATCTGAACTTCTCCGTGCTCATGGGTTTTGTTAAGGAATCTACAACATTCATCAAAGTATCAACTTCCTCCAAATTTATCTTTCCATCCTCTACCATTTCATGAACAAAATGGTACTAGACATCAATATGCTTAGTCCTCACGTGGAAAATAGGATTCTTCGCCAAACATATGGCACTTTGACTATCACAACAAATAGTAATCTTCCCTACATCAAGCCCAACATCAGAACACAATCTCTTAATCCAAATAGCTTCTTTACAAGCATGAGTTTCTTCCATGTACTCTGCTTCAGTAGTGGACAAAGTGACCATAGGTTACCACTTACTCATCCAACTAATAGCACCATTGAACATAGTTAACACATAAGCACTAGTGGATCTCCTACTGTCAATGTCACATGCCCAATCTGAATCCACAAATCCTCTAATACAAAGTGAATGTTGATCCCTTGTAGGATAACCATGATAACATAAGGAATACTCAGAAGTACCCCACAAGTATTTAAACACTCTCTTCACTGCATCCCAATGTACCTGACCAAGATTAGCCATGAATTGACTAAGGACTCCCACTGCTTGGGCAATGTTTGGTCTTGTACAGACCATAGCATACATCAAGATGCCAACCACACTAGTATAAGTAACTCTTCTCATATCCTTCATCTCAAAGGGAGATTGGACAATCTGCAATATATAACTTTGTCCCCAACATAACAGGAATAGTCAACTGTCTACAAGCTGCCATGTCGAATCTCTCCAACACGTTGTTCACATACTCTGGCCTAACCAAAGTTTTATGTTAGCTCCGTTTCTTCTTACTTGCATTCCAAGAATGTATTTGGTTGCTCCTAGATCTTTCATCTCAAACTGTGGTGACAATTGAGACTTCAAATCAGAAATCAAACTTTTACCATTCCCAATGAACAACATATCATCAACATACAATGCAATAATGAGAATGCGATCATTGTCAAACTTGTAATAAACACTGATTAAATTTTGATCTCATAAATCCCAAACTCAACACAAAGGGATCAAATTTTTGTTACCACATCCTAGGAGATTGCTTCAAACTATACAAAGATTTTTTCAACTTGCAAACCAAATTCTCTTTACCTTTTACTACGTAGTGCTCTGGCTGTGACATATAGATTTCTTCCTCCAAGTCAACATGAATGAAAGTTGTATTCACATCCATCTATTCAACTTCTAAATCATATGCTGCAGCAAGTGATAACAAAAATTTGATAGATGTCATCTTTGCAATGGGAGAGAAAATCTCACTATAATCGATTCCATCAACCTAGGAATAACCCTTTGTGATCAACCTTGCCTTAAACTTCACAACACTTCCATCTAAACTAAACTTCTTCTTGAACACCCATTTGCATCCAACAGGTTTACATCCATCAGACAAGGGCACCAGATCCCAAGTATTGTTTTTCTTCAAGGAAGTCATTTCCTCTTCCATGGCCTCTTTCCAGGTATTTGCATCACTCGTACCCATAGCCTCCCTTACAGTCCTAGGCTCATCAATGTTAGAAATCAAAGAAAAAATACAACTGGAATCGTGCAATGAATAACCAAACCTATCAGGTTGCCACCTTATTCGTGTGGACCTCCTCAAAAGTTAAGGTTGAGGTTCTTCTTCTTCTTCTTCTTCTGAACTTTCAGAGCTACTAGAGGTCTCCTCATCATCAGATCCAATAGATACATCTTTGGTTCAACTTTCTTAGGGGTGGAAGGAAACTGAACCACATCCTCTTTTTTCTCTTCTTTCGCTAGTTGTAGAACATCAGAAGAAGGATTGAGCTCTCTAAAGATCACACTTCTTCTATACAGAACTTTCTCGGACACTAGTTCCTAGAGCTTGTACCCTTTCATTCTGATGTCATAACCAATGAAGATACACTTCACAGCCTTGTTCTCCAACTTAGACCTTTTCTTCTTAGGCACATGTACATATACCTCACCACCAAATACTTGAATGTGTCTCAATGAAGGATTTTTACCATACCACACCTCCATAGGTGTCTTCTTAATAAGCGTCGATGTAGGAGACCTGTTAACCAGGTAGCAAGTGGCAATAATAGCTTCATCCCATAACTTTTGTTCAAGGCTAGCTCCACTTAGCATACTCCTCACCCTCTCCATCAACGTTTTGTTCATCCTCTGTATAGATCCATTCTGTTGAGGGGTATACAGAGTTGTCTTGTGCCTCTCAATACCATATTTTTTATAGAACTTGTTGAAATCTACTAAACAAAACTCACCATCATTGTCAATCCTCAAACACTTAATATTTCTATCCTTCTAATTCTCTACAAGAGCTTTGAACTCTTTGAATCTACTCAAGACTTCAGATTTGCTTCTAAAGAAATAGATCATGTCCTACTGTAGTCATCAATGAATGAAACAAAGTAAACAGATTTTGAAATTGAACGAACATTAACAGGACCAAACACATCAGAATGAGTCAAGTCCAACACCTCAGAAGATTTGTGAGAATTGAAATAAAAATGAACACAATTTTTCTTTCCATAAAGCAATGTTCACAAAAATTGAACTCAACGTTATAATCATTCATACCCTCAACGAGGTTTTTAATTTTCAGGGTCCTCAAACCCTTTTCACCAATGTGACCAAGGATTTGGTGCCATAACAATGTCTTCTTAGTTGGAGGTTTCATCTCCATAGAATGAGCACCCTTAGGTACCTAGAAAGCATGACCATTAGAAGTAGATGCAACAATTCTCTTTGCTGTTGGTTCCAATTGTGAGGATGAAGACTCTAAAGTTCTCTTCTTCGAAACAACTCCTAGGCACTATTGCATTGAACTGTATATGCATCAAGATGAAATAGAGTGCCAATCCAAACACCCTTAGCTAGCACCATAGCTCCTCTAGTCATCTTGCATCATCCATTCGAGAAAACAACTTGTACACCCACATCATTCAACTTACTTAAATAGATAATAGGTTCCATGCCAAACTAGGGATATACAGAACATCATTGATCCCCTTCACTCATCCATGAGGGAATCAAATTAAGACTCTTCCACGGCCAACAATCTTTAGGTGAGAGTCATCACCCAAGTACACCTTCCCATTGTCATATTCTTCATACTTCAAAAACTAACCCCAATGAGAGGTCATGTGAAAAGATGCACCAAGGTCAATAAGCCACACCTTTCAATGCATGCATTGTCAAGGTCGAGACAAACACTTCTCCATCATCCTGAGAGGATTTATTAGAATCTGAATCAAAGTTCTTTTTCTTTTTCTCCTCCTTGCACTCCTTGAGGAAATGACTAGGTTTGCTGTAGTTCCAACATAAAGGCTTGGACTTTCCAGGAGACTTAGATCTCCCACAGAATTTGGATCTTCCTTTTTCTTCCTTCTTCTTTTCATTTTTCTTTCCCTTATCTTTAGATCTACCATGAACCGCAAGAGCCTCCTTAGCTGATTCAAAATATTTTCTCTGCATTTCTTCAGACAGCAACGGAGAGACCACTTCATCCATCTTGAAGGTGGTAGTGGTACTCTCAATGGCCATAACAAGGTGGTCCCACGAATCTGGTAGGGAACATAGTAATGTCATGCATGATCCTTCTCCATCTTCACACCAACAGAGGTCAACTGGGCAACAAGCATATTGAATGTATTCAGGTGATCAGTGACAAATCCTCCATCTTCCATCCTCAAAGAATACAATTTCTTTCGCAAGAATAACTTGTTCACAGGGATTTACATGATAAACATCTCCAAGTCTCTTCCAAAGATCTTTTGCAGTTTTCTCTTCATGGATATTGAGGAGCACTGAATCAAACAAATAGAGTCTTATCAGACCCTTAGCCTTCCAATCCATCAAATCCCAATCTTCTTGTTTCATACTCGATGGCATGGTTCTTGATACTATGAGCCATAGATTTCTATCCACCAATAAGTCCTCCATCTTGAGTTTCCACGACTCAAAGTTGCCTCCATTAAAATTCTCTATATCAAACCTCCCAGATGTGCTTGCCATCTCTTTCCTGCAACAAATATTTCAAAATCCTCTGCACAAGCTCCCACTCAAACAAAGATCAGCTCAAAAAACCCTCTACCTAACAACCAGAACAAAAGCTGATCAGGCTCTGATACCAACTAAAAGGAAGCAAGGTATGCAAAAATAGCTTCCTACACTGATCTAATGAAGAAAGGTCTATGCAAATTTTGATCTCTTACAGTTACAGATTAAGATGTACATTAATAGAAAGGTAATAACAACATCCAAATGCAAATACAAAGCTCACAACATAAGATATGCATGGGGAAAACCCTTTTGGGTTAAAAACCCCACTCCAAAACCTGCACAATGTATTATCAAATCAAAGAATGATTACAACACACTTGCAATGCAAGTTCTTCCAGGAGTATACAAATGTCGAATATTGGAATAATTCTTGTAGCATAACGGTACCTGCAAATGAACCATACCACTCCAACTCCAAGCACCTGTAGCTAGAAAATATTTTATTAATTAAATATACATAATTGACTAGAAAACCTCCCGTAGCTATTGAGTGCTATGAGAAATGCCTAGTTTCATGTATATGTAAATAAAGAATAGGAACTGTTACCATATCCATAGGAGATGGAGAATGTTTCTAAACCCTGTGACAGAGAAGTTCAACATCTATTGCAGGTTCCTTCCAAGCAATTCTCCATTTATTACGGTTGTGGAAGGTTAAAATAACATAAATATAGGTTACAAACGCTCTTATTACATTGGATTATTTAAAATATTTACTGCAAATAATTAGCCCCCATAAATTTTCCTAATCCTCGAATACTTGGTTATGGCAAGTGGAATCACATGGGTATGGACAGTCAATTGTCTTCATACGTCGATCAAAGTACCAATCTCCTACTGCCTTTGCAATGGACTGTAATGCAACCAGTAAAATACAATGATTAGCTTGCTTTTATTAATATCAGGTACATTACTTGTTGCATGCTAATATCTCAGTACAAATAGCTATAGTCTATAGACAATCATGATTCTTGTAGTCAGTTACAAAATAATCTACATTATAGACAATCATGATTCTTGATGTCTGAAAAAAATAGAGAATAACTTTGAAGATCATGTATTGATTAGAGAACTAACCTTGTTATGTAATCTTGGAGAGTTATCATTGAGCCATGTGTCCTGTATCACGGTTTGACAATGGACATAACAAGAATTGATATACATACTCCAACTAGGTGACTTCTCAAATGCTTTCAGTGGATCAAGCATTTTCAGTCTGAAACCTGCAGAGATACTAAAATGAAGCTGGTTAACAACAAATCCTTTCACTTCAAACCAATTAATGCTAGTGAAGATTGCAATACTATTTCTAACAGTACATGATACAATTTCTCTTTGTTTTCTTCTTTAACCACATAATTGACTATTTACTAATTTAGAAAATGATGAATCTTAATTGAAGTTGAGTTCAAAACTTCAAAAGAAACACACTTTAGATTGGAACCGAATTCTTACTTTAGAAATTATGTTGTTCTACATTGATGACGTTAATTCCCATTAAGAGGAGAGAAAATAGGTCGGATGAAGAATTTGCATCTGTTAATAGACATACCTTGCATTGTTTTCAACTGTTGTGAACTGCATTTCTTTATGTTTAGCTTGCAACTATGCCATGTTCCATGCAGATCTGCTGCATCTGGTGCCAGAATGTTTTTGACCTAAAAGACAAAGGCAAGCCACAAAGGACAAAACAATCAATATAGCATGTAGATGTAGGTTCAAAAATCAATTATGTAGGAAAAGGACAAACTTCTAGGCCAAGGAAAAACATGAGCTACTTGCCATGAATCACACCCTGCATTTAATATAAAAAGTGGTGTTTGTATGTATGGTGTCAGATACTGTGGAAAGAAGCACTGCAATTTTATTCATACATTGGTAAGTAACAACACAAGGGAATAATGGACATTTCCAAGGAAAACCAAGATTTGCATATAATTATGACTAACTTTCGTTGGTACCTGAGCACCCAATTTTGAGGTACATGCGATTGGTAAACTCTTATGTGATTGTTGCATTATAAAAGGGAATTCAATTAAGAACACAAGGTTAGAGCATTTCCAAGTGACAGTCTACCTCCGCATACTCTATTACAACATCTCTTGTTCCCCAAACTAGAAATCATTAATAGGAGAAATCTCAACTTTCTTTTCATGCTCCTATATCCTCATAGGTTTTGATCCAAAATATTTCAATCCCACAACCAAGAAACTTGATTTGAGGAAAAATGTAGGCTAATTGAAAAATATATATTTGAAGAGCATTTGAAACAAATACCTGCAATGTCACCACACCATTAAAGAAAGATCTTATATGGTTTGTACCAAAAACGTCCTTCCTGCTCCACAGACAAGCCAAGCATATAAAGTAAAATAATAATAATTTTTAGAATATAATCAGAGCTAATAACTACCCTCGAATGAGTTGAGTTTGATAGAACGATACAAATTAAATAGTTGTTAATGTCACTAATGAAGACATGAGAAATGTATTTTGAAATAAATAATTTTTTGGTCCATCATAATAATCAATTTTCTTTTCTAAATCAATAGCCTTAGACCTGTTACTGCACAACAGAGATAACAATGCTTCACAAATAGGACCTAGCAGAAATTATGTACCAGCAAATACAACATATTAAGGAGGTAATAAGACAATACCCATCAATAAAAAATCCAGCATCTGCCAAACACTTGACTTTAATAGTCTTTGGCATAAGCGTCCGAAAATTATCACAGTTGAGAATTGCAACTAAACCACCAGCAGAGCATCCAGAAAGGAGAGTCTATGGTCAATGTTTCTTTAATCAGTGTAACATTAATGTACTCGCCGAATATGAGATCAAGAATGAAAGAATCTCACTAAAGAGTACGGTTCTACTCATAGTATGCCAATAAATACCAAAACATCTCTTCAATAAGGCTTCCATCTAATCTTGAATCCTATTTGTTGCTGAAATTTATATTATCTATTTCTTTGCCTATATATTTCCATCTGTATAATCATAAAGATGGTTACAAAAAGGAAAACCTATTTAGCATGTATCATTCCTTTTGCCAAAAGTTCATGAATGATGGCTCGAAATATCCTTTGCCCTCTGAAGTACAATTTATCAACTTGATACATTTTGAAGAAATCCAAGCTTAATCGAACTATAAATAACTAGAAAATGTAAAATCTTGCAAGAATCTCTAGCACGAAGTTTGTTGAAGCTTATGCAAGGCTATACAGTTATGCCATCATAAAATCAATTTTTGAACATTGAGCAATACTCATTCATGTGTGAACCTATACCACATACATGTGACAGAAACTCTTCAAAGCTACATTAGGATAGTCATAAGGTTTGAATCATGTAGCAAGTAAGAAAAATATCCTTTATGACACCATTTTAAATAATAATGAGACAAACAAAACAGGATCTATAAACACAATAAGATAACCCTTTTGGCATCACTCACTGGATTTACCGCCTCCTCATCTCCAATAAATGAGGCTCCATCACAATATCTAACCATTATGCGATTCCAATTATAGAAGTCTGTTACACATACCAATTTAGTTAGTTAGTACAGAAATGTATATTTTTGGGGGGACATAGACCATATTGGAACTTAGAAGTTGTTAAAAAGCCTAATAATGCACTTGTATCTAGATACTTGGATAACAAAGTACATGAATGCAAAAGGTGGGTGCAGAAAAGTAGAATTCTCATTTATATATTCGTTTGAGAAAAATCTTGAGGTTCAAACTCCAAATCCAAAGATTATGAAAAAAAGACACTAAGTAGAACATAGAAAATGTGTATTTATCTCTATTCTACAAACTTAAGTGGAGTAAAGCTCATTTTATCTATACAGTGACAGGAATCATAACTATAACTTCAAATGGAAAGTGCTATTGATGTGAGAATGTACATTAGGATAAAGAAAAGTAAAAATTGTTTGTTGCAGACTGTGTCATTTTCTCAAACATGATAATAACAAGGAACATTATAAATTATAATTTAAAGATCTCTTTGAATTAAAACAAAATTATAACAATTAAATTTCAAAAACAAGAACAAAGATAAATACCTTGATTTCCTGCTTTGTTGTTGCCTAAAAAGCCTGAGAATGTTACAGTCTTATCCATGTAATTGGATGAACCCAGGAGAGTTTTCTTCCGTGCAGAACATGTTGCAACATTGTTACACCATGCACCTCCCTGAGTTTTAGTTGGTCAAAATGTTAAATATGAATGGAACAACATTCTCTCATAAAATCATAATTTGCTTTTTCCATTTTCAAATATATTTTTTATTTCAGCTAATATTATATTGAGAACAATGTTGAAATACAGGGCATGCATATCAGTGACTTAAAGTAGAAGCCTACCTCAAAGAAAACGATCCAGTTATGTACTCCTTTTCCAAACCCCTTGTCAAAGTGGTAACCTGGTGGACTTCCATCTAGACAAACTGCATTCAACTTAAATAAGTGATCTGAAAATCAATATCTTTCACTTGCAAGAATCACAAAAATAAAAATAAAGCAAAGAATAACATGCAAGCTAGACAAATTTGATCTACTACTGTGTTTTGCTTTTGCTTTTGAATAACTTGAACAGTGTCAGCCAGAAGAAAACTGGGGACACTATTTCCATCATTTTATTGCAAAATAAGAACAACTTTTTTGAAATTTTAACTACAGGATGAGAAGCTAAAAGCAGGGAACAGGGAAGTTACTCAGCTGTGGTGTTCAAAGGCGTTCATTAAAAGAATAAATCTTATTATTTCTGTCCATTCATTTGATAACGAGAAAGAGGGATTTTAGCCAGGTTTTTGCCATTTGGTGTATACAAGTTAGAGGACCGTGTAGTATCTATATGCAGTACCATATGCAAATGTCTCTACGCCATGATACATTGGTAATGACTCGGGGAATTGGCTGAAAACACAAAACTGCAGAATACGGTGATGTTGCACTAAAGTAGACTCATTATGCACAAAGAATAGATCAAGCCATATTAATTGCAGTTGATTGCATTTAAAAACGAGCACTAATATGGTAAGTAAACAATCAGAGTATAAAGTCACATACCATCTATTGGATTATCAATAAAGGAAAGAAATTGTAATCCATACCGTGAAAAAAATTTGTTCCGTTGAATATGTTGAAATCCATGTGCTCAATATTACCATCAATTTACTAACAAATAACTTGAGGCATGAGTAGCCCTCTTTAGCTTCTTAGTGGAGATACTTCTCAGGAATGAATTAGCAGATAATGAAGGGAAGCTATGTGTGGAAAGATTCAATCAAATAAAAGTTACAGATCATATAATTAAGAAAGACCAAAAGAGTACTTTAGCTAAGGGCACTGGATCCTTGGGAGCCAAATTAAAGGAACACATTAAGATGCCTCTACAAATTTACTAATATGGAAACAGTTCACAATATTCTGATCCTAAATTGAATGTTTTGTATACAAACGTCCATTCCCCTGAAAACACAAAAACTTACCCTCTAAATCCCAAAACCATGAAGGCATTAAACAGTTGCCAGTGAAAATTACAAGTAAATACTTTTAATACAAGAATCTGACACAAAATGGCATACGGTAGAGAAAATTGGGGAGAAAACATGTCAGATTCAACAAGCTTAATGTGTTTATCTTAGACTAAGGCCTCTAACTGCATTGCAATAGAATTGATTTGAAAGGTTACCCTTCTTCAATCGCATTAATTGCCGCCTCCAACTGTCTAACTAATTAGAATTGTGGTATTCATAGACTGATGTCACTGAACAAAGCTTCTGGTTGTTCTGGGCTTGGGCTGGAGGAATTTAGTGATCCCAAATTGCTACTCTAAAGTCTTTTGGGGCAAAGTTTAAGTGTTTTCGAGCCATTTGCTCACTCAAAATGCATTGCTCCACTTCTCCCAACCACACAATCCTCTTCTCAACTGTTTAGGACAAATCCCCCATAAAATCTATTGTTTAAAGATAGCACAAACAACAAAAGCAATTAATCTCTGAATTAAAAGCAATAAATCCATACCAAACACATAAATCTAAAACAATACTCACCAGCTCCTTTGGCCACTGCGCCCTCCACCAGAGTCGGATGAGTACCACCAGAGTCAGATAAGCATCGACTGCCACAACAACCATGATGAGTACCACCACCATTCCAACTACACTGTCCATGAGTCCCACCCTGCTTTTCTTCACCATATTCTCAATCTGACCACAACCCAAAAGGCTAACTCCAGTCCCTAAATAGACCAAATTCGCACAAAGCTAAGAGAACACTCTTAAACCAAACCCAAATGGCCAAATAACCAAAAAAACACAGCAACAACAATCCAAAAATACTGAATGAAGAAGGCCAAAAAAAAATTTGTTTACAGTCAATGTGGAAGCAAGAATCCAAGGCAACTTGAGCCGAATAATAAGACCCAACAAGGCCGGGCAAGACACAACTCGGTGAAGTTGAGCGTATGGTGACTTATAAAAAGGAATGGAATAATTTGTATCCATTTTCACGTCCAATTCATGTCCAGAACCCCATTCTGTTCTACCTCAATACAATTATTGAGCATCCAAAACTGTCTTATTCACTCCCTTGCATTTCAGTAAGGAATCCACAAAGTGTACAGGTTGTCTTCTGTCGGTGTGCCATCGAAACCATGTAAATGCAAATCTACAGCCCTTTCACACTCAATTCAAGTTTTAGCTCAGCCTTCCTGAACGGTATCCCTGTCCGTGCGTGACTTGGGAAGTTAACATTTGCCGCTTGGTATTTGTCCGGAAGTTCCCATCTCATCCATTTCTTTATGATGAGATGTCTTTTAAATGGGTGCAATAATCAAGTACTGGATCTAGACCTGTTTTCTTTAATACATATGGACCAAGTTTAAACAAGTGTCACATAGTAGCAAGTGCCTATCTTTGTAGTGTTGCAATAATGGTATGTGTTTTGTTGTGGATAGATAAGGTGTGACATAACATTTTAAAGATGAGTTGGGAAGAAGTTTGAGATGAATAGATTCTTACAAGTTTAATGTATTATAGATTCTTTTCACTTGCCGGGTTTCATTGCCGTTTATTTTTTGATCCTTCCTTCGCGCTATTAACAATGGCTTAAGCTTGGTGCATTCGAAGCATTCATTCAATGAAAATTTGCATGGTTTAGATAGATCCAGGTTTTGTAGATCCCTTTGAAGTAGTAAGTAAAGCTTCGAATTATCTATTCAGCACTCTGGATGCACATTTGACCGTATTTATTAATTAATTGAAATTCAGAACTGAATTTCAATTAATTAATAAATACGGTCAAATGTGCATCCAGAGTGTTGGATAGACATTGCCCTGTCTTCTTTTACTCTTTGTAATCATAATAAATTGTTTTTCCATGGAGTCAAGCTTCAGATTGATTGTATATCCAATAAAAATCTGCACAATTTAGATAGATTGTATTAAGGTTGTCATAATAGAATATAATATCTGAGAGAAGCTTGAGACAATCAAGATTGAAGAGGGGTGAAATTCGATAGAGGAGTTGAAATAGAATAGGCCAAACTTGAAAATTTTGAAAAGGAGGGGAAGATGAAGAGAAAGGAGAAATTGCCACAGACTCTGTCGGATATAATTGATGGGTCGTACACCATTTTAGCCTTACTCCTGTCACTTCCATTTTCCACAAGCCTAAGGTTAGTTAATGCAATGGGCTTAGTTTTTGTCTTTTATTCCCCTGTGGCAAAAGCCAAATCCGTGTTTCGCGCAAACAGACATATATCTTATACAACATTACAATTTCTTTTTTTTTTCTATATATTTACACAGAAAATGAGTGCTCTCATCTCCACCCCGCTGTAACTATAGAATGCCTCTCGGCATAATTAATTATTTATCTACATCTATTAGGGTTGAAATTATAGTGGGGAATTTAATATAATAATAAAATACATGTTATTATATATTAATATTAGAATATATTTATACTTAACAGTTTATATTATTTAAAGTATAATTATACTATAAATTTTCTATATAAAACTGAATTAAAAATATATTTAAATATACAATTATATTATATTTAAAATATATTTAATAATTTAAATTATATAAAATGCATATACAATAATAATATAGATTTGGACAAAAAAACAAGGGCATTTCACAAATAAGAAGGGTTTGAATTACAAGAGATGTTGTTCATGAATACGTCACATATTTTAAAATACCATGTTTTAGTGTATTAAAATTGGAAGTTATATAGAAATAATTATTAGTGGGAAATATTTCAAATTGTCTTCTAGGATGTTGTGTAAAAAGATAAAACCCTAATCATCTTTAGGGTAAGTGCAAGAAGATGGGGGGCCAAAAAGTGGCCAAAAAATTTTCAAAAAAATTTAAGTCATAATGCGAGCGCGTTATAACGCGCTCGCGTTATGGCTTGGTAATGACAAGCCTCAGGCTCGTCATTACCGAGCCATAACTCGAGCGCATTATAACCTGCTATAAATAAAAAAAAAGCAATTGCATTTCATTTCATTCTGATTTTCTCCTCTGCCCGTGGCTTCAAAACCCTCAAAAACGTGCTCACGTTCTACAAAACGCCAATCAACACAAAAAGCTTGTCGATTCATCACCAAAATGCCGCCGCGACGTCGAGCACGCCAAAGGGGTGAGTTATCTTTATTTTTTTGTTTGAATTTCTTCCTAAATAGGTAGGTTTTTGTTGATTTTTGATGTATATTTCGTTAATTGTAGGAAATGTTAATGCACCTCCTCCTCCTCCTCCTCAAAATCCACAAAATCTTAAGGAGGAAATATCTGCAAAATAACAACCTCCTCCATTCATTCTTCGACATGCCCCTGGAACACAAGATAATATAATGGGGGAAATTGAAAACAACAAAAAACAAATTGAAGATATAATTGCAAGGTTGAAAGATCCTTCCACTTCAACCTTGCATAGGTCCACGCTTGCCAAATCTCTTGAGTCTATGTTATCAAATGTAAATTCAATTAGCAAGCAAATAACTAGTTGGACCGATAAAAAGAGAGAGTTTAGAGATTACTATGTAGATAAATTGTCATACCAAGATGTCAAAAAATTACAAATTACAAAATTAGACTTGTGTTCGATTTTCACAAACCCACAAACAAATCAACCTCCACCCATTACATGCAAGAGGTTCCCTATCCATTGGTGCAACAACCAAGCGATAAGGGACAATTTCGAGCAGAGGTGGTGGATGGTTTTTGACCATCCTCCATGCAATAATAATGAGGTCCCGCAATACTTTTTGAGGAAACTCTACTGCGAGTTTGTCCTCAATAAAGTGCCAAACTATTTTGATATGCGGGACTTCCAGGGTAGAGGTGGGGGCTCAGCACATGATAGACCAGGGGCACGTCTTGACCCACAGCGGGTAGTGAGACGAGTAATCAGCAAACTAGCCCACGAGCATGTTTCTATCCCTTCCATTGTGAAGGAGAGTGTTGAGGTCGATACACTGAGGTCGATTAGTGCCTTGACCCAGAGCATCATAGAGCATGTCGATCCTGCAACACAGAGTGGGTTGGGAGATAGTGTGAGGAGTAGGGTCCCACCGCATACTTGCCAGGCTTGCGGGTCAGCCTATGGTTATGACCCCATGGACAGTCAGGACGCAGGTGCACAAGCTACATCTACAGCTGAGCAGATGGTGATGACAGATACCCTCCTGAGTGAGACTTTCGACCTTGATACTCAGGTAAATATTAGCAAGTTTATTGAATTTAATTTATTAAATTTTATTTTTGAAATACAAGATTAACTAATTTAAATTGATGCTTTTAATGAAATTTCAGGGTCATAGCGTCGATGCAGTTTTCAGTGGTTCTCCACCTACATTTTTCACTAGATCATCTACTGTCGAGGTATGTAACTAGTAAACAATTATAAATATTACATGTGAATAGCATCGTTATATGAATGGTATTCTAATTTCTGATTTTGGATGTTGAATAGGTTAACACTGTAGATTTCATGGCAACACCTACCAGTGGTGGTGGACTTCAAAGCTTTACGGAAGTAATAAAATAAATAGTTTAATGAATGAATTGTACTTACTAAATTTTTGTATGTGATTTGTGTGTTTTATTGTGTGTACTTCCATGTTTAGATGAACGTGTGTGTATGTTAGAAGCCATGATTTGCATCACTATTATATTTTTCGTAATTGAATAATGTTGTTTTATTTCCAGATGATGCAGGCTGCTGATACACCTCCCCATGTTTATAGGGCAATGGAGTAGGGTGTGGCCTCTGCGATTCATAGCTCTATGGCATTGACAGGGGTATGAGGCAGATTAGTAAATTTCAATTTACATTCATTGTTATAGTTGTCTATTTTTGAAAAATCAAAAGATTATTAATTTGAAGTTTAATTTCTATCTGGATGGTTTCTATAGGACATGACATCACCAGGGCCTATTCCTGCTACTGAGGCAAGCGAGGAGATAGATTATATGTTAGCGGTAAGTGATTATTTTGTTAAATGTTTCATTTTTTTATAACATGTAATTTCTATATATTAATGTCTATACTTTTTTTTGTAACAGGTAAAGGTGCAGGAAGAACTAAATAGGAGGAGTAGCCCTCAGGTTCGTAGTAGACCACCCACATGCATGTCTCCATCCCCTAGAAGATCAAAGGCTGCTCGTGATTTATTCTCTTCACCAGCCAGAGGGGAATGACTTTTTATTGTGTTCCTCTGTCGTATGCCTATATGGCATTTGTGGACATATATTTTGTATTGTACATAGTTGACATTGTATGCCTATATGGCATTCTTGTAAGCCTATATGGCTATTTTGTATATATGTTATACTTATATCGACAGATATTGATGTATGCCTATATGGATATTTGGTTAATACAAATCTTTTTTATTGATGGCGTCCATACTTGCATTATAAATCCACTTTTGAATGGATATTTGTAGATGGCTACTTCAAATATTTAAAGTCCGATTGTATTACATAGGATGTTTGCATTTTCTTTGATAGGCTTGATAGGCTATGGATTACATGATGGTGTTTGATGGAAAAGTATGGTACTAGAAGACTCTAGTTCATTCTTAATAGGCTTGTGATTGATAATATCTTTGCATGATTGCACTTGATCTTGGATCATGGGCATGTTGTTAGGATTTTGATTGCATTGTGATGTTTGATGGATAGGCATGGTGTAAGATACCCAACTAGTTCTACGAAAATTTTTCCTTACTTAAACAATTTTACTTGCTATCAATTCATCAACTACTTCAACAACACAAAGATATACATCAAAGATAACTACTTGAATGAATCAACCTTAGAGTTTGGTACTTGTCTAGTTATTTGACTCAATCAACTTGCAATGTCTTATTACATGGATAATGCTTTCAATAGCATGAAGTTACAACTTATTCAATGGAGATACAAAAGAAAGGCCTTGAAGCCTTGATGTTTACAATGGCGTCTACACTTGATCAACTCAATCAAACTCAATGATGTCAACTAAATGTCAACACCTCACAATATCACAAGGGAGCATCACCTTGCTTGTTGCATGGATGAACGTCATAGTTGCAAGACTCTTAGGGTTAGGCACCAACTGAAGGTAGTAGAGACCAGACTAGGCGCCATCCTAAGCTGGGCACTTCCTTGAGGTGGTAGAGACATGGATGAACGTCTGGTGGGGTTTGATGACTCTATATTGACACTCAAATTCACTTAGGTGCAATATTAGTGTTCTTCTAACTAGGCGCCAGATAGGAGGATTCTCAGGGGTTTTGGCGCCTAGGTTACAACTTGTCAATTTCTCAAAGAATCTTTGAAACACTTGACTTCCAAGGATTATCATCTTACCCTCTGATGGAGCGCCTTGTTCCAAAATTGGTCTTGGGGACTTGCATCTCTCTTAGGCGCATGTTTGGAGTAATGTCAATTGGTATCAGCACCTATTATCTCAATTCACACTTGACATCAAACTTTTGAAGCTCTTTTACCCTAGCACCTTTATCTTCTATCAAGCGCCTAACATTCTGGAGGTGAATTCCATCTTAATCCAAGTCTTCAAGGTACTTCCAAGTTTAGGCGCCAAAACAGGGTTATGGAGGAGCAGAACCATGCCTTAGGAGGATGACTGAACCCTAGGCGCCAATTTGAGGTTACAAGAGCATAGGTATGCGCCAAGTAGAGTTTGATGCTCAAAACATTAACATTATTTAGTGAAATCCTTTTTTGACTCTAGGCACCATTTGGAGGCTAGAAAGAGGGAGGTTGACACCAACTGCATTAGGCGCATTTCTGAGGTGATGGAGACCAATAAGTGTGCCTTGTCCTCTGGCTCTATTCCTTGTTAACTTTACAACTTAGATTATCTGAACAACACTAAGAATGCTTCCCTTCTTCCTGATACAAGTTGAAAGATCCACTGGGCGCCATTTCAGGTGTCTGGAGAGATCATCAACCAAGGGCGCTAATAGAGCCTTTGGCAAATGGAAAGAGTGCCTTACTTAGATTTGATTTCTGGATGCCAGAATTGAGGAATTTTGCGCCTTGGCTAGGAGTTTCTCATTTCAATCTTGATTATTCATCTAAGTGACTTTCCTTAGCTCCCAAGCCTTCAATCTATCCATTACCCCCTGCTAGGCGCTTAAAATAGAGTGTTAACACCTTATGAAGGTTAGGCGCATTCTGAGGGTGGGGTAGGCAAGTGAGGGTGCCAAACCAGGCCTTGAGACTTCTCTCCTCATCAAAAGCTTTCAATCCTAGGCACCAGATCCAAGGAGTTCCAACCAACACATGCGCCTAGTGCTGTGAGTTCACCCAAAGGACATCTTTAACTTGAAAACTTTCAATCTTCATCCATCTATGCTAGGTGCTCAATTGGAGGATCCCTAGAAACATGTATAGGTGCCTTGAGGTTCTTAGGCGCTTAATTTGGATGATCCTTGTGCTAGGCACTTAGTAAGGAAAACTGGAGTGAAATGGGCGCCTAGGCTCCCAAGCTTCCATACTTAGTCAAATTTTAGGGTTCTGACCTTGTTCCTGCAAAACAAACAGATAGAGTTAGTCTGAAACCAATTCATTCCCTCATCATTTGGAATTAGCCTCCGGGAATGAGGAATAGGCTAATCCATTATACACTTGATGATCAAGCCGGGAACGGGGACATGACACATGGTACTAGGCTAATCATTTTGGGTTTTGCATGAGCCTCGGACAAGGTAGTGGGATGACTTGAATGCATATTGCCTATATCCACGGGATGACTTTGTTATTTTTCCTTGTCTATGCTCATTTGCGCATTGGTATGTTGCATTGGGATGAGAGGATGGATGTTGCTTTGATAGTGATGTGTATTTGTCACCTAGTGATGGATGATCTTATATAGTGGTTGGGTGTAATGGTTATCTTCATGTGGTTGTAGATGTTGATCCTTGGTTTAGAGGTGTTTGGTAGTGTGTCTTGGTGGACTCTTGATTCTAGATTAGAGTATTAGCATGATACAAGTTCTCTTGAGACTAGGATGTTTGTATTGGTGCATGTGATCTTCTAGGAGGAGATGTTAGATCATGATGTCATGTTTGGATACCTAATTTTGTAGTTGGATTTTTGACAGTGGTCTTGTTGGTTCTCTTGGTATTGAGTACATTGGTCATGTGCTTGGGAGCTTCATGATAATGTGGTGTTGCATTTGGAGCTTAACATGGATTGATTGGTTGTAGGTTCTCATACATACTTCGAGACTTGGGTGAGGCTAGAGTTCTCTTGGGATTAGAGACACTTGTTGAGATGGTTACCCTTTAGAGGTTTTCGCAGGAAGACCAAGGAGACTTTCACTTGGATATGGGCGTGAGTTAATTATGGACCTAGAGAAGATTCTTATTGGTTCTAGAGGGTTCATTCGAGGGGTGTCTCTAAACATGTTTTTTCTCAGGCGCTAAATTGGAGTTGTCTAGATGCACAATGAAGTTCCTTTTGTTAACTTAGTTCATCCTAGTGACTGAAGGGGTTGTTATATTCTTTAGGCGCAATCTTTCATAGACTAAAACATTCACTCCATGTTAAGGTGCTCAAAGGAGGCTCTGGAGATGGAAAATGGCGCCTTAACTCACTTATGTAAATTTTGGACTTTTAGGCAATTGCAAGATGTCTTGGAGGGCTCAATTCTTCAAGGCGCCCATTCTGTTCACCACTTGTAGCATCACTTGTTCAAGGCACATGTGTGATTTGGTCAAAAACAGTCACCTAGAGTGAATAGGCTTTCATCCTGACTTAATACACTGCCTCCTTCTGATGATTTTTGGGGCAGCAGAAAACCTTTCACCACGGGCAAATGCCTTAGAGCTATAAAAAATCAAGAGAGGTTATTGTAGAAGCACTCTACATGATCGTGTTGCCTCAAACGGAATATTTCTAAGTGACACAGTTTTTGAGTAACATCTCGTCAAAGATTGCTACCTTTTTGCACTTTGGACTCTTTAGGGATATCGTTGGTACAATGTAGCTCCAACTGTTTCGACATATTTGGGTGAAAAATAGGACCATGCCTAGTGTAAATGTACCCATTCGGACGTGTTGGAACAGTCAGTTTGGTCACATCAGGAGCAGGATGAAAGTTACACCCCTTTGCAACTTTACACTGCCTCCTTCTGACGATTTTTGGGGCAGCAGAAAACCTTTCACCACGGGCAAATGCCTCAGAGCTATAAAAAATTGAGAGAGGTTATTGTAGAGGCACTCTACGTGATCTCGTTGCCTTAGATGGAATGTTTCTAAGTGACACGATTTTCGAGTAACATCTCGTCAAAGATTGCTACCTTTTTGCACTTTGGACTCTTCAAGGATATCGTTGGTACAATGTAGCTCCGACTGTTTTGACATGTTTGGGTGAAAAATAGGACCATGCCTAGCGTAAATGTACCCATTCGGACGCGTTGGAACAGTCGGTTTGGTCGCATCAGGAGCAGGACGAAAGTTACACCCCTTTGCAACTTTACATTACCTCCTTCTGACGATTTTTGGGGCAGCAGAAAACCTTTCACCACGGGCAAATGCCTTAGAGCTATAAAAAACCGAGAGAGGTTATTGTAGAGGCACTCTACGTGATCGCGTTTCCTCAGACGGAATGTTTCTAAGTGACATAGTTTTCAAGTAACATCTCGTCAAAGATTGCTGCCTTTTTGCACTTTGGACTCTTCAGGGATATCGTCGGTACAATGTAGCTCCAACTGTTTTGACATGTTTGGGTGAAAAATAGGACCATGCCTAGCGTAAATGTACCCATTCGGACGCGTTGGAACAGTCAGTTTGGTCACATCAGGAGCAGGATGAAAGTTACACCCCTTTGCAACTTTACACTGCCTCCTTCTGACGATTTTTGAGACAGCAGAAAACCTTTCACCACGGGCAAATGCCTCAGAGCTATAAAAAACTAAGAGAGGTTATTGTAGAGGCACTCTACATGATCGCGTTGCCTCAGACGAAATTTTTTAAGTGACACGGTTTTTGAGTAACATCTCATCAAAGATTGCTGCCTTTTTGCACTTTGGACTCTTCAGGGATATCATCGGTACAATGTAGCTCCGACTGTTTTGACATGTTTGGGTGAAAAATAGGACCATGCCTAGCGTAAATGTACCCATTCAGACGCGTTGAAATAGTCAGTTTGGTCACATCAGGAGCAGGACGAAAGTTACACCCCTTTGCAACTTTACACTGCCTCCTTCTGATGATTTTTGGGGCAGCAGAAAACCTTTCACCACGGGCAAATGCCTCAGAGCTATAAAACACTGAGAGAGGTTATTGTAGAGGCACTCTACGTGATCATGTTGCCTCAGACAGAATGTTTCTAAGTGACACGATTTTCAAGTAACATCTCATCAAAGATTGCAGCCTTTTTGCACTTTGGACTCTTCAGGGATATCGTCGGTACAATGTAGCTCCGACTGTTTTGACATGTTTGGGTGAAAAAAGGACCATGCCTAGCATAAATGTACCCATTCGGACGCATTGAAATAGTCAGTTTGTTTGCATCAGGAGCAGGATGAAAGTTACACCCCTTTGCAACTTTACACTGCCTCCTTTTGATGATTTTTGGGGCAGCAGAAAACCTTTCACCACGAGCAAATGCATTAGAGCTATAAAAAACTGAGAGAGGTTATTGTAGAGACACTCTACGTGATCGCGTTTTCTTAGACAAAATGTTTCTAAGTGACATGGTTTTCAAGTAACATCTCGTCAAAGATTGCTGCCTTTTTGCACTTTGGACTCTTCAGGGATATCGTCGGTACAATGTAGCTCCAACTGTTTTGACATGTTTGGGTGAAAAATAGGACCATGCCTAGCGTAAATGTACCCATTCGGATGCATTGGAACAGTCAGTTTGGTCGCATCAGGAGCATGACAAAAGTTACACCCCTTTGCAACTTTACATTGCCTCCTTCTGACGATTTTTGGGGCAGCAGAAAACCTTTCACCACGGGCAAATGCCTCAAAGCTATAAAAAACTGAGAGAGGTTACTGTAGAGGCACTCTACGTGATCGCGTTGCCTCAGACAGAATTTTCTAAGTGACACAGTTTTCGAGTAACATCTCGTCAAAGATTGCTGCCTTTTTGCACTTTGGACTCTTTAGGGATATCGTCGGTACAATGTAGCTCCGACTGTTTTGACATGTTTGGGTGAAAAATAGGACCATGCCTAGCGTAAATGTACCCATTCAGACACGTTGGAATAGTCAGTTTGGTCGCATCAGGAGCAAGACGAAAGTTACACCCCTTTGCAACTTTACACTGCCTCCTTCTGATGATTTTTGGGGCAGCAGAAAACCTTTCACCATGGGCAAATGCCTCAGAGCTATAAAAAACCAAGAGAGGTTATTGTAGAGGCACTCTACATGATAGTGTTGCCTTAGACGGAATGTTTCTAAGTGACACAGTTTTCGAGTAACATCTCGTCAAAGATTGCAGCCTTTTTGCACTTTGGACTCTTCAGGGATATCATCGGTACAATGTAGCTCCGACTGTTTCGACATGTTTGGGTGAAAAATAGGACCATGCCTAGCGTAAATGTACCCATTCAGACGCTTTGGAATAGTCAGTTTGGTCGCATCAAGAGCAGGATGAAAGTTACATCCCTTTGCAACTTTACACTGCCTCCTTCTGACGATTTTTGGGGCAGCAGAAAACCTTTCACCACGGGCAAATGCCTCAGAACTATAAAAAACTGAGAGAGGTTATTGTAGAGGCACTCTACGTGATAGCATTACCTCAGACGAAATGTTTCTAAGTGACACAACTTTCGAGTAACATCTTGTCAAAGATTGCAGCCTTTTTGCACTTTGGACTCTTCAGGGATATCGTTGGTACAATGTAGCTCAGACTGTTTCGACATGTTTGGGTGAAAAATAGGACCATGCCTAGCGTAAATGTACCCATCCGGACACGTTAGAATAGTCAGTTTGGTCACATCACGAGCAGGACACCAAAAATGCAAAAGTTGCTTTGTGCAACTTGACAACATTGACACTTTTTTGCAACATGACTCAAAGACTCAAACTGACCCCAAATGACTCAAAGTGACTTAAAATCACCTTGATTTGGTGCCCAATGTACATTATAGAGGCCGAGGCACTCTTTATCATTCAAACATCTTAGATGAGCGCATAGGAAAGGAAAAAGCTCTAAGTTTCATCATCATGAGCGCCTAATATCAAGAGACTTTAATGGCTCAAACCTTAGCATGGAGTCCTAAGGCACATTTCATGTCTCCTTTCATCCAGTTTGGCGCCTTTATGTAGATTTTTCAACTTGATTTGGTGCCCTATATGTGAAGGAAGATCTAAAGGCATGAAAGTGGATGTCATATTGCAAGAGTTTGGATCATCAAAATTGAAAGAAATAAGTCTATTAAGCTTGGGCGCCCTTGGTCTTCTTTTCATTCATTATGAGCACCTTGGGAGAATGGTATATAGGTCATCATCATGATTGGGCACCCTGGATCCAGAGTGTTGGAGAGATCATCAAATGGTGTCTAGTAGGGTGAGTTATGAGTTTGGTCGCATCAGGAGCAGGACACCAAAAATGCATAACATGATGATGTAAAAATGTGTACATATGTGTAAAAATGCAGGAGGAAATAAAAAAAGACAAACCTTACAAATTAATATGCATACTTACAACTCAATGTAACATAACTTTACAAAATCAATGTGAATACTTACAAATTAATCCAATGAACCATCCGGGTCTACTCTACTCTATATTGTGTCAAGTATTGCTTCATGGTCAGACTCACGCACCTTCCACAATATTTTGTTCAAAGGTCTACCCCGATACTTTATCAAATGAACATTGGATGCCACGACAAGGTTCGAGTAATGAAGAATCTTCCGATACATGTCAAAGTCCTGAAATAGCCAAATATTAACACTCTTATGTGGGTACCTTCTAAGCTATGTTCCAGTAATAACCACTGATCCTGTAGGGTATTCGATGTTTTCTCCATCTGTAATAGGGGCCTCCAATTTCTTTTTGGCTTCAACACAATGACATAAGTAATAATCTGTTCCCTCTTCATTATCTTCATCTGCAATAACTGCATATACGTGCCCTATATTAATATGTGTAGCAAATTAGATGAAATTAGTCAACATTACAAAAACACTACAAAGTAAGATGACATTACCTGGTTGAACTAGATGAAATTAGATGCATATACGTGCCCTATATTACCTGGTTGGACTAGATGAAATTAGATGCATATACGTGCCCTATATTACCTGGTTGAACTAAATCTAATATGTGGTCAAAGTCAACTGACGATTCCATCTGTGTTAGTTCCAGTGCCGTCGGGGGTCGATACGTGTCAAGTGGGCTAAGATAACTTAACTGCCATTCGTCAACCCTCTCCTTTGACTCGCACTCATCCCAGACTTGAATTGTACAAGAAGAACAAAAGCATGACATCTTTCGTGTATGGATACTCCATGAACCTGCAATTGAGCTTCTAAAAGAGTGCATCTCATTTGATCTTGTCAGTGTACAACAATCCTCATATGGTGCAATGTTAGTATCATCTATCAACCAAAAAAATCTACGAACTAAAGACTTACCTTCATTACCTGGACCCATGGAAGCATTACACCACTCGACAATCGATTTTGCATCTGTCAACTTTGCATTGTCTTTATACTTTAACTCTTCTCATGCTATGGCTCTTTTGATACATGCTCCTGCACCATCATGCTCCCCCTTTCCATGCCC
Source organism: Cunninghamia lanceolata (assembly GCA_027924645.1). Lineage (NCBI taxonomy): Eukaryota > Viridiplantae > Streptophyta > Pinopsida > Cupressales > Cupressaceae > Cunninghamia > Cunninghamia lanceolata. Next base: position 2,851,818 of record BSBN01001170.1, read on the forward strand.
AGCGTCACAAAAGTTCCACATATGTTGAATACCTGTAAAATTATGCCTCCTACTTAGCTAATAGAAATTTTGTGAGTTCTTGAATTGTGACACACAATTATCCGACCATATGATATGCTGATTGAACGATATGCCCCTTCTAGCCAAATCATTGTAGAACACCTGAAAGCAACCTTGCACGAACTCTGTAGAATGCGTACGATCATCACTAATATAGAAATTATACTCCCTTATGATCTTTCTATCATCCTCTGTACTATCATTCACATGAATGAATGCGATGTGCACAAATATAGAAACCTGTGTGGAGTTGTAATATTGTGATTGCACCTCACGCTGTGGCTGTAGACTATAGTTCTCTGCAAAGTCGACAACTGAAACAATGCTACCAACCAGAAATGTGTCCTTGCATAACTTGAATTGCAAGTCCAACCATCGAGCTCTATGGGCATGTCTTGCATACTCATACACTATGCTGTCATGAAATATAGGCATAAACTGATACACTGGAATCTTTTCAATAACTAATTCACACCTCTTTGCTTCTTTACCATCTTTTGTATTGTATGCCACTGTTTTATACTTGCCAAACTCTACTAGTTCGTTTCCAACCGCATGTGTTATTTCCATATGTTCACATATTGGCAAATGTTGCAAGCCACCGCAACGATGACATGTTCCATCCAAGCATAATTTCTTGTAGAATATTTGACCTTCCTCTCTTTCACATAAAATTCTTGATATGAAGTCTCTTGAAGATGTTGGTGGGGCACATATGGCACAACCCTGCAAATCATTGTTAGTATGCATATCTAAACATATAGACCTATAAGCATCAAAATGGTTAGAAAATTTAATATGTAATCTACAACAACAAGTAGTGCGTGTGTGATTTATCTTAACATAGAAAGGTTTTAGCATTTCAAAATATCTTTGCCAAATTTTAATTTGAGGATACTTCTCTAGAAATTTACCATAAAACTGTGTCTGAGTCTCATCCAAAAAATGCTTTGGATGTGGCTCGTCGTTCTGACTACCGATTCTCCTTCTTACCACATCCCTTTGATTCGGAGATACCCTTGTGTAATTCTTCCAAAAGTCTTCAATTAGTGATCTCAATGCTTCAACAATTGGTTTATCTTTTCGTGGTAGTCTCCCCGAGAACGCCCTCAAACCTAAACCCTATCCCTAAACCATCAACCCTCAACACTATACCTTAAACCTTAATCCCTCAACCCTCAACCCTAAACCTTATCCCTAAACCCTACTCCCTCAACCCTCAACCCTAATCCATCATCCCTCAACTCTAATCCCTCATCCCTAAACCCTAAATGCTATCCCTATTCCTAAACCCTCAACAGAATCGATACTATACCTTAAACTCTAATCCCTTATCCCTAAACCCTCCAACCCTATCCCTAATCCTTATACCCTCCACACTCAACTTTAACCCTAATTCCTCGACCCTCAACCCTATCCCTAAACCCTTGACCCTGGAACCTCAACCCTTAACCCTCAACATCAAACCCTAATCCCTCAACCCTTAACTCTGATCCCTCGACCTTCAACCCTAACCCTAAACCCTAAACCCTCAACGTCAAATTCTAATCCCTCAACCCTTCACTCTAATCCCTCAACCCTAAACCCTATCCCTAAACCCTCAACACTACACCTTAAACCCTAATCCCTCAACCCTAACCCTAAACCTTATCGCTAAACCCTAATGCCTCAACCCTCAACCCTAATCTGTCATCCGTCATCCCTCAACTCTAATCCCTCATTCCTAAATCCTAAACGCTATCCCTATTCCTAGACCCTCAACAGGCTCGATACTATACCTTAAACCCTAATCCCTCTACCCTCGACACTCTTATTTAACCCTAATCCCTTGACCATTAACACTATCCCTCAACCTCAACCCTCAACCCTCAACTCTCAACATTAAACCCTAATTCATCAACCCTAAACCCTAATCCCTCAAACCTAAACCCTATCCCTAAACCATCAACCCTCAACACTATACCTTAAACCCTAATCCCTCAACCCTCAACCCTAAACCTTATCCCTAAACCCTAATCCCTCAACCCTCAACCCTAATCCCTCATCCCTCAACTCTAATCCCTCATCCCTAAACCCTAAATGCTATCCCTATTCCTAAACCCTCAACAGACTCGATACTATACCTTAAACTCTAATCCCTTATCCCTAAACCCTCCAACCCTATCCCTAATCCTTACACCCTCCACACTCAACTTTAACCCTAATTCCTCGACCCTCAACCCTATCCCTAAACCCTTGACCCTGGAACCTCAACCCTCAACCCTCAACATCAAACCCTAATCCCTCAACCCTTAACTCTGATCCCTCGACCTTCAACCCTAACCCTAAACCCTAAACCCTCAATGTCAAATTCTAATCCCTTAACCCTTCACTCTAATCCCTCAACCCTAAACCCTATCCCTAAACCCTCAACACTATACCTTAAACCCCAATCCCTCAACCCTAACCCTAAACCTTGTCCCTAAACCCTAATGCCTCAACCCTCAACCCTAATCTGTCATCCGTCATCCCTCAACTCTAATCCCTCATTCCTAAATCCTAAACGCTATCCCTATTCCTAGACCCTCAACAGGCTTGATACTATACCTTAAACCCTAATCCCTCTACCCTCGACACTCTTATTTAACCCTAATCCCTTGACCATTAACCCTATCCCTCAACCTCAACCCTCAACCCTCAACCCTCAACATTAAACCCTAATTCATCAACCCTAAACCCTAATCCCTCAAACCTAAACCCTATCCCTAAACCATCAACCCTCAACACTATACCTTAAACCCTAATCCCTCAACCCTCAACCCTAATCCCTCATCCCTCAACTCTAATCCCTCATCCCTAAACCCTAAATGCTATCCCTATTCCTAAACCCTCAACAGACTCGATACTATACCTTAAACTCTAATCCCTTATCCCTAAACCCTCCAACCCTATCCCTAATCCTTACACCCTCCACACTTAACTTTAACCCTAATTCCTCGACCCTCAACCCTATCCCTAAACCCTTGACCCTGGAACCTCAACCCTTAACCCTCAACATCAAACCCTAATCCCTCAACCCTTAACTCTGATCCCTCGACCTTCAACCCTAACCCTAAACCCTAAACCCTCAACGTCAAATTCTAATCCCTTAACCCTTCACTCTAATCCCTCAACCCTAAACCCTATCCCTAAACCCTCAACACTATACCTTAAACCCCAATCCCTCAACCCTAACCCTAAACCTTGTCCCTAAACCCTAATGCCTCAACCCTCAACCCTAATCTGTCATCCATCATCCCTCAACTCTAATCCCTCATTCCTAAATCCTAAATGCTATCCCTATTCCTAGACCCTCAACAGGCTCGATACTATACCTTAAACCCTAATCCCTCTACCCTTGACACTCTTATTTAACCCTAATCCCTTGACCATTAACCCTATCCCTCAACCTCAACCCTCAACCCTTAACCCTCAACTCTCAACATTAAACCCTAATTCATCAACCCTAAACCCTAATCCCTCAAACCTAAACCCTATCCCTAAACCATCAACCCTCAACACTATACCTTAAACCCTAATCCCTCAACCCTCAACCCTAAACCTTATCCCTAAACCCTAATCCCTCAACCCTCAACCCTAATCCCTCATCCCTCAACTCTAATCCCTCATCCCTAAACCCTAAATGCTATCCCTATTCCTAAACCCTCAACAAACTTGATACTATACCTTAAACTCTAATCCCTTATCCCGAAACCCTCCAACCCTATCCCTAATCCTTACACCCTCCACACTCTACTTTAACCCTAATCCCTTCAACCTCAACCCTATCCCTAAACCCTTGACCCTCGAACCTCAACCCTCAACCCTCGACGTCAAACCCTATTCCCTCAACCCTTAACTCTGATCCCTCATCTCTCAACCCTAACCCTAAACCCTAAACCCTTAACCCTCAACGTCAAATCCTAATCCCTCAACCCTAAACCCTATCCCTAAACCCTCAACACTATACCTTAAACCCTAATCCCTCAGCCCTCAACCCTAAACCTTATCCCTAAACCCTAATCCCTCAACCCTCAACCCTAATCCGTCATCCCTCAACTCTAATCCCTCATCCCTAAACCCTAAATGCTATCCCTATTCCTACACCCTCAACAGAATCGATACTATACCTTAAACCCTAATCTGTTATCCCTAAACCCTCAAACCCTATCCCTAATCCTTATACCCTCCACACTCTACTTTAACCCTAATTCCTCGACCCTCAACCCTATCCCTAAACCCTTGACCCTCGAACCTCAACCCTCAAGCCTCAACGTTAAACCCTAATCCCTCAACCCTTAACTCTGATCCCTCGACCCTCAACACTATACCTTAAACCCTAATCCCTATCCCTCAACCCTTAACCCTTAAAACTTAAACCCTATCCCTACACCCTCAACACTTGACACTATATCTTAAGCCTTAAACCTCCATCCCTAAAGCCTCAACCCTCAATCCTTAAACCTTCAACCCTAAACCCTGTCCCTAATCCCTCTACACTCGACACTCTAACCCTAACCTCGACATTAAATGCTAATCCGTCAACCCTAAACCCTAATCCTAAACCGTCAACCCTCAACCCTCAACACTATACCTTAAACCCTAATCCCTCAACCCTCAACCCTAAACCTTATCCCTAAACCCTAATCCCTCAACCCTCAACCCTAATCCCTCATCCCTCAACTCTAATCCCTCATCCCTAAACCCTAAATGCTATCCCTATTCCTAAATCCTCAACAAACTTGATACTATACCTTAAACTCTAATCCCTTATCCCGAAACCCTCCAACCCTATCCCTAATCCTTACACCCTCCACACTCTACTTTAACCCTAATCCCTTCAACCTCAACCCTATCCCTAAACCCTTGACCCTCGAACCTCAACCCTCAACCCTCGACGTCAAACCCTATTCCCTCAACCCTTAACTCTGATCCCTCATCTCTCAACCCTAACCCTAAACCCTAAACCCTCAACCCTCAACGTCAAATCCTAATCCCTCAACCCTAAACCCTATCCCTAAACCCTCAACACTATACCTTAAACCCTAATCCCTCAGCCCTCAACCCTAAACCTTATCCCTAAACCCTAATCCCTCAACCCTCAACCCTAATCCGTCATCCCTCAACTCTAATCCCTCATCCCTAAACCCTAAATGCTATCCCTATTCCTACACCCTCAACAGAATCGATACTATACCTTAAACCCTAATCTGTTATCCCTAAACCCTCAAACCCTATCCCTAATCCTTATACCCTCCACACTCTACTTTAACCCTAATTCCTCGACCCTCAACCCTATCCCTAAACCCTTGACCCTCAAACCTCAACCCTCAAGCCTCAACGTCAAACCCTAATCCCTCAACCCTTAACTCTGATCCCTCGACCCTCAACACTATACCTTAAACCCTAATCCCTATCCCTCAACCCTTAACCCTTAAAACTTAAACCCTATCCCTACACCCTCAACACTTGACACTATATCTTAAGCCTTAAACCTCCATCCCTAAAGCCTCAACCCTCAATCCTTAAACCTTCAACCCTAAACCCTATCCCTAATCCCTCTACACTCGACACTCTAACCCTAACCTCGACATTAAATGCTAATCCGTCAACCCTAAACCCTAATCCTAAACCCTCAACCCTCAACCCTCAACACTATACCTTAAACCCTAATCCCTCAACCCTCAACCCTAATCCATCATCCCTCAACTATAATCCCTCATCCCTAATCCCTAAATGCTATCCCTATTCCTAAACCCTCAACAGACTCGATACTATACCTTAAACCCTAATCCCTTATCCCTAAACCCTCCAACCCTATCCCTAAACCCTTGACCCTTGACCCTTGAACCTCAACCCTCAACCCTCAATGTCAAACCCTAATCCCTCAACCCTTAACTTTGATCCCTCGACCCTCAACCATATCCCTAAATCCTAAACCGTAATCTGTCATCCCTCATCCCTAAACCTTAAACACTATCCCTATTCCTAGACCCTCAACGGGCTCGATACTATACCTTAAACGCTAATCCCTTATCCCTAAACCCTCCAACTCTATCCCTTATCCCTTAACCCTCATGATTAATAGCCTTGAACGTAAAAAAATTTGAGTGGGACATAACGCAAGGGCATTATAACGCGCTCGCGTTATGTCAAACATGACAAAAGACAGACTTGCGGGAAAGAAAAATGCATGGCAAAACATAACGCAAGCGCGTTATAACGTGCTCGCGTTATTTCTTGCTTTGGGAATCCCAAGCCTTGGGCTTGGGATTTGCTTTGGATTTCCAACCCAAAGGCTTGGAGTGCCTTATGAACAGTCACATACGTGTTTTTCTATATTCTTCAAAATTTCACATAATTTCGTTCATGCTAACCCTTAGATTTGCACGTGTTTCAAGGTTGAACAAATCGAACACATGGGTAATGTTAGGCTTTCTCTTAGCTATTTGACGATGTGATTTTTTTCACATTTTAACAATGTTAAGCCTTTCATCTTTAATTTCTTTTGTTTGTTTGTCCATTTTTAGGCAAAAACCACTGTTTGGTCTTTTTTTCATTGTAAAATAACTATTCATTCAAATTTCAAAAAAATTACATATTTAGAAACTAGACTCCATTCTACAAATATTAAAAAAATAAAAAAATGATTTTCAATTAGTTTTCAAAATTTATAGGGGTAGCACGGCCAAAATTCTATTTTTTAGGATGTGTCCACTTTAAAAATTAGTAAAAAATCAAATATTCATCAAAAAATTATTAGAAAAATCAGGCATAAACTACATGCTATTAGCTAATTTCTCACTAAAGCGATTTTAAAAATACCAAAAAAAAGTTGACCTTTTGAGGGAGCCACAAAACATGCTATGTTATGTTTTTTTGACAGAAACAACACCAATTTATGTGGCTCCCTCTTTTGAACCGCTTAATCTATGCCATTTTCAAAACAAAATAGTAGTTTAGAAAGTAGACTCAGAGCACTACGAACATTGTTTTGGTTGCATCTCCAAATTTTGAGTGTAACTATGCTCAATTTCTCATCCAAGGCCAGTATTTCCTGATTTCAGAAAAAAAGTGGCCACTTAAGACCCCTTTTTGGCCCCCCATCTTCTTGCACTTACCCTTTACACATCCAAAATCTAAAATCAATAGGTTTTATCCCTCGTTTTATGGCATCACTCAAGGAACACATATGACCATTCACAACCACATCAACCTCTGCATAGTTAGCAATAGATAAACATATTGCATGGTTGTTTGTTGTCTTCAAGCATAGTTCATAAGGTGTTAAATCAACATACCTAAGATTTTGACTAAAAAAACATGACCCCTCCCTCTCTCTTCTTTATTAGTGAGTCAACTAGCTTTTATAAATGTAAAAATGGGAGAAGAGGAAAAATGTATCACTTTGATTTGTTCAAATGTTAAAGGATGCCATGTTTGTATTTTGAAGCACATTTATCTAAAGGGGATCAATATCCTTTCTTTGTTCTCTAGAATTGGGGGTGCAAAAGTTGCTTTGCATTGTTTGGGTATACCACTCAATTATGTTGTATCTGCAAAAATTAAAGAAAACAAGCTTACTCTCAAAATTTGGGTGGAAAAAACACATCAAAAAGTTAAATTGATTGAGATGGAAGATATGCAAAATTTGAAAAAATAAAAAATTGATGAAATGATTAATTCAATTGGAGATTTTCATCTGATAATAGGTGGATTCCCCTATAATAATCTAATAGGCAACAATAGGAACACAAGTGATGTGCTGGAGGGGAAGCATTCTTCTATTTTCTATGTACTTCCACGAATTGTGAATTATGTAAGACATGCAATGCATTCAAGTGTAACTTAACATAATAATGAAACCTTCATTTTGTACACATGTCATCTTTAGCTTTTTGGTGCAAAATAACTAATTGAAAATCTCTCTCTCTCTCTCTCTCTCTCTCTCTATATATATATATATATATATATATATATATATATATATATATATATATATATATATATATATATACATATATATATGACCATTACAAGTAAATGACTTGTGATTTGTAATTCTAAATTGTTCATTTTGATTTTTTTTGTAAGAAAATCACAATAATATTCTTTATATGAATTGTATTCAAGACAATATTGTTTGAATATTTTTATTAAAATTTCTATAAAATTAGATACAATAATATTGTTTCTATAAATAGAAAATTAAATAAAAATAGAAGATTTTTTCAACTTATGTTGCACTAATTAATTGAAAATAGTAAAAAATTGATTATACATATTGTTGAAGGCTAGTGCTAATAAACAAAAATGTCTTCTAATAAAAATGTATCCATCATTTATAATGATGGATAGGGTCAATTAGCAATCTTGAACTAATCAAATAAAAATAATCACTCAAACATTGACTTCAAATTAACAAAGCGTAAATTATTGTAAACAAACACAATTTACTCAACATAGTTAATCAAATTTGTGTGACTATTAATATTAGTTATCTCTGTATCTTTCTACCTCTCTCTCTTCCTTTCTCTTCTCTATCTTTCTCTCCTACTTTGTTTCTCTTTCTCGCTTCATCTCTCTCCCCCTCTCTCTCCTATTGTAGTTTTTCCCTGTCTCTCTATCACTTCTATCTTTGTCCTACTCCTCTCTCTCCAATTCTTGTTCTCTCTAGCTCTTTCTCCCACCCTCTCTCTCATAAGTATATCTCTATTTTATGTAGAAAACTCTCTCTCTCACTCACATAATCATATCTCTATTTTATATAGATCTCTCTCCCTCTCTCTAAAATCTCTATTTTAACTATATTTATTAGGTATATTATATTTGATACGATGTAAATTATCTGTATAGTTTATTTTTTATATACTTGTTATGTAACTATATATTTATTTTATATTTTACATCCATATTATAAATATATGTATTGTTTATATATTATAAAACATAAAAATATAAATATAATATATTATATATCATTTTCATGTAAACTTTCAAATTGTAAAAATTCAATTCCAAAAATATTGTCTCATATTAAAAAATTGATTTCACTAACAATAAAAATAATGTATTATATTTTTATTTTTATATTATCTACATCAAGAAGATAACCTCATTTTTAATCACACAAAATTACCTCTTAACAATACAAGTCTCAATATTTTTTTTTAATGATTGTCCACATGGCTATTGTAATGCCTTTTTCCCATTTTATCTTTGTTCAATGCAAGGCTTCATAATTTTATAATTTAAGTTCACTAATAATCATTAAAAAATTATTTTTGAGACCTTGATCTCAAATGTAGAGAAATGCACATTAGAGCTTTTTTCTCATTTTTAATTTTTGAGTTGATCATTACGATTCATTAAAGCAAGGACCTCTTGGTGTGATATGATTATCACACTCTCTTTTCTTTATATCTCTTTCTCTATTCCTCTCTCTATTTTTGTAAGAGCTCCATTTCATGAGGCTCCAATGGAGCTAGATGGTCTAGATTAACCCATACCATAGCCTAATCTTTAATGTAGGGTTTTCTATTATAATTCTTGACTATAGCCCCAAGTATATCACACTTGATGAAACATTTTTTCCACTATGTTTATGCAATTACTTGCTTAGTTATGTAATCCCATGATGGCCAATGATTTTATGTTTTAGGAAATGTCTCTTCAATTGTCATGGGTAGTAAATGTAAAATTTGGAAATAATTATTCATAGGAAGGTTATACATGTAGTCATGTTCTCTACTTGAAACTAAAAGGTGCTTTGAACCCAAAAATTTCAGTGCAACATCATACATAAATAAGGATACTAGTTTGTCCATACACCCTTAGGTATGTAACTATACACATTAAAAGTAAAAGTATGGTGGACCTTGCTCAAACTCTTTAAGCTTGAACATATAGATAGAGAGAGAGGTAGAGAAATAGAGAGATATAGATAGAGAGAGAGAGAGACTAGGAGAGGGACAAAGAGGGAGACAAATATATATACACACACACACACACATAGATATCTCTAAAAGAGGAAGTGTCTAAGAGAGAAGGGGGAAGGAGACAGAGATAGAGAGATAAAGAAAAATAGAGAACTATAGAGGGAGACAAAGATATATAGAGAGGTGGAGACTTGGAGAGAGAGAGAGAGAGGGGTAAAACTTTGAGTTGTGGAAATTGAAGGTTGAAGATCTTTTGGTGGAGAGAGATGAGTGGATCATAATAATTGTTGCACTCAATTTTCTACCATTAGAAATGAATAAAGATGAATGGGACAAGTTGGATAGAAGACGTAGATATACTATTAGGTTATGTCTTTGTAATTCAATATTGATGAATTTTAGTTAAAAATATTATTAAGAGTTTATGAGAAAAAAATACTACATTATATCAAACTAAGTGTCTTGTAAATAAGCTACTTTTGGAAAGAAAATTGTATTCTTTAAAGATGCATAAAGGAGACTTTGTAAACACACATTTAAATGTTTTTCATGTAGTAGTGAGTCAATTGGCAAGGATTGAATGAAATCTTAGAGGATGTGCATAAAATCAAATTTCATAAAAGAAAGCACTTAGAAGTTAGAAAAGGTTTACTATGAAACCCATCAAAAGAAACCATTTCAAAAGATAAATCTCAAAGAAAGTATGTCTTCCAAAAGTGTGTTTGTTAAAAATAAAGATATAAATTTTTATTTACCACACCATGTTAAAGTATTGGTTGGTGTAGACACCTAAAATTGATCACCTTATTCCAAAACAAGTCCTGATCTCCTACATCAACCACTTTATCCTTAAACCATCCTAATTATCCCTAAATCATCCTAAATTATCCTAATCATAATTAATTATTCTTCTTATCATCCTGATTTTATCCATTATCCAATTATATTGATTATTAGGACATTAGCCTATCATTATCCCTAATTATCTCCATTTATCCCTAGTCGTAATCATTTTCCCTGAGCTATAATCTATTTTCCTAAGTAATAAATCCCCTTTCCCACACATGATTTAATTAATTTTATTAATTAAATCCCTCTTAAACTACTAAAAATGAATAAAAGAAATTAAATATTTCTTTTATTTTGATCCACTCACCTTATAACCAATTCATATCCATCTCCTAGATATATAAAAAATTAATTAATAATCCCTTTTATCCTCTACCCTTGATCTCATAACCACTCAACCAACTCAATCTTAGTCATTCATCTCTCATCAAATCCTCACCGTCGATCCTCCTTCCTAGTGGTCTATAAATTGACCTAATCATGAGGTATTTTCATCATCGATCAATCTCTGAATAACATCATGCTGATCAATCAAGCAACCACAATTGTATCACTTTGATCAAATCCACCATTTTGGTGCAACAGGAGATCATGGGTAATATGTGTTAGTTTCATGCATTCATTGTTGATTTCCCTACTTAATCAGAGATCATATTGAATGTAGATTAAAGGGTTTATATTGTGTTTAATTTTTTTAATTTGATTTGCATTTAATGTGTATATTTTGGTGAACCTGACATGAACACATCCCTATGAATTAGTTGTTTTGCAAGTGTTCTTGTTGAGTTTGTGCAGGTTTTCAGTGCAGTTTTTGATAAGTCTTGGAGGTTCAATTTTTCAAGTTTCCTCCTAGCCTAAATCTGACTCTACCGTTGAATCTAGAATAGCTTGTAGGCGAAGAAAAACATATAACACTGTGGGTTTCAGAAAAGTAATTTTTTGAATTATTTTTTAGTTTTTGGGTCTTTTGGCCCCTTGTACAAATGCACAATTGTACCGTACATTTTTGTACCCTCTTGTGAATCTTTTATCCTTTCTTCTATCTTCTGTGTGAATGTGTTATTCACTGGTTTAATATTTTTGTTTGTAGGACCAATTTCGGTTCACAGGGGTTCATTGTTTGCTCCATTGGCTCAACAGCTTCTTGATCGTTAAATGCTAATCCTAAATCTTTAATAGTTTATTGTTGAGTACTATACAGATTGATTCTAGTTCACAGGGTCATACAACCATCTGCACACATTGTACCGTACACTTTATATTTGTTCTCCATTAGTTTTATCTTCTTTCTAACTGATGCAGGATCTGGTTCGCTGGGTTATATATTTATTCATAGGTTTTTATCCATTGGACTTCAGGCATTCACTGGTTTGTTGTTTTTGAATGTAGAATAATTGGTTTATTGGATTTTCCATCAATTTTTCCTCTGATCATTATCTAACCGCTACTCCATTTGGCACCTTAACCATTTTCTATTGGTTTTGTTTTAATGTTTATTATTCCGATTTTAGGCAGTTATCAGTATTTGTTTGAATCTATACTTGTCAGCAATGTTGATTCAAGTATTTATCATTAATAATAGGAGTTAAGTGTATTTCGTTTATGGTAACCTTCAGCTTACGTTAGTTTATATCTATGTTGTAATTTTTCTAACTATTAGATGTTATTGTTACTATTAATCATAACATCAGTAATAACCATTAGCATCAATAATGATATCGCTGATAAATAGGACATCAAGCAGAAATAAATTCTATGAATAGGGCATAGCAAGCATATTTAAGCTACTACCTATCACTTTTGGCTCTTATCTTAACATCTAAATAGATGTCCTTGCTAACAATTTTATTTTGCTCATCTGGTTTTGATTCTAAAGCTTCAGTCCTGTGGAAATCAATAACAAACAATAATGAATTCGACGGCTAAAGCTAAAAACATGCTTCCATGGATATTGCTTGATATCTAGTCATGGGTATTTCCTAGGCCAACTAGTTAAGGAATCATTTATGTTAGAAACAAGTTGTAAGACAACAACTTCATCATGGAATGGCATGCAACGAGTGCTATCAATGCATATCTAGCCACTATAATTGTCATCCTTAAAATGTTTATCATCTTGGTGTAATTATTAGGATTTTTGTGGTATATTCACATTTCTCTATGAGAAATTAGTAGTACATCCAAGTTATATTTATGGGAGTAATGATTTGGCTGTAGGATTGAAAAGATCCACAATGCATGTAGAGGGTACTCATTATTTACATTGTGATTCATTTTCATTCGTTGCCATCATACATACTTTCAAAAGGTTGCCCTCTAGGCTGAAGAAATAGCTCAAGCCAGTGTAACTATCAAGCCTTGAACAAACTTGTCCTTGTCACACCCAGTCAACATCACATCCATCTCTCAAGATTGTGATGTTGTCACATCTTGGGTTAGCTAGTGGATGATGTACCTTGGTAGAGGCCTTTCATAACTCAAACAGTGATCCAAATGATGACCATGCATCAACCTTGTCATTAATAATCTCCATGTATACATGTTGAACTGAATACGAGGCAAATGTGTCTAGAAGTTGCCAAACTTCATAAAGAATGTTTAGCTCATTTCTAGTTGGTTGAGCTCCTTTTCCTCACAAAATTTATGATGATAATTGAATTTCCTTCCACCTACACAAAATACATAGTGTTAAGTTTGCATAATGAAGGTTAAGGACAAGGGCTTCTACCTTAGCTTAATTGTCAATCTGTTATCATCTATCATCTTTCAAAACATATGTATTGGTGTTTTGTTAAGTGTTAATAGCAAATTGTTTAACTTCATTTTTGGTTCTAAGATTAATAGGGTTTCCTAATAGTTTATTTTATGGTTTTTATACCTCGCTTTCATGTCTATGGTTATAACAATTAGTAGAGGAAAAAGTTATTGATGGCAGTGACAGCCAATGAACACATATGTGACTATAATTGTTAAAAAGTATAGCATGTGCGCACATTTAAAGTATAAACTGAAACATGAAGTGTTAAATGTAGACACCTAAAATTGACCACTTTATCCCTTAAACTACTATAAATAAATAAAAGAAATTAAATATTTATTTTATTCTCATCCACTCACCTTATAACTAATTCATAACCATCTCCCAAAAATATCAAAAATCAATTAATAATCTCTTTTATCCTCCACCCTTGATCTCATAACCACTCAACCAACTTAATCTTAGTCATTCATCTCTCATCAAATCCTCACCATCGATCCTCCTTCCTGGTGGTCTATAAATAGACCTAATGATGGAATAATGTCATATTGACCGATTGAGCAACCACAATTATATTGTTTTGATAAAATCCACCATTTTGGTGTAACAGGAGATCATGGGTAATATGTGTTAGTTTCATGCATTTATTGTTGATTCCTTGCTTAATTGAAGGTCATATTGAATGTTTATTAAAGGGTTTATATTTTGTTCAAATCTTTTAATTTTATTTGCATTTAATGTGTATATTTTGATGAACTTAATGTGAACATGCCCCTGTGAATTAGTTGTTTTGCAAGTATTTTTGTCGAGTTTGTGCAGGTTTTTCGGTGCAATTTTCAATGAGTCTTGGAGGTCAACTTTTGCAGGTTTCCTCCTGGCTTAAATTTGACTCCACCATTGAATCTAGAATAGCTTGCAGGTAAAGAAAAACATATAACACCATGGGTTTTATAAAAGTTGTAATTTTTTGAAAAAACTTTTAGTTTTGGGGTCTTTTGGCCCCTTGTATGGACGTACAATCATACCGTATGGTTTTGTACCCTCTTATGAATCTGTTCTCCTTGCTTTGGTCTTCTATGTGAATGTTTTATTCATTGGTTTAATGTTTTTGTTTGCAGGACCAATTTTGGTTCACAGGGGTTCGTTGTTTGCTTTGTTGGCTCAACGACTTCTTGATCATTAAATGCCAATCCTAAATCTTTAATATTTGCTTGTTGAATACCATACGGATCTATTCTAGTTCACAGGGTCGTACGACTATCTACACACATTGTACCATACACTTTGTATTTGTTCTCCATTAGTTTTATCTTTTGTCTAACTATTGCAGGATTTGGTTCGTTGGGTTATATATTTATTCATAGGTTTGTAGCCATTGGACTTTAGGCACTCACTGGTTTGTTGTTTTTGAATGTAGGATAATTGATTTATCAGCTTCTCCATCATTTTTTCCTCTAATCATTATCTAACCACTACTATTGGCACCTTAACTATTTGCTATTGGTTTTGTTTTAATGTTTATTATTATCGTTTTAGGCAGTTATCAGTATTTGTTTGAATCAAAATTTGTCAGCAATGTCAATTCAAGTATTTATCATTAATAATTAGAGTTAAGTGTGTTTCGTTTGTGGTAACCTTCAGCTTATGTTAGTTTATATCTATGTTGTAATTTCTAACTAGTAGATGTCATTGTTCCTATTAATCATAACATCAATAATAACCATTAGTGTTCATAATAATAATCATTGATAAATAGGATATTAAGCAAAAATAACTTTTGTGAATAGGGCATAAAAAGCATATTTAATCTACATATCTCTTTTGGCTCTTATCTTAACATCTAAATAGATGTCCTTGCTAACAAGTTTATTCTTCCCATCTAGTTTTGGTTCTAAAGCTTTAGTCCTATGAAAATTAGTAACAAATAACAATGAATTTGAAGACTAAAGATAAAAACATAATTCCATGGATATTGCTTGATATCTAATCATGGATATTGCCCAGGCCAACTAGTTAAGAAATCATTTATATTAGAAACAATCTATAAGACAACGAATTCATCATGGAATGGCATGCAACAAGTGCTATTAATCTATATCTAGCCACAATAGTTGTCAACCTTAAAATGTTTATTAGCTTGGCGTATTTTTTGGGATTTTTGTGGTAGATTCGCATTCCTATGCGAGCAATTAGTAGTACATCCAAGTTATATTTATGGGAGTAATGCTCTAGTTGTAGGCTTAAAAAGATCCACAACTCATATAGAGGGTACTCCTAATTTACGTTGTCAGTTCATATTCATTTGTTGCCATCATACATACTTTCAAAAGGTTGCCTTCCAGGCTGAAGAAATAGCTCAAGTTGGTGTCACTATCAAACCTTAAACAAACTTGTCCTTGTGACACCCATTCAACATCGCATCCATCTCTCAAGATTATGATGTTGTCACATGCTGGGTTATCTAGTGGATGATGTACTTTGGTAGAGGCCTTTCATAACTCAAACAGTGATCCAAATGATGACCATTAATCAACCTTGTCATTAATAATCTCCTTTTATGCATGTGGAACTAAATATGAGGCAAATGTGTCTAGAAGTTACCAAACTTCATGAAGAATGTTTAGCTCATTTCCAGTTGGGAGAGCTCCTTTTCCTCACAACATTTGTGATGATAATTGAATTTCCTTCCACCTATACAAAATACATAGTATTAAGTTTGCATAGTGAAGGTTCAGGACAAGGGCTTGTGCCTTAGCTTAATTGTCAGTGTAAAGTCTGAAACCACTACAACAAATCCCTATGATTAGCTCCCTTTTTTGGTTCATTTTTTGATTCCACCCACAGTTTTAATGTATTTTTCTCCTTTTTTTTAAAAAAGTCGGTGCTATTTGTCGGGATGGCGCTGTTTTTGACATTTTTTGCGTCAATCAAAACAAGTAGGCGCTAATTTTTCCCTAAATTAGCGCCTAAATTAGCATCTACATTAGTGCCTAATTTAATGCCTAATTTAGCACCTACTTTAGAGCCTGCTTCAGCACCTAATTTAGTGCTAATTAGGGTTACTTGGGTTTAGGGGTATTATTTAGGGTTTAGGGTTTATGGTTTTGGGGTTAGGGGTTAAGGTTTAGAGGTTTAGGGTTTAGGGTTTAGAAAGAGATAGAGGACCAATAGGGAGATATAGAAGAGACTAAGGGGAGAGATAGGGAGATAGAGAGTAAGGGACATGGCCAGAGACATAGGGAGAGAGATTGAGAGGTAGAGGGACAAAGGTGATAGGGAGAGAGGGGAGAGATAGGGAGGTAGAGGTTTAGGGTTACTTGGGTTTAGGGTTTAGGGTTTAGGGGTTTGGGGTTTAGGGTTTAGGGGTTTAGGGTTTCTTAGGTTTAGGGGTTAGGGGTTAGGGTTTAGGGGCATTATTTAGGGTTTAGGGTTTATTTTTTAGGGGCTAGGGGTTCAAGTTTAGAGGTTTAGGGTTTAGGGTTTATAGAGAGAGAGGAATGATAGGGAGATATAGAGGAGACTATGGAGAGAGATAGGGAGATAGAGAGTGAGGTACATGGCCAGGGACATAGGGAGAGAGATTGAGAGGTGGAGGGATGATAGAGATAGGGAGATAGGGGAGAGATAGGGAGATGGGGGAGAGATAGGGAGATAGAGGTTTAGAGTTTCTTGGATTTAAGGTTTAGGGGTTTGGTGTTTAGGGTTGCTCAGGTTTGGAGATAGCTAGATAGAGAGAGAGAGAGAGAGGAGATAGATAGGGAGAGATAGAGGAGATAGAGGGGAGAGATAGGGAGATAGAGAGTGAGCAAGATATCCAAAGAGATAGGGAGTAGGATTGAGAGGTAGAGGGATGATAGAGATATGGAGATAGGGGTTTAGGTTTTCTCAAGTTTAGGGTTTAGGGGTTAGGGGTTAAGGTTTAGGAGCATTATTTAGGGATTACAATTTAGGGTTTAGAGGTTTAGGGTTTAGTGTTTAGAGAGAGAGGACCAATAGGGAGATATAGAGAGTGAGGTACATGGCCAGAGACATAGGAAGAGATAGGGATATGGAGAGTGAGGGACGTGGCCATAGACATAGGGAGAGAGATTAAGAGGTAGAAGAATGATAGAGATAGGGAGATAGAGGTTTAGGGTTGCTTGGGTTTAGTGTTTAGGGTTTAGGGGTTAGGGGTTAGGGCTTAGGGCTTAGGGGCGTTATTTAGGGTTATGTTTTAGGGGTTAGGGTTTAGGGGCATTATTTAAGTTTTAGAGGTTTAGGGTTGCTTAGGTTTAGGGTTTAGGGGCATTATTCAGGGTTTATGGTTGCATGTCAAAAGAAGTCTCTCTCTCTCTCTCTAAATCCCTCAACCCTAAATAATGCCCCTAGTCCCTAACCACTAACCCATAAACCATAAACCCCTAAACCCTAAACTTGAGCAACCGTAAAACTCTATCTCCCTATCTCTCCCTTATCTCCCTCTCTCTATCATCCCTCTACCTCTCAATCTCTACCTATCTCTCTAGACATCTCACTCACTCTCTATCTCCCTATCTCTCCTCAGTCTCCTCTATCTCTCCCAATCTATCTCCTCTCTCTCTACCTATCTATCTCTCCCTATCTCTTGCCTCTCTCTCCCCTATCATTCTCTCTCTCTCTCTCTCTCTCCTCTCTCTCTCTCTCTCCTCTCTCTCTCTCTCTCTCTCTCTCTCTCTCTCTCTCTCTCATCTCTCTCTCTCTCTCTCTCTCTCTCTCTCTCTCTCTCTCTCTCTCTCTCTCTCTCTCTCTCTCTCTCTCTCTCTCTCTCTCTCTCTCTCTCTCTCTCTCTCTCTCTCTCTCTCTCTCTCTCTCTCTCTCTCTCCTCTCCTCTCTCTCTCTCTCTCTCTCTCTCTCTCTCCCCAACCAACCCACAAGCTTTCAAAATGTCATGTTATTCTCGTTGCAGGGCTGCAGTAGCTATTTATTTGTTAAGTTTGTTTCTCACTGCCAACCTACAACCATTTTGGTCATTGTGATGTCCATGCTGTGGGACTGCGGTAACACTTGGATGTCAGGCTTTGTTTACAGCTAGCTCGTAATTACTCTTTCTCCTCAATACGGTAGTGTGGTAATGGATCATAACCATGTCACAAGCTCCTAGATTCAGGCTACAAGAGACTCTTAGGACATGTTTCCTAGCCTCGCAGGAAAGCAGTACTAAACAAAAACAAAAGCTAGAGAAAAAATACAAAGGTAATGACACATGTATGATGGAAGATGACAAGATAAATGTGCAACAAATAATTTTTGTACTTAGGGAATGAATGGCACAAGGGTTAAGACTCTTTTAGTGGGGTTTTTTTAGTTAGGGTTTGACAAAATGGGGTGTATCCTAGGTGAAATTTTACCAGTCCTAACAAGTTACACTCAAAATTTGAAGATACAACAAAAACAAGAGTCATAGTGCTCCGAATCTAGTTCTAAACTGCTAATTTTTTTCAAAAATGGTTGAGATTAAGGGGTTCAAAAAGGGGGATCACACAAACTGGTCCTATTTTTCTCAAAAAAACATAACATAGCATTTGGTGTGCTCCCCCCAAAATGTTAATTTTTTTTAGTATTTCAAAAATTGCTTTAGTGAGAAACTAGCTAACACCATGTAGTTTATCCCTAATTTTTCTGATAATTTTTCCATGAATAATTGATTTTTTACTAATTTTCAAAGTGGAGACATCTTGAAAAATAGAAAATTGAGCTTGCTCCCCCCTAAAAATTTTGAAAACTAATTGAAATCAATTTTTGTTTTGAATATAGAATGGAGTCTAGTTTCTAAAAATGTAATTTATTTTAAATTTTAATGAACAGTTAAAAAAAAGTTAAAAATACCAGATAGTAGTTTTTGAAAAAAAAATGGACACACTAACAAAAGAAATTAAAGATGAAAACCTTAACATACTCAAAGTGTGAAAAAAATTATATGGTTAGATAGCTAACAAAGAGCTTAAGATTATGGTGGTATTTTTTTTACTTTACATTGAAAAAAGTGTAATCCTAATGGGACACTCTAGATTATGTGAATTTTGTTAGAATCTGGAAAAACATGTCCTTGGATGACCTAAACACAGTCCAAGCCTTTGGTTTAGAAACCCAAGGCAAATCCAAGCCAAAGGCTTGGAAATTACCAAGGCAAATCATAATGTGAGTTCTCTCTCTCTCTCTGACCTATCTACCTCCTAGTTTTCCTTTTCCTTTCCAATTTCCCTTTAGATCCCACCAATTTTTCCCTATTTTACTATTTTCCACCCTCTCCTCTCATAATTCTTCCCATCCAATGAACTTTAGTTTTATCTTGTTTCTATTTCATCCTGCCAATTTATATCCTCATCCCTCTTTTCATGTCCTAGTTTTCTATTTCCATTTGCTTTATTGATAAGGGGGAGAGAGAGAGAGAGAGATGCTTGGGGTTAGGGGTCAGGGTTTAGGGGCATTATTTAGCATTTATGAGTTTAGCATTGCTCAAGTTTAGGGTTTAGAGTTTAGGGGCTAGGGTTTAGGGTCTAGGGGTTTGGGGTTTAGGGTCTAAAGAGAGATAGAGAGGGGACTGATAGAGATTGGGATAGATAGAGGAGACAGAGGGGAGAGATAGGGAGATAGAGAGTGAGAGACATGTCTAGAGACATAGAGAGAGATTGAGAGATAGAGGGATGATAGAGATAGGGAGATAAGGAGAGATAGGGAGATAGAGGTTTGGGGTTGCTTGGGTTTAGGGGCATTATTTAGGGTTTAGGGTTTATGGTTTTGGGGTTAGGGGTTAAGGTTTAGGGTTTAGGGTTTAGAGACAGATAGAGGACCCATAGGGAGATATAGAGGAGACCGAGGGGAGAGATAGGGAGATAGAGAGAGGGACATGGCTAGAGACATAGGGAGAGAGATTGAGAGATAGAGGGACAAAGGTGATAGGGAGATAAAGGTTTAGGGTTACTTGGGTTTAGGGTTTAGGGTTTCTTAGGTTTAGGGGTTAGGGGTTAGGGTTTAGGGGCATTATTTAGGGTTTAGGGTTTATTATTTAGTGGTTAGGGGTTTAAGTTTAGAGGTTTAGGGTTTAGGGTTTATAGAGAGAGATGACTGATAGGGAGATATAGAGGAGACCGAGGAGAGAGATAGGAAGATAGAGAGTGAGGCACATGGCTAGGGACATAGGGAGAGAGATTGAGAGGTAGAGGGGTGATAGAGATAGGGAGATATGGAAGAGATATGGAGATAGAGGTTTAGAGTTGACTAGATTTAGAGTTTAGGGGTTTGGGGTTTAGGGGTTTAGGGTTGCTTAGTTTGAAGATAGCTAGATAGATAGATAGAGAGAGAGAGAGGAGACAGGGGGGAGAGATAGGGAGATAGAGAGTAAGTGAGATGTCCAAAGAAATAGGGAGAAGGATTGAGAGGTAGAGGGATGATAGAGATAGGGAGATAAGGGAGAGACAGGGAGATAGGGGTTTAGGGTTTCTTGGGTTTAGAGTTTAGGGGTTAAGGTTTAGGGACATTATTTAGGGTTTAGGATTTATGGTTTAGAGGTTTAGGGTTTAGTGTTTAGAGAGAGAGGAACAATATGGAGATATAGAGAGTGAGGGACATTGCCAGAGACATAGGGAGAGATATTGAGAGGTAGAGGAATGATAGAGATAGGGAGATAGGGAGATAGAGGTTTAGGGTTGCTTGGGTTTAGTGTTTAGGGTTTAGGGGTTTGCAGTTTAGGATTTAGGGGTTTAGGGTTTCTTAGGTTTAGGGTTTATGGGTTAGGGCTTAGGGCTTAGGAGCATTATTTAGGGTTTATGGTTAAGGGGTTAGAGGTTAGGGGTTAGGGTTTAGGGTTTAGGGGCATTATTCAAGGTTTACAGTTGCATGTCAAATTAAGTCTCTCTCTCTCTCTAAATCCCTTAACCCTAAATAATACCCATAATCCCTAACCCATAACCCCTAAACCTGAGCAAGCCTAAACCTCTATCTCCAGGAATCTCTCCTTTATCTCCCTCTCTCTATCATCCCTCTACCTCTTAATCTCTCTCCCTATCTCTCTGGACATCTCACTCACTCTCTATCTCCCTATCTATCCCTTTGTCTCCTCTATCTCTCCCAATCTATCTCCTCTCTCTACCTATCTATCTCTCCTTGTCTCTTGTCTCTCTCTCCCCTATCATTCCTCTATCTCCCTATCTCTCTGGACATCTCACTCACTCTCTATCTCCCTATCTCTCCCCTCTATCTCCTCTATCTCTACCTATCTAACTCCTCTCTATCTCTCTCTACCTAGGTATCTCTCCCTATCTCTCTCTCTCTCTCTCTTGCCTCTCCCCCTATCATTCCTATATCTCCCTATCTCTCCCCTCTATCTCTCCCTCTCCCTTATTGATGAAGGAAATGAAAACAAGAAAACTAGCACTCTCTCTCTCTCTTGCCTCCCCCCCCCCCTCTCTCTCTCTCTCTCTCTCTCTCTCTCTCCATTAACGTAACCATTAGGTAGGCTATTTTGCATATGGTGGTCATATCCTTTAGGTCCAATCACCTCCAAACTTCACAATTAGACATAGAGCTCATAATTCTAAGCATCTTTCATAAAGACCACTTCTCTACATAGGTGCAACTAATACCACTTTTTCATTTTTTTCCACATTTAATATTAATTCTTTTCCATTTTCCAAGTCCTACATGTGCCCAAGTTGTATTGTTTGTCAAGTTTTTAGTCTAATTCTTAGTCCTAGCTCTCATGGTTATTAAAATGTTAGTATAGTTATATTTATCCTTAGGTAACATTAATTTACACATTGTTGCAAAACAACCACACTCAAAAATAACCTTACCTAATTAAGGTTAACCTTTAAGGTTCTTTCATTTGGTGAGCCTAACAGATCCAACTAGTTCAATCTTCTTATAGTCCATGCTTAGCCTTCCAAGAGAGTTCATGCCATGTTAACTTTGCATTATCTCCTCACTTTTATCTTGCTAGTTGTAGTACTCTTATTTTCTAATCCTATCCCTATATCATACTATTGTTGTTGACTTTTCTTTCCATCATCATCATAGTCCTAGTTTTCCTATTTTGAGCCTACCATTTATCATGTCTTGTACTTCTTCTATTCATGTCAATTTTAATGACTGAGCCAAATTTTCCATAAATTCTTCTCCACCAAACCCTATACCCTCACCCAAATCCTTACTTTCCTAAGAAAAGCCCTTCCCCAAACATCATTTGATCATGTGGCTCCTTCCATCACTAGACAAGTGCCCCTACTTTCCATTATTCATCCAATACAATCCTAATGTCATAACTCACATTCCCACACCTACATTCATAGACTCCATTCCCCCTATTGACACCATCATTGCTAATCATTTTAAGGAGTCTACCTTGAATAATAATTAAACCATGGATTATCCCATATCCCCATCTTACACTTTCCTCACCTTTGAACCCTTAGAAGATGACATTTAGCTATCCCCACCATTACCAATCACACTTTCCTAGCAATCCCACATAAGACACCTTACCCATCACTTCACCTAGGTCATCACCAATTAAATCACCTCATTACTCCATTCAACCATACCCATACCACCTCTTTCTCACTCCACAACCTGTATTAACGCTTGATTCACCCCATGACATGCTACAGTTACCACAATGCCAATTCACTCTACCATCATTCTTCATATTATCTTATGAATCACCATCCTTTCTTCCCATTCCTTAAGACATCATACCATGACACACATCCCTTCCTCCATTACATCCTCCCTAACCCTTTCCCAACATTGGTGGCCCACTACCCATGCCACCTCATTTTCATAACACATTTGATCATAACATTGCCACAACAATCATCACTCATCCCGACACCATCCTCCATCATTTGACATTAATCTAACACAGATTATGATTAAATTAGGTGCACTTTACACCTTTGGCGCCCCAAAGAGATTACATTTAGGGTTAAAATTTGGTACTAAAGTCAGCATTAACTACGCTGACTATAGCACCGACTAATGAATCAAAAACAAAAAATTAAAAATTCCCGCCTGCATTAAAACATACCACACAACAAAAAAACACAAAACAAAACTTTCATAGTTATTGGTGTTCATTTTGTGTTTGTTGGAGATCGAGCGTTTGGTGTGCATAAATATCATCTTCATTTTAACGAGGGTTTTTTGTGTTCACCCTTATTTTGGACAAATCCTTGATGTAGCCTACTCACTGTTTTGTTTGAGAAGTAGTTCTTCACATTGCTTCTACAGACTTTTTGAAGTTCACCAGATGCAGCTTCAAGCATCTCCAATCTCTGGTTCATTGGCACTGGTCACACTTTCAAATCCCATTGTGTTTGATAGCCATTCAAAGCTTCTAGAAGGTAGTGTCCTATTTCTTGCCACAATCGAGGTCGTAGCTCATGCCATACACAACAAAGCCAAGGTTTTTGAAGATCATTGTTCATTGTTTGCACCATTCAAGATTTGGTGGTTTCTGGTTCACACACCATTCATTGCCTACTCTTTGGTTAAGGTATTTCTTTGGTGGACTTGTTTTTGAACATTGTTTTGTTCCTAGATTGAAGTATTTCAATGATGCCATCATTATCTTGGCTTGCTCATTAATCACCTGTTTCTTTTAAATCACCCATTTCTTTTAATTTCTTTGATTGGTGGCTTTCTTTCATACCACAAAACAAAACTTTTATACCACAAACTAGACAAAAACTTTCATACCTGACAGTGTGTACTTTGTTTGCCTCCACAGACTGGACAAAAATAATTTTCCCTAGGTCACCTCAAAATGTCAAGCAATAGAGGGAAGGGAGCAAAGGGAGCAAACTCTGGCCACAATGAGGTAATTCATTGTCAATTTATAGATTTGTAAATGTTTCCATTGTTTCTTTGATTTTTAGTTTTTAGTTTTTATTTCTAAATTTAAAAGAAGAAATATATATATAGGGAACATGAGACTAACAAAGATAAAGAGGCATTAGCTTCTATATTGGGGGTAGAGGCAGTGAACAAATTGGATGATGTGGACTTGATAATGCTTGTCAGATACATAGAAAAATGATCTAGCAAAGCCCCTGAAACATTGCAACCAAATCAACCATGTTAAAGGGAATCAATTGATTCCCTAACTAGTCTTGGATCAAGAAAAAGATCTAGGAGAAAATCAATAACAATAAACTTTAAGAATGTGGAACAGGGAGTAGAGACTTCCAATGTCCCAGCCACTCTAGGGACAAAGACTTCTTCCACCACGCCATGTTTTGCATCTTGCATTGGTAGCTACGTTACCAAGATAGAATACGATGTGGTTTCGGAAGAAGTCTGAATGATAGATGCTGGAAAAATGTTTGTGAATAGGTTGAAGGAATCATGCCTTCAACAGTTCAAAGACCATCTACATTTTCCATTCTCAAAGATACCCATGCACCTGTAAAAAGTAGTTATCCATGACATTGAGACTGAATTTGGTATAGGTTGGTTTGTAAAGAAGATAAAGCTACGAATGTCTCAAAACTGCAAGAGATTTCGGTGCAACCAAACAAAGAAGATAAAAAACTCCCTCCCAAGCTAAGGCTCAAAAAAGGCCAATTGATGTAAGTGTGAAAGTATGGAAAGAGCTTGTAAATGTTGATAACTGAGAGGGGGGGGGTGAATCAGTTATCCTAATTATTTCCCTTATTGGAGTTTCTTATTAATTGATGCAGCATTGAATCAAACACAAAAACATTACCATGAAATAAGAAACACATAACACAGTATTTTTGACGTGGAAACCCTGTTAAGGGAGAAAACCACGGGGTGATTAACCCAAAATTATTCTCTATTAGAAGAATAGGAAATTACAAAATGGCACTTGCCAATTAGGGCTCACTGCCTGAGCACACTGCTCACAAGAGGCCCACTGCCTACAAGAAGACACACTGTCTACAAAGTGATAAGAATCACAGTCTTGAACTGATTGGAAGCATCTGCATATGCTGGAGTTCAGTTCCGGTTAGGCTCAGTACACTAATCTGCTGCACTTCATCTTTCCTCTGTTCTTTATTCTGCTATCCTTTCACATATCGGATCTTTCTTGCTACTTCTGCTCTATTCTGTACTTCTTCGCATATATCTTCACACCATCACACACTTCACAACTAAATCCATCCTCTATATATATCCGCACAAGTAATTTCATCACCTTTCTAGTCGGCATCCGGAACAGTCTAGTTTCTTACAAACTCTTGTTCTGTCGGCTGAATCCTTCCTCACCAAGCAATGCGGATCAAGCATATACTTGTAGATATCATTAATCATGTCGGCCAAACATGATTCATGCCTTCACAACCTCTATCATCAATAGTAACACATCCGGAAAGTAGTCTGATACTCTGTCAGTCAGTTCTTCCTCTGTTTTCACTGTCTCTCAGGAATCCGGTACTCAACTATTCATATCTTTTTCCTTGTCCATCACCGGAGGCTAAATCCTTGGAATATACCACTCAAGGTAGTCCTCTTGACTTCCCCAAATCCGCACTGCACCAAGACACTTCCTCTGAGAGATCCGGATCAATCTGTCGGACCTTGCCACATGCTCTGTTCTTGTTCACCGGACCACAACATTCTTTATTCTGACTTCCGGTAGAGACACATTATGACTTGCGGATATGTGGGATGACCTTTGTTGCCATCAATGACAACAACCATGAATCCATATAGTGTCTCTTGCCAACAATCTCCCCCTTTGGCATTGATGGCAACACTTAGTGAAAAATGACTAAGTGTTTTCACTATGCTCCCCCTTTGCTGATGCTCTGTCTTTATATACAATTTTCGGAACTCCCCCTTAGTTGGATTCCTCATTTTTCACTGCTCCTCACTCCCCCTTTGACATCAATGGCAAAGGGTAGGGTCCGCACACCAAAATTTTCAAAAATTTTCTATACATAGCCGCATATTTACATACTCACATATACTGAAGAATGTCTGCAAAGGATGTCTGCAATTGGATCATTTCTGTAGCCCAACTTTGCTTCATTCTATCCAAAATTGAAATGTGACCACTCAACAAAAATGCAAAAGCTTTTGCCCGCTTGAGATCTGTCGGATCTTTTGTTTGGGCGGTGGTCTGAGCATCACTGATGGCCTCATGCATAGTTTCCAACTTAGGGATTATAATCCTTCTAAGTTCTCCCATCCGGTTAGTGATATTCTTCCTTTCCTTCTCAAGATTCTTTATTTCATTCAAGACTGCAATAGTCTGACATTCTTGATTTATTATGGAGGAAGAGAGAGGATCAAAACTTTGAGATAAGCTTTGTAGCTTGTCCTGTTCTTCTTTTATTTTCTTATTAATTGCTGCTGTTGCCTTTGGCCAGGATATACAAAATTTGTAAATGTCACCGCCATCCTTAAGAGCATTCTCTAAGCTCTTTATTCCAATACTCACAATCTTCCTATCTTTAGAGATTAATTCTAATATTTCTGAAAATCTCTTATCCAAAAATTCCTTCCGGACCTTTTCTTCAGCAGATTTTTCTAGAGATTCAAAATGTGTACTAACACTGCTGACTAAGGTTTTGAGATTACCGGAAGAGGAGGCTGTGGGATCCTTTTGAAAGGATGGCATGATCTTTTCTAGCACTCCAGATGCTACCTCCATAAGCTCACAGTCTTCCATGTGAGATTTCAGCAGCTTCTCTTTGACTTTCTCATTTGCAAATGAGGCTATTTTCATTGTTTGCACCGGTGACAAAGAGTCAAAATCTAATGGTCCTTTGAGTAGGTCCGGTTCATCAATTTCTATAGTGGCTTTGCTCAAAAATTGTTGAACAGTTTGTGCAGTGTCTCTTGCCGGAGACAGATGTTTCTTTTCTTCTGCAGTCTAGGAACTATCAACCTCTTTATCTTTCACCCCTGCTTCCTTCTCCTGTAATTGCTCTTCTTCTTTGGATCCGGAGACTGTAGGGGAAACCGGAGGAGAGATGCTTGTATGTTCAGGGCCCACTTCTTCCGGAACAGATGATTCCAAATCCGCAGCTGTTTCTGCACCTAAGTCCTCTACAACAGGAAGATTGAACCTTTTGAAGGCCTTCCGGAGGATCTCTTCTGTCTCTTGGGCCACTTTGTCAGTCTCACCAAGCATGAGTTGATTCATCCTGGCTTTACTTCTGAACTCATCTTTGCAGTCCTTGAAGATTATGTTCATTGTCTTGGGATCAATTTGAGGATATAGCTGAATAGCTATCTGCTCCCGGATCTCAAGATCTTTTGCATGAGCATTGTTCTTTCTTACTTCCAATTCCTTTTCTAGGCTTTTAGGAATAAGAGATATGATCTCAATGAAAGCCTTATTATATATGTTCAGATATTTGACTGTGGCTTCCTGCAGAGTCTTTTGGTCAGCCTCACTGAAGTCATCATAAGATTCAGTCATTGGTTGAAGGTTTCCATCCACCGTGACCGACTTGATTACATTCTCTAGAGACAGAGTGGGCTTTTCAACAGATACCTCTGCCATTTCATCCTTGTCTTGTCCTGAGGAGGGTTTACCAGATCCTTTCTTCTTCTGCTTCTTTATTTCTTTTACTCCCTCATCTGACTTTGTTTCCTCTTCATCCTTTTGGCTTTTATAAGCCCTTGTGGCTTTTGTCTTGGATCTTTTACCGGATGCCTGGACTTCCGATTTTGAACTTTTGGTTGAGGGAGGTGCAGATCTTTTTGATGATCTGGTCCGGGTGGGAGTTTCAACCGGAACACTTTCTTTACTTTTCTCTTCTTCCTCAGCCTTCCTCCTCTTTTCCCGGCTGGCATCAAGTGCCTCTTTTGAGATGCCTAGGCCTTGAGCAATATGCTCAACTTCTTTTCTTACCTTCCTCTTTATCTCCGGTTCCCTGAGTTCTACATGTAACTTTACACTCAGTTCCTCAAAGGTTCCAAACCTTTCTGCGTTAGGATCTTTGGGCTGGCTTAGCATGTGTTGAACATGCAGCTCTACTATCTGTTCATCCACTTCATACCCCATAGGCATGATCCAGACAGTCCTTGGCTCCACTGCCTCCATCAGACACTGATCTGTTTCTACCATGAAGCATACTGTGTCTTTGTATTTTTCAACAAGGGATTGGGGTATTCTTTCTCTTGCATGCATCATGCTTTGGAAGTTCTTGAAGTAACCCCATAGAGCTGTATTTCTTGCTTTTGCATCCCCAAGTCCATGCAAATAGTCTCTGATTTGAATGGCAACCGGTCTGTCATTTTGCCATACCCATCCACTGGATCCGGGAAGCTCATTCATGTAGTAAAAGAAGAGACAAAGGATCAGATTGCCATACTTGAAGGAGTTTTTCTTGTCCTTCTTGATCTTCTGCAGATTTTCAAAGAGTTGGTTCACAAGAAGCTCACACAAGTCATAGTCTGCATTCTCCTTTAACATTTGATAAGCTGTGTAGATTGCAGTTCCTGGTACTGAATTTTCCCTACTGGAATGATAGATTTTGTAACCAATTATCATAGCTGCAAATTTGACATCCGGTTCAGTGATGTCATCAACTGTCATAGCTCTCTTGTCAAACTTGGATCCGGTTGCATCACTAACTGTCTGATTTTTGACAGACTTAAGAACAGGTAAACCACCGGATGAGTGCAAACCGGTTACAGCCCTAATTGCATCTTTGGTGATCTTGAAGGGCTGGTTCAACCATAGGAAGTTGTCATGTACTCTACTTAGTACATACCGGACCCATTCATCTTCTTCAAAACAGGGGAAATGAATGCACTGTGCAAAGTGTTTGTCCTGGATGGCTTTATACTGAGGTTTGATCTCAAAGGAGTCATCTATCAATTGTTTGTGATAGATATCCATCAGTTTTGATTCTCCAAAGTCTTCAAGATTCGCATGGATGTAAACCCTAATATCTTCCGTATGCAATACACCATGAGGAACACTAGAGAAGGCTCCTAGTGGATCTACCTCCAATGATTTATAAGGATGTTTCTTGAATGAGGGGCGAGGTCTATCAGAGATCTTAACTATATTTGGAGTAGCCATTCTTCAAAGATTTGCAGTGAGGTAATGAAAAACGGAGAATACCTTATGCGCCTTCGATTTGCACGGAGTGATTGGATTGATTTCTTTCTGCAATGACTTCGGCAGGAGATCCTTGGTGTGCTTGATGAATCTTGTTGCAGAGCTCCACTATTCGCTTCTTCTTGAGTGCAGAATGAGCAAATGACTTTTGAGAAATCCCTTATATTGCTCCGCAAACCCTAATATCTGTCTGCAATAAATGCTTCACCTACATTATTTCGGTTTGCCTTGTCTGGATAGCTTGGAGTATCCCGGATTAGTCCTGATCTGCGAATATCATCCGGATCTTTCAATCATGAATAAATCGAGGTAACATATTACAAGAACATCCCAAACACTCTGTCCAATCCGCAGAACAAGATAGTGCACTTCCGGATCTCTCCGGACCTTTTTGTAATCCTTTGTTATACCGGAGCATCTCCCTGATCAGGTCTTATTTGATCAATCATAGCTTCTTCATAACTCCATGCGGACCTCTGAAAACTTGACTGAAGCATCTCAAGACTCATATCTGCAAACCCTTTAATCCGCATCTTGTGCCACATCCGGCACCACTTGTTTGGCTGGGGGAACAGGATTTTCTTTGAGTCTCCCCCTGAGCCTGAGCTCACTTTTTAATTTCTGGAAGAAATATCAGCACCAGAGTCTGGTGCGGATCCAACCTCTACATTCTCTGAACTTTTCTTCACCCAAATCTTGCTCATCTGATTCCTAACTTCATCCGCATTCATCTTTTGTTTACCCTTGTCTTGATTCTGATTATACACCGGACCTCTTTTGTCCTGATTCTTGTTTCTGCAGACTTTAGCATTATGACTGGACCTATTGCAGATTTGGCAAATAACATTTCTTTGCATATTTGACTGATATCCTCTTGATCTGCATTGATTAGCTATATGACCTACTCTATTGCATGTAAAGCATCTACCTTTGAATGATTTGTTTACTTGCATAATTCTGCATTCATGGGATTTGTGTCCATACCTTTTGCAGTTGAAGCACTGTCCGGAGAAGGATGAATTAATCTGATTCATTC
Source organism: Cunninghamia lanceolata (assembly GCA_027924645.1). Taxonomy (NCBI): domain Eukaryota; kingdom Viridiplantae; phylum Streptophyta; class Pinopsida; order Cupressales; family Cupressaceae; genus Cunninghamia; species Cunninghamia lanceolata. The sequence goes on from BSBN01001170.1 coordinate 2,882,540, forward strand.
TCATTCTGCACTGATTAGCTTTGTGACCAAAGTGGTTGCAGCTGTGGCAGTATCCATTGAAGGATGGATATCTTTGAGCATTTGGCTATCTTACCGGAGGTCTTCTAGGCCTGCTCCTTGGATTTTCTGATCCAAGATTCTTCTGACCGGATCCGGAGCTTTCTCCTTTCTCATATCCCAAACCATACTTGTCATCTGTCCTCTTTTGACTTCCAAGAAGAACTTCAAGTTGAGCAGAACTTATCTTGAATTTCTCTTTATATTCATTTGCTGTTTGAAGGTCTCTTTTGAGAGAGGCAATTTGATCCTCAAGTTTTTCTTCATTATCTTTGGCATCTTCAAGATCAGATTCAAGATGTCTGATAATCCTGTCCATCTGGTGGCATTCTTCTGATTTTTCTTTAAGAGATTGTCTTAGATTGTCTTCAGCCTTTCTTTTTTCTTCAATCTCTTGAGTAAACTTTATAGTTCCCGATTCCATTTCATGTCTTAACATAATGACTTCTTTTGATAACTTTTCACATAACTTGGTTTGCTCAGTCAATTCTTCATTTGTATTGCTTTCTTCACTTTGTCTTGCCAACTGTTGGAGCAGCTCCTTTCTCTTTTTCATAGAGAGACTTAATTTGTCTTTTAATTCTCTCATGAATTCATCAGCCTGTTTGAGTCTTTCCTTTAATTCATTGACTTCAGAATTTGACTGTTCAAGATCCTCAAGAGTAGTCTTGAGTTGCTCCCTTAAACCATATGCATCCATTTGAACTCCCAGATCTTCCTCAAGTTGTTAGGCTCTATTAGGAGGAACTTAGCTCTGATACCAATTGTTGATAACTGAGAGGGGGGGGTGAATCAGTTATCCTAATTATTTCCCTTATTGGAGTTTCTTATTAATTGATGCAGCATTGAATCAAACACAAAAACATTACCATGAAATAAGAAACACATAACACAGTATTTTTGACATGGAAACCCTGTTAAGGGAGAAAACCACAGGGTGATTAACCCAAAATTATTCTCTGTTAGAAGAATAGGAAATTACAAAATGGCACTTGCCAATTAGGGCTCACTGCCCGAGCACACTGCTCACAAGAGGCCCACTGCCTACAAGAAGACACACTGTCTACAAAGTGATAAGAATCACAGTCTTGAACTGATTGGAAGCATCTGCATATGCTGGAGTTCAGTTCCGGTTAGGCTCAGTACACTGATCTGCTGCACTTCATCTTTCCTCTGTTCTTTATTCTGCTATCCTTTCACATATCGGATCTTTCTTGCTACTTCTGCTCTGTTCTGTACTTCTTCGCATATATCTTCACACCATCACACACTTCACAACTAAATCCATCCTCTATATATATCCGCACAAGTAATTTCATCACCTTTCTAGTCGGCATCCGGAACAGTCTAGTTTCTTACAAACTCTTGTTCTGTTGGCTGAATCCTTCCTCACCAAGCAATGCGGATCAAGCATATACTTGTAGATATCATTAATCATGTCGGCCAAACATGATTCATGCCTTCACAACCTCTATCATCAATAGTAACACATCCGGAAAGTAGTCTGATACTCTGTCAATCAGTTCTTCCTCTGTTTTCACTGTCTCTCAGGAATCCGGTACTCAACTATTCATATCTTTTTCCTTGTCCATCACCGGAGGCTAAATCCTTGGAATATACCACTCAAGGTAGTCCTCTTGACTTCCCCAAATCTGCACTAGACCAAGACACTTCCTCTGAGAGATCCGGATCAATCTGTCGGACCTTGCCACATGCTCTGTTCTTGTTCACCGGACCACAACATTCTTTATTCTGACTTCCGGTAGAGACGCATTATGACTTGTGGATATGTGGGATGACCTTTGTTGCCATCAATGACAACAACCATGAATCCATATAGTGTCTCTTGCCAACAGTAAAAGCATACGAGAAGTTTGATGCATGGAGGAAGTCCCGTGAGGAGAGTACATAGGTATTTGAATTTGCTCATAAGATTATATCAAATTTATTAAATGATTTTTAAATTTTATTTATGCATAGTTAAATTGAATTAGTATATGTTTCAGGACAAGGCCTCCAAGGCTAGGCTTGACAAACTTCATGCCACACATCACAATGGCCAGAAAGGTTTGCAGGCCTTGATTTGTACATTTGTAAGTATATTTAATATGTTAAACGATATTTTTTTTATTTCCTAGGACAAAGTAAATGATTGCATATTAATTAGTTTAACTAGTCCATGTGCCATGTTTCGACAGGAGGAGAAATATGGCCGGCATCCAACGCAATTTGAAAAGGAAATGTTACAAAGAAAAAAGTGGACTGATTTTGTAATTTGGATGGAGAATGAGGTATCAATAGTTGACTTTCAATAACTTAGTTGGATATTGTTGTGTTAATATGTCAATTTGCATTTCTTGTGTTGAGTTGTTTATTGATGCGTAGGATGAGTTCTAAAGTGTTTCTCTGTTGGCCCTAGATCCCACTCAATTGTCCTATTATTTCATGTTGAGGAAAAAAATATTGTTTGCCTTAAAGGGCAGTGGGTTACATTCATGTCTTATTTTCATCGTATCTTTTAATTAATGACCATTGTCTTTTAATATCTCCTAAGTGTCCTCATTTAAGTTATGAGTTGTATCATTTGAGTAACTTAGTCCCATGTTGATTTGATTTATCTTCTTTTCTCTCAAACATGGTATCTCAAGGAGTGCTTCCTTGTGATGCAAAGTAGGGGTGGTTTCAAGATTTCAACATCTCACAAAAAGATTTGGTGTTTTCTTGCTCATAACCTTTAGTGGATGCAAACTAGGTTTCAACCCCTAATGGGTCATTTATGCTTCAACAAGTAAATCAACACTAGGAGGAATCTCAATGGAATGAGGATGAAAAACAATAAGTGTTAGGAATGCACAAGAACTTAGGGCTAGCAAACTTCAATTGTTCTCTTGTCAAATTGACTCTAGGCCAAGTAGGACAACAAATTGGCTTTTTCTAACATAACTTGCAGAGAAAACCTCAAACCCACAATCTAAACACTATTTTGAGTACCCTTTTGGGATTTCTTAAACATATCCAAAACTTAGGTATGATTGTTTTGTAACACAAGGCTCTAAAATTGACTGTCCTGTTTGACAAAAGGTCTAATTAGGCTTGTTCAACTAGGTCACCACAAGGTCTTCAACTCCTCAGTTTCCAAACTTCATGCCAATGGCTTAGACATGTCTTATGATGTCTATCAACACCATTCCAAGCAATTCCAACCACTATTTAAGAGTTCTACTTCAAACCCTAACTCCTATGCACTTCTATGCCAAATACATGAGGTTAAATGGACTAGGGCATCACCAAATTTGCACATAACACCATCCCATGCTCCTACAACATTGTGAACATGAAATACACCCTACCTACATCCATTCCACTAAGTTGGAGGCCTTTTCACTAGTGAAATGGAGAGAAATGCATTATTTTCAGTCAAAGCACACCCTTGTAAGGGTTTCAAACTACTTTCAGTAAATCTACCCTAACTCGCTTCAAACTTAATGAAATAAATTGCAAAGAACAAGGATTCAAGACACCATTAATTCCAATTGATGTTTGACTACTTCCAAGCCGTACATAGCCATATAGTACAGTTTAGGAACAAATTAGGCTTCCAAAACACAGAAACATGGCACCTTGTTATTCAAAATTCAAATTTTTACAACTTGTAACCCTTGTTCCAACATGTCCCACCAAAAACCAAAGCCTAACCATTCAACTTCCCCAAAAATGCAAAAATACAAAACTTGCTTTAACAACTTTTTGCAACTTTTACAAATTTCACCAAATTGACTCCAAAATGACCCAACTGACACACAAAGACATAAAATATGGTCTTAAAGACCTTATTACGAACAAAATGACTTCATCACACCAAAATACTAACACTCTACAATTTTTACATTAAGACCCAGTGCTCTGCACCACCTTCGTATCTCAAGGAGCGCTTCCTTGAATTCATGTTGCCATTCTACTAAGTGATCCACATGCATCTTTTCCATCCTTCCTCATAATGCTGCCATTCTTTTAACATGTAAGAATGTTTTGATGCATCTTGGTAGGCATCCTAGATAGATCTAACACATCCTTGTAGAACTCCTTTTGCACCAAGGTCAAGTCATCATGGATTTATAGTGCATATTCCATGAAATCACCTATGTCATACCTTGCAGCCTTGTAGTATTCCACTTGATGTTTCAAGTGCTCAATTTCCTTCTTATGCCCTTCCATTTCTCATGTCATTTTAAGGATGTTTGATTCATTTTCTTGTGTTGTGGTGACCCTAGTTGTAGCCCTAGCCACTAGATCTATATCATCTACATCCATTACCATGGCTTCATTAAATCTCAAGAGTATAGTATGACATGCAACTTCTTGATCAACAACATGTTAGGTACATGCTTGGGAAAAGTATGGGGTGCCTTTGCGATGCCATAGATCTTCCTATATGTTAATAACTCATATAGAGAGTAATCTTTTAGGTTCTCCAAGATTCTGATCATGTCTTCAAACAACCTAGGGAACCTTTTCTCAAATAATAGCTCATGCAAGGGACCAAAGAATTGGTCACAGATGTGCTCATATTTGGATGAATATTTGTGCTCCCATCGGTCCTAGCAATAAACATGGACAAAATGACATGGGATGCTCCATTTCCAATTCATCCCCAAAGAATTTATTAGCTGCAAAAATAATATAACACAAGAAAGAGGTTGTATAGAATTTTGGCTTTGTGCCCACTAGAGGAGACTTGACTCGTTATTTCATTGCACAAAGTAAGTGACAAAACAACTACCTAGTTTAAAATTGGCCCTTCTTTAAGAAACATATGTAGCAATGAGACTTAGGATTCTTGAAAATGAGAAGCATTATTCTTCCCATACAGCCTACTAACTAGGGCCACTATGTTTTTTAACGAACCCTTGAGGCTGATGGAAGGGTACCATTTAGTGTTCCTAGAAGTTAATTATCTAACTCCTCCTCTTGAGGTTTAAGCTATGTTTTAGGGTTGAAAACTAGGCACTTTTGTTGTAACATCCACTTCTAGGACCCCTGGGTGATGTGGCACAGGGCCTTGAACCACCACATAGGTCTTATAGAGAGAGTGTTTGGTGTAAAAGCCAAACCTAAGTCATATAGAGAGAGGGGGTGGCACTAGACTTCAAGCACAAAAAAACCATAAAATAGTCCTCTCATGCATGAACATGTGTGCCCAAATGCTAGATCAACCCCACACATGTGGAAGATGAAGGGCCACTCCACATAGAAAAGTAATAAGGTATCTCGTTTGGGTCAAGTAGACCAAATAATCCATGCATGAACCAATAAACAACCTCCATGATGCCTCAACATGTGTGCAAGGGTACTATGTCATCTCTATCATGCCTCAACATATGTGCCAATGCCAAATAAAGTCCCATGTGTGGTGATGAGAAGGTCGATCTATTTAAAAAAGTGATGAACGAACATGTGTGAACCAATGAAGACTAAGTGCTCCATGAACTAATCTCATATAATTTGCAGTAGAAACTTATAATTTGCAGTAGACCCAACAAATTTAACATGCACTTCTTGAGGGAAAAGGTGATATTCAATTTTAAGTTCCTCAAATATTTCATCCATTTTCAGTAGCAAATCAAATCTTATATTTGACTTCTCCCCTATGTTCTGATAATTCATTGTATGTTTGAGGCAAAGGCCCATTCTCATTCTACTAATGCTCTCAATCTCCTTAACAAACAAACTATACTCTGGGTGGCAATGATGAGGCTTGCTTTCAATATAGTTGCATGAACAAACACAACACTTAAATATTAAAACAATTTATGGAAATATTTATCTCATAAATAAGATAAGCTAAGCTAGCTTTACTGGCCTTCAGGCCAAAATGGATCAAAAGACCTATGATAGTTTGTTTATTATTTCTACCACTACTTAGTTTTAAGAATAAATTTCCAAAAACTTTTCATGGATATCCCAATTAAATATTTCATATGTAAGGCTATTTGCAAATGTATCTGTAACTGTGCTTAATATTATTACCATTGCTAAAGAAACAAACAAACACAAATAAAAGGACCCGCGTACTCTCTCCTTAAGTGCAGCAATTTTTTCCATAGTAGTAGTAACATCCACAAAGAAATCAATGTTTTCTCCCATATCTGAACTCTTATAATAGTTAGTGATTGGTTTTGTAGATAATATAGAGTTGGGGTAGTATACTTTCTCATTATCATTGTACAAAAATAATGTTGTGAAGATGTTCACTTCTTCTACAACCATTTGTATTGTTCAAAAACCAATTAGTCGTATGGTGTAGAATTGAAAACTTACACTGATTAGTTGAGAAAATATGTTTGTTCAAGTGAAATAAGATGAATTTAAAAAATAAAAATAAAAGTGATTGTTCAAGCTATATCTTCATATCTAAGCCCCCTTTACAGAATAAAGCCAAGGATAATTTCACTAGCTCCCTTTAGCCTAGGTCATTTTTTAAATGACATTTTTAAACTATTTTTGGGATATCCTTCATCTGAAAGATGGTTGAGAGTAGTACAACATCCATTCACTACAACAAAACAGGCAATTAGCGTCTAAAATAGCACTAGAATTTAGTGCATTTGAGTTCATGAATTGGACACTTCTACCAGCGTCAAACTGCATGTTCTCTTCGGCACCAGATTTTGCATCAGATTTTATGCCAGAGAAGTAGTGCAAGCAATAGTGCCTAGAATAGCATCGGGAATAGCGTTGGGAATAGCGCTAGAAATAGTGCCTAAATTAACTCCCAATTTGGCTTCCAGTTTTGCTTCCATGTCTGCTCCCATTTTTGCTTCTACTTTTTCTCCCAGTCATGCTTCCTATTTTGATTTTGGTATGGCATCGAAAATAGCTTCTTTTTTGTCTTCCTAATTGACGCCAAGTTTTGCTTCCATTATGACATCCTTTGTTGCTTCTAGTTTGGCTTCTGAATTTGCTTCCAGTTTTGTTTCTTGTGTTGCTTCCAGGTTTGCTTCTAGTTTTGCTTCTGGTTTTGCTTCTAGGTTTGCTTCCGGTTTTGCTTCCAATTTTACTTCCATTTTTTCTTCTAGTTTTGCTTCCAATTTTGCTTCCAGTTTTGCTTCCAGATTTGCTTCTGATATAACGTTGCTTGTTGCATCTAGCTTTGCTTCAATTTTTGCATCTTTGTTCTAAAAAAGGCGAGTGTGCCAATCTTGCTTTCTAACTACCCCATCTTTCACCTTAGAGCCTAGCTTACCTTGATACTCCCCAATTTTTTAGAAGCTCCATCTTATTCTATCCTCTTGACAAGCTCATAGACCTGTTTGACATAATACTCTCTAACTCACTGATCTGTGCTCCATCCACCTGAAGACCCCTGAAGCATTTGAAATATTTTATAGGATAATATTTATAAAGAATTTTTAGGGAAATGGACATTTGGATACAAATTAACTATTGGAAAGTTGGTGCTTTCGTCTCCCAAAAGTGTTACTGCAGTCTTTGTTTCACAAAATCTTATTTCTCTCATAAAATAGTTTGTAACTAAACTTCATCAACTGTCTCAGGCAGTTTGCAATTGCATAAATAACTATCAAAAAGATATGGTCGGATAGACCCATGTGGACCTAATACAATGCCTTTGAAATAAGATATCTTTAACCATAGTTGGAGTCTTTTGATAATACATATGCTACCAACTATTACTAAAAACTGAAAGAACAAACATCATAACTATTTATGCCACTGAGATCACCTTATTTTCTCAAAAACTTAAGTTGTTGTTTACACATGATCACATGTTGTTCAAGAAGTTCATTCATATAGACACCAAGAGAAGGTAGGGTATAAACAAATCAAACTTCTTAACCAATCATGAAACCCGTGCCTTTCCCTATATCAAAGGGTAACCAAAACAAAAACAACCCTTTTTAATCTTGCCCATTTAGCTTTAACAACTACAAATGAAGGTCGACATGCTATCTTGAAGATCAGGATATACAAACTATATACAATGAATACCCATTCGGCAATGCAAACTGTAGTCATTTCCCAAAGTATAAAATAAGCTATCATAATTTGAAACCCCATGCCCTAGTAACAGGGTGTTTAATAAAATAAAACAATAAAATAAAACTAAATGATATAGAAGAAATAAACCCTTGTGCAAAGAACACATATATGCTCCAGGTACCTGAACCCTAGTCGACAAGCAATGGCATTTAGACCATTTAAAAAACTAAAGCCCAATCAACTCAAATCATAAACTAGGGTTTTACTCCAAAGGAAGAACCAAATTCAAACTTAGCAAATGATAGATATCACCTGGTGAAGTCGAATGTAGAAGACCATATTTTGTAATCGATGTACCATCATGAAAATAAGACATTCCATGCCCTAAGTTGACCATTGCCAGGTCGAAAGCCAAGATTCTTCAAATATACTTATGCACACAAAGACCAAATTGAAGCCATGTCTTGTTGTCGCCATTCCACCTATCTCCCCAAGCTTCATAAAACCCTAGCTCAGCCTTCAAACAATATTGTGTATTTTGCAAACTAATAATCATTTGGAGCAAATGATAACAATACAATATGTTGGCATCATAACTTTGCTTTTTGCATGAATTTCATCATCACTATAATCTTTGTGTCAGTGTTTGAGAACCATAAATTTGAAAATGTGATAAAACATTATAATGACCAAAATAATGCCTTTGACATTTTGCAATAACATTCTACCTTTTGATATTTTGCATTATGATGCTCATCTCATATTCGTGTCGACTACCATATCAACAATGCCTTTTACTATCCAAAACACAACATACTCTCTTTTTTTGCATTTTGCCAACATCATGACCTTTGACTTGAACAAGACTTTTATCATGATTTGCTCATGATAAATAATGCAATGAAATTATGCAAGGTCCAAGATAAACGCAAACATGAAAAATGTGCCTTTTAAAAAACTTAACATGCACATTAAGTCAACTGCCCTTGCTTTGAACAAATGACTCAGCAAATGCCAAACATCGCACAACCATGTTGCCAAGTAAAACATTATGTGAGTGTGAGCCCACTGTCATGCCAAGAACATCAAAATCACTACAATGTAGGAAACAATGTCTAACACACTAACTGATCAAGTGCCACAGAATAATCAAGTGAAGCATTATACCATGAGTTTGACATCCTAATAAGACCACCTATGAAACAAAGACTACAATAACCTTTGATAAGAATGAACCTTATTAACATTAAAGACATGGTCATAATTGGTATCAAAGACATAGCCATAATTAACCAAGGCAAGGTATAAAGCAAGAGGTACTTAGATCAACATGCATAATCCTAAACAACCAAAAAACCATCCTCCAACTGACATGATACTCTACCAAGCTCAACCAATACCATCCTCCAACTGTCATTGTGCACATACCATAGTGCATGTGCAAACTTGAGAGTTTCCTAAGAGTTTATGTATTTGTCATCAAGGACAACAACCTGTGAGGGCAACAAACTCCCCCTTTGTCCTTGATGGCAAAATACAACTCTCTCTCCCCCTTTTTGCATCAAAGTCAAAGGCAGGAAGAATTGTGCAAGTTGCCATCTCCACCCTAAAACATCACTACACTTGTCAGTACCAAAGATTGAACATGAAAATGAACATGTATTACAACAGGAGAGATAAAGTACTATCAAGGACAACAACTAAATAGGTCAATCAAGCAAACATAGTCACTTTACTTTAAAAAGCTTTGGAATAGTGTGCTATAAGTAAAGCAAGATGATGCATTTATCATTCAATGCCTATTTCAATCACCATACTATTGTCCAAAGAACTCTTTCACTATTGTACCTTGAAATCTCAAGCACTAAAAACAATGTTAGAGGAATAATCATTGTGAACATGAACCAATGCACAATCAAACTTCATATCTTGATGAAAAACCTATGCATTGACATCACAACTTGTCAAAATGTTGAGCATAAGATCACATTATAAGAAAACATGATGAATCTGTCATCATTCACTATCCATTGTCACCAAAAATCAATGCAAAAACGGTATTGTGTCTTCAAGAAATATTGTGATTAATCAAGGCAAGAGAACATGAAAATTGATCAGACTGTATGGGGCATTATAAAACAAGCATATGTACCAAGCATCATAAAACTGAAATGGCATCAGACTAAAATAAATATGAATTGAAATAACCATATGTGACTAGAATAAAGCAAATAAGGCATCAAATGCAACAGAAAACACTATATAGAAGAGCATCAAGTATCTAAAATCAAATCCACTGTATGCATTAGAAAGAATCAGAAACCATTGTTTAACTATATCAAATGCATGTCAACTATTCATAGCATCAGAATCTACTATATAACAAGAACCAAACTAGAATCCACTAAAAATCACATCACTGTTGAATGATATCACACCACTGTTGACACTGTCACCAAGATCATGTTGCAAGTATGAGGTTATCCAGTGTTGTCATTGATGTCAACATACTCATATTGCATTGACAAGAAGGATTTGATGAGCTGTGTGCTGAGGATATTGAGAAAATTAGTCTCAGTCAGGAACAGTGAAGAACAGTGATGAGAAGAAGGTAAATGTACTGTATAGGATGAAAACCGGAGGATGCGGATTAAAGGGTTAGTAGATATGAGTCTTGAGATGCTACAGTTAAGATTTCAGAGGTCCGCATGAAGATCTGAAGGAGTTGTGGCTGCCGGTATAGAACCGGGTCCGGCAAGTATCCGGAGGTGACAGAGGATCACAAAAAGGTCCGGTGAGGTCCGGAATTGTATTATCCTAATCTGCGGATTGGAAGGAGTGTTTGGGATGTCCTTATGATGTATCATCCTGATTTGTGTATGATTTGGAGGTCCGGAAGTACCTCTTGCATTATGACAGTGGCGACAGACTATGTTCTTGAAGTTCCGGATGAGGAAGACAAGAGATCCCAGTAAGCAGAGGAAGTGCGGATGTATCCGGACATTAAGACAAGCTTGTGAAGATTCTTGGATCTTGTTTAGGTTGTGTTGTTGGTCCGCATTGATGGTAGAGCCCGGAATTGAAGTTATTCTTCCGGATGAAGTTCTTGCTCTATGTAGCCGACCGGATGAGTTGTTCATCCTGCGAATGTTCTTGTGATGGCCGACCAGATGTGTTATTCATCTTGCGGATACTCCTATGGTTGTTTGCCGACTTAGATGCTTGTTCCTAAGTCGATGTCTTGTATAAATAATGATTTGTGAGTTCATTTCAGAGTGTTCTGTGAGGATGAGTATGATATAGCGAAGAAACGTGCGAAAGGCAGAGCAGAGATTGTTGGGCTTAATTGGAACTGATCCGGACATGGTAAAGATGTCATTCTCCAGTTCAAGACTGTGATTTTCATCACTTTGTAGACAGTGTGTCTCCTTGTAGGCAGTGGGCCTCTTTGTGAGCAGTGTGCTCGGGCAGTGAGCCCTTATTGGCATGTGCCATTCATTTTTCCTTATTCTTCTAACAGAGAATAATTCTTGGGTTAATCACCCCGTGGTTTTTCCCTTAACCGGGTTTTCCACGTCAAAATCTTGGTGTTCAATGTGTTGATGCTTATCTGCTCTTGTGTTTATGTATTATGCTTCCATGGATGATTATTTGATATGCTGCTAACCAACAATAGTGAGTTAAGTGTTTGAATGTGAAGAAGTTTTATACAACTGATTCACCCCCCCCCTCTCAGTTGTATGCCCTAGATCCAACAATTGGTATCAGAGCCAAGTTCCTCTGACAAGAGCTTAACCGCTTGAGGAGATCCAGGATGTCGTCATACAAGAAGGATAGTCCGAAGTTCGATGGAACCAACTTCACTCTCTGGAAAGGTCGCATGAAGTGTCACTTGGAATGCATGGGAAAAGCATACCTGGGTATGATTTCAAAACCATATGTACCTCCACAAGGTGGTCCGACAACTCTGAATGAAATCACAGAAGCTGAAAACAATCTGCGGACCAAGGAAGCTCTTCTAAGCGCATTGAATGACTCAGATCTCTCGAATGTCATTGACCTACCCACTGCATATGAGATCCTAACTAAATTGGAACTTCTATATGAAGGAGATGAGTTTGTCAAAAGTGCAAGGTTGCAAAGTCTGAAAGGGAAATTTGAAAGGTTGAAAATGAGAGATGATGAAAACATCACTACCTTTATGCCAAGAGTAAATGAGCTGGTATGTGGAATCAGAAATGCTGGTGGAACTTTAGATGAAAATGAGATTGTCTGCAAAATCCTAAGATCCCTTCCTGCTGCCTACAAAATCAAAGTTGCTGCCATTGATGAATTCAGAGCCCACACAACTGTCACAAGAGAACAACTGGCTGGCAAACTAGCTGCATTTGAAATGACCGAGTTTGGAGATGATCCTCCCAAGACTGAATCTGCTTTCAAAGCCAGTGCCTATGTGAAAGGCAAACAGAGATCTGATCCGGGTGAAAACTCATCAAGGAAAATGTCATGGTATGATCAAGCAAGAAGAGACATGGAAGAAGAAGAAGCAGAAACAGCTCAACTTGAAGCCCTCATTGCAAAGAGACTGCCAAGAGGATCCAGTAAGTATGAAGGAAAACTACCCTTTAAGTGTTTCAACTGCAATAAGATTGGTCATTTTGCCTCAAGATGTCCGGAGAGATCTGCAAGATCTAATACTCACAGACAAAGGTTTCAAAAGAATTGCTATTATGTTCATGAAGAAGATGACAATGAAGGAGTAACAGATGATGAATCAGAACCAGGAAACAAATCCGGAAATGAGTGGGTGTTTATAGCCATCAAGGAAGAAGATTCCATGCTCTCTGAATCTGTCAATCACAAAGTTGTTGAAAAAGCCTTAGCTGCTCAAGTGGAAGAAAAGGATGATTGGGTTATTGACAGTGGATGTTCTCACCATATGACTAGTGACAAGAATAAGTTCTTAGACTTGGAAAGATATGAAGGAGGAATGGTAAAGTTTGGTGACAATTCTGCTGGCAGAATCAGAGGTAGGGGAACTATTTCCTTTGATGGTAAGAGCAAAACAGGAAATGTACTGTATGTTGAAGGATTGAAGCACAATCTTCTCAGTGTTGGTCAGTTAGTGGACAAAGGCTATGATCTCCGGTTCAAGAATGGAAAATGCAGAATCTTTACAAGCTCCGGAACTGAAATTGCATCCGGTACTCAGACAAGAGGTAACATCTTTCATCTGGTTGGTTCAAATAAAAGTTGTTTGTTTGTTCAAATTGATCAGAGTTGGTTATGGCATAGAAGAATGTGTCATGTAAATTTTGATAACATCATCAAAATAAGCAATACTCAGGCTGTGAGAGATCTTCCAAAGTTGATAAAACCTACAAATAGTGTGTGTAAAGAATGTCAGTTAGGCAAACAAAGCAGAGTCTCTTTTAAAAGCAAAGATCAGTCTTCTACCGGATTGTTGGAATTAGTACATACTGATCTATGTGGTCCGACAAGAATCAAGAGTCTGCAAGGTGATAGATATTTCATGTTGTTAATTGATGATCATTCCCGGATGATGTGGGTTACCTTTCTAAAAGAAAAATCAGAAGCCTTTGAGAAGTTCAAAATCTTCAAAGCTATGGTGGAGAATCAAACCGGATTGAAACTAAAGTGTCTAAGGTCTGATAGAGGTGGTGAATTTACATCTGGTGAATTCATTGACTTTTGTGAGAAACAGGGTATAAGGAGACAGTTGTCTGCTCCTAAGATTCCACAGCAGAATGGAGTAGTTGAGAGAAAGAACCGGACCATCCAGGAAGCTGCTAGGACAATGATGTTGGAAGCAAATGTTCCTCAAATGTTTTGGAAAGAAGCTATCAGCACTGCAGTCTACACTCTCAATCGAGTTCAAATCAGAAACAACACCGGTAAGACATCCTATGAACTCTGGTTTGGCATCACTCCTACTGTGAAATATTTCAGAGTATTTGGTAGCAAGTGTTATATTAAAAGAGATGAAGATCTAGGAAAGTTTGATGCTAGAAGTGATGAAGGAATTTTCTTGGGCTACTCCACTCAAAGCAAAGCATACCGGTGTTACAATAAGAGATTGAGGAAGATGATAGAAAGCACCAATGTGAAGGTTGATGAAGGAATTGAGAAGCCTTCAAGATTTTATGAGTTTGATGAAGATGACCAAGACGGTGTTCAAGGACCTCAATCCTCTCCGGTGAGACAGAGTCAGCCTGATCTGGTAAATCAGGAAGAAGAGTTAGATTTGAATGAGGCTGATCAAGAAACAACAGTGCTGGATACTCCCAAAATTCCAAGGTATGTAAGACTGAATCATTCTGAAGATCAGATCATAGGTGACAGAAGCAAAGGTGTACAAACTAGAAGGAATATTGCTCAAGATCAGAATGAATGTTGTCTGATTTCAAAGATTGAACCTAAAACAATAAAGGAAGCCTGCAATGATGAAAACTGGACCAAAGCAATGGAAGATGAACTGATGCAAATTGAGAAAAATCATACTTGGGATCTTGTTCCCAGACCTAGAGACAGGAATGTAATTGGAACCAAGTGGGTCTTCCGGAACAAACTAAATGAAGCTGGTGAAGTAATCAGAAACAAAGCTAGATTGGTCTGCAAAGGCTACTCTCAAATAGAAGGAATTGACTTTGAAGAGACTTTTGCTCCGGTAGCAAGAATTGAAGCAGTCAGATTACTTCTTGCATTTGCTGCCTTCAAAGACTTCAAGGTATATCAGATGGATGTCAAGTCTGCCTTCCTAAATGGTGATCTGGAAGAAGAAGTCTACATTGAACAACCGGATGGATTTCAATTGTCTGATAATAATGATATGGTCTGCAAGTTGAAGAAAGCTTTGTATGGATTGAAGCAAGCCCCAAGAGCATGGTATGAAAGGTTGGATAAGCATCTTGTGCAGATTGGATTCAACAAAGGTACTGCTGACAGTAACTTATATTTCAAAATTGATCATGAAAACATTTTGATTGTTGAAGTGTTTGTGGATGATATCATTTTTGGAGGAAGAGATAGTATGTGCAAAACTTTTGCAAACCAGATGAAAAGTGAGTTTGAAATGTCTATGCTTGGTGAAATGAATTTCTTCTTGGGTCTGCAAATTACTCAAACAAAAGAAGGGATCTTCATCTCTCAGACCAAATATGTGAAAGAATTGTTAAAGAAATTTGGTATGGAAGACTCAAAGCCTATGAACACTCCTATGGCAACCGGATGTAAGTTAAGCAAAGATGATGATTCTCCAAAGGCAGATCAGACAAAGTATAGATCAATGATTGGTGGATTGTTGTATCTCACTCAAACTAGACCAGATATAATGCAGGCTGTTGGTCTTGTGGCAAGATTCCAGGCTGATCCTAGAGAATCTCATGTTATGGCAATCAAAAGAATTTTTAGATACTTGAAAGGAACAGTTGAGTATGGTCTATGGTATCCTAGAGATCCGGATTTCTCTCTTCATGCTTACACAGATGCAGATTGGGCAGGAGATGTGGATGACCGGAAGAGCACTAGTGGTGGAGCATTCTTTTTGGGGAAGAGATTGGTTTCTTGGCTAAGCAAGAAACAAGATGCAATATCTCTGTCTACAACTGAAGCAGAATACATTGCAGCAGCAGGTAGTTGCACTCAAATCTTGTGGATGAAGCAGATGCTAAGAGACATTAAAGTTGAATATGAGGAGCCTATCACAATTTTCTGTGATAATTCAAGTGCAATTAATATTTCCAAGAATCCGGTATTGCATTCTAAGACTAAGCACATATCTATCAAATTTCACTTTTTGAGAGAACAAGTAAACAAGGAAGAAGTCAGATTGGAGTATGTTCCCTCCAAGGATCAGATTGCAGATATCTTTACCAAACCTCTTCCCAAGGACTCCTTTGAATATCTTCAGGAGAAGTTAGGGGTCATGGCCCCTCCGGTGATGAACTAAGATGCACTGATGTGCATCAGTCCGGTGGCTATCACAGTCATATCTTGTGATCCGGACTAATGGGGAGCTGCAACTAAGGGGGAGCAGCTGGTATGATTCTGATGCATGAGAATTGCAAGTATGAGCCCTTTGCCATTGATGTCAAAGGGGGAGAGAAGACATGTGAAAAACAAGTGGTTGATGATCAAAGGGGGAGCAGCAAAGGAAGACATGTGAAGAGTTGTTGTTGATAGGGGGAGCTGTGACAGAAAAGAGAAGTTCTTGTCTTGATGGTTTTTCACATCATATGTTGCCATCAATGACAAAGGGGGAGATTGTTGCAAGTATGAGGTTATCCAGTGTTGTCATTGATGTCAACATACTCATATTGCATTGACAAGAAGGATTTGATGAGCTGTGTGCTGAGGATATTGAGAAAATTAGTCTCAGTCAGGAACAGTGAAGAACAGTGATGAGAAGAAGGTAAATGTACTGTATAGGATGAAAATCGGAGGATGCGGATTAAAGGGTTAGTAGATATGAGTCTTGAGATGCTACAGTTAAGATTTCAGAGGTCCGCATGAAGATCTGAAGGAGTTGTGGCTGCCGGTATAGAACCGGGTCCGGCAAGTATCCGGAGGTGACAGAGGATCACAAAAAGGTCCGGTGAGGTCCGGAATTGTATTATCCTAATCTGCGGATTGGAAGGAGTGTTTGAGATGTCCTTATGATGTATCATCCTGATTTGTGTATGATTTGGAGGTCCGGAAGTACCTCTTGCATTATGACAGTGGCGACAGACTGTGTTCTTGAAGTTCCGGATGAGGAAGACAAGAGATCCCAGTAAGCAGAGGAAGTGCGGATGTATCCGGACATTAAGACAAGCTTGTGAAGATTCTTGGATCTTGTTTAGGTTGTGTTGTTGGTCCGCATTGATGGTAGAGCCCGGAATTGAAGTTATTCTTCCGGATGAAGTTCTTGCTCTATGTAGCCGACCGGATGAGTTGTTCATCCTGCGAATGTTCTTGTGATGGCCGACCGGATGTGTTATTCATCTTGCGGATACTCCTATGGTTGTTTGCCGACTTAGATGCTTGTTCCTAAGTCGATGTCTTGTATAAATAATGATTTGTGAGTTCATTTCAGAGTGTTCTGTGAGGATGAGTATGATATAGCGAAGAAACGTGCGAAAGGCAGAGCAGAGATTGTTGGGCTTAATTAGAACTGATCCGGACATGGTAAAGATGTCATTCTCCAGTTCAAGACTGTGATTTTCATCACTTTGTAGACAGTGTGTCTCCTTGTAGGCAGTGGGCCTCTTTGTGAGCAGTGTGCTCGGGCAGTGAGCCCTTATTGGCATGTGCCATTCATTTTTCCTTATTCTTCTAACAGAGAATAATTCTTGGGTTAATCACCCCGTGGTTTTTCCCTTAACCGGGTTTTCCACATCAAAATCTTGGTGTTCAATGTGTTGATGCTTATCTGCTTTTGTGTTTATGTATTATGCTTCCATGGATGATTATTTGATATGCTGCTAACCAACAACAGTGAGTTAAGTGTTTGAATGTGAAGAAGTTTTATACAACTGATTCACCCCCCCCCTCTCAGTTGTATGCCCTAGATCCAACAGATCATTGTATCACAACATTACCAAGATCACTATCACACCAAAAAGTTAGACAATAAGATATGTTGTCCATTTAGTCAGATAGTCTGCTAGCAATAACCTACCATCCAAATAATAGTCAACAACAAAATGAATTGACCGATTAGCTATGTCATTAAGATCAACACCAAGACTCAAATCATTAGAGATCTGTCTGATTTACCATAAAAACCATCCTACAACTAAACATTGAAGTATTGTTATCATTACCACTGATCAAAGCACTGTCAAGGCATCAAGCCTATCATTTACACCAATGTCAACATCAAAAAGCCAACCACAATACAATAATGTTGCCACTGTGTAAAAACAAATATATCACTATTAGAAAGCACAAGAAAATGATAATGAGAACCTTCCAAAAACTGTATTATGTCCATCCACTGATAAAGACATCAACAAAGCATGAATGCACCAAAGATCACTGTATATCATAGTATAGTTATCTAATAAAACATATGTAGCATTATTAGCAACATGAAGAACCAAACCAATATGAAGATATTTTGAAATGAATAAAAAAGGATCAAAGACCATACTAAACCTCAAACATCATTGTTGACCAAAACCAAAAGATAGCAGAACATCATTATTACTCAAGCATGAAGAGTAATTCTTTAGTTGTTTTGAAGAGCATAACAAACTCATCTTATAACCTTATGTTCTTATAACTGCTTTTCCAATATCATGAAGTGCATCATGACCATGTTCAGATCTCAACATATTCTAATAACATACAAGAGTTCTCATTTCCTGCAAATCATCTCACAATCATCTGACCCAAAAACATGACAAATCACAGGAGGGATAAGGCACTCAAACACTCAAACTAGAAAAAAAACATGAATGTAGCATTTTAGAAGGCTTTGAAGCAAACAAGAATCACAAAAGTATGCTCTTAAGCTTCAAACTAGACTTCCTACACCATCAACCTTTTTGAAACTTCTTGGGGCAAGAGATAGACCATTAGACAACTCCCCCTCACTCTAAGTTGAGTTTCAAGCAGATTGCAATGTCTCTTGTGTAGCATGCACAAGATTAGGACTTTATTCTTCTTGACTTTGTTTTCTTCTCCAAACTAGTATAGGACATTTGTTTTCCTTGCCCAAGGCATTCACTTGCTTTTGCTTAAGCATATAGCCTCCAGTTGGTTTTATCCTTCCTTTACACCATTGTGCTTTATGCCCAAAACTATTGCATTTATAACACAAAACATTGTAGTTTTGATCAAGAGGAGAATAGTTTCTTCTATAGTCATACCTTGCATGCATCCAATAGTTTCTTGTAAAATGGCCAACTTTATTGCAGTTATAACAAACATTATTGTAATTCTGATTTGACCAACCATAAAAACTTTTCTCTTTATTCCACCCAAAACCATTTCTTTTACAATCTCTAGCCCTATGACCATAAACATTACATGCATAGCAATAACCATGGAATTGTGAGTAATTATACCTGATAGGTGGAAATCTTGAAAATTTGTTATCAGCAATATTAACTTTAGCTTTCTTCTTGGATTCAACCTCAGGTGTAGCAGAGTGAAATGTCAGGTCTATCTTCTTCCTAAGAGCATCTCTTGTCTTGGAACATTCTCCTTTCTCATAACCTAAGCCACTAGTATCCCTGTAATACCTTTGCTTGCTCAACATGTCATTCAGGCAGTCAGTACTCTTTTCAAATCGAATATTCTTTTGCAATTTTGAAGATGCTTCTTCCAAATCCTTTCTCAAATATACTATTTCTTTCTCTAATTTCAAACATTCTATTCTTTTTACTTCAAGATCAGATTTAGTCATATCTATTATTCTTTTGGCTTCTACAACTTGAGTTTTTAGACTAATAATCTGTTTGTCAGATTCATCAACTTGACTTCTTAAATCTACAATCAACTTTCTTGCCTCTTCAAATTCAACTGAAACTTTTGCAAGATCAAAGAGTACCCTAATCTTGGAATCCTTCTCTTGTTGAAGTTGAACCTTTAATTCCTAGTTCTCTTTTTCAAGATACTTGTTCATTTCTAGAGCACACAAAATTTCTCCTACAATATCAACTTCACAGTCATTTTCATCGAACACCTATCCATCTTCATCTACAAAGAAATCTCCTTTTGCATCATCAATCTCAACAATAAAGTCATTTTCTTTATCACACTTTGTGTCAACTTTCAAAGGTGATTTAGGCAACAACTCATCACTGGGTTTGACTAGAGCTTGTTGTACAGCCTTTTGCTTGTCCTCTTTCTTTTCTCTATTTCTTCTACCCTTTCCCATGGTACTCTGATATCAGGACCTACCCAAGCCAGTTAGATAGGGAACCTATGCTCTAATACCACTTGTTGGAGTACAATACCGCTGAGAGGGGGGGTGGATCAGTGGTATACTAATTTTAGCAAGACCTTGAGACCTTGAAATAATCTTTCAAAACTTTGAAACAAAGGCAACTTCTATTGAATGGAGATGAGGCATCATTAAAACTATGAATAGCATGACATCTTTGATTAAGTTAAGATAGGTATCATGACAACTAAGAATGCATTAACAAAATATTATGAAACAATCTATGATAAATATTGACTCATGAACATCATTCTTAAGAGTAAGGGAGTTCACATATTAGGCACACAAACATATAGAGATTAACTTGTAAAGTTTGATTGACCATAATGAGGATGAGAAGAGAACACCATTTCAAACAATGATATATGATGAATATGTGTTCATGCAGACCAAATTAACTTAGGATAACTTTAAAACTGATTGACACATTATAAGCAAATGAACATGAGGATCAAACACATCAATGATAATAACAACCCATATCACAAATATTGTCCTAAGTGGAAAACCCTCATGGGGAATAAAAACCACTCAAAATGCCTCATTGGCTTATTCAAAAATCTTGCCTCACTAGTTACAGAAAAGTGTATCATTGACTTTCATCAATGCCTCGCTGGCTTATACAGTTCACTGCCTCATTGGCTTGTCTTTGTCACTGCCTCACTAGCATACCACAATCAAATACAATGAAGAATATGAAACAATACAAAGGGTTACTTTGTTTCACTACATTCCAGTTCTTGATTATTTCATTATTTGACACTCAAGAATCCACTATACAACACCTCAAGAATATCATTTCAACACACTAATATAACCTTAATGATAGTGCAATTAACACCCATCATCAACCTCATATTGAAGATGTTTACATAATGTCCTTTTTATACAATTTCACAAAGTATTATTTCTCTCATAAAACAGTTTGTAACTAAACTTCATCAACTGTCTCAGGCAGTTTGTAACTGCATAAATAACTATCAAAAAGATACGGTCGGATAGACCCATGTGGACCTGATACAATGACTTTGAAATAAGATATCTTTAACCATAGTTGGATTCTTTCAATACTACATATGTTGTCAACTGTTACTAAAAACTGAAAGAACAAACTTCATAACTATTTATGCCACCGAGATCACCTTGTTTTCTCAAAAACTTAAGTTGTTGTTTACACATGATTACATGTTGTTCAAGAAGTTCATTCATATCGACAACAAGAAAAGGTAGGGTATAAACAAATCAAACTACTTAACCAATCATGAAACTTGTGCCTTTCCCTATATCAAAGGGTAACCAAAACAAAAATAAACCTTTTAATCTTGCCCATTTAGCTTTAACATCTACAAATGAAGGTTGACATGCTACCTTGAAGAATAGGATATACAAACTATATACAATGAACACCTATTTGACAATGCAAACTGTAGTCATTTCCCAAAGTATAAAATAAGGTATCATAATTTGAAACCCCGTGCCCTAGTAACAGGGTGTTTAATAAAACAAAACAATAAAAAAAATGATAGAAGAAATAAACCCTTGTGCAAAGAAAACATATATGCTGCAGGAACCCAAACCCTAGTTGAAAAGCAATGGCATTTAGAGCATTTAAAAAACTAAAGCCCAATCAACTCAAATCATAAACTAGGGTTTTACTCCAAAGGAAGAACTAGATTCAAACTTAGCAAATGATAAATATCACCTAGTGAAGTCGAATGCTGAAGACCATATTTTGTAATCACTGTAGCATCACAAAAATAAGACATTCCATGCCCTAAGTCAACCATTTCCAAGTCGAAAGCCAAGATTCTTCAAATATACTTATGCACACAAAGACTAGATTGAAACCATGTCTTGCTGCCACCATTCCACCTATCTCCCCAAGCTTCATCAAACCCTAGCTCAACCTTCAAACAATATCGTGTATTTTGCAAACTAATAATCATTTGGAGCAAATGATAACAATACAATATGTTAGCATCATAACTTTTCTTTTTGCACAAATGTCATCATCACTATAATCTTTGTGTCTGTGTTTGAGAACCATAAGTTTGAAAATGTGATAAAACATTATAATGACCAAAATAATGCCTTTGACATTTTGCAATAACATTCTACCTTTTGATATTTTGCATTATGATGCTCATCTCATATTAGTGTCAACTACCATATCAACAATGCCTTTTACTATCCAAAACACAACATACTCTCCTTTTTTTCATTTTGCCAACATCATGACCTTTGACTTGAACAAGAATTTTGTCATGAGTTGCCCGTGATAAATAATACAATGAAATCATGCAAGGTCCAAGATAAATGCAAACATAAAAAATGTGCCTTTTGAAAAACTTAACATGCACATTAAGTCAACTGCCCTTGCTTTGAACAAATGACTCAACAAATGTCAAACATCACATAGCCATGTTGCCAAGTAAAACATTATGGGAGTGTGAGCCCACTGTCATGCCAAGAACATCAAAATCACTGCAATGTAGGAAACAATGTCTAACACACTAACTGATCAAGTGCCACAGAATAATCAAGTGAAGCATTATACCATGAGTTTGACATCCTGATATCATGATAAGAACGCCTGTGAAACAAAGACTATAGTAACCTTTGATAAGAATGAACCTTATTGACATTAAAGACATGACCATAATTGGTATCAAAGACATAGCCATAATTAACCAAGGCAAGGTATAAAGCAAGAAGTACTTAGATCAACATGCATAATCCTGAACAACTAAAAAACCATCCTCCAACTGAGATGATACTCTACCAAGCTCAACCAATACCATCCTCTAACCGTCATTGTGCACATACCATAGTGCATGTGCAAAGCTGAGAGTTTCCTGAGAGTTTATGTATTTGTCATCAAGGACAACAACCTGTGAAGACAACATTAAAAACATCATTATACTTATTAAATCTCCATCAAAATAAAATCTACAACAATATCCAGTATATATAAAATAACAAGATAATTATTATAACATGATCATCAACTATAATTAAAACAAGTGAGTCAAATATCTATAATTTAATTGAATTTGACAACATCCATCCTGAGTAGTAAATTAAAATCATCATATGTAATAAATATCCATCCAAAAATCATCGACCACTTTCAATATATATAAATTGACAAGTCAATACTGATAAGATCATCATCATATATAACTAAAACAAGTGAAAGTCAAATATGCCAGTAGATCAATAACATGTCAAAATGGTACATGTCCAATAGTTGACATAAGTCAAAATGATACATGTACAAATGATATAAGTAAAAATGATAAATTATGTAACTCAAAATGATACAAGTCAAGATGATACATGTCCAAATGATATAAGTCAAAATGATACAACTCAAGAATATGGTACTGCACGCTGTGAAAATGATACATATGATAGTAACCATGAAAAGAGGCATCATAATGATATATCAGCAATGATCCATGATGCAGTCTATATGATCGTGAATGTCACTGGCTACTACCAGCAACTGCCTCATCATCATCATCATCATCATCATCACCATCATGATCATCATCGTCGTCGTCGTCATCATCGTCATTGGCCTTGATGTCTTTTGTATATGCATCCTCAACATCCTCTGCTATGTGATCTATACTAGAACCAACATATTCTGGATCTATATCATGAGGATCATCTTGATCTTCTGGAAGACCCGTGTTCTGCAAAAAAAACATTTAAAATGAAAAGTTATTATTTATTTCATGCAATAATTTATTTTTTTGTTATATATCTAATATTAAAACATATGAAATGAAACCATAATCATATTACATCATATCAAAGTGCACATACCATAATAAAATTTCAAAAAAGTTACAGCTAATATGTCATTCCAATGATGTAAAACATGCAACAATTCTAATAAATGTTAGTAAAGATCATAAAAAAAATTGTTATACAATTTAACTATCAATTGTAAATTCTATTACATAACCTTAAGTGCCACAAATTGCTTGGTCCATGTATGTTCTTTTTCACTATTAATCTAATAACCTGCATTAGATAGAAACATTAAAGAGTTTTTAAGTAGCAGTTGATTAAATTCTCTTACATGTCATTACGGAATGCATAGTTTTTTTTTAATAATTATTTATCTTAAGGTTCATGAGTAACCTTAAGATAAAGGTCTATTTTGTTTGAAAAAAAAATGAAGTTAGCAATATGGCTTTATCCGACCGATTTTAGAAAGAAAAAATGTTAGCCCTATTCTCGCTCACAAGTCTTCAATGTGAGCGAGAATAGGGAAAATTTGGGGATTTAGAAAGAAAGATAAAGTTTAGGGTCTCTAAGATAGCCAGCACAAGCAAGGAGGTCAACCATGCACACATAATGATCAACTGTAGGTGTAATGCAATCAGGGTTATAAATGTGATTGAAGTATGTACATCTCTCATCCACTAAACCTGCATGGCTGCATGCACCTAGAATACAAGCAAAGCTTACAATGTTAAGATATGTTCTTAATTAATTCAAATATGTGCTTAATTAATTCAAATATTTTGAGAGCATCCTTGCAAAATCCATTTTGTGCATATCCTGCAATCATTTCATTCCATGAGATGACATCTCTTTGAGGAATTATGTCAAATAGTTTATGTTTTTTGTCTATGATTCAATATTTTGCATACATGTTTATGAGAGCATTTCAAACTATATTATCTTACAAGAATCCCCCTACTATTATGCTTTGAAGGATGTCCATACCCTGTTCCAAAGCTCCCATTTGGGCACAGGCAGGGAGGATGCTGGCAAAGGTTGCAGAATTTGGATTTATAGATGACAATTGCATTTGCTTGAAAGTTTCTAAAGCCTATTCAACAAATCCATTTTGTGCAATCTTGCAATCATTGCATTCCATGAGATGACATCTCTTTGAGGCATTTTGTCAAATAGTTTGTGTTCCTTGTTTGCGCTTCCACATTTTTCATATATGTCTATCAGAGCATTTCCAACTATAATATCTGACAAAAATATGCCTTCTATTATGCCTTGATGGATGTCCATACCCTGTTCCAAAGATTACCATTTTGATACAAGTAGAGAGGATGTTGGCAAAGGTTGTGGAATTTGGCTTTACACTTGCCAATTTCATTTGCATGAAAGTTTCTAAAGCCTTTTCAACAAATCCATTTTGTGCATATCATGCAATCATTGCAGTCTATTAGACCACATTTCTTTCAGGGATTTTGTCAAATAGTTCACATGCCTTGTTTATGCTTCCACATACATCTCTCTCTCTGTATATGTATATTGAATTGCATTTGCTTGAAAGTTTTTAATGCCTTATCAACAAATCCATTTCGTGCATATCGTGCAATTGTTGCAGTCCATGATACCACATTTCTTTGAGGGATGTAATCTATTTTATGCACACAACTCAACATAAATTAACCTAGATTGGTGGTATTTAAGAATCCCTTGAGAGGATTGTCGTTATGTTTCTAGGAGACATGTTATCATAGGTTAACCCATGGAAAACTTGTGTAAAGGATTTAAAACAACAGGCTTCAACTGTGCAAATGCATCTAAGATGAACGTGTAGATCTAGATTCCTTTTAATTAATGGCATAGGAAACTATAAGGAATGTCAATTCTTATCCACACATTATAAGCTACAAAGAAATTGATTACAATTTGAAATCATTCACGAGAGAATTTGTGCATAAATTCTATTCTTCTTTATTGAATTTTGTGCATAAGTCTTTGTGAAGGCTTTCATGATCGGAAGTGGCACTTGCAACTAAACATCTGACAAAAATCCACTTCCAATTATGCTTTGACGGATGTCCATATCCTCATCCAAAGCTTCAATTTGTGCACAGGCAAGGATGAAGCTAGCAAAGGTTGAGGAGTTGGGCTTTACAACCACCAATTGGAAATCTGACATGGTGCACATTATTATAGTGTGAGCCTATTTTTCAGATTGCTTCATTTAGCATCATTAATAATCTCCACAAAAATATTGTCCCTATTTAAAATGATGGAAAGTGTTCACATCTCACAACAATTTCTCTTGTGACAATCTTGGAGATAAATTTTGTTGCAGTGTGGAAATCAACACATACTCGAAGGTTCTTAACAACTCTAATAGTTGTTCCATGGGGCATGTTTAACAAACCAAATGCAATTGCCAACTTTTCACCATGGTGGCAGAGAAATAATTCTTTTTCCCATCCTTCCATAGCATTAAGTAAATTCTTGAATCTAGAAAATACCTTACCGCCTTCATCTTCCAAGCCAATTTCTCTAACTTTGCATAGGTCTCCTTTGTCTATGGATGTGATTTGTCTCCTATGTCACCAAAAGCATGTACTTTTATGCCCTTCAATCCAACTACATCTGGGGATTTTTTTAATTCCTCTATCTTTCATCAATCTCCTTACCTCACCACACCTGCCCACTTCTGGATAGATGTTTGAGAGAAGAACATAAGTTGTGTAGCATTTTTAGGATCCTATGTGATCTACAGGCACCAAATAAAACACATCCATACAACCATCACATATTTAACAAGTATCTCAATGATAAAGTTTAGGGTGTCTTCAAGATAGCCAGCACGGGCAAGGAGGTCAACCATGCACACATAATAATCAACTGTAGGTGTAATGCAATAAGTGTTACAAATGTGATTGAAGTATGTACAACTCTCATCCACTAAACCTGCATGGTCGCATGCACCTAGAATACAAGCAAAGCTTACAATGTTAGGATATGTGATCAGATCATGTGTCTCAATTTATTGTTTGAACCTCTATAATGTTGATCTTTGTCTATGTCGGCAAGAGTTGTTCTTTGTCTCAACGATCAACAAGAGTCTCAGCGATCACATGAAAGCATGGTTCATAGTGGTTTGTTTCTTGTATCGACAAGACATGAACTATCAGTATGATCTAAGGGACTATCACCGATGGTGTGTGTTGCTTCGATGGTGCTTCGACATCGGTGAGAGTCATCTCGACAGAGAAAGGACATCGGCATGAAAAGCCCTATTAGCCCAGCTTTGAGAAGTCTCTTCGATGTTTGGGTCACTCCGATGGAAGTTGGCGTCGGCATCAGAATCACTATCGAGGTGTTGTGGAAGTCTGGCTCTGATGGAGTTTTGGATTGACATGACTATAACTATTGGTTTAGTTTCGAAATGTCTTTCCATCACTCTGATGCAACGTCGGCCAAGGTCTTCCCGATGGTTGGTGAAGGGTAGACCATTTGGTCTTGTCAGCAAAAATGCTAACGGTTATCTATCTCATGGTATATGAACTAAGATAGTGACCGATGACTTGTACATGTGGGACTAATGGGTTCTCATGGATATGTGAACAATCAGAAATGATAGTTTTGACGGTTGAACTGAACAACAACTGAATCGATTGGTTGTTCAGTCAGTTTCAAGTGAAATCGTTTTGATTGCAAAAGCAATGGGAGATCAGAAGTGAGATTTATTTCAGTCGGTGATCGAAGAACAATGTGTTCATTCTATAACAGTACAGTGAAAGTGAACCATCACAAATGTTCTAAGATTTGATGCCTTAACAAGGAGGCTGAGTAATTTGTTGTAATCCTCTTGTGTCTACTGTGAATAAAATTGTCTTCTTGTGGTGGTGGGTTTTTTACCTGAAAGGGTTTTCCCACGTACATCTGGTGTCTTCTCTCTGTGTTCAAATTTGTTATGTTTATTCTGTAATTCCTTCTATGTGCATCTTAATAAGTTATAATTAAAATTAAAAGTCATCTGTCTACATTATCCCCTTTGAATTGACATTAGGGAGGCTATTTCTGCACCTCTACTTTCCTTGCAATATGTTCCAGAGTGCTTAATTAATTCAAAGATTTTGAGAGCGTCCTTGCAAAATCCATTTTGTGCATATCCTACAATCATTGCATTCCATCAGATGACATCTCTTTGAGGAATTCTGTCAAACAGTTCATGTTTTTTGTCTGTGATTCCATATTTCGCATACATGTCTATGAGAGCATTTCAAACTATAATATCTCACAAGAATCCTCCCACCATGATGCCACTGGTTAAAATAGGAAAGACTTTGCATTTATTTTCTTTCATGTTTCTAGCTTTACACCAACCAATTGCATTTGCTTTAAAATTTCTAAAGCCTTTTCAACAAATCTATTTTGTGCATATCCTACAATTATTGCAGTCCATGAGACCACATTTCTTTGAGGCATTATGTTAAATAGTTCACGTGCCTTGTCTATGCTTCCACATTTTGCATACATGTCTAACAAGGCAGTTGCAACTATAACATCTGACAAAATTCCTCTATCCTTTATGTTTTGATGGATGTCCATACCCTATTCCAAAGCTCCCATTTGACACAGGCAAGGAGGATGCTGGCAAAGGTTGTGGAATTTGGCTTTACACCAGCCAATTGCATTTGCTTTAAAATTTCTAAAGCCTTTTCAACAAATCTATTTTGTGCATATATTGCAATCATTGCAGTCCATGAGACCACATTTCTTTGAGGCATTATGTCAAACAGTTCACGTGCCTTGTCTATGCTTCTGCATTTTGCATACATGTCTAACAAGGCAATTGCAACTACAACATCTGACAAAATTCCTCTATCCTTTATGTATTGATGGATGTCCATACCCTATTCCAAAGCTCCCATTTTGACATAGGCAGGGAGGATGCTGGCAAAGGTTGTGGAATTTGGATTTACACCAACCAATTGCATTTGCTTTAAAATTTCTAAAGCCTTTTCAACAAATATATTTTGTGCATATCCTGCAGTCATTTCAATCCATGAGACCACATTTCTATGAGGCATTCTGTCAAACAATTCATGTGCCTTGTCTATGCTTCCACATTTTGTATACATGTCTATCAGGGCAGTTGCAACTACAACATCTGACAAAATTCCTCTATTCTTTATGTTTTGATGGATGTCCATACCCTATTCCAAAGCTCCCATTTTGACACAGGCAAGGAGGATGCTAGCAAAGGTTGTAGAATTTGGCTTTACACCAACCAATTGCATTTGCTTTAAAATTTCTAAAGCCTTTTCAACAAATCCATTTTGTGCATATCATGCAATCACTGCAGTCTATTAGACCACATTTCTTTCAGGGATTTTGTCAAGCGGTTCACATGCCTTTTCAACAGATTTAATAGGTATCTCAATGATAAAGTTTAGGATGTCTTCATGATGAAGGGGGTAAATCATAGAACACACAATAACAGAAATTGCACACAGAAAATAGAATGATATTTTATTAATGTGGGCAAAATATTACATTACAGAAGCTCAAATACAATCAGAGGATGAATCTCCTACAGGCTGCAACATATTATAGCTCCCTCTCTCAAGACTCTGGAATATTCAACCTTCTGTAATCCCAAATCACCTAGGGTTTCTATTTTCCCACCTTTTCTTGACTATACACCTTCCCCTTTAACTCTACTACCCCAAGGGTTCCCAAAAGTGGTCATATATAGCCCTTTTTGGTAGCCACCAGCTTAATTTCGAAATTTGCATCTCCCTCCAAAAATAGGTCAACTTCGCGGGGCCATAACTTTCGATCCGACCATTGGATATTCAATTATAATACCTTTTCGGAAAGCTCTTGAAAAGACAGTTGTGCTCAAGTAGTACCTAAAGGTAGACTACTTGGGTTTCCCACCAAATTTTTGGCCCATCCGGAGCCTCTAAGTGCCTCAAATTTGACTTTAAATATTTCAATAGGATTTATAGAATTTTAAATTTTAATATCTCACAAATGACAAATGATATTGAAGTGATTTCTTCACCATTAGCTTCAATTCACCATTCTGGAGGTCTGTGTAAGATTTTGTATCCAACCATACACAAATGCAAACTTACTAAAAATAGTAACCCTGCCAAATTTAGCTCTTATTGAAAAGAAACAACATTTTTTTTGGTTGATGCAAGATTGCTCTTACACCCTGGATGCTCCTGCATTAGACACCTGGGGTAATTTGAAAAGTGACCCTGTCACTTCTCATGAGTTAGAGGGAAACCAAAATAGTTAACCTTAGTCTCAAATAACCATGAGGAATCTTCAACATGCCTTCCTTTCCATTTCACCAAGTATTCTGTATCCTGCCTGTTTCTTGTACTCTTACCCACACGGCTATCTAGAATGCCCTCTATCTCCTCCTTCTCTAAAGTAGATATTGGAATGTTCCACTGTGTTCCTTTATCAAGTCCATCATCATGATACTTTGTCAAAGCTGAAGTGTTGAATACTGGTGAAATATTGATCCCACTCGGCAACTCTACCTCACATGCATTTCCTGAATCATGCTTCTTCAGGATTCTACATGGTCCAAATTTCTTCATTTTCAACTTATTGTATGTTTCAATTGGGAACCTTTCTTTTCTCAAGTGAACCATGACTTCATCTCCTACATGGAACTCCTTATATCTCCTCTTCTGATCTGCCTTAGCCTTGTATTGAATATTCATCTTATTAATGTGCTTTTTCACCTCTTCATGCAAATTCTTCATGTGTTCTGTAAAGTCTTCAACCTCAGCACTTGTTTTTTCTCCTTTGTCTAGATTCCTTAACTCTAAAGCATTTCTTGGACTATTCCCATATACAATCTAGAATGGTGATTTACCAGTACTCCTATTGACAGAATTGTTGTAAGCAAATTCTACCTGTGGTAAAATCAAATCCCATCCCTTGGGCTTATCTCCTACTAAGCATCGTAGAAGGTTACCCAAACTCCTATTCACCACTTCCGTCTATCCATCAGTTTGTGGATGGTGTGCAAAACTGAACTTCAAATTTGTCTTCAACTTCTTCCACAATGTCCTCAGAAATAACCAACCAACTTGGTATCTCGATATGAAACTATGCTCTTTGGTAGACCGTGTAATCTCACCACCTCCTTGAAAAATAACTCTGCAACATGAACAACATCATTAGTCTTCTTGCAAGGAATAAAATGTGCCATCTTCGAGAATTTGTCCACCACCACAAAAATAGAATCATGTCCTCTCTATTTCCTTGGTAAACTAAGAACAAAATCTATACTGATATCATCCCATGGCTTCTCTGGTATAGGTAATGGCTGATATAGCCCTATATTTTGACTTGTTCCTTTTGCCATCTGACACACTCTGTAACTCTGTACAAATTTCCTCACATCCTGCTGCAACTGTGGCCAATAATAATTTTCACCAACAATAGCAATGGTCTTATCTCGACCAAAATGTCTAGCCAATCCTCCACTATGCTTCTCTTTAATCAGGTTCTCTCTCATGGAACTCCTTGGAATGCACAACTGGCTTCCTCTAAACAACATGCCATCTTGGATTATGAAATCCAACCATTTTGTCCTGTCCAAAGTAACAGGTTCCAAACAAGCTTTCGAGTCCTCTGCAAAATCTAGATCTTTAGGATACAAACTTTTGAGCTCATCGAACCCACAACCTCTATCTTCATTTCTGTCAACAAATTTTGCTTTCTGCTCAAGGCATCTGCAACTCTGTTGGACTTCCCAATCCTATGCTTAAAAAAAAAAGTATAGCTCTGCAAAAACTCAACCCATTTTAAGTGCCTCTGGTTCAACTTTCCTTGACTATTAAGATACTGCAAAGCTTGATGATCAATATATAAAACAAACTCTTTTAGCAACAAATAATGTCTCCATTTCTTCAAACCCTGAACTATTGCATAAAATTCCTGATCATAAACAAAATACTTTTTCTTGGCATCATTAAGCTTCTCACTAAAATAGGTAATGGGCTTACCTTCTTGACTCATAATAGCTCCTATACCACTACCACTAGCATCACAATCTACCTGAAGTACCTTATTGAAATTTGGAAGTGCCAAAATAGTTGTTCTACGACTTTCTGCTTCAATGTATCAAAGCTCTTGTTTGCTCCTTTAGTCCATCTAAACTCTTTTGTATCCCCTCTCATTGTCTCCATTAGGGGTGCACAAATGCCACTAAAATTCCTAATAAACTTTTTGTAGAAACTTGCCAAACCATGAAAAGATCATACCTCTGTTGCACTCCTTGGCATAGGCCATTCAATGATGGCCCTTACTTTTTTTGGGTCCATCTTAAGACCTTCCTCTGAGACAACAAATCCCAGGTATACCAACTCCTTTGCAAAACTACATTTCTTTAGATTAATCAACAACTTCTCCTCCATCAACTTCTCTAAAAATCCTCTGATATGCATCAGATGCTCATCTCAAGTCTTACTGAAAATCAAAATGTCATCTAAATAAACAATAACAAAACTTCCCAAAAATTCTTGCAGTACCTCGTTCATGAGTCGCATGAATGTGCTCGGTGCATTGGTTCGCCCAAATGGCATGACTAACCACTCATACAAACCCTCCTTTGTCTTGAAAGTTGTCTTCCATTCATCTCCTTCTCTGACACGGATCTGGTGATACCCACTCTTCAGGTCAATCTTCATGAAGTACTTGGCTCCACTCAAACAGTCCATTATGTCATCCATTCTTGGCAATGGAAACTTGTACTTGATCGTGATCTTATTGATGGCCCAAGAATCTGTACACATTCTCCAATCTCCATCCTTCTTTGGTGCCAGTACTACAAGTACTGCACATGGACTTAGGCTCTCCCTTATCAGTCCCTTCCTTAACAGCTCTCAAACTTGTCTATTCAGCTCTTCACTCTTTGCAGGAGTCATTCTGTGGGCTGCCTTATTCAGAAAACTAGCTTCTGGTATCAAATTCATTTGAGACTTATCTTCCTCACTGGTGGTAAACCTTCTAGTACATTATCAGAGACAATATCTTGAAATTCTTTCAACATTTCTGAAACATCTACTGGTACATCTTCACATTTCTGGTGACTAATCTTAGGAATCAATGCAAAGCAATGACGCTCATGCTTCATACCCTCCAAAAATTTCCTACCATCTACCAAGCAAATTATGGTAGTACTACATACCTTTTCTTCCACCTTCTTCAAGGGCTTCAACTTGTGACGAACTCCATCCTTTGTTAGGGAGTATCTGTTTGCATGACCATCATGGACAGCGCTCCTATCATATTGCCACGACCTCCCTAATAACATATGACATGCATCCATCTATATGATGTCACACAGCACCTCATCATGGTAGTCACCAATCTTGAACTTTACTAAACACTGCACATTGACCAAAGCTCTATGGTCCTTCTGCAACCATGCAATCTGATATGGATACAGATGCTTTCTTCTTGTCAACTTCAACTTGTCAACCATCTCCTCTGAAACAAGATTATCAGTGCTTCCACTCTCAATAATAATATCACAACACTTACCTTCACATTTGCACCTTGTGCGGAATAAACTCTTCCTCTAATTGGGTTCTTTCTCCTCATTCAACAAAGTTCTTCTGACAACTAGGGTTTCTCCCCTTTCAGCATCTTTAGAGCGCTCAGATTGCACATCTTCATCGACATGTGCAACTTGTGCATTACCTTCAGGTCTTCTATTTGTCCTTCCTTGATGTTGTGGACACTCGTATGCTCGATGTCCTTCTTCCCCACTTTGGAAACAGGTTCCTCTGAAACCTCCTCTTCCAGGTCCTTGCCTAGGTCTATCTATTCCTCTTCCTCTTTGCTCACCATTGTTCTAGTTACGAGGGTGGTAGGTATTATCTCCCCTCTAATTTTGACTGGTGTCAGCTTCTTCACTTTTCTTTGAATCTTCATTTCAGCCCCCATACGGTCTTCCACCAGTCCTTCCGCCTTGACCTCTTCCCCTTTGCTTGTTGTCAAATCTTTTATTCAGCTTCTCTTCCACCTTCAGTGAAAACTGGTATGCATCTTCTATGGTGGTCATTCTGACCAGGCTCAACTCTGCTTGACCTCAACCCATTAATGTAATGGGCTACCTTCTCCTTGTTGGCCTCTCCATGGCCTATCCTGATAGTGATCTTATAAAAATTTTCTGTATACTCCTTAACAGACTTGTTACCTTGCTTCAATCCTTGCAGCTTCTTCAGTAACTCCATATCATAGTCCATAGGAATGAACTGCTTCTTCAATTTCTCCACCATCTAATCCCATCTAGTAATCTATGCTTTTCCTCTTCTATTTCTCTCTAACTGGACCTCCTTCCACCAAATACTGGCATGGCCCTTCAACTTTATCTTTGCAAACTTGACACGTTCTGGGTCTCCCACATCTTCATACTTGAAATACTCCTCCATATCATTGATCCAATCAATAAGTTGTTCCAGATTCAAATCTTCAGAGTATGTAGAAACTTCGATCCTATGCCTCTTTCCAATCTTAGAAATGACCCTTAACAACCTAACTTCTACAGGATCTCCTACAGTTTCTTGTTCTTCCTTAGATAGCTCCTCTTCTGCTTCATCCTCACTTTCTTCTCTTGTTCTTGGCTCAAACCCTCTTTGCAACTCCTCTTGCAATGCATCAATTTGTCTTTGCAGGGCTCTAAAACCCTCTTCCGTCAAAGCATTCCTCCCGATACGATTTCTTCATGGAGGTATCTTGATCTCCGTAGCAAACCCACAACCTCAGGTGCTAGTGCAAACTGCCTCACAGTCGGCGATCTATCTACACACTCAGGAACCCTTGCTCTAATACCACTTGATGAAGGGGTAAATCATAGAACACACAATAACAGAAATTGCACATAGAAAATAGAATGATATTTTATTAATATGGGAAAAACATTACATTACAGAATCTCAAATAGAATAAGAGGATGAATCTCCTACAAGCTGCAACACATTATAGCTCCCTCTCTCAAGACTCTAGAATATTCAACCTTCTGTAATCCCAAATCACCTAGGATTTCTATTTTCCCACCTTTTCTTGACTCTACACCTTCCCCCTTAACTCTACTACCCCAAGGGTTCCCAAAAGTGGTCATATATAGCCCTTTTTGGCAACCACCAACTTAATTTCAAAATTTGCATCTCCCTCCAAAAATAGGTCAACTTCGCGGGGCCATAACTTTCAATCTGACCATTGGATTTTCAATTATAATACCTTTTCGGAAAGCTCGCGAAAAGACGGTTGTGTACAAGTAGTATCTAAAAGTAGACTACTTGGGTTTCCCACCAAATTTTGGGCCCATCCGAAGCCTCTAAGTGCCTCAAATTTGACTTTGAATATTTCAATAGGATTTTTGGAATTTGAAATTTTAATATCTCACAAATGACAAATGATATTGAAGTGATTTATTCACCATTAGCTTCAATTCACCATTCTGGAGGTCCGTGTAAGATTTTGTATCCAACCGTCCACAAATGCAAACTTACTAAAAATAGTAACTCTACCAAATTTAGCCCTTATTGAAAAGAAACAACATTTTTTTTGGTTGATGCAAGATTGCTCTTACACCCTGGATGCTCCTACATCACTTCAAGATAGCTAGCACGAGCAAGGAGGTCAACCATGCACACATAATGATCAACTGTAGGGGTAATGAAATAAGGGTTACAAATGTGATTGAAGTAAGTACAACTCACATCCACTAAACCTGCATGGTTGCATGCACCTAGAATACAAGCAAAGCGTACAATGTTAGAATATGTTCTAGAGTGCTTAATTAATTCAAAGATTTTGAGAGCGTCCTTGTAGTGTTTTAAACAAATCCATTTTGTGCATATCATGCAATCATTACAGTCTATTAGACCACATTTCTTTCAAGGATTTTGTGAAACAGTTCACATGCCTTTTCAACATATTTAACAGGTATCTCAATGATAAAGTTTAGGGTGTCTTCAAGATAGCCAGCACAAGCAAGGAGGTCAACTGTGCACACATAATGATCAACTGTAGGTGTAATGCAATAAGGGTTACAAATGTGATTGAAGTATGTACAACTCTCAGCCACTAAACCTGCATGGCTGCATGCACATAGAATACAAGAAAAGCTTACAATGTTAGGATATGTTCCAGAGTGCTTAATTAATTCAAATATTTTGAGAGTGTCCTTTGAGGATTTTGTCAAATAGTTCACCGACACATATTTAACAAGTATCTCAATGATAAAGTTTAGGGTGTCTTCAATATAGCCAACACGAGCAAGGAGGTCAACCATGCACACATAATGATCAACTGTAGGTGTAATGCAATAAGAGTTACAAATGTGATTGAAGTATGTACAGCTCTCATCCACTAAACATGCATGGTTGCATGCACCTAGAATACAAGCAAAGCTTACAATGTTAGGATATGTTCCAGAGTGCTTAATTAATTCAAAGATTTTGACAGTGCCCTTGTAGTGCCTTTTCAACAAATCCATTTTGTGCATATCATGCAATCATTGCAATCTATTAGACCACATTTCTTTTAGGGATTTTGTCAAATAGTTCACATGCCTTTTCAACAAATTTAACAGGTATCTCAATGATAAAGTTTAGGGTGTCTTCAAGATAGCTAGTATGATCAAGGAGGTCAACCATGGACACATAATGATCAATTGTAGGTGTAATACAATAAGGGTTACAAATGTGATTGAAGTATGTACAGCTCTCATCCACTAATCTACTAATGCTTTCTTTGGTTCTTCTAGGCATTGCCAGCTCCCATGCTATTGTTATTATATTATCTCAGCTATTTCTTGTGGCATTCATGTTTAGAAATGCATGCAAAACAATCTTTGAACCATTGTGTTTGTATTTATCGTGCATCCATTTGATGTTGGGTGATTGATGTGTTGTTGATGGAGTTCAGGTAAAAGTCACCATTAACTCCTTGAGGAAGCTTGGAATATTTTACTAATTTTCACAAATGACTAAAATGGGTGAATGGGTAATAGAAATACATCTAGTTATAGTAGATAATAGGAGTGTTGATTCAACAATGAACTATAAAAGAAAAAGTAGAAAAGTAGAAAATATTTCACCCATGACAGAGAATACAACCAATGGATGTACTACTCTCAACCATCTGTCAGATGAAGGATATCCCAAAAATAGTTTAAAAATGTCATTTAAAAAAGACATGGGTTAAAGGGAGCTAGTGAAATTATCCTTGGCTTTCTTCTATAAAGGGGGCTTAGATATGAAGATATAGCTTAAACAATCACTTTTATTTTTATTTTTTAAATTCATCTTATTTCACTTGAACAAACATATTGTCTCAGCTAATCAGTGTAAGTTTTCAATTCTAGACCATATGACTAATTGGTTTTTGAACAGTACAGATGGTTGTAGAAGAAATGAACATCTTCACATCAGTATTTTTGTACAATGGTAACAAGAAAGTATACTACCCCAACTCTATATTATTTACAAAACCAATCACTAACCATTATAGGAGTTCAGATATGGGAGAAAGCATTGATTTCTTTGTGGATGCTACAACTACTATGGAAAAAATTGCTGCACTTAAGGAGAGAATACATAGGTCCTTTTATTTGTGTTTGTTTCTTTAGCAATGGTAATAATATTAAGCATAGTTATAGATACATTTGCAAATAGCCTTACATATGAAATATTTAATTGGGATATCCATGAAAAGTTTTTGGAAATTTATTCTTAAAACTAAGTAGTGATAGAAATAATAAACAACCTCTCAAAGGTCTTTTGATCCATTTTGGCCTGAAGGCAAGTAAAGTTAGCTTAGCTTATCTTATTTATGAGATAAATATTTCCATAACTTGTTTTAATATTTAAGTGTTGTGTTTGTTCATGCAACTATATTGAAAGCAAGCCTCATCATTGCCACCCAGAGTATAGTTTGTTCGTTAAGGAGATTGAGAACATTAGTAGAATGAGAATGGGCCTTTTCCTCAAACATGCAATGAATTATCAGAACATAGGGGAGAAGTCAAATAGAAGATCTGATTTGCTACTGAAAATGAAGGAAATATTTGAAGCACTTAAAATTGAATATCACTTTTTGCCTCAAGAAGTGCATGTTAAATTTGTTGGGTCTACTGAAAATTATAAGTTTCTACTGCAAATTATATGACATTAGTTCATGGAGCACTTGGTCTCCATTGGCTCACACATGTTTGTTCATCACTTTTTGACATAGATCGACCTTCTTATCACCACATGTGGGACTTGATTTGGCATTGGCACATATGTTGAGGCATGATAGAGATGACATAACACCCTTGCACACATGTTGAGGTATCATGGAGGTTGTTTATTGGTTCGTGCATGGATTATTTGGTCTACTTGACCCACACGAGATACTTTATTACTTTTCTATGTGGAGTGGCCCTTCATATTCCACAGGTGTGGGGTTGATATAGCATTTGGGCACACATGTTCATGCATGAGAGGACTATTTTATGGTTTTTTGGTGCTTGGAGTCTAGCGCCACCCCCTCTCTCTATAGGACTTAGGTTTGGCTTTACACCAACACTCTTTCTATAAGACCTATGTGGTGGTTCAAGGCCCTGTGCCACATCACCCATGGGTCCTAGAAGTGGATGTTACAACAAAAGTGCCTAGTTTTCAACCCTAAAACATAGCCTAAACCTCAAGAGGAGGAGTTAGATAATTAATTTCTAGGAACACTAAATGGTACCCTTCCATCGGCCTCAAGGGTTCAATAAAAAACATAGTGGCCCTAGTTAGCAGGTTGTATGGGGAGAAGGATGCTTCTCATTTTCAAGAATCCTAAGTCTCATTGCTACATATGTTGCTTAAAGAAGGGCTAATTTTAAACTAGGTAGTTGTTTTGTCACCCACATTGTGCAATGAAATAACAAGAGTCGAGTCTCCTCCATTGGGCACAAACCCAAAATTCTATACAACCTCTTACTTGTGTTATATTATTTGTGCAACTAATAAATTCTTTGGGGATGAATTGGACATGGAGCATCTCATGTCATTTTGTCCATGTTTATTGCTAGGATAGATGGGAGCACAAATATTCATCCAAATATGAGCACATCTGTGACCGATTCTTTGCTCCCTTGCATGAGCTATTATTTGAGAAAAGGTTCCCTAGGTTGTCTGAAGACATGATTAGAATCTTGGAGAACCTAAAAGATTACTCCCTATATGAGTTGCTAACATATAGGAAGATCTATGGCACTGCAAAGGCACCCCATACTTTTCCCAAGCATGTACCTGACATGTTGATCACGAAGTTGCATGTCATACTATACTCTTGAGATTTAATGAAGCCATGGAAGCAATGGTAATGGATGTAGATGATATGGATCTAGTGGCTAGGGCTATGACTAGTGTTGCCACAACACAAGCACATGAATCAAACATCCTTAAAATGACATGAGACATGAAAGGGCATAAGAAGGAAATTGAGCACTTGAAACATCAAGTGGAATACTACAAGGTTGCAAGGTATGACATAGGTAATTTCATGGAATATGCATTAGAAATCCATGATGACTTGACCTTGGTACAAAAGGAGTTCTACAAGGATGTGTTAGATCTATCTAGGATGCCTACCAAGATGTATCAAAACATTCTTACATGTTAAAATAATGGCACCATCGTGAGGAAGGATGGAAAACTGGTGTAGGAGCACCCAATATCTCTTTTGTGTCAAATTGGCAAACTAAGTCCTTTATTAGAGTCTAAGTGTTTTTTTTGTGTCATTTTGCATTGAATAAAGTCACCATAGACCAAGAGGCGTGTAATAAGGTCACAATGACCAATTCCATATGTGTTTAGAGTCATAATATAGGTGGTTGTCAAAAACAAAGTAAAATAATGCAAGTTGTATAAAGAAGTTGCTTTGTCAACTTAACAAACTATGATAATTAAGGCTCCCAACAATCACCAAGTTTCAAATATGGTTGCAATCGATTGGGAATCACTCCATACATGTAAATAGGCCTTCAACAATCAAAGGTGTGGGGGAAGAAGAATGGTGATAAAACAATGAATAAAATTCAGTTTTTTTGTATATTTTTCTTGAAAATTTTTTGTTCTTGAGGATGGTACGGCCCCATACGGCCTCCAAATGACATAAAATTGGATTTGATGGAAAGGTATTTGAATCACCTTTCATTTTATTCTAATTGTATAAATGTTTATTGAGTTTTACAAAAGTTACAACCATTTTTGTAAAAATTGTTTTAAACTACCAAAAACTCTCATCTAGAGTAACAGTCCTATTGGAGAGCATGGTATGGCCTCCTCGAATACTTTCTGAAGAAATGGTTGAAACCCATTTTATAGGGAGTTCTTAACTCAAATGAATTTTTTATTTGGTTCAATTTTATTTAGTTTGGAGGCATATATCCCCATTTTTCTAAAACTAGTTTGAAATAACCTAGTTTTGAAGGGTCATTGTAAAAGTTTGTGAAGCCAATCAAGAGCATAAATTTATGAAACTTTGTAAAACCAAGTTGTTGCCACCTTGTATTGCAACAAAGTGGTATTAGAGCTTTAGGTATTAGATCTTTTGAAGGTGAGAAAGTTGAGAAGCAAGGAGAAGTTTGCTTGAGTAGAGAATATGATGGATTTGATGAGAAGACTTTTGCAGGCAGAGGGTTCACAAAGGAAGAAGAAACAAGAAGAAAGGAAGAGAAAAGAGAAAAATTTGAGGCGAGAGAAGTTTGATAGAGAGATAGCAACACTGAAGCAAGACATAAGAAGATTTGATTTGGAGTTCCAGGAGTTCTAGATGAAGATGGAGCAAAGGATTGAGCAAATGACAAGTTGGCACTTGAAGATTAAGAAAAGAATTACATGGCCCATTAAGGAGATTGTCAAAAGAAGGAAAAGACAAGCAAGGGAAGCAACTAAAAAGCAAAAAGAAGAAAAAAAGATGTTGACAACAAAGAATGAGTTGAAAGAAGAAGATAAGATGCTGATAACAAAGCCTGAGATAGAGACAATGAAGGATGAACTCTTTGAGGGAGCAGAGAACTAGATGAAAGGTATGGAGGATAAGAGTGAAGGAAGCATAGTTACATGGCAAAGTCAAAAGGTGAAAGAGAACATCTATCATTTCATGATTGCAGCCTTGATGGGATATCAGCCAAGGTACAAAGTGCAGGAAGAAGGACAAGTTACTGGGATAAAAATTGAAGTGCATCAAAGCATGAAGAATCTGATTTCAAGTGGCAAGACAGGGGGAAGACTAATTTGCATGGATAAGTTCAAGCCAAAGGTAAGGATGAAATTAAGTTGGATTAGTTACAAGAACAAGGAGGAGCATCAAATCATTGAAGATCAAGGGATTATTGTAGGTCAAAAGTAGAAGACTTCCAAGGGACTTGGAAGAATTTCATGGCCGGGAGTATGGTGCAAGAGCACCCAATATCTCTTTTGTGTCAAAATGGTAAACTAAGTCCTTTATTAGAGTCTAAGTGTTTTTTTTGTGTCATTTTGCATTGAATAAGGTCACCATAGACCAAGAGGCATGTAATAAGGTCACAATGACCAATTCCATTTGTGTTTAGAGTCATACTATAGGTGGTTGTCAAAAACAAAGTAAAATAATGCAAGTTGTATAAAGAAGTTGCTTTGTCAACTTAACAAACTATGATAATTAAGGCTCCCAACAGTCACCAAGTTTCAAATATGGTTGCAATCGATTGGGAATCACTCCATACATGTAAATAGGCCTTCAACAATCAAAGGTGTGGGGGAAGAAGAATGGTGATAAAACAATGAATAAAATTTAGTTTTTTTGTTTATTTTTCTTGAAATGTTGATGTTCCTGAGGATGGTATAGCCCCACATGGCCTCCAAATGACATTAAATTGGATTTGATGGAAAGGTATTTGAATCACCTTTCATTTTATTCTAATTTTATAAATTTTAATTGAGTTGTGCCAAAGTTACAACCATTTTTATAAAAACTATTTTAAATTGCCAAAAACTCTCATTTAGAGTAATAGTCCTATTGCAGAGCATGGTACGGCCTCTTGAAATACTTTCTACATAAATGGTTGAAACCCATTTTATAGGGTGTTCTTGAATCAAATGGATTTTTTATTTGGTTCAATTTAATTTATTTTGGAGGGAGATATCCCCATTTTTCTAAAACTAGTCTGAAATAACCTAGTTTTGAAGGGTCATTGTGAAAGTTTGTGAAGCCAATCAATAGCATAAGTTTGTGAAACTTTGTAAAACCAAGTTGTTGACACCTTGTATTGCAACAAAAAGATGCATGTGGATCACTTAGTAGAATGGCAACATGAATTCAAGGAAGCACTCCTTGAGATACCAAGGTGGTGCAGGGCACCTGGGTCTTAATGTAAAACTTGCAGAGTGTTAGTATTTTGGTGTGGTGAAGTCATTTTATTTGTAATAAGGTCTTTAAGACCATGTTTTATGCCTTTGTGTGTCAGTTAGGTCATTTTGGAGTCAATTTGGTGAAATTTGGAAAAGTTGCAAAAAGTTGTCAAAGCAACTTTTGCATT
Organism: Cunninghamia lanceolata; assembly: GCA_027924645.1. Taxonomy (NCBI): domain Eukaryota; kingdom Viridiplantae; phylum Streptophyta; class Pinopsida; order Cupressales; family Cupressaceae; genus Cunninghamia; species Cunninghamia lanceolata. Next base: position 2,924,890 of record BSBN01001170.1, read on the forward strand.
TTTACATTTTTGGGGAAGTTGAACAGTTAGGCTTTGGTTTTTGGTGGGACATGTTGGAACAAGAGTTTGAAGTTGTAAAAATTTGAATTTTGAATAACAAGATGCCATGTTTCTACGTTTTGGAATCCTAATTTGCTACTAAAATGTATTGTACGGCTCTGTACAACCTAGAAGTAGTCAAACATCGATTGGAATTACTGGTGCCTTGAATCCTTGTTCTTTACAATTAATTTCATTTGATTTCATTAAGTTTGAAGTGAGTTAGGGCAGATTTACTGAAAATAATGCATTTATCTCCATTTCACTAGTGAAAAGGCCTCCAACTTGGTGGAATGGATGTAGGTAGGGTGTATTTCATGTTCACAATGTTGTAGGAGTAGGGGATGGTGTTATGCACAAATTTGGTGATGCCCTAGTCCATTTAACCTCATGTATTTGGCATAGAAGTGCATAGGAGTTAGGGTTTGAAGTAGAACTCTTAAATAGTGGTTGGAATTGCTTGGAATGGTGTTGATAGATGTCATAAGACATGTCTGATCCATTGGCATGAAGTTTGGAAACTGAGGGGTTGAAGACCTTGTGGTGACCTAGTTGAACAAGCCTAACTAGACCTTTTATCAAACGAGACAGTCAATTTTAGAGCCTTGTGTTACAAAACAACTATACCTAAGTTTTGGATATCATCAAGAACTCCCAAAAGGGTACTCAAAATGTTTTTATATTGTGGGTTTGAGGTCTTCTCTGCAAGTTATGTCAGAAAAAGCCAATTTGTTTTCTTACTTGGCCTAGTCAATTTGGCAAGAGAACAATTGAAGTTTTCTAGCCCTAAGTTCTTGTGCATTCCTAACACTTATTATTTGTCATCCTCATTCCATTGAGATTCCTCCTGGTGTTGATTTACCTATTGAAGCATAAATGACCCATTAGGGGTTAAAACCTAGTTTGCATCCAGTGAAGGTTATGAGCAAGAAAACACTAAATCTTGTTGTGCAATTTTGAAATTTTGAAACCACCCCTACTCTGCATCACAAGGAAGCACTCCTTGAGATACCATGTTTGAGAGAAAAGAAGATAAATCAAATCAACATGGGACTAAGTTACTCAAATGATTCAACTCATAACTTAAATGAGGACACTTAAGAGATATTAAAAGACCATGGTCATTAATTAAAAGATGCGATGAAAATAAGGCATGAATGCCACCCACTGCCCTTTAAGCAAAACAATATTTTTTTCCTCAACATAAAATAATGGGACAATTGAGTTGGATCTAGAGCCAATAGAGAAGCACTTTAGAACTCATTCTACGCATCAATAAACAACTCAACACAAGAAATGCAAATTGACCTATTAACACAACAATATCCAACTAAGTTATTGAAAGTCAACTATTGATACCTCATAGAACTCCATCCAGATTACAAAATCGGTCCACTTTTTGCTTCGTAACATTTCCTTTTCAAATTGCATTGGATGCCGGCCATATTTCTTCTCCTATCAAAACATGGCACATGGACTAGTTAAACTAATTAATATGCAATCATTTACTTTTTCCTAGGAAATAAAAAAATATCATTTAACATATTAAATATACTTACAAATGTATAGAACAAGGCCTCTGAACCTTTCTGGCCATTGTGATGTGTGGCATAAAGTTTGTCAAGCCTAGCCTTGGAGGCCTTGTCCTGAAACATATACTAATTCAATTTAACTATGCACAAATAAAATTTAAAAATTGTTTAATAAATTTGATATAATTGTATGAGCAAATTCAAATACATGCGTACTCTCCTCACCGGACTTCCTCCGTGCATCGGACTACTCATATGCTTTTACAAGCTCTTTCCATACTTTCACACTTATATCAATTGGCCATTTTTTGAGCCTTAGCTCAGGAGGGAGTTTTTTTATCTTCTTTGTTTGGTTGCACCGAAATCTCTTACAGTTTTGAGACATTCGTAGCTTTATCTTCTTTACAGACCAACCTATGCCAAATTCAGTCTTAATGTCATTGATAACTATTTTTTGTAGGTGCATGGGTATCTTTGAAAATGGCAAATGTAGATAGTCTTTGAATTGTTGAAGGCATGATTCCTTCAACCTATTCACAAACATTTTTCTAGCATCTGTCATTTGGACTTCCCCTGAAACCACATCATATTCTATCTTGGTATCGTAGCTACCAATGCATAATGCAAAACATGGTGTGGTGGAAGAAGTCTGTGTCCTAGGAGTGGATGAGACATTGGAAGTCTCTGCTCCCTATTCCACATTCTTAGAGTTTATTGTTATTCCTTATTCCCAGGACTGGTTGGGGAATCAATTGATTCCCTTTGATACGGTTGATTTGGTTGCAATGTTTCAAGGGATTTACTAGATATTTTTCTATGTATCTAGCAAGCATTGTCAAGTCCACACCATCCAACTTGTTCACTGCCTCTACCCCCAATATGGAAGTCAATGCCTCTTTATCTTTGTTAGTCTCATGTCCCTATATATATATAATAAATTTCTTTTAAATTTAGACATAAAAACTAAAAACTAAAAATCAAAGAAATAATGGAAACATTTACAAATCTATAAATTAACAATGAATTACCTCATTGTGGCCAGAGTCTACTCCCTTTGCTCCCTTCCCTCTATTGCTTGGCATTTTGAGGCGACCTAGGGCAAATTATTTTCATCCAGTCTGTGGAGGCAAATGAAGTATAGACTACCAGGGATGAAAGTTTTCGTCCAGTTTGTGGTATGAAATTTTTGTTTTGTGGTATGAAAGCAAGCCACCAATCAAAGAAATTAAAAGAAATGGGCGATTTAAAAGAAACAGACGATTAATGAGCAAGCCAAGATAATGGTGGCGTCATTCAAATACTTCAATCTAGGAACAAAAAATTGTTCAAAAACAAGTCTACCAAAGAAATACCTTAACTAGAGAGTGGGCAATGAATGATGTGTAAACCAAAAACCACCAAATCTTGAATGGTGCAAACAATGTACAATGATATTCAAAAACCTTGGCTTTGTTGTGTATGGCGTGAGGTACAACATTGATAGTGGCAAGAAATAGGACACCACCTTCTGGAAGCTTTGAATGGCTATCAAATGCAATGGGATTTGAATGTGTGACCAATGCCAATGAACCAGAGATTGGAGATGCTTGAAGCCGCATTTGGTGAACTTTAAAAAGTCTATAGAAGCAATGTGAAGAACTACTTCTCAAACAAAATAGTGAGCAGACTACATCAAGGATCTACCCAAAATAAGGGCGAACACAAAAAACCCTCATTAAAATGAAGATGAGATTTCTGCACACCAAACACTCAATCTCCAACAAACACAAAATGAACATCAATAACTATGAAAGTTTTGTTTTGTGTTTTTTTGTTGTGTGGTATGTTTTAATGCAGGCGAGAATTTTTAATTTTTTGTTTTTGATTCATTAGTCAGCATTATAGTCATCGTAGCTAAGGCCGACTTTAGCACTGACTTTTAACCCTAAATGTAATCTCTTTGGGGTGCCAAAGGCTGCGCAAAGTGCACCTAATTTAACACCTATCTATGTTAGATAAATGTCACATGATGGAGGATGGTGTCGAGATGAGTGATGATTGTTGTGGCAATGTTATGATCAAATGTGTTATGAAAATGAGGTGGCATGGGTAGTGGGCTATCAATGCTGGGAAAGGGTTAGGGAGGATGTAATGGAGGAAGGGATGTGTGTCATGGTATGATGTCTTAAGGAATGGGAAGAAAGGATGGTGATTCATAAGATAATATGAAGAATGATGGTAGAGTGAATTGGCATGTGGTAACTATAGCATGTCATGGGGTGAATCATACATTAATACAGGTTGTGGAGTGAGAAAGAGGTGGTATGGGTATGGTTGAATGGAGTAATGAGGTGATTTAATTGGTGATGACCTATGTGAAGTGATGGGTAAGGTGTCTTATGTGGGATTGCTAGGAAGTGTGATTGGTAATGGTGGGGATAGCTAAATGTCATCTTCTAAGGGTTCAAAGGTGAGGAAAGTGTAAGATGGGATATGGGATAATCCATAGTTTAATGATTATTCAAGGGATACTCCTTAAAATGATAATCAATGATGGTGTCGATAGGGGGAATGGAGTCTATGAATGTAGGTGTGGGAATGTGAGCTATGACATTAGAATTATATTGGATGAATAATGGAAAGTAGGGGCACCTGTCTAGTGATGGAAGGAGTCACATGATCAAATGATGTTTGGGGAAGGGCTTTTCTTAGGAAATTAAGGATTTGGGTGAGGGTCTAGGGTTTGGTGGAGAAGAATTTATTAAAATTTTGTCTTGGTCATTAAAATTGACATGAATAGAAGAAGTATAAGATATGATAAATGGTAGGCTGAAAATAGGATAACTAGGACTATGATGATGAAGATGGAAAGAAAAGTCAACAACAAAAGTATGATATAGGGATAGGATTAGAAAATAAGAGTACTACAGCTAGCAAGTGGAAAGTGAGGACATAATGCAAAGTTAACATGGCATTAACTCTCTTGGAAGGCTAAGCATGGACTATAAGAAGATTGAACTAGTTGGATCTGTTAGGCTCACCAAATGAAAGAACCTTAAAGGTTAACCTTAATTAGGTAAGGTTATTTTTGAGTGTGGTTGTTGTGCAACAATGTGTAAATTAATGTTACCTAAGGATAAATCTAAATATACTAACATTTTAATAACAGAGATAGGACTAACAATTAGACTAAAAAATGACAAACAATGCAACTTGGACACATGTAGGACTTGGAAAATGGAAAAGAATTAGTAGTAAATGGGGATAAAAATGAAAAAGTGGTATTAGTTGCACCTATGTAGAGAAGTGGTCTTTATGAAAGATGCTTAGAATTAAGCTCTATGTCTATTTGTGAAGTTTGGAGCTGATTGCACCTAAAGGATATGACTACCATATCCAAAATAGCCTACCTAATGGGTATGTGCATGGAGAGAGAGAGAGAGAGAGAGAGAGAGAGAGAGAGAGAGAGAGAGAGGAGAGATGAGAGAGAGAGAGAGAGAGAGAGAGAGAGAGAGAGAGAGAGAGAGAGAGAGAGAGAGGAGAGAGAGAGAGAGAGAGAGAGAGAGAGAGAGAGAGAGAGAGAGAGAGAGAGAGTGAGAGAGAGAGAGAGAGAGAGAGAGAGAGAGAGAGAGAGAGGAGAGAGAGAGAGAGAGAGAGAGAGAGAGAGGAGAGAGAGAGAGGAGAGAGAGAGAGAGAGAGAGAGAGAGAGAGAGAGAGAGAGAGAGAGAGAGAGAGAGAGAGAGAGAGAGAGAGAGAGAGTCCTAGTTTTCTTGTTCATTTCCTTCATCGATAAGGGAGAGGGAGAAATAGAAGGGAGAGATAGGAATGATAGGGGGAGAGAGGCAAGAGATAGATAGATAGCTAGGTAGAGAGAGATAGAGAGGAGACAGATAGGGAGAGATAGAGGAGACAAAGGGGAGAGATAGGGAGATAGAGGAATGATAGGGGAGAGAGAGGCAAGAGATAGGGAGAGATAGATAGGTAGAGAGAGAGGAGATAGATTGGGAGAGATAAAGGAGATAGAAGGAGAGATAGGGAGATAGAGAGTGAGTGAGATGTCTAGAGAGATAGGTAGAGATTGAGAGGTAGAGGGATGATAGAAAGAGAGAGATAAGGAGATAAAGGTTTAGGGTTGCTTAGGTTTAGGTTTAGGGATTATGGGTTAGGGGTTACGGGTTAGGGATTAGAGGCATTATTTAGGGTTGAGGGATTTAGAGAGAGAGAGAGACTTCTTTGACATGCAACTGTAAACCTAGAATAATACCCCTAAACCCTAAACCTAACCCCTAACCCCTAAAACTTAAACCCTAAATAATGCCCCTAAGCCTTGAGCCTAACCCCTAAACCCTAACCTAAGAAACCCTAAACCCCTAAATCCTAAACCCCTAACCCCTAAACCCTAAACACTAAACCCAAGCAACCTAAACCTCTATCTCCCTATCTCTATCGTTCTTCTACCTCTCAATCTCTCTCCCTATGTCTATGGCCATGTTCCTCACTCTCCATATCCCTATCTCTTCCTATGTCTCTGACCATGTGCCTCACTCTCTATATCTCCCTATTGGTCCTCTCTCTAGACACTAAACCCTAAACCTCTAAACCCTAAACTGTAAACCCTAAATAATGCTGCTAAACCTTAACCCCTAACCCCTAAACCCTAAACCTGAGAAACCCTAAACCTCTATCTCCCTATCTCTGTTGTCCCTCTACCTCTCAATCCTTCTCCCTATCACTCTGGACATCTCACTCACTCTCTATCTCCCTATCTCTCCCCTCTGTCTCCTCTATCTCTCCTATCTGTCTCCTCTCTCTCTCTAGCTATCTCCAAACCTGAGCAACCCTAAACCCCAAACCCTAAACCCTCAATCCAAGAAACTCTAAACTTTATCTCCCTATCTCTATCATCCCTCTACCTCTCGATGTCTCTCCCTATGTCCCTGGCCATGTGCCTCACTCTCTATCTCCCTATCTCTCTCCATAGTCTCCTTTATATCTCCCTATCATTCCTCTCTCTCTATAAACCCTAAACTCTAAACCTCTAAACTTCAACCCCTAACCCCTAAACAATAAACCCTAAACCCTAACCCCTAACCTCTAAACCTGAGAAACCCTAAACCTCTAAACCCTAAACCCCAAAACCCCTAAACCCTAAACCCTAAAACCAAATAACCCTAAACCTCTATCTCCCTATCTCTCTCGTTGCTCCCTATGACCTTTGTCCCTCTACCTCTCAATCTCTCTCCCTATGTCTCTGGCATGTCCCTCACTCTCTATCTCCCTATCTCTCCCCTCGATCTCCTCTATATCTCCCTATTGGTCATCTATCTCTCTCTAAACCCTAAACCCTAAACATCTAACCTTAACCCCTAACCCCAAAACCCTAAACCCTAAATAATACCCCTAAACCCAAGTAACCCTAATTAGTACTAAATTAGGTGCTAAAGTAGGATCTAAAGTAGGTGCTAAATTAGGCGTTAAATTAGACGCTATTGTAGGCACTAATTTGGGCGCTAAATTAGGCGCTGATTTAGGCACTAGTTTAGGCGCTAATTTAGGTGCAAATTAGTGCCTACTTGTTCTAATCGGTGCCAAAAACAGCGCCATACCGATAAATAGCGCTGAATTTTTCAAAAATTGGAGAAAAAATACATTAAAACTGTGGGTGGAAGCAAAAAATAGAGCAAAAAAGGGAGCTAATCACAAGGATTTGTTGTAGTGATTTCAGACTTTACATGACAATTAAGCTAAAGAAGAAGCCCTTGTCCTTAACCTTCACTATGCAAACTTAATACTATGTATTTTGTATAGGTGGAAGGAAATTCAATTATCATCATAAATGTTGTGAAGAAAAGGAGCTCAACCAACTGGAAATGAGCTAAACATTCCTTAAGAAGTTTGGCAACTTCTAGAGACATTTGCCTCATGTATTCAGTTCAACATGTATACATGGAGATTATTAATGACAAGGTGATGCATGGTCATCATTTGGATCATTGTTTGAGTTATGAAAGGCCTCTACTAAGGTACATCATCCACTGGCTAACCCAAGATGTGACATCACAATCTTGAGAGATGGATGTGATGTTGACTGGGTGTGACAAGGACAAGTTTGTTTAAGGCTTGATAGTTACACTGTCTTGAGCTATTTCTTTAGCCTGGAGGGCAACCTTTTGAAAGTATGTATGATGGCAACAAATGAAAATGAATTGACAACGTAAATAATGAGTACTCTTTACATGCATTGTGGATCTTTTCAATCCTACAGCCAGAGCATTACTCCCATAAATATAACTTGATGTACTACTAATTTCTCGTATAGAAATGTGAATCTACCACAAAAATCCTAACAATTACACCAGATGATAAACATTTTAAGGATGACAATTATAGTGGCCATATATGCATTGATAGCACTTGTTGCATGCCATTCCATGATGAAGTTGTCTTACAACTTGTTTCTAACATAAATGATTCCTTCACTAGTTGGCCTTAGAAATACCCATGACTAGATATCAAGCAATATCCATGGAAGCATATTTTTAGCTTTAGCCGTCGAATTCATTGTTGTTTGTTACTGATTGCCATAGGATTGAAGCTTCAGAATCAAAACCAGACAAGTAGAATAAACTTGTTAGCAAGGACATCTATTTAGATGTTAAGATAAGAGCCAAAAGTGATAGGAAGCTTAAATATGCTTGCTATGCCCTATTCATAGAATTTATTTATGCTTAATGTCCTATTTATCAGTGATATCATTATGGACGCTAATGGTTATTACTGATGTTATGATTAATAGTAACAATAACATCTAATAGTTAGAAAAATTACAACATAGATATAAACTAACGTAAGATGAAGGTTACTACAAATGAAATACGCTTAACTCCAATTATTAATGATAAATAATTGAATCAACACTGCTGACAAATATAGATTCAAACAAATACTGATAATTGCCTAAATGGGAATAATAAACATTAAAACAAAACCAATAGAAAATGGTTAAGGTGCCAAATGGAGTAGCGGTTAGATAATGATCAGGGGAAGAATTGATGGACATTCCAATAAACCAATTATTCTACATTCAAAAACAATAAACCAGTGAATGCCTGAAGTCCATTGGATAAAGACCTATGAATAAATATATAACCCAGTGAACCAGATCCTGCATCAGTTAGAAATAAGATAAAACTAATAGAGAACAAATATAAAGTGTATGATACAATGTGTGTAGATGGTTGTATGACCTTGTGAACTAGAATCAATCTGTATAGTATTCAATAATAAACTATTAAAGATTTAGGATTGGCATTTAACGATCAAGAAGTCGTTGAGCCAACGGAGCAAACAATGAACCCCTATGAACCAAAATCGGTCCTGCAAACAAAAATAATAAACCAGTGAATAACACATTCACACAGAAGATAGAAGCAAGGATAAAAGCTTCACAAGAGGGTACAAAACCATATGGTATAATTGTGCATTTGTACAAGGGGCCAAAAGACCCAAAAACTAAAAAAAAAATTCAAAAAATTACTTTTCTGAAACCCACGGTGTTATATGTTTTTCTTTGCCTACAAGCTATTCTGGATTCAATGGTAGAGTCAGATTTAGGCTAGGAGGAAACTTGCAAAATTCAACCTCCAAGACTTATCGAAAACTGCACTAAAAACCTGCACACACTCAACAAGAACACTTGCAAAACAACGAATTCACAGGGACGTGTTCACGTTAGGTTCACCAAAATATACACATTAAATGCAGATCAAATTAAAAGATTAAACACAATATAAACCCTTTAATCTACATTCAATATGATCTCATATTAAGTAGGGAAATCAACAATGAATGCATGAAACTAACACATATTAGCCATGATCTCCTGTTGCACCAAAATGGTGGATTTGCTCAAAGGGATATAATTGTGGTTTCTCAATTGATCAGCATGACGTTATTCAGAGATTGATCGATGATGAAACTACCTCATGATTAGGTCAATTTATAGACCACTAGGAAGGAGGATTGATGGTGAGTATTTGATGAGAGATGAACGACTAAGATTGAGTTGGTTGAGCAGTTATGAGATCAAGGGTGGAGGATAAAAGGGATTATTAATTTATTTTTTATATTTCTAGGAGATGGTTATAAAATGGTTGTAAGGTGAGTGGATCAGAATAAAAGAAATATTTAATTTATTTTGTTCATTTTTAGTCTAGTTTAAGAGGGATTTAATTGATAAAATTAATTAAATCATGTGTGGGAAAGGGGATTTATGACTTAGGAAAATAGATTATAGCTCAGGGAAAATGATTAGGACTAGGGATAAATGGAGATAATTAGGGATAATGATAGGCTAATGTCTTGATAATCAAGATAATTGGATAATGGATAAAATTAGGATGATAAGAAGATAATTAATTATGATTAGGATAATGTAGGATGACTTAGGGATAATTAGGATGGTTTAGGGATAAAGTGGTCGATGTAGGGGATTATGACTTGTTTTGGGATAAGGTGATCACTTTAGGTGTCTACACCAACCAATACTTTAACATGGTGTGGTAAATGAAAATTTATATCTTTATTTTAACAAACACACTTTTGGAAGACATACTTTCTTTGAGATTTATCTTTTGAAATGGTTTCTCTTGATGGGTTTCATAGTAAACCTTTTCTAACTTCTAAGTGCTTTCTTTTATGAAATTTGATTTTATGCACATCCTCTAAGATTTCATTCAATCCTTGCCAATTGACTCACTACTACATGAAAAACATTTAAATGTTTGTTTACAAAGTCTCTTTTATGCATCTTTAAAGAATACAAATTTCTTTCCAAAAATAGCTTATTTACAAGACACTTAGTTTGATATAATGTAGTAAATTTTTTTCTCATAAACTCTTAACAATATTTTAACTAAAATTCATCAATATTGAATTACAAAGACATAACCTAATAGTATATCTATGTCTTCTATCCAACTTGTCCCATTCATCTTTATCCATTTCTAATGGTAGAAAATTGAGTGTAACAATTATTATGATCCACTCATCTCTCTCCACCAAAAGATCTTCAACCTTCAATTTCCACAACTCAAAGTTTTACCTGTGTGTGTGTGTGTGTGTGTGGGCAAGCTTAAAGAGTTTGAGCAAGGCTCACCATACTTTTACTTTAATGTGTATAGTTACATACCTAAGGGTGTATGGAAAAACTCGTATCCTTATTTATGTATGATGCACTGAACTTTTTGGTTTCAAAGTACCTTTTAGTTTCAAGTAGAGAACATGACTACATGTATAACCTTCCTATGAATAATTATTTCCAAGTTTTACGTTTACTACCCATGACAATTGAAGAGACATTTCCTAAAACATAAATTTATTGGCTATCATGGGATTACATAACTAAGCATGTAATTGCATAAACATAGTGGATAAAATGTTTCATCAAGTGTGATATACTTGGGGCTATAGTCAAGCATTATAATAAAAAACCCTCCATTAAAGATCAGGCTATGGTATGGGTTAATCTAGATCATCTAGCTCCATTGGAGCCTCATGAAATGGAGCTCTTACAAAAATAGAGAGAGGAATAGAGAAAGAGATATAAAGAAAAGAGAGTGTGATAATTATATCACATCAAGTGGTCCTTTCTTTAATAGATTGTAATGATCAACTCAAAAATTAAAAATGAGAAAAAAGCTCTAATATACGTTTCGCTACATTTGAGATCAAGGTCTTAAAAATAATTTTTTAATGATTATTAGTGAACTTAAATTATAAAATTATGAAGCCTTGCATTCAACAAAGATAAAATGGGAAAAAGGCATTACAATAGCCATGTGGACAATCATTAAAAAAAATTATTGAGACTTGTATTGTTAAGAGGTAATTTTGTGTGATTAAAAATGAGGTTATATTCTTGATGTGGATAATATAAAAAATAAAAATATAATACATTATTTTTATTGTTAGTGAAATCAATTTTTTAATATGAGACAATATTTTTGGAATTGAATTTTTACAATTTGAAAGTTTACATGAAAATGATATATAATATATTATATTTTTATTTTTGTGTTTTATAATATATAAACAATACATATATTTATAATATGGCTTTAAAATATAAAATAAATATAAAGTTTTAGATTTCGAAAAAGCTTATGACAGGGTAGAGTGGTCATTTATAATCTACATTCTTAAAGCATTGGGATTTCCTAAGGAATTTTTGACAATGGTAGAAATGCTTTTTAAAGATGCTTCAGCCCAGGTCGAAGTTTATGGTGATTTGTCCCCTCCCTTCTTGATGGGGAGATCTATTAGACAAGGCTACCCTTTGGCTCCAACCCTATTTGTAATTGCTTCTGAAGCCTTGTTTTACTTGTTGAGAATTGATAATATTCCAGGAAGATTTGTAGGTATCAAACTCCCAGATGGTAATTCCTTGCTCAATATGCAGTTTGCTAATGACACTGCCTTGTATCCAGTTCTAGAAAGAGAAAATCTAGCTAACCTTAAGCTCAGATTAAAGATTTTTTGTTTAGCCTCAGGTGCAAAGATCTCCTTGAATAAATCCTTTCTGATTGGTTGGACTGATTCCCCTCCTGATTGGCTAGGAGTGGATGATTGACAGTGGGGGGGCCCTAAAAAGATTGTTAGATTTCTTGGTATTCCCTTTGCTCTAGATCCCTCCCTCAAGAAGATGTGGACTTGGTTATTTTCAAAAATAGAAGTTTAGCTTAAAAGCTGGAATAGGCAGGCACTTTCTCTTGCTGGTAGATTTCAAGTTTGTCAAAAAATCCTTTCAGCCTGTACTGTGTACTATGCCTCAATGTGGCTTTTCTCCAATTTGCAGATTGAAAGCATTTAAAAAGTAATCAGGTCTTTTCTATGGTCAGATGGTAAAGGGCATGGTAAAAAACATCAAGCTAAGTGGAATTGGTGCTGCTCTAGCAAGGATTATGGTGGACTAGGAATGAAAGACTTGAAACTGCATGGGATTGCTTTAGTAGCAAAATGGATTATAAACTCCTTGGAGGGCTCTGAGCCTTAGAAAGTACTTGTAAGAAACAATATTAAACTAGCCTATCCTAAAATTGCCCCAAGCTAGAAAAATTTGCATCCTCTTGACCTTTTGTTTGGGAATTTTAGAGTGAAGCCTTTTGGCTCAGTGGTATTTGCATCCATTTGGAAGGATTGGGAATGCTGTAGGCACCTTATCACTGCTCCTGGTAGTCATGAAGCTTTGATGCAATAGGGTTTTCATAATTCCATTTGGTGGTCCCTAAACTACAAGGAGAAGCCCTTGACTATTATCCAAGGTTGCTCTAGGCGTAAGTGGCATAAATTGGGCCTGGTCTCTTTCGAAGAATTATTTTGTCCCACTGGCTTCAAAAGTTGGGATATGTTGAAAGGAGAATATGGGTTGAAAGACTCTCAGAAGAGAATTTATTTTATGCTGGTGACTACCTATTCGGTCATTCCTGCCTAGTCAAGCTTTTTGTGTGTGTAGGAATGGGTGAACAGGCTTAGATGGAAAGATGGAGGCATGTTGTCAGGCTATGTTGCTAAGAGAATCTACAAGATACTTGGTGACTTTGATGAGATCTTTGAGCATTGTGCTAAGGAATGGGACTGTGATCCTAGTTTTCATGACTTTAGGGTTTCCTTTTTGTCATTTTGGTCTAAGCATTTGGAACCAAAAAAGGGTAGTTTTAGATGGCTGTTAGGATTGAAGAAATTACCATTGTTTTAATAAGGTTCTTTGTGGGCTGTGCAATGTCAATGAATGTTGTGATCATATTTTCCTTGAATGTCCATTTGCTTTTTAGGTTTGGAATATGTTTCTTAGTAGTCTTCCTGGTTGGTCTTTATTTGATTCTAAATGTAAAGGGATTATATTTGGTCATTTACCTAGTTTTAAAGCTAAGCACAATGTTTTTTGGTTAGTATTAACAATTGAAATCTTGTGGATAGTGTGGAAAAAGAGGAATGAGGATCAAATTTAGGGCAAACCTAGAACTCTTGTTGGGTCTAATGGTAGACTCACACACATTGATATCTACTTGCAGGTAGCAATCTTTGTGGAAGATCAGTTGGCTAATCTGTCCATGTGGGCAGATAAGGGACTTTCCTCTTCACAAGTCTTTGAACTATCTCTCTCTCTCAAATGAAGCAACTTGATATTGACAGAGCTAGACAATCCTTCGATTCTAGGCTGGAAGATTTGTTACTACAGTTTAAAGACTTGCATTTGTTTGAAGCAAGTAACATTGTCAACTCTCAAGAGGTGCTGCCTCATGATTCATTCACACTGTCCGCTATTCCCAATGCTTTTGATGAAGCTAAGATCTATATGGACATCCATGGAGTAGGCCATGCTGCCCGTGAACCAAATTGTATTGTCTCAGAAAGTGGTGCTATAAGGATTGAACCTGGTTCTTACATAGCAGAAGATTAGTACTAAAAGACTTGCTTCTAATTTTGTGATGGATTAGCTATATATCTCTTTATGATAAGGCAGGATGCATATTTCAAGCTTTGTAAGATGTAAATATATTTATACTGCTACTGGCTTTTATACTGTAATATAGGAATGGTGGCCACCTTGGCCACATCAATTGTAACAACTCATATATATTTTTTGGTAATATGAATAGACTATCTTCAATCCAAAAAAATAAAAATAAATATATAGTTACATAACAAGTATATAAAAAATAAACTATACATATAATTTACGTCATATCAAATATGTTAGTGTGTTAAGTTTAACTTAGGGTAATTACGTCAGGTAATTTTTCCCATAAAGTAGTTTTCTTACCCATCAGCATTCTCACGGCTTTAAAAGCCTGTACAATATGTAAATTAAGCATCTTAATATTATTCACTCTTGTTTTGGTGAAATAGTGATGCAGAGGTAATAAGTAGTAGTGGATAAAGTTCACACAATGAACTTGGATGTCAAATCTTCCTTCTAAAGGTTTCCAAAGGTGGAATGATTATAGGCCTACACAAGGCTATTCAGGAGGTTGATCTAGCCTAGGACCACACCTAGTTCCACCACACAGGCTACTCAACTCTGATTTTGGGGAGTCACTGCTCTACCCAATCAACTAACACCTTTACCTTCAAAGACAACATTCCACTCCTAACACCTCTACCAACATGGATCATTACACCACACTCAACATACACTTACTAAGGATATGACCAACATGAAGTTTCTGACTCAACACCAAATTCTGTACCAGAAAGGACAGTGGACAACAAACTATCTTTTGACTGTCCTAAAAACAGTGTTTCAAGAAGGCTTAAACCTTGTAGCCTAAGGGAATGGTTAACCCAACACTAATTACTCATAACCCCAAATGACCATAAACTCTAAATGCATAGCCAAATACCCATATTGAGCGTGTACTCCTCCACCAACATGCGGACCGTACTGTATTATTGGTGTTTAAAACAACAGACTGTCTTTTTTCAGTGAAAAGGTCTAATTTGGGAGGTTGTATGAAAGAAGTGTATCAAACGAGCATGCACATGATCCACCAAGCAATCATACAGGCCTGTCTTCACTACAAAACATCAGAACCACCATCTATTTGATCTTCCCTTTGACTATTCTCTGCATTTACAATGTTGTCCACTACTTCATGCTAACTAGTCACTATTTTTGACTAGTTAGAGTCATACCAAATGCTTTGAAGAGGAGCCTTCAACCTGCAAAACATGAAAAACATATAACCTAGCCTAGCTTCCTCCATCCTTCTGAAAATGGGTGATAACTTTCAGAGGATAGAGGAAAAATTCATCATTTTGGACACAAACCCTAGTTTAGAGGGTTTCAAAACAGTTCTTGCAAAATGGATTGGTTCTTCCTCCTACAGAAATGTCAAGAGCTCTAACTATATGCAAAAGAAAGGTGATTCAACATGCAAACATATTTTCCAGGCCTTGGACCCCTTACTATCCTTACCAGGCCGTACAAAATGACTATTTCTTGCAGAACACAGAAAATCACTATTTTTTCAATCCAAAAAGCTCCTCTTCTCATTCTTGTCGGCATGTTTAAACAAAATTTAGTTTATAGAAGGTTTTGGAAACCTTTCCTCTTCTCTTCCCACCGTACAACTACCCATCAAGGGCAGTGAAGCATTGGAAACTGCCTTTTTACCAAAAACACAAAGTTTCCAAAAGACATGTACCTAGAAAATAGGCCTTCACTAACACTATACTAGACTAGTCAATCAAAATGACTAAGTCTTTATTACAAACATGAGAATGGCTTCCAAAGCCTTAGAGAAAACCAAAATAACAAGACACAAAACATGATATAGTCAAAAATGACTAAAACTGGGAGCTCCTGCACTAAATAGCCTGTGTTCTTCTCTCGTTTTCTATGAAGATTTGTTGTAGATGGTGCTCTTGGGAGGTGGATGACACCAACATGGTATCAAAGCCAACCATTCTGCAATCCTTCCTCTGAGATTTTTCCTCAGAGTGTTTGGGATCATTTTATTCAGCATTTGAAAATTTTCAAATTTCAAAGTTGCCTTTTATTCTTCTCTTTCTTGCTGTTCATGATTGTTGCCCACGAATTTGAGCATTGGAGGCCCATTTTTTTGTAGAATCGATTCATTTGGTTTTGGTGATTCTCATTCTAGTGGATGTGTGAGTCAAAGTTGTCATTTTCTTGTTGAAGAAGCTACAGATTCATTTCAAAGAACTTGGAGTGCTGTATACCATCCCCTCTGCCTAGTGACTTGCTAATCCTCTTGCTGAAAGGTGCATATCCCAACCCGAGCTTGGTGTACCCTTCCTCTTGTGAAAGACGTGCCATATTCACCATGTGGAGAGGTCCAGATTCATTTCAGAGAGCTTAGGGCACGATTGGCATTTTTGGAGGTAGCGATTCAAAATTGGAGGTCGTGTTTATCCTTTCATTAAATAGTCTGAATCTGGTCATGATAACTCTTGGCAAAGGCCGCTTGAGCAAATTCTTTGGCTACAGATTCCTGTGTGAAGTTCAGATACATCTCACCAATCTCCAGGCATCTCCATTTGGACAGCGATTTGTATTGGGCATCTTTCATACACAGTCCCAATTCATTTCATTTGTGCAAGTCTGATCAGGCAAAAAAGGTGTAGTTTCCATCCAGCGAGCTTGGAGTCCATGTACACAATCCCGTACAATATTTAACCGCACATTCCAGTAGAGGCGTGAAGTTTTAAGCATCTAGCCGAATATATTTTTGTATACAGACTTTATTATCCATAAAGTCCATTGATCAAATATTTGGCTAGGGTTTTAGTTTGTGTGCTGAGGAGAAGAGGAAGTGGGCCTGTGAAGCCTTCTTTGGGCATGGTTGGGACGTTTATCCCACATTGATCCTACAGCTGGCTTGTTTGTACTTTTTATATGTTAACACATGCTTTGTTCATATGAAGTGCTTATGAAATAGTTGCGAGGTTTGTGGATTTATGCCTTGTGCAAAGCTTTCTCAGACTTGGTGTGTGATTGTGGCTCAGATTGGTGATTGATTGGCACGATTGCCATCATTTTTTGCAACATCTTTGTTGCATTTTTTTTGCTCACTTGCAGAAGGTGGCCACATGGATGACCTAGAGCTTAATCCGACTCCCTCATTGTTACATTGAGCAACATTTCTTCCATGGAGCATATCTTGGGCATCTCGAGTCTGTTTTTAGCATTCCACATATCATTGAAAAGCTGACTTCGCTAAGATTGCAGTGGTATAGGTAAATCTACCTAATTTTACTGATTTGAAGGCTTCATTTGTAGTAATTGGGAGTTTCTAATTGTTGTTGAAGGTTAATGTCTTTGTAATTTTGGAGATTTGTCATAGTTCATTATGGGGTTTTTAGTTCATCTTGCTGTGATTATGTTGAAAAGGGGAAATTATAAACAATGGAGAGATGGTATGATAAAACATCTTAGATGGCTTCATTTGTTGCCACATTTGTATAATCTAGTTCCCCTTCCTATACTGATAGTAAGAAATTTGCATGGAATTGCAAAAGGGATCATGTCCTAGGAGTTATTGCAATGCATATTGATGATGCCACTTTGAATGCTGTTGATAATTTTTAGTGTCCTCATATTCTTTGGACTAAAATTTGGGAAATACATGGAGATCCTGATACTCAGTTATTCCCACATGATCCTGTTTCAGATTGTCTTATGCCTCTTCATTTTTCAGAAAAGATACCCTATGATCATGCTACTATGCAGGAGTTTGAAGTTTTGGAAAACTTTGAATCTTCAGATGAGGATGACGAGGGTTCTTTAGATGCTCCTTCTTCTCTATCAGGGACAGTTAATGTACCTTCATCTTTAGTGATTCATTATGCAGAGTCATTGATTGAGGCTCCTATCATTCTTGTTTAGCAAGACCATTCATTTTGTGTTGATGATTCATTGAGCATGTCCAATGATTCATCACAACCATTATCTCATTGTCTTCCTGATTGGGATTTGTATTTGTTGGACATTAGTTCCTTGTTCGTAGAATCTCATATTTCTGTCTTGGAAGACATATTTGAGGGTATATCCCTCCTATTTGATGATAATTGTGGTACAACTATTGTCACCCCATCTCTATCTTTGGAGAATGTCCAATATCAGTTTCCAGTGGTACCTTGTTTGTCACCTTCTATTGTGATTGGGTATGTTCCTGATTAGTTTGTGGCATCATCTTCCAAAGTCTTGGAGACACATGAGTAGATTTCAGAGACATCATCATACATTTTCATGCTTCTTTCTTTCAATTCCTATCTGGAGTGGGAAGCATACCTACATTTGTACTTGGTTTTGTTTCTTCAAAAAGGGAGACAAGTTGTTTGTCGACATTGGAACATGTTTTGTTTTCAGGCACTTACCATTTTTGCAGGTGATTACACATTGTGGGGGGGACTATATATTCTCTCTCTTTCCCTCTTATGGGGGGGCCATTGATTGTATATATATGATGTATGTAGTCCTTGGGGGGTGTGATTGAGTCCTCCATCCATGCATCATTTTTGTTTTCTTTCTCTCTTTTGGGGAGGGGTTTTTTGCCATAGGGTTTTTCTCCTTTTCTCCGGTTGTGAGAGATTTCTTTTCTGCATTGTAAATGGGTACCTAACATGGTTGTGTAGCTGGGACCCATATTGCATCTTGATTTTGCATAATAATTCTCCCTAAGTTTGCACTTAAGGGAGGTGTTAGTGTGTTAAGTTTAACTTAGGGTAATTACTCCGGGTAGTTTTTTCCCGTAAAGTAGTTTTCTTACTCGTTAGCATTCTCGTAGCTTTAAAAGCCTGTACAATATGTAAATTAAGCATATCAATATTATTCACTCTCATTTTGGTGAAATAACCTATGTGCTTCTCTCATTTTCTGTGAAGGTTTGTTGTAGATGGTGCTACTAGGAGGTGGATGACAACAAAAAAATATATAATATACCTAATAAATATAGTTAAAATAGAGATTTTCAGAGAGAGAGAGAGAGAGATCTATATAAAATAGAGATATAATTATGTAAGTGAGAGAGAGAGTTTTCTATATAAAATAGAGATATACTTATGAGAGAGAGGGTGGGAGAAAGAGCTAGAGAGAACAAGAATTGGAGAGAGAGGAGGGGGATAAAGATAGAAGTAATAGAGAGACAGGGAAAATAATATAATAGGAGAGGAGGAGAGAGATGAAGTGAGAAAGAGAAACAAAGTAGGAGAGAAAGATAGAGAAGAGAAAGGAAGAGAGAGAGGTACAAAGGCACAAAGACAACTGATATTAATAGTCACACAAATTTGATTAACTATGTTGAGTAAATTGTGTTTGGTTACAATAATTTATGCTTTGTTAATTTGAAGTTGATGTTTGAGTGATTATTTTTATTTGATTAGTTCAAGATTGCTAATTGACCCCATCCATCATTATAAATGATGGATACGTTTTTAGTGGAAGACATTTTTGTTTATTAGCACTAGCCTTCAACAGTATGTATAATCAATTTTTTACTATTTTCAATTAATTAGTGCAACATAAGTTGAAAAAATCTTCTATTTTTATTTAATTTTTCTATTTATAGAAACAATATTATTGTATCTAATTTTATAGAAATTTTAATAAAAATATTCAAACAATATTGTCTTGAATACAATTCATATAAAGAATATTATTGTGATTTTCTTACAAAAAAAATATTCAAAATGAACAATTTAGAATTACAAATCACAAGTCATTTACTTGTAATGGTCATATATATATATACAAAATCTTCTATTTTTATTTAATTTTTCTATTTATAGAAATAATATTATTGTATCTAATTTTATAGAAATTTTAATAAAAATATTCAAACAATATTGTCTTGAATACAATTCATATAAAGAATATTATTGTGATTTTCTTACAAAAAAAAATTCAAAATGAATAATCTAGAATTACAAATCACAAGTCATTTACTTGTAATGGTCACACACACACACACACACACACACACATATATATATATAGAGAGAGGGGTATATATATAGTGATAGAGGAAGAGAAAATAATAGAGGGAGATTGATACAAAGAGGGGAATAGAGAAAGAGAGGAAGAGAGAGAAGTGAAAGAGAGCTCAGATGGAGATGAGGAGAAAGAGAAAGAGAAAGTAGGAGAGAAAGATAAAGATAAGAGATAGAGAGGGAAAGAGAGAGAAAATAGAGAAGAGATAAAGAAAGAAAGAGAGAGAGAGACTTTCAATTAGTTATTTTGCACCAAAAGCTAAAGATGACATGTGTACAAAATGAAGGCTTCATTATTATGTCAAGTTACACTTGAATGCATTGCATGCCTTACATAATTCACAATTCATGGAAGTGTAAGGAAAGCACAGGTGCGGAATACAACTTCCCTAATGTAAATTCAAAGGGGATAATGCAGACAGGTAATGTTTAATTCAAATACAAAGATGAACACACCAGAAAATATAAAATAACATATAAGACAACAGAGAACAACACCAGATGTACGTGGGAAAACCCTTTCAGGTAAAAAACCCACCACCACAAGAGAGACAATCTTTATTTACAGTAAGCTCAGAAAGATTACAATAAAGATCCCAGCCTTCTCGCTCAGGTATCGATTCTCAAATCATATACACAGTTTACTTCCTCTGTACATCTACAGAATGAACAATTTGATCAAATCTCATCATCTATCAGACGACCACTCCAAATCTGTATATTACACAGTCTTCAAGAGCAAAACCATTTTTAACTTCTGCCCTAACTATTCGTTCCAACTGACCCAGCATCGCTATTCCAACCGTCACACAACTATTCATATTCATGTGAGACCTTCAGTCCCACATTCACCAGTTCGAGTTTGATATCCAGGTTTATATACCTGAACACTCTATAAGACTATCGTCGGTAATTTTGTTGCCGATGATGCCAATCTAAGCCTCATCAGAATAGCCCAAGCCATCAGAGACCACTCCACCATTCACACCGATGGTTCCTTGTCCCACCAATGCCCAAACCTTCATCCTTCATCGACACAACAGAAGACCGTCGGAGTAACTATCACAGGCTCAACTGATGGCCAACCTTATGCCGATAGACATATCACGTCGATATGACACATATCAATCAGAGAAGCTAGAGCATGTCAACCCGATAGAGCATGTCACTGATAGCTTGCCCTTCATCGGTGTAACCTTGCAGATCGCCCAAAGTCTCCTCACTTCTACCGACACAGAGAGTCTACCCAATAGACAAACCACCATCGGTGAGAGTAAAGCGATCGATGTAGCATTAACAAAGTCTGTCGATGACCAAACAACTATCGAAGAGACAATATCCATCGGTAGAGCAAGTTAAGAGTTCGTTGATAGTTCAAGTCTTAACAATGAACGACTGAGGTTCCAAGCAGTAACTTGAGACATTAGGTCTCTTCAGGAAGTACATAGAAAATAGAGGAATGCTTCCCCTCTAGCCCATCACTTGTGTTCCTATTGTTGCCTATTAAATTATTATAGGGGATTCCACCTATTATCAGATGAAAACCTCCAATTGAATTAATCATTTGATCAATTCTTTATTTTTTCAAATTCTGCATATCTTCCATCTCAATCAATTTAACTTTTTGATGTGTTTTTTCCACCCAACTTTTGAGAGTAAGCTTGTTTTCTTTAATTTTTGCAGATACAACATAATTGAGTGGTATACCCAAATAATGCAAAGCAACTTTTGCACCCCTAGTTCTAGAGAACAAAGAAAGGATATTGATCTCCTTTAGATAAATGTGCTTCAAAATACAAATATGGTATCTTATAACATTTGAACAAATCAAAGTGATACATTTTTCCTCTTCTTCCATTTTTACATCTATGAAAGCTAGTTGACTCACTAATAAAGGAGAGAGAGGGAGGGGTCATGTTTTTTTAGTCAAAATCTTAGGTATATTGATTTAACACCTTATGAACTATGCTTGAAGACAATAAACAACCATGCAATATGTTTATCTATTGCTAACTATGTAGAGGTTGATGTGGTCGTGAATGCTCATTTGTGTTCCTTGAGGGATGTCATAAAATGATGAATAAAACCTATTGATTTTAGATTTTGGATGTGTAAAGATGATTACGGTTTTATCTTTTTACACAACATCCTAGAATGTAATTTGAAATGTCTTGCACTAATAATTATTTCTATATAACTTCTAATTTTAATACACTAAAACATGATATTTTAAAATATGTGACGTATTCATGAACAACATGTCTCGTAATTCAAACCCTTCTTATTTGTGAAATGCCCTTGTTTTTTTGTCAAAATCTATATTATTATTATTATATATACATTTTATATAATTTAAATTATTAAATATATTTTAAATATAATATAATTATATATTTAAATATATTTTTAATTCAGTTTTATATAAAAAAAATTATAGTATAATTATACTTTAAATAATATAAACTATTAAGTATAAATATAATCTAATATTAATATATAATAACATGTATTTTATTATTATATTAAATTCCCCACTATAATTTCAACCCTAATAGATGTAGATAAATAACTAATTATGCCGAGAGGCATTCTATATAGTGACAGTGGGGTGGAGATGAGAGCACTCATTTTCTGTGTAAATATATAGAAAAAAATAAAAAATAAAAACCAAAAAAGAAATTGGAATACCTTAAAAAATAAAAACCAAAAAAGAAACTAGAACAATTGAAAGAAAAAAAGTTAAAAAAATCACAAAAGTTATGAAAAACACAAAGTAATTACACTCTTATTATTAAACCATAAATAAATAGTAAATATATAATATATATTATTTTTAATAATATTATATATAAATATATATTAAGTATGTCATATTACATTAAAATTTTAATTATCTATATTATATAAAAATCAATAATTTATTTACCTGTTTAAAAAGCCCAATAATATTTAATTAATCCCGCAAAACTAATTCAATATGGCCTTCAATTGAAGTTATATTCTCCTACGCATATACTGTGTACATGACCTTCAATAATATCAATTTGTGATATGACCTTTTATAAAGTTAATTTGTAATGCTGTATAAGATATATGTCCGTCTGCGCGAAACACGAATTTGGCTTTTGCCACAGGCGAATAAATGGCAAAAACTAAGCCCATTGCGTTACCTAACTAACCTCAGGCTTGTGGAAAATGGAAGCGACAGGAGTAAGGCTGAAATGGTGTACGACCCATCAAATATATCTGACAGAATCTCTGGCAATTTCTCCTTTCTCTTCGTCTTCGTCTTCATCTTCATCTTCCCCTCCTTTTCAAAATTTTCAAGTTCGACCTATTCTATTTCGACTCCTCTGTCGAATTTCACCCCTCTTCGACCTCAATTGTCTCAAGCTTCTCTCAGATATTACATTCTATTATGACATCCTTAATACAATCGGCAACGTCTATCCAGCACTCTGGATGCACATTTGACCGTATTTACTAATTAATTGAAATTCACTTCTGAATTTCAATTAATTAGTAAATACGGTCAAATGTGCATCCAAAGTGCTGGATAGACAATTCGAAGCTTTACTTACTACTTCGGAGGGATCTATAAAACTTGGATCTATCTAAACTGTGCAAATTTTTATTGAATGAATGCCTTGAATGCACCAAGCTTAAGCCATTGTTAATAGCGCGAATGAAGGATCAGAAAATAAATGGCAACGAACAGGCAAATGCCAAGGAAAACCGGCAAATGAAAAGAATCTATAATACATTAAACTTGTAAGAATCTATTCATCTCAAACTTCTTCTCACCTCCTTTTTAAAATGCTATGTCACGCCTCATTTATCCACAACAAAACACATACTATTATTACAACACTACAAAAAACAGGTACTTGTCACTATGTAACACTGGTTTAAACTTGATCCACATGTATTAAAGAAAAATGTCTAGATCCCGTACTTAATTATTTCACGTGGTAGAAAAATGGAGGAGATGGGAACTTCCGGACAAATGCCAAGCAGCATATGTTAACTTTCCAAGTCACGCACGGACAGGGATACCGTTTAGTAAGGCTGAGCTAAAGCTTGAATTGAGTGTGAAAGGGCTGTAGATTTGCATTTACATGGTTTCGATGGCACACCGACAGAAACAACCTGTACACTCTGTGGATTCCTTACTGAAATGCAAGGGAGTGAATAAGACAGTTTTGGATGCTCAATAATTGTATTGAGGTAGAACAGAGTGGGGTTCTGGACATGAATTGGACGTGAAAATGAATACAAATTATTCCATTCCTTTTTATAAATCACCATACGCTCACCTTCACCGAGTTGTGTCTTGCCCAGCCTTGTTGGGTCTTATTATTCCGCTCAAGCTGCCTTGGATTCTTGCTTCCACATTGACTGTAAACAATTTTTTTTTTGGCCTTCTTCATTCAGTATTTTTGGATTGTTGTTGCTGTGTTTTTTTGGTTATTTGGCCAATTGAGTTTGGTTTAAAAGTGTTCTCTTAGCTTTGTGCGAATTTGGTCTGTTTAGGGACTGGAGTTAGCCTTTTGGGTTGTGGTCAGATTGAGAAGATGGTGAAGAAAAGCATGGTGAGACTCATGGACAGTGTAGTTGGAATGGTGGTGGTACTCATCATGGTTGTTGTGACAGTCGATGCTTTTGAAGTGGATCTGACTCTGGTGGAAGGCGCAGTGGCCAAAGGAGCTGGTGAGTATTGTTTTAGATTTATGTGTTTGGTGTGGATTTATTGCTTTTGATTCAGAGATTAGTTGCCTTTGTTGTTTGTGCTATCTTTAAACAATAGATTTTATTGGGGATTTGTCCTAAACTGTTGAGAAGAGGATTGTGTGGTTGGGAGAAGTGGAGCAATGCATTTTGAGTGAGCAAATGGCTCCAAAACACTTAAACTTTGCCCCAAAAGACTTAAGAGTAGCAGTTTGGGATCACTAAATTCCTCCAGCCCAAGCCCAGAACAACCAGAAGCTTTGTTCAGTGACTTCAGTCTATGAATACCACAATTCTAATTAGTTAGACAGTTGGAGGTGGCAATTAATGCGATTGAAGAAGGGTAACCTTTCAAATCAATTCTATTGCAATGCAGTTATAGGCCTGAGTCTAAGATAAACACATTAAGCTTGTTGAATCTGACATGTTTTCTCCCCATTTTTCTCTGCCGTATGCAATTTTCTGTCAGATTCTTGTATTAAAAGTATTTACTTGTAATTTTCACTGGCAACTGTTTAATGGCTTCACGGTTTTGGGATTTAGAGGGTAAATTTTTGTGTTTTCAGGGGAATGGACGTTTGTATACAAAACATTCAATTTAGGATCAGAATATTGTGAACTGTTTCCATATTAGTAAATTCGTAGAGGCATCTTAATGTGTTTCTTTAATTTTGCTCCCAAGGATCCAGTGCCCTTAGCTAAAGTACTCTTTTGGTCTTTGTTAATTATATGATATGTAACTTTTATTTGATCGAATCTTTCCACACGTAGCTTCCCTTCATTATATGCTTAACTCATTCCTGAGAAGTATCTCCACTAAGAAGCTAAAGAGGGCTACTCACGCCTCAAGTTATTTGTTAGTAAATTAATGGTAATATTGAGCACATAGATTTCAACATATTCAACGGAAATCTTTTTTTTCACGGTATGGATTACAATTTCTTTCCTTTATTGATAATCCAATAGATGGTATGTGACTTTATACTATGATTGTTTACTTACCATATTAGTGCTCGTTTTTAAATGCAATCAACTGCCATTAATATGGCTTGATCTATCCTTTGTGCATAATGAGTCCACTTTAGTGCAACATCAACGTATTCTGCAGTTTTGTTCTTTCAGCCAATTCCCCGAGGCATTACCAATGTATCATGGAGTAGAGACATTTGCATATGGTACTGCATATAGATACTACACAGTCCTCTAACTTGTATAACCCAAATGGCAAAAACCTGGCTAAAAGCCCTCTTTCTCGTTATCAAATGAATGGACAGAAATAATAAGATTTCTTCTTTTAATGAACGCCTTTGAACACCACAGCTGAGGAACTTCCCTGCTTTTAGCTTCTCATCCTGTAGTTCAAATTTCAAAAAAGTTGGCCTTATTTTGCAATAAAAGGATGGAAATAGTGTTCCCAGTTTTCTTCTGGGTGACACTGTTCAAGTTATTCAAAAGCAAAAGCAAAACAGAATAGTAGATCAAATTTGTCTAACTTGCATGTTATTCTTTCCTTTTTTTTTTTTTTGGGTAATTCTTGCAAGTGAAAGACATTGATTTTCAGATCACTTATTTAAGTTGAATGCAGTTTGTCTGGATGGAAGTCCACTAGGTTACCACTTTGACAAGGGGTTTGGAAAAGGAGTACATAACTGGATCGTTTTCTTTGAGGTAGGCTTCTACTTTAAGTCACTGATATGTGTGCCCTGTATTTCAGCATTGTTCTCAATATAATACTAGCTGACATAAAAAATATATTTGAAAAAGGAAAAAGCAAATTATGATTTTATGAGAGAATGTTGTTCCATTCATATTGAACATTTTGACCAACTAAAACTCAGGGAGGCGCATGGTGTAACAATGTTGCAACATGTTCTGCACGGAAGAAAACTCTCCTGGGTTCATCCAATTACATGTATAAGACTGTAACATTCTCAGGATTTTTAGGCAACAACAAAGCAGGGAATCCAGGTATTTATCTTTGTTCTTGTTTTTGAAATTTAATTGTTATAATTTTTTTTAATTCAAAGAGATCTTTAAATTATAATTTATAATGTTCCTTGTTATTATCATGTTTGAGAAAATGACACTGTCTGCAACAAACAATTTTTACTTTTCTTTATCCTAATGTGCATTCCCACATCAATAGCACTTTTCATTTGAAGTTATAGTTATGATTTCTGTCACTATATAGATAAAATGAGCTTTACTCCACCTAAGTTTGTAGAATAGAGATAAATACACATTTTTTATGTTCTACTTAGTGTATTTTTTCATAATCTCTGGATTTGGAGTTTGAACCTAAAGATTTTCTCATACGAATATATAATTGAGAATTCTACTTTTCTGCACCCACCTTTTGCATTCCTGTACTTTGTTATTCAAGTATCTAGATACAAGTTCATTATTAGGCTTTTTAACAACTTCTGAGTTCCAACTTCCAATATGATCTATGTCCCCCCAAAAATATACATTTCTGTACTAAATAACTAATTGGTATGTGTAACAGACTTCTATAATTGGAACCGCATAATGGTTAGATACTGTGATGGAGCCTCATTTACTGGAGATGCGGAGGCAGTAAATCCGGTGAGTGATGCAAAAAGGGTTATCTTATTGTGTCTATAGATCATGTTTTGTTTCCTCATTATTATTTAAGATGGTGTCATAAAGGATATTTTTATTACTTGCTACATGATTCAAACCTTATGACTATCCTAATGTAACTTTGAAGACTTTCTGTCACATGTATGTGGTATAGGTTCACACATGAATGAGTATTGCTCAATGTTTGAAAATTGATTTTATGATGGCATAACTGTATAGCCTTGCATAAGCTTCAACAAACTTGAACTTGGATTTCTTCAAAATGTATCAGGTTGATAAATTGTACTTCAGAGGGCAAAGGATATTTCGAGCCGTCATTCATGAACTTTTGGCAAAAGGAATGATAAATGCTAAACAGGTTTTCCTTTTTGTAACCATCATTATGATTATACAGATGAAAATATATAGGCAAAGAAATAGATAATATAAATTTCAGCAACAAATAGGATTCAAGATTAGATGGAAGCCTTATTGAAGAGATGTTTTGGTATTTATTGGCACACTATGAGTAGAACCGCACTCTTTAGTGAGATTCTTTCATTCTTGATCTCATATTCAGCGAGTACATTAATGTTACACTGATTAAAGAAACATTGACCATAGGCTCTCCTTTCTGGATGCTCTGCTGGTGGTTTAGCTGCAATTCTCAACTGTGATAATTTTCGAGCGCTTATGCCAAAGACTACTAAAGTCAAGTGTTTGGCAGATGCTAGATTTTTTATTGATGGGTATTGTCTTATTACCTCCTTATTATGTTATATTTGCTAGTACATAATTTCTACTAGCTCCTATTTGTGAAGCATTGTTATCTCTGTTGTACAGTAACAGGTCTAAGGCTATTGATTGAGAAAAGAGAATTGATTATTATTATGGACCAAAAATTCATTTATTTCAAAATACATTTCTCATGTCTTCATTACTGACATTAACAACTATTTAATTTGTATTGTTCTATCAAACTCAACTCATTCGAGGGCAGTTATTAGCTCTGATTATATTCTAAAAATTATTATTAATTTACTTTATATGCTTGGCTTGCCTGTGGAGCAGGAAAGACGTTTCTGGTACAAACCATATAAGATCTTTCTTTAATGGTGTGGTGACATTGCAGGGATTTGTTTCAAATGCTCTTCAAATATTTTTTTTCAATTAGCCTACATTTTTCCTCAAATCAGGTTTCTTGGTTGTGGGATTGAAATATTTTAGATCAAAACCTATGAGGATATAGGAGCATGAAAGGAAAGTTTAGATTTCTCCTATTAATGATTTCTAGTTTGGGGAACAAGAGATGTTGTAATAGAGTATGCGGAGGTAGACTGTCATTGGAAATGCTCTAACCTTGTGTTCTTAATTGAATTCCCTTTTATAATGTAGCAATCACTCAAGAGTTTACCAATCGCATGTACCTCAAAACTGGGTGCTCAAGTACCAATGAAAGTTAGAGTCATAATTATATGCAAATCTTGGTTTTCCTTAGAAATGTCCATTATTCCCTTGTGTTGTTACTTACCAATGTATGAATAAAATTGCAGTGCTTCTTTCCACAGTATCTGACACCATACATACAAACACCGCTTTTTATATTAAATGCGGGGTATGATTCATGGCAAGTAGCTCATGTTTTTCCTTGGCCTACAAGTTTGTCCTTTTCCTCCACAATTAATTTTTGAACCTACATCTACATGCTATATTGATTGTTTTGTCCTTTGTGGCTTGCCTTGCCTTTTAGGTCAAAAATATTCTGGCACCAAATGTAGCAGATCCGCATGGAATGTGGCATAGCTGCAAGCTAAACATAAAGAAATGCAGTTCACAACAGTTGAAAACAATGCAAGGTATGTCTATTAACAGATGCAAATTCTTCATCCAACCTATTTTCCCTCCTCTTAATGGGAATGAACGTCATCAATGTAGAACAACATAATTTCTAAAGTAAGAATCCAGTTCCAATCTAAAGTGTGTTTCTTTTGAAGTTTTGAACTCAACTTCAATTAAGATTCATCATTTTCTAAATTAGTAAATAGTCAATTATGTGGTTAAAGAAGAAAACAAAGAGAAATTGTATCATGTAATGTTAGAAATAGTATTGCAATCTTCACTATTATTAATTGGTTTGAAGTGAAAGGATTTGTTGTTAACCAGCTTCATTGTAGTAGCTCTGCAGGTTTCAGACTGGAAATGCTTAATGCACTAAAAGCATTTGAGAAGTCACCCAGTGGGAGTATGTATATCAATTCTTGCTATGTCCATTGTCAAACCGTGATACAGGACACGTGGCTCAGTGATGACTCTCCAAGATTACATAACAAGGCCAGTTCTCTGATCAATACATGATCTATAAAGTTATTCTTTATTTTTTTCAAACATCAAGAATCATGATTATCTATAATGTAGATTATTTTGCAACTGACTACAAGAATCATGACTGTCTATAGACTATAGCTATTTGTACTGAGATATTAGCATGCAATGAGTAATGTACCTAATATTAATAGAAGCAAGCTAATCATTGTGTTTTTTTGGTTGCATTACAGTCCATTGCAAAGGCAGTAGGAGATTGGTACTTTGATCGACGTATGACGAAGGCAATCGACTGTCCATACCCATGTGATTCCACTTGCCATAACCAAGTATTCAAGGATTAGGAAAATTTATGGGGGCTAATTATTTGCAGTAAATATTTTAAATAATTAAATGTAATAAGAGCATCTGTAACCTATATTTATGTTATTTTAACCTTCCACAACCGTAATAAATGGAGAATTACTTGGAAGGAACTTGCAATAGATGCTGAACTTTTCTGTCACGGTTTAGAAACATTCTCCATCTCCTATGGATATGATAA
This sequence comes from Cunninghamia lanceolata, assembly GCA_027924645.1. Classification (NCBI taxonomy): domain Eukaryota; kingdom Viridiplantae; phylum Streptophyta; class Pinopsida; order Cupressales; family Cupressaceae; genus Cunninghamia; species Cunninghamia lanceolata. Next base: position 2,955,130 of record BSBN01001170.1, read on the forward strand.
CAGTTCCTATTATTTATTTACATATACATGAAACTAGGCCTTTCTCAAAGCGCTTAATAGCCACGGGAGGTTTTCTTGTCAATTATGTATATTTAATTAATAAAATATTTTCTAGCTAGAGGTGCTTGGAGTTGGAGTGGTATGGTTCATTTGTAGGCACCATTAAGCTACATGAATTATTCCAATATTCAACATTTGTATACTCCTAGAAGAACTTGCATTGCAAGTGTGTTGTAATCATTCTTTGATTTGATAATACATTGTGTAGGTTTTGGAGTGGGGTTTTTAACCCAAAAGAGTTTTCCCCATGCATATCTTATGTTGTGAGCTTTGTATTTGCATTTGGATGTTGTTATTACCTTTCTATTAATGTACATCTTAATTTGTAACTGTAAGAGATCAAAATTTGCACAGACCTTTCTTCATTAGATTAGTGTAGGAAGCTATTTTGCGTACCTTTCTTCCTTTCAGTTGGTATCAGATCTTGATCAACTTTTGTTTTAGTTGTTAGGTAGATGGTTTTTTGAGCTAATATTTGTTTGAGTGGGAGCTTGTGTAGAGGATTTTGAAATCTTTGTTGCAGGAAAGAGATGATGAGCACATCTGGGAGGTTTGATATAGAGAAGTTTAATGGAGGTAACTTTGAGTTGTGGAACCTCAAGATGGAGGACTTATTGGTGGATAGAGATATATGTCTTGCAGTAACTGGAACCATGCCATCAAGTATGAAAGAAGAAGATTGGGATTTGATGGATCGGAAGGCTAAGAATCTGATAAGAATCTATTTGTTTGATTCAGTCCTCCTCAATATCCATGAAGAGAAGACTGCAAAAGATCTTTGGAAGAGACTTGAAGATGTTTATCAAGCTAAATTCCTGGTGAACAAGTTATTCTTGTGAAAGAAATTGTATTCTCTGAGGATGGAAGATGGATGATTTGCCACTGATCACTTGAATACATTCAATATGCTTGTTTCTCAGTTGACCTTTGTTGGTATGAAGATGAAGGAGGAGGATCAATGTATGACATTACTATGTTCCTTACTAGATTTATGGGATCACCTTGTTATGGGCATTGGGAGTACCACTACCAAGATGGATGAAGTGGTTTCTTCATTGCTGTCTAAAGAGATGCAGAGAAAATATTCTGAATCGGCTAAGGACGCTCTTGTGATTCATGGTAGATCTAAAGAGAAGGGAAATAAAAATGAAAAGAAGGAAGAAAAAGGAAGATCCAAATCCTATGGGAGATCTAAGTCTTTTGGAAAGTCCAAGGCTTTATGTTGGAACTGCAACAAACCTAGTCATTTCCTCAAGGAGTCCAAGGAGGAGAAAAAGAAAAAGAACTATGATTTAGATTCTAATAAATCCTCTCAGGATGATGGAGAAGTGTTTGTTGCTACCTTGACAATGCATTCATAGAAAGGTGTGTGGCTTATTGACTCTAGTGCATCTTTTCACATGACCTCTCACCAAGGTTGGTTTTTGAAGTATGAAGAATATGACAATGGGAATGTGTACTTGGGTGATGACTCTCACCTAAAGATTGTTGGTCATGGAAGAGTCTTGATTTGATTCCCTCATGGATGAGTGAAGGGGATCAATGATCACTACAATAGAACAGGCAATTAGCACCTAAAATAGCGCCAGAATTTAGTGCAATTTAGATTAGGAATTGGACACTTTTTTCGGCGCAAAACTCGGCGCAAGTTTGCATGCTTACTTTGGCGCCGAATTTAGCGCTGACTTTAGCACCAGAAAGTAATAGTCAGATTTGGCATCGGATTTGACACCTAATTTGGCTTCTGATTTTGCTTCCAAGTTTGCTTCTTGTTTTGCTTCCATTTTTGCTTCCAGTGTTGCTTCTGATTTTGCTTCTAGATTTGCTTCCAATTTAGCGTTGGATTTGGCACCCAAATTGGCTTCCAATTTAGCTTTCGATTTTGCTTCTGGTTTTGCTTCTTGTGTTTCTTCCAGGTTTGCTTCCAGTTTTGCTTCTAGTTTTACTTCCAGGTTTGCTTCTGGTGTTTCAATTTTTGCTTCCAATTTTGCTTCCCATTTTGCTTCCGATTTTGCTTCTAGATTTGCTTCCAATTTAGCGTCGGATTGGGCACCCAATTTGTCTTCCAGTTTGGCTTCCGATTTTGCTTCTAGATTTGCTTCCAATTTTGCTTCTAGATTTGCTTCCAATTTAGTGCTAGATTTGGCTTCTAGTTTGGCTTTCAATTTTGCTTCTGGTTTGGCTTCTTGTGTTGCTTCCAAGTTTGCTTCCATTTTTGCTTCTGGTTTTGCTTCTAGGTTTGCTTCCAGTTTTTCTTCCAATTTTGCTTCTAGCTTTTCTTCAGGTTTTGCTTCCAGATTTGCTTCCATTTTTGCTTCCAGGTTTGCTTCCAATTCTGCTTCTAGTTTTGCTTCCATGTCTACTCTCATTTTTGCTTCTAGTTTTTCTCTGTCATGCTTCATATTTTGCTTCTTGTATGGCATTGAAAATAGCTTCTTTTTTGGCTTCCTAATTGACGTCAAGTTTTGCTTCCATTATGACCTCCTTTGTTGCTTTGGGTTTTGCTTTCAATTTAACAAGATAATTATATAAAAAACAAGATAGTTATTATAACATGATCATCATCTATAATTAAAACAAGTGAGTCAAATATCTATAATTTAATTGAATTTTACAACATCCATCCTAAGCAGTAAATTAAAATCATCATACGTAATAAATATCCATCCAAAAATCATCGACCACTTTCAATATATATAAATTGGCAAGTCAATACTGATAAGATCATCATCATATATAACTAAAACAAGTGAAAGTCAAATATTCTAGTAGATCAATAACATGTCAAAATGATACATGTCCAATAGTCAACATAACTCAAAATGATACATGTACAAATGATATAAGTAAAAATGATAAATTATGTAACTCAAAATGATACAAGTCAAGATGATACATGTCCAAATGATATAAGTCAGATTGATACATGTGAAAATGATACAACTTAATAATATGGTACTGCAAGTCATGAAAATGATATATATGATAGTAACCATGAAAAGATGCATCATAACGATACATCAACAATGATCCATGATGTAGCCTATATGATCATGAATGTCACTGGCTACTACTAGCAACTGCCTCATCATCATCATCATCACCATCTAATCATCATCATCATGATCATCATGATCATGATCATCATGATCATGATCATCATGATCATCATGATCATCATCATCATTGGCCTCATTGTCTTCTGTATCTGCATCATCATCATCCTCTGCCATGTGATCTATACCAAAACCAATATAATCTGGATCTATATCATCAGGATCATCTTCATCTTCTGAAAGACCCGTGTTTTGTAAAAAAAAACATTTAAAATGAAAAGTTATTATTTATTTCATGTAATAATTTATTTTTCTGTTATATATCTAATATTCCAACATATGAAATGAAACCATAATCATATTACATCATATCAAAGTGCATATACCATAATAAAATTTCAAAAAAGTTATAGCTAATATGTCATTCCAATGATGTAAAACATGCAACAATTCTAATAAACGTTACTAAAGATCATAAAATAAATTGTTATACAATTTAACTATCAATTGTAAATTCTATTACATAACCGTAAGTGCCACAAATTGCATGGTCGATGTATGTTCTTTTTCACTATTAATCTAATAACCTGCATTAGACAGAAACATTAAAGAGTTTTTAAGTAGCAGTTGATTAAATTCTCTTACATGTCATTAATGAATGCACAATTTTTTTCAATAATTATTTATCTTAAGGTTCATGAGTAACCTTAAGATAAAGGTCTAATAGTTGTTCCATGGGGCATGTTTAACAAACCAAATGCAATTGCCAACTTTTCACCATGGTGGCAGAGAAATAATTCTTTTTCCCATCCTTCCACAGCATTAAGTAAATTCTTGAATCTGGAAAATACCTTTCTGCCTTCATCTTCCAATCCAATTTCTCCAACTTTGCATAGGTCTCCTTTATCTATGGATGTGATCTGTCTCCTACACAAAAAAGCATGTACCATTTTATGCCCTTCAATCCAACTGCATTCGGGCATTTTTTTAATTCCTCTATCTTTCATCAATCTCCTTACCTCACCACACCTACCCACTTGTGGATAGATGTTTGAGAGAAGAACATAAGTTGTGCAGCATTTTTAGGATCCAAATCAAAAAGCAGTGTTGTAAATACCTAAGCCTATTCATATGTGATCTACAGGCACCAAGAAAACACATGCATACAACCAGCACATATTTAACAGGTATCTTAATGATAAAGTTTAGGGTGTCTTCAAGATAGCCAGCACGAGCAAGGAAGTCAATCATGCACATATATAGAGAGGCCAATGGGGTGGCCAATCTCCTACCGAATTGAGGGGTTGAGCAAGAAACGGGGGAGGAATGCTTTTTTGAAGGGCAGTGTTTCGAGGATCTGAGAAAGATGCTAATCAAGGACGATGGGGATTTAGGAATTTCATAGGTATAGCTCAAGGTAGGAGATCTTAGAAGAATCAATGGCGAGCATGGCTTTCTCCAAGATAAAAAATCTTGGAGGAGATAGGAAGGGCAATCCCCAGTCTGGATCGATTAGGGAAGAGTCAATCAAGTGTTCCTTTTCTAGAAGTAAGGATGGTTCAGACAGGCAAAAAGCATCATAAAACCTACAACTTTCAGACAATGTGAGTAAGTCACGAGGAAGGTAATCAAGAGAAACTTCCTATTTTAGTAGGATGACTCGAAGTCTCCCATAACAATGGTAGGCAAAAAACATGTCGAAGTCCACTGCGAGTGCTTGGAGGAGTCAGTGGACCAGCAAGTCTGTCATTTATTCAGTATAGAGGAGGAGGGGCTATGCAATGTCATCAAAGAGATTACAAGGATAAGGGGAGCACAGGGCAGCCATATCCATGACGGTTTCCTTTTAGAGCATTTCTATGTGACTGTCGTCCAAGCCATAGGGTCTCTTGCCAGGGCATCAAGATTTACGGGTTTTTTGGTCAATGAGGGGATCAGGGATGATGTTATTATTATAGGCCAGCACACCAACCCAAATCCAAAAAAAGGTTTCATCTATGGAGTCTTTGATGCAGAGGCAATCAAGAAGAAGAAAACTAAAGAAGTCCTCAAGATCTTCAGAGAGGGACTGGAAAACTGCGACATGACTACTTTTGTAAACTTTGTAAGCCTATATGGTGATCTGTTCTTAGCAGAATAGTTGGAACAAATTAACTCCCTCATGGATGGGATAAACTCCATCTAAGAGGCTATGTAACTTTTAATATTTTGATGTAACTTATCATCCTCATGAATGCAAACATCATTGCAAATGTTGGAAACACATCCTTGGTTCAAATTGACATCTAGCTCATTAACAAAGAGATTAGAAACTTTAGGTATACCAAGAAGAAAGTCAAGATCATGTATCTCAAGTTCAACTCTTACATCCATGCTTTCCTTAGCGAGACTATCTTTAAGAGTGCACTTGTGGTAGCTGAAAACTCACATTTATATGACCAACAATTAAACAAATTGTGCCTATATCATGATTAACACTAAGATCTACAAGTTTTGTCCCCATGGAGTGTACATTTACAACACTACACAAGCACAAAAGTCTTCAATTACATCTTCAAGATGGTCATCCCAATCATCTAGTTGATCATACAAGGAAATTGGCTCAAGAGGAGTTAGACAATTAACTTCTAGGAACACTAAATGGTACCCTTCCATCAGCCTCAAGGGTTTAGTAAAAAACATAGTGGGCCTAGTTAGCAAGTTGTATGGGGAGAAGGATGCTTCTCATTTTCAAGAATCCTAAGTCTCATTACTACATATGTTTCTTAAAGAAGGGCCAATTTTAAACTAGGTAGTTGTTTTGTCAATCACTTTGTGCAATGAAATGATGAGAGTTGAGTCTCCTTATATCACTATAGATTTGCATACAGCAACCTTCAATACAATAACATCATACAATGCACACTTAAATTTATGGTACCTTTGCCTAGACATGATGCTATAGAAATCTAAAGGTACCTCCTACTAAAGATGCCACGCCATAGACCAGATACCACTACACAATATATATCACATCTACAGTAACAATTTCCTTCCAAATGTAGGGTTACAGTCTATGATTAACATGCGTAGACCTTTCTAGTGTTTACAAGATAATTCCTTAGTCAACACCATACTAGTGTCCACAATATGTTTCCACAGTTAAAATAAGAAATTAATGTTACTTTGCAAACAATAAGCAAGCCTTTAGAGAGCTTAAAGTTTCCATTTACATCCATGCACAATAACTTAATCAACCCTTAGGATTTTATGGACAATGAAACATAAAGTCCTATATTCCATTTATGAGTCCTCTATCCAAATGACGCAGTGATCACAAGTACATAATATCTACTATTCCGTGGGTAGTGCTCAGTCATTCAAACACAGGGAAGTCCATACTAAGATAAATTTGTTCACAAACAGTCTCCAATTTAATAAATACTAGTTCAAAATCACATTTCTAAGTTAGTGTAAGTCATTACAATGAACTCCAAGGTCATTTTCATCAAATGAATGCCTTCACAATAGACTGTTCTAGTTACAAGTACAATACAACTATTGCAATGTTACACAAATATATGCAATTGACAAAACCCATTCTTTCCAAGAGTCAACTGGTAATCATATACAATCATGTAGTGTTGTTTCAACATTGTATTCCATTGTGGCCTCAGTAATGCAAACCTCATAACCTTGGAGGGAGTGTTGGGGGGCAAGTTGACCCGAACCAAGGATCCAAAACCATCCCAAAGCCCCACCTAGGAGTGGCATTATTAATCCCAAGAAGACCCCGCATCCACAATTGAGAGAGTGGACATTTATAGGTGAAATACCAACACCATTAGGGTTTACAACCATGTCAAAAAAGATAACCATGAACCAGGCCAGTTTTCCTCAAGACTCATGGTATGTTGCAATGATAGCATTCTAGCAATTCTAGCCAAGGTTTGAAACTCCACCTCAAACTATGACCAAATTAATGTAGCTTCCTTCATGATAGAAATCCAAAACACAATAACCAACAGTTTGCCATAGTTTGTAAGTCCCATGATCGTAAGTCTAAACTCTCACAGTTAACAATATTTTCCTCATCCAAACCCTTTAGCATAGGCTTTCACAAGACCACATATAGTTACACAAGTTAAAGGAAATGTTTCACCAAAATGGTCAGTGTAATTTTACAAGAATGGATGACAAGGAGCTTTACTTCAAAGAAAGTTTAGCTTAGTTGAAGAAGACTAGTTGGCAATTTGATTCTTAGTCTCTAACCCAAATAGCAAGATACTCAACCAACATTATGAGCACACCCAAAGTTTCCCTTCCTCTAAATCACTTACAGTCCAACCATCAACCTTCCTTCCTCGACCCCAAGGCAAAAAGAAGAATTTCCCCTCAAAATGGTTCCCCACTCCTTCCTTTTCTCCCTCACATACCCCAAAACCAAGCACATTAAATACTAGTACTTCCTAAAGCTATTACGGCAGAGGAGAGTTAATGCCTAATGCCAATGATGGCTCCTTCTCAACAAAAAAATGTGCATATTAAAATTTAAATGTCCACTATTATATTTCAAAGGTTTGAAATATAACCAACAACGTAACTATAATGCATGCCCCCGTTTAAGTCTTATAATAAAAGGTTAGGAAACAAAGACTTGAGATAAACCCTTTGGTCTGTTCTCTTAGGAGACCACCTAAAAACTCAATGATAACTACATCGACATGATCAATAAGAATGACAAGAGACCTATGAATATCAATCCACTCGAGTCAAAAAGACAAGAAGACCAATAGAAACCAAACACAACAAACTGAGTACAACTGTAACTATTTGTCTCAAGTATGACTCTATAACCTCTTCAAAGATTATTGAAACTCAACACAAGAAATGCAAATTGACATATTAACACAACAATATCCAACTAAGTTATTGAAATTCAACTATCGATACCTCATTCTCCATCCAGATTACAAAATCGGTCCACTTTTTGCTTTGTAACATTTCCTTTTCAAATTGCGTTGGTTGTTGGCCATAGTTCTCCTCCTGTCAAAACATGGCACATGGACTAGTTAAACTAATTAATATGCAATCATTTACTTTTTCCTAGGAAATAAAAAAATATCATTTAACATATTAAATATACTTACAAATGTACAGATCAAGGCCTGTAAACCTTTCTGGCCATTGTGATGAGTGGCAGGAAGTTTGTCAAGCCTAGCCTTGGAGGCCTTGTCCTAAAACATATACTAATTCAATTTAATTATGCACAAATAAAATTTAAAAATCGTTTAATAAATTTGATAAAATCTTATGAGCAAATTCAAATACCTGCGTACTCTCCTCACCAGACTTCCTCCATGCATCAGACTTCTCATATGCTTTTACAAGCTCTTTCCATACTTTCAGACTTACATCAATTGGCCTTTTTTTGAGCCTTAGCTTGGGAGGGATTTTTTTTATCTTCTTTGTTTGGTTGCACCAAAATCTCTTGTAGTTTTGAGACATTCATAGCTTTATTTTCTTTACAGACCAACCTGTGCCAAGTTCAGTCTCCATGTCTTGGATAACTGCTTTTTGCAGATGTAGGGGTATCTTTGAGAATGAAAAATGTAGATGGTCTTTGAACCATTGAAGGCATGATTCCTTTAACCTATTCACAAACATTTTTCCAGCATCTATCATTCGGACTTCCCTTGAAACCACATCGTATTCTATCTTGGTATCGTAGCTACCAATGCAAGATGCAAAACATGGCGTGGTGGTTGAAGAAGTCTGTGTCCTAGGAGTGGCTGGGACATTGGCAGTCTCTACTCCCTGTTCTACATTCTTAGAGTTTGTTGTTATTGATTTCCACCTGGATCTTTTGCCCAATCCATGACTGGTTGGGGAATCAATTGATTCCCTTTGACACTATTGATTTGGTTGCAATGTTTCAGGCGCTTTACTAGATTGTTTTTCTATGTATCTGGCAAGCATTTCCAAGTCAACACCATCCAATTTGTTCACTGCCTCTACCCCCACTATGGAATGCCTCTTTATCTTTGTCAGTCTCATGTCCATATATATAAATATATTTATTCTTTTAAATTTATAAATAGAAAACTAAATACTAAAAATCAAAGAAACAATGGAAACATTTACAAATCTATAAAATGACAGTGAATTACCTGATTGTGGCCAAAGTTTGATCCCTTCCCTCTATTGCTTGACATTTTGAGATGACCTAGGGAAAATTATTTTCATCCAGTCTGTGGAGGTAATCGTAGCCAGGTATGAATTAACAGCGTGGTTGACCAATCGTAACCAAAAATAAATATGTAGCCAAAAACAAATCCTAACAGCTCGTATTTTGGGTATGATGTACTTCCAAAAATGGTAAATGCAAGTTATACTACAAGCAAGGATAATTAACAACATTACTACTCAAATTTTCCCTAAAGCGTGAGTACAACATCTTAGAAAAACTTTCTTTGAGCTCAAAATTATATCAAAATCAATAAAAAACCTAGGTCAAGAGTAAATTGCTCAGTAGTTGGAACTTACTTGCTAAAAGGTAGATGAACAAGCTTGATTGAATGGCTGAGGTAGCTAGAAACCCCAAATTTAGCAGCTAGCTAAAGCGATTTTTTATCTTTTGGATGTCTAGAACCAAAAATAAATAAAATACAAATTCACGGATCCGTTGTAGAAACTTTTCAGTAACTTCCATTTTCAACCCAATAAAGTTGTTTCTTTGCAACCTACAATTCTTAGTAGTAAACCTAAAACAGAGGCAGAGTACACTGTGTTGTGGGCTAAAATGTATTAACTTGAATTTGGGTTTTTTTGTGTGGTATGTTTTAACGCAAGCGGGATTTTTTTTTTTTTGGATTCATTAGTCGGCGCTAAAGTCGGCATCTCTAATGCTGACTTTAGTGCCAACTTTCAGCCCTAAATGTAATCTCTTTGGGTCACCAGAACTGGTGCAAAGTGCGCCTAATTTAGCACCTAGCTGTGCCAAACCAAAATGTTCCTCATGCCAATATGCCAATTATACCTAGACTTCAACGAATGTTTCATTGCAAGTCACTTGCACAATTGATGGACTAGCATGCAAAGAACAAGAGTAAAGATTCAGGAGTAAAGATCCCTAAACTTTAATCCCTCAACACTAAACCCTAATCCCTCAACCCTAAACCCTAATCCCATATCGCTAAACCTTAAACCCTATCCCTAAAGCCTCAACCCTCAACACTTGAACAATAAATCCTAAACCCTATCCCTAAACACTCAACCCTAAACAATATACCTTAAACCCTAATCCCTCAACTCTAAACCCTAATCCCTAAACCCTCAACCCTAAACCCTAAACCCTAAACCCTCAACCCTCAACACTATACCTTAAACCCTAATCCCTCAACCCTCAACCCTCAACGCTAATCTTAAAGCTAAACTTAAAGCTTCCAGTCATTCCACCATCCCCAAGGGATCAAGAAATGCAAAATTAGATGCCTCTACTGATAAAGCCAAACATCCTAAGGGTCCTCATGCCTTAGGACATAAAAGCAAAGAGTCAAAGAAAAATCAATCCAAAAAGTTATCCAATCCCCTAACTTCACAAGCAAAGTCCAAAACCAAAATGGTATGTGTACCTAAGAAACAAGAAATCAAGTTAAATGAGACATCTACCTCTAAAAAATCCCAATCATCTACTCCTATCTCAAATTCCCATTCCACTCAAAAGTGTCAAAACATTCCATCCCACAAGCAAAACAAAAGTAATAAAACACCTAAGTCTATGTGGGTTCCTAAAGCCCTTCATCATCCATCTCCTAAGAAAACATCTCCATTACACCCTACACCACCTCTGCATCACAAGATTCAATGTTTATCGCGATGTGTGCAACTATTGGTCATGGTTCCCTTGCATTCTGCAATAAATCTACCATCATTCATCCACTATCCTACATACCCTCCACATAACATCCCTATGGTCCATGCTTTGCATAAGTTTGACATAATCCACATCATGATCCACTATTTTCCCTACATAATCCACATCATAATCCACCTTTCTCCCCTCTAGAATCCACGTCATAATCCACTGTCTGCCTAATCCATTTGCCTTCCATGTATCCCTTACCAACATCGATGAGGGCACTCAACATGGTCCATGTGAGGACATCATTTTCTAATGGGACTATAACCTTTCAGTGCAGCGCAATGCATCCTTCAACCCTCAACCCTAAACACTATACCTTAAACCCTAATCCCTCCACCCTAAACCCTAATCCCTCAACCCTAAACACTATCCCTAAAGCCTGAAGCCTCAGCCCTAAAACCTTAAATCCTAAATCCTATCCCTAAACCCTCAACCCTAAACACTATACCTTACACCTGAATCCCTCAACACTAAACCCTAATCCCTCAACCCTAAACCCTAATCCCTTATCGCTAAACCTTAAACCCTATCCCTAAAGCCTCAACCCTCAACACTTAAACCTTAAATCCTAAACCCTATCCCTAAACACTAAACCCTAAACACTATGCCTTAAACCCTAATCCCTCAACTCTAAACCCTAATCCCTAAACCCTAAACCATAAACCCTAAATCCTCAACCCTCAACCCTCAACACTATACCTTAAACCCTAATCCCTCAACCCTCAACCCTCAACTCTCAACCCTAATCTTAAAGCTAAACTTAAAGCTTCCAGTCATTCCACCATCCTCAAGGGATCTAGAAATGCAAAATTAGATGCCTCTACTGATAAAGCCAAACATCCTAAGGGTCCTCATGCCTCAGGACATAAAAATAAAGAGTCAAAGAAAAATCAATCCAAAAAGTTATCCAAGCCCATACCTCCACAAGCAAAGTCCAAAACCAAAATGGTATGGGTACCTAAGCAACAAGAAATCAAGTTAAATGAGGCATCTACCTCTAAAAAATCCCAACCATCTACTCCCATCTCAAATTCCCATTTTGCTCAAAAGTGTCAAAACATTCCATTCCATAAGCAAAACAAAAGTAATAAAACACCTAAGTCCATGTGGGTTCCTAAAGCCCTTCATCATCCATCTCCTAAGCAAACATCTCCATTGCACCCTACATCACCTCCACATCACAAGATTCAACGTTTATCGTGATGTGTGCAACCATTAGTCATGGTTCCCTTCCATTCCACAATAAATCTACCATCATTCATCCACTATCCTACATACCCTCCACATACCATCCCTATGGTCCATGCTTTGGCATAAGTCTGACATAATCCACATCATAATCCACTATTTTCCCTACATAATCCACTTTTCTCCCCTCTAGAATCCATGTCATAATCCACTATCTGCCTAATCCATTTGCCTTCCATGTATCCCTTACCAACATCGATGAGGACACTCAACATGGTCCATGCGAGGACATCATTCTCTAATGGGACTATAACCTTTCAGTGCAGCACAATGCATCCTTCAACCCTCAACCCTAAACACTATACCTTAAACCCTAATCCCTCCACCCTAAACCCTAATCCATCAACCCTAAATGCTATCCCTAAAGCCTGAAGCCTCAACCCTTAAACCTTAAACCCTAAACCCTCAACCCTAAACACTATACCTTACACCCTAATCCCTCAACGCTAAACCCTAATCTCTCAACCCTAAACCCTAATCCCTTATCGCTAAACCTTAAACCCTATCCCTAAAGCCTCAACCCTCAACACTTGAACCTTAAATCCTAAACCCTATCCCTGAACCCTCAACCCTAAACACTATGCCTTAAACCCTAATCCCTCAACTCTAAACCCTAATCCCTAAACCCTAGACCCTAAACCCTAAACCATCAACCCTAAACCCTAAATCCTAAACCCTCAACCCTAATCACTATACCTTAAACCCTAATCCCTCCACCCTAAACCCTAATCCCTAAAATGTAAACGCAATCCCTAAATCCTGAAGCCTCAACCCTAAAACCTTAAATCCTAAACCCTATCCCTAAACCCTCAACCCTAAACACTATACCTTAAACCCTAATCCCTCAACACTAAACCCTAATCCCTCAACTTTAAACCTTAATCCATTATCACTAAACCTTAAACCCTATCCCTAAAGCCTCAACGCTCAATACTTGAACCTTAAATCCTAAACCCTATCCCTAAATCCTCAACCCTAAACACTATGCCTTAAACCCTAATCCCTAAACCCTAAACCCTAAACCCTAAACCCTCAAACCTCAACACTATACTTTAAACCCTAATCCCTCAACCCTCAACCCTAATCTTAAAGCTAAACTTAAAGCTTCCAGTCTTTCCACCATCCCCAAGGGATCTAGAAATGCAAAATTAGATGCCTCTACTAATAAAGTGAAACATCCTAAGGGTCCTCATGGCTCAAGACATAAAAACAAAGAGTTAAAGAAAAATCAATCCAAAAAGTTATCCAAGCCCATACCTCCACAAGCAAAGTCCAAAACCAAAATGGTATGGGTACCTAAGCAACAAGAAATCAAGTTAAATGAGGCATCTACCTCTAAAAAATCCCAACCATCTACTCCCATCTCAAATTCCCATTCTACTCAAAAGTGTCAAAACATTCCATCCCACAAGCAAAACAAAAGTAATAAAACACCTAAGTCTATGTGGGTTCCTAAAGCCCTTCATCATCCATCTCCTAAGAAAACATCTCCATTGCACCCTACACCACCTCTGCATCACAAGCTTCAACATTTATCATGATGTGTGCAACCATTAGTCATGGTTCCCTTCCATTCCACAATAAATCTACCATCATTAATCCACTATCCTACATATCCTCCACATACCATCCCTATGGTCCATGCTTTGGCATAAGTTTGACATAATCCACATCATAATCCACTATTTTCCCTACATAATCCACATCATAATCCACTTTTCTCCCCTCTAGAATCCATGTCATAATCCACTATCTGCCTAATCCATTTGCCTTCTATGTATCCCTTACCAACATCGATGAGGACACTCGACATGGTCCATACGAGGACATCATTCTCTAATGGGACTATAACCTTTCAGTGCAGCACAACGCATCCTTCAACCCTCAACCCTAAACCCTAATCCCTCAACCCTAAATGCTATCCCTAAAGCCTGAAGCCTCAACCCTTAAACCTTAAACCCTAAACCCTATCCCTAAACCCTCAACCCTAAACACTATACCTTAACCACTAATCCCTCAACACTAAACCCTAATCCCTCAACCCTAAATCCTAATCCCTTATCACTAAACCTTAAACCCTATCCCTAAAGCCTCAACCCTCAACACTTGAACCTTAAATCCTAAACCCTATCCCTAAACCCTCAACCCTAAACAATATGCCTTAAACCCTAATCCCTTAACTCTAAACCCTACACCCTAAACCCTAAACCATCAACCCTAAACCCTCAACCCTCAACACTATACCTTAAACCCTAATCCCTCAACCCTCAACCCTAATCTTAAAGCTAAACTTAAATATTCCAATCATTCCACCATCCCCAAGGGATCTAGAAAGGCAAAATTAGATGGCTCTACTGATAAAGCCAAACATCCTAAGGGTCCTCATGCCTTAGGATGTAAAAACAAAGAGTCAAAGAAAATTTAATCCAAAAAGTTATCCAAGCCCATACCTCCACAAGCAAAGTCCAAAACCAAAATGGTATGGGTAACTAAGCAACAAGAAATCAAGTTAAATGAGGCATCTACCTCTAAAAAATCCCAACCATCTACTCCCATCTCAAATTCCCATTCCGCTCAAAAGTGTCAAAACATTCCATCCCACAAGCAAAACAAAAGTAATAAAACACCTAAGTCTATGTGGTTTCCTAAATCCCTTCATCATCCATCTCCTAAGAAAACATCTCCATTGCACCCTACACCACCTCTGCATCACAAGCTTTAACGTTTATCGTGATGTGTGCAACCATTGGTAATGGTTCCCTTCCATTCCACAATAAATCTACCATCATTCATCCACTATCCTACATACCCTCCACATACCATCCCTATGGTCCATGCTTTGGCATAAGTCTGACATAATCCACATCAAAATCCACTATTTTCCCTACATAATCCACATCATAATCCACTTTTCTCCCCTCTAGAATCCATGTCATAATCCACTATCTTCCTAATACATTTGCCTTCCATGTATCCATTACCAACATCAATGAGGGCACTCGACATGGTCCTTTCCTTTCAGTGCAGCGCAATGCATCCTTCAACCCTCAACCCTAAACACTATACCTTAAACCCTAATCCCTCCACCCTCAACCCTAAACGCTATCCCTAAATCCTAAAGCCTCAACCCTTAAACCTTAAACCCTAAACCCTATCCCTAAACCCTCAACCCTAAACACTATACCTTAAACCCTAATCCCTCAACACTAAACCCTTATTCCTCAACCCTAAAACCCTAATCCCTTATCGCTAAACCTTAAACCCTATCCCTAAATCCTCAACCCTCAACAATTGAACCTTAAATCCTAAACCTTATCCCTAAACCCTCAACCATAAACACTATGCCTTAAACCCTAATCCCTCAACTCTAAACCCTAATCCCTAAACCCTCAACCCTCAACCCTCAACCCTCAACCCTAAACCCTCAACCCTCAACACTATACCTTAAACCCTAATCCCTCAACCCTCAACCCTAATCTTAAAGCTAAATTAAAGATTCCACTCATTCTACCATCCCCAAGGGATCCAGAAATGCAAAATTAGATGCCTCTATTGATAAAGCGAAACATCCTAAGGGTCCTCATGCCTCAGGACATAAAAACAAAGAGTCAAAGAAAAATCAATCCAAAAAGTTATCCAAGCCCATACCTCCACAAGCAATGTCCAAAACTAAAATGGTATGGGTACTTAAGCAACAAGAAATCAAGTTAAATGAGGCATCTACCTCTAAAAAATTCCAACCATCTACTCTCATCTCAAATTCCCATTCCACTCAAAAGTGTCAAAACATTCCATCCCACAAGAAAAACAAAAGTAATAAAACACCTAAGTCTATGTGGGTTCCTAAAGCCCTTCTGTTGATAACTGAGAGGGGGGGGGTGAATCAGTTATCCTAATTATTTCCCTTATTGAACTTTCCTTTTAATTGAAGCAGCATAAAATCAAACACAAAACATTAACCATGAAATAAGAAACACATGACACAGTATTTTTGACGTGGAAACCCTGTTAAGGGAAAAAACCACGGGGTGATTAACCCAAGAATTATTCTCTGTTAGAAGAATAGGAAATTACAAAAATGGCACTTGCCAATTAGGGCTCACTGCCCGAGCACACTGCTCACAAGAGGCCCACTGCCTACAAAAAGACACACTGTCTACAAAGTGATGAGAATCACAGTCTTGAACTGATTGGAAGCATCTGCATATGCTGGAGTTCAGTTCCGGTTAGGCTCAGTACACTGATCTGCTGCACTTCATCTTTCCTCTGTTCTTTATTCTGCTATCTTTCACATACCGGATCCTTTTTGCTACCTCTGCTCTTCCTTTGGACTTCTTCGCATATCTCTCCACATCAACACACACTTCACAACTAAATCCATCCTCTATATATATCCGCACAAGTAATTTCATCACCTTTCTAGTCGGCATCCGGAACAGTCTAGTTTCTTACAAACTCTCATTCTGTCGGCTGAATCCTTCCTCACCAAGCAATGTGGATCAAGCATATACTTGTAGATATCATTAATCATGTCGGCCAAACATGATTCATGCCTTCACAACCTCTGTCATCAAGAGTAACACATCCGGAAAGCAGTCTGATACTCTGCCAGTCAGTTCTTCCTCTGTTTTCACTGTCTCTCAGAAATCCGGTACTCAACCATTCATATCTTTTTCCTTGTCCATCACCGGAGGCTAAATCCTTGGAATATACCACTCAAGGTAGTCCTCTTGACTTCCCCAAATCCGCACTGCACCAAGACACTTCCTCTGAGAGGTCCGGACCAATCTGTCGGACCTTGCCACATGCTCTGTTCTTCTTTACCGGACCACAACATTCTTTATTCTGACTTCCGGTAGAGACACATCATGACTTGCGGATATGTGTGATGACCTTTGTTGCCATCAATGACAACAACCATGAATCCTTATAGTGTCTCTTGCCAACAATCTCCCCCTTTGGCATTGATGGCAACACTTAGTGAAAAATGACTAAGTGTTTTCACTATGCTCCCCCTTTGCTGATGCTCTGTCTTTATATACAATTTCCGGAACTCCCCCTTAGTTGGATCCCTCATTTTTCACTGCTCCTCACTCCCCCTTTGACATCAATGGCAAAGGGTAGGCTCCGCATATCAAAATTTTCAAAAATTTCTTATACTTAGCCGCATATTTACATACTCACATATATTGAAGAATGTCTACAAAGGATGTCTATAATTGAATCATTTCGGTAGCCCAACTTTGCTTCATTCTGTCCAAAATTGAAATGTGACCACTTAGCAAAAATGCAAACGCTTCTGCCCGCTTGAAATCTGTCGGATCTTTTGTTTGGGCGGTGGTCCTAGCATCACTGATGGCCTCATGCATGGTTTCCAACTTAGGGATTATAATCCTTCTAAGTTCTCCCATCCGGTTGGTGATGTTCTTCCTTTCCTTCTCAAGATTCTTTATTTCGTTCAAGACTGCAATAGTCTGACATTCTTGATTTATTATAGAGGAAGAGAGAGGATCAAAACTTTGAGATAAGCTTTGTAGCTTATCCTGTTCCTCTTTTATTTTCTTGTCAAATGCTGCTGTTGCCTTTGACCAGGATATACAAAATTTATAGATATCACCGCCATCCTTAAGAGCATTCTCTAAGCTCTTTATTCCAATGCTTACAATCTTCCTATCTTTAGAAATTAATTCTAATATCTCTGAAAATCTCTTATCCAAAAATTCCTTCCGGACCTTTTCTTCAGCTGATTTTTCTAGAGAATCAAAATGTGTATCAACACTGCTGACTAAGGTTTTTAGATTACCGGAAGTGGAGGCTGTCGGATCTATTTGGATTGATGGCATGATCTTCACAAGTACTCCGGAGGCAGCCTCTATCAACTCACAGTCTTCCATATGAGACTTCAGGAGCTTTTCATTTGCCTTGGCATTTGCAAATGAAGCTATCTTCATTGTTTGTACCGGAGAGAGAGAGTCAAAATCAAATGGGCCTTTTAGAAGCTCCGGTTCATCAATCTCTAGAGTTTCTTTGCTCAAAAATTGTTGAACAGTTTGTGCAGTGTCTCTTGCCGGAGACAGATGTTTCTTCTCTTCTGCAGTCTTAGAACTGTCAACCTCTTTGTCTTTCACCACTGCTTCCTTCTCCTGTAATTGCTCTTCTTCTTTGGATCCGGAGACTGTAGGGGAAACCGGAGGAGAGATGCTAACTTGTTCATGTGCCATTTCTTCTGGAGCAGAGGGTCCCAAGTCCTCACTTGTCTGTTCAGGGCTCACTTCTTCCGGAACAGAAGATTCCAAATCAGCAGCTGTTTCTGCACCTAAGTCCTCTACAACAGGAAGATTGAACCTTTTGAAGGCCTTCCGGAGGATCTCTTCTGTTTCTTGGGCCACTTTGTCAGTCTCACCAAGCATGAGTTGATTCATCCTGGCTTTGCTTCTGAACTCATCTTTGCAGTCCTTGAAGATAATGTTCATTGTCTTGGGATCAATTTGAGGATATAGCTGAATAGCTATCTGCTCCCGGATCTCAAGATCTTTGGCATGAGCATTATTCTTTCTTACTTCCATTTCCTTCTCTAGGCTTTTAGGAATGAGAGATATGATCTCAATGAAAGCCTTATTGTATATGTTCAGATATTTAACTGTGGCTTCCTGCAGAGTCTTTTGGTCTGCCTCACTGAAGTCATCATAGGATTCAGTCATTGGTTGAAGGTTTCCATCCACCGTGACCGACTTGATTATGCTCTCTAGTGACAGAGTGGGTTTTTCAACAGTTACCTCTGCCATTTCATCCTTGTCTTGGCCTGTGGAGGGCTTACCGGATCCTTTCTTCTTCTGTTTCTTTACTTCTCTTACTCCCTCATCTGATTCTGTTTCCTCTTCATCCTTTTGGCTTCCATAAGCCCTTGTGGCTTTTGTCTTGGATCTCTTACCGGATGCCTGGACTTCCGGTTTTGAACTTTTGGTTGAGGGAGGTGCAGATCTCTTTGTTGATCTGGTCCGGGTGGGAGCTCCAACCGGAGCACTTTCTTTGCTTTTCTCTTCTTCCTCGGCCTTCCTCCTCTTTTCCCTGCTGGCATCAAGTGCCTCCTTTGAGATACCTAGGCCTTGAGCAATGTGCTCTACTTCTTTTCTTACCTTTCTTTTAATCTCAGGTTCCCTTAGTTCTACATGTATTTTTACACTCAGCTCCTCAAAGGTTCCAAACCTTTCTGCCTTAGGATCTTTGGGCTGACTTAGCATGTGTTGAACATGCAGCTCCACTATCTGTTCATCAACTTCATACCCCATGGGCATGATCCAGACAGTCCTTGGCTCCACTGCCTCCATTAGGCACTGATCAGTGTCAACCATAAAGCACACTGAGTCCTTGTATTTCTCAATGAGAGACTGAGGAATTCTCTCTCTTGCTTGCATCATGCTCTGAAAGTTTTTGAAGTATCCCCATAGAGCTGAATTTCTCGCTTTTGCATCCCCAAGTCCATGCAAGTAGTCTCTTATCTGGACTGCAACAGGTTTGTCATTCTGCCATACCCATCCACTTGTCTGGGTAGCTCATTCATGAAATAGAAGAATAGACATACAATAAGAGTACCATACTTAAAGGAATTCTTCTTATCCTTCTTGATTTTCTGTATGTTTTCCATTAATTGGCTTAGTAGTAGTTCGCAGAGATCATATTCTGCATTCTTTCTTAACATTTCATAAGCAGTGTATATTGCAGTTCCGGATACAGAATTCTCCCTGCTGGAGTGATAGATCTTGTATCCTATTATCATTGATGCATATTTGATATCCGGATCGGAGATGTCTTCAATGGTCATTGCCCTCTTGTCAAATTTTGATCCGGTGGCCTCAGTTACAATGTTGTTCTTGACAGATTTGAGGATAGGTACTCCTCCGGAAGAGTATAGGCCAGTTACTGCTCTAATTGCCTCTTTTGTGATCTTGCAGGGTCTATCTAGCCATAGAAAGTTGTCATGCATCCTGCTTAGTACATACCGGACCCATTCATCCTCTTCAAAGCAGGGGAAATGAATAAATTGCTCAAATTGTTTCTTCTGAATATCCTTATACTCTGGTTTAAGCTCAAAAGCATTGTCAATCAGCTGCTTGTGATAGAGGTCTCTTAATTTGAATTCCCCAAATTCCTCAATGTTTGCATGTATGTAAACCCTAATGTCTTCGGTGTGTAAAACTCCGTGAGGAACACTAGAGAAGGCTCCTAGTGGGTCTACCTCCAATGATTTGTAGGGATGTTTCTTGAATGAGGGGCGAGGTCTATCAGAGATCTTAACTATGTTTGGAGTAGCCATTCTTCAAAGATTTGCAGTGAGGTAATGAAAAACGGAGAATACCTTATGCGCCTTCGGTTTGCACGGAATGGTTGGATTGATTTCTTTATGCAATAGCTTCGGCAGGAGATCCTTGGTGTGCTTTGATGACCCTTGTTGCAGAGCTCCACTTTTCGCTTCTTCTCGAGTGTAGAATGAGCAAATGTCCTTTGAGAAATCCCTTAAATTGCTCCGCGAACCCTAATATCTGTCTGCAATAAATGCTTCACCTATATCATTCCGGTTTGCCTTGTCTGGATAGTTTGGAGTATCCCGGATTGGTTCTGATCTGAGGATATCATCCGGATCTTTCAATCATGAATAAAATCGAGGTAACATATTACAAGAGCATCCCAAACACTCTATCCAATCCGCAGAACAAGATAGTGCATTTCCGGATCTTTCCGGACCTTTTTGTAATCCTCTATGATACCGGAGCATCTCCCTGAACAGGTCTTATTTGATCGATCATAGCTTCTTCATAACTCCATGCGGACCTCTGAAAACTTGACTGAAGTATCTCAAGACTCATATCTACCAACCCTTTGATCCGCATCTTGTGCCACATCCGGCACCACTTGTTTGGCTGGGGGAACAAGATTTTCTTTGAGTCTCCCCCTGAGCCTGAGCTCACTTATTAATTTCTGGAAGAAATATCAGCACCAGAGTCTGGTGCGGATCCAACCTCTACATTTTCTGAACTTTTCTTCACCCAAATCTTGCTCATCTGATTCCTAACCTCATCCGCATTCATCTTTTGTTTACCCTTGTCTTGATTCTGATTATACACCGGACCTCTTTTGTCCTGATTCTTGTTTCTGCAGACTTTAGCATTATGACCGGACCTATTGCAGATTTGGCAAATAACATTTCTTTGCATATTTGACTGATATCCTCTTGATCTGCATTGATTTGCCATATGACCTATTCTATTGCATGTGAAGCATCTACCTTTGAATGATTTGTTTACTTGCATAATTCTGCATTCATGGGATTTGTGTCCATACCTTTTGCAGTTGAAGCACTGTCCGGAGAAGGATGAATTATTCTGATTCATTCTCATTCTGCACTGATTAGCTTTGTGACCAAAGTGGTTGCAGTTGTGGCAGTATCCATTGAAGGATGGATATCTTTGAGCATTTGGCTGTCTTACCGGAGGTCTTCTAGGCCTGCTCCTTGGATTTTCTGATCCAAGATTCTTCTGACCGGATCCGGAGCTTTCTCCTTTCTCATATCCCAAACCATACTTGTCATCTGTCCTCTTTTGACTTCCAAGAAGAACTTCAAGTTGAGCAGAACTTATCTTGAATTTTTCTTTATATTCATTTGCTGTTTGAAGGTCTCTTTTGAGAGAGGCAATTTGATCCTCAAGTTTTCCTTCATTATCTTTGGCATCTTCAAGATCAGATTCAAGATGTCTGATAATCCTGTCCATCTGGTGGCATTCTTCTGATTTTTCTTTAAGAGATTGTCTTAGATTGTCTTCAGCCTTTCTTTTTTCTTCAATCTCTTGAGTAAACTTTATAGTTCCTGATTCCATTTCATGTCTTAACATAATGACTTCTTTTGATAACTTTTCACATAACTTGGTTTGCTCAGTCAATTCTTCATTTGTATTGCTTTCTTCACTTTGTCTTGCCAACTGTTGAAGCAGCTCCTTTCTCTTTTTCATAGAGAGACTTAATTTGTCTTTTAATTCTCTCATGAATTCATCAGCCTGTTTGAGTCTTTCCTTTAATTCACTGACTTCAGAATTTGACTGTTCAAGATCCTCAAGGGCAGTCTTGAGTTGCTCCCTTAAACCATATGCATCCATTTGAAATCCCAGATCTTCCTCAAGCTGTTAGGCTCTATTAGGAGGAACTTAGCTCTGATACCAATTGTTGATAACTGAGAGGGGGGGGTGAATCAGTTATCCTAATTATTTCCCTTATTGAACTTTCCTTTTAATTGAAGCAGCATAAAATCAAACACAAAACATTAACCATGAAATAAGAAACACATGACACAGTATTTTTGACGTGGAAACCCTGTTAAGGGAAAAAACCACGGGGTGATTAACCCAAGAATTATTCTCTGTTAGAAGAATAGGAAATTACAAAATTGGCACTTACCAATTAGGGCTCACTGCCCGAGCACACTGCTCACAAGAGGCCCACTGCCTACAAAAAGACACACTGTCTACAAAGTGATGAGAATCACAGTCTTGAACTGATTGGAAGCATCTGCATATGCTGGAGTTCAGTTCCGGTTAGGCTCAGTACACTGATCTGCTGCACTTCATCTTTCCTCTGTTCTTTATTCTGCTATCTTTCACATACCGGATCCTTTTTGCTACCTCTGCTCTTCCTTTGGACTTCTTCGCATATCTCTCCACATCAACACACACTTCACAACTAAATCCATCCTCTATATATATCCGCACAAGTAATTTCATCACCTTTCTAGTCGGCATCCGGAACAGTCTAGTTTCTTACAAACTCTCATTCTGTCGGCTGAATCCTTCCTCACCAAGCAATGCGGATCAAGCATATACTTGTAGATATCATTAATCATGTCGGCCAAACATGATTCATGCCTTCACAACCTCTGTCATCAAGAGTAACACATCCGGAAAGCAGTCTGATACTCTGCCAGTCAGTTCTTCCTCTGTTTTCACTGTCTCTCAGAAATCCGGTACTCAACCATTCATATCTTTTTCCTTGTCCATCACCGGAGGCTAAATCCTTGGAATATACCACTCAAGGTAGTCCTCTTGACTTCCCCAAATCCGCACTGCACCAAGACACTTCCTCTGAGAGGTCCGGACCAATCTGTCGGACCTTGCCACATGCTCTGTTCTTCTTTACCGGACCACAACATTCTTTATTCTGACTTCCGGTAGAGACACATCATGACTTGCGGATATGTGTGATGACCTTTGTTGCCATCAATGACAACAACCATGAATCCTTATAGTGTCTCTTGCCAACACCTTCATTATCCATCTCCTAAGCAAACATCTCCATTGCACCCTACACCACCTCCACATCACAAGCTTCAACGTTTATCGCGATGTGTGCAACCATTGGTCATGGTTCCCTTCCATTTCGCAATAAATCTACCATCATTCATGTATTATCCCACATACACTCGACATACCATCCCTATGGTCCATGCTTTGGCATAAGTCTGACATAATCCACATCATAATCCACTATTTTCCCTACATAATCCACATCATAATCCACTTTTCTCCCCTCTAGAATCCACATCATAATCCACTATCTACCTAATCCATTTGCCTTCCATGTATCCCTTACCAACATCGATGAGGGCACTCAACATGGTCCATGTGAGGACATCATTTTCTAGTGGGACTATAACCTTTCAGTGTAGTGCAACACATCCTTCAACCCTCAACCCTAAACACTATACCTTAAACCCTAATCCCTCCACCCTAAACCCTAATCCCTCAACCCTAAATGCTATCCCTAAAGCCTGAAGCCTCAACCCTTAAACCTTAAACCCTAAACCCTATCCCTAAACACTCAACCCTAAACACTATACCTTAAACCCTAATAACTCAACACTAAACCATAATCCCTTATCCCTAAACCCTAATCCCTTATCGCTAAACCTTAAACCCTATCCCTAAAGCCTCAACCCTCAACACTTGAACCTTAAATCCTAAACCCTATCCCTAAACCCTCAACCCTAAACACTATGCCTTAAACCTTAATCCCTAAACCCTAAACCCTAAACCCTAAACCCTAAACCCTAAACACTAAACCCTCAACACTATACCTTAAACCCTTATCCCTCAACCCTCAACCCTCAACCCTCAACCCTAATCTTAAAGTTAAACTTAAAGCTTCCAGTCATTCCACCATCCCCAAGGGATCTAGAAATGCAAAATTAGATGCCTCTACTGATAAAGTCAAACATCCTAAGGGTCCTCATGTCTCTGGACATAAAAACAAAGAGTCAAAGAAAAATCAATCCAAAAAGTTATCCAAGCCCATACCTCCACAAGCAAAGTCCAAAACCAAAATGGTATGGGTACCTAAGCAACAAGAAATCAAGTTAAATGAGGCATCTACCTCTAACAAATCCCAACCATCTACTCCCATCTCAAATTCCCATTCTGCTCAAAAGACATTCAGTGAGTCTTGGTGATTAGTTATGAATAAATAAACAAAGATGACACAAAATGAAGCACACAGATCAACCTGAAACTAGGAGAGTCCCACCGATGCAATCTGACATTTTGAAATTCAAAAAATTTGTTGCATTCATTTCTAGTGATGGACATTAATGGTCGCACGAACGAACATTATATGAACAATTTTGATTGAAAAGGGATTGAACTTATTAGAACCAAAAAAAGTTTTACATCTCTCACCAACCTCTTCACACTTATCCTTTGTATACCATGGAAATTGACCACATTATAATTTTGTGATTAAAATAATTTATGAAAATTTGTGTGACAAGATCCATATTAACTCTTATTGCTAAAACATGTGTGACAAAATCCTATTAGAACAATTACATTTATGAACAAATCCTCATAATATCTTTTCCTAAGTGTATCGGCCTAGCAACACTTCATCGTTGGAACCCTATTTATAGCTCCATCGATAGCCCTGTGAAAAATAATTTACAGCCTTATCTATCTGAAAATACCCTGTCGAGCTAACCTTTGAAGTCCTTCCCCCGATAGACTGATAGAGCCAACTATAGTGAGCTCATCATTACCGGTAGGATAGATATTCATATTCCCACAATGACCTGATATAACTGTGGGTTGTCCAAAATTAGACATAATCAACCAAACATGCCCTTATCGTTGGAGTTCCCATCATACTCCCACTGATAGTCCTATAAACATAACTCGTAGCCATATCGGGATAACAATATCCTATCGGCCTAACTCTTGAGAGTCCCTCACCGATAGACTGATAAAATCAACAAAATCTAGCACATCTTTGTGACTCATAAACATTGACAGAACAAATGTTTTTGTTCCCCCGATAACCCGATATGACCATAAGTTACCCAAAGGTGCAATATCACCCAAGCTAAGGTACATCAGGGTAACATTACCTAGCGTCCCACCAATACACCGACATAAAGAGTTCATCGATGAAGGAAGCTGACATCAGTGAAACATAAATAACAGTCTCAATGATGCAACAATAATAATTATTGTGACATCCTGAGGCATCGTTCAAATATTCAAAATAAATGACATGATAGAAATGAAAGGTACATTTATGAACTAGGAATAAAAGTGAGTTACACCACAGTTTCATCACATAGCTCCTGTAAAACTTGAACAAATTGCAAAAGGGCCTGAAGGAGAAGGGGACTGAAGCTCTCACATAGTAAAGTGACGAAAAACTAGTGGGAAAGAGAAATTGAAGTAAGTACACCTATTCTGTCTCTTAAAGGTTTGAATTCAAGCAATGGGAGATAGTGCAGAAAAACCTAAAAATAAGAAATGGAAAACTGAAAAGAGACCATTAAACCAAGACTTGATAGATCAAACAATGGGAGATAGTGCAGAAAAACCTAAAAATAAGAAACATAAAACTGAAAAGAGACCATTAAACCAAGACTTGATAGATCAGTGTCCTGGGTCGGGACCAAGACCAAAAAGAAGTGTACAGATGAACCCCTCACATGATCGATTGTTGGACACTCACAAGGACTTGGGAGATGTATGGACTCCACTACGAGGGTATGAACTTTTCTTATACCACTACAGAAAACAATATAGTTTTTACCAGTCTATAACCCGTGGAGGTTGAACCTAGGGAGATTAGTTGTGCCAGATGTGTGTGTCAATGTGGAATTAATGAAAGCCCTTGCCAGTAAATATGATCCGAAAATGAGAACTATTCAAACACACAGTGGTGATAATTTACTGGTTATTTCAAAAGATCTCATTTCCAATGTATTTGAATTAGAGTGTGGTTTTGATTTACCATTCACAATCAGAGATCTATTGCTAGAGTATCGCCATATGGATACTAGTTATAAAAGGTGGAAGTTGGCCTTGCATAGGCCTAAGGACGAAGAAGGACAATTAAGGAAATTCTCTAGTAATGAGAATCCTCCATTTCATGAAGATCTGTTTGAAGAGTATTTTTGATACTCCTATTATGCACCTGGTAAAGTCTTGGGAGTAGAGGTCCCACCTCTAATGTCAATTGCACCAATGGTTTTAGCTAGAGATGTATAGACTAAGTGGGCCAGGCCTTTTGACTATGCTAGCTTTGTGGCTAATGCCCTAAATCAAGGGCTTGAAAAAATTAAAAATAACAGTGATAGGATCAACTTCAAACACTATTCCTTATTAATGCATTTGCTTTTGTATGAGAGACATGATTGAGGATTTTGGAGCAGTGAACTGAGGATAAGGGATTCTTTTGATAATGGGGATCCTAAACCTGTATAGATGTGGACTTCATTATGGGATAGCTGATTTGGTAGATCTCACTACCTCTACTTTGAAGAGTTTTTTGTAAAACCTTTAATGGAGTTACTAGGATATCCCTGGGATTATAACCTATCCCCAAGGATGCAGAGATTTCTAAGACCCAAAGAAAATGACCCTAAAAGTAAAGTGGACCATAACTGGGGAGATTGGTATGCTTTCCCTGACTGCACAGTGATTAGAGTTTATGGATTTGAGGGTACCCCACATTTGCTACCACAAATAGTTTATGATCGGATTGCCTATCTAGAGATTGTGAGGCAATTAGAAAAATCTAATGCCATACACCTCAAGAAGCATAACAAACAGTCAATCATGCCTAGCACTCTATGTTTTGGAGATTTCAAAATGGTCACGAATGAAGGGTATGAAGAAATTAATACTAAATTGGCACAGTACAATCTTCCTATAGGTAATGAAAGACAAAATTTTGATTCAGAGGGTTTTATTCATAAATCAAAGATTTCACAAGGGCTCTCAGGAAATGAACATTTATTTTCAGAGGAAGATGTGATTAGAAACCATGATGAGGCCTCTACTATCAATAGAATGGGTACATTCAACAAAGTGATACTTGCTAATGAATGGAAAAGAAAACATGTCCACTCTTATTCAAAAATGTTTTGTGAAATACAGGATCCACTAGCAAGGATTGAACAATTGATTTCTCATGCAAATGAAATCATAAAAGATGTGCCCCCAATTGTTTTTGATACAACTTATACAATCTATTCAGGAACACAAGATGAAGACATAGAGCCTTTGGGCTACGAAGCCTCACAGCCTACCCCTGAAGTATCTTTTTCTATAGATATTGACATAAGTGAAGAAGGGGAAAGTGATGAAGAAAGTGAACAAATGAAGCCAATAAATGCTCCTGAAATAGCACAATATGAGCATCCTCCTGGATTGAATGATTTAAAGTTTGAGACATCAAATGAATTATCTGATGACATTAGAATCTTGGTTGCACATAAATTTATTTCTGATGATGATTTTATTAAAACTCCCAAATTTAAGTCATTTGTCTATGAGTACAAAGGAAAAAAGGTGAGAGAAAAAATGCAAGATGTCACTTCTGAACAAGAGGTTACTACTTTGTATGAATTAAAAAGGGAAGTTGATAAAGAGATGGAGTCCATCACTCCCGAAAGAGGAAGGGAGTTAATTCAAGAAGCCAAAGTATTGCTCTTGTCACGGTGGGATATGAGTTCAGAAATTGTGTTTGATAGCTTTAGGAAGAGAGAAGACAAAACAATGAATTTGACTGAAGAAGCCAGTGATAATATATACTTAGGATCAGGATCAGGGTATAATGCAGATGAAGCCACTCTACTCATTTGGTCACTTTACCCATAGGATAAGAGACCAGCAATTGCTATAATTCAAATCAAATGTTTAGTCATCTCTTAGTCAAAAGGGTAGGGGATATTGACCCCATGGAAATAGCAGAGCTCAACATTAATGTGACAAAGTTCAATAAGGCACAAGTTAAAAATTTTCTTAAAGAAAATGATAGACTAAAGAAAGAGTTGTTATATCAAAAGGAAAGATCCTCTTCCTCTTCTATATCACAATTCTATCCTCCAGACCTTGAGAAAGATAAGAAAGTGTTGGATGCACTTACTGATTCATCTTATTGGAAAAATTGCCATCTAAAATCCCAAGGGAAATGTAAAGAGCTAGAGAAGGAAGTAAAAACTATCAAATACGATATGGCATCTGAATTAATCAGGGAAAGATTCAATAAAATGATGAGCTGTACTGATACCTATTGGAAATTGTTTAAGCTGACACTCTCAGCAATGGCAGAAAATAAAAGATTACAGGGGAGGATGACTGAAAAGAAAGAAGACATTTTGGGCAAAGGGATCTTGGTGGGACAAACATTACAGGTATATAATGATTTGATAGAGTCACATGATGAATATCATGGCAAGCTCAAAGAAGAGATTGATTATTTTAATCTTGCTCCACCACTTCATGATAATTCTAGGAATCTCTGAAAATGTGATGATTGGAAGGAAGAATTGGCCATGGTTCTGACTAATGCATTATAGGAGATCAACGATGAAGAGATAGTCTTGAAAAATACTCATAAGTAGTTGGAAAAAATAATGCAAATGGAGTATGATATGAAGGAAGTGATTATCAATGTGAATACCTATGTAGAACATGACTACATCCATCATCTCTCTGCAATAAATCGGTTTATCAATCGAACCTTGAATGTGCCAGATACGACAGGACAATCATCAGATGGATGAGATCAACCAACATTATGACATGGGCATCATATTAGAAAATAGAAGCTTTGCACAGGCCTTAGATGGTCACGTGCCTCTATTCGGAGATTAACGAATCAATGCATCTATTTAATAAAATAATTTTCTTTTCAATTATAATTAGTTATCAAAAGTCATGTCTTTTTGTAATGGGTCTATAGCTTGTTGCCTCTCGCATATAAGAGAGACCAAGACTTGAGAGAAAAAAGGACGGTAGTAGTTCTTTCTGAAGCATTTTAGGGGACTTAGTAAGAAGATAGATTGCACCCATCCCACTCATCCACTTTCATGTTCCAAAAACTTTGCAATTAATATATATATTATGAAGCAGTATTATGGAGAAGACTGTACTTAAATGGTAACCTTTTTTCAGTGTTCAACTTTTATGTTAATTTTCATGTTTATATGTTGTTGTACTATCGCCAAAGTGATTGAAAAAAGATACAAATGATTTGATGATGATGATGATGCTTGTAATTTGCTCATACTATAATGAAAACCTTTTGCTTACAATTTTACAAATGAGAAGAAATCTATCAATGAAAGTGATCACCATTCTTTCACAAATTAGGTCACCTGCTTCTTCCCTTTTCAAATGTTGTTAAAGGAAGAGATGTCTTTAAACATGTCATCAGGCATTGAAAACTGATGTAGTATCTTCCTCTGTTCAGTGCATGGACTTCAAAGTCCTATGTCTAAACAATCACCATGTATGGTGAATGGATCTTCAAATATTCATATACATTTCACTATAATAGCTAAGTGGGTATGCGAAAACCTCCATCATTTCACCGTGTTTGGTAATTGAGTACTCAAGGATTGAAACTATCTCGCTATGATTTTTTAATTATGAATGCAAAAACTCAAATCAATTCACTGTAACTACAAATTTGTTATACAAGGATTCAAATCAGTTCATTGTATTTGCCAATGGGAATGCAAGGATATAAATCATTTGCATATAACAACTATTGGAAAATTTTAGACCTAGGAGTGGATGATGTGGATGCTTGTAATTTTCTCATACTATAATGAAAACCTTTTGCTTACAATTTTACAAATGAGAAGAAATCTATCAAATTTTGCCAATGTAAGAATATTGAGCTTACCAATGAAAGTGATCACCATTCTTTCACAAATTAGGTCACCTGCTTCTTCCCTTTTCAAATGTTGTTAAAGGAAGAGATGTCTTTAAACATGTCATCAGGCATTGAAAATTGATGTAGCATTTTCCTTTGTTCAGTGCATGGACTTCAAAGTCCTATGTCTATACAGTCACCATGTATGGTGAATGGATCTTCAAATATTCATATACATTTCACTATAATAGCTAAGTGGGTATGCGAAAACCTGCATCATTTCACCGTGTTTGTTAATTGAGTACTCAAGGATTCAAACCATCTCACTGTGATCTTTTAATTGTGAATGCAAAAACTCAAATCAATTCACTGTACCTGCAAATTGGTTATGCAAGGATTCAAATTAGTTCACTGTATTTGCCAATGGGAATGCAAGGATACAAATCATTTACATATAACAACTATTGGAAAATTTTAGACCTAGGAGTGGATGATGTGGATGCTTGTAATTTTCTCATACTATAATGAAAACCTTTTGCTTACAATTTTACAAATGAGAAGAAATCTATCAAATTCTACCAATGTAAGAATAATGAGCTTACTAGTGAAAGTGATCACCATTCTTTCACAAATTAGGTCATCTGCTTCTTCCCTTTTCAAATGTTGTTAAAGGAAGAGATGTCTTTAAACATGTCATCAGGCATTGAAAACTGATGTAGTATTTTCCCCTGTTCAGTGCATGGACTTCAAAGTCCTATGTCTAAACAGTCACCATGTATGGTGAATGGATCTTCAAATATTCATATACATTTCACTATAATAGCTAAGTGGGTATGCAAAAACCTACATCATTTCACCGTGTTTGGTAATTGAGTACTCAAGGATTCAAACCATCTCGCTATGATTTTTTAATTGTGAATGCAAAAACTCAAATCAATTCACTGTACCTACAAATTGGTTATACAAGGATTCAAATCAGTTCACTATATTTGCCAATGGGAATGCAAGGATACAAATCATTTACATATAACAACTATTGGAAAAGTTTAGACCTAGGAGTGGATGATGTGGATGCTTGTAATTTGCTCATTCTATAATGAAAACCTTTTGCTTACAATTTTACAAATGAGAAGAAATTTGTCAAATTCTGTCAATGCAAGAATAATGAGCTTACCAGTGAAAGTGATCACCATTCTTTCACAAATTATGTCACCCGCTTCTTCCCTTTTCAAATGTTGTTAAAGGAAGAGATGTCTTTAAAAATGTCATCAGGCATTGAAAACTGATGTAGTATTTTCCTCTATTTAGTGTATGGACTTCAAAGTCCTATATCTAAATAGTCACCATGTATGGTGAATGGATCTTCAAATATTCATATACATTTCACTATAATAGCTAAGTGGGTATGCAAAAACCTGCATCATTTCACCATGTTTGGTAATTGAGTACTCAAGGATTCAAATAATCTCGCTATAATTTTTTAATTGTGAATGCAAAAATTTAAATCAATTCACTGTACCTGCAAATTGGTTATACAAGGATTCAAATCAATTCACTGTATTTGCCAATGGGAATGCAAGGATACAAATCATTTGCATATAACAACTATTGGAAAATTTTAGACCTAGGAGTGGATGATGTGGATGCTTGTAATTTGCTCATACTATAATGAAAACCTTTTGCTTACAATTTTACAAATGAGAAGAAATCTATCAAATTCTGCTAATGCAAATGATTCAAATCAATTCACTGTATTTGCCAATGGGAATGCAATGATACAAATCATTTGCATATAACAACTATTGGAAATTTTTAGACCTAGGAGTGGATGATGTGGATGCTTGTAATTTGCTCATACTATAATGAAAAGCTTTTGCTTACAATTTTACAAATGAGAAGAAATCTATCAAATTCTGCTAATGCAAGAATAATGAGCTTACCAGTGAAAGTGATCACCATTCTTTCACAAATTAGGCCACCTGCTTCTTCCCTTTTCAAATGTTGTTAAAGGAAGAGATGTCTTTAAACATTTCATCAAGCATTGAAAAATGATGTAGTATTTTCCTCTGTTCAGTGCATGGACTTCAAAGTCCTATGTCTAAACAGTCACCATGTATGGTGAATGGATCTTCAAATATTCATATACATTTCACTATAATAGCTAAGTGGGTATGTGAAAACCTACATCGTTTCACCATGTTTGGTAATTGAGTACTCAAGGATTCAAACCATCTAGCTGTGAATTTTTAATTGCGAATGCAAAAACTCAAATCAATTCACTGTACTTGCAAATTGGTTATACAAGAATTCAAATCAGTTCACTATATTTGCCAATGGGAATGCAAGGATACAAATCATTTGCATATAACAACTATTGAAAAAAGATCCACCTATCTTGCACATCTGCTTCCATAATTATCATTCATCCATTGACTCAATTCACTCAATAGAATAGGCACTGATCAATTTTAGAACATTTTATCCAAATCCAATTTACAATCTTGATACTTCAAACATTTTTTAGGAATTAGTGAGCAAGCTCTATATCTACTTCACACCTATTTGCCACTGTGAAGGCCAACTGCACTAATCATTAAGGCATACCCACCTAGGTCTGGCAGAGCCTGAAGTGAAGGGGGTTTAGCCATATCTACCTCATGTCAGTTAACCAAAAACGTCAAGAGAACTTGGCAACCTCTTAGGGTTAACGACCTATGTTTTTGAGACCTAACAGAACCAAAAGCAATTTTCATAAATTACAGTGGAGAAAAAATAGGAGATTGAAGCGGAGGTCAAGGAGTTTAGTGCGCCCACAGTATTCAAGTAAGCATCTGAGATATCCTTGCAATTGCTAGATTATAATTCAATTCTGTAGAGAAATAAGATGGAAGGTCCTGGAAAAACAAAAAATAAGAAGAAATAGGGTGAAACTAGTTAGTCCAAAAATAAGAAATAGAAAACTAAAATAGGGCAAGAATTGAAAGAAAAGGAACAAAAATTAAACCAAGACCTAATTGATCAATTGCTTGGCTCAGGGCCAAAACCTAGGAGGTCTGCACAATTGGCCAAAACCTAGGAGGTTTGCACAATTGAGGGCTGGTGTAGAAAGGTTAGAGGATAAATGCAAACATATAGGAAATTTATATAATCTATCAGGACACATTTGTTGTTCATGTGTGGTTATCTTGGCTCCTTTTAACCTCCTCGTGCACAACTATTATGTGACTATTGTCATTGTTGTGTATTACAAGATCCAGAGGAGGCCATGGAGAGAGGACATGGATGGCGTAGAACTACTAAATCATAGAGAGGAAAGTGGGTGGAAATAGATATGACAACGAAATCTATAGATACAATAGAGGTAAGAAGAGAAAGCAACCTCAACCAAAGGAGGAAGGTGTTTATGAATTCACAAACGCTACAACATAGAGGACATAAAGTCATTTTTTTGTCCATGAGGCCTCTGAGCTCAAACTTATTGGTTGAAAATGCACAGGAATGGTGATTAAATTTGATTATATGATCAAGGGAAAAGTTTGAAAATTAGGATGACCAAAACATGATATGACTATGTCACATATATGGCTAAAGTGAGGTTTTGTGTTGGATAGCATATTCATTGAAATGATATAATTGGTGTACTAAACATTATTTACTATATTGTGTATTATAGGGGCTAGACAAGGCCATGGCAACAAATCATGTCATATCAAATGAGGACACAACGGATGAAGCGGGACATTAGGTACTCAAATTTTGAATTAACTTAGGAAAAAATGATCTGATGGCATTTTGTGATACGTCCATCTTTTTTCACAGTATTATTGAAATTTATAATGTATTATCCAATCTTGACATAAATTAACGCATGTTGTTGATTATTTTAGATGGAGATTGGAGCAAATGCGGAGCCTGAGCATTCAACTAGCAAAAGAAAAAGATATGTACATGGATGTGGACCTAAAACTATTAAATCACATAGACGACAGTGGGTGGAAGAGGATTGACAATGGATCATGTAGACACAACAAATGATTGCACTGAACAAGAGGTTGGTCAAGACTATAGTACATGGGATGAATACTTTGAGAAAATTATTGTTTGTGGATGTTCTGTATGTCGTGGAAAGAAACAATTCAAACAAGTGATTGTACAAAGACATTACATATATGACGAGCTTCTAGTTAGTAGTATGCCTTCTACAATCAATTCAAATCCAATAGGAATTGTGGTAAGGAATTTTCCAATTTGATATAAATAACATGGATACTTCATTTAAACATTGTTTTATATTATTTAAATAACTAATTTTTTTCTTAATGGATACTTGTAGGATAAAGTTCTTGGTTTAAAGTTTCCTAGATCACTGACTTCCAGCCTAGAGGGCAATGATCATTCATTAGATGATACATCTAACAAAAATATGTGCCAATATACCAGCTTCGAAGATGAGGAATTGATGAAAACAAGTAACAGAACAAGAACTAGTTTAAAGATGCATAATTTGCTTAAAGACGAGGGGAAGGTGGACTACATACCCTATGAGAATGAATGTGATGGAGATGATGACTTGCCCCTAAATTTGAGATCAATTTATAAAGAGACATTTGATCATCGACTATATTGCACTTGGCCTAGTGATCAACAATTGCCTAGAGTGTACGAGGTGTTTCAATTTTGGGGATACAGCTACATGATATGACCCTCCAATATTCATGGAGCGAATCTAGGCCTCTTTATCATCCAAAATGTACATGTGGGATCTAAACATAGAAACAATTAAGAACAAACCACTAGGAGATTAATGCCATATTATGGTCCATCATATTACAGTGGCGAATGGAGAAGGCTAGCAGAATATAAGCCTAGCATGGCAGCATATGGTCTAAATTCGAATATGTATACACATCGTCTCCAATTGGAAAGTGGAAAAGAGATGAATAGAGGTCATCTTCTGTATATAGATGGATGTGCATACACACACAAAAATATTTTAGGATCTATAAATAGTAGTAAGGGAAGGGACCCTACTGTAAGACTGAATTGTCAATTTGTTGAGGTTATAAATGATAAAGATGGAGATATGGAAAGAGAGGTTGATAGATTGATAATGGTTGAAGCTATTATGGACCTTACCATTGGAGATGAGTTATTGATTGATTACCCCTTCTTAAAATGCACTCCTGCGCAAAAGAAAAGGGAAGAAGAAGGTCTCCCTAAGGATGTTCTTAAGGGTAGAAAACCAAAGAATAATAAATGAGTGTGGACTGATGTTCTATAAACTATGTTGCCAAAATTGTGTTTTCTTTAAATTATTGTATAAAAAAGGTAGTCTATAAAATAATGTTCCATTATTCAATTGATGTATATAAGTTCATACAATTTATATTTTTATTTTTTAAGCCATATTTGATTATATTTCTTTAATTGATACATTTTGAATTTAGTGCAATTGTTGCCAAACATTAAATAATGCTTGTGTTTGTTGATAGGTAGAAGATGTTAATGAAACACACTAATACCCAAGATCCAACTGGGCTATTAAGGTTTGGACAGGATGATCCAAACCATCCTTTAAACCATAACAGGTAGAAAAGAGAAACATTGAAGAGAATACTAGCAACTGAGAAATTTGAACTACTGATGAGATCTGCATACACTGATGACATGCCAGCTAGCCTTAATGATGATGTTCATGATAGTGAAAATGCAGTGCATGAAGAAGGATTGAATGAAATGCTTATAGGTTTCTTTGGGGATGGAAACAATGATGACAATAATGATCATGTGGTTGACAGTAACGGTGATAGCAGGGGTAATTACCACCAACATAATGTTGATGATAACAACCCAAAATACTCCATCAAGCAAGTAGGGAAGATACATGTGTTCAAATTGGGTGCAAGTAGAAATTCAAAACTAACATGCACATTAATATTATTAGAAATCAATTCACTATTTGGTTGGTCAGACAAAGGATTCACTACCCTACTAAAGTGAGTTGAAATCCATTTCTTACTTTGCATTGTCAATTGGTGTACATAATTCGTAAACATTCATCAACTTCGTTTATATTTCTTTAAGGGGAATTTAAAACCATATATTGTATATAAATAGTCCTAGTACAGATTGACATATCAAACATGTTCATCATAAGTTAAACATTCAATTGATTTAATCTCTGGCAATCTTACAGGGCACTAAAAACTAAAATATTCCCTGAAGAGAATGTGTTTCCATCAACTTGTAGAGAGGCGCATCTGTTGTTGGTTGAGTTGGGGATTGAATATAATCAAATTTATTCTTGTAAAAATGATTGCATTTTATACAGAGATGAATATGAAAACAAGGTAGAATGCCCTGTATGCAAAGAGAAGAGATATCGTACATATGTACAAGGTCCTAAATAGTTCCAAAGAAGGTTTTACATCACATGCCAATTATACCTAGACTTCAATGAATGTTTCGTTGCAAGTCACTTGCACAATTGATGGACTAGCATGCAAAGAACAGGACTTAAGATGGATTCATGTGAATTCTGGTTGACTCCAAAGCAATGAAACACATAGAGGAAAAATGGCCAAGAAAATTCAAAGATGAACCCCGTAGTATCAGGTTTGGTCTTGCAATTGATGGAGTTTGCCCATTCTCTTTCCTAAGCTCAAATTATAGTGTTTGGCCAGCCGGATTGATAGTATACAATATTCCCCCATGGATGAGTGTTAGAAAGGAGCGCCTTATGCTGACTCTCATTGTTCCAAGAAAACATCAAGTTAAAAACATGGATGTTTATCTTGTGCCTTTTATTGATGAGATGCAACTACTATGGAAAGGCATAAGAATGTATGACATATCACGTCCCCCATCAAATAGGTCCTTCATGTTGTATGGTGTGCTATGTTGGACTATTCATGATTTCCCAGGACTTGGTGTTTGTTCTGGTAAGATAAAATATTTACGTATTTACACTCATAATTTATTTCCATCCCAACTTTCATACTTAGTTTTATACTTTTTTTATGTTATTAACATTACTTATTGAATTACAGGGCTTCAAACAAAGGGGATATTTGCATGTCCAAGATGTGCAAAACAATTTCAAGGGTGGTATTCTAAAGATCTACGTAAATTTATTTACGCAAACAATAGGGTTTTTCTACCACTAGATCATAAGTTTAGAAATCACCTGAAGAATCAATTTGATGGAAAAGTTGAAAATAGAGGCCCTCCCATGATTATAGGTCCAAGTGATTGGATTAAGAAGTATGAAGATGCTGAATTGAAAGCTTGGGAGGATTTTTTTGATTGGAGTGATTCAATTGAAGAACCAGACCAAGTATTTAATATACTAGAAGGAATGAAAAGGAAATCCATATTTTATGAGCTCCCTTATTGGAAAGATCTATTAATATCTCACCTATTAGATCCTATGCACATCTTCAAAAATGTCTTAGATTCTATATTTCGACATATATCAACCAAAGAGGACACCTTGTCTTCGAGGAGAGATATTGCTCTTTCGCGTACCAAAATTGATAGAAAACATTTGTGGCCAAACAAGGAAAATGAAACATATGCAGAAGCTCCATGGATTTTGAAAAAAAAAAAGAGCTAGACAAACTAAAAAATCTCATCCGTTCAATAAGGACACCTACTGGCTATGGTTCGTCATTGGCTAAAGCTTTTATAGTTGATGGACATATCACATGATTTAAAACACATTA
The DNA here is from genome assembly GCA_027924645.1 of Cunninghamia lanceolata. Taxonomy (NCBI): domain Eukaryota; kingdom Viridiplantae; phylum Streptophyta; class Pinopsida; order Cupressales; family Cupressaceae; genus Cunninghamia; species Cunninghamia lanceolata. The sequence continues at coordinate 2,993,301 of BSBN01001170.1, forward strand.
TTTTCATAATTTTATGAAGGTATTATATATCATCATTTAACATTTACTGGTAACATTGATTAAGTACTAAATATATTTTGATATTTTGTTGTGTGAGAAAAAATTACTAATGATCTTTTCATAAATGTGTTTGATAGCATATCATGCCATTGGTAATTAGGGGGGATTCCTATCTTACAGTTGACTTAAGGAATGCCATAAGTTGATTATCAGCATTTACAAGGTATGTGGTTATATGAAGTGTTCATGTGTGAGAAACATAGAGATATTATATTGCATTTGAATTTTTGACTAAAGGTTCATACTAATTTACTATTCTTATATTAGGTGGGTGACCTCCAAGGAGATCCACGAATGTGAAGTGCCAAAATGGAAGAAGGAAATTGCATAATTTGTATGTGTATTTGAGAAGGAGCTCCCTACAAGTTTCATGGACCTATAAGTCTATTTACTTATACACCTAGTCGATGACATTGAATTGGTGGGTGTCATATCAACGAGGTGGATGTTTTTCTTTGAGAGGTGTATGAAAACTCTAAAAAGATATGTCTGACAAAAGGCACATCCAAAGGGTTGCATGGCTGAAGGGTATGTATTGAATGAAGCATTTTTCTTCCTGTGTGAATTCCTTCGTAAGGATTTTGAAGATGGGCCACGCTTCTGGGATGAAGAACGAGCATCAGATATTATTAATGGAGAAAAACCACAATCTAATGGTGTTCAAGTAGAAATTAGTAAGTAAATTCATGATCAGTGTGGTTGTTTTTCTTGCAATCATTAATTTACTATGTAATTTATTTGTCAAATTAACAACATGACATTTGGAGTTTGAAATAAACATGTTGACATGTAATAGGTGTAGACGAAAGTGCTATACTCGACAAGTTCATTTTGTACCACATGGACTTTATGAACAAATGGATCAATCTGTATGATAAAAAGAGAGAAGAAGTGTTAGAAATAAGGAGACAGTTTAAGAGATCAAACCCAAGGAATACTCCACTTCCCACTAATCTGCTTGGGGAATGGGGCAACGATTGCACACTAGAATGGATTACTAAACAAATTCAAAATCAAATAGAAGATGTAGGTATAGATTCAAACATAACAGAAGACGAAATCAACATGTCTAGAGGATGTGAAAGAAAGGTATAGTTGGAATTTTACAAAATATTGTTTCCTTACAGTTTTGACACTATTAACTATTTTAATATTCATCATTAGATTTGTTTTCACTGAAATAAATGGTCTTTCACAGGTGAGGAAATATCCAGCAATGTGGTCATATAGTCAACATTATCGTGTAGATGTAAAGAGACAATCCTTCGATTGTGGCATCATGGTTGACTTCAAGAAATCCAGTTGATCAAGCTCAAAAGATAAGAATATAATTGAAGGGAATCTACAATATGTTGGGAAAATACAAGAAATTATTGAGTTGGATTACTGCTCTTTTAAATGTTGTATTTTTAAGTGTAGATGGTATGAAGCATTTGAGAGGACACGAAGACATGATACCCATAGTGGATTGTTTTCTATAGATTCCTCATGTTTCCTACTAGAGGATAAGGAGAATTATGTTCTACCAATTCATTGTGAGAAGGTATTTCTTTAACTCAAACAAGAAGCGGTAGTGATCATTAATCTATTAATTCATAGTTTATTGCGAATATATACATGTGTTTATTAATCAATAAAATTGTTATACCATACATCTAATATATGTATGTCGTTCATGTGCAGGGATTTTTCTATGAAGGTATTTTGGACCCAAAATGGATATTTGTCATACAATATGATCCAAGATTAAGGCATGTATTGGACAATGCATTAGTGGATACTGAGCAAAACAATGATGGCCAACAAAATGAGAGAGAGGGATTAGAGAACATCAAAGAAATTGACATCCATGATGATGTTGAAGATGGTTATGTTTAGGCACAAGAAGACAACGATCCAGAGTTAGATGATGTTATGGAAGACAACAATATGGATGGTATAGAAAATGATGATCCAAATACATCTGGTAACAATATAGATGGTCTCCAGTCAAATTTTAGTGATGATGAAGATGATGCAGGTCAAGATGAGGATGATGATAATATTAAATACTTGAAAGAACATATGAACATTGACAATGATACACTTGACGACATTGTAGCAGACAATAATGTTAATGACCAAGACTTCTAAATTTTTAGAATTATTTGTAATCCATGTTTAAAAAGGATGATTCTTATGGCCTAAACTTTGTAATGCTTCAGTAATATTATTTGTGTCCATACAAATTACCTATTGCAATATCCTTAAATTGTTCAATCTTTGGTATGAATTGTTGGCAGAAAAAATTGGGATTACTTGGATGCAATTTCCTTTTCATTGCTTTATATTTTGCTTTAATGTCAAGGTCTCAACCTAATCCTCATTTTGCACTAATAAGAAACCTTAGGCTTAACTCTACAATGGCCTTGATTCATTGTGAGGAAGTTATGATTGAGGATTTGATGACTACAACATATTTTAATGGGGAAGATGTTTTTCATCATGATGCACATGTTGAACATATGGATAGGCAAGACATGAATCTTACTACACAAATACTTATATCAGACCTTTATGAATTTGAGCAATAATGTTAATTATTCAAATTTGATTGATGTATATATGTGAATGATTTGCATAAGCTTAGCTGACATTCAAGTTTCATGGGGATAAATTGGTATTTGCCTTACAAACACCACCCAAGATTTACTATTAAATATGAGAGATGAGGGATGAAAAGTAGTTTACTAAATATGCTTCTACTTCCCACTATTACCTCCTTTCTCTATCATAAAATGACTGACTTATATAACAATATTTTGAAGAGGATGTGTCTCTTCATAAGTGTCTTTTGGAACTTAATAACAACTTAACAATAATAAACAACACTTTAAGCTCTAGGCCACAAATGGATCTGGGACATATGATCTAAGTACTTTTGGCTCAAGTATGTATCGGCATACTCCACAACATTCCTTGCTACTATCTCTATTGATATCATCTTCTCTAGATGTCGATAGGCTTCTCCTAATGCCAAATCCTTATCTTTGGCTGCCTCCAAAGCTCACTGTAATATCAATTGGCATTCCTTTATCCACTCTTCCTGATTTTTCAAATCTTTCTTATCACTAAACAATGTAGGAAAGCCTTCTTTTGAAGCCTCTATGAATTCTTCACCCTCTACTTGAATTTTTTCATGATACCTTTTAGGTTTCTTAATTAAGTCTTCAGCAGTGGTGATTGCTTCAATATCAGGAGCTTCTTTGTTCTGTATTTCACAAAGTTTATCATGGAGCCTGTCGTTTACCTTGTTATGCTCTTGAATGATATTGTGATTTTTGGCATGTGTATCCCAAAACCTTTTCATCCAAACCATCATGTTTGTATACCTCTTTTGAAGTACCATAGAAAGTGTGTCAATCTTGACTTGAGATACCTGATCATCCAACTGTAATTCTTTGCCTTTGTTTTTTGCTTGTGAACCCTCTCCCTGAGTCAATCTTCTGGTAGATCCTCCAAATGCATCCTTTAGAAAATCATTTTCCTTAGTCATTTTCTCACAGCTCAGCTTGTACATATCTTTTTCCTTGATCAACATTTGAATTTGAGCTTTGTTTAATTTGGCAACATTTATGCAAATATCAGTTGTGACTATAGGATTAGTCTCACCTGCTTTCAATGTCCTGACATGTCCAAATGCCTTTTCTGTATCGATGACTGTAAGCTTCTTGTGTGGAGCATACAAAGCCCAAATCATAAGAGAATTTTCATCAACATTGTATTTTATCCCAGTATAAACTTCTATCACTCCTTCTGGACTAAGTCTGCATTTGTCATTATCACTATGTAAAAAACTATCAAAGATTAAAGCAAAATTCATGTCTAAACCTAGAAAGATCATCACACTAGACCACTAATAATTGTCTTCCCTTATTGGGAGTCATCTCTCTCATCTCCTTTTCCACTTCTGTTTTCAATGCATCCAACAAAATATGTATCATTTGGCAATTTTATTCTATCAGGAGGACTTCTTAGTTTTCTCGTTAATGTGCTTGTCTTTTACCCTTAATTCTTACCTTTTTGGGGATACATTGTAAAGATTACTTGATGTACTAGTTGGAGGAATGATTCATACCATCATCGGTGTAACTTTAACCATCGCTATGAGATTCACATGCCATTTTGATGCTTTGGGTCTTCCCGACATGTTTCTCCATTACTTTATTCATTGGTAGGACTCTTCCCAAAATATCCTTGCAGTTTTCACTATCGGCATAACCCACATAGTCGACAAGATCAAATGAATTCACTCTGATTGTATATGTCCCTTTGATTTTATATGTCCGTCCGATGTGCATCCTTTGTTATTCAATGTGATGGGACAAGTCGGCAAGACTCTTATCAAAACTTTGTGGTCTTTATCATTGAAGTGACCCATGCAGTCAGAGAGACCTAGGGAGCTTGCTCTGATTATATATGTTTCCCCAACACAATTGTTAAAGTGTTTTTCTCTGTCAGTGTGAGTATGCACATCTCTCCTCGATACACATCCATCGCTATGAGGCACAAGATTGATATAACTTAGAGATCTTGTTCTGACTATCTTGTTTTTGCCGATGAATATTCATCAGTGAAACATTAAGTGACATCTTGCCGATCATTTATCCTTGTTGTTTATGCACTTCTTATCATTGAGAGTTTACTTGTCTCTCCCCGACCATGCATAAAATACTTTGTATAAGATTATGACTTTAGGATCTTGAAAGATATGCCCAAGGTCTTGCCGATGAGGATGAAATTAAGGTTTTGTTGACTATGATCATGGAAATGTTTATCAAGGTTAGATTGATGGGATTTAACAAAGGTTATAATATGGATCTTGTCACACAAATTTAAGGCTTAAATGGATCTTGTCACACAAATTTTCGTAATTTGTATTGATCATAAAATTATAGAGTGGCCAATTTATGTGTGGTATATATCAAGGATAAGTAGATGGGAACTAAGAAAATTGTGAGATTTATTCAGTCCTAACAAAAATATAGGCCTTTGTGAACCTAATGATAAAATTTGGCACTCAATTTGGCACAAAATTTGGTGCTAAATTGGGCGCTAAATTTGGTGCTAAATTTGACGCTAAATTAGACGCTAAATTGTGCCTAATTTAGCACCTACTTGTTCTGATCGGCACAAAAAATGCCAAAAATAGCGCCATCCTGATAAATAGCGGCGACTTTTTCAAAAAAAATGGAGAAAAATACATTAAAATAGTGGGTGGAAGCAAAAAATGGAGCAAAAAAGGGAGCTAATCATAGGGATTTGTTGTAGTGGATGTTCTACATATCCCTAGTTTGGCATGGAACCTATTATCTATAAACAAGTTGAATGATGTGGGTGTGCAAGTTTTTTTCTTGAATGGATGATGCAACATGACTATAGGAGCTATGGTGCTAGCTAAGGGTGTTTGGATTGGCACTCTATTTTAGCTTGATGCATATGCAGTTCAATGCAATAGTGCCTAGGAGCTGTTTCAAAGAAGAGAACTTTAGAGTCTTCATCTTCACCATTGGAACCAGCAGCGAAGAGGATTGTTGCATCTACTTTCGATGGTCATGCTTTCTAGATACCTAAGGGTGCTCATTCTATGGAGATGAAACTTCTAACTGAGAAGACATTGTTATGGCACCAAAGCCTTGGTCACATTGGTGAAAAGGGTTTGAGGGCCCTGAAAAATAAAAACCTCATTGAGGGTATGAATGAGTCCTGTAACCTTGAGTTTGATTTTTGTGAACATTGCATTTATGGAAAGAAAAATCATGTTCATTTTTATTTTAGTTCTCACAAATCTTCTGAGGTGTTGGACTTGACTCATTCTGATGTGTTTGGTCCTGTTAATGTTCCTTCAATTTCAAAATATGTTTACTTTGTTTCATTCATTGATGACTATAGTAGAAGGACATGGTCTATTTCCTTAGAAGCAAATATGAAGTCTTTAGTAGATTCAAAGAGTTCAAAGCTCTTGTAGAGAAATAGAAGGATAGAAATATTAAGTGTTTGAGGACTAACAATGGTGGTGAGTTTTGTTTAGAAAATTTCAACAAGTTCTATAAAAAATATGGTATTGAGAGGCACAAGACAACTTTCTATAGCCCTCAACAGAATGGAGTTGTAGAGAGGATGAACATAACGTTGATGGAGAGGGCTAGGAGTATGCTAAGTGGAGCTAGCCTTGAACAAAAGTTCTGGCATGAAGCTATTGCTGCCACTTGTTACCTGGTTAACAGATCTACATCAACGCTCATTGAGAAGACACCTATGGACATGTGGTCTGGTAAAAATCCTGCATTGAGACACATTCAAGTATTTGGTTGTGAGGTATATGCACATGTCCCTAAGAAGAAGAGGTCTAAGTTGGAGAACAAGGCTGTGAAGTGTATCTTCATTGGTTGTGGCATCAGAGTGAAAGGGTACAAGCTTTGGGAACTAGTGGTCAAGAGAGTTCCGTATAGAAGAAGTGTGATCTTCAAAGAGCTCAATCCTTCTTCTGATGTTTTGTAGCCAGAGAAAGAAGAGAAAAAAGAGGATGTGGTTCATCTTCCTTCCACCCCTGAGAAAGTTGAACCAAAGATGTATCTATTGGATTTGATGATGAGGAGAGCTCTAGTAGCTCTAAAAGTTTAGAAGAAGAAGAAGAACCTCAACCTTAACTTGTGAGGAGGTCCATGTGGATAAGGCGGCAACCTGATAGGTTTGGTTAGTCATTGCACATATTCTAGTTGTATTTTTTCTTTGATTTCTAACACTGATGAGCCTAGGACCGTAAGGGAGGCTATGGGTATGAGTGATGTAGATTCTTGGAAAGACGCCATGGAAGAGGAAATGGCTTCCTTGAAGAAAAATAATACTTGGGATCTAGTGCCCTTGCTTGATGGATGTAAACCTATTAGATGCAAATGGGTATTCAAGAAGAAGTTTGGTTTAGATTGAAGTGTTGAGAAGTTTAAGGCAAGGTTGGTCGCAAAGTGTTATTCCTAGGTTAGGGAATAGATTATGGTGAGATTTTCTCTCCCATTGCAAAGATGACATCTATCAGATTCTTGTTATCAATTGCTGCAACATACAATTTAGAAGTTGAACAGATGGATGTGAAGACAACTTTCCTTCATGGTGACTTGGAGGACGAAATCTATGTCACAGCGAGAGCAATATGTAGTAAAAGGTAAAGAAAATCTGGTTTGCAAGTTGAAAAAGTCTTTGTATGGGTTGAAGCAATCTCCTCGGATGTGATACCAAAAATTTGATTCCTTTGTGTTGAGTTTGGGATTTCTGATATCAAAATTTAATCATTGTGTCTATTACAAGTTTGACAATGATCGTATTCTCATTATTGCATTGTATGTTGATGATATGTTGTTCATTGGGAATGGTAAAAGTTTGATTTCTAATTTGAAGTCTCAATTGTCACCATAGTTTGAGATGAAAGATCTAGGAGCAACCAGATACATTCTTGGAATGGCAATCAGAAGAGATGGAGCTAACATAAAACTTTGGTTAGGCCAAAGTAAGTATGTGAACACCGTGTTGGAGAGATTCAACATGGGAACTTGTAGAACGTTGACTATTCCTATTATGTTGGGGACAAAGTTATCTGTTGCAGATTGTCAAAGTCTCCCTTTGAGATGAAGGATATGAGAAGACTTACTTATGCTAGTGTGGTTGGTAGCTTGATGTATGCTATGGTCTGTACAAGACGAGACATTGCCCAAGTAGTGGGAGTCCTTGGTCAATTCATGGTTAATCCTGGTCAGGTACATTGGAATGCAGTGAAGAGAGTGTTTAAATACTTGTGGGGTACTTCTGAGTATTCCTTATGTTATCATGGTTATCCTACAAGGGATCAACATTCACTTTGTATTAGAGGATTTGTGGATTCAGATTGGACAAGTGACATTGATAGTAGGAGATCCACCAATGCTTATGTGTTCACTATATTCAGTGGTGCTATTAGTTGAATGAGTAAGCAGCAACCTGTGGTTTCTTTGTCCACTACTGAAGAAGAGTACATGGAAGAAACTCATGCTTGTAAAGAAGCTATTTGGATTAAGAGATTGTGTTCTGATGTTGGGCTTGATGTAGGGAAGATTACTATTTGTTGTGATAGTCAGAGTGCCATATGTTTGGCGAAGAATCTTGCTTTCCACATGAGGTCTAAGCATATTGATGTCTAGTACCATTTTGTTCGTGACATGGTAGAGAACGGAAAGGTAAATTTGGAGGAAGTTGATACTTTGACGAATGTTGCAGATTCCTTGATAAAACCCATGAGCACAGAGAAGTTCAGATGGTGTTCAAAGTCTATGGGCCTCTCGGCCCCTAGTAGTTAAATCCTATCATTATATTACCTCTTGAAAGGTGTTTGACAAGTGGGCAAATGTTGGGAATTGAGGTGTCTCAACCTTTGCAAGTTTGTAATGTTGTATTTATTTATTTTTGCCTACTATTGTAATTTTCTATGAAAAATATATTTCGTCACTCTGTGGGAGTTGGCATAGTGATGTGTCATCCTACATGGAAGGTGACTAGACTTATTTTTTGTCCTCATATGAAGAGGTAGCTGTTCCATTTTCTGGTACAGGCATTTTGCCATGTGTTGACATCTTTTGGGTGTTGTAAGAGGTTTATGACGCATAAGAACTATGACAGATTCTATGACATTGCAAGAGCCAGAAATAGAAGAGATGACACAATTGTCATTTGCATGTATGATACTATAAGAGGCATCTTTGACTTAGCCTGTTTTTGATGTTCCCAAGTTTGGGATATGACAAGTTGTAAGAGAATCATTTATTAATTGTCATTTATGACAAATTGTCTTACAGTTGTAAGTGTTGTCATATATGATAGATTTTATAACGATGTAAGAACATCTGTCATACCTATTTTGGGAAAATTTGGGGCACCCAATTATGCAGGGTTGTAAGAGGTGTAAGGGAACATTGTACAAGTGTCATAGGAGTCAAACATGTGTTTTAAAAGTGTGCCACATGGATTTGGATGCCCATCTCTTGTTGCTTGCTCTAGAAGCTTCCTTCATGCTTATATCCCGCTATAAATATAGGTGCTTCGAGTTGGAGTGGTATGGACTGCAATGATTGCAGGCTATGCACAAAATGGATTTGTTGAAAAGGATTTGGAAATTTTAAAGCAAATGAAATTGGTTGGTGTAAAGCCAAATTCCACAACCTTTGCCAGCATCCTCCCTACCTATGTCAAATGGGAGCTTTGGATAGGGTATGGACATCCATCAAAACATAAAGGATAGAGGAATTTTGTCAGATGTTGTAGTTTTAATTGCCCTATTAGACATGTATGCAAAATGTGGAAGCATAGACAAGGCACGTGAACTATTTGACAGAATGCCTCAAATAAATGTGGTCTCATGGACTGCAATAATTGCAGGATATGCACAAAATGGATTTGTTGAAAAGACTTTAGAAATTTTAAAGCAAATGCAATTGGTTGGTGTAAAGCTGGAAACATGAAAGAAAATAAATGCAAAGTCTTTCCTATTTTAAACGGTGGCATCATGGTAGGGGATTCTTGTGAGATATTATAGTTTGAAATGCTCTCATAGACATGTATGCAAAATATGGAATCATAGACAAAAAATGTGAACTGTTTGATAGAATTCCTCAAAGAGATGCCATCTCATGGAATGTAATGATTGTAGGATATGCACAAAATGGATTTTGCAAGGACGCTCTCAAAATATTTGAATTAATTAAGCACTCTGGAACATATCCTAACATTGTAAGGTTTGCTTGTATTCTAGATGTTGGATTTAGGATAGACAACTGAGACGGGAGTGAATCAATTGTCACCAAAATCATGTTCCTTATTCACTTTAAAACTTTCTTATATTTCAACAGCATATCAATGATTCAATCATGAAAGCATAATGCAATAACTCAAGAGTAGAAACAAATTCAACACATATAACACCAAGATTTTAATGTGGAAAACTTGGTTAAGGGAAAAACCACAGGGTGACTAACCCAAGATTGTATTCTCTGTTAAAAGAATAAGAAGAATAAAATGGCATTTGCCAGTTAGGTCTCACTTCCCGAGCACACTTCTCACAAGAGGCCCACTGCCTATAGGAGACACACTGTCTATAGAAGAATATGAGTATTACATACTTGAACTGGAGATTAGCATCTTCACTCTTCTTGAGTCAGTTCCATTTAAGCTCAACACCTCTACTCTACTTTTCGCTCCTCTTCACTACCACCTTCTCATCATGACCACATATACAATTGAATGATCTCGCAACTCTTATTTATACATGATTTCAACTTTAGAATGATCATCAAAGTCAGCAACACATACACTTATTTTATTACAGAGCAATTACAAAAATACAACTTGACTTATTACAAAAACTTCATGCACATCACTACACTGTCAGCCACACATAGATGGGACTTCAATCTTCTTCGAGGAACACACCATGCTTCAGAAAACATCTTTAAGATCATCCACAATATGTGCAAATCATTAGGTCGGCCAAGACTAGGAAGAACACCATCACCCGAAGGTAAATCTTCAATCACAAGCTCAATCTTCAATGCGGACTGCCAACATGAATTGGACACAATCTAGAGACCCCCACAAGCTTTCTTGAATCACCAAGAACATCCGCACCACTTCTACTTACTGTAATCATTCGCATCTTCATCCAAAACCTCAAGAACACAGTCAACCATCACTGTCACATTAGAAGGATTGCTTGTGGACCTCCAAACCACGAACCAATTCAGTTGTCAATTCACATTACCCTCCCAAACATGCTACTAGATCTGTAGAACATGATATTGTATTTTCGAATCTCACTGGACCTATTTGTGTCACTCTATCACCTTTGAACAATTGCTAGAACCGGTTTTACTCTCATGGCCATAACTCCTCCACAATTTCATGCGGACTTCTCAAATCTTGACTGGATCATCTTTAGACACATATCTACAAACTCTTTGATGTGCATTCTCTGATCTTCATCTAGCTAGGATATTCACTTCATAGAGCTTCATTGTCTTCATTATTCTTCTCTATTTCTAATAGGACTAATTTTCTCAATATCCTTAGCACACAACTCATCCAATCCTTGACATCAATGCAACAGGAGTATGTTGACATCAATGACAACACCGGTTAGGCCCATACTTGCAACAATCTCCCCCTTTGTCATTGATGGCAACATATAATGTGAAAAATTGTTTCAACCATCAAGACAAGAACTTCTCCTCACTAACTAACATAGCTCCCCCTATCAACAGAAGCCATTCACATGTCTTCTCTTCCTTTACTACTCCCCCTTTGATCAGCAACCACTTTTTGTTTTTCACATGTCTTTGTAGGAGTCCGGACAACACTGAGAGGGGGGGTGAATCAGTGTTGTGTAGATTCTTGCAACTTATTATAACTTTTAATTTACAAGACTCAGAAAGAGAAAGTCATCAATAAACTTTTACACATATATGTACAAGTTTGATAATGAAAATTATGAGCAGGACCACATAGAGATAAATCTTAACATAGAAGCAAAAACACACATAGAAGCATATCATTAACACAAGAATTACTGGAGTGGAAAACCCTCTCTGGGTAGAAAAACCACTCAAAACTGCCTCACTGGCTTAACTGGAAAACATGCCTCACTGGCTACAATATGTATCTTATGGAGCACCAACTCCAATACCAAACAGAAGCACCCACTTCCAACACTGATATACCTCACTGGTAAACAAATAGGTCTCACTGACCAACAAGCCTCACTGGCAAACCAAATCACCAACAGATGTAATAAACAAATCAGAGGGATACTCTGTTTCCATTCAATACAAAACATATGACTGTCAAATGGTCATTCTGTTCAAAATTAATCTTACATCTGGATACACTCAACAACACTTCACATCTACATAACATTTCATCTGATTATCTCTGCATTACAAACCCAGTATCATCTTATCATGATTCTTTTCTCTTCAAAAGGATTTATTAGAAAATGTCTTCATTTCTCTATTCCATTCCACGCTCTATAAATGTACTTGAAAACCCATTGTATACAAATTTGATGTCCTTTCACCTTCAAAACATAAAACCTTTCATCTTCTCTGAAAGAAAATAATATCTGATTGCATCAAATAGATCTCCATTCTACAAAAACAATTCATCATAATATATTTTGAATCTACCCTTGTAAGAGAGAATAAAATCTCTATCAAACTGAATATTCAATCTGCAAAGACAATCAATCTCTTCACTTTTTGATATTCTTCAACCTCTGCATTTACAACCTTATTCAAAATGTTATTAAATAAAAATTACAATTCATTCTGTCTCTATCTGCAAAAATACATTTCCAAACTCTTGATCTTCTCTTCAAAAACAAATTCCAAAACTCTTGATCTTCTCTGCAAAAACACATTTCCTTTTCTTCATCTCCCCTGCAAATAAATTCTTCAATTTGATTTTCTCACAAGACAAATTATCTCCATTAAACATCATTCAATCCTGTTGATCTTCCTCAAAAATATCTTCATGAAAACCTTTCATATTCCTTTAATCTGATTATCTTCTTTGCCTGCAAATTCCTTCAAACAAATTCTTTCTCAAAATATATCAAATAAAACTCCTCTCTTTGCTTTTCTCTCCATGAGATAATCCAAGAAAGAAAGAAAATCTTTCTAAAAAAAATTCCTTAAAAATCTCATAAAAATCCACTTGATGTCATAAAAATGACATTTTTAAAAAAGCATTGAATTAGGAGAAAAATAAGTTTCTAATAAAAAATATTTATCACCTTATTCATCTCCCCTCTTCAAATAAATCATTTCCTTCCAAATATGATTTTTGATCCCTTAAAAAAAAAACTCTCCTAAAAAGAATTCGATACCTTTCATAAATAAAGGTTTATAAGATTTTTGCTCCTAAAAAAAAACTTACTTAAATGTCATAAAAATATGACATAGGTAAAAGAGTCAACAAATAGAATGTTTTCTAACTTTAAAACAAATCTCCCCCTTTTTGGCGTTCACTTTATGAAGACCACTTATAACATTGTCTTTATTTTATTTGATAGATTTTTATTACCTTAAGGCATAAATCGTGCCTTTCACTAAATTGCTGAATATGCTTTCCATATAAAACGAATACCCCTAACCATAATTATAGTTTGATTTATCAGGCTCATGAAAATCGGGCATAAAGCATTCGATGCTATTTTGTTTTACCTGCTAGCGCCCATGAACTTTTTAAATAAAGCCATTCAACACCCCGCACATTTAGAGAAGACTTGATCTATCGGTGAAAGGAGAGAAGGGACCGGTCAAGTGCACGTTGAAGAACCCTTCACATTATCACTTAAATGGATAGTTACCTTCTATTGCTGGTCAACACAAATATATCAAAAAGTAACCTGTCTTATAACTTGCTCTTTAAGTTTTATTAACACTTAAATCATTCTTAAGGTTAAAGATATAAATCTTTTTCAAAACCTTCAAAAGAGCACTTTTGACCAAAAATGCATCTTCAACAACCTTGGGAACACTGTCACATATTTGATGAATAGAATATCTATTGTCCTTAATCTCTGCCACTATTGTAGAGAACACAAAGAAAACATATCGATCCTTGTAATTTTCTAAGTACTCACCTTGAATCACAAACATACTTTGTCATGAACCATTCCTTTTCAACACCAATAGCAAAAATTCATTTCAAACCATTATTGCTATGAAACATCAATATATCCTGATGAAGGAGGAGTTAGCATGAAGTCAGCATACTATTCCTTCCAAGGAAGCCCACCAAACTATAAGAAAAAGCTCCTAATCTCTCACTTGCATGAAGTATAGTAACAACACACATGAACCCTCTTCAGCGTGAACCATGGTGAAGAATGAAGACCATGAAGACCATAAGATCATACCAACAACCTAATAACAACATCAAACATCAACACTTCTGCCATTACCAAGTATGAATTCCAGAGATATGCTACTGCATGTCATGTCATCTGTATCAACCTGACAAATTGTGAATAGAGATTTCACTGCATATGATGATGATGATGATGACCTACTTCAAACAAGGATCACTTCATTGCTCTATCTTGATATGATGTCAAAAACTTATCCTTGTTCCAACATTGATGAACAAGCATTCACACTGACCAAGCTGCGATATGACAATAGAAAGAACACACAAGATGATGTACTCCTGCCCCTGTCAACAACTTCACACAACTCTTAATGAAGCTTGATGAAACCTTGTGAAGATGCATACTTACTCAACTCTCTTTTGACATCAATGACACCTTTTTGACATCAATGACAACCTGTCACCATCAGTCTTCTCTCCCCCTTTGACATCAATGGCAAAGGGCACATACTTGTAACCACTTCTCATACTTCAGAATCATACTGACTACTCCCCCTGAGTAGCAACCTCCTAACATCAATCCGGATCACAAGATATGACTATGGGATCCATCAAACTGATGCACATCAGTGCACCTTAATTCAGAACCGGAGGGGTAATAACCCCTAACTTCTCCTTGAGATACTCAAAAGTGTCCTTAGGTAGAGGTTTGGTAAAAATGTCTGCAATCTGATCCTTTAAGGGCACAAACTCTAATCTAACTTCATTCTTGTTGACCTGCTCTCTCAAAAAGTGAAACTTGATGGATATATGTTTTGTCTTTGAATGTAACACCGGATTTTTTGATATGTTTATTGCACTTGAATTATCACAGAAGATTGTGATAGGTTCTTCATAATCCACTCTGATATCTCTTAGTATTTGCTTCATCCACAATACTTGAGACCAACTGCTTGCTGCTGCAATATACTCTGCTTCTGCAGTGGATAGAGATATTGCCTCTTGTTTCTTGCTTAGCCAAGAAACCAATCTTTTTTCCAAAAAGAATACACCACCACTGGTACTCTTCCAGTCATCCACATCTTCTACCCAATCAGCGTCTGTATATGCATGAAGAGAGAAATCATGATCCTTAGGATACCATAATCCATACTCAACTTTTCCCTTCAGATATCTGAGAATTCTCTTGATTTCCATGACATGAGACTCTCTAGGATCAGCTTGGAATCTGGCAACAAGACCAATAGCATTCATAATATTAGGTCTAGTTTGAGTAAGGTAGAGCAGTCCTCCAATCATTGATCTGTACTTTTTCTGATCAGCCTTAGGGGATTCATCATCTTTAATCGGCTTACATCCGGTTGCCATAGGAGTATTCATTGCCTTTGAATCTTCCATCCTAAATTTCTTCAACAATTCTTTCACATATTTGGTCTGTGATATGAAGATTCCTTTCTTTGTTTGAGTGATTTGCAGACCCAAGAAGGAATTCATTTCCCCAAACATAGACATCTCAAATTCACTTTGCATTTGATTTGCAAAAGTCTTGCACATACTATCTTTCCCTCCAAAAATGATATCATCAACAAATACTTCAATAATCAAGATATTTTCATGATCAATCTTAAAATACAGATTACTATCAGCAGTACCTTTGTTGAAACTAATATTTAAAAGATGTTTGTCCAATCTTTCATACCAGGCTCTTGGGGCTTGTTTGAGTCCATACAATGCCTTCTTCAACTTGCAGACCATATCTCCATTATCAGACAATTGAAATCCATCTGGTTGCTCAATGTATACCTCTTCTTCCAAATTACCATTTAGGAAAGTAGACTTGACCTCCATCTGATATACCTTGAAATCTCTAAAGGCAGCAAAGGCAAGAAATAATCTAACTGCTTCAATTC
The DNA here is from genome assembly GCA_027924645.1 of Cunninghamia lanceolata. Lineage (NCBI taxonomy): Eukaryota > Viridiplantae > Streptophyta > Pinopsida > Cupressales > Cupressaceae > Cunninghamia > Cunninghamia lanceolata. Next base: position 3,009,197 of record BSBN01001170.1, read on the forward strand.
TTGCCACCGGAGCAAAAGTTTCTTCAAAGTCAACTCCTTCTACTTGAGAATAACCCTTACAAACAAATCTGGCTTTGTTTCTTACTACTTCACCATCTTCATTTAGTTTATTTCGAAAGACCCACTTAGTCCCAATCACATTTTTGCCCTTAGGTCTAGGACCAAGATCCCAAGTGTGATTCTTTTCAATCTGCATCAATTCTTCCTCCATTGCTTTAACCCAGCTTTCATCATTGCATGCTTCACTTACTATTTTTGGTTCAATATTTGAAATCAAACAGTACTTCACTGAATCTTGAGCAATTTTTCTTCTTGTTTGAACACCTTTGCTTCTATCTCCTATGATCTGATCTTCAGAATGATTCAGTCTTACATACCTGGAAGTTTTGGGATTCTCTTGCACTTCTAATTCTTGGACAGGTTCATCCAAACTTGTCTCTTCTTCTTGCATTTCAGGATTCTCCAGATCAGTCTGAATCTGAACTAGAGTTGGGACTTGTTCTCCTTGGTCTGAGACATCATTCTGATAATCTACTTCATACTCATAATACCTTGAGGGACTTTCCATGCCTTCATCAACCTTCACATTTGTACTTTCTACAATCTTTCTCAATCTCTTATTATAACAGCAGTATGCTTTGCTTTGAGTAGAATATCCCAAGAATATTCCTTCATCACTTCTAGCATCAAACTTGCCAAGGCCTTCATCTCTTTTGATATAGCATTTACTACCAAAGACTCTGAAATAATTCATAGTAGGAGTGATGCCAAACCAAAGTTCATAAGGGGTCTTACCAGTATTGCCTCTGATTCGTCTCGATTAAGAGTATAGATAGAAATGCTTATAACTTCTCTCCAATAGCTCTAAGGAACATTTTCTTCCATCATCATGGTCCTAGATGCTTCCTAGATGGTCCGATTCTTTCTCTCCACTACTCCATTCTGTTGTGGAGTCCTTGGAGCAGATAACTATCTCTTTATCCCATGTTTCTCATAGAATGTTATGAACTCACTGGATGTGAATTCTCCACCTCTATCAGACCTGAGGCATTTTATGTTTATTCTAGTTTCATTTTCTATGATAGCCTTGAATATTATGAACTTCTCAAGTGATTCAGATTTCTCTTTCAAGAAAGTCACCCACATCATCTGGGAGTGGTCATCAATCAGCAACATGAAATACCTATCTCCTTGCAGACTCTTGGTTCTTGACAGGCCACAGAGATTAGTGTGCACCAAGTCTAACAATTTGGTTAAATATTGTTCCTTACTTTTGAATGTGACTCTATTCTACTTACCCAACTAACAGTATTTGCACAAACTGTTAGCAGGTTTCACCAGTCTTGGAAGATCTCTTATAGCCTAAGTGTTGCTTATCTTGATGATATCAAAATTCACATGACACATTCTCCTATGCCACAACCAACTCTGATCAATTTGAACAAATAAGCAACTTTTGCTAGTACCAACCAAGTGGAAGATGTTATCTTTTGTCTATGTACCGGATGCAATCTCGGTTCTAGAGCTTTCAAAGATCTTGCATTTTTTATTTTTGAATCAGAGATCATAGCCTTTGTCCACAAACTGTCCAACATTGAGAATATTATGCTTCAGACCTTCAACATACAGAACATCACTGGTTTTGTTCTTTTCATCAAAAGAAATGGTTCCTCTACCTCTAATTCTGCCAGCATAATTATCTCCAAACTTTACAACTCCACCTTCATATCTTTCCAAGCTTAAGAACTTACTCTTGTCACCAGTCATATGGTGAGAGCATCCACTGTAAATAACCCATTCATCCTTTTTCTTCAACTTGAGCAACCAAAGCACTTTCTATCATCTTATGATTGGTAGATTCAATAGGCATTGGATCTTCTTCCTTGATGGCAATAAACACCTAGTCACTTCCGGGTTTGTTTCCTATCTCAAATTCATCATCTGTTACTCCTTCATCATCGTCTTCTTGAACATAGTAACACTTCTTCTAAAACCTTGATCTATTAGGGTTTGGCCTTGAAAACCTTTCCAGACATCTTGAGGCAAAATGACCAATCTTATTGCAGGCAAAACATTTGAAAGGTAATTTTCCTTCATACTTACCAGATCCTCTTGGCAGTCTCTTTGTAATAAAGGCTTCAAGTTGTTTAGCTTCTAACTCATCTTCTTCCAGATCTTTCCTTTCTTTATCATACCATGTTGGTTTCCTTGAGGAACTTTCTCCTGGATCATATCTCTGTTTGCCTTTTGTAGAGTCACTAGCTTTGAATGCAGATTCAGTCTTGGGAAGTGCATCACCAAACTCAGCCAACTCAAATGCAGATACTTTACCAACCAATTGGTCCCTTGTAATAGTTGTTAAAGATCTGATTTCCTCAATAGCAACAACTTTGTGTTTGTAAGCAGGAGGTAAAGATCTGAGAACTTTGGCAACAATCTCATCTTCATCCATATTCCACCAGCACATCTAATGCCACATACAAGCTCATTTACTTTTGACATAAATAAAGTGATATTCTCATCTTCACTCATCTTCAAGTTTTCAAACTTTCCTTTCAGACTTTGCAGCTTAGCACACTTAACATATTTGTCTCCTTCATATAGAGTTTCTAGCTTTGTCCAAATTTCATAAGCAGTCTTCAATCCCATAACATTTGTCAGCTCTGAATCAGTCAAGGCACTTAGTATGGCTTCTTTAGATCGAAGATTATTGTCTCCATTTTTTACTTCATCTATATTTGTTGGACCATTCTTTGGGGGAACATATTTAGTTGTAGTTATGTTCCAATACTGATCTCCCATGCATTGTAAGTGACATTCCATGTGGCTCTTCCAAAGAGTGTAGTTTGTTCCATCAAACCTTGGACTATCCTTCTTGTAAGTTGACATCTTGGATCTCCTCAAGCAGTTAAGCTTCTTCTAGAGGAACTTGGCTCTAATACCAATTGTTGGATTTAGGACAGACAATAGTAACTTGCCAAAATAGTAAAGTTATTTCAATTTTATGAGTTAGTTTGTTTGGAAAATAAATAATAAATAGAAAATTATGTTCAATAGAAAAAAAAATTACATATTTGAAAACTAGACTTTGAGATCTATAATGGATTTTAATTTTGTTAAAATATTCTGAAAAAAAAGTCGTCAACCATAGTGGTGAAACTAGTTTTTTCTCTTGTTGTTTTCATGGTCTTCTAGTTGCAAGTCCAAAGCTAAGGCTTGGGTTTCCAAGCCTAAAACCAATGCAAATTAGCGGGTTTGAAATTTCAAGTTTTTAGAAACAGGTACTCGTTATAAACAGGTGCCCGTTCATAACGAGTGCCTGTTATAAATAGGTACCTGTTTTAAAAATAACGGGTACCCATTTCTAAAAAATAAAAAATTAGCAATAGGCATGTTAAAAAAAAAAAAAACTTTTTGAAAACGGGTACCCATTTTCAAAAAGTTTTTTTTGGTTTTTATATGCATATGGCTATTTTTTAATTTTTTTGAAAATGGGTACCCGTTTCAAATAGGTACCTATTTTGCTTCGGGTGTCCGATCCTAAACAGGTACCCATTTTTTTCAAAACATGTACCCGTTCCAAGTGGCATTTTTCATCCACGGAAGACTTCCGCGAAATGTATACTCATCTTTGTGCTTTCACCCATTACATCCCTCAAAGAAATGTGGTCTCATGGACTGCAACAATTGCACGATATGCAGAAAATGGATTTGTTGATAAGGCATTAAAAACTTTCAAGAAAATGCAATTGAATATACATATACAAAGAGAGAGATGTGTGTGGAAGCATAGACAAGGCATGTGAACTGTTTGACAAAAACCTTGAAAGAAATGTGGTCTAATAGACTGTAATGATTGCATGATATGCACAAAATGGATTTATTGAAAAGGCTTTAGAAACTTTCATGCAAATGAAATTGGCAGGTGTAAAGCCAGATTCCACAACCTTTGCTAGCATCTTCTCTTCATGTATCAAAATGGTAAGCTTTGGAATAGGGTATGGACATCCATCAAGGCATAATAGAAGGCAGATTTTTGTCAGATATTATAGTTGGAAATGCTCTGATAGACATATATGAAAAATGTGGAATCACAGACAAGGCACACAAACTGTTTGATAGAATGCCTCAAAGAGATGTCATCTCATGGAATGCAATGATTGCAGGATTGCACAAAATGATTTGTTGAACGGGCTTTAGAAACTTTCAAGCAAATGCAATTGTCAACTATAAATCCAAATTTTGCAACCTTTTCCAGCATCCTCCCTGCCTGTGCCCAAATGGGAGCTTTGGAATAGGGTATGGACATCCTTCAAAGCATAATGGTAGGGAGATTCTTGTGATATATTATAGTTTTAAATGCTCTCATAGACATGTATGCAAAATATGGAATCATAGACAAAAAACCTAAACTGTTTGACAAAATTCCTCAAAGAGATGTCATCTCATGGAATGCAATGATTGCAGGGTATGCACAAAATGGATTTTGCAAGGATGGTCTCAAAATTTTTGAATTAATTAAGCACTCTGGAACATATCCTAACATTGTAAGCTTTGCTTGTATTCTAGGTGCATGCAACCATGCAGGTTTAGTGGATGAGAGTTGTACATACTTCAATCACATTTGTAACCCTTATTGCATTACACCTACGGTTGTTCATTATGTGTGCATGGTTGACCTCCTTGCCCGTGCTGGCTATCTTGAAGACAACCTAAACTTTATCTTTCTTTCTAAATCCCCAAATTTGTCCTATTCCCCGCTCACATTGAAGACCTATGAGCAAGAATAGGGCTAATATTTTTTCTTTCTAAAATCGGCCAGATAAAGCCATATTGCTAACTTCATTTTTTTTTTCAAACAAAATAGACCTTTATCTTAAGGTTACTCATGAACCTTAAGATAAATAATTATTGAAAAAAAATTGTGTATTCCTTAATGACATGTAAGAGAATTTAATCAACTGCTACTTAAAAACTCTTTAATGTTTATGTCTAATATAGGTTATTAGATTAATAGTAAAAAAGAACATACATGGACCAAACAATTTGTAGCACTTAATGTTATGTAATAGAATTTACAGTTGATAGTTAAATTGTATAAGAAATTTTTTTATGATCTTTATCATGTTTACATCATTGGAATGACATATTAGCTGTAACTTTTTTGAAATTTTATTATGGTATGTACACTTTGATATGATGTAATATGATTATGGTTTCATTTCATATGTTGTAATATTAGATATATAACAAAAAAATAAATTATTGCATGAAATAAATAATAACATTTCATTTTAATTTTTTTTTTTTTGCAGAACACGGGTCTTCCAGAAGATCAAGATGATCCTCATGATATAGATCCAAAATATGTTGGTTCTGGTACAGATCACATGGCAGAGGATGATGATGACGCAGATACAGAAGACACCGAGGCTGATGACGATGATGACGACAATGATGATGATGATGATGATGATGATGATGATGAGGCAGTTGCTGGTAGTAGCCAGTGATAGTCATGATCATATAGACTGCATCATGGATCATTGTTGATATATCATTATGATGCCTCTTTTCATGGTTACTATCATATGTATCATTTTCACGGCCTGCAATACCATATTATTGAGTTGTATCATTTTGACTTATATCATTTGGACATGTATCATCTTGACTTGTATCATTTTGAGTCACATAATTTATCATTTTTACTTTTATCATTTGTACATGTATCATTTTGACTTATGTCGACTATTGGACATGTACATTTTGACATGTTATTGATCTACTGGTATATTTAACTTTCACTTGTTTTAGTTATATATGATGATGATCTTATCAGTATTGACTTGTCAATTTATATATATTGAAAGTGGTTGATGATTTTTGGATGGATATTTATTATGTATTATGATTTTAATTTACTACTCAGGATGGATGTTGTCAAATTCAATTAAATTATAGATATTCGGCTCACTTGTTTTAATTATAGATGATGATCATATTATAATAATTATCTTGTTATTTTATATATACTGGATATTGTTGTAGATTTTATTTTGATAGAGATTTAATAAGTATAATGATGTTGTTAATTTGTATGGATGTCCATTTCCCTAAAAATTCTTTATAAATGTTATCCTATAAAATATTTCAATGCTTCAGGGGTCTTCAGGTGGATGGAGCGCAGATTAGTGAGTTAGAGAGTATTCTATAAAATAGGTCTGTGAGCTTGTCTCACAAAGATGATAGAATAAGATGGAGCTGCTAAAAAACTGGGGAGTATTAGGTTAAGCTAGGCTATAAGGTGAAAGATGGGGCAGTTAGAAAGCAAGATTAGCCCACTCACCTTTTTTGTAACAAAGACACAAAAATGGAAGCAAAGCTAGATGCAACAAGTGACATTATATCGGAAGCAAATCTGGAAGCAAAACTGGAAGCAAAATTGGAAACAAAATTGGAAGCAATAATGGAAGCAAAATTGGAAGCAAACCTGGAAGCAAAACTGGAAGCAAAACTAGAAGCAAAACTAGAAGCAACACAAGAAACAAAACTAGAAGCAAAATTGGAAGCCAAACTGGAAGCAACAAAGGACATCATAATAGAAGTAAAACTTGGCATCAATTAGGAAGCCAAAAAGAAGCTATTTTCAACACCATACCAGAAGAGAAATAGGAAGCACGATTGGGAGAAAAACTAGAAGCAAAAATGGGAGTAGACATGGAAGCAAAACTTGAAGCCAAATTGGGCACTAATTTAGGTGTTATTTCCGGTGCTATTCCCAATGCTAAAGGAGACTCTATTGCTTGCACTACTTTTCTAGTGCAAAATCCGGTGCTGAAGAGAACATACAGTTTGATGCTGAGTTTTGCACCAGCAGAAGTGTCCAATTCATGAACTCAAATGCACTAAATTTCAGTGCTATTTTAGGTGCTAATTACCTATTTTGTTGTAGTGAATTCACACTTACTAAGAATAACCATGAAAGAATAAAACTTAGTCTACAAATGGAAAAAGGATCTTTCTAAAAATAGAGATGTCCATAAATGTTTGGTATCTTGCAAGTTTCTATAAGCAGAAAGGTGCATCCACAAGCACAATAAAGAAAGTAACATTATATCTTTTACAATTTTCCAAATACATCAAATATACATCAATGAGAAGTACAATTACATACACTGGCCACACAAGCCATACAATGATCAATACAATGATAGATCCATTTATAAATTACATAAAAGGATACTAAATATGAATCCTTCTTCAGCCACCATGACTCACTAGTCTTCTACAAGCCAAATGAGAGGAACCTCCTGCAACAATATAATGAAAAATGCACGAAATAACAGAAATAGCTGAACACAGAAGGAATTTGTTGATCACAGGCCACTTTGAGGAGGCAACCTCCTTTGAGAAAGCTCAATACAATAAACTCATGGATGCCTTCATTGGCCTCAACATGTACTTATATACTAAGTCTAATCTAAACAACTATTACTCCCCATGAATGTGGGATAATACAATATACTCACAGGACGACTTACAAAGCATATGCGTCCATCAACAATATACTAACAGAGTAAAGAGAAGGGTTAAACATGGGTTCCTAACATCCCCTCCCTCTTAGAAAAGCTTTGTCCTCAAAGCTTAAGATGTGGAAATTGTTGTTGAATCTGAAGGAGTGGATCCCATGTAGCATCCTCTGGTTGCATTTCGTGCCACTGAATTAATACCTCTGTGATGGATAGAGAGTGAAGCTGACAAGTGTGTCTATCAAGGATTGCCTCCAGCTCCAAAATTATGGATCCTTCATTATCCAGTTCTGGTAAAATAGTTTGTGCTCTGATGTTGGTGCCAAGAACTTTCTTTAGACAAGAGACATGAAATACTGGATGAACACAGGAAGGAGGAAGCTCCAATTTATAAGCAACTGACCCAATCTTCTGAAGAACCTTATATGGCCCATAGAACTTTGGAGCCATTTTATAATGCCCTTTGAGTTTCAGGGAGGATTGCTTGTATGGCTGTAGATGAAGAAAAACCATATCACCTACTTGAAAAGTGCACTCAGAACGGTGCTGATTGGCTTGTTGTTTCATTTGATTTCTTGCCATGTGAAGATTGTCCTGCAAAATGTGAAGAATTTGATCTCAGGTTTAGAGAACCGTGTCAACTGACTGAACTAGTGAACTACTGGGGGTGTATGGAAGGAGCACTGGTGGTGCCTAACCACAGACTGCTTCATATGGAGTCATTTTAGATGCATTGTGGTAGGAGGTATTGTACCACCATTCAGTGAGAGGGAGCCACTTTGCCCACTAATGCTATTATTCTGAGGTGAAACAATGAAGATAAGTTTCCAAACATTTGTTGATAACTTCAGTCTAACCATCTGTTTGTGAGTGATACCCTAAACTCATCTTCAGTTTGGTGCCAGTGTGGCGAAATAGTTCTGTCCAAAAATGACTAGTGAAAGTTGCATCACAATCTGAGATAATGGAATAAGGGATTCCATGAAGATGGAAGATCTGGTCCATGAAAATCTGTGTGACTGAGGAGGCAGTATAGGGATGGCTGAGGGCACAAAAATGACTATATTTGGAGAGGTGATCAACCACAACCAAGATCACTGTCTTCCCTCCAGATTTAGGGAGCCCTTCAATGAAATCCATAGAAATATCTGTAGGAATACACACAACACTGAGAGGGGGGGTGAATCAGTGTTGTTAACAATTTTAACACTTTTTAAAACTTTTGATTAATCTAATTTCACAATTTAGAATTCTTCAGAAGGAATAAAGTAAATATGCAGAGTATCAACACACAGATTTGACACAAGAAATTTCCCGAGTGGAAAACCCTCCTGGGGTATAAAAACCACTCAACTGCCTCACTGGCTTAACACAAAATTCAGATTACAAATGTCTCACTGACATTATAATTCTGCCTCACTGGCAAATTTTATCTCTCTCTGCATGTCTCACTGACATCATCAACATTCAATGAAAAATTATAACTCAGGGGATTTCCCTGTTTCAATAAAACCAAAACCTTATTTCTCTCTTTTAAGATAAACAAAATAAATTTCTCAATCAACCTTTAACTGTCTTCAACTCCTACAGTCAATCAATTTTGATCTTCAATATATTTCATACCTCTGCAACACCATTTCAAACTAATTCACCATTTTGAGCTTTCTCACTCTGCAAACTAAACAATTTATCTTCTCTGAAAAACTATAATCTTTAATCACCTTCACTTTCTCTGACACCTTCACTTTCACTGAACAAACATTACTCCATCATGATCATTGAAGAATCTCACCATAAATCCCTGAAGAATGATTCTCCATTCCTGCAAAAATTACACAACAATTCTATTCTTCTAAAGAACTTCTTCAAAAATTCTCATTCATTAATCTCTCCTCTGCAACTCATCTTATTTCTTCCATTCAAAACAAAATCACTATATACAAAAAGAATTTTAATCAAAAAACCAAAAACCCCAAAAACCTGTTCAACTTCAACATAACATTTCTTATTGAACTTCTCATCTTCTCTCTTACCAAAAACAAAAAAAACATAAAACAAAAAATGACATCTCTTCGTAGAATTCTGCCTTTTCATCTTCTTAACATTTAGAAACCTTCTTAAAAAAAACTTACTCTTTCCTTTACACAACTTTCCAAATTCACACTCTCTTGAAATTCGGTGAGGGAAGACTAAAATAGCATGTTTTAGCTTTAAAGCAATAACACAACCGTCAAATTAACACCCAAAGGTCGACCGTTGGAAGCAACTCACAGTTTAAACCTTATCCCTCCGATTCGCGCGGCCCGCCATCCATCGTTTAAACCATAGCCGTTGATCGGCTTTTTCGCGCTCACTGTTGAGTCTTCCACCGGTGCTCACCCGATGCCTAGCACAAGGGGCCGGTAACATCAACGGCGTTGATACCCTTTCTTTGCAACTTAAACCCCCGATTACCTTCTCGACCAGTCACTTTAAGATTATAACATAAAGTGCATGACGGGTAATAAGGTAATGTTGAACATAAGCTTATGACTTGTTAAGTGTAAACCTCAACACATATTTAAGCCTTAACACACCTCAACACATATTTAAACTTCAACACACCTCAACACATATTTAAACCTCAACCTTGTAAACCAAGCTTCAACTGATCTGCCACTGTCATCAACTTACTATGATGCAAGTTAACTTTTATTAAATGACATAAGCCCTCCTCCTGATTCAATATTGATGCAATGAGTGTCACTGAGTCAACACACATGTGTCACTGACTAAGTCATAACAAACTCACATAGAATCAACACTGATGTGTCACTGATGTCATTATCATGAAGGACCATGTCATATCTCTGATTGCAACTTTACAACACTGATTGCATACTTCTCAACACTGATTGCATACTTCTCAACACTGATTTCATAACCTTGCAACATCCTGATATCCTGTTATTTTGACATCAATGAAAAGACAACATCCTGAACTGTGAAATATGCTACAAACTCCCCCTTTGTCTTTGACATTGATGGAAAAACCATAACTGATTTCTCCCCCTTTTTGACATAAAAATGTCAAAGGCAAAAAAAATAACACACAATCAATAGATTCCTGTTCTTGTAAATACAATCCTCTGAAATTTTTTTTTGTCAAAACCAACACTTTACTTCAAACTGATCAAATGTACAATGCTATAACACTTACCAACCACAAAAAAAATGTACAAAAACTATATACAGGCTATGTACAAATGAGATTCAGGACATTAAAATAATCTAGAAAACAACTCCCCCTGAATCTGATATCTCTGTAACTTACTGAAGAGAGGCAAGAGACAGAACTCCCAGTCTCTGTCTCAGAGTTTCAAATGTCTCCTTTGGCAAAGGCTTTGTGAAGATGTCAGCCAACTGATCACTAGTATGCACATATTCCAAAGCAACTTCATTTTCAATCACCTTTTCCCTTAGAAAATGATATCTGATAGCAATGTGCTTAGTTCTTGAATGCATTATAGGATTCTTTGACATATTGATTGAACTTGTGTTATCACAAAGAATAGACACAGGCTTTTTAACCTCAACCTTAATATCAAGAAGTGATTGTACCATCCAAAGTACCTGTGTACAACATGATGAAGCAGCAATGTACTCAGCTTCAGCTGTAGATAGAGAAACACAATCTTGTTTCTTACTCTGCCATGCAACCAATCTGCCACCCAGAAAGAAAGCTGCCCCACTTGTGCTTTTTCTGTCATCAGGACACCCTGCCCAATCTACATCTGTATAGGCAAGAAGTGTAAAATCATTGTGTCTAGGATACCATAAACCAAAATCAATTGTACCCTTAATATATCTAAAGATTCTCTTAACAGCATTCAAATGTGATTGTTTAGGACAAGCTTGAAATCTAGCAACCAAACAAACAGCCTGCATAATATCAGGCCTAGAAGCAGTGAGATATAAAAGACTCCCAATCATAGATCTATACAGAGATTGTTCTACTTCAGGTGATTCATCATTTTTACTTAGCTTATGCCCTGTCTCCATAGGAGTACCCAAAGGTTTGCAATCATCCATTTGAAACCTCTTTAACATCTCTTTGGCATATTTATTTTGTGAGATGAATATTCCCTTTTCAAGCTGAGATACCTGAAGACCAAGAAAGAAGGACAATTCTCCCAACATAGACATTTCAAATTCTGATTTCATGATGTTAGGAAATGAGTAACTCATATCATCATTGTTACTACCAAAAATGATATCATCTACATAAATTTCAACAACCAGAATATCCTCACCTTTGATTAAATAGTATAAATTACTATCCACACCTCCTTTTGTGAACCCCTGTTCCTGCAAAAACTTATCCAGTCTATAATACCAAGCCCTTGGAGCTTGCTTTAAACCATATAAAGCCTTTTTCAACCTGTAAACATAATCTGAATTATCTTTATTCACAAAACCTTCTGGTTGTTCCATGTAGACTTCTTCTTCAAGATCTCCATTTAGAAATGCTGATTTTACATCCGTTTGGAAAACTTTGAAATTTTTATAAACTGAAAAAGCTAATAACATCCTTATAGCTTCTAATCTAGCAACAGGAGCAAATGTTTCTTCAAAGTCAATACCTTCAATTTGTGAATACCCTTTGCAAACCAGTCTGGCTTTATTTCTAACAACTTTACCTTTATCATCAAGCTTATTCCTAAACACCCATTTTGATCCAATGACATTCTTACCTTCTGGTCTTGGAACAAGTTCCCATGTTTTGTTCTTTTCTATTTGGCTTAACTCCTCTTCCATGGCATTAACCCATGCTTCATCTTTGCTGGCCTCAACATAATTCTTTGGTTCCATTTCAGATATCAAACACACATGTGCTTGATTATGTGCAGCAGCTTGCTTTCCTCTTCTTGTTAAAACACCACTGTCCTTATCCCCAATAATCAACTCATGAGGATGATCTCTTTGAAATGCCTTTGAAAGAGTCTTTGTCTTGACATCAACAGATTTTTCAGGATCTTCTTCCTCTTCCTGAATTTCTTCTTCCTTTTGTGAATGATGATCAACTTCAATGTCATGAATTAACTGCATACAGGGCTGCAAATCCTCATCCACCTTAACATTAGTACTTTCAATTATTCTTTTGAGCCTATTGTTAAAACATTTATATGCCTTGCTATGTGTAGAATAACCAAGAAAAATGCCTTCATCACATCTAGACTCAAAACCACATAAGCTATCATTATCTTTCTTGATGTAACACTTACTTCCAAAAATTTTGAAATACCCAACATTAGCTGACTTACCATACCACAGTTCATAAGGAGTATAATTTGACTTTACCCTTAATTGAACTCTGTTCAGAGTATATACAGCTGTATGAACAGCTTCTCTCCAATAGACATTAGGCAGATTTGCATCATGTAGTAAAGTTCTTGCCATTTCTTTTACAGTCCTGTTTTTCCTTTCAGCTACTCCATTTTGCTGTGGAGTTCTAGGAGTGGAGAATTGCCTTCTTATCCCATGTTTTGCACAATACTCCTCAAATTCCTTTGAAGTGTACTCTCCTCCATTGTCTGACCTTAGACATTTTAGCTTGAAATCAGATTCCTTTTCAACCATCTTCTTGAAGATTTTGAATCTATCAAATGCCTCTGATTTATGCCTTAAGAATGTTACCCATGTCATTCTTGAAAAATCATCAATGAAAAGCATAAAATACTTTTCTCCTCCCAGAGCTTTAGTCCTTGTAGGACCACACAAATCTGAATGTACCAGCTGCAGAGGTTTTGAAGTAAAATACTCCTTAGGCTTGAAACTGACTTTGGTTTGCTTACCCAGCTGACACTCTTTGCATATAGTATTACTTGGTTTTGAAATATGAGGCATATTTCTGACATTGTGATTCTTGCTAATTCTCACAAGATTGTCAAAATTCACATGACCAAGTCTTCTGTGCCATAACCAGCTTTCCTCAATTTGACCCATGAAACAGATATGACTATCAACACTTTTAGTTTCTGAGTTATGAAGATTGTAGATGTTACCACTAGTCCTTAGACCTGCTGCAATAACTTTACCTGATTTCTTTTTAATCTCACATCCATGTGCATCAAAAACCACATTAAAACCATTGTCACATATTTGACTGACACTTAACAAGTTGTGCTTCAGTCCTTCTACAAAATACACATCATTTAGTGGTGTTTCATCATCAAGAAGAATTGTACCTTTGCCTCTGATCATAATACAATCATTATTTCCAAACATAACAGAGCCTTCATTAATGTCTTCAAACTTAACAAACTTATCTTTGTCCCCTGTCATGTGGTTGGAGCAACCACTGTCAATCACCCACTGTTCCTTTCTTTTGGCATGAAAAGCAGCTTGTGCAATCATAACATCTAAGCTCTTATTGATTACCTTAGGTTTCCAAACAAGCAATTTCTTTTCAGAATCCAAAGAAGACAAACCTGAGACAGTATTTCTTGTTGTTTGCTGCATTTGCAATGAAGGTCTACAGAATTTTGCAATATGCCCAAAATTTTTACAATTGTAGCACTTCAAACTTCTTAAGAACATGAATGGATGCATTTCTCTTCTGATTCCAAATCTGCATTCACTGACTTTGTGTCCAAACCTGTTGCAACAAAAACAATATCCAGTAAAGTGAGCATTATACCTGAAAGTATCACTTCTGTTGTAGTTTGTTGTCCTTATGATTGATTTTCCTTTTATACTAGCCTTTTGAGAACACTGTCCCTCTTCAAATCCAAGACCTGATTTATCTTTGAATCCTTTTTGTCTATCAAGAAGATCATCTAATTTATCACTGCTTCTGCACATATCAAGTCTTCTTCTTAGACCAACAATTTCAGCTTCAAGTGTATGACATTCCTTGTCCTTGTTATTCAATTCTTTGTCTTTATCATCAATAATTTTCTTACTTTCTTCAAGAGAAAGAATTAGATCAGTAATTTGTTTCTCATAACAAGTTAACTTGTTATTCATGATATCATTTTCTTTTTGAAACTGACTTCTTTGAGCAATGATTTCCTTCTTAAGTTTCTTGACTTGATTTAATGCACATATCAATTCTCCTTCAAAGTCAATAACAGCTTCACAACTGTTTGATTGTTCTTCACATTTTTCATTTTCATTTAGAATAGCCATAAACAAAGTCTGTGCATTTTCATCAAGAAAATCATCTGAATCACTTTCAGTCATATCAACATTTTTTATGAATAGACTTCTTTTCTTTCTGAAGTTATTTTTCCTTCTAGAAACAAACTGTTTCTTTTTGAATTGCTTCTTGTTTTCATCTTCATCACTGTCTGGATCTTTGTAAGGGCACTGAGCTGCATAGTGTCCAATCTTTCCACACTCAAAACATTTGAATGGAAGCTTACCTTTGTACTTACCAACAGATCCCTTCTTTAACTTGCTTGCAAGAGATATTTCTTGTTCATCATCCAATTCATCTGAATCAGAGATCTCCTTTTCTTTTCTGACTGATTTGAAAGCAGCTTCTTTGCTTGAAGGTATGTCATTGCTAATCCTCATCTCATAGGCTGTGAAAGTGCCATGAAGTTCATCAAAGGTAACTTTGCTTAAATCTCTTTCTTCAACAGCAGACACTTTGGATTCATATTTTGGATTTAAGGTCCTTAAGATTTTTGTAACAACTGTCTTCTCTTCCAGTGTATCACCAAGTCCTCTGATAGCATTTACAATTTCTTGGACCCTTAAGAGATATTCTGCCACTTTCTCATCATCACTCATTCTGAGACTTTCAAATTTTGCTCTGTAGGATTGCAGTTTTGCTTCTTTGATTTTATCATCTCCTTGATAGATATTTGACAATTTGTCCCATATTTCCTTGGCTGTTTTACACTCCATGATTTTTACAAGTATGTCATTGGTAAGACCACAACATAATGCATTTTTAGCCTTAGCATTATTTTCATATGCTCTTTTCTCATCAGCTGTGCTAGGAGGATTTGTAGCAGTGTATCCAGTAACAATAGCATCATACACATCATAGCCCAGAGATGACAAATATGACTCCATCCTGAATTTCCAAAAAGCATAGTTAGAGCCATCAAACATAGGTGCCTTATAATTTGAGTAACCTTCTTGACTTGCCATGATAAGTATTCCAGAAATATGATCTACCCAAACTGATTAAGCTTTGACAGGGTACCAGGCTCTGATACCAATTGTAGGAATACACACAACACTGAGAGGGGGGGTGAATCAGTGTTGTTAACAATTTTAACACTTTTTAAAACTTTTGATTAATCTAATTTCACAATTTAGAATTCTTCAGAAGGAATAAAGTAAATATGCAGAGTATCAACACACAGATTTGACACAAGAAATTTCCCGAGTGGAAAACCCTCCTGGGGTATAAAAACCACTCAACTGCCTCACTGGCTTAACACAAAATTCAGATTACAAATGTCTCACTGACATTATAATTCTGCCTCACTGGCAAATTTTATCTCTCTCTGCATGTCTCACTGACATCATCAACATTCAATGAAAAATTATAACTCAGGGGATTTCCCTGTTTCAATAAAACCAAAACCTTATTTCTCTCTTTTAAGATAAACAAAATAAATTTCTCAATCAACCTTTAACTGTCTTCAACTCCTACAGTCAATCAATTTTGATCTTCAATATATTTCATACCTCTGCAACACCATTTCAAACTAATTCACCATTTTGAGCTTTCTCACTCTGCAAACTAAACAATTTATCTTCTCTGAAAAACTATAATCTTTAATCACCTTCACTTTCTCTGACACCTTCACTTTCACTGAACAAACATTACTCCATCATGATCATTGAAGAATCTCACCATAAATCCCTGAAGAATGATTCTCCATTCCTGCAAAAATTACACAACAATTCTATTCTTCTAAAGAACTTCTTCAAAAATTCTCATTCATTAATCTCTCCTCTGCAACTCATCTTATTTCTTCCATTCAAAACAAAATCACTATATACAAAAAGAATTTTAATCAAAAAACCAAAAACCCCAAAAACCTGTTCAACTTCAACATAACATTTCTTATTGAACTTCTCATCTTCTCTCTTACCAAAAACAAAAAAAACATAAAACAAAAAATGACATCTCTTCGTAGAATTCTGCCTTTTCATCTTCTTAACATTTAGAAACCTTCTTAAAAAAAACTTACTCTTTCCTTTACACAACTTTCCAAATTCACACTCTCTTGAAATTCGGTGAGGGAAGACTAAAATAGCATGTTTTAGCTTTAAAGCAATAACACAACCGTCAAATTAACACCCAAAGGTCGACCGTTGGAAGCAACTCACAGTTTAAACCTTATCCCTCCGATTCGCGCGGCCCGCCATCCATCGTTTAAACCATAGCCGTTGATCGGCTTTTTCGCGCTCACTGTTGAGTCTTCCACCGGCGCTCACCCGATGCCTAGCACAAGGGGCCGGTAACATCAACGGCGTTGATACCCTTTCTTTGCAACTTAAACCCCCGATTACCTTCTCGACCAGTCACTTTAAGATTATAACATAAAGTGCATGACGGGTAATAAGGTAATGTTGAACATAAGCTTATGACTTGTTAAGTGTAAACCTCAACACATATTTAAGCCTTAACACACCTCAACACATATTTAAACTTCAACACACCTCAACACATATTTAAACCTCAACCTTGTAAACCAAGCTTCAACTGATCTGCCACTGTCATCAACTTACTATGATGCAAGTTAACTTTTATTAAATGACATAAGCCCTCCTCCTGATTCAATATTGATGCAATGAGTGTCACTGAGTCAACACACATGTGTCACTGACTAAGTCATAACAAACTCACATAGAATCAACACTGATGTGTCACTGATGTCATTATCATGAAGGACCATGTCATATCTCTGATTGCAACTTTACAACACTGATTGCATACTTCTCAACACTGATTGCATACTTCTCAACACTGATTTCATAACCTTGCAACATCCTGATATCCTGTTATTTTGACATCAATGAAAAGACAACATCCTGAACTGTGAAATATGCTACAATATCTATCCAAATCCATGTAGGGATGGGCAAGGTTTCGAGTAATCCAAGAAGGAGTGTCATTTCACCCTTGTTGCACTGGCAGGTATCACATTCAGCCACCATCTATTGAATTGCCCTTTTCATTCCCTTCCAAAAGAAGTTACATCGTGCCCGCTCATAAGTTTTGAGGAACCCAGAGTGCCCTACCAATCAAGAAGCATGGAGGTCATAGTAGACAGCCTGTTGAAGGTTTGTGCTCTGGGGAAGCACCAGACGACCCTTGTATCTAAGAGAAGCACCATCCCAAGAGTAATGCAGTACAACAGAAGGGTTATTGGCCAACTGTTGGATGATTTGAGATAATGAAGAGTCATTGATATAGCCCTGCTGGACAGATTCCAACCAATTTGGAACAGGCATAGAAATAGCTGAAAGAGAAGCTTGGTCATCAAATGTGCAAGAAAGAGCATCCACCACAATATTGTCCTTACCCTTCTTGTAAGTGATCTCATAGTCGTAACCCATGAGTTTGCTAACCCATTTATGTTGTACTGGGGAGGAGACCCATTGTTCCAAGAAATATTTTGGACTCTGGTGATTAGTCTTGATGCAGAAATGATTCCCTAATAAGTATGGCTGCCACTTCTGTATTGAATGCAAAATAGCCATCATTTCCTTCTCATATGTAGAGAGTACTAAATTCTTACCTGAAAGGGCTTTGTTGGTGAACGCAATGGGATGTTCATCTTGAAGGAGAACAACACCAAGTCCATTGCTGCAAGCATCACTCTTAATAGTGAAGGTCTTGGAAAAATCTAGCATAGCTAGAATAGGTGTAGTACACAACTTGTTTCAGTTTTTTAAATGCACACTCAACAACATGTATCCATGTAAAAGCATCCTTTTTCAATAGATCTGTTAATGGAGCTGAAATCTTCCTGTAATCCTTGACAAACTTGTGGTAATAGCTAGTCAATCCCAAAAGACCATGGAGGCTCTTGAGTGTCTGAGGATGCAGCCAATTTTTCATGGCATCTATTTTGGCAGGATCCACTTGAACCCCTTGGGCTGAAACAATATGCCCGAGATACTCCACTTCCTCCTGCCCAAAAACACATTTAGATTGTTTTGCATAGAGATGATGATTAGAGATAAGTTGCAATACAAGATCTAGATGCTGGAGATGCTCAGCCCATGTTTTACTATAGATGAGGATATCATCAAAGAAGACCAGAATGAATTTTTGCAAGTAGGGCCGAAATATTTTATTCATCAATGCCTAGAATGTGGAAGGAACATTAGTGGGGCCAAAGGGCATGACCAAAAACTCATAGTGACCATCATGTGTGTGGAAATCCATTTTAGGGATATCATCCTCATGAACCTAAATTTGGTGATACCCAGAACGAAGATCCAACTTGGAGAAAAAATGAGTGCCATGAAGCTCATCAAGGAGCTCATCAACAATAGGAATTGAAAACTTATCCTTGATTATGATGTGATTAAGTGCTTGGAAGTCAATGCAGAGGCGTCATGACCCATCATTTTTCTGGACAAGAAGAATTGGTGAAAGGAACTAGTACTAGGGCGAATAATACCTTGCTTCAGTAAGTCCTAAACGAGCATCTCAATCTTTATCTTTTGGTGAAATGGGTAGTGGTAGGGGCTGATGTTGGGAGGAATGCTTCCAGGAAGGAGCTGAATATGATGGTCCTCTGGTTGTGAAGGTGGCAATCCCACTAGTTTAGCAAAGACACATGCATATCTATCCAAAATTCGTTGTAGATCTGAAGGAGTAGTGGAGACCGCTGATGGTTGCATCTAAATGGAATGGAGCTGAATGATGACACCATGTGGATTCTTCTTAAGGAGATTTTCCATGCGATGTGAACTAATGATGCTGAGAGACCCTGGTTGTAAGCCCTTTAATGTGCGTTTTTGCCCATTGTCTGAAAACTGCATCCAAAGTTTAGCAAAATCCCATAAGATGGGTCCAAGTGTGCGTAACCATTGAGCGCCCAAAACCACATCACATCTGTCTAAGGGCAAGGAAAACATTTCAAAGCGCAGGTTATAATCTCTAATAGAGATATGCACATTGTGACACTTCCCTTTGCAAGGTAATGTGCCCCCATTGGCAATCATGAATTCAAAGCTGGAGCAAGGATGGACGAAACAATCAACTTGTTTGGTGATTTGAGGGTCAATGAAGTTATGAATGCTACCACAATCAATGAGTATTGTAAGAGGGAGATTCTTGAAGTAACCCTTGACCTGCATGGTTTATGGGGTGGTGACTCCTGCTAAAGCATGGAGAGAGATCTCTGGGCGGTCATCTTGAGAAGGAGGGTCAACAGGCAGCTGCTGAATGTCGACCTGATCATCTACTGTATCCTAAGCATCTTCATAAACTTCAGTTGCAGGCAGAGAATCCACATCCAAGAGATAGAGCTTTTTCTCAACACATCTATGTCCCCGAGTGAATTTCTCATCACAATTATAACAAATCCCTTTTTCTCTACATGTCCACATCTCTACTTCAGACAAATGCTTGATAGGAGTTGTTCTAGGAGCTGGAGTGATTGGAGGTCTATGGGAAACCATATTTTTGAATGGAACAAAAGTGGATTTGGAGTGTTGTTGAGTTGTGATTTTGTCCTCCACCAACTTAGCCAACCCTAGGGCTTCCATCATTGTGCTAGGACAGAACATTTTAACCTCAGATTAGATTGCATCCTTCAGACCACTAACAAAATAACTCCTAAAGAATTCATCAAACAGTCCCTCTGTGTGATTGGCCAGTTTCTCAAATTTTGTCTAATATTCTCTCACAGTGCCAGTTTGGTGAAGTTTAGTGAGTGCTCCTATGAAGTCATCAAAAGCACTAGGGCCAAATCATTACAAAATGAGTTTGCAAAAATCTATCCATTTTGGCTCTTCATGAGCCTTGTTGTACCAACGGAACCATTGAAGGGCTTCACGTTCCAAATGAAAAGATGCAAGTGGTACTTTGTTGACATCAAAAGTATTATGCAGACTGAAATATTGTTCTGCCCAGTATATCCATCTAGTCAGATCATCACCATTGAAGCGAGGAAAATCAAGCTTCAACCCATGAAAATTGCTAGAAGAAGAGAACCCAGTGTCTATAGAAGACTCTGGCTGCCGTCTATTGTTCATGGTTGAATGTTGAAGATTGAGGCTGAGAATTTTTTCATCCAAATCTTGGAGTTTGGTCTTGAGGGCTGCAAGTTCATCCTCCATGTTTTTTCTCTTGTACAGGTGACAACCATAACCAGGATTTTTTTTTTGGGAATGGGTAGAAAAACAAAACCATAAACTTTTTTTTAGTAAAGGAAAATTTGGATTTGGGAAAAACTCTGATGGGTAATTGGGGTTTGACTAGGTTTTGGACACTTTCTAAGGGACAAGAAAGCAGAAAATGGGGATTTCAAAAGCAGGGTGAAAGAATGGGAAAAATTGTCCAAGAGGGACAAAGGAGCAGAAATAGGAAATGAACACTGTGGAAAAATTTGAAGGCGATTGGGTGAGAATCAAAGAAGTTATGGAAAACCCTAAAAATAGACAAATGTGGGATTTCTGGCTTTGATAAGTGGAATTTGGGAAAGGGTCCTCAAGGAAGGAAATATGCAGAAGGGAATTTCAAGGGTTCCAGTGAATTTTTAGAGGAAACAAAGCTAAAGCAAGGAAGATATGGAAATGATCTATAATGGCTCAGGACATGCAATCTATGATTTGTTAGCTCGCAATAAATATGGACCCCAGGTATGTTTAGCTTCCTAAAGGTTCAAGGGATTCACTTGGCTACCAATACTGTCTAACAACTTGCATATTGGGGCAGTACCCCTCACTCCATGGCTCAGGTAAAATTGATAACCGCTTTGCCACAAACGATAACTCTTGGTTTACCTCACGGATGGGAACTAGTCAATCAGGTAGGGGCCGTTGCCCTTTTCGCTGGCAGGTCCTCTCAATGGGCCAGCTACTTCAGGGTTCCTGTGGTACTCCTCACAATGACTTTTAGGGCTATGCCCAGGCATTCCCATAGTTAAGTGGATATGATCCGAACCTGCAATTGAAATGAACAATACAGATGCAAAGAAAAAAGAACTACTGCAATAATCACAGCACTTGGAGGCCACTGTGAAAAAAAAATTAGCAGAAATTCCACCCAGTGAGCCCAAGAAAGCACTTTGATACCAGATGAGAGGAACCTCCTGCAACAATATAATGAAAAATGCATGAAATAATAGAAATAGCAGAACACAGAAGGAATTTATTGATCGTAGGCCACTTCGAGGGGGCAACCTCCTTTGAGCAAGCTCAATACAATAACTCGTGGATGCCTTCATTGGCCTCAACATGTACTTATATACTAAGTCTAATCTAAACAACTATTACTCCCCATGAATGTGGGATAATACAATATACTCATGGGATGACTTACAAAGCATATGCGTCCAACAGTAATATACTAACAAAGTAAAGAGAAGGGTTAAACACGAGTTCCTAACACCAAAGGTCAAGAGCATGGTTAAGGTGCATTTTCCACCCAACCACAAAGCACTGCACTTCCCTGGGTTTCTTCCTAACTCGAAGAATCTCTGACCCTACACGAGGCGCCTAGTAACCTGGAATAGAAGGGCAGGAGGGAAACTCTTGATGCAACCCTGATGCCTATATGCACTCTAAACTAGAATAAACATATTTCTTGTATGCAGGATGTGGTAGAGAACAATAATAATAAGAACTAGGAATTTAATATCCATCTATTTCAATGGTACAAACAACTTTGGCCAAAGTAATAAATAAATTGGTAAAACTTGAAAAAGAAGTTTACCATCTCTGTAATCCACACTCGACATCCTGTCCCAGAAAG
The DNA here is from genome assembly GCA_027924645.1 of Cunninghamia lanceolata. Taxonomy (NCBI): domain Eukaryota; kingdom Viridiplantae; phylum Streptophyta; class Pinopsida; order Cupressales; family Cupressaceae; genus Cunninghamia; species Cunninghamia lanceolata. The sequence goes on from BSBN01001170.1 coordinate 3,031,676, forward strand.
TAAGCTTACAACACACTTATGACAAGAACAATCTAATTCCAATTGCATACTAACTTAAGCATTTACAAGAAAATAAATTACTATTATGTCAAGAAAATCACTCATCGATCAAGTTCACTCTTGAGACCATCATTAATGATTACTCCTTTATCTTAAAGTTAAGTACATCTAACAACAATCTTAATCTACTCTTAATGAGATTCACATAATGATAGGGCAAAATCTAGTTCTTACTAGTAGATCATCTATTTCCAAAACTCATTATAGTAGTAATGTATATATTGCCATATTCTATTGGCATAAGAAACCCACTTATTTCTATGTGACTAATGTTTACCAAATAATAATAACTAGTAGATCACAACAATACTCATTTCTTACAAAGATACAAAAGATCCAACTAGGTGACAATTCTTGTTTTTGAAATAATATCTAAGTAATTAAGGTTTACATACCCTAGTCATAAGATATCTTGTTATAGTTCCAACTAATTACTCCCTATGTTTCTATATCAAAACATTCTTTCCTAGGTCTGTAATTTACTTATCCATGTTGTTACCAAGTTTTACTATCTTACCCCAAAAACAAGGAGTAAATTCAAGCTTTTTTAATATTTATGAAGATATATTCATTTTAATAATATTAGATATAATCATTCCATAATTTCCCCCCATCTATCGCAACTTTCTAATCTCTCAAACCCCATCAAGATAACATTGCTTAATTTTCCTATCATTCATACAAATAGGGATCCCAGAGTAAATAATAGCATTCTAATGTAGTTGAGCACCTAGATACGACACAAGGGTAACACTATAACACATAATTTCCTTCCAAGAATAAATGGTTTTGATTCTTTTATAACCACTTCATGAACATAGTTTTGTCCCTATAATTTACACTTAAATATGCTCGTTGAATAATGAATACAATGCATCAATAATAATATGAAACAAAAATAGTAATTCTCTAAAACTTAAAGCTAAAATAAAAAGAACCTTTCTCTAAGGTTAGCTAGTAAGGGTAAATGAGTAAAAGTTTAACATCTCTTAACCAATTCTTCACATCTTTTTTTGGAAAGTTTATGATTCCTTACTACTTCTAGTTATCCACCCTAGTCATCACCATAATAATAAAATCAGCAAGTTATAAACCTTCTAAGTGATTTATTGTGACCCCAATCATAATCTACATTATCTAGTAATCAAACTCCAAACTATAGTGAGATTATTTTTATGTTAAGATCCATAAGTGGTACTCCATATCTAGTGAGCAAGATTAATTCCTAAAAAAAAGGTTTCATGAGCATAACATTGAGAGAGAGAGAGAGAGAGAGCGTTTCCTATCACATAAATGGATGAAGAAAGATGTGAATAGAATAAATATATATACTACAGATTCAGGTGCAACATTCATAACTTCTAAATTTGATTTGATGCCTCTACTGATGAAATGTACTTTCGTTCTAATTAGGTTTAAGCTTCAATAATATATATATATAATGTCTATAAAGGAGCACTGACAAAGAAGACATAATATGTGTAATTCTGGTATGCATTCCAAGGCACCAATTCTAATATGTTAATGGTCCACAAAAAGGGCGTCAGTCCAGTACTCGGACAAAGGAAATTAGAAGCAATTCACATGATATAAATGGGGTCACCGAATACAAGATCATGAAAGAGGGTTAAATCTAGCCATTGGTGAGAAGCACGCTTCTAGGAGGTTGCCAGCATTGAAAGGAAAGAACAAAAGAGAAAAAAAAATGAGGTCGATACAAAGGCAGTCTCTATAGTGGTTCAGCGGAACACAATTGAGTTGATCATGATGCCTTAAGGCAATTGAGAGTTCAATAAAACAATAAAAAGGAATTTAGTATGGTTTGGTTGGAGAAAATTATGCAGCAAGGTGTAATTATAATAGCGAATTCATCTAGTATGGTGCACTAGCTAATAATAATCTGAGGAACAACCAAGGGATAGATTGGGCCCTCAAGAGGCCAATAGTAATTTGTTAGAAAACAAATTAGAGAAGGAATATTGCTAAAAGAAAAATAAGCATGGCAACTAAAATTTAAAGGGGAGCAACACAATTTTTTGGCGGCATACCCTGGTTCACATGAGGGAGCTCAATGACATGATGGAGGGCAGCGCAACAACATTACCATGAAGTTAATTTGTAAGTTTCAGGGAAAAACTGTGTTGCTTTTTTTGTATCGACGTTTCGGATCACACTGCGTGATCCATCATCAGGATAAGAAGAGAATGTAAATGAAGTAAAATTGCAGATAGAGTCTTTTTAAAGAGGAGAGAGGGAGGGGTAGGCACGGGTTACAAGCTTAAACCTAGTAATAAGGGAAAGGTCAAATAAAAAGGAAGCTATAAGGAAACTAGGCTGGGAAAGAATGGACAAAACCAATGAGTAACTCTCCAAAATTAATGATTGGATTCAAATAAATGAATATGAATATACAATGCTAAATGTGAGTAAACATATTTAAATATGTTTACTCACATTTAGCATTGTATATTCATATTCATTTATTTGAATCCAATCATTAATTTTGGAGAGTTACTCATTGGTTTTGTCCATTCTTTCCCAGCCTAGTTTCCTTATAGCTTCCTTTTTATTTGACCTTTCCTTATTACTAGGTTTAAGCTTGTAACCCGTGCCTACCCCTCCCTCTCTCCTCTTTAAAAAGACTCTATCTGCAATTTTACTTCATTTACATTCTCTTCTTATCCTGATGATGGATCACGGAGTGTGATCCGAAACGTCGATACAAAAAAAGCAACACAGTTTTTCCCTGAAACTTACAAATTAATTATCATGGACTGTGGAAACATCATGTCTACTATTACCATGAAGTCCAAGTCATGGCATAGGTCAAAGTCTAGAATGAGATAAAATAAAAAGGGAGTCAACCAATCGATGTCTTGGCTCATGGTCATTTACAGACCATTAATATATATCCTAAGGATTTCATCGCGGCAGCCCAAAACTAGCCGTGTCTTCCATGATGCAAATAAAGGGCAATTGGCTCATCTCAAAGCTGCCTTTAGAACTGACTTCTTGCAAGGTTTAAGAGTAATGAATTTCAATAACAAAACATTTTAAATGAAACACCAGGGAGATACAAAGAGTTGATGGATTGAATGGTGTATCAAAAGCCATCGAGGTGGCTTTATCTACGACCACTTTCCATAGAAATACAAAATAAAAGAACACGGTTTTGGGTGATTATAAAAGGTCAATCAAACATTGTTACAAGAAGATGGAAGGAAGCTTTGATCAAAGTAACGGAGTTCTAGACTCAAATTATACAAGGTACCGATCAAAAACTAGCCGAACATATAGATATGAGACGTCATTCTAAGGTGACCAACCACGAGGATAAACCAAGGTAATATCATAAATTTCAATGAATCCTCAAAACATGATGCATTAATAGATCACAAGGAAGATTTCAATCCAAATAGTTGTTGAAGACTCAAACAAAGGTTCGAAAAGAAAATTGTAATCTAATTAAAGAATCGATTCATTTATTCTGTAGAGGAAAACATGTAACAATGCTCCTATTAGGGGGGTGATACGGTGATCTCTTATGCGCTTTTCTTCTCCCTCTGTCTCCTTTAGTTCTCATTTTTTATTTTTCTTTCTCTTCCCTCCTCTGTCGCTATACATTATCTCTTTCTCTGTGTGTCCCTCCATGTAGATTTCCATCTCTTCTTTTATTATTGATAGTTCCTATCCTTTTCTCTTTTCTTGATTTTTGCTTTTTGTTTTTATTCTATTTGTGCTTTCTTTTTCTATTATCTTTCTAATTTTAATATATTTTTCTAGTGTTTTGTTTTCCTTCTAATCTTGTTCGATTTTTTCTTTTATTTCATCTTATCATGAAAACTTGCTATTATATAAAAGAAAAGAATTCCTTTTGCTCATCAAACAAATATTATCTCTAATATATATATATATATATATATATATATATATATATATATATATATATATATATATATATATATATATATATAACATTTCTTTAATTTATTACACCATTATTTTTTAAGAGTAAGTAATTAGTAATAAGAGAAAATTCATTTTCCTACCCATCTAATTTAATAGAAGGGAAATTTAACTTTTAAATTTATTTTATTTACAAAAAGACATTTAAATTTAATGATCAATTCACTTATTCATGCATCTAGGAATGTATAAATAAATATTTTTAGCATAATTGGTAAATTAATTTCATCAACCATAAGGACAATTCCAGGAAATGAAAATACAAAATAAGCTAAGTGTGGTGTGTGCAACATAGATTCTCTCTCCATCCCATCCCTGCTAGGTGGCTAATCACCTCTACCTTAACCATACGATTGTCTTCAACAACCTACCATCATTAAACTCAATTCTCTATTAATAGGTTAGTATCCCAAAATCAATAGTCGAAGCACTATACATGAAAGATAACAGTTATCCATTTATAACATGCTCAAAAATAACATTTAACATTTCTAATTATAGCTAATATCAAGAAGGCCTAATAGTTTGGGACGTGACAGTCAATTTGTTATCATCTATCATGTTTCAAAACATATGTATTGGTGTTTTGTTAATTGCTAATAGCAAATTATTTAACTTCATTATTGGTGCTAAGATTAATAAGGGTTCCTAATAGTTTATTTTATGGTTTCGGCACCTCGCTTTCATGTATGTGATTATAACAATTAGTAGTAGCAAAAGTCATTGATGGTAGTGATAGCCAATGAACACATTTGTGAATATAATTGTTAATAAATATAGCATGTGTGCAACATTTAAAGTATAAACTAAAACATGAAGTGTTAATATTTTTTTTAACTGTTAGTTTAAAATGGTTTACATGTGACCAAAATAAGGCTAATTATTAGAAGTTAAGAACCACCAGATGCTAGTATCTATTGCTAACCATAAATACTAGCTTTAGACTATCTATATGACAAGAATCTTTCTAAATCGTTAGAGGTTTATTCCTCGTCAAAGTGTCCAATTTTAGCCCTTGGAGGTTGTTTTGCTCAAACGGACATAACTTGCTCATTTGTTATCATATTTTTGTGTTCTTATAGGCATTGGAAAGATATCTCAGAGCTCTTCATAGTAGCATAAGCTAAGTTTCAAGAATCATCTCAAATTTTTAGGTATACTCCTTTGAAAATCAGCCTTCTATTTTGAAACATTAAATGGCCATAACTTTTGCATATGAGCTCCAATTTCAACATTTTTTTTTAAACTGCATAGAAAATCCTAAAGAATCTATTGGTGACATTATTTTTGTTGTGGATTAAACATTTTTTTAGTTTTTTTGTAGGATTTCTTATTTTTCACTAACGTTGTTTTTGCAGCTCCACATTAGTCCAAGACATAAAATTTTGCAAAGTACTAACTATTGCTTGTAGCACCGCAGTCAAAGACTCAACTTTTCTCCACTATTTTAGTTGTACTAAATTAAAGTAGTTGGGAAAGAACTCATTTTCTATGTTTTAAGGATCTTGATTGGATCTATGCTCTCCCCTCGTACTCTTAAGTGATCTTGGGGATCAAAATTCCATCATTTTCCTCTTTGTTATTTGTTCAATCCTAGAGTGCTATCTCATGTATGCTCTTTCCTTGTGTTTCGCATGATCTTGAAGATCAAAAGTGAATAGTATTCCTTCCCTTTAGGAGGCCTGCTAGGGGATTTCATCACCCCTAGGGATGACCTCAACCACATGTTCTGGTAGGGTATATCAAAGGGGGGAGAGAGAAAGTTGCACCTCAATCTAGTCATGTAGTCATTAGAATAGCCTTGGGGCCCTGGGTGATTCTAGACACAAGGTGAAGCGGTGTTTTCTTAATCGCTTATGCCACATCCCTTCAATGGACTAGTGTTCACAGACTTAGATCCCATGTACCTTGTGTATATAGGGGACTCCTTAGAAGCCTTTTCAAACTTAGATTAAGACCCTCAGTTGTCATATCTTGTGGTGCACCGCTGCAATAGGAAGGGAAGACGCCTGCATATATCGTTATACTTGAGATAAAGGCTACTTTAGGTAGGAATAAATTCTCCAAGTTAAGGGGTATATAGTGGTGCATGACCATATATTCCCTATCTATATAAGCTATAGGATTATGGTATTAATGGGGGTGGGAATCTCTTCTTTATTTTGATTTGGGGTTGACCCATAGCCATTTTGTGAGATCCACAAGATATGTCACACCTACTTGATTAAATTTAGGTTTGTGATCAAGTGTTTGGCATGTCTTCTCTATGTGAAACCAATAAAATTTAACAAGCCTTTTGTCACCTTGAAACATCAATCTACCATCATGTCTTTTTGTTTGTTAAAATCTCTTATCAATTCACTATTAGTCAAATTCTTGCAAACAAATCATTGCATACATCCAAATTAGAATCTTGTAGTTGAACCCAACAAACCAAATTTTTATAGACCACGATTGAATTCTCTTTGCAATAAAGTTAAAATCTTCCCAAGTCTCACTATCCAAGTCATCATTTTTCATACCAATTCTAACAAGTCCAAATTTTCATCCTAGATCCTAGTTGCATTAAAATACCTTGCGATCCTTCATCATGCATAATAGAAAGCCTTGGTTATAAAATCTTATCATGCAAGGTAGAGCTCCTAGTCCTACAACTATCAATAAATCCAATGTCAAGCCCAAAATCACAATCAAATGTGGTCCTCAACTCTTCGATGATGACAATGATAGTTTTGTTGATCATGGTGAATATCTTGATAACAATAGTTTTGATGATGATATGATTGATCACAAGCTTTCTACACTCAAGAAAGATCCTTGCATTCAAAATCCTATCAACACTAGTTATCATACCACTTACAAACCTTTATCTAGTGATTGTCCTAAATCTAGTTATCATGCCAATCCTAATCATTTGTTTAGTGACCCTCCTTATGATGCCTTTAACAAGGGAGGTACTCTTTTAGAACAAAGTCCTTGTGTTCAATCCATGTGTCCAAATCCAACCTTATTTTCATACTCCATATCTTCCACATCATCCTATACAAATCCTTCATCCTCCTCCTTCCACTCTAGCTCATCCCATCAACCCAACCATTCATCCATCCAAGACATGATTTCACAATCCAAATCCACTACACCCAAATCATCCTTTTCAGATTTCCTCTGACTATTATCAAAGAAACAAAATGAAACTATAAATCCCTAAGTCAATAAACATACCTATGCCACAATTATCCAAGACTCTCCTAGTAGCATGCCTATCCAAAAATAACATCATGTGATTTAACTCCAAGTAACATACCCATTCATGAGCAAGTGCCATCATGTGAAGATATTGTTAGTCCTAAATCTCATAAGTGTGAACAAGAGCCTTCTAGTATTATGCCTATCTATCCAGTACCATCATGAAATCCTATGTCTATTTAATATATCCAAGTGTCTCACGTTAACAATGAACCATTATCATTGCCTATCAAGCCTATTCAAGAGTCCCTTACCATAAGTGTAAGTCACAATCCATTACACAACCTTGGTGTTGATAATCTAAATCCTATCAAGCCTATTCAATAAACCTCTATGTTTGTCCAAACCCAAGAGCTATGTCTAGAATCAAATCTAAAGCAAGATCAAACATGCACTCAAATAAATCAAGATCAAGTTATTCAAGCTACTCAAGATCAAGTTGTCCAAGTTATCCTAGATCAAACTAGCCAAGATACTCCCATTTATGATTACGATCCTAGCTATGATCTAGAAAATGAAATTGATCCTCTCCTTGAAATTTATAATACCCATGATCACAAAATCCAAGTTGATCCTCTTCTTGAACTTTATGATATCCATGGTCACAAAAGCCAAGTTGATCCCCTCCTTGAACTTTATGATATCTATGATCATAAAAACTAAAATAATCCTATCACATATCTAATTAGCCCTATCGAATATTCAACTCCAACATCCATGTCCTATGATGAGACACTTGGTCCCCAAGGCAACATAGATAATCAAACAAATTACTTGGATCATATCACAATGAGCATAGTTGCAGTCAAGATCCTCTTGTATCAAGTATGAAGAAACACCAGTCATAATGGATAGCATTGAGCATTTAGATGATCAAGGAATGACTAACAAACAATGATCATGAAACTATAAGTGTACACAATGGTCAAGGTACAATGAGTCTACATGATGAGCTAGTATAGGAATCCCATCAAATAGGATCTACTATCTTTATCAAGACAAATTTACTCATAGAGGAGACAATAGCCAATTCAAATTATTCTCAGAAAAATACCGAGGAGTTAGCATCATGTTTCAAAGATAAAAAATATCCTACCACGAATAAGATATGTCAAAACATGGATTACCATGGAAAAGGATTGGGCCTTCATGAACAAGGAATCCTAGAGCCTATCCCAATCCACATAAGAAATAGTCAAAGTATTGGCACAAAATTATCTACAAAATCTAATGGTGTTAGTGATACTTTCAAGATTGCTAAGGAAACCTCATCCAATGAGAACATTGAGATAGGGACCATTTGTAGCCCTTTCACTAAAATTATTGTCAACATCTTGACAATCCTTCCACTTCCACTTCCACCATCTCTACCATTGAACTTTATCTTCCACATCTCGATCAGGACCCACAAAATCATAGAACATACAAAGCAAAAGCTTCAAGTAAAACATCAAAAGCATATGAAGTTAAAAATCAAGACAAACATATAAAAGCAATATGGGTCCCAAAATGAAATGGACCAAGAAAAACAAATAAAGTACATTTTCCAAATACCTCAAGTTATCAAATCTATCAAAATCAAAGCACAAGCCTTGTATATAACAAGTTCACACCACCCTATAATCTATACAAGAGCATTGGTCCTAATCCCCATCCTAGTTCCATATCTACACATCATAATGCTAAATTCAAATTCCATAAGCCACCAGTACAAGTTTGGCGAGTCAAAAATCTGTCAAACCCATCTACATCACTCATTTATCCATTCAAAATAAATACATTTTCATCACCTACTCTCACATTCAATATCCCTCAAACACATCCAAAATCACATTTCAAATCCAAGAAATCCAATTCCCAAATCTGTTGTGTTGTGGTAGAAATGCTTCACCATAAGGGCTATGATGGTTCCCTATCAAAATGTAATCATTTGGACAAGTCCAACTTAGTTATCAACAAAGATCACACAAACATCAAAAGATTGTACACAAGCACTTTAATCCTCACAAAGCAGTTACTTCAAACAGGACATTACTGGCATGTTATGACAAGTGTGTCTCAATTACCTACTTTAGACAAACAGAGACACATGGCAACCCTTTGAGTATCAAGTTATCATTGTTATCCAATCAACATAGAAAAAAAAAATCAAAAAAATCAAAAAATCAAAAAAATTAATAAATCAAAAAAATAAAAAAATAAAAATAGTAAAGAGAAATCATTTGTCCAATGGTGAAAACCATTTTTATGGTGCCTTGGATAAGTACCATGATGAAAACTCGTTCACATGCATCATGTGTAAATCAATTGTCAATGAACTTTGCACTTGGGGGTAGGTTGTCTCATCTTTCCCATAACCAGCATATCCTTTACCTATCATCATATAACCTATCATATCCATATTTCCTTGTTATCATTCCCCTTCATCATCCCTCCTACTCAACTTGGATCTTGATAAAAGCATTGATCTTGACAAGGACTGAGGCATGATTTTGATACATGCTTTTGATAAATGCTTGATATAGCCAATCCTTTTTGCAACATCTCTTCCAACCCATCTTGTTATATCCTATGTAATTAGCTATATCCCTTTAGTCCAATATCTTGAATGACATTTGTAGAGTAGGGGCATGTTATTCATTTGTGACATAGTCCTTGGAGGTTACATCTTATCTCTTTCTATTTATCTTTCCTATTCATCTCTTATCACTAATGCCTTCACCCATCCATGCATTAGTGGTCCTCCTTTCCATTCATTATCTCTTAAAACATACATCCAATCCAATAAGCTCATCAGCCTAAATCGACCAACTTTCCCATCATTGTTTCTACACTTAGTGCTCCCTTTTTACTAGTTATCATGTGGAGATCACAATCCTATCCAGATACAATCCCATCCTAATCCTCTATAATCTGATGCAATCCCATTGAAAGCACTACAATTCATTGTCAATCCAAAGCAATACCTTGCATTCATCCCACACAAAGCCTCATTCCACACATTCCATTGCAATAGTCCTAATCTTGATCCTAAAGTAGTTAATCCATCATAAGTAATCTTAATCCATACAAATTAGGATATATCATTCCCACTCCTTGTGTTGTTCTCGAGATATATCGTTCCCACATCAATAACTCTGTCCTCACATTGTTCTCAGGATATATCATTCCCACATCAACAATGCTAGCATCCTCATCATCAATCCAATCCTCGACTTTCAGCTTGAACATGGGCAACATCATGTTTGTCTTTGTTTTTGAATCATTTGTATTCATGCTTGTTTTCTTTGCTTGTGTGTGTGTTATTGTTTGTCTTGCATTTGTATCAATCCTTGCAACATACTTGTCACAACGTTATCATGGTCTTTCATATCATGGTGCCATCAACATATGCTTGCTTGCAATTTTAATCCTTTATGCATTTGACACATCATCACCTTGATCTTTATATCATGGTACATAACGTTAGGTGCTATATCAAACATTAGGTTGCTCATACTAAATCGGCATGATGATCCTTTTCTCCATTATTTGTATCCCATCCCATAGACTTATCTTCCCTTTCCATTCATTTCAAGAGCCTACTCATGTCTTTCACACCTGTCTATCCTCTCGATGGGTCATCATCTCATCCTCCTTTTTATAAGCTTTTTATAAGCCCTGTCATCCTCCTTTTTATAAGCCCCATCATCCTCCTTTTTATAAGCCCTGTCCTTTTTTCCACCATCTATATTTTATTCTTCTTTGAAATGACATTACTTCACAACATCATCTCAAACAGGGGCAAAATGTAGACATCTAAAATTGACCACTTTATCCCAAAACAAGTCATGATCCCCTACATCGACCACTTTATCCTTAAACCATCCTAATTATCCCTAAATCATCCTAAATTATCCTAATCATGATTAATTATCTTTTTATCGTCCTAATTTTATCCATTATCCAATTATCTTGATTATCAGGACCTGAGCCTATCATTATCCCTAATTATCTCCATTTACCCCTAGTCCTAATCATTTTCCCTAAGCTATAATCTATTTTCCTAAGTCATAAATCCCCTTTCCCACACATGATTTAATTAATTGTATTAATCAAATCCCTCTTAAACTACTAAAAATGAATAAAATAAAATAAATATTTCTTTTATATTCTCACCCACTCACCTTATAACCAATTCATAACCATCTCCCAAAAATATAAAAAATCTATTAATAATCGGACCCTTTTATCCTCCACCCTTGATCTCATAACCACTCAACCAACTCAATCTTAGCCATTCATCTCTCATCAAATCCTCACCATCAATCCTCCTTCCTAGTGGTCTATAAATTGACCTAATCATGAGGTATTCTCATCACTGATCAATCTCTAAATAACATCATGCTAACCAATCAAGCAACCACAATTGTATCGCTTTGAGAAAATCCACCATTTCAGTGCAATAGGAGATCATGGATAATATGTGTTAGTTTTATGTATTTATTGTTGATTTCCTTACTTAATCGAGGGTCATATTGAATGTAGATTAAAGGGTTTATATTGTATTTAAATCTTTTAATTTGATCTGCATTTAATGTGTACAATTGGATTTGGAGTTCCAGATCAACTTATGGGTCAGTAGTGGAAGCTTAAAGAGTTTGACCAAGGTTCACCATACTTTTACTTTGAATATGTGTATAGTATTGTGAGTCTTACTTTTACCTCACTTGTATTATTTTTCTTATAGTACTCTTTTGATGGATTTATGATGGTCATGTGGATATTGGGGACTGTTGATCCTGCACTTGGACTATATCACCTTATCTTATACTTGATTAGATAGATGGTTTATGCTTTGTAGATGGTTAGATGGCATGTTAGATTTTGATTTTATGATATGATGTTAGATGCTATGATGTCATTTGATGCTATTGGTGTGTGCATAGATGTTGAGACTGAGGATATATCTTACCTTATGTGATCCTGATTATACTTGTGAGTGATGGATGATTTGAGAGACATAGTTATATTATCATGTGATCATTATTGTTGATTATATGCAATCATGTGATCATGTGTGTGATGTATGTTGTTCACTTTGCTTCATCTATTTTACCATGTGCTATTAATGGGGTTGTGGAAGTGTACAGGTTACTTTCCATACCCATGGAATATTGGAGGTCAGACAACAACCATATGTTATACCCCTGTTCAACCGACCTAGTCCTAAGTAGGACTAAGGTCATATGTGTTTGAGAATATTGGTTTTGTTGTAATTGATTTATGACATTTTGTATGGTTTACCTCTTTTCTATTTATCTTTTGATGTGTTGTAAAAAGTGTAATGTTGAGTTTGCACAATTTTTAGTGCTAAATGTTTGAATCTCTTTTTAAGTGATTTTATGTACTTCCAAGTGTTGCTAATGGTCAAATATTGACCCTGGGTCATACCCCTAGGGTCTAGGACCATTCCTAGTTTGTTTAAACTTGATTTGGACCTTGTATGGTCACCCAAACTTGACCCTTGAGTCAAGTGACGAGTTTGGGAAGTGTGAGGGGTAGTTTGGGAAGTGTGAGGGGTGGTTGGAAGGTCACCATCTCACTTAACCCCAACCTCACCCACTTGGGTAAGGTTACCCTTGATACACATGCTTTAGAAGCTTCTCACATGTGTGAACCCCTTCCCTATGCTCTCACACATGTGTGAGAGCACTTGTGGGGATGAGTGTAGCTTCGATGAATGAGAAGGTGACAAGTGTCACCTCATCATTCATAAGAAGCTTCCTTTGTGTGCTCACATCTACCTATGCTCTCACACATGTGTGAGAGCACTTTTGGGAGAATGTGTAGCTTTTTGGAATGGGGAGGTGACAAGTGTCACATCCACATTCTTGTGGGGTTGTGAGGAGGGTTATGTCGATGGAAGAGAGGGTGACAAGTGTCACCTTCTCATCCATTAGGGTTTGAGAGCCTTGTCTTTATGTCTCTCTCATTTTGATGGGATGATAGTTCTTTTGTTCTTTTATTTTGGAATATTTTTACTTGTGTTGGGAGAGTGAAGGCCTTGGAGATTTTGGGAGGACTTGTGGAAGCTCTTCACCAAACATACTCCATCCTTGAAGCCTGAGAGGTATTTCTCAAGGCTTCAAGCCATTTACTTGTTTTACTTATGCAATGTGTTTATGCATGTCTTATGCTTATGTTATTTTAGTTTTTGTGTGTGGTGGGTTTAAATGGTTGTTTAGGTGAACTCTCCTTGTGAGAGAGCTCACCTTTGTATTGGGTGAGAGAGGATGTGAACCTCCTCAGTTTCCCCTCTTTATTTTTAATATAGATTTGTGGCCAAGGGCCTTAATTTGGAGTTTTGAGGAGTTTGGTTATGGCATGAGTGCCTTGGTTTTGTGAAATGATAAGTATGGAAAGAGGCCAAGTGAATATTGAGTATTTTTTAGTATTAAGAGTGTGGGTCTCCTTGAGTAGAGTGAGTCCACTCTATCACCCTTCAAATCCATCCTTAAAATGGGTTAGTCATGTGTGTTGGTCTTGGTTGGGTGTAAATGTGCTTGGTGTGAGTGTTGGTATTTTTGTGTGATTTGAAAGTTGGTTGTTGGAAGGCCTCCTAGCTTGGGGGTGGCCTATTTTAGGCCTAGGTTGGGAGGTGAGCTTCCCATGGGTATGTGGTGTAGTCATGGTAGGAGGGTTCACAGAGTGAACTATCTAGATCGTGCAACAAGAGTAAACACAACAAAAAAAAACTCAAGGATATGAAACAAATGCAGATGCAGTCATTCATTATATTATAGAATTCAAATCCAATCCGGTCAACATCTTGTGGCCTTACAACTAGGGTTCAAAGGCCTGATTACAGAATATCAGAATATGTGCAAGATATAGCTTTGAAGTCCCCTCGCACAAATCTAAACTCAGAATTATGAATCAATTGCTAACTATCAAAAATCTACTTTCCTCGGGATCTATTACATCCTTATATATCATCTTCGGTACAAAAGATTCCTCTGTGTCAGCCAAAGAAGATCACAAACTCCCATGAAGGACTGTAACGTGTGTACATGGATAGGTCAGACCTAATCATGTAGAATACCTCTGCAAATGAATAGAATGATGTGCGGATCTCAGGAAAAGTCGATCACAAACCAAATCATTGAATGATGTGTCATTAAGCTTCACAAGTCAAGGAATGCTCTGCAAGTCTTCTTCTTTAGCTGACTATTAGAGATTGTCAGGATACTCTGTTTTAAGAGAATAGTGGATCTTCTTATAGTGATAACTTTTTGGTAACTGATCCAAATGCTCTGAATTCTGAATATGATGTAGATGAATGAATCAAGATGCTAAGTCCAACTCCGTAAGATCTAAAATGCAATTGTGGTAGAATGCGGACCAAAATATAGAAACTACTTCTAATTGAACTACCCAAACTGAACTACAAACAAACTAAAATGCAAATGTTTTTTTGGTTGATGCAAGATTGCTCTTGAACCAGGGATGTTCCTGCATCAGACATCTAGGGTTATTGAAAAAGTGAGTCCCTCACTTTGATGGGGCTAGGGGAGAACCAAGACAGTCCACCTCAGCCTGAGAAATCTATGATGAATCTTCTTCCGATCTGCCTTTCCACTTCACAAAGTATTCTTTGTATTATCTTCCTTTGGTGCTACGTCCAACTCTGTTGTCCAAAATGTCTTCAATGAGCTCTAGTGCTTGTTGTGGTAACTATTTCATCAAGTCTTCTTCATGGTTGTCACTGAACTCCACTTCATGATATTGATATAAGTCTACAATATTGAAAATAGGTGATATATCCAATGTCTCTAGTAATTCCACTTCATATGCATTTCCTGAATCAAATTTTCTGAGTATCCTACAAGGTCAAAACTTCGTCATCTTCATCTTGTTATATGTCCCAACTGGAAATCTTTCTTTTCTCAAGTATACCATCACTTCATCTCCTACTGCAAATTCTTTAGGTCTTCTCTTCTCATTTGTCTTTCCCTTATACTTGTTGTTCATATCCTCCAAATGCTTCTTCACT
Source organism: Cunninghamia lanceolata (assembly GCA_027924645.1). Lineage (NCBI taxonomy): Eukaryota > Viridiplantae > Streptophyta > Pinopsida > Cupressales > Cupressaceae > Cunninghamia > Cunninghamia lanceolata. The sequence goes on from BSBN01001170.1 coordinate 3,046,983, forward strand.
TGATCATGCATTGCCTTCATATGTTTTGCAAATTCTTCTGCCTCTGCACTTCTCTTTTCTTCCAAACTAGTATCTCTCAATTCTACAACTCCTCTAGGGTTCACTCTGGTAACAATCTTAAAAGGTGTTCTTCTAGTACTTGTATTTACTGAATTATTGTATGCAAACTCTGCTTGTGAAAGAATCAAATCCCAACTTCATGTCTTCTCTCCAACTAAACATCTCAACAAGTTTCCCAAACTCCTATTCACTACCTCTATCTATCCATCAGATGAACTAAACTTCAAATCTGTCTTCATCTTCTTCTAAAGTGTCTTCCCAAAGTATCCAAGAAATTTGGTGTCTCTATCTAAAATTATGCTCTTAGGAAATCCATGCAATCTCACAAGCTCTTTGAAAAATAGGTCTGCTACATGCACTACATCAATTGTCTTCTTACAAGCTATGAAATGCACCATCTTTGAAAATCTATCTGCTATTACAAATATTGAATCATGTCCTCTCTGTGTCTTCAGTAATCCCATTACAAAATCCATGCTTATGTCTTCCCAAGGTCTCTCTGGTACTGTCAAAGGTTTATACAATCCAGTATTCAGACTACTCCCTTTTGCAACTTGACAAACTCTACAACTCTACACAAATTTCCTAATGTATCCTTATGCATCTGAGGCCAAAAGTAGTTCTCACTCACCAAAGCCACTATCTTATCAATTCTAAAATGTCCTGCCAATGCACCACTATGTTTCTCCTTGATCAAATTGTCTCTCATTGAACTCCTAGGTATGCATAACTGATTTTCTTTGAACACCATATCTTCTTGAATGAAATAGTCCAACCACTTACTCCTATCTATCACAACAGGTTTCGTACATGCTTTCCAAGGTTCTGTAAAATCAATTTATCCCTCATACATGTTCTTCAATTCATCAAATCCCAACACTTCAACTCTCATTTTTGTCAACAAGTTCCTTTTCCTACTCAATCCATCTGTAACTTTGTTTTATTTTCCACTCCTATGCTTCAACGCAAAAGTGTAACTCTGCATGAACTCCACCCATCTCATGTGTCTCTGATTCAACTTACCTTGACTATTCAAATATTGCAAAGCTTGATGATCTGTATACAACACAAACTCCTTAGGCAACAAGTAATGTCTCCACTTTTTCAGGGCTTGAATTATGGCATAGAACTCTTGATCATAAACTGAATATCTTCTCCTTGCATCATTCAACTTCTCACTAAAATATGCTATAGGTCTACCTTCTTGACTTAACACTGCTCCAATTGTGTTTCCACTTGCATCACAATCTACTTGAAATACATTAATGAAATCTAGTAATGCCAAAACATGTTGCTCTGTCACCTTCTGCTTCAACAACTCAAAATTTTTGTCTGCTCTTGATGTCCACTTATAGTGTTTTATGTCACCTCTCATTGTCTTTGTCATAGGGTTACATACTGAACTAAAATTTCTGATGAACTTCTGGTAGAAACTAGCCAATCCATGAAATGATCTAACTTCTCCAATGCTCTCCGGTGTAGGCCATTCAACAATTGCTCTTACCTTCTTAGGGTCCATCTTCAATCCTTTTGCAAAAATAAAAAATCCCAAATATACTAATTCTTCTTTCATAAAACTACATTTCTTAATGTTTATCAACAATTTCTCCTCTCTCAACCTCAAAACTTGTCTAATATGCCACAAATGTTCTTCTTTTGTCTTCCTAAAAATCAGAATGTCATCCAAATATACAATCACAAACTTACCCAATAATTTCTTCAAGACTTCATTCATCAATCTCATGAAAGTACTCGGTGCATTTGTCAATCCAAAAGGCATCACTAACCACTCATATAGTCCATTTGTTTTGAAAGCAGTCTTCCATTCATCTCCTTCTCTATTTTTGATCTGATGTTATCCACTCTTCAAGTCTATCTTTGTGAAATATCTTTCTCCACTCAAACAAACCATGATATCATCCATCCTCGATAAGGGAAATCTATACTTAACTGTGATCTTGTTTATTGCTCTAGAGTCAGTACACATTCTCCATTCTCCATCCGTCTTAGGTGCTAACACTACAGGTACTGCACAAGGACTCAAACTTTCTTTGATCAAACCTTTTCTCAACAACTCTTGTATCTACCTATTTAATTCTTCATTCTCTGCTGGTGTCATTCTATATGTTGCTTTGTTAGGCAAACTAGCTCTCGGTATAAGGTCCATGTGATAACTGATACTCCTGATTGGTGGCAATCCTTCAGGTACATTATCTGATATGATGTCTTCATACTCTGTTAGTAACTCTTTCATCTCCTTCGGTTGTGATTCTTCAATCTCTTTCTTCAATGTTTCAGGCTTCTTAGGAATACAAGCATAACACACGTTCTCATGTCTCAAACCATCTAGAAATTTTCTTCCATCTACCGAATAGATTCTAGCATTCCCACATACTTCACTCTTAGGATATTCTTCCAAAGGAATCAAGGTAATTCTCTTTCCATATTTTGTTATAGTGTATGTATTCTTTCTCCCATCATGTATAGCTTTTCTATCATACTACCAAGGTCTACCCAACAAAATATGACATACATCCATAGGCATAATATCACACAAGACTTCATCATGATAAGATCCAATATGAAATTTCTCTAAACATTGTTCACTCACCAGTACCTTATGATTATCTTGAATCCATGCTATTTGATAGGGCTTAGGGTGTTTCAATCTTTCCAACTTTAGCTTAGTCACCATCTCCTCTAAAACTAAGTTATCTGAACTACCACCATCAATTAAAACTTTACAACATTTACCTCCTGATTTGCATCTGGTTCTGAACAGACTCTTCCTCTGCAATGGTTCCTCATTTGCTTCTACTTGAAAAAGTGCTCTCCTCATCACAAGTGATTATCCTTTCTCAGGTTTGCCAACTGAACTGGGTGATCCAACAAGTTCTTCAACATAGGCTACTCTTCCACTATTCTTTGTCTTCTTTCTTGTACTCCCTTGATTACACTCGAATGATCTATGTCCTTCACTTCCACACTTGAAACAAGTGCCTCTGAATGTTCTCTTATCAAATCCTCTTCCCTCTCTTCTATATCCTTCATTTTGGTATGAATTGTAATTACCCCTATGATGAAAATTTTTGTCATTTCTCCGGTATGCATTAGTATCTATGTCCTCCTTGAATGTATTGTTAAACTTTTTTGCTCCAGATGTGATCTTTCTCCTTCAGAAAATGTTCTACCTCTCTGAAATTTACCTCCTCTACCTCTCTGTCTCTGCTCATGTCTCTTATTCAATTTCTCTTCAACTTTCAGGGCAAACTGATATGCTTCCTCCAAAGATGTCATTCTTACCAAACTCAATTCTTCTTGAATGTTCAATCTTAGTCCATTGATGTATCCAACCACTTTCTCTTTGCTTGCTTCACTATGTCCTGTCCTTATGATCATCTTATGAAATTATTCAATATACTCTTTCACAGATTTCTCCTTTTGTCTCACATTCTGCAATCTTTTCAACAACTCCAACTCATAGTTAGCAGGTATGAATTGATTCTTCAGGTTTGTCACCATCTTGTCCCACTTTGTAATCTTTTCTTTTCCTCTTCTATTTCTATCCAGCTGAACTTCTTTCCACCATATAGTAGCATGTCCTTTCAACTTTGTTTTTGCAAATTTCACCTTCTCTAGATCTTCAACTTCTTCATATTCAAAGTATTCTTCCATGTCATTTATCCAGTCAATCAACTCTTCAAGGTTCAAATTACCAGTATAATTCGGTACATCAACTCTCAGTCTCTTTCCAATCTTGGAAATAGCTTGCAACATCTTTACTTGATCTGATTCTTCTTCTTCATCACCTCATAGGGTTTTGCCAATTTGTTCAACAAATTGAAATTATTCTTCATCATCACTTTCAACATTAAGTCCCAGTGTCAATCCTTTTCGCCTATCTTCCTCAACAACATCCAAACAAATTCACATTGTTTTCATCATTTCCATCATCTCATCCATTCTACCAGCCATTGTTCCAACATCAACAACTCTCCTTGGTGGCAACTTCCTAGGATTAAGTGCAAACTACCTCAAGTTTGGTGATCAGGATACAAGGTGACAACTGCCTCACAATCGGCAATCGATTGCGACACAAGTAACCTACCTCAATTCAGTGATCTGTCCATAGAAAGATCTAATGGAATTCCTTCACCAACTTTGCTCAATTCACTCCCAAAAATTCAAACTTTCACTTTGATACCACTTGGTGCAGTCACGGTAGGAGGGTTCACAAAGTGAACTCTCTAGACCGTGCAATAAGAGTAAACACAACGGAAACAACTCAAAGATATGAAACAAATGTAGATTTAGTCATTCAGTATATTATAGAATTCAAATACAATCTGGTCGGCATCATTCGGGCTTACAACTAGGGCTCAAAGGCTTGATTACAGAATATCAGAATATGCACAAGATATAGCTTTGAAGTCCCCTCGCATAAATCTAAACTTAGAATTATGAATCAATTGCTAACTATCAAAAATCTACTTTCCTAGGGATCTATTACATCCTTATATATCATCTTCGATACAAAAGATTCCTTTACATCGGCCAAGAAAGATCACAAACTCCCATGAAGGGTTGTAACGTGTGTACATGGATAGGTTAGACCTAATCATGTTGAACACCTTCGCAAATGAATGGAATGATATGCGGATCTTGGGGAAAGTTGACCACGAATTGAAGATCATTGAATGATTTGTCATTAAGCTTCACAAGTCAAGGAATGCTTTGCAAGTCTTCTCCTTTAGCTGACTATCAGAGATTGTCAAGATGCTCTATTCTGAGAGAACAGTTGATCTTCTAATAGTGATAACTTTCTGGTAACTGATCCAAATGCTATGAATTTTGAATATGATGTAGATGAACAAATCAAGATGCTAAGTCTAGCTCCGCAAGATCTAAAATGCAACTACGGTAGAATGTAGACCAAAATACAGAAACTGCTTTTGACTGAACTAAACTAGAAAGTGAAAAGAAACAAATTGAATTACAAACAAACTGAAATGTAAATGTTTTTTTGGTTGATGCAAGATTGCTCTTGAACTAGGGATGCTCCTGCATCAGTATGGCTACCTTGTTTGTATGTTTTGTAGGTTTCTATGGAGGCTATGGAGAAGTTGAGCTTGGAGAGTAATCCTAGTTTTAATGAATGTAGAACTTAAGGCATTGAGATGCCTTACCCTCATTTGGGTTTGTAATAATACTGTTGTGCCGAGATTATTCTCTCTTGTATTGTTTCACCAAGAGGCGAACTACAGTTGTAGCGGGGGTGGAGATGGATGAGTGCTTCATAAATATAAATTAAAAAAACAAAAAAAAATCTAAATTGCATTTAAGAATTAAATAAATATCTATAAATTGAAGATTTTCTATTAATCTTCCTACATTAATATAATGTTTCAGACAGCCATAGCTAATATGCTAATATTAGAAAATGGCATAGAAAATGGCAGAGGTAGTTGGTGTTATAAGGTTGTGTAACGCCTTTGCTGAATGGGGATTAAAATATTGAGAAATGAACATATAAGGGACAAGGAAGACCCTTTAAATACTCTAGAAACTTGGGATTCCTCCTCACTCAATCCTTGCCAATGGATGTATGATTGTGAAGAACTATTTCAATGAAATCTAGAATCAATTGATTGTGATTTTTCTTGTTTGATTGTAATGTAAATTTTGCTCTGTTTTTGCAGTGGTCACTACAACTCTGTCTACTAAGGCATTGTACGGCAAGGGTTTATATGATAATAGTTTGTATGGAGAAAGCAACAGCTTGTGAGAGTACCCAGGCAAGGGTGAAGCATACAAAATTTAAGCTTTTTAAAAATTATTCATTTGAGGAGGTTGAGTGGAGGTGTGACCCACATCAAACATAGACAAGGCAGAGAATCCTTGGCTAATCATCTTGTGATTCAAGAGAGCCGCTATGGATCATTTAAAAAAACAAGCACTCATTTGTTTTTGTTTATATCCACTGTATTTGTATGATATGAAGTATTCTATTTTTTTAGCTCTCTTTTCTTTATCTTTAAACTCATTTTTTTGCAGCCCACTTTAGATTTTTATGTAAATATTTTTGAAATGTTTAAAGAAGGTATAGTCAATCCAAGAATTAAAAATTATTTCTTAAATCAACTATATACAATTTCATATTTTTTTTATTTTTAGTCTTAATATGCAACCAAATAAATACCCATAATAAATTGCAAAAGTTTCTAAAATGAATTCATAGAATTTAAAGGTTTCTAAAATTTAAATAAATTACTAAAATTTCTAAAATGAATAAATTATTAAGTTTCTAAAATGAATTCAAATATAAAAGTTTCTAAAATTTGTTTACCTTATCCAAAAGTTCTTTTATTAACATAATTCATATAAATATATATATATTTTTTATAATTATTTTTTTAATATAAATTTTCAAAAATATATAAGTCTAAAACACTTTATAAAAAAAATAAATCATTTATTTTTATAAATAAAATTATATATTTATTTATTTTAATACACTCTCACAAAATTTATATTTTTTAATGGAATATTAACTATAATTTATGCTATACTTTAAAGAATACTTGAATATTTATTTTTAATCTTAATGTATAATGAAGTAAATACCAAACAAAACAAGATTTTTTAAAGTTATTAAAATTACTAAAGGTTACTAAGATTTCTAAAGTTACCAAAATTACTCAAGCTTCTATAATTTATTATTTCTAAAATGAATTCATAGAATATAAAGGTTTTTAAAGTTATTAAAATTACTAAAAGTTACTAAGATTTCTAAAGTTTACTGTTTCTAAAATGAATTCATAGAATATAAAGGTTTCTAAAATTTGTTTAATGCCATACAAAAGTTTTTTGTGTTTATTAAAATAATTCATGTGAATATATATATATATATATATATATATATATATATATATATATATATATATATATATATATATATATATATATATATATATATTTGTTGATTTATTTATTTATATTTATTTTTTTAATATAAATAAATATATATGTTTATTTATTGTAATACACTCTCATAGAATCTATATTTATTAGAATATTAACTATAATTTCTTTAACACATGGAAATATTAAAATTAATGAAAGTTATTAAGATTTCAAAAAACCTACATTCAATCATAAAAAAACTTGAAGAGATTTCAGTCTTCATTTCTTTGGATGCATTTGCACATTTTTTATTTTCTCATAGAATAATTTGAGAGCTTACTTCTGCAACATGCAACTCTTAGACAAAAAAAAATTAGTTAGGGTTTGAAAAGAATGCAGAGGAAAATAAAATAAGATTGCAAAGCAAATAAAATCAAATAAAAATAATCCCTCTTAGATTTACACAAAAAATAAATGAAGAAAGCAAATGAATGTAACTAGAAGTTTCAAAAATAGAAAAAATAATTATTGCTTAAGTCACTACATGATATTTCCTTATTTGTAGCCAACTTTATTATTTGTTTTAAAATTATAGTCATGCTTATTAAATTTATGAAGTGTAATAATTAAATTAGTATATAACTTTATTAAAAATTATTGATTATGTGAGGTATTTTTATTTTATTTTATTGATTTAATTTTATTTAAATAGTAAGTTTAAATTTCATTTTATTTTTGTGAGTTAACATAATGTGAGGTTTTTTTCAAATGTTTCCTTTAAACCTTTTAGAAATTATAATTAGTTGAGATATTTATAATTAAATTTAAAAATGTCTATTATTTAATTGTTTAAAGGTCATATTCAAATTTATAATTAGAGTTTTAAATTATATATTTAGATTTATTTAAATGATGATAATTAAATTTAAAAGGGTCTTTAGACATGCCAAATGTAGATTTTAATATTAACTTAACATTAAAAATTAGTTAGGGTTGATTATTCAATTAAAATAATTATTCCATTAAAAACATATTAAGGTTTAAGTTTTAATATTAACTTAGGGTTAATATTTTTAAAGTAAACACAATTTTAGTTAGAAAAGATTAATAAATGAGAAAATAACTCTTATTAATATTTCTATTATTTAGTAAAGGATTGATTATTCGATTAAAAATATATTAAGCTTCAAGTTTTAATATTAACTTAATATTAAAAATATATTAGGGTTAATATTTTTAAAGTGAACACAATTTTAGTTAGAAAAGATTAATAAATGAGAAAACAACTCTTATTAATATAAGTGTTAAAAATGGAGTTTTGGTATGCAATTCAATTGTATTGTGAAAAATTCACACAACACAATATAAAATACATTACTAATTATGAAAATATTTAAACTTCAAGCTTATTAGAATAGTGTTAGGATTAGAATTAGTGGTATATTACATATAGTAGATCTCAACAAAGCACAAAACTCTAAAATAAAAGATATAATAATGGAATAAAGATAAGTAAGCATTTGAAATGACCCAACCCTAACCCTAAACATAATTCTAATTAAGGTTAGAATTAGGGTTAGGGTTATGATTAGAATTAGGGTTAGGGTTAGAATCAACGTTATGATTAGAATTAGGGTTAGGGTTAGAGTTAGGATTAGGGCTTCTATTAGAATTAAGGTTAGAATTAAGGTGGGTTACAATTATAATTACGGTAAGAAATAGAGTTACAATTAGGGTTAGGGTTCAAATTACATTTCAACTAATTCTAATAGTGATTAGGGTTAGAATCAACGTTATTATTAGAATTAGGGTTAGGGTTCCTAGGGTTAGAATTAGGTGGGTTAATATTAGAATTAGGGCAAGAATTAGAGTTACAATTAGGGTTAGGGTTCAAATTAGAGTTAGGGTTAGAGTTCAATTAGAGTTAAGGTTAGTATTAAGGTTAGGGTTATGATTTGAATTATAGTCAGGTGTAGGGTTAGGGTTAAAAATTAGAACTATGTTTAGGGTTAGAATAAGAGTTAGGGTTAGAATTAGGGTTATTGTTAGATTTAAAATTAGGGTTATAGTTAGGGTAGAATCAGGATTATGATTCAAATTAGAATTAGGGTTAGGGTTAGGGTTAGAGTTAAGATTAGGGTTAGAATTAAGGTGGGTTACTATTAGAATTAGAGTTATGGTAAGCATTAGTGATTATGGTGGGTTCCAATTAGGATTAGGGTTCAAATTAGAGTTAGGGTTAGAGTTCAATTAGGGTTAAGGTTAGTATTAAGGTTAGGGTTAGGTTTTGAATTATAACCAAGCTTAGGGTTAGAGTTAGGACTAGGGTTAGGGTTAAAATTAGAGCTATGTTTAGGGTTAAAATAAGGGTTATGGTTAGGGTTAGCTTTAAAATTAGGATTAGGTTTAGGGTTTAGGGCTTATGGTTGAGGTTAGGGTTAGGGTTTGTGTTTGAATTAGTGTTAGAATTAAAATTATAGTTACAATCAATTTTATGGTTAGGGTTAGAATTAGGATCAGTGTTAGGGTCAGTGTTAGGTTTAGAATTAGAAATATAATTATGGTTATAATTAGGGTTAGGGTTATTGTTATAATTAAGGTTAGGGTTAGTATTACGATTAGGGTTATTGTAAAAATTAGAGTTAGGGTTAGTATTAGAGTTAAGGTTGTTGTTAGAAGTAGGGTTAGGGTTCAACATTTATATTAAAATATTCATTAAAAATAGGTACCCTTTTTATAAATCTAGCCTAGGTAATTCTAATATAACCTTGGTTCTGACCCTAACCCAAACCCTAATTCTAAATCTAACCCTAATTATATTTCTAACCCTAACCCTAACCCTAACCTTAATCCTAACACTAATGCTAACACTAACTCCAATTCTAACTCTAACCCTAATTATAACCTAAACACCAACCCTAACCCTAATTTTAACCCCTAACTCTAATCCTAAATATAATATATAATATAATATAAAATTCTAATTATTATATATTATAATAATTATTATTATAAACATAATATATTATTATATAATACATTAGATATATTATAAAAGATATATCCAATATAATATTTTTTTTATATATTATAATTAGTGTTAGAATTAGGCTTGTGGCTCTACTAGCATATTTATATTAAATATAATATATCTAAAGTACGTCGAGAGATATCCTTCTCGAGGCGCCTATTTTTTTAATCACTAATCCTTTTTAATCACTAATCCTAACATTAGGTGCCTCAAGAAGGATATCTCTCAGCGTACTTTAGATATATTATATTTAATATAAATATGCTAGTAGTTACTTCTACTTGTAAGTTTTGTAATCTTTATGAATGGTTGTGGGAATAAAATATATTTTTCATTTTGTGTATGGAAAGAAAAATGCCTTATTCTACTTTATCCACTCCTTGTATTTGTTAATTTGTTGTGGAAATAAAATGATTAAATGCATGTATGAGTTTAGAAGAAATAAAATTCCCTGTAGTTGCTTGATAAAGAAAGGAAGTATTATCTCATGCATGTTTTATTTGAATATTCCAATGACTCTTTGTAATTTTAATTCTTTCCTTATCATTATATTAATCTTTTTGTATTGAAAATATGACATAAAGACCCTTTGGAATTAGCTATATATATATATATATATATATATATATATATATATAGTTCAACTTGCATATTGAAATCAAATCATATTTATAAATCAAAATAGAAGTCAAAATATATGTATATGATTTAGGTTTTTTTTTTGTTGTTTATCGCTTAAAACCCAGAGTTCGAGATTGGGCGTTGAAGTTTAGACCCTGCGTAGGCATAGCTGCCCTTGTTTCTTTTTTATTTATTGTATTTGGGGGTGGGGCAAAGCCCACCCCCGCCTCTCGCAAGCTCTCCTTTGGGGTTTTAAACCCCATCACTTTCTCATTGTATTGTATATGTTTAACGCCTTCGATGGTTATACAAGCCACTAGCGATAACAAGACTTAGGGCTCGGCCCTCTTTTTAATACTGTCTACTCCATTTTAAATTCTCTGACCTAAATTATTCATCGGGCCTGTGATTATGTGTGCCACTATATATATATACACCCTGGTTTAGAATACCTACCTTGTATAGAAAATTGATCTCTATGTTTTTATTTTAATCCTCTGTGTAAAAACATACTGCTTTTTTTAAAGAAAATAAACCAGAGAACAATAAAACTATTGCAACCTATAGATAACCATGTAGAAAACCATTAGTAAATAATTAGATCTTTCTTGCTTGGGAAGATACCTCCCACTTGGGGTACCTTCCCATCTAACTTGCTCCTTCTTGCAACCTCCACCCAACCAGAAAACTCATCAACTTGTGAATGTGATCAAATGAGACTTCTTGGTATTTTTATAATGTTGACCTAGGGTTTGGTGCCCTAAAATTTGGAAGATGTTTATACTTAATTAAACTTGTTTTGTTGTGCAAACCCCAGTTAGTATGTGGTAGGCTATTTTGTCTTAGTATGTGTGTGTGGGGAAATTTACCTTTTTTGTATTATTAGTTAAATTAAGTTGCATGAGGCATTTATTTTATTGATTATGTTATTCCTTTGTTGTGAAGGAATTAAATTGTTCCTTGCTTTTAAAATTGTATGAGGCTATTAAAACTATGTTGCGGGCCTTTTAAATTAATTATTTTTTAAAACTATAGAGTTAGTTAGATTGAGTTGTTAGATTCATTTCAAGTGTTTGGGAGGGGAATTTAGTAAATTTATGCTTTTAGATTATTTAAATTTGAAAGGGATTAAGTAGGAATTTTATTTTAAATTAATTTTTGCATCCTCCTATAGTTGATGAGGTGTTGTTATTCTGCCAAAATCACTATAGGAATTATCCTATTTTATTCCATAATGCCTCGTTATGTTGCCAAAATTTGTCTGGGATATTTGAGTTAATGCTTTTATTAGATCGTTTAATTTATTCCTTCTTGTATTAAATGTTAGGTTAATGTATAAGTTAGAAATTTATAATAATCTTATTTAGATGTTTAGATCCTTAGGTCATTTGTGGGCCTAAGGTTAGATTTTGATTTATATCGAAATTGACACACTCATATTAGGAAAGCCTAGGGTTAGAATCTGGAAAAGAATCTAACCCTCTCAGTGTCGCTCTTGCGACATAAACCCCCTTAGTGGTTTAGGCATCGTAGGGATGGTGGAGTATGTGTCATATCATCCCGCTGTGATTGACCTTCCCCACCTTCGAGAGATATGCATGACGCAAGTTGTTGAGACAACTACATGATGTGCATGTGTCACTAAGCATGCATGTTGCGCGCAAGGGGGTTTGTAGGGTTGAGTGAGAAATTTTTTGATAATTTGTCTCATGACCACATGGCAAATGTGGACATGACATGTGGTTATCGTGTCATAACCACATGACGAATGTGGGCATGACAAGTATGTCAAAGGGTGCATGGAAAACCATATCCTTATTTATGCATGATGGGATTCAAAGTACTTTTTAATTTCAAGTAGAAAACATGGCTACATTCATAACCTTCCTATGAATAATCATTTTTATATTTAACCTTTACCACCCATGACAATTGAAGAGACATTTCCTAAAAAATAGAATTATTGCCCATCATGGGATTACAAAACTAAGAATAATTGCATTAACATAGTAGCAAAAGTATTCCATTGTGTGATAGACTTGGGGCTATAGTCAAGTATTCCAATGGAAAACCCAACATTAAAGAGGGGGAAATAGAGAGAGAGAAGGGGGATATATATATATGGGATTGTCTTATGAATGTATCTATGCACTAAGGGAGAAATAATATTGAATGAAAGGAATTTTAAAGAGAATTATGTAAATTTACATGAAGTTCAAAGTGACATACTTCATGATGTGCATTCTATGTCATGTTCCTTTTACAAAGGTTTTTCTAGAGCGAGATTGAACACAACAAGCTCCCCTGACATAGAATGCACACCATTTTTGTATTCCCATATCATCTACAAATTCAAACAAATAAAAAAATTCCCTCAAAATTTAATATATTTAAACAATTAGGAATTCTCAATCTAAAATTATAGCATGTCTAAATCTAATTTAAATCCATTTGACCTCCAAATTATGCAAAGATGTTAAATTATAACACTAATGAGGGTCACTAAGTTTGATCGATCTTTGTATCATGTGACATCCCCATGAGAGGATGTACGATGGTAGGCTAGATGGAAAATGAACATGATGTAGGTGGTGGCCATGCTTATAATTATTTCCAAATTTTACCTTTACCACCCATGACAATTGAAGAGACATAATTTCCTAAAACATAAAATCATTTCCCATCATGGGATTACATAATTAAGCTTAACTACATAAACATAGTGGCAAAAAGTGTTATGTTGTGTGATATACTTGGGGCTATGGTCAAGCATTCTAATGGAAAAATCTACATTAAAGATCAAAGTATGGTACTTTTAAAATGTAACAAATGGAGTTTGGTATGGGTTGGTCCATATCAACTAACTCGACTAAAGCCTCATGAAATGATACTTCTAATGCCAAGGATCCAATGATAAAGAAAAAGAGAGTGACTTTCAATCGGTTATTCCATGCCAATGATCCAAAGATGGCATGCGATTTACTAAAGCGATGCAAAATGATTCAAATAATCATCCCATTCATTCTACCCTATGCCTTCATATATACAAGGAGAACTTTTTGATTGAAATTTACCAATTATTGGTGCCTTATAATGAATAGCACTTGCACATTCAAAAACATTCACAGCCCACATGTATCGAATGAAATGCCAAGATTGACTAGCAGAAGCCCATGATTTTTTTTAGATGGTGGAAACTTTTTTCTTCTATTGTATGCAAGTGGTGATACTCATGGAAAAGGTTAAGGTTGTGGATCCATCAGGCAATAGAGATGATCCTTCAAAAAAGTATATTCAAGTGGTAACTATGTATGATCATGAGTTTCGGTTCATGGGATATATTAAATACCACAAATATCTCAACAAGGTGAGATACTTGTCGATTAGGATTCACCCATGATGCAAAGTTGTGATACTCAACAATCCTTCGAAACATGGGATCAAACTCAGGCTGTGGGTGACCTATGTCAAGTTTGAACCTCCAAATTGTGGGCTGGTTCCCTTAAAATATTCAATTGGATTGTAAAAGGGTAAAAATGATCCTTCTAAAAGCAAATAAAACTAAAAAAATATGGTGATGCACCTAATGATGATGAAAACTTTGCAATCTAGCTCATGATAGATCTCAGAAAATTTATCCACACATACCACTTTCAGCAAATTGATTACAAAAATGTTTCTAAGGGAGGTTGGAAAATATTTTTGTTTGAAAGAAAAGGGGTTTTTCACAACATAAAAGAAAGGTTTTCCAATTGCACAGCCTAAGACCTGTGATTTTAAATGCTATCTAACACAAACAAGTACTAATGAGACAATGATTTTAAAGGTTTTGATGTTAAACACAATAAAATCTCATCAAATCACTCATACAAGTTGCATTAATGGAAGGTAGATACTTGATTAAACTAAAAAATAAAGGAAATAATTGCATAAAAACAAAGTATAGAACCTGTAACCTACTATAATCTCTATAAATCTACAAATAAGTGAGTTACAAAACCTCTTTCTCTCTCAAAGTGCAAAGAGCAAAAAGGCAAGAACTAGCAAATGAGTTACAAATAAACTTTGTCTCTCAATGTGTAAAAGAGAAAAGAATGCAAGAACTAGAAAAACCTAAGTTTTCCTTACAATATATAGTTTGCTCTCTCCAAGAGGCATGAAAAATCAACTGCAATCAACTGCCTCTAAAAATAAGCTCTCCAATATAATTCATGAGAAAACAAGAAATCCCCTAAAAATAAGGGCCAAAACTGCCTCAAAATGAGCAAAAATAGCTCCAAACTACTAGTCTCCAAGTGTTTGACCCAAGAGTTGACTAATTTTCTCTATTTTGACCTCCAAGCCATGCAAAAAGACCTCCAAAGTCTTCAGTTAACTCAACTCCTCATTTTGCATGAGTTTGCATGTGAAGATCATGTGGACAAAAAATAAAGTAGTCATTTGCATGATTTACTCTATTGTGAGTTTCAATTTGTCTAATTTCTTTAATTTTACAACTTGTGACAAAATAATAAAGTAATTTATAAAATGTTGCTTTATTAATTTGTTTACATTATCTATAGTTGTAAAATCATGAAGAAATGGAGAAAAAAGAAAAACACCTTATCTCTCCATTTACAATTTGCATAATTTCATATGATAATGATGCCAAAAATGATTTAGGTCTTCATACATGAAAGAATGAAAAAATTACCCCCTTATGCCTCCCATGCAAAAATTAAGTAATTTACATGCAAAATAATATGATGAATTATCAATAGGAATGATAATTGCATCATCATCACCTTATTACTCCATGCAAGATAAAACTTACTAGTTGCATAACACATGCACTTAAGGCATAAGAATATTTCCTTATCACTCCATTACATTTGTAAAAGAAAACAAATATCTAGTTGCATTACATATGCATCATTACCTTCATACTATATTCATTCATAATGCATTTCTGCCATCTTGTATTTGACCTTACCCATATCCACATTTGTCATATTACCTGCCACCTTTCATACACCTTGTCTTCATGATTCACTTCTTGTTTTGACTTTTGATGCAAACAATGCATAAGGCATAAAAAGAGTCGACCACATTTGGTCTCTATGCATGAATTAGGAATCTTGGATTGTTAACTTGATTTGCATATGGTATAAGGCATCTTCGACCACTTATTTGTCGACCATTATGTGGAAAAGAGAAATAAAAAGCTTAAGGCATTAATCCTTACCTTTGAATGATTTCGGAAATGATGTTTTTGGCCCACGAGCCCCTCCTTGGCATAATGATTAGGTTTATCAAGACCTCAAGTCTTGACCTCAGTTTGGATTAGGTAATAATTTGATTTATTTTGTAAAGTCAAAATAGATGAGAAAAAAGAAGATGCCATTGAACAAAAAGAATGAACAAACCCTAAAAGTTGTCATTCTTTTGCTATCTTTCTCTTGCATTTGGCTCTACAACCTCAAATCTGACAGCTAGGGTTCATGGAAAAGTGCCTTTCCCTATGATTTTTCCTTCATTTCGGTGCTTCTCTGAGTCTTCTAAAGGTATTTCGATGCAGGAAAAAGGTGAGTATGTTCTTCTGAACTTTTACTGGCAATTTCTTGTCATCTTTCTGTTCTTTCTTTTTTACCTAGCTGTAGCTGTGTGTTTAGCATACAATATCAATCTCTTAACAAGCTTTTCGTGTCTTTGTATGTTGCTTCATCTGCAACTAAAACTTATATTCTGAGAAGCTTCTAAAATGAAGGCCATGGCTAAATGCTTTCTTTAAACAAGAGAAAGGTGAGTTTCTTGTCTCTGTGTTGTAACTCATTTTCTTTTATCCTGTGTCTGCAAAATAACAAGGGTTTCAAAGATAAAAATGAAATGTGTCTTCTAAATTTTTAAAGAAATGACTTTCTTCTGTCATGGTCATGGCTGTAAAACTCCTCTTCTATCAGCTCCACTGTAGACACAAATTTTTTGTAAGGGTTTCAAATACCAACAAGGGTTTGATATTTCTTGAGAGAAAAAGCCTTTTTTCTAGCAATGGATGCATCTATATGTTGGTTCTTATACATCTTTTCTTTTTTCTGTAGATATAAAATATGAGGGTTTCAAAATGTTGAGTAAGGGTTTTGTCATTTCTATAAGAATGAGCTCTCCCTCTTGTAACAACTATACATTTTCAACTTTTCTATAGCATTTACTTCGACTGTATACAAAAATGTGACAAGGGTTTCAAGATTTGTAATGGGTTTTGGTTTTCACATTATATCTTTACTTTCCTCTCATAGTCAGTAGTGTAACTTGCTCTGTATCATTTATTTCCACTATAAGTAAGAAATTATGACAAGGGTTTCAAGAATCTGAAAAGATTTTGCATTTCTTTGAAAATAAGGCCTTCTTTGACATGGCCTACTATATCTTTATCTTATGATTCAATCTGTAATATCACACTCTTCTTTATCTATATGTCTTGATGGAAATCCTATATGGGGTTATCTATATTTGCTTACTTTAAACAGTTTGCTTTTGATTGTAGCTTCAAAACACAAGATGATGATAAGGGCCTTGAAACTTATGAGTACTCTGTCATAAGTTGAACTTGTCCATTTAGACATGTGAAAAGAGACACATAAATGAAACTTTGAAATATTCTCCTCCTTTATGCACATAATACTTGTGAGGTTTTGACTTTATCTTGACTCTGCTCTGACATTATTGTTCCATGTTGATGGTCTTTCATGCTCCCTATATCCTCTTATAATCATGTTAACTACTCTGAACATGATGTGACTGTCCCTATGGCTCAGTTGGTAACATAATGAATCCTGTAGCAAAGACATTGTACCTTTTGTATATTGATTATGGTACTATGACAATTTGTCATTTTATAATGGCTCTTGTAGCCTTCACTTCATGTAAATCTACACTTTTATGAGGTTGCTATTTGATTACCTCATGACACTTATGGAAAAACTTTATTCATCTGATTCTCCATTTATGACAAGGCTATTCTTCATTGCACTTGTGTACTTTTATGACATCTTAAGGTCTTATTTTACTCATGTATGAAAGAATATGATATCTCTATAGTGAAGCAACACATTCTTTTTGTCTTATTGTTGTTCTATATGCTCAATTTTTCTATCTATGAAGTATTTTGAATAACAAAAACCATGATTAGTAGTTGACATGAACCCATCCATCATGTTAATGGATGGTCCACTTAGCACTCATTGCATCTAGGCGATGCACACAAGGGTGAAGCATCGAGACTTCCCGGGAGGTCACCCATCCCAGTACTACTCTAACTCAAGCGTGCTTAACCATGGAGTTTCTCCCAAGATCAAGCCCACTTAGCTTGCTACCCCATTTGCAAAACCTTAAGCAAGTGTTGTGCCTTATGAACCATTCATTATAGAGCCCATTTAGCTCATCAATTAATAAGTAGGAGGTATTTTTTGCAGCATGTCAAATTATGATATTTTATTCTAGGGTTTAACTGCGTAGTTTTTGAGTCAAACACATGACCCATATTTCATGAGTAGTGGTTCACATGAACCCATCCATCATGTTAATGAATGGTCCACTTAGAACTCATTGTATCTAGGTGATGCACATAGGGGTGAAGCATTGGAACTTCCCGGGAGGTCACCCATCCCAGTACTACTCTGATTCAAGTGTGCTTAACCATGGAGTTTCCCCCAAGATCAAGCCCACTTAGCTTGCTACCCCATTTGCAAAACCTTCAACAAAAACCATTTCAATTATTAGTAGAAATAAAAGGAGAATACCTTTTAATGACTGTAATCATTTCTTTGATCACTGCACGTGTACTTGCATGACATCAAATTAGGATCACTACTTCTCCTATAATGTGTGATGAAGCAATTTGAACATGACTGATCTGATTTTAACAATATGTTTATTAAGTGGGCATAGGTCATAGGAACAACTACTCCTCTTCACTTTTATCATGATGACTTCATTCTTTTTACAAGTTGATTGTTCTGATGTATAATATCTTCTTGAATAATGCATCCTGTCTTTTACAATCTGATATCCTTTTCAAATGAACAAAAACGAAAACATTCTGGGCTCTACCCATGTGGGAGCCACATTTTCTTCACATGTTTTAATGTCTTCAAATCAGCAATATTACTTTTCCTATACCTGCACAATGAACAAACAAGTTAGCATAAAAACATACCTCTTGAAGTTGATTGATCTTTCTCATGATGATATGATTTATTGCACATGTCTGATTTGATTCATTCACATAAGATGCATAATATATGCAAGTTGATATGTCTGTTGATAAAAACATGTGATAATTTTAAATATCTAGAGCTTCTAACAAGGCTTTTCCCCAATTTTTTGCATGTACACTGTCATGATCAGGAGCTGAAGATAAGGACATGAACACTAGCTATCAACTAAGGACATCAACCTTCTAAAAAAAAAGAAATGATAGATATTTAATATTCTCATATGTTCTTTCTCTTTCCTTTTATCCTCAGATATATAGCTTGCATATGTCTGCATTGCTCAGTTTAGTCACTCCCACAGCTTGTGTGGGACACATTTAAATATTTCTTTAAACATGATCAGTTACTTTACCTTATACAAATGATTTATGTATGTTTATTTTTTGAATCAAATGCATAGGATAGAATAACTAAAACTGATATGAAACATATGTTCAAAATATGATATGAAATGACAGTTTTATAAATACCTATCCTTCACACTAAAATGTGATCACTTGAATAATTCAGTTGTCTCATAACTGAAAGATAAAACCAGTTAGATCTATTTTGTCATTCATTGAATGTCTGATATCTTGCCACTAGATATTCACTTGTTAGGATGGTTTGACAGTCCTAATTGGACTGTCAGATTATCCTGATAACTAATCCTTGTTTTCTCTTGCCAAGGCATCATACATTCATTGATTGCATTAACTTAAAAGCTTTCTTTTACTCCTTTTGTAATAACTGCAAATTAGGTCAAACTAAATTAGGTGTGAACATAATTTAGTAACATTTCTGGCAACCTCTTAGGGGTGTTTTCCTGCTAAACAAATTAGAACCAGTAGCCTTGCAATTCCATTAGGTACATGAGTCTTCTTCTACCTTTAACTTTGAAAAAACCTTTCTACAACTCAAACTGATAGAAAACTACAGCAACAAACAAAACTGAAACTGAAACTATTTTGGCCTTCTTAAGACATAGCCAGCAAAATGTGCATGTGTACTTCTTGGAAAACCAAATACTGAACTGAAATTCTAACCTACCCTACACTAACCAGCCATAGTTATTGGTCAAACAAATCCATTAACTGGCTTTGTGAAATAACTTCCCTTTCTGATTAAGAAAGGATGTTCTATAAGTTGTTTTGCTACTGATAAGATATGATTCATAAGGACATACCTTATAGAATGTTGTAAAAATCTCTGAAGGATGAAAACAAACTCCTTCACCATCTGATCATGGTCACAAATACTACTATTATAAGGTGAATAAATGATCTCATTCTAATGTTCTAAGGCTAGAATCTCATCTTTGGAAGTAATAGCAATCTGTACCTCCTTATTTAGCTCTCTGATAGCTAAATCCCTGATGGGACAACCTCTTGCAATGATGTATCTTTGGCCAATACTCCTGATGTCTTGATTTAGATCTGATGTCCTGTTTTCACCTGCAATCTCAGCCTGATTTGAAAAAATTAGCTCAGATGAATGAAATGAAGTAATGTCTACCTCTTTGTCCTAATCATGTTGATCACATACTGTTGGCTCATTTGATACTAACTGATCATTAATGTTAGAACAAAAGACTTCTATGATACCTAAAAACATGCTCTTATCTAACTGATAATCTTGCATTGAATCCAAATGAGGTATATCATCTAGCTGTTCAATACTAGGCATAGATGTTAGGATGCATGTGATATCTTCATTTTCATCCATAAATTTAGGAAGTTGATCAAACAAATTAGCTAGATCCTCAGACTCATTCTCTATTTCTTTCACAAAAACATGGTTAATCTGATCTTGTTTGCCATCTAAGTTTGACACAAAGGACTCAAGATCATCCCAAAATGAAACATCATCACATTCCTCTTGAATTTTTGGTAAAGGAGGATTGTTTATTACCTCATAACAACTCTCAACCAGCTGTGTAAGTTGCATGACAAGTTTACCTTCACACTCTTCTAATTGATCCAAGATTAGATTGTCAGACTGCTTAGCTTTAATCAGCAACTCTTCATACTGTTTAATGTCTTCTTCTTGTTCTAATACTACTATTGGTATGCTTTCCTCATCTGGTTTAATGAAACTGGGTAGTTGATCAAACAAAGAAACCAATTCTTCCTCCTCACACGAGGTTTTCTCCAATGGAACCTAGGTATTTTGTCTTTGCAACTAAAGACTTTCACCTTGTTACCTCTATATTATGTTTTCATTTATCTTATAAACAATATTAGAGAACTTCTCAAATGAATCAAAACACAAAGTATTGAGTGCTAAATTTGAACCAGCATCTTCTTCATATGCATTATGCTCATTTTCAGCTGGGGACACAGTAAAAATAGCAATAACCTCTTGCTCCACATCTGATTTTTCTAATTTGGTGGGACAAGAAGGACTGCAAGAAACTTCAGCTGCTAGGTTGAAACTTGAATCTTGATTGGCTTGGGCTCTAAAACCTTTTGCTCTTGTTCACTATACTAACTTGGAATCTTGATTGGCTTGGGCTCTAAAACCTTTTGCTCTTGTTCACTATACTAACTTGGAATCTTGATTGGTTCAGATACTACTACCTTTTCCTCTTCCTAATTTTGGATTGGTATGGAAGGGGTAGCCTTTACAAGATTTGGCATTTTATAATCAAGATGTTTGGTCCAAGAAGGCTGCCATGGCTGCTCAAAACTGTGATGACTTGGTTCAGGTACTTGATGTGACT
The DNA here is from genome assembly GCA_027924645.1 of Cunninghamia lanceolata. Classification (NCBI taxonomy): domain Eukaryota; kingdom Viridiplantae; phylum Streptophyta; class Pinopsida; order Cupressales; family Cupressaceae; genus Cunninghamia; species Cunninghamia lanceolata. Next base: position 3,068,551 of record BSBN01001170.1, read on the forward strand.
GATATTGAGGACTAATAGACTAATTTTGAATGCAAATAGGTTCCTGATTAAAATCAAAGCTTCTAAAACTTGGAATTTGATACCTACTAACCTCATTTTGAACAGGCTAATCTAGAGTGAATGCAGCTGTCTGGATCTCTTGCCTTTGTACTTGTGCAAGAAAAAACTTCATCTGCTCCTCTTTTTTTGCTATCTCCCTTACAAGATCTTGTTCATCATGTCTCCTCTGCATCATAAAGTCTTGTTCATAGAGATAGGCCTGATAAGCCATCTCCTCCTGTTGCTGCTCATACTCTTGTTGTCTTTTGAATTCTCCTGTCTGCTTATTGATTTCCAGCAATGTATTATTGAGATCAAGTGATATACTCTTTATGCTTGCAATCTCTTCCTTCGCATACTCTTGAAGTTGATTTGGTTCATGTATAGGCTGCCAACAAGGCTGAACTGGGGTGGGTGGGAGGTAAGAGTATTATGCATGCTAATATTCTATTGTTGCATGACTGCTTGGGCTAAAACCAACAGCATGGCTGATCTGATATGGCTGATAAGATGATGGATTAGCAGTATTTTCATGATATGATGGATGATATGACATGTTTCCATGCAGGATAGACATGTTTACTCATTCAAAAAGTTGGAAAATAACTGAAACCTGATCTTGTGAAATTCTTCTCATAGGCTGCAAAATCTGATCTATAAAACCAGAAAGATAGAGTTGCCAGGTATTTTGAAATAACACCTCTAAAAAGGTTGTATTAACTACTGATCATACCAAAACAACAACAATAAATTAGAATTTGATACCTACTAACCTCATTTTGAACAAGCTGATCTGGAGTGAATGCAACTATCTAGATCTCTTGCCTTTGTACTTATGCAAGCAAAAACTTCATCTGCTCCTCTTTTTTTGCTATCTCTCTTGCAAGATCTTGTTCATCATGTCTCCTCTGCATCATAAAGTCTTGTTCATAGAGATAGGCCTGATAAGCCATCTCCTCCTGTTGTTGCTCATACTCTTATTATATTTTGAATTCTCCTATCTGCTTATTTATTTCCAGCAATGTATTATTGAGATCAAGTGACATACTCTTTATGCTTGCAATCTCTTCCTTCGCATACTCTTGAAGCTGATTTGGTTCATGTATAGGCTACCAACAAGGCTGAACTGAGGTGGGTGGGAGGTAAGAGTATTGTGCATGTTGATATTCTATTGTTGCATGACTACTTGGGATAAAACCAACAACATGGTTAATCTGATATGGCTGATAAGATGATGGATTAGCAGCATTTTCATGATATGATGGATGATATGACATGTTTCCATGCAGGATAGACATGTTTACTCATTCAAAAAGTTAGAAAACAACTGAAACCTGATCTTGTGAAATTCTTCTCATAGGCTGCAAAATCTGATCTATAAAACCAGAAAGATAGAGTTGCCAGGTATTTTGAAATAACACCTCTAAAAAGGTTGTATTAACTGCTGATCATACCAAAATAGCAAAAATAAATCAAAATTTGATGCCTACTAACCTCATTTTGAACAAGCTGATCTGGAGTGAATGCAGCTATCTGGATCTCTTGCCTTTGTACTTATGCAAGCAAAAACTTCATCTGCTCCTCTTTTTTTGCTATCTCTCTTGCAAGATCTTGTTCATCATGTCTCCTCTACATCATAAAGTCTTGTTCATAGAGATAGGCCTGATGAGCCATCTCCTCTTGTTGCTACTCATACTCTTGTTGTCTTTTGAATTCTCCTATCTGCTTATTGATTTCAAGCAATGTATTATTGAGATCAAGTGACATACTCTTTATGCTTTCAATCTCTTCCTTCGCATACTCTTGAAGTTGATTTGATTCATGTATAGGCTGCCAACAAGGCTGAACTGGGGTGGGTGGGAGGTAAGAGTATTGTGCATGCTGATATTCTGTTGTTGCATGACTGCTTGGGATAAAACCAACAGCATGGTTGATCTGATATGGCTGATAAGATGATGGATTAGCAGCATTTTCATGATATGATGGATGATATGACATGTTTCCATGTAGGATAGACATGTTTACTCGTGCAAAAAGTTAGAAAACAACTAAAACCTGATCTTGTGAAATTCTTCTCATAGGCTGCAAAATCTGATCTATAAAACCAGAAAGATAGAGTTGCCAAGTATTTTGAAATAACACCTCTAAAAAGGTTGTATTAACTGCTGATCATACCAAAACAACAACAATAAATTAGAATTTTGATATCTACTAACCTCATTTTGAACAGGCTGATTTAGAGTGAATGCAGCTGTCTGGATCTCTTGCCTTTGTACTTGTGCAAGAAAAAACTTCATCTGCTCCTCTTTTTTTGCTATCTCCCTTGCAAGATCTTGTTCATCCTGTCTCCTCTGCATCAGAAAGTCTTGTTCATAGAGATAGGCCTGATAAGCCATCTCCTCCTGTTGTTGATCATACTCTTGTTGTCTTTTGAATTCTCCTATCTGCTTATTGATTTCCAGCAATGTATTATTGAGATCAAGTGACATACTCTTTATGCTTGCAATCTCTTCCTTCACATAGTCTTGAAGCTGATTTGGTTCATGTATAGGCTGCCAAGAAGGCTGAACTGGGGTGGGTGGGAGGTAAGAGTATTGTGCATGCTAATATTCTATTGTTGCATGACTGCTTGAGATAAAACCAATAGCATGGTTGATCTGATATGGCTGATAAGATGATGGATTAGCAGCATTTTCATGAAATGATGGATGATATGACATGTTTCCATGCAGGATAGACATGTTTACTCATTCAAAAAGTTAGAAAACAACTGAAACCTGATCTTGTGAAATTCTTCTCATATGCTGCAAAATCTGATCTATAAAACCAGAAAGATAGAGTTGCTAGGTATTTTAAAATAACACCTCTAAAAAGGTTGTATTAACTACTGATCATACCACAACAACAACAATAAATAAGTTCTTTTTGAACTAAAAATTAGTTCAAAGTCCCACCGGGCGTGCCAAAAACTGTTGTCGATTAGGATTGCACCCGTGATGCAAAGTTGTGATACTCAGCAATCCTTTGAAACATGGGATCAAACTCAGGCTATGGGTGACCTATGTCAAGTTTAAACCTCTAGATTATGGGTTGGTTCCCTTAAAATATTCAATTGGATCTATGACTTTGATGTGGAAAAGGGTAAAAAGGATCCTTCTAAATGCAAATAAAATTGAAAAAATATGGTGATGCACCTAATGATGATGAAAACTTGGCAATCTAGCTCACAATAGATCTTAGAAAATCTATCCACACACCACTTTCAGCAAATTGATCACAAAAATGTTTCTAAGGGAGGCTGGAATATATTTCTGTTTGAAGGAAAAGGGGTTTTTCACAACATAAAAGAAAGGTTTTCCAATTGCACAACCTAAGACCTGTGATTTTCATTGCTATCTAACACAAACAAGCCCTAATGAGACAATAATTTTAAAGGTTCTGATGTTAAACACAATAAAATCTCATCAAATCACTCATACAAGTTGCATTAATGGAATGTAGATACTTGATCAAACTAAAAAATAAAGGAAATAATTGCTTAAAAACAAAGTATAGAACCTGTAACCTGCTGTAATCTCTATAAATCTACAAATAAGTGAGTTACAAAACATCTTTCTCTCTCAAAGTGCAAAGAGAAAAAAGGCAAGAACTAGCAAATGAGTTACAAACAAACTCTGTCTCTCAATGTGTAAAAGAGAAAAGAATGCAAGAACTAGAAAAACCTAAGTTTTTCTTACAATATATACTTTTCTCTCTCCAAGAGGCATGAAAAATCAACTGCAGTCAACTACCTCTAAAAATAAGCTCTCCAATATGATTCATGAGCAAACAAGAAATCCCCTAAAAATAAGGGCCAAAACTGCCTCAAAATGAGCAAAAATAGCTCCAAACTGCTAATCTCCATGTGTTTGACCCAAGAGTTGACCAGTTTCCTCTATTTTGACCTTCAAGCCATGCAAAAAGACCTCCAAAGTCTTCAGTTAACTCAAATCCTTGATTTTGCATGATTTTGCATGTGAAGATCATGTGGACAAAAAATAAAGTAATCATTTGCATGATTTACTCTATTATGAGTTTCAATTTGTCTAATTTCTTTAATTTTACAACTTGTGACAAAATAATAAAGTAATTTATAAAATATTACTTTATTAATTTGTTTACATTATCTATAGTTGTAAAATCATGAAGAAATGGAGAAAAAAGAAAAACACCTTATCTCTCCATTTACAATTTGCATAATTTCATATGATAATGATGTCAAAAATGATTTAGGTCTTCATACATGAAAGAATGAAAAAATTACCCCCTTATGCCTCCCATGCAAAAATTAAGTAATTTACATGCAAAATAATATGATGAATTATCAATAGGAATGATAATTACATCATCATCACCTTATTACTCCATGCAAGATAAAACTTCCTAGTTGCATAACACATGCACTTAAGGCATAAGAATATTCCCTTATCACTCCATTACATTTGCAAAAGAAAACAAATATCTAGTTGCATTACATATGCATCATTACCTTCATACTATATTCATTTATAATGCATTTCTACCATCTTGTATTTGACCTTACCCATATCCACATTAGTCATATTACCTACCACCTTTCATACACCTTGTCTTCATGATTCACTTCTTGTTTTGACTTTTGATGCAAATAATGCATAAGGCATAAAAAGAGTCGACCACATTTGGTCTCTATGCATGAATTAGGAATATTGGATTGTTGACTTGATTTGCATATGGTATAAGGCATCTTCGACCACTTATTTGTCGACCATTATGTGGCAAAGAGAAATAAAAAGCTTAAGGCATTAATCCTTACCTTTGAATGATTTCAGTCTTTGACTTAATAACATTTCAAATGCAAAATAAATGATGCTTTTGGTCCACGGGCCCCTCCTTGGCTTAATGATTAGGTTTATCAAGACCTCAAGTCTTGACCTCGGTTTGGATTTGGTAATAATTTGATTTATTTTGTAAAGTCAAAACATATGAGAAAAAAGAAGATGCCATCGAACAAAAAGAATGAACGAACCCTAAAAGTTGTCATTCTTTTTCTATCTTTCTCTTGCATTTGGCTCTGCAACCTCAAAGCCAACGGCTAGGGTTTCATGGAAAAATGCCTTTCCCTCTAGTTTTTCCTTCATTTCGGTTCTTCTCTGGGTCTTCTAAAGGAATTTTGATGCAGGAAAAAGGTGAGTATGTTCTTTTGAACTTTTACTGGCAATTTCTTGTCATCTGTTTGTTCTTTCTTTTTTACTTGGTCGCGGCTGTGTGTTTAGCATACAGTATCAATCTCTTAACAAGCTTTTCTTGTCTTTGTATGCTTCTTCATTTGCAACTAAAACTTATATTCTGAGAAGCTTCTAAAATGAAGGTCGCGGCTAAATGCTTTCTTTAAACAAGAGAAAGGTGAGTTTCTTGTCTCTGTGTTGTATCTCATTTTCTTTTATCCTATGTCTACAAAATAACAAGGGTTTCAAAGATAAAAATGAAGTGTGTCTTCTGAATTTTTAAAGAAATGACTTTCCTCTATCATGGCCATGGTTGTAAAACTCCTCTTCTCTTGGCTCCACTGTAGACACAAAACTTCTGTAAGGGTTTCAAATACCAACAAGGGTTTGATATTTCTTGAGAGAAAAAGCCTTTTCTAGCAATGGGTGCATCTATATGTTGCTTCTTGTACATCTTTTCTTTTTTCTGTAGATATAAAACATGAGGGTTTCAAAATGTTGAGTAAGGGTTTTGTCATTTCTGTAAGAACGAGCTCTCCCTCTTGTAACAGCTATACATTTTCACCTTTTCTGTAGCATTTACTTTGACTGTATACAAAAATGTGACAAGGGTTTCAAGATTTGTAATGGGTTTTGATTTTCACATTATATCTTTACTTTCCTCTCATAGCCAGTAGTGTAACTTGCTCTATATCATTTATTTCCATTGTAAGTAAGAAATTGTGACAAGGGTTTCAAGAATCTAAAAAGATTTTGCATTTCTTTGAAAATAAGGCCTTCTTTGACATAGCCTACTAGATCTGTATCTTCTGATTCAATTTGTAATATCACACTCTTCTTTATATGTATGTCTTGATGGAAAACCCATATGGGGTTATCTGTATTTGCTTACTTTAAACAGTTTGCTTTTGATTGTAGCTTCAAAACACAAGATGATGATAAGGGCCTTGAAACTTATGAGTACTCTGTCATAACTTGAACATGTCCATTTAGACATGTACAAAGAGACACATAAATGAAACTTTGAAATATTCTCCTCCTTTATGCACAGAATACTTGTGAGGTTTTGACTTTATATTGACTCTGCTCTGACATTGTTATTCCATATTGATGGTCTTTCATGCTCCCTATATCCTCTTATAATCATGTTAACTTCTCTGAACATGATGCACGACTGTCCCAATTGGTAACATAATGAATCATGTAACAAAGACATTGTACCTTTTGTATATTGATTATGGTACTATGATAGTTTGTCATTTTATAATGGCTCTTGTAGCCTTCACTTCATGTAAATATGCACTTTTATGAGGTTGCTATTTGATTACCTCATGACAGTCATGGCAAAACTTTATTCATCCGATTCTCCATTTACTACAAGGTTGTTCTTCATTGCACTTGTGTACTTTTATGACATCTTAAGGTCAGATTTTACTCATGTATGAAAGAATATGATATCTCTATACTGAAGCAACACATTCTTTTTGTCTTATTGTTGTTCTATATGCTCAATTGTTCTATCTATGAAGTATTCTGAACAGCAAAAACCATTTCAATTATTATTAGAAATAAAAGGGGAATACCTTTTAATGAATGTAATCATTTCTTTGATCACTGCACTTGTACTTGCATGACATCAAATCAGGATCACTACTTCTCCTGTAACATATGATGAAGCAATTTGAACATGACTGATCTGATTTTAACAATCTGTTTATTAAGTGGGCATAGTTTATAGGAGCAACTGCTCCTCTTCACTTTTATCATGATGACTTCATTCTTTTTACAAGTTGATTGTTCTGATGCATAATATCTTCTTGAATAATGCATCCTATCTTTTACAGTCTGATATCCTTTTCAAAAGAATAAAAAGGAAAACATGTTGGACTCTACCCTTGTGGGAGCCACATTTTCTCCACATGTTTTAATGTCTTCAAATCAACAACATTAATTTTCCTATACCTGCATAGTGAACAAACAAGTTAGCATAAAAACATACCTCTTGAAGTTGATTGATCTTTCTCATGATGATCAGATTTATTGCACATGTCTAATTTGATTCATTCACATAAGATGCATAATATCTACAAGTTGATATGTCTGTTGATAAAAACATGTGATAATTTTAAATATCCAGAGCTTCTAACAAGGCTTTTCCCCAATTTGTTGCGGGTACACTGTCATGATTAGGTGCTGAAGACAAGGACATGAAGACTAGCTATCAACTAAGGAAATCAACCTTCTTAAAAGAAGGCAATGATGGATATTTAATATTCTCATATGTTCTTTCTCTTTCCTTTTATTGTCAGATATATAGCTTACATATGTCTGCATTACTTAGTTTAGTCACTCCCACGGCTTGTGTGGGACACATTTAAACATTTCTTTAAACATGATCAGTTACATTACCTTATGCAAATGATTTATGTATGTTTCTTTTCTGAATCAAAGCATAGGATAGAATAATTGAAACTGATATGAAACATATGTTCAAAATATGATATGAAATTACAATTTTATAAATACCTTTCCTTCACACTAAAATGTGATCACTTGAATAATTCAATTATCTCATAACTGAAAGATAAAACCAGTTATATCTATTTTGTTATTCATTGAATGTCTGATATCTTGCCACTAGATATTCACTTGTCAGGATGGTTTGACAGTCCTGATTGGACTGTCAAATTATCCTAACAACTGATCCTTGTTTTCTCTTCCCAAGGCATCATACATTCACTGATTGCATTAACTTAAAAGTTTTCTTTTACTCCTTTTGTAATAACTACAAATTAGGTCAAACTAAATTAGGTGTGAACATAATTTAGTAACAATACTCTCTTCTAATATGTACATAATAACATGGGCCATAGGGATACAAGACATTCATCATTCACTTAAAGACATGGCAGTTGAACTTCCACAACTATTCGACATACCCATTGCACACCAAGGTGCGATTGTTAGTTATACTAAGTGGGTGAAGATTATAGATGTGAATGACTTATTATTAATTTAAATATGTTATTAATATTGTTGAACACACAAATATATTGAGAAGGGGGTGAATCGGTATATATTCAAATTCTTGCCCTTTAGATGTATTCAATCAAATATATAAACATTTAAACCATATGAAGCAAAAGAACACACACATGTCACATAACACCAGATTTACGTGGATACCCAATATGGGAAACACCACAGTGAGCCAGCTGCTTGGATCCACTGTCCAAATCCAACCTCACAAATAAAAATGAAGTATACAATGATTTTTATGGGCACCGACCCAAAGGAGACACCAATCCACTAATACAATGTTTTATGGGCACCAACCCAAAGGAAGCACCAACTCTCTGATACATTTTTTTATGGGCACCAACCCAAAGGAAGCACCAACTCTCTAAAGTTCTACAACACTTACAAGATGAGGCACCAACCTCTGCTTTGAAACTTTTGACTGATTTGATGGTTGGATCACCTCTGCAACATTATCTATATTAACACCTTGACATCCTTGACTTACTTTGATGATTTAGATACCTCTGCACTATTATCCCTGCTATCTTCTCAGTCATTTGACTGATTCTGATGGGTCAAACACCTCCGCAATACTAACTCTGCTATGAGTTATACATCATTACTTATAGAGTTACTGATCTATCTTTGGATCATTCACTTTTTATCATATGTATACCATTCACTCGTAACAATCTTTTATCTTTCATATATATCCTCTGCAAGACTTCTAAACATCATTTGTGTTGGCCTCATGGTAATGTGTGTCATGAAACGTGTAACCGACCTTACTTGTCAGCTCCCAAATCATTTGTGGTAAAGTAGGAGTAAAATCCCATAATGCGGTTTACACCAAATGATCTACTGGACCCAATTTCATTCCTACTAGACTTTCTTGCTGGTGCATACTTCCATACACTCGGTGCAATCACTCAATTACACCATGTCGTCTCTGCAAGTACTTCACCTTCCATACAATAGCTCCAAACCCTATGCGGTACCGAAGGAGTGAAATATCATCAAGCGGTTCATACCACAAACACTTGTGACCTGAAAAACCTTCTCATAAACTCCCTTTTGTGGTATGTGCTTCTACTTTCTGGTGCAAGTAATCAAACATTGATACTGGTATCCTTTACATAAGACAGTCACACAATTTCAACTCAGAACATTGTTAAATGGGTTTGTGGTAATGTATACTCTCTTAAACTAGAATATGTCATACTTCCCTCCTTTCTTTGCATATTCTTCAAACCACCAAGCTGTATGTGTGGATGTGGTGGAATGTGGTAGCTTTCTGTTTCATCTCTGATAACCTTACACTGTAACAGCATTGTTTTCATTTTGTTGACTTTGTATGTCTTTGCGGTAGTTCATATGCTCTAAAATTCAGATCACACATAGCTCATAGTTATCTCTATCTATCCTTTAAGCCACAAGGTCATATCTTTATTTGGTAGAATGTGGTACAATCTCCTATGCCTTTGCAATTCAATCTCTTATGCCTTTGACATTCTTGATAACTTGATCACTTCTTGACCAATTCCCTTCATACCTCATTCAACTCTTTTCATTAAATGACAACATATGCAAAAATACAAAAATCATAACTTCATATCATCAATCATAACACTTTGATATCAATAACAACATATAACCCTTTGACATCAACATGAAACCATATGCAACAATCTCCCCCTTTGTCATTGATGGCAATACAAACCTGATATTCAAATTAATCCCCCCTTTGACATCAAGGGAAAAGGGCCACTGATCTTCCTTTGTACCAACAAAACATACAAGCTCCCCCTATCTATATTAGCCTTGACATACTTTTACTATCTCTTTATTTGCTTGTTCCCTCTGAGAGGTAGCTTCTATCAATCCAGGGATGATATACACATAGCAAACTAGTTTTATCCTTCATCTTTCTTATGATATACATTGACTATATACATACGAAACTTGATATAGTGGCTTGTTCATACAAAATGGCACTACTTATCCTAGTTCTATCCTCTGCATACTTCTTGCGGTAACCTAAGATAGCATTTAGCTAATGTTCTTCTTCAAAATTTTGTCTTGTCTTCAAGACATGTTCTATTTAATCTGATGGTAGAATGTTCTTGTATCTCAATTTCATCTATTTGATCCTTTAAACTTTTGGTGGTTACAGGCCATTGTAGGCGAAATTGGTATAACACTTTTGCTTCCTCCATACAATATTAAATGCTCTTTATATTTTCTTGCATTTTGATATTTGCCTTGGCACATTTTCATGATGCATCAGCCATTCTCTTGTTGTTCATCTATTTAGATATCTTCATCTCTACTTGTTTCTCCAAGTATGAGGAATGTGCTTTGAAAGACTCCATTAGTTGCCTTATGTGTTGTGTCGATGGCAGAGTTGAGTCCCTTTTTGCTTCTAGGATTTCATTTTTTATAATGTTGATAGCCTCTATCAATAACTTTGTCCCTTCTACTTGTTGTTGTAAAATCTCCTCTCTTGCGGTGGAGTGAAAAATATCTCCTAATTGTAACTTATGGAGTGCAGAAATACTGGACGAGTTGACTTGTCCATCAAAAATAGGCGATTGTAGCAGTTGCGGAGTCAGTAGGGTTGAATTTTCTTTTGGTTTTCCAGAAACTCCTTAATGGAATGAATAGGAGAGGTGGAGGAAGATGTTTCATGATTTTCATGTGTATTTTCCCCTATATTTGATATGATCTGCTCCTCTTGTTGATCCTGTTGATCTATATTGTGCGGAGGAGAAATGTTGTGTGGAGATGTTTTTTGTTGTTCCACATTTTTATCTGCCTCTTTCACACCTACAAATATTTTTATAGTTACTTCCTCTATTTATTTTTGAATCTTTTCCCTGTTATCCTACTCCATATTCATAAGGGTATCTACCCTCTTTTTAGTTATTATCTCTTGAGCCTACATCTAGGATAACTTATCTTTTTCGTCCTTAGATATGGTAGTACCAACTTTATCCAAGGCTTGTTGTCTCATCTCTTTATCCATTTCTAGATCCTTTTCTCTCCTTTGTCTCAAAGCATGTGCTAGGCTATCCAAAACGTTTTCAACTATTTCATCCAAGGACTTATTGTATTTGATCATGTACAGGATCACAGCTTTCTCTATAGTATTTTGATTTGCAGGAGATACTTTAGGATGCAGTTCAGTTGTCTCTAGTAATAGACCATGATGCACAATTCCATTGAAAGTTGCCTATAATTGTAGTGGATCTCGTGGGGGAGGCTTAGGAGTTGTTTGTTTTGTTTTCTTCTTCTTCTTTTGTAACTTGGAGGTTCCTTCCTCCCCTTCTTCCTCTCTACTGTCTTCCTATGTTTCAATTTTCTTCCTCTTGGCTTGTTGATTTACCCTTTTATGTTTCTTTTCTTCAACCTTCATTTGCACCAGTGTTTCCGAGGCTTTCTTTCTTACAATGGATGTTGTTTGCATTGATGAAGAGGGTTGTGGTGTACTTTCTATAGTAGAAGTGGATCTACCTGACCTCCTTGGGATTTGGGATGAAGTGGTTACTTGTGGATCTGAGGAGGTAGGTTGTGGATCGTCTGCAGGAGTTTGTGATGAGGTTTTGACCTTTGGCAATAAACCCCATTATCCATGTAATGCTTCTCTCATCTTTTCCAGCTGCTCCTCCACATTATTTTTACTCATTTTATCCATTATCTCTTTGTAAGTCCCAAACCTCTCTGTTGTAGTATCCTTAGGTTTGCTTAAGATATTTTTAGCATAGGATTTTATTTCTTCCGTAGAGACCTCATAAGGTAGTCTGGGTATCTAGGTCACTCTTGGTTCTACTTTTTCAATATAGGTATAATCTCTATTGATCAAGAAAGTGTTGTGTTCTTTGTAGTGCCTTACCGTATTATATGGTATTCTCTCTTGCTTGCATATCTTCTTGCAGGGTTTTGAAAAAACCCCAGTACATAGTGCTACAATTTTTTGTGTCACTAAAGCCTCTCATGTGATTTTTGATTTGTGTGGCAATTGAAATATGGTGTTGCCAAACCTTTCCCTTGAATCCAGGCAACTCATTCAGGAAATAAAATACTAGGAAGATAATAAGAGTGTCATACCTAAAATTGTAGTTTGATTCTTTTGTCCTCTTCAAATTTTCCATTAATTGCTCTCTCATAACTTCACAGAGCTCAAAGTCCTTTCCCTCCTTCACCATTTGGTATGCGGTATAAATAGTGGTACCTATCACCCATCCTTCTCTATTTACAAAGTATATCTTGTAGGTTATGCCTATTATGGCATACCGAACCCCTAGATCAGTTATGTCCATCACACTTAGGGTTCACTTATTAGGTTTTGCCTTGTCAACTCGATAACCCTATCATTCTTAATGGCCTTCATCACCAGTACTAGCCCTGTTGAGATTAATCCAGTGACCGCCCTAATTGCATCTTTGGTAATTCTGTAGGGTTTTTCAAGATATATAAATTCATCATGAATTCTACTTAGAACAATCCTTACCCACTCATGTGCATCGCAGAAATCTGGGTAGTCTTTCTACACATCTAGTCTTTTGGTAGAAATATTCTCATATTTTGGCTTATATATAGTGTCATCCAATAGAGTATCTCTCAGTTCCTTGAATTTCATATGGTTGATTTCAGTGAGTGATGAGTGAATGTATATCCTTATATCCCCAGTATAGACAACATCTATTGGTACGCCAGAGGATACCCCATTCTTATCCACTTCCATAGCCTTGTATGGGTATTTCCTATATTTTGGTCTTGACGTTTTTGATAAATCAACCAACTTTGATGTCGCTATTTTTATCTCCTCAACACTCTATAGCTATAGTTTCACTTTTTACTCTTCTTCGCTCAAACTTGCTAATCGGTTTGAATACGAATGATATTGAGTTGAATTATTAGGGCTTAAATAACCTTATTTTTCCCTAACTTTTTGCATTTATTACACCTTTTGCTTGTTAGGTTTTTGTTGGCTTTCATCTACCACTAAGTTCTATAGGTTTACAGAGACCTATTTCCATCTGGAATTCCTCTATCTTTCATGTTTGCATTCTGGAGATTTGAGTTTTTGTTTTAGTCTTGCCTTATTAACACATCCTTCTGTCGATTTCTTATCAAATCACATGTATGCCTTGTTTCATTTTCATTCATTTTAACAGAAGTAGCATCTCATCCTTTTCAGGGAGCTGGAAGATTGTGCAATGGTTAGCTCCTCCTAAACTGATGTTTTTTCTTAATCTAGTATGAAGTCTTGTGCATGAGGCACAAGGATAGGTTCTTCCTTCTTCTCATTATCTTGCTCTTGTTTCCTTTTCCATATTTTTGTAATTTCCTTCTTCTACTTGTTCATGGTATCCTCCATCTTATTGTCTTGGTTAGGTGGTTTCACAGAACCACTTTTACAAAATTTTACTTTATACCCAAAGTTATTGCACTTGTAGCATAAAAACATCATACTCCGGAGGCAAAAATGAGTTTTTGCTCATATAATCATTTCGTCTTGTCTTAGTTCTACAATCAACAACCTTATGACCAAACCTATTACATGAATAACAGTAACCATAAAAGGATTGAGAGAACCTGGTTATAGAAAATTATCTTTCAGGAGGAGAATCCTTGAATCTCTTCTTCAAATCTTTGGCCTTTATGAAACCATCATCCATCTTCTGCTTCTTAGCTTCAATCTTCTCAGACATCTCAGTGCTTGGTTCTATCTTCTTCATCATAGGCTTATCTATGGATTCATTTGTTTTTTTACTCAAACCTTTCTCAAACCCAAGACCGTCATATTCTTAGGTTGTCTTTGATTATTGATCATCCCATCAAGAATGATTATGCTTTTCTTAAATTTTAGACTCCTATCTATCTAATCCTTGGCTTGAACTCCAATTCCTTCCTCAGGGAGACAATTTCCCCTTCAAGTTTGGTGCATTCATCTGATTTGGCATTGAGCTAGTATTCAGATAGTCTGCAACTTTTTTACCTTCTTCAATCTAAATTTTCAAGTTAATAATTGCTCCTAATTATTCAAGCTTAGCCTTATATTCTTTGTTCTCCTTCCTTACTAATTTCAAGTCATCCAGAGTAGAAATTAGTTCTCCTTCAAGATCAACTTCACAATCTTCTTCGTCAATGACTGTCAAGTCTTCACCATCCTCAGCGGGGCTCTTATCATTATCCAAGAGTTCATTTGCCATAAGTAGGGCTTCTTCTCTTTCTCTTTCAGGTGAGCACTAATTTCCTTCATAGATGTTATAATTTTTTTGCTAGATATACTTAGTAGATTTGCAGTGCATTACTTTAACAAATTCAATGTTTGTCAAACCACATACAATTGTATAAATAGAGGATGATCCTTCTTGACCTACCATGTGTTCCAATCCAACATCTACCTCCAGTTGTTAGACTGTATCAAGGAACGTGGCTCTGATACCAATTGTTGAACACACAGATATACTGAGAGGGGGGGTGAATTAGTATATATTCAAATTCTTGCCCTTTAGATGTATCCAATACAATGTAAACATTTAAACCATATGAAACAAAAGAACACATACATGCATAACACCAGATTTACGTGGAAACTCAAGATGGAAAAAACCATGGTGAGCTAACTGCTTGGATCTACTATCCAAATCCAGCCTCACAAATAAAAATGAAGTATACAATGAGTTTTATGGGCACCAAGCCAAAGGAGACACCAATCCCCTGATTCAATGTTTTATGGGCACCAACCTAAAGGAAGCACCAACTCCCTCATACAATGTTTTATGGGCACCAACCCAAAGGAAGCATCGACTCCCTAAAGTGCTACAACACTTACAATATGAGACACCAACCTCTACTTTGAAACTTTTGACTAATTTGATGGTTGAATCACATCTGCAACATTATCTCTATTAACACCTTGACATCCTTGACTTACTCTGATGATTTAGATACCTTCGCACTATTATCCCTACTATCTTCTTGGTCATTTGACTAATTCTGATGGCTCAAACACCTCTTCAATACTAACTTTGCTATGAGTTACACATCATTGCTTACAGAGTTACTGGTCTATCTTTGGATCATTCTCTTTTCATCATACGCATACCATTCACTTGTAACAATCTTTTGTCCTTCATATATGAACGGGTGCAAAAAGATGGGGGGCCAAAAAGTGGTCAAAATTCTTAAAACTTTTTAAAAAGCCATAACGCGAGTGCGTTATGTTTTGCTTTGCATTTTTTTCTTTTTTGTAAAAGTTTGTCTGATGTTTGTCAAGTTTGACATAACGCGAGCGCGTTATGTCTCACTTGGAATGTTTTATGCTCAAGTTTGTTAAGTATGTTTGATGTATGTATGTTTGTATATATATTTGTATTTATGTATGTATGTATGTATGTATGCCTATATGTATGAATGTATGTATGTATGCATGCTTGTATGTATGTATGTATGTATGCATGTATGTATGCTTATATGTATGTATGTATGTATATATGTATGTGTGTATATATGTATGTATATATGTATGTATATATGTATGTACATATGTATGTATGTATGTATGCCTATATGTATGTATGTATGTATGTATGTATGCTTATATGTATGTATGTATATATGTATGCTTGTATGTATGTATGTATGGTTGTATGTATGTATGTATGTATGGTTGTATGTATGTATGTATGTATGTATGCGTGTATGTATGTATGTATGCTTGTATGTATGTATGTAAGGGTTTTGGGTTTAGGGTATATAAGGACCTGAGCTCGTATAATTTTTAGGGTTTATGGTTGAGGTTTTTGGGTTTAGGGTTTAAGGTATAGGGTTGAGGGTTGAGGGTTGAGGGATTAGGGCTTGAGTAATAGGTTGAGGGTAGAGGGTAGAGGGTAGAGGGTTACAGTTGAGGGATAATATTCAACTTGTTGAGTGTATAAGATTTAATGTGTAAGGTATGGGGATTAGGGTTTAGGATATTGGGTTTAGGGTTTACGATATGGATTGAGGGTATATAAGGCATAGGGTGACTTGGGTTGAGAGTGTATGGTTTAGTTTGAAGTATAGGGTTGAGGCACAATATTCATGGTTTAGGGTATAAGGTTGAGGTTATAGGGTATAGGGATGAGGGTTTGTGGGTGTAGGTTTCAGGGTTTAAGGTATAGGGTTGAGGATTGAGGGATTAGGACTTAAGTATATGGCTGAGGGTATAGGGTAGAGGGTTGAGAGTTTGCAGTTGACAAATAATGTGCAAGGTTGACTGTCTAAGATATAGGGTTTAGGGTTTAATCTTGAGGGTATAAGGCATATGAATGAGGGTTGATGGTTTAGGGCATAAGTATAGGGTAGAGGGTATAGGGTATAGGGTAGAGGTTTAAAGGTTGAGGGATAATGTTCAAGGTTGAGTGTCCAAGGTTAAGTGTATAGGGTTTAGGGTTTAAGGGTATCTAGGGGTTGAGAATTTATGGTTTAAGGGTTTAAGGTTTGAGGGATTAAGGGTTTAAGGGTTGAGGGATTAGGGTTTAAGGCATAGTGTTGAGGGTAGAGGGTTTAGGGATAGTGTTTAGGGTTGAAGGTTTAAGGGTTGAGGGTTGAGGGTTAAGGGACTAGGGTTTAAGGTATAGTTTCAAGGGTAGAGGGTTTATGGTTTAAGGTTTAAGGGTTGAGGGTTGAGGCTTTAAGGACAAGGTTTAGGGTTTAGGGTTAAGGGATTAAGGTTTAAGGTATAGTGTCGAGGGTTGAGGGTTTAGGATTTAAGGTTTAAGGGTTGATGGTTGAGGCTTTAGGGATAGGCTTTAGGGTTTAGGGTTAAGTGAGAGACCTAGATGGCTAAGGAAGGATGGAGAGGGAGATAAGGAGTGACCAAGAGATGTAGAGAGGGGAGAGGTAGAGTGATGAGGGGGAGACAGAGGTGAGAGATAGAGAGGTGAGGGGAGAGATAGAAGAAAATGAGAGAGTGAAGTTGAAAACTTGAGGGAAAGATGGGTAAGGAGGAGGGAGAGAGGTGGAGAGGAAGGGAAATATATAGAGATCCCTCAGAGATATAAAAGTGAGAGACCTACAACCTAGGGGGAGAGGGGTGAGAGAGATAGGGAAGAGATGGGGGTGAGGCAGATAGGGGAGGAGAGGGGTGGATAAGGGTTGAGGGTTTAAGGCTTTAGGGTTTAAGGGTCAAGGGTTTAGGGTTTAAGGGTTTAGGGTTTAGGGTTTAGGTTTTAGGGTTTAGGGTTTAGGGTTTAAGGTATAGTGTCGAGGGTTGAGGGTTTAGGGACAAGGTTTAGGATTTAAAATTTAAGGGTTGAGGGTTGAGGCTTTAGGGATAGGGTTTAGGATTTAAGGTTTAAGGGTTGAGGGTTGAGGCTTTAGGGATAGGGTTTAGGGTTTATGGTTAAGTGACAGACCTAGATGGCTAAGGATGGATGGAGAGGCAGACAAGGAGTGATTGAGAGACGTAGGGAGGGGAGAGGTAGAGAGGTGAGGGGGAAACAAAGGTGAGATATAGAGAGGTGAGGGGAGATATAAAATAAAATGAGAGAGTGAAGTTGACAACTTGAGGGAAAGATGGGTAAGGAGGAGGGAGAGAGGTGTAGAAGAAGGGAAATATCTAGAGATCCCTGAGAGAAATACAAGTGAGAGACCTACAACCTCAAGGGTTTAAGGCTTTCGGGTTTAAGGGTCAAGGGTTTAGGGTTTAAGGGTTGAGGGTTTAAGGGTTGAGGTATTAAGGGTTTAAGGGTTGAGGGATTAGGGTTTAGGGCTAAGGGATCAGGGTTTAAGGTATAGTGTCAAGGGTTGAGGGTTTAGGGATAGGGTTTAGGATTTAAGGTTTAAGGTTTGATGGTTAAGGCTTTAGGGATAGGGTTTAGGGTTTACGGTTAAGTGAGAGACCTAGATGGATAAGGAAGGATGGAGAGGTACACAAGGAGTGACTTAGAGACCTAGAGAGGGTAGAGGTAGAGAGGTGATGGGGAGATGGAGGGAAGTTGACAACTTGAGGGAAATATGGGTAAGGAGGAGATAGAGGTGGAGAGGAAGGGATATATCTAGAGAGCCCTAAGAGATATACAAGTGAGAGACCTACAACCTAGGGAGAGAGGGGATTAGGGTTTAGGGTTGAGAGACCCTAATCCCTTGAACCTAAACCCTAAACCCTATTCCTAAAGCCTCAACCCTTAACCCTTAAATTTTAAATCCTAAACCCTATCCCTAAATCCTCAACCCTCGACACCATACCTTAAACCCTAAACCCTTAATCCCTCAACTTCACTCTCATTTTCTTCTATCTCTCCCCTCACCTCTCTATCTCTCACATTTGTCTCCCCATCACCTCTCTACCTCTCCCCTCTCTACATCTCTCAGTCACTCCTTGTCTACGTCTCCATCTGTCCTTAGCCATATAGGTCTCTCACTTAACCCTAAACACTAAACCCTATCCCTAAAGCCTCAACCCTCAACCCTTAAACCTTAAATCCTAAACCATATCCCTAAACCCTCAACCCTCGACACTATACCTTAAACCTGAATCCCTTAAACCTAAACCCTAATCCCTATCCCTAAAGCCTCAACCCTCAACCCTTAAATTTTAAATCCTAAACCCTCAACCCTTGACACTATTCCTTAAACCCTAATTCCTCAACCCTAAACCCTAATCCCTCAACCCTTAAACTCTAAACCCTTGACCCTTAAACCATAAATCCTTAAACCCTCAACCCTTATCCACCCCTCTCCACCCCTATCTACCTCACTCCCATCTCTCTCCTATCTCTCTCATCCCTCTCTCCCTAGGTTGTAGGTCTCTCACTTGTATATCTCTCAGGGCTCTCTAGATATCTCCCTTCCTCTCCACCTCTCTCCCTCCTCCTTACCCATCTTTCCCTCAAGTTGTCAACTTCACTCTCTCATTTTATTCTATATCTCCCTTCACATCTCTATCTCTCACCTCTGTCTCCCCCTCACCTCTCTACCTCTCCCCTCTCTATGTCTCTCAATCATTCCTTATCTGTCTCTCCATCTGTCCTTAGCCATCTAGGTCTCTCACTTAACCCTAAACCCTATCCCTAAATCCTCAACTATCAACCCTTAAACCTTAAATCCTAAACCCTATCCTTAAACCCTCAACCCCTGGCACTATACCTTAAACCCTAATCCCTTGAACCTAAACTCTAAAGCCTATCCCTAAAGCCTCAACCCTCAACCCTTAAATTTTAAATCCTAAACCCTGTCCCTAAATCGTCAACCCTCGACACTATACCTTAAACCCTAATCCCTTAACCCTAATCACCCTAATCTCTCAACCCTTAAACCCAAAACCCTTGACCCTTAAACCATCAACCCTTATCCACCCCTCTCCTCCCCTATCTGCCTCACCCCCATCTCTCCCTATCTCTCTCACCCCTCTCTCCCTAGGTTGTAGGTCTCTCACTTGTATATCTCTCAGGGCTCTCTAGATATTTCATTTCCTCTCCACCTCTCTCCCTCCTCCTTACCCATCTTTCCCTCAAGTTGTCAACTTCACTCTCTCATTTTCCTCTATCTCTCACCTCACCTCTCTATCTCTCACCTCTATCTCCCCCTCACCTCTCTACCTCTCCCCTCTCTATGTCTCTTAGTCACTCCTTGTATGCCTCTCTATCCATCCTTATCCATCTAGGTCTCTCACTTAACCCTAAACCCTATCCCTAAAGCCTCAACCCTCAACCCTTAAACCTTAAATCCTAAACCTTATCCCTAAACCCTCAACCCTCAAAACTATACCTTAAACCCTAATCCCTTGAACCTAAACCCTAAACCATATCCCTAAAGCCTCAACCCTTAAATTTTAAAACCTAAACCCTATCCCTAAACCC
This sequence comes from Cunninghamia lanceolata, assembly GCA_027924645.1. Taxonomy (NCBI): domain Eukaryota; kingdom Viridiplantae; phylum Streptophyta; class Pinopsida; order Cupressales; family Cupressaceae; genus Cunninghamia; species Cunninghamia lanceolata. Next base: position 3,088,709 of record BSBN01001170.1, read on the forward strand.
TCAACCCTCGACACTATATCTTAAACTCTAATCCCTCAACCCTAAACTCTAAACCCTTAACCCTTAAACCCTAAACCCTTGACCCTTAAACCCTAAATCCTTAAACCCTCAACCCTTATGCACCCCTCTCCTCCCCTATCTGCCTTACCCCCATCTCTCCTCTATCTCTCTCACCCCTCTCTCCCTAGATTGTAGGTCTCTCACTTGTATATCTCTAAAGGCTCTCTAGATATTTCCCTTCCTCTTCACCTCTCTCCCTCCTCCTTACCCATCTTTTCCTCAAGTTGTCAACTTCACTCTCTCATTTTATTCTCTCTCCCCTCACCTCTCTATCTCTCACCTTTGCGTCCCCCTCACCTCTCTACCTCTCCCCTCTCTACATCTCTCAGTCACTCCTTGTTTGCCTCTCCATCTGTCCTTAGCCATCTAGGTCTCTCACTTAACCCTAAACCCTAAACCCTATGCCTAAAGCCTCAACCCTTAAACCTTAAATCCTAAACCCTATCCCTAAACCCTCAACCCTCGAAACTATACCTTAAACCCTAATCCCTTAACCCTAAACCCTAAACCTTATCCCTAAAGCCTCAACCCTCAACCCTTAAACCTTAAACCCTAAACCCTCTACCCTTGACACTATACCTTAAACCCTAATCACTTAACCCTCAACCCTATCCCTAAACCCTCTACCCTCGACACTATGCCTTAAACCCTAATCCCTCAACCCTTAAACCCCAAACTCTCAACCCCTAGATACCCTTAAACCTTATACCCTATACACTTAACCTTGGACACTCAACCTTGAACATTATCCCTCAACCTTCAAACCTCTACCCTATACCCTATACCCTCAACCCTATACTTATGCCCTCAACCCTCAACCCTAATCCATATGCCTTATACTCTCAACCTAAAACCATAAACCCTATATCTTAGATACTCAACCTTAAACATTATCCCTCAACTGTAAACTCTCAACCCTCTACCCTATACCCTCAACCATATACTTAAGCCCTAATCCCTCAATCCTCAATCCTATACCTTAAACTCTGAAACCTACACCCACAAACCCTCATCCCTATACCCTATAACCTCACCCTTATACCCTAAACCCTCAATATTGTGCCTCAACCCTATACTTCAAACCTAAACCATACACTCTCAACCCAAGTCACCCTATGCCTTATATACCCTAAATCCATATCGTAAACCCTAAACCCAATATCATGAACCCTAATCCCCATACCTTACATAATTAATCTTATACACTCAACAAGCTAAATATTTTCCCTCAACTGTAACCCTCTACCCTTAACTTATTACTTAAGCCCTATCCCTCAACCCTCAACCCTATACCTTAAACCCTAAACCCAAAAACCTCAACCCTCAACCCTAAAAACTATACAGGCTCAGGTCCTTATATACCCTAAACCCAAAACCCTTACCTACATACATACATACATACATACAAGAATACATACATACAGGCATACATACATACATACATACATACATACATACATGTATACATATATACATACATACAAGCATGCATACATGCATACATACATACATACATACAATCATACATATATACATACATACATACAACCATACATATATACATACATATATATAAGCATGCATACATACATATAAGCATGCATACATACATTCATACATATAGGCATACATACATACATACATACATATAACATACATAAATGCAAATATACATACATCAAACATACTTAAAAGCCTTGAACATAAAACATTCCAAGTGAGACATAATGCGAGCGCGTTACAATGCGCTCGCGTTATGTCAAATTTGACAAACATCGGACAAACTTTTGCAAAAAAGGAAAAATGTAAAATAAAACATAATGCGAGTGCGTTATAACGCGCTTAAGCATTATATGTTTCTTTGGGAATCCCAAGCCTTGGGCTCAAGATTTGCTTTGAATTTCCAACCCAAATGGTTGGAGTGTCTTCCCAATGTCCAAAGACGTGTTTTTGCATATTCTACAAGATTTCAAATAATTTTGTTCGTGATAACCCTCATATTTGCACGTGTTTCAAGGTTAAACAAATCGAACCACTGGGTAATGTTAGGCTTTCTCTTAGCTATTTAATGATGTAATTTTTTTTCATATTTTGACAATGTTAAGCCTTTCATCTTTAATTTCTTTTGTTTGTGTGTCCGTTTTTTTGGCAAAAACCAATGTTTGGTCTTTTTTTCTTTATAAATTAACCGTTCATTGAAATTTCAAATAAATTACATTTTTAGAAACTAGACTCCATTCTACACATATTTAAAAAAAATGATTTTCAAAATTTATAGGGGTAGCATGGCCAAAATTATGTTTTTCAGGATGTGTCCACTTTGAAAATTAGTAAAAAATCAAATATTCATTAAAAAATTATCCAAAAAATCAGGCATAAACTACATGTTGTTAGCTAATTTCTCACTGAAGCGATTTTAAAAATGTCAAAAAAAAGTTAACCTTTTGAGGGAGCCACAAAACATGCTATGTTATGTTTTTTTGACAGAAACAACACCAATTTTTATGGCTCCCTATTTTGAACCCCTTAATCTATACCATTTTCAAAAAAAATAGGTAGTTTAGAAATTAGACTCGGAGCACTACGAACATTGTTTTTGTTGCATCTTAAAATTTTGAGTGTAACTATGCTCAATTTCTCATCCAAGGGCAATATTTCATGATTTCAGAAAAAAGTGGCCACTTAAGACCTCTTTTTGGCCCCCCATCTTCCTGCACTTACCCATTTATCCTCTGCAAGCCTTCCAAACATCATCTATGTTGGCCCATAATGTGGTTCATACCAAATGATCTACTGGACCCAATTTCCTTCCTCCCAAACTTTCTTGCTAGCGCACACTTCCATACACTCAGTGCAAGCACTCAATTACACCATGTCAACTCTGCAAGTACTTAACCTTCCATACAATAGCTCCAAACCCTATTCAACATGGTACTAGAGGAGTGAAATATCATCAAGCGGTTCATACCACAAACACTATGTGACCTGAAAAACCTTTTCATAAACTCTCTTTTTTGGTTTGTGCTTCTGCTTGCTGGCACAAGTATTCAAACATTGATATTGGTACCTTTACATAAGATAATCGCACAGTTTCAACTCAGAACACTATTAAATGGATTTACGATAATGTATACTCTCTGAAACCTAAATGTCATACTTCCCTCTTTGCTTTGTATATTCTCCAAACCGCTAAGTTGTATGTGTGGATGTGGTGGAATGCGGTAGTTTTCTGTTTCATCTCTGATAACCTTACATTATAACATCATTGTTTTCATTATGTTGACCCTGTATGTCTTTGCAGTAGTTCATATGCTCTGAAATTTGGATCACACATACCTCATAGCTATCTCTAGCTATCCTTCAAACCACAAGGTCATATCTTTATCTATGGTATAATGTGGTACAATCTCATGTGCCTTTGCAGTACAATCTCTTGTGCCTTTGACATTCTTGATAACTTGATAACTTCTCCACTAATTTCCTTCATACCTCATGCAACTCTTTTCATTAAATGACAACATATGCAACAATAAAATTATCATAACTTCATATCATCAATCATAACACTTTGATATCAATGAAACATATAACCCTTTGACATCAATGACAACATATGCAACAAATATTATTATAATTAATAATAGTAATATTATATTATTATTATTATTATTATTATAGTATAATATAACATAATGCTAATATAATGACATAATATATAATTATAGTAATATTATTTTTTAAATAGTCAGAAATTAACACTAGGATTAGCGTTTTCAAATTAAACTTGTCTTGTACTTCCATGTTTTTCAAGCATCAAAGGCATTTGCCAAATAGAAGTTTGGTCAATTTCTATCTAACATGCTACTATATTTTTTTACAAAATATTAATAAATAAAGGTATTTATACAAACTAAATTAATGGTAATCTGATGCAGGGGCATCTTATTAAATTTTTAAAATTTGTGTTAATAGTCAATTTTTTGGGTTTCGATGTGTTGGGTCAGATGACAGGGTGGAATGAAGTTCATGTCGCCTCAACGACAGGAACATTAATAGTTAATTATTAAGAGGCCCGAATGGGTGAGGAAATTGTAAATGTTGTAGGAAGTGGACAAGCTTGGTTAATGAACAGTTACTGTAGACAGATGCAGAATCTTTGGGAAATTTGTCAGCAAGGATGGAACTAGTTCGTTGAGGAAGATAAAATGATAGTAGTGGAGAGGTAAAGCAGTTTGGGCTAGGTAGGTAGGAAGTTTAGAACTATTAGAATGATAGAAGGTAGCCATGAAGAGGAATAAGAGGTAGGTGGAAGAATGACGGCAAGTACCTGAGGAAGGCCAATAGAGGAAGCGACAGATGTAAGCCGAGGACATGAAGAGTATCTAGAAATATAGAAGAGGTTTGATGATTGTCGGAAGGGGGATTTTAAGAAGGAGAAATGAAATGACTTGAAAGGTGCAAGAGAGAGGCCGATCAGAGAGGGCCTAAGGCTAGACTATCAAGGGTCGAGAAGGAAAACTAGGGAAGATTGAAGAAGATCGATAAAAGATGCAGAAACAGAGAAGGATGGAATAGGCGATCATTGGAGGCTAAAATAGAAGAGAAGGCCAATTGGAAGTAGGCCGAACATTGTAGATCAAAGAGGCCAAACACCATAAGAAAGAAAGGTTGAATGCAGAATAGAGGCCATATCAAGAAGAATGAGGCCGAATATAGAATGAGTTAAGGTGAGTCAGGTAGAAGACAGAGACAGGTAGGGATAATAGTTTCTGTTTCATGAGGAGAGGATGAGAAGAGAGTGAGGCTGCAGGCCCATATTATATGTAATGTGATGTTTGGGACAGTAGAATAGAATAAAGAAGAATCCATTTCAAGGCACTATCTTTTGTGATTCTAGTTTATAAAATCTTCATATTTATGCTTCCTGTCATTTTTGGTATATGTTTGTATGACTGTAGAGAAAATTTGTTGATTGCAGAATCATTTTTGCTAAGTATTTTAATCAAGTTCATAAGCTCTTGTCGCCTTGAATATAGATCCTTGTATGTGATTAGAACTAAGATTAAATTTATTGTCTTCCCCATCTTTAAGAATGCTTGAACTGTTTAATTCTGGTCCAAAAGCCATAGAAGTTACGGGTGTGTTAGGCTAGAAGGTTATTATATCAAGGAGGATTTTTAGCTCTATCAAGTGGTATCAGAGCCCAAAAAGATCTAGCAGTAAAGGTTGTTATGTGATTTGCTAGTTTGATGAACATAAATTCTTGGAAGAGTTGTGTGCTATACATAGATAGGATGCAGAAGCATTCTGGAAAGGAAAGTCTCGAGAAGAGAGACCAGAGGAAAGAAATAAAGATGCAGAAGCAAAATACAGAGTTTGAAAAAGAGCTGGCAAAGTTGAAAAGAGATTTAAAAGAGTATATGATTGCAAGGCAGTAATGGCTTGAAGAAGAGAGCCAGGAATACTTTTGGGTATGGCCAATGGAAAAGAAGGTAAAGTGGCATGTGAAGAGGATCGTGGAGAGAAGAAAAAGACAAAAGTTGAATGCCTTGAAAAGAGGAAGGAGTATGAGAGGATCCCAGAAAGGTTGGGACCGCATAGAGTTACCTAGAGGGCAATGTACACCAGAAGAGATGAAAGAGGTTTTCATTGCGGAGAACATTAGAGAAGAAACAATGCAGAAAGAAGGACTTAAAGGAGGTAGAAGAAAGGAAAGGAAAGTCTCCAGGAGAGAGGCACTTATGAGGACATGTTGGTCCTTTGTTTTATTTGCTAACACTCTGTTTAAGTGTGTGTATACAGGTATGATGAAGGTCAAGAATGAGACCTTAAAGATGATGAGAGAAGGGATGAGAAAAGTAACCAGCATTGAAGCTGAGAGAGAGCTGAGACAAACTGTAGCAGTATGCCAAGGAGGAATCAAGCAACAATGTGGAGTAGAGGTACATTGTACAGTACCTACAAATGAAGATGAGAATGGTAGTGAAAGTTTCAAGCATAATATAGTGAAAATTGAAGATGCTTTGGAGTTCTATTATGCATTAGAGGATGTTGCAGATGAAGAAAAAGAAGCCTACAAAAAAAAGACTTGGTAAGCAACGGAGTCAAGGAGGATAGCAAATCCAAACAACAGGTCAAAGAAAAAGTACATGTGAATACAAATATTGATTTTTGTCATAAAAGTGGATATGGGAATGTGATTTGTCAAGTGGATGGAGGAAAGGAAGAAAACCATGATTATATAGTACCATGTTGGCTTAAGAGACATCATAGAAAGAATAGACAAGATGCTAGTTGTGGTGGATGTCATGATATTAAACCTATTCCAAGCATGGAAGGTATGAAAGTATTAGAGAGGAGCCTAGATGAGAGGATAAGTAGGAAAGAAAAGAAGAGTAATGAAGGTGTTTTAAGACAACAAATAGATCATAGGTCATGGGGGAAAAGTGCAGCAATAAGAAGCCGGCAGTCTAGAGCTAAAGGAAGCCCAGTATGGATGGTGAAGTCTAGGACAGCAACAAGTGGAGTTGGTGCAACAAGATGTGGTGAGAAAATCTCTCAAAGGAATAGAGAACCAGAAGAAGAGAATAAGATGAAAAAGGTAGAGCTTAGTTTACAACAAGTTGGTCACCTACAACAAGCTAAAACTTGTAAGGAAGAGTTCAAGGAAAATGACGATGAAAAATAAAATGATGATGTGAAGAAGCAGGCAAGAGGGTCTATGTAGCAAAAGGAAAATGAAGACACAAAGCCATTGACTAACATCATACCAAGGAAGAAACAGAATGAATCAGTTTGTAAGAAGATAGAGGAGAATACCTGCAAAATGAAAGGTAAACAAAATGTTTTTGAAGATTTTCAATTTATAGATGAATTAGTTGAAGATGAGAGTTTAATAGATAAAGATGAGAAGAGTGTAGAGATGAATTATGAAGATGACATGCATAAATATGAAATGGAGATGTGGACACTTATAGATGAGAAAGACATGAGGAGAAAGATATATAAAAGGAGACAAGGAAATCAAAAGAGGCATAATGAAAAGTTCAAGTGGAGTGAGAAGGAAGAACAAAATAGGGCAGCAGTAACCTGGAATGGTGTTAGCCATGAAAAGGCAAAGAGCGAGAGTGCAGCTATTGAAAATATAAGAACTTGTGAAGATTTTGTGGTTAGAATGGATTTCAGGATTAAAGTCTATGATAAAGAGGTTATTGCAGAGCTACAAGAGAAGGTAAACTTCTTGGTCCTGTATGAGGACATTGTTTTACTTTGTTTTGATTTGTTAAATAGTGGAAAGTTAGGACAGCAATATGAGGAGGGATTTGCAGATTTTTGTAAGAATTTTATGAATTATAATGCATATAGTGAAGTCTGAGAGGACTTGTTGTTGAAAGATGAATTTGATCAAATTAAAGGGTAGTTGAACAGTCGATTTAAAGTCATTTGTATTGATCCATGTGTGGTTGAGTGGGAAAGAAAATATTGGAGGGAGTTAGTTGTAAATGGAGTGTTGCAGATAGAACAACAATACTGGAGAAATGTGTTAACTATACTAAAAAGAATGTGGAAAAATTGAAAGAAAAGAATAGAGATAGTTAAGTTTTGATTATTATCCTCATTTGCAGGAGCACATGCAATTTTGTCCCCTCGGGAGTCTGATGCAAGGGCGTCTTATTAAATTTCCAAATTTTGTGTTAATAGTCAATTTTTTGGGGTTTGATGTGTTAGGTCAGATGACAGGTATGAGGTAGAAGGAAGTTCATGTTGCCTCAATGACAGGAACATTAGTAGTAAATTATTAAGAGGCCCAAATGGGTGAGGAAGTTGTAACTGTTGCAGGAAGTAGACAAGCTTGGGTAATGAAAAATTACTATAGACAGATGCAAAATCTTTGGGAAATTTGTTGGCAAGGATGGAGCTGGTTCACTGAGGAAGATAGAATGATAGTAGTGGAGAGGTAGAGCAGTTTGGACTAGGTAGGTAGGAAGTTTAGAACTATCAAAACAACAGAAGGTAGCCATGAAGAGTAATAAAAGGTAGGTGGAAGAATGACGGCAAGTAGCTAAGGAAGGCCAATAGAGGAAGCGACAAATGTAGGCCAAGGATGTGAAGAGTATCTGGCGATACAGAAGAGGTTCGATGATTGCCGGAAGGGGGATTTTAAAAAGGAGAAATGAAATGACTTGAAAGGTGCAAGAGAGAGGCCAATCAGAGAGGGCCAAAGGCTAGACTATCGAGGGCTGAGAAGGAAAACTAGGGATGATTGAAGAAGATCAATAAAAGATACAGAAACAAAGAATGATGGAATAGATGATCATTGGAGGCTAAAACAGAAGAGAAGGCCGATTGGAAGTAGGCCGAACATTGTAGATCAAAGAGGCCAAACACCATAAGAAAGAAAGGTCGAATGCAATAGAACAGAGGCCGTATCAAGAAGAATGTGGCTGAATATAGAATGAGTTAAGGTGAGTCGGATAGAAGACAGAGAGAGGTAGGGAAAATAGTTTATGTTTCGTGAGGAGAGGATGAGAAGAGAGTGAAGCCGTAGGCCCATATTATATGTAATGTGATGTTTGGGATAGTAGAATAGAATAAAGAAGAATCCATTTCAAGGCACTATCTTTTGTGATTCTAGTTTATAAAATCTTCATATTTATGCTTCCTGTCATTTTTGGTATCTGTTTGCATGACAGTAGAGAAAATCTGTTGATTGTAGAATCATGTTTGCTAGTTGTTTTAATAAAGTTCATAAGCTCCTATCGCCTCAAATACAGATCCTTGTATCTGATTAGAATTGAGATTAAATTTATTGTCTTCCCTGTCTTTAAGATTGCTTGAACTATTTAATTCTTGTCCAAAAGCCATAGAAGTGTACGGGTGTGTTAGGCTAGAAGGTTATTATCCTGTGAAGGAGGATTTTCAGCTCTATCACAATCTATACACAATATAATATATTAATATTTAGATCACTATAATATTTTAAAATTTAATATTTATAAAAAAAAAATCTAATGGTCATATATGAATTATAATATTGATATTTTAGATATCAATAAAATAATATAATTAATACTATTTTTATAATAAAATTTATTATAACATAGTAAAATGAAATATTCATATATATTTGTTTATAAAAATTAAATACATTATAATGATAATTCTACTAATTTGTATAACCAATAATTTAATATACATTAAATAATTAATTATATTATTTCACTAATATTTAAAATATCATATTTAGAAATTATATATATAATAAATCAAAATTATATAATCACAATATGAATATTTTATTAATATAAATATTACAATTTTTTCTATAATATTTGCATAGACTTAAAGAAATAAATATTATTTGTTTAATAACCAAATTCTGAGGCAAGAATTTAGTCACTCACAATTTCCCTCCCAACCTTATTTTTCTGCTCAATTTTAGTGTGTTTGTTTTATTCAAAATAGTAAGAGCTCAAATTTTGAGCCAATCACAACACAGTAAAATTTTCTCATATAAACTTAGGAAAAATTAAAATGTTCAACATGAAAAATAATACTGTATTTTGTTTGGTTTACTCTAAATAAATCAATCACTAGATAAAATAACTCATTGCAATAGTATTGCGGAAGGTACTAAAAAAGCAATCATACACAGTAAATGGAACAAGAATTTAAGAGAGTATTATTAGAAATTTATGAATTTAAAAAAAAATTGTGTAATAATTTTAAAGATGTTTTGATTATATTTCATAATCTTTTGATTCAATAATTAAAGATAAAAGAGGATCACATAATAACATTGTTAAAAATACATTTATTCAAAAACTTTGCAAATCAAGAATTTGAAGATTAAAGTCCACCCATCAAAACAATTTAGTTACAAGTTAATAACAAGTGCCATGTAGTGGCTAGTACCTGCCATATGTTTTTGTTTGTATATGTATTGTAGTAGGAGTGATAGATATGAATGCATTTGAACGAGACATTATAACAGAATATAGTATGTAAACATTAACCAATGACTTGTATACAAAATGTCATGGTTTATTTCTTGAGTTTTAATTGTTCCTATTGAGGAAGGAACTTTTGGATCACCTCATGCAAGGAGCCTATCTCTATATTAATACTATTGTTGTTATGAAGAGGATGTTGGATAACTGAGGCAGAGGAGGTGTCAATAGCAGCGTTCATTGTATTGTTTGTACTACCTGTAGGAAGATAGAGAGAGAGTTAGTTGGAAATTTTTTAAGAACCGAGAAGAAATTGTTGATTGTTCTCTATCATTGTTGTTGAAGAGTGCAAGGAATTGTTTTTGAGTAGCTCACCAGACTTGTACTTTTTAGCATCAACTGATGAATGTTGAATGTTTGAATTCTTGCATGTATGATCATTGCAAGCATCTTGCAAGATATTGATAGGGTTAGTATAATTTATTTTCAATTTTGAATGAGAAATGAAAGTAGGAAAATGATGAGTGAATTGATTAGAAATGAACTTACCTGTATTCGAAGTAATGTCAATGAAATTTGTAGTTTCTTTCATTCCTCTGGTTGAAATGGTTGCAACATCATAGGCATATGCAGCCTCCTCCACTTTATCAAATGTTCCAAGCCAATGACATTGCTTGGAGTTCAGGTCCTGGATTTCTGCACTGTAACAACCCCATCGACTTTTTCTAACACCTCTATATTTAGGGATGTTGGTGGAATGTTTGCAATTGTTCATGCATGCCTCTAAGTTTGTGTATGAGAAATTGGTCTTTGCGTTAATGCCTCTAATAGATATAGCTTCCTTATCATAAGAATACGTCGCATCTTCAGCTGTATCAAAGGTACCTAGCCATTTATGTTGGTTGGAATTACAGCCTTGGATTTCTGCTGCATAACGACCATTTCCATGTTTTCTAACACCTATAAATTTTACTTCTTTTCTTGAATTTTTGAAGTTTGTAGGATTGATTGTCCAACCTATTGTAGGTTGGTTATTTCTCGCATGGTTGGGTGTTGCCATTTGTTAAAAACAAGATGAGGCTATTTAGGAGAGATAATATGCAATGAGTAGTTATTGAAATATGGAGCAATAGAACAAGATGAGTAAGATGCAGATGGAGAATATTACAAAATGATCAGTTTTATCAATTAAATAGATAGCTACAAGGAATATGAACAGGTCTATTATCACAATTAGAAAGCTCCAAAACAGAGTTTCATTTTAAAGAGTGTCAGTCATCATGTTATCTGTTGCATATGTCAGTTACAAATGCATAAGCACAATGACGAATAGAAACAACATAATTTGAAATAAGTATGAAGATACTACAATGAACATAACTACAACTATCTACAATCACCTCTTATAATGTAAGTTTCTTATACAATGACATTTTGGTATGAAGTTGATGTTTTTGGAAAGTAGATTCAGAGAATTTTCTACCAGGTACCTGCAACATGTGCTTCAAATTAGGTATAAGTGATATGTAAGATTCATTGTTGATGTTAGGTTGAATCACTTTTAGACATGCACTAAAATATATAAAACATTTTTTAATGTAGCAAAAGTAATCAATGCTATAATGATCTTTATCTTTGTCAATAGGCTAAAGTAATAAGTGATCATGAGTTTGCACGAAGACATAAGAGTAGTAGAATACCCAACAAATTATAGCTGTAATCCATGTTGCATGGTATTTGTATAGTAATCATGGAAAATGAACCAAGAGAGGGGAGGAAGTACCACCAATCAAAGGAAAAGAAGAATTCACAGCCTACAGACTCTATGAAATATATACATAGTAACAGTTGTAAGGGCATATTTAAGGCTCTGCCCTCTCAATTATTTGTTAGAACTGAGAAGTTTGTTGAGTGGCCTAATCAGACATGGTAGTTCTAGGAATTGTTGCATCATTTATCTTTTTCTTTCTTGGTCAACACCTAGTTATGGTTATTAAATATAGTTAGCAGAAGTAGATCCCTAATGTAATTCGTCATAAAGAGATGTTCATAGTTATGGTAGTCAAGTATATTTGACATTTTTTGGGGTGTACAAGAGGTTTTGAAATGCTCACTACAACAATGCAAGCCTTTTATTGTAAAACAAATTGGAGAATTCATATTATAGAAGTTTTGTTAAAAATTCTATTATAGATATAGTTGAAGGGAGCATTTTTGTATGGTTAAATGATTAACATTCTAGTGTTTATTAGTGTATATAAGATACATAAAAAATGTAATTCACTTGTAGCTTCCAAAGTGAGCTCTCCTACTTTTTATTATTAGATCAACTAAAATGATGTGATTTAATGTTCCCACAAGCTAAATTTGCTCCCAACAAATCTGTAAAGCATTCCTCAATTTATTCTCCATTCAAGAATGAGCTCTCCCCTCAAAAGTGGTTGAGGTGAGGCAGATACACCCTAATGGCCATACCTCTAAAAATATTGAAATATAGTTTATAGAAAGGTTGGTGTCCTCTTTGCCGCTGATGAGCTGCTCCGGCTGAAAATAGGTAGACATGGGCCACTTCTTCTTCCTTGTGTCGCTAGGGTCCATACTGGTGTGGGCCTCTAGATTGTTGAGTTTGTGATCCTTCTGCTCTCCTACCAGCTCTCTATCCTCGCTCCTCCTTCTCATAGCTTGGCTCCTCCTGGTTGTTATCTTCTCTATGTGCTCTACTATGGCATTCCCAGCATTGGTAAGTGGATGCAGCTTCCTAGATGAAGAAAGACTCAAGCTTTTGTTTTTCATTCGTTTAATATTTCAAGCAACCATGCTCGTGGGTTGGAGAAAGTGTAAAAAAAATTTAAGAAACTTCCTAGATCATGAACTGGGTAGCTTTTTTTTTCATTTAGGATTCCAATCCGAAACCTTCTTGAGAAAGAATAATGGTTCTCAAGCTTCTTCCAATGATTGGAGATATAAACAGAAAATCGGATGCATGCAAAGCTTTCTATTTTGAGTGATGCCTTCAGAAACTACAGGCACTAAAAATAACTGGTTTTGAACTACTATAGATGGGTGGGTGCGTCGATCTATGTTAGTGAGTAGAGAGAGGGAGGTTCCAAATCCATGAACACAGCACGGGGAACATGCTTTCGTGCACCAGTGTCATGAAGAATCTAGTGATTACCCATAAAGACAATCTAAGTCTAGAATATTGAATATTAGCTAATAGTTTGTTTTAAGAAGCTAGAGTTTAAAGGGCACTATAAATAGAACACGACAGTAAAGTAATCTATTGTTAGATGAGTCGTCCCCCTATATTTGCAATGCTAAAGAAGTCCCCCAAAAAGTATAGATTCATTTTAATAGATTAGAAGCAAATTTAAATCAAACACAGAAACATCAATCCCTCCAACAACAACATTATCAGTGCTAGATTTCAATTAATAGGAAAATAAAAATAAAACACCAGTTTGATCCACTTAGGCCATTCAACGCCAGAGAAAAAACAAGACTATAAATGGAAATAAGAGTTCCTCTCTATGTTCATCTGAAATGTGAACGGCAAGAAAATTGTGGTTGGAAAATTGCCTGAAGTTTTTCGTCTAAGCAGAATTCTATTATGGAATTGCATCATTACAGAATGGAGCAAACTAACGAGTCATTCAAACTAGCTTTTTAACTGCTCTAGGAGAAAGGTGATAAATTTATTCCTGGATGCATTTAAAGACTAATGTCTATTAAATCAGCTAAACACATATCTGGGGAAGTAGATTACACTGTAGGCACGGGCCTTGAGAGATCTTGTCAGATATATTAACCATAGCAAAACATATGAAGCAAGAATGTTTGTCTATCAATCTCCATCACAAATCAAGCAAGAAGATCAAGCTACCTGGCCTTTCATTTGTGGAGAAAATGTTGAAGGGATTTTTTCTTCGTTATTAGAAGTTTTGCATGACAGTCATTCCCTTGTTATTACATTGAAAACAATGTTACATTCTCAATTCGAGCACTTACTCCAATGTGGTATGCCAATAGGTTGTGTTTTCTTTGCAAACTAATGAGTCATTCAAACGCAGTATGCATCATGGTAAAGGCAATCAATAGAGGCCGCAAAAGTTGTAGCCAATCTACATCTAGTGCAGGGATGAGAAGACAAAAGTGAATGTAGAAATTGTCCAATCTTTTATTATAGATGTCAAATCCTTATCCCTGAACACTGCCTTTTAATTAATATTATTTGACTTTCAAAGATTGTTGTGATTTCAATTGATATTGCATATCCTGAAAAATCAAATTGAAATAATTCTCGGTAGAAGATATTCAATTGATGTGATTTAGATATGCAATATAAAGTCATAGTTTCATTTTACAAACATTGATTTTATTTTTTGGGTATGGGCCTTTGACACGTATAGACTATACTTCTTTCAAGAATTGATTTTAGGTATGGACCACATTGGTTTCATTTAATTTTGGTATGGCTGATATTGACTTCAATATTAAATATTTGCCTTGATTGACATGAAGGCAGCAATAAGAGGTGAAATCTCACAACCAATCAAATATTTTTCCAAACTTTACAAACTATAGTCCTAAGAAAAATTAAAGAATATGATTGGTCAATAGTTAAGAAGACTAATGCAATAGTTTTGCATATCGAATGCATTAGTACCCATGCCAAGGCAGGTACTAAGAATTCAAAAGTATATTTAACCAATATAAAAAGTCAAAATATTATTATTCAGCCATAGAGATGTCACAGCTAGTCCCTATCTTGAAAACTAGTCTCTGAATAATGTATCGAAGATTGACATGATTCAATTACTCCTAGTGTCATTATAGAGAACTGCTCGCATAAAAGACAACTACATGAACAGTCCAAAGGTATACAACTCACATAGTTTTGGTCCCCATGAGAACATGACATTGTTTAGGAGGCACTTGGATAATGTTTCCATTATACTTTTCCATGTTTATCAATTATTGTATCACCATCATTACATCCAATAGTAATAGAAATAATTGCTTTGAACAACAATTTAAGTAGGATAACTACTTAAATAATAATAATAATAATAAAAGTTTAGGGTTTAAGAATCGGGATTGATTAGTTGAAATATATGTTAAATTAGATGTTTAAATATGTGTAGAAATCTAAACCTACCCCTAAATATAAAGTATCTAGATGTTGATATCTATGGAATCCAATTCTTTCTATAAAAGAAATCAACATACATAACCCAAATTTCACATTGTATTTATTTCTTTAATAACTGAATGTCATATAAATTTGAATTAAAAATAATTCTAATATTCTATGGAAAATGAAAACATCGATTGTAATTTATATAGGATAATATGTAGAAATCTAAACCTACCCCTAAATATAAAGTATCTAGATGTCGATATCTATGGAATCCAATTGTTTCTATAAAAGAAATCAGCATACATATCCAAAATTTCACTTTGTATTTATTTCTTTAATAATTGAATGTCCTATAAAGTTGAATTAGAAATAATTCTAATATTCTATGGAAAATGAAAATTTATGATTTTAATGTGTATATAGAAAACCCAAAAGCTATATTGATTTAGGAGTAATAAGTACTAATGAAAATATACAATTTTTTGGCGTAAATTGTCTAGAAGATGATTTAGCTCAAGATTTGCAGTATCAGAGGATTAGGGGAATTCAAAGGAAGTGTTGTCGATGATAAAGGAACTTTTCTCCAATGGACAGATTTGGCCCCTACGTCTGCCTCCTCACCTTCAGTAGGAAAAAGGAGAACTAAGAAAGGAAATAAAATGTTATGTGGAAAAGAATGGGGGATAACCATTTCATTGAAACAAAAAACAAATGATATATAGTTGGAAACTTGACATTGTCCATGTTAATTCTTTCCACCCTTGTGCAAGGAACAATGGACAATGACGATGACCTTCATAATGAACACCATCTCTTAAATCTATGAATTACTTTTGTAGAATCAAAAGAGTGAGGGAATTCAAAATAAGTGTTGTCGATGATAAAGGAGAACTAAGAAAACTAAGAGAGGAAATAAAATGTCATGTGGAAAAGAATCCAAACAAAAAATAAATGATATATAGTTAGAAACTTGACATTTCCCATGTTAATTCTTTCCACCCTCGTGCAAGTAACAATAGGCAACAACAACAACCTTCATAATGAACACCATCCCTTGAATCTATGAATTACTTCATTTGCTTAAGGCATCAATTTGGTTCGCACCCCCACTACAATGAGAGCAAGGTGGTTCAAATCCTCATAAATAGCCCCCTCATGAAGACATCACCATGGATCCACCTCATAGATCCAAGTTCTCAAAATCTTTTAGAAAATCACAAGTTTACTCCAAAGGAGACAAAAACAATGATATCCAACCATAGAGACACATTTGACAACAATGAAAAAGATCAAAAGAATAAATCACAACAAAAAAAGTAACGTGAATTGTCAGGCCCATCTCTCTTAGGCAACATGAATGGCTCCCTTGTTGTCGAGAAGAATGTTTTAAGTAGTCCAAAGGAGCCATAAAAGAAAAAATAGACACTACTATTAAATATTAAAAATTAGCACACAATTACATGCAAAAACATTATCAGTTCTATTTTTTACAATTTTTTACCTACATTAACTAACAAAGTTATAAAGGAAGAGAACATATTGCTATTTGTAGAAAAGGTACTCTAAAGAAACACTAGTAATATAAAGTTTTGTTAGTGGGAGGCCTCGTCTCTTGAGCTGGGCACATCAGAGGATGAATCATGTCAAACCCTATGCATCGGTGCAACCCACACCAAGAATTATGGACTAATGTATAGATCAATATCAGGAAATGGCGACAAGAGTGGTTGTGTTGAGTAGGCTAGGGCACGCCTAAGTGCTACCCTTGTCGTGCCTCCTCTCAACAATTTTTAGTGTGCAGAGGGGCGTTTTGGGGGGCAGTATGGATCTGCTGGGGAAAGGCAGAGTTTTCATGGTGATTTTTGTGCATTCAGGGGTTTTTTTGGGGATTGTGGTTGTTGTTTTGGGGTTCATGGGGTAGGTTTCTAGGGTGTGGTTTCATAGCTTCGCTTTGGAGATCCTTCTTTCTAGTTTTTTTATTACTCTTTGGTTTTGTGGGACAACCTTAGGGCTCTCCTCTCTTTAGCCAGGGTTTGGCTTTTGTTACCTCGGAGCCATGGGGTTCGCTACGGGTCTACTTGATGGACCTAAGGTGTCTTTTTAGGAGGCTCTTGAAATAGGCAGGATCCCTCTTTGTCAAATTCGTCTCATGATTTGAATCGCGAGCACATAGGTTTGTTTGGTGGCCCTCAGGTTTCCAAGGTGAATGGATGCCTCGAGAGGAGCCAAGAAAGGCCAATTTTGGTGATCCAGCCAAAGTTCGTGGAGGAGGATGTGACTTATCTAGAAAATCATGCCTTAATTTGCAAGTTTATGGGGATCCGTGTTTCTTTTCCCTTCATTGAATCTTGGGTAAGATGTACTTGGAATCCTGAAGGTGATATGGAGGTAATGCTGACGGTGAATAATTACTTTTTGGTGGTGTTCTCAAATTTGTGTAGAAGCATTGGCATTGTTTGTCATTGATGTCAAAGGTTTAGTTGTGTTGAGGTTGTGCCTTGAGGTTTCTTTAATAATGATAATGTTCATTATTGAGATGTCATTGTTGTTAGGATGTTCACATGGAGTTGATGATGTCTTTCATGCTTCTTCACTTGATGAGGTTGCTTGCTTGGTTCATCATGTTTCAAGATGTTGGCAAAATTGTGCTTGGTCTCAGTTGATGATCAGGATGATCCCAAGTTGTTGTGGTGTTGACTCATCTAGTGGTGTTGGTATCAAAGATGCATACTCATCTCTATGAAGGTGTTCTCAATTCACATTCAAGATTGAACATCACATTCAAGGTTGAGCAAGGCACACTATTGAACTGTATGGTTGGTTAGTACTGAAGATTTCTTTTGTCTATGGGTTTTCTATCTAAAAGTTCCCTAAAACCCTAGTTGTATGTTGGTTAAACCCTATAAACTAAGTTTAAAACCATAAGCTATGTTCTTAGTTTCTACCCGTCACATAACTATGTGCGTTTTGTTATGTTTGCACATTGACTAGTAACTAAAGGTTACCAATAACTTAAGTTAGAAATAAAGGGTCTCATATTGTGCCTTGACTGGCCCCTATGTCCTAATGGAACCGCTTCATGTCGGTGAGCTTATGTTGGTTTTAAAACGATAAGCGCCAAGACTAAATCCAAGGCTGAGGTTTAAAAGTGTGAAAAAAGAAAATTGAAGGGTATGATTTAAACCTTCTTCAGAATACAAACAGACATGATACTATGTTAACTTTGATAGGCAAAGTGAGCAATGCAACCCTAACCACCTGCATTCGGTTATTTAATGACTCAGAGGGCCATAAAATTTAATTGCTCAATCCATTTGATAGATGGGTTGATGAGAGTTCGTGATGTGTTCTTTACAGAGATAGACCTACTTGTCCATATGCAGATTATGAAGTGTAGTAAAGAAAACTAGAGTTTTTTGAAAGGCTTAAGTTTGAAGAATGTTTTATGTATGCAGAGAGTGATGATGGAGTTTAATGCTAAGTGAGAATTTCAAATGACTAAGGAGTATTTTGATTCATGTGTTGAGAAAATATAAAAGGTGATCTACCAATTTAATATGTTCAGGATGGCTTAACATAGGGATGCAAAGTTAAAGAGTAAAGATTGTTTGAAGACAGATTTAAGATAAAGAGATTATAACATTCAAAAAATTTGGTAAGGAAAGTATGTGGTGTTCTTGGTATATTCTTTCTATAAAGACAATAAGTATTTAGTGGTAATGGTGTTACAGTTTTCCAATGATGATCAGTGTCTTTAGAAAGATTTAAATTTGAAGTATGGTTTCACTATGTACAAGGACATTGCAGGGTAGTGTAGATGCTTTCTTGTTTAGTCTATGATAATCCTAATATTCTCTAAGGTTATTGTGAAAGAGATTTGTTTGCAGTTTGTATTGATGACATAGTAGTGATCAAAAGTTCATCCTCATTTTAAATTGGATTCATATTGTATCATGACATCATTGTGATCAGGAGTTCATCCTCATTGTATTATTCTTTTGTAATCTTGTCAAGAGAGACATAAGGTGTTGTACTGAAGAGAAACAAAGTATCCCTCTATATGTTTATTTACATTCTAATATGTGATGTAATCATTCTTTTCAGTGAGACATTTTGCCAGTGAGGCACATTATTGTCAATGAGACATTTTGGCAATAAGACACATTCTTGTTAGTAAGACATTTTTCCAGTGAGGCACATTCTTGTCAATGAGACATTTTGCCAGTGAGGTTTTTGTCTTGCCAGTGAGGCTTAATGAAGTGAATTTTTCAGAGTGGTTTTTCACCCTTTTAGGGTTTTCCACTCATAAAACTTGTGTTATGTCTCCTCTTGATGGTGTGCTATATTATACTTGTTTGCTCATCCTTGTTCAAGTTTTATGTCCTAATTTGCATATCATTGTGATTACGCTTCCAATAGGTTTCTTTGCATAATACTAGTGAGTTAAGTTTTGAAATTTGAAAGTTTATAGACCACTGATTCACGCCCCCCCTCTCAGTGGTCATGTACTCCAACAAGTGGTATTAGAGCATTAGGTTCCTTGTTCAAAGTTTAATCAACTTAGGAGATCCTGATAGTGGAGTACTATGGGAAAGTGTAGAAGAAATAGAGGAAGGAGAGATGTCAAGCAAAAGGATGTAAAACAAGTCCCAGTCAAGTCAAGTAATGAGTTGTTGCATGAGTCACCCTTGAATGTTGATACAAAGTGTGATAAAGAGAACAGTCTTGTAGTTGAGAGTTTTTATAAAAAAGGAAGACTTCATTGTGAGTGTAGGTTGACAAGAACTTGATAAAAGAGAAGATGATTTTGTTGTTGAGATTGATGACGCAAAAGGAGACCTCTTTGTGGGTGAAGATGACTATGAATAGGAGTATGATGAACAGGAGTATGAGGTTGATATAGAAGGTGAACTTTTGTGTGCTCTAGATACAATCAAGCAACTCAGAAAAGAGAATAAGAAATTAAAAGAACAACTTCAACAAGAAAAAAATTCCAAGGACAAGGTATGTTCAGATTTTGCAAAAGTTTCTTTAGAACTTGAAGAGTCAAATAAGCTAATTATCAACTTATTTTACAAAATCTGATCTTGAAGTCAAAACTAATGAATGCCTAAAACTAAGGTTAGAAATAGTTTCTTTGAGAAAGAAATTAGAAAAGGCATCTTTTAAGTTGCACAAGAATCTGCAATTTGAAAAGAGTATTGAATGCTTAAATGACATGTTAAGCAAACAAAAGCATCATAAGGACACTACATGCCTAGGAAGAAGGACGAGCTTCTAAAATCATAAATGCTCCTAGGAAGAAGATAGACCTGAATAATCATGTTGCTTCTCCTGAAGAGAAGACAAAAAATAATTGTGTTGATGAAGATAGAAGGACAAGTAGATTCTCAAGACCTCCACCTGTCAAGCAATACCATTCAACAAGGTACGACTACTCTCAGTTTCATGGTTATTTCTATTCTTGTCATATATATGGTCATAGAGCTAGAGATTGTAGGACTTATACTAGAAATGATTTTGAATGGAATAAGAATAAAAGTCCTTATAGAATGACAAATAAGAGTTATAATGTGATATGTTACAATTGTAACCAAGTTAGTCACATAAAAAGAGATTGTTGGATGCATGGAAGATATGATCATAGAAGTAGAGATTATCACCCTTTTGGTTTGTTTGGAAATGTCATATGCTATAGATGTAATGGTTTTGGACATAGAGCCAAGTTTTGCAAAAGCAAATTGTTGAAATCATATAAGCAAGAAGATACTCTGAGCAAGGAGAAAATAAGACCTATGAAGGTTTGGAGAAGAAGACATGAGCAAAAGGAAGAAAGCCCTAATCTTGTGCATATTGCGCAAGGAACATACCAAAGTGCATAAAAGGTAGCATGAGGTAAGGGGGAGCAGGTTAGAGTTTTATCTTTTAACCCATTTGAGAAGTCTAGAAGACTATTTCAACAGGATGTATACTTTCCATACTTCAAGATCAGGATGTTCACATATTTGAGTTCTTGTGTACTCACACTAATTGATTAGTTGATTGTTATAGATTGGTCATGATCAACTGAAGACAAAAGTGGATTGGTTGTTAGATCTTGTCAAGACATAGAATTTTGTGGTTATCTGATAGGAAATAAGTTGTTAAAGGTTCTAGAAGATAGGATTAAGATGGTTGCAGAATTGTATATGATAGAGATTAGTAAAGAAGTGATAGATTTTGAATATCTTTCATGGTTTGCTTGCTTTATTTGTTCATATGCTCATTTAGGAAAAATAGTTTGAGAAATCCTTTATTCATTACATATCAATTGTGTATATCTTCATAAGACTTGAGAAGAACATGATCTTTTTATGAGTATTTGAAAATTTCTTCTTGAGTATAAACCAGGAGATAGTGAAAGGAGCCTGTGGTGTTAGTTCTTTTATGAGGGCAGTCATCAATCATTCTAGTGGATAAAAAGATAAGTACACTTTCATAAAATGACAGTCAAAGTTGTAGAGTTTTTTTGTGCAGAATTGTTTCAGTGTTGTCTTAGTACAAAGAACATAGTGCTTGACATTGATATCAAAGTGGTGTTTGTAGTTCATTAGAGTTCATTGTTCATATGATGTAAAATGTAGTATTCACGATGTAAAATGTAGTATTCAGGGTGCAAACTTGGTGCTTCAAAGGTTCTTGTTCATTCAGGTTATAGTGTTGAAGTTTCATAGTATTGTTGTTCATTGCTTCTCCATCATTCAGTTCATGAATGATGTTGTTACAAGAGTGGTGTTGATAAGAACATCTCAAAAGCACTTGTTTATGATCATGATACAAACTGTAGAGAGGAGTTTCATTACAGTCTTGAACAGTAAATGCTGTTGTGATAGTTTTTGAAAGCTCTGGAACAATACTCTTTGATGTTTGACAAGTGATAGTTGGATGACAGTAGACAAGTGACATCCAATACTGAACAATAAACAAAAATATGACACTGTGTAGGATAAATAGTGAAAATCTTGGAACAAGGAATGACATTATAACAAAATTGCTTACAAAGGTGCAGTGATTTAGTAAAGCTCTTGATGACATGATGATGTAATGATTTATACACCAATGGAGTTTAAATGGGTTCTTTACAGAGTTCAAATTCAAATTTCAACATTTCTTGTACTTGCACTTTCATTGGTCTATTTGCTACATTGTTTACATGCTTAATATGACTGTTATTGTCTTGTGGTTTTCATGCTCTACCAATACATTGCTTAGCATTGGATAGTGCTCACAATGACAGTGGTTAACAATATGGATGATAGTTGCACACTATGTGTTTTCATCTCTATGAGTAGTACCTATCTGTGTGGTTCATGTTTTTGCACATGCTGGGTGTACAGTGCCAAGTTGATTTCATCTTCAAAGGGGGAGATGTGCTTATGGTATATGGTTATTTTCATGATGTTGAGTTTACAGTTGATAAATTGGTAATTATGATGCATTATTATAGAGATGGCATTTGATGCATTGGGCATTGGTAATGCATTGTCATGATGCATTGGTTTGTTTTGATAGCTTGTCCTATTCTTGACCATCGGTATCCTTTCTATTGACAGTAACAGTTTGTCCACTTTTGGTGCTCTAGATCATTATATGCTATTGGTGTTTGTTGCTTTTTGGGAAGTTATCTACTTTGTTTCTTTATTATCTTTCCAATGCTTTTCACAATGGTTACTTATCTTGCTTGGTCTAGTGGTTGACAGGATTAAGAAGTTTTGTAATGACAGTGCAGATTTGGAAAAGGAGTGAACACATTTGCTTTGACAGTTTTGGACTTGTTTAAAGATCATTCCCTTTCTTGGATAGTGATTACTGGATAGTCTTTGCTTGGAACATTTGCTTGAACAATGGGTGTTTATGAATTAATTCCTTGGCCTAGGTTTGATAGTGTGTCAACTTTTGATAGTGGTTGAAGTGTCATGTTCCATGTTGAACAGTGGTTGGAACAGTGAATTGAGGTTGAATGGAACAGTAAATGTGGTGATGTTTGGTTTCTTTACTTTCTTTACCTTCTTATTTCCATTCTTAGTGGTTATTGGTCATGCTCCTTGTTGGATTAAGAGGTGTTGGTGCTTGTCCAATTCAGTTGCTATTGATGTGGTGCTCAAAGAGAAAAGACAGTGTTGTTGGCACCTTGTAACAACCCTATGCATGATATGAGTATTGATATATCTTTGTATGGAGCTTCTTTGTAGACAGAGTTTTGCAGGTGGTTATTCTATCTTAGTATCCTTCATGATAGTCCAATTTAGATAGTAGGTCCCTTTGTCATTGTTGTCAAAGGGGGAGTAATAAGGGGCAAAATTGGAGAATGAATAAGGTGCAAATTTGGAGAATGTTGACATCAATGCCAAAGGGGGAGATTGTAGAAGCATTGGCATTGTCTGTCATTGATATCAAAGGTTCAGTTGTATTAAGTTTGTGCCTTGAGGTTGCTTTGATAATGATAATGTTCATTGTTGAGATGTCATTGTTGTTAGGATGTTCACATGGAATTGGTGATGTCCTTCATACTTCTTCACTTCATGAGGTTGCTTGCTTGGTTCATCATGTTTCAAGATGTTGGTAGAATTGTGTTTGGTCTTAGTTGATTATTAGGATGATCTTAGGTAGTCGTGGTGTTGTTGTGGTGTTGATTCATCTAGTGGTGTTGTTATCAAAGATGCATACTCATCTCTATGAAGATGTTCTCAATTCACATTCAAGGTTGAGCAAGGGACACTATTGAACTGTATGGTTGGTTAGTACTGAAGATTTCTTTTGTCTATGGGTTTTCTATCTAAAATTTCCCTAAACCCTAGTTGTATGTTGGTTAAACCTTAGAAACTAAGTTTAAAACCCTAAGCTATGTTCTTAGTTTCTACTAGTCACATAACTATGTGCTTTTTGTTATGTTTGCACATTGACTGGTAACTAAAGGTTACCAATAACTTAAGTTAGAAATAAAGGGTCTCATATCGTGCCTTGACCGGACCCTATGTCCTAAGGAACCTGTTCATGTCGATGAGCTTATGTTGGTTTTAAAATGATGAGTGCCAAGACTAAATCCAAGGCTGAGGTTTAAAAGTGTGAATGGGCACGAAAAAGAAAATTGAAGGGTAAGATTTAAACCTTCTTCAGAATACAAACAGACATGATACTATGTTAACTTTGATGGGTAGAGTGAGAAATGCAACCCTGACCACTTGCATTTGGTTATTTGATGACTTAGAGGGCCAGATAATTTAATTACTCACTCCATTTGATAGATGGGTTGATGAGAGTTTGTGATGTGTGCTTTACAAAGACAGACCTACTTGCCCATATGTAGATTATGAAGTGTAGTAAAGAAAAGTGGAGTTTTTTGAAAGGCTTAAGTTTGAAGAATGTTTTATGTATGCAAAGAGTGATGATGGAGTTCAATGCTAAGTGAGAATTTCAAATGACTAAGGAGTGTTTTGATTCAGGTGTTGAGAAAATATAAAAGGTGATCTACTAATTTAATATGTTTACGATGGCTTAACACAAGGATGTAGAGTTAAAGAGTAAAGATTGTTTGAAGATAGATTTAAGATGAAGAGATTATAGCATTCAAAAAATCTAGTAAGGAAAGTATGTGGTATTCTTGGTATATTCTTTCTATAAAGACAATAAGTATTTAGTGGTAATGGTGTTACAGTTTTCCAATGATGATCAACTTGTCTTTAGAAAGATTTAAATTTGAAGTATGGTTTCAGTATCTACAAGGACATTGCAGGGTAGTGCAGATGCTTTCTTGTTTGGTCTATGATAATCCTGATATTCTTGAAGGTTATTATGAAAGAGATTTGTTTGCAGTTTGTATTTATGACACAGTCATCAGAAGTTCATCCTCATTGTAAATTGGATTCATATTGTATCATGACATCATTGTGATCAGTAGTTCATCCTCATTTTATTATTCTTTTGTAATCTTGTCAAGAGAGACATAAGGTGTTGTACTGAAGAGAAAAAGAGCATCCCTCTGTATGTTTATTTCCATTCTAATATGTGATGTAATCATTCTTGTCAGTGAAACATTTTGCCCGTGAGGCACATTCTTGTCAGTGAGACATTTTTCTAGTGAGGCACATTCTTGTCAGTGAGACATTTTGCCAATGAGGCTTTGTAACCAGTGAGGTTTTTGTCTTGCCAGTGAGGCTTATTGAAGTGAATGTTTTAGAGTGGTTTTTCACCCTTTTAGGGTTTTCCACTCATAAAACTTGTGTTGTCTATCCTCTTGATGGTGTGCTATATTGTACTTGTTTGGTCATCCTTGTTCAAGTTTTATGTCCTAATTTGCATATCATTGTGATTACATTTTCAATAGGTTTCTTTGCATAATACTGGTGAGTTAAGTTTTATAATTTGAAAGTTTATAGACCACTGATTCACCCCCCCTCTCAGTGGTCCTGTACTCCAACAATTTGATGGATCGTAATAAGGCCTTTGAGGGGGGCCCATACTTTTACAATTAGGTTGGAATTTTTATTAAGCCTTGGCATGTCAGATTTAATCTAGCTGATGAGCTCCCTTCAAGGATTTTGGTGTGGGTTCAATTTCCCTAGTTCTAGCTTGAATTCTGGAGGAATGATATTTTGCATATGGTTGCAATGCTGCTGGGAAAGCCAGTGGGCCCTTCGCAACAAACGTTGGATAAAAAGGTAATTTCTTTTCCCTGCATTTGTGTTGAAATAGATTTAAACAATCTTTTTAAACCAAATTCTTTGGAAATTTGATTAGTATCTTCTTCTTGGACTCAACAGTTGGATTATGAGGCCCTCCCATTTCGATGTCAAATCAGCCATGAGTATGGTCATTTGCAAAATAAGTGCCCCAGAGGTAACCCTGCAGGGTCCCAAACTAATAAACCTCCTCAGCCTGCTCCTAGGTTTGATAAGGGGAAAGCCCCAATTGCAATAGAGGAGACAAATAAAAAGGGTTTTATCTTAGTAAAACCCCGTAATAAAGGAGGAGGCCAGAAGAGGACTCTCAAGGATAGACAGGCTGATAGGTTTTACAATCGATTTGATGCCTTGGATGTGGATGATCAAGAGGGGATGATACTAGAAGAGCTGCAGGTTGGGTTAGGCCCCATGGGGATGGTCCAGGAAGGTTTAAGGGAGGAGGTTATTTGTGGTAAGATTCAAGTGGAGATCATAGGTTCTCAGATGGAAATAGATCAAGTTTTGGTGGTGTCTTGAACTATTTGGAGCCAATGGGAGTAGTGGAGGTAGAGGTTGGTTTGATTTAGGAGCCCTCAGGTCTGCCTTCAGAGAAGGAAGGTCTAACTCCTAGGATTGGTAGTAGAGCCCAACCTCCCCTTGGGATTCAGCAAAAGAATCTCAAAAAGGCTTCCCTAGAGAAGCATCCCAAGATGGGACAGAAGAAATGTTAGGAGAAAGTTAAGATGACAGGTGAGACTTTGGAGGAATCAGAATCAGTTAAAACAATTGATTTTCACTTATCAATGTCTCACAGATGATCATACTTTCTTGGAATACACAGGGGGTTGAACAACATCCCTAGACAAAAGATTTCTTGGGATTTGATTCATTTTCATTCACCTAATATGGTCTTCATTCAGAAGTCAAAGTTGTTAGTGGAAGGTATGTCCATCATAGCTTCTAGATTATGGGTTAGAGGTCAGTGGAAGTGTATTGGGGCCCAAGGTAGTGCAGGTGGTGTTGTTAGCTTGTGGGACTCATGCAAGGTTTCTCCTATTTGGTGGCTCTCTAGTAGATTCTCTATTTCGGTGGTTACAACTAGTTATGAATCTGGAGAAGTTATTCTTTTTACCAATGTATATGGCTCAATTGATGATCAGGGAAAATCTTCTCTCTGGTCTCATATTTGTTATGTTCGCTCCTTAATCCCTTATTTGAATTGGATTATGACAGGAGATTTTAATGTGATTGTTAGTCTAGATGAGTAGAAGAGGGGTTTGGACAGGTTGGAACCTTCTTCCATGATGTTTAGAGATAATATTCTTCTCCTAAACCTTGTGGATGTAAAGCCCTCTAATGGCCTATTTACCTAGAGTAACAAAAGATGTGGAGCAAACTGTATCTCTAAAAGGCTAGATAGAATTTTGGTTTCTAGTTTCTAGATTGACAACAATTGGACTATGAGTTCTGAGATCCTAGATTGGCAGGGATCAGAACATTGGCCTATTAAACTTTCATCTTCCTTGTTTGGAACTACTAAGAATCCTTCCTTTAAGTTTCAGCTTATGTGGCTCAGAGATCCTTCTCTACAATTTTTTATGGTTAGTTGGTGGAGTAAAGGAAAGTTGGCTTATGGTACTGCTATGTACTCCTTTGTTAAGAGGTTGTAGTATGTGAAGTTCCAGCTTAAGAAGTGGAATAGGCAATATTTTGGTAACATCTTTTAGGCTAAAGTGGTTTCCCAATCCAGGTTGGATCTCATTACCCGTCAGATTAGGGACTTTGACCTCACTATGGGGAGTCTAGTTAGGGATGAAACATAAGCTTTGAAGGAGTTAGTAGAATGGGAATTGCGTGAGGAAATTTTTTGGAAGGAAAAGTCATAGATTGATTGGCTCCAAGAAGGTGATAGAAATACTTCTTTTTTCCATAACTCCATCAAAGACAGAAGACACGAGAATGGGATCACTTCTTTGTTGTCCTCCTAAGGGGTTCAACTATCCTTTGGTCGGGAGATTTCAGCAGAGGCTTCTCAATTCTTCTCTTCTTTATTTGTGGAGGATTCCCCCTTAGCAGTTGATGAGGAAAATAAGGTTCTAGAGTGTATTCCTTTTTTGGTGTCTAATGAGATGAATGAGGCTATCTTTAGTCCATCCCCATGATTGAATTGGAGAAGATTGTTTTTCAGATGAAAAGAGGGAAGGCCCTTAGGGTGGATAGCTTCCCAATTGAATTCTTTTAGGAATTTTGGGAGATAATCAAATTTGATCTTTTGGAGGTAGTTAAGGAGTCACAAAGGAGCAAGCAAATGCTGAAAGCCTTGAATGCTACATTCTTGGTTTGTATCCCTAAGATTGAAGGGGCTAATTCACTAAATATTTTTAGGCCAATAGCTTTGCATAACGTTGTTTATAAGATCGTCACAAAGCTGATTGTTGAATGACTTAAACCATGGATTAATGGGTTGATCTTGGAAGAGTAGGGTGGATTTGTTGCATTTAGGCAAATTCTTGATGGTTTTGTTGTGGCAATGGATGCTATTCACTCCATGGAATTATCCAAGGAGAAAGTGATGTTCATTAAGTTAGATATGGCCAAAGCTTATGATTGTGTCAAATGGGCTTTCCTCTGTAAGGTCATGTTGGCATTTGGATTTGGTATTGATTGGGTTGATTGGGTTATGAGCTGTGTTACACCAACTTCTTTCTCTATTCTTATTAATAGTGAGCCTACTGAGCCATTTGGTGTTTCTAGGGGTCTACAGCAAGGGAACCCTCTATCATCATACTTGTTTATCCTTTTGGCTAAAGAATTGTGAAGACTCATAAAATCTCATGTGGGAGGGCTTGATCCAAGGCTGGAGTTGGGACAACAACTTGCGTCCTCACTCACACTTATAATTTGTAGATGACACTACTAAAGTCAATGATGCAGTCAACTTAAGAAAGGATTTAAATATTTATCTAGCTGCCTTAGGTTAGAGAATTAATGAAGACAAGTCCTCCATCTTCTTCTTGAATACTCCTCAGCTTATTCAGATCAAGATTCCATGGATTCTCATTTTTTAGATTGGGACCCTTCCTCTTGTTTATCTTGCTATCCCCATTCATGTTGGCTCATTATCTAGGGGATTCTGGCGGGATATTCTAGATAAGTTTTGTAAGCAGGTTAGTCATTGGACTTGCAGATGGATGTCCTCAGCTGGGAGAGTGACTTTATTAAAATATGTGATTCAAGCTCTCCCCATTTACAAGTTTTTTTTAGGGGGCTCCCTCAAGCTTCATTAATGAATTTAATGCTCTTTCCAGACAATTCTTATGGGATGGTAATTTGGATTCTTCGAAGTGGAGTCTAGTGAAGTGGGATTCTATTTGTAGGCTGAAACAAGAGGAGGGACTCGGTCTTCAGCAAGCTAGTCTTACTGGTCAGGTCTTAGCAGCTAAGTTTTAATGGAGGTGGTGCACTTGTCAGGATCAGGATTGGCCAAGATCCTTAACTATAAGTACTTGGGGGGAGCGGAAAGTGTTGATGTTCCAATGATTAGCCTCTCTGGTAAGTGATCCATGATATGGGGCACTCTTAAAACGGGAGCCAATTTAATTAAGCAGGGGTTGTTTTGGATTTGTAACAAGGGTTCTGAGGCTCTATTTTGGGATGATTCTTGGGATGGTCACTCGCCTATATTGTTTATGTTTCCACACTTACCACCCTTGTGCAACCTCTTTCTTGAAGCAAGGTGGTGTCATGTGGAGCATTTCAAATCGGTTAAGCTTTTGGGTTAGGTGGAGGTTTGCAGATGAAAAGATTCTTTCGAGTGGCCGTCAAGGGGGTTGCTAGAAGATTGGGAGGAGTTAGCTAGGATTCTTGGTGGCAAAGTTTGCAGTACTCTGAGAGAGCATGATTCTCTTGCCTGGAGTATTTTCAGTTGCTTCTAGATATCAAGAGTTGGACAGGCAGAAGTTTGGGGAGATTAACTCCCCTTGGTGGAAGTTTGTGTGGAATAAGTTTGGATGGCCTACATGAAACTTTTTCCTTTGGTTGGTTGCTCATAATTGGTGCCTCAATTGGGATAACCTGTGGAAGAGGGGTTTCTAGGGTCCTTTTATTTGCTTCCTCTATAATAGTAGTGAGGAGTGTCTTTCTCATTTGTTTCTTCAGTGTTCCCTAGCCAAAGAGATTTGGCATCTTTGGTGGGGTTCTTAGAAGTAGGCCTGTGTCCATGCTTCTTCTCTAGTGGATTTTTGGAGAAGCATGGGAAGACTCCCAGATAAGGTCTCTTTTCTTTAGGTGGCTTGGAATATTGGTCCATCTTTTATCTTGTGGCAGCTTTGGTTGGAAAGGAATCAAAGAATTTTTTAGGGGAGGAAGTTGGTGGTTAGCAGATGTGGCAGAGGATTCTTAGTATGTTCGAGGATACCTTAGTAGCTAAGTGTGATCTTTCTACTAAGTTGGATATTGGGGAGTTGCAGGTGTCTTAGAATTTG
Source organism: Cunninghamia lanceolata (assembly GCA_027924645.1). Classification (NCBI taxonomy): domain Eukaryota; kingdom Viridiplantae; phylum Streptophyta; class Pinopsida; order Cupressales; family Cupressaceae; genus Cunninghamia; species Cunninghamia lanceolata. Next base: position 3,119,043 of record BSBN01001170.1, read on the forward strand.
AGTTTAGTTGGTGGCAACTTATGCCCTTCCTAGTCCAGGAAAAGGGGCCATTCCAAGAGTAAGATTCAGAGAGAAGGAAGGTGGTCGCTCCCACCTCTAGGTGTTTTTAAGATTAATACAGATGGCTCTTCCAGGGGGGACCCTGGTCATGTTGGGATTGAGGGATTAAGGAGGGATAGCTAGTGTTGTCCTATTTTTTTCTCTATTTATAAGGGGAAACAAAAGAACAATTTTATGGAGGCCCTAACTATTCTCTGTGTTATGGAGAGAGGGTGTGCTTTAGGTTGGTGAAGGGTTATCTGTGAGTCTGACTCCCAGATTGTGATTAACATGCTGAATGAGTGGGTTGTGGAAGGCGTGCATTGGTAGTTGACATCGGTGGTTAGACAGATTCTCTATTTGAGTCACTCAATGGATTTTGTTTCCTTTGTCCATGTCCCTAGGGAGTGGAACAAAGTGGTTGATTGCTTGGCTAAGTGGGCTTCGGATTAGGGGGGATGGAATGTTAGTGATTGGGACCTTTTGTCCCAAGATTGTGCTCAAAATTCAGAAAGGTTGATCTCAGAGGATATTGATGGTTAGTTGTGGCCCATGTTTGGGGCTTTGGGGTTTGGAGGTGTTTCCTTGGTACTGGGTTGGCTAGTTTGTGGTTTAATTATGGCTTACTATTGATTCTATGGGTTGTTACTCTCCTGGTTATGTATTGGTGGTTTCTTTATTAATAAATTTTTACCCCTTTTTAAAAAAAATATAAAGTTCTGTTAGGAGAAGTAGATGAAGTAAGCATAGTTGACTAGGAAATTAGTGAAATTAGTTTAATATTTTTTCTATTTCAATTAGTGATTTAAGATTTGTCTCAACATTCAAATCAATTTAAAATGATGACATATCTTCAACTCCACATTTTTTTATTTCACTAAGTCTTTTAAGCATTCCTTTGTTTTTCTATTTTCACTTTGTATTCTTTGTGTGTTCCTTGTTTACTCTTTCTCCATGGTGATTGGCAATTCTATGTTAATATGAGAAAAATTTGATAATAGAATTTATCATTAAAAAAGAATATAATGATTGTAACTTTACTTTTCAAATGCAAAAAACTAATAAGTAGTCACAGATAAAAACAAATTATCAATTCTATGTTAATATGAGACAAAATTGACACCTAGAATTGTTAATCAAACAACAAATATAATAATTATAGCTCATTTTCTAATGCAAAAAAATGTTTAATAGTTACACAAAACAACAATACATGTCATTAAATCTCAGACAACTATGTAAAAAGCATGTGCAGGTTGTTTTGGGGCTTTAAGAGCTCATTTGAATTATATTTTAAAGTATGAAATCTTGGCCAAGTATGCATGGAATAGTCTTGGATATATAAACCTAAGTGTTGGACCTTCATTTAGACTCCCAAATTCATGATTTGCACATAAATTAGTATATTCAAACTTCATCCTCATTAGACTTATGTATTTTAAAACCAAATTCTATGAAATTACCACTGAAAGGTCAATTTATTTCAATTTTTTTAAAGTTACATAACACACATGCTCAATGATCAATTTTAAAGACGTGTCCACTTCAAAACAATCACCATGTGTGCATGTGCATGTGGTGTGCATGTACGAAGATATATAACTTGTATTATATACTCTTAACTATTTTTCACTAACTAATTTTGAAAAAGATTTAACAAAACAAAAAAATAGCGGAAAATATTGGACATTATATTATATTTTAGTGATCAAACCAGACCACTTTTGTGTGTGCTTCACATTTGACTCTCTTAATCGTAATCATTTTATTAAACCTTAATAGTTTAGAAATTAGATACAAAGCACTACAATTATTGTTCTCATCACATCTTAAAATTAAAAATATAAATATCTCGTCGTTGAAATTCAAGTTTCATTTATTCAAAAAATAATTACCACTTTTTTATGAAGGGGGTAAATCATAAAACACACAACAATAGAAATTGCACACAGAAAATAGAACTTTCTTTATTAATTTGGACAACTTATTACATTATAGAAGCTCAAATACAATTAGAGGAGTCAACCCTCCACAATCTGCAACACATTACAACTTCCTCTCCCAGACTCCGGAATCATCTGCCATCTGTAACCCTAAATCTGCTAGGGTTTCTCTTTTCCTGCCTATTCTTGACTCTACACTTTCCCCCTTAACTCTACTACTACCCAAGGTTCCCAAAAATGGTTATTAATAGCCTTTTTGGTCGCCAACAGCCTAATTTCAAAATTTGCATCTCCCTCCAAAAATAGGTCAACTTTTGGGAGCCATAACTTTTGATCCAGGTGTCTAATTGATGAACTGTTTTATGTGTCAGAAAGCTCACAGAGTGCTCTACGCGCTAAGAATCCTCTCTACTAGTTCCGGCCATTTTTGGGCCTGTACAGGGCCGTTTAGTACCTCAAACCTGCGATTGAATAATTTTCAAGCATTTTTCGGGAAACAGAAACTTTAATATCTTTTAGCTCACAAATGATCTTTGCGTGATTCCTTCACCAAAGGTCTTATTTTTTAGTTATGAAGCTTCCTATAAATTTTCACTTCAATCCATGCCCAAATGCAAACTTTCTTAAAATAGCAGGTTGCTATTTTTAGCAGTTTGAAAAACCTGAAAGTTCTACATCATTATTCAAGCAATTATGGAACAAGAACCACAAATTATGAAAAGAAATGGAAAGAACATCAACAATTTTGAAACACATTTTTTTTGGGTGATGCAAGATTGCCCTTACACCACTGGATGCTCCTGCATCACTTTTAAACTTGTCTTGACCTACCATTTCAATACACTTACCCTTGTTTAAGGTTAAGTTAAGCTATATATTCAAATAAATTTAATACTTGAACATGAATTTCGTCATTGTGTTTGGTTATCAATCATAATGTGGGTATTGTTCTATCCAACATTTTTGTCTCTTATCCATTTGCTACTAGTCTAAATTCATGCTTATTGAAGTTATCTATGTTGATTGATTCCATTCAAGATATCCAATTAGAGGTTGTTTCTCACATTTATGAGTTGTTAAAAGCCCCCACTAATTTCTCTGTTGCTAATAGACATCATTTTGAATTGTATTCCTAGGCATATCTCTCCTCATGACAATTCCTTCCTCAATGACCCTATTTTCATGGATGAGCTAGAGCAAGTTATTTTCATCATTAAAAAAAAGATAAAACTCCAAATCTAGATAGATTTCCTATTGAGTTCTTCTAAACTTTCTAGGATATTGTCAAAGATGACATTTTGGAGGCTTCTAAAGAACTGCGCACCTCAAAATAAATGTTAAAAGTTCTTAATAACTCTTTTCTTGCTCTAATTCCTAAGAAAGATCATGTTTTGAATTTTTATGATGTCTAACACATAGCTCTCTACAACACTATCTATAAAAAAAATTTCCAAAACTATTGCTAAGAGGTTGAAATGATTCCTTCCTTCTATCATTTCTCCAAAATAGGGGGATTGTTCAAGGCCACCAAATCAATGATGGTATTGTTATTGTCCAAGAAGCTATTCACTTTATGCATGTTAATAGGAAAATTTCTATGTTCATGAAGCTTGATCTTTTTAAGGCTTGTGGCAAGGTTTGCTAGAAATTTTTGGAAGATATCTTATGCACCTTTGGTTTTAATGATAATTGGATTTAATGGGTCATGGCTTGTTGCACTTCTCCTTCATTTTTTATGAAAATAAATGGTTCTCCTCCTATTTTCCATTATGAAAGAGGTCTGCATCAAGATGACCCTCTCTCTACATATCTAGGTGAAAGTTCAGATCTGCGTCACACTTTTATAAGAGAACAACCAACACAAACATATTTTTCCAACTTAAATGTCATAAAAGTCATATAATATGTATGTTATGAATTTTAAAATGACATGAACTAATGAAATGTAGAATTTTTAATGTAGTTTATTCTTATAATTTTTAAATTTAAAAAAAAATAGTTGAATATTTTTTTTATAAATTTAAGTGATGAATTTTAAATGCTCATATTTTTTGAAAAAAAGTGACATCGATGGGACGTCAAGAAAAATATAGAAAAATTAATTTTTTTTCCTAATTAGTCAACTCAAATATCTAGTGTATGGAAAAAAAATTTAATTTTTGATAAATATATTTTTTAAAATTTTTTTAAAGTCAATTTTAATCAGAACATAGTAGTTTCCATGGGACGTCAAATTTTTTACATTAATTTTTTTTAAAAAAGCCTCTTGGAGAGGATTCCATTCTCTAGTGAACCATATAATTTTAAATTTTTTTGAATATGTTTTGCCTATTGATATGTATTTTCTAATCAGCTTCATGTTCGATGGGAAAAACCTACTTACAATAAATTTAAAAATATATATAATAAAAAAATTGAAATATGAAAAAAACTTATATCTACAATCTACGTTCCGAGTACTACAAAAGAGTATTCATCAATTTTTAAAAAAAGTGTTTTATAATGGTAGAAATTCATTGCAGAAGATGATTTTTTTTTTAAATTGTGGGGAAGGGGGTGGAGTGCCACATAGACAGTTCCGCCTAGAACTTTATCAGGCGATACGGTTTTGCCCAGTAAGGTTACGCTCAGAATTGTGAGGGGAGAGTTCAATGGGGATAGAACCTTATTGACTGGTAAAGTTCTGCCCAAAACTACTTTTATAATTAAGTTTTTTAAATAATGATTTTTTAATGTAGATTATGTATGGTATAGAATAAGAACATCAAGACACGACAGCGGGCAGAGAGAATTTATAGGGCAAATAAAAGACAAAAAATTTACAAGCAAGAGTAAATTTTTTTTAATAAACAATAATAAAGTTTATTATTTTATAATTGATTTAATTTTATTAGGGTTTAATCTTTTATTTAAGGTTTATTTTTTTATTTAAGTAGGGTTTAATTTTTTAAAATTTATATTTTGGGGTTTAATTGAATTTTAGTTTGGGTTTAATTTTTTAAAGTAGGGTTTCATTGCTTTTTTGTTAATTAGGGTTTCTAAAAAATTGATAAATACTATACAAAAAAACTCCTAGATTAATAATAAAAAAATGCAATACAAATTAACAAAAAATAAATTTAAATTTATAATTAACAATCTTAGATCTATATAATCCATGTGTGTTTATGTGAACTTCCCCATCCATATCCGTGTATGCTATTTCCTCACGTCATAAGACGATCTTGGAAATCAGAAATGGTGTGGTTTATGTGAACTTCCTTATCCATATATCCGCGTATGCTCTTTCCTTGCATTGTAAGACAATCTTGGAAATTAGAAATGGTGTGGTTTATGTGAACTTCCCCAGTCCATATCTGCGTATGCTCTTTCCTCGCGTCATAGGACAATCTTGGAAATCAAAAACGGTGTGGCTTATGTGAACTTCCCTATCCATATCCATGTGTGCTCTTTCCTCACGTCATAAGATGATTTTGGAAAGTAGAAACGGTGTGGTTTATGTGAACTTCCCTAGTCCATATTTGCATATGCTCTTTCCTCACGTTGTAAGATGATCTTGGAAATCAGAAACAGTGTGGATTTTTATTTTTTATTTTTATTTTTTAGGGATTTTTTTTAGTTTACCTTGCCCTCACATATACATATTTGTGCAGGATTGAATTAAAAGGAAATTTGTGATGGGGAACAAAAGGAATAGGTCAAGGATTTTTTATCAAAGAAAGTCTGACGAAGATAAAAGTTTAAGAAGAATTGAGAGAAATTCAACCTTAGAAGGATTGGTTGAACATAGTCAAGAAGCACAAGATCAAATTACCAATGAACAAGAGGAAGAACATCTTGGGTTTGATCAAATCGAAGAAGAAATTGAACAAGGTGCAGAAAACATTATGACTGAGGAGGAAATTGAGAACAGAACATATTTTAAGGATATGGAAAATCTAGTAGATTTAGATGAAGATGTGCTTTTCAATAAGATTTCACCCCTAGAAATGTTACCTGATAGTACAATAAAACTTCATTCCAAAATAATTTTGGATGAATTTTTTGAAGACAAATCTCTAATTGGAAGAGCACAATTATATGCTAAGTTGTTTAGGCAAAAAGAAATGACCCCTGTTTTGGAGTTGCTAGGGGTTGATAATAGGGAGAAAATAACAAATCTAGAAAAAAAGATAATAGTTGAAAACTTGCAAGAAGCTTTGAACTCTATTCAAATTACAACTAGAACAAGTGATTTAAGTGCAGCACGTAGGGCATTGATGATCATGATTTCAAGTAAAAAACTATCACTAATGAGATAGGTGAAAGTAATTGGAAAGTTACTGCATGTATCCAGGAGAACTGTTCACATATATATTTCAAAGAGAAATAAGCTTGATGAAAACATAGGGAAAAATTGGGTAAATATTGTCAGGGTTCCCAGAAAAGCTAAAATCCCAGAAAATGTGAAGAAACGAGTCATTGAATATTGGATCAACCACTCTCGTGTTTCCTCTAATAGAAGGGATACTATAAAAGTAATAGGTGAAGATGGAAAAAAGTATCATCATCTAAAACATTTTATAGATACAACACAAGGTGAATGTTTTGAAGCATTCAAACAAGAATCTCCATAGGTAAAGATATCTCAAAGGGTGTTTGAAAAGTTGCCTCTATGTTTTGTACACATAAATAAAGTGCGTGAAACTTGTTGTTGTCGAAATCATGTTGAATTTCATCTACACCTTCAATCGTATAAAAAAATTATGGAAATGACTCATCCAAATGTTATCATCCATGCAAGTACAAGACAATTTATGAAGTCCCTCTTATGTGAAAAAATAAAAGGTTTCAATGAATTCAGTTCGAAATGTATCAAAAATAATTGTGAAAATTGTGGAGATTTGAAGAAGCTTCCTCTGATCAAAAATATTGATCAATCAATGGAAATTATGTGGAAGAGATTTGAATATGAGAAAGACACAACCAAGACAGGAGTGGAATCGAAAAAAAATGATATGAAAGAAAGTGAATTGCCCTGCAATGACCTATAATGAGTTTTTGAATAAATTTTATAGTCTCATATATCCACACATCCAACATTGTCATGGTGCAAGATGGTAGGCAAATCAGTTTCATGAGTCAAAGAATTATTTTCCACAAGGTTGTATTCTTTCAGTTGTGGATTTTTCTGAGAACTATACATTTAATCCTTAAACAGAGATTTGGAGTCAATATTATCATTCAAAGTAGGTTGCAATCTTCGTACATGTTTGTTACAGACATGCTGAGTTGCAACTGGATGGTGTACAAAGTAGCCTATATGAATGAAATATTATCAAAGATGTTCATTTTTATATCAGTGATGATACTGGTCATGATAGAAGCTATGTAGCCCATTGTTTTGGAATGTTTTTTGTTGATCTGAGACAACGTGGAATACATGCTTCAAGTCACTCGATTTGGTCAGATGGATGTGTTGGTAAGTGTTGAATTTATTAAATCTTTCAAAAAAATTTAAACTATTTCCAACATAAATTAAACAACTTTTAATGTTCATTTGTTTACTTTATAGGACAATTCAAATCCTCTAAAGCATTTAATTGTGTTGGAGTACAAGACCACTGAGAGGGGGGGTGAATCAGTGGTCTAGAAAACTTAACACTTTTTGCACCTTGTAAACATGAGAAAGACATCAAGGATTCAAAAAAGCATAATGACTAGTATAATGAACAAGAGCTTTAATCAATCATAAGAGAATTGCGGCACATGAACACGTGGAGACAAACAAGAAACATAACACCTAATTTGATGAGTGGAAAACCCTCATAGGGATGAAAAACCACTCTAAAATGCCTCACTGACTTAATCAAAAATCATGCCTCACTGGCTACAAAAAATGTCTCACTAACAAGTACAAATGCATCACTGGCAGAATCCTCACTGGATACAAGCCTCACTAGCAAATACAACTGCCTCATTGGCATTTTTTGTCTCACTAGTTGAATGTGCCTCACTAGCAATCAAGAACGTAAGAAAGAAAGAATCAATTTAGGGGGTTACCATGTTGCAATATGCATCAGCAAAATATACCTCCAACACCTTGACTACAAGAGTCCTCTCTGATACAAGATTCACATCATAAAAGAAAGATTTTCTTTACAAGACTTCCCTTCAACAAACACAATGATCAAGTTGACATGGACAATGAACAATAACCTTCTTACACAATATCACTTCTCAATGAATACATAACACAAAATGCTTCAATGCTATCTACAAAACATATCACTACTCGTTGCAAATCACTTCAACCCTTTTTAACTTCCTTTTGTCTCCAGACAACATGCCCTTCAAACATGAACACAAAACAAAACTACTTTGTCCTCTGCAACATATAAGCATTCACATAAGAATTTCCACAACCTGTAAACTCAAGCCCTCTACAAAATATAATTCACTTCAATTTACAATGATAACATGTCAAAAACTTTTATTTTCTCTATAAAAACTCTTCTTGTAAGAAGCTTCAAAACATTTTGCAAATTTGATGATCACATAAACTAAAACATACTATAATGAAAAACCTTATACCTCCTTATGAGCATTAAGACTGTTCTTCGGATTCAACCCCTTCAAACATTTGTATTTCTCCACTATCTCTCACAAATTGCATATCATCATGTAGGTAAGTCTCTATAGAACAACACTGACCAACTCTCATCTCATTTTAAATCACACAAACTGAGATATGAATTTCCCTAGCCTTCTATGTCAGTTGAGCAACTGAAAAGCTAATAGTTCAAGTGCAGTTATACAAACCACCCGTCAACTTTACTGACTAAAGGTATTCGTTATAGTTTAAACATAGTTTAAATGTCAATCGTTAGATCTTCTCTTCACGCTCTTTTACTTTTAAACTGAGACCCTTGATTTTATTTATGGGTGCCCAACAAGGTGTAGTGACCTGAAGATACCGGTATCCTCAAAAGAGGGTTGGTTAAATTCCATGTTATGATAACCCTCTAACTGGTAAAACATAAGTTAACAACCCATAGTCATAAGTCAATTTCAAATTAAAACAAAAAGGTAACCTATACCATGATGGTTTAGGGATTTAGAGTTTTAGGACAGAGTTTAGGGTTTTAGAAGCTAGGAGAACATAGTTATAAAACTTAAGGACACACAATTTCCCAAACCCTAGTTTTTAAAACAAAGGACATATAGGATTCTAAAACAAAGAACTAAGGCTTCTAAAAGTTCTCTAGGGTTTTGAACCAAGTTTTTAAGACATAAAAACCTCAAATCTCAAAAAGGAAACCCTAGAAGTATAGACTTCAACTGAGATGAACACTATTGAACATAGACTCACAATGATATCTTAAACATAAATAAGGACACCTTAAATTCTGACATCATTCTTCTATCAAATACAATTTTTTTGGTCAAGGCATATGAGTGTTAACAAAGGGCACCAAAATGACTCTATCTATCAATACAATAGCCATGATTTGGACTGTGATCTTGATTCCTTGAAGTGCCCAGTCATGACACATGATCATCACCTTGCATGTAGGTTCTTGAAGTCTCCAATGAACCTTTCACCATGAAAACTATGAGGATCATAAAAAATATCCTGCCAATATGAGCCATAGAATTAAGCATCCTAATGATTCTTTTGCACCATTTGCATCTCTCCTGTCTCATGAGATCCTCTTGCTCTTTTCAGACATCACCATCACTCCTATCACCTAATATTACAACTTCTTAAACTTTTTAAGCTACGATCAACATGAACTAGTCTCATATCCAACATGAACATCATATCAACAACATCTTGAACATGAAACCGTCTTGTGAACACCTGATTAGTGTGAAACTTCCTGAAGAAAGATTCTATGTGATCTCCTAATTAAAAGTGACATGCACCAAAACAATCATACTGATCCTTTAAAAATGACATGCACCAAAACAATCATATTGATCCTATACTCCTAATTACAGACATGAACTCCCTACAAGTAATGTCATCATAGTATTGGCACAAGATTGGCATCAAACTATATCATAACATCATCATGTATCAAGATTGCAATCAAACTATATCATAGCTCATCATCATGTATCAAGATTGGCATCAAACTATATCATAGCATCATCATGTATCAAGATTGGCACAACATTATGTCCTATCTAAACCCTTTGACATCAATGACAAATTTTACAATCTCCCCCTTTGTCATTGATGGTAAAAACCATTCCAATTTTTGTTTCTCCCCCTTTGACATTAACTGACAAAGGACAACATACTCCCCCTATCTGATAGACCTAAAAATTGCACTAAAAAATCACATGCCATGGAACAAATGATAACTACTAACAATCATGCACGACAATCTGCAAAATAAACATGCATTTTCACTGTTAAAGCAACTTGGAAATGTCCACTATGATGTCACTGTTTAACCATACTAATTTCATTTCATGATTTCATTGTGAAACAAGCCAACAAACCACTGCAACTCATTATCATTGAAGGATAAGAGTACTGTTACTGTTGAATACTAATCAAACCAGCATTCTGTCTTGTCAAGGCCCTGCTCTTCCAATCATTGGTCACTGTACATCTAACTGCACAAATATATGACTCAAATGCATTGTCAAAGAGTACTATGCCAATATCCATTGTATCTTCATGGTGCAGGATATCATAGGAATAACAAACTGAAACATTTAAGAGCACGTAACAGTCTGTCATTACTGTAATATGTATGCATCATATACACACAGTGAAAATATCAAAATTGTCATATAAGCTTGAGCCAATTCATGAGCTAGGGAGAAAGAATATGCTTTGAAGAACTCAAAGATATGATTTCTGAAACATACAAATCAATCTCCTACCACAACAAAGGTTGTCATGAACCATCTAGCAGAACTAGAACTAAATGTACCATCATATTGGAATATTGTCAACAATGTGGAAGACTTTATAGATAATTTCCAAGCTCTATCAAAGATACCATTGTTTAGGATATAGAAACAAATAGCTAACAACAATTTCATGTTGCATAACATTCCACTGTCACTGTCCTCTTGGAAAAGAAAACATTGTTTATCAACACTAACACAGACTAACAAAAATGAATCAACTGTCATTTATCAGTCTGTAGAACTGATATACAAAAAAACTTTTGATCTTGCATCCATCACAGTAATTGATACAAAGGTAATCACAATCTAATGCAGACAATTTGATATAATCATTCTTTGACAGAGACAGACTCAATGAAGAATTAAAAACAATGTTACAAAGTCTGGATCAATGACTACAAATCATTGTCTAATGAAATATCATAAATATTGCCCTGTTAAAAGCACTGTAACAATATCAATGATTTCAAACAAACAATCTCATATTGAGCAATCACCAATACTAAATGCCTTGGAGATCAATGACAAAGAATAAAGACTTTACACCAACCTTTGAGCAAATTGGACAACACTGTGAAATGAAGCACTTTGTTGGACACCAGCAAACTGTTCTACAAATCTAAATTAACCACTCTTGACCTTCATAGCACCTACAGTCATAACACCTACACTTATCACCTAATCAGACTCCATGATGGATCAAGCAATCAAAAGATTGTCAACACTGTCAACATGTAAACTACAAGATTTCCTCAAGGCAAAGACATCACCGTCTTTTTGCTCCTATCATGCTTCAAGAAAAGATATTGTCTTTAGAGAGGTCACTGTCATAACTGGGACAAAACAAATCTTGTGACAACATTCACTGTAAAAAAACTCACTTTCAATTTGTGCTTTGATGTATGTTCTACCATATTTCTTTGAGGCATTATACTTTGTCTGAGAAATATAATTCAATAACCCTATTTTGTACCTGCCTTCTACTCTAATTTTAACCTTAGCTGATCATGTTAACTTGTCAAGGATTGATCATATAAGCTGCAAGAACTAATCATAAAAACTAATAAAGACTGAAGCATTGTGAGTCTAATGTCAATATGGAGATGTATTATATTGTTCTCCTAATGTCCTGTATAGCAACCTAATACTATATACCCTTCATCATTCTCATGTGCTTTGTTGCTACCTTCTTTTGACAATATCATTTCTCAGTAGAAATTATCAGTCATGAAAACTGTAACACTGTACTATCATGAAGTCTTTTTGCATTGTCAATAACACACTATCATATAATAGTAACAACACTGACATTAGTCTAAAGCAACCATATTGATATCACAATTCACAGTCTTGATCACTATGATCATTCTTTCTTGTTTTAATGAATTCCATACAACAAACCTCTTGAAACTCCTTGGGGGTAAGAGATAGGACATTGGATGACTCCCCCTAAACTCATGTTGCCTCTTTTAAGCTGTTATTAATGTTTCTTGTGTACCTTGCACAAGATTAGGTTCAACCTTTTCTTTCACTTGTTTTCTTCTTCAAACCATCTTAACACCTATCATCTTATGGTGATTGACTGATTTCATTGGATCACTCTTACAAAACCTAGCAATATGTCCAAACCTATGACATATAAAGCACATGATTTTGTTTCTTCTATTTGACCATTGAAAGGAGTTCTTATTATATCCCATTTCCTTGCATGCATCCAACAATCCCTTTTAATGTGACCAGCTTTATTATAGTTATAAAAAACATTGTTATAGTTCTGATTTTTCAAACTATAAGAACTCTTATCCTTATTCCATCCAGGACCATTTCTTAAGTGAGTTCTACAATATCTAGCTCTATGACCATAAACATGACAACAATAGAAATAACCATGAAATTGAGAATAGTTGTCCCTCATTGAACGGTGTTGTTTGATGTCTCCTCTTCTTTTTCTTCTATCAATGACCTGATCTTTTGTCTTCTTTTTGTCTTCATAAGCAGCAGCATGAAAACTCAAGTCTATCTTCTTTTTAGGTGTCTTTCTAGCTTTAGAACATTGTCCTTCTTCGTAACCTATCCATGTGGTGTCTTTGTGATGCTTTTTTTTGCTCAATATGTCATTCAAATAATTAGTACTCTTTTCAAACAGTAAATTTTTGTGCAACTTAGAAGATGCTTCTTCCAATTCCTTTCTCAAAGAGACTATTGTTGATTCTAATTTTAGACATTCACTAGTCTTGACTTCAAGATCGTATTTGGTAAAATCAACAACCCTTTTAGCTTCTTATATTTCTATCTTTAGACTAATAATCAATTTATTAGACTCTTCAACTTGTATCTTTAAGTCAACAACCTAATTTCTTGCCTCTTCAAGCTCTAAAGAAACTTTTGCAAAATCTGAACATACTTGTCTTTGAAATCTTTTTCTCATTGAAACAGGTCTTCTAATCTTCAATTTTCCTTTCTAAGTTGCTTGATTGTATCTAGGGCACACAAGATCTCTCCTTCAACATCAACTTCACAATCATCTTCATCAAACTCCTGTCCATCTTCATCCACAAAAAAAGTCTCCTTCTGTGCAATCAATCTCAACAATAAAGTCATTTTCTTTATCACATTTTGTGTCAACTTTCAGGGGTGACTCATGCAACAACTCATCACTGGACTTGACTAGGGTTTGATGTACAACCTTTTTCTTGACATCTTTCTTTTCTCTATTTCTTTTACACTTTTCCATGGTACTCCACTATCAGTACATACCCAAGCCTGTTAGACTTCTATAGGGAACCTATGCTCTAATACCACTTGTTGAAGTACATGACCACTGAGAGGGGGGTGGTGAATCAATGGTCTAGAAAACTTAACTTTGCACCTTTTAAACATGATCTCTAAAGACATCAAGGATTCAAACAAGCATAATGAATAGTAGAATGAACAAGAGCTTTAATCAATCATAAGAGAATTAGGGCACATGAACACATGGAGACAAACAAGAAACATAACACCTGATTTGATGAGTGGAAAACACTCATAGGGATGAAAAACCACTCTAAAATGCTTCACTAGCTTAATAAAAAATGATGCCTCAATGGCTACACAAAATGTCTCACTGACAAGTACAAATGCCTCACTGGTAGAATCCTCACTAGATACAAGCCTCACTGGCAAATACAATTGCCTCACTGACATTTCCCATTTACAACTGCCTCACTAGCATTTTTTTCTCGTCGGCTAAATGTGCCTCACTAGCTGAATGTGCCTCATTGGCAATCAAGAACATAAGAAAGAAAGAATCAATTCAGGGGGTTACCCTGTTACAATATGCATTAGAAAAATACACCTCCAACACCTTGACTACAAGAGTCCTCTCTGATACAAGATTCGTGCATCATAAAAGAAAGATTTTCTTTACAAGACTTCCCTTCAACAAACACAGTGATCAAGTTGACATGGACAATGAACAATAACCTTCTTACACAATATCACTTCTTAATGAATACATAACAGAATTTGCTTCAATACTATCTACAAAACATATCACTACTCTTTGCAAATCACTTCAACCCTTTATAACTTCATTTTGTCTCCAAAAAACATGCCCTTCAAACATGGACACAAAACAAAACTACTTTGTCCTCTGCAACATATAAGCATTCACATAAGCATGTCCACAACCTGTAAGCTCAAGCCCTCTACAAATATAATTCACTTCAATTTACAATGATAACATGTCAAAAACTTTTATTTTCTCTGTAAAGATTCTTCTTGTAAGAAGATTCAAAACATTCTACAAATTTCATGATCACATAAACTAAAACATATTGCAATGAAAAACCTTATACCTCCTTATGAGCATTAAGACTATTCTTCAGATTCAACCCCTTCAAACATCTGTATTTCTCCACTATCTCTCACAAATTACATATCATCATGTAGGTAAGTCTCTATAGAACACTGACCAACTCTCATCTCATTTTAAATCACACAGACCGAGATATGAATTTCCATCGCCTTCTATGTTAGTTGAGCAACCGAAAAGCCAATCGTTCGGGTGCAATTACACAAACCACCCATCAACTTTAGTGATTGAAGGTATACATTATAGTTTAAACATAGTTTAAATGTTGATCATTAGATCTTCTCTTTGCACTCTTTAAATTTTAAACTGAGACCCTTGATTTTATTTCGGGTGCCTGACAAGGTGTAGTGACCCAAAGATACCAGTATCCTCAAAAGAGGGCCGGTTAAATGCCATGTTATGATAACCCACTAACCAGTAAAACATAAGTTAAACCACAGTCATAAGTCAATTTCAAAATAAAACCAAAAGGTAACCTATACCATGACAGTTTAGGGATTTAGAGTTTTATTATAGAGTTTAGGGTTTTAGAAGCTAGGAGAACATAGTTATAAACCTTAAGGACACACAATTTCCTAAACCCTAGTTTTTAAAATAGAGGACAGATAGGATTCTAAAACAAAGAACTAAGGCTTCTAAAAGTTCTCTAAGGTTTTGAACCAAGTTTTTAAGACGTAAAAACCTCAAATCTCAAAAAGGAAACCCTAGAAGTATAGACTTCAACTGAGATCAACACTATTGAACATAGACTCACAATGATATATCAAACATAAATAAGGACACCTTAAATTCTGACATCATTTTGCTATCAAATACAAGTTTTTTGGTCAAGGCATATCAGTGTTAACAAAGGGAACCAAAATGACTCTATCTATCAACACAATAACCATGATTTGGACTGTGATCTTGATACCTTGAAGTGCCCAGTCATGACACATGATCATCACCTTGCATGTAGGTTCTTGAAGTCTGCAATGAACCTTTCACCATGAAAAATATGAGGATCATAAAAAACATCCTGCCAATATGAGCCATAGAATTAAGCATCCTAATGATTCTTTTGCACCCTTTGCATCTCTCCTGTCCCATGAGACCCTCTTGCTCTTGTAAGACATCAACATCACTCCTATCACCTGATATTACAACTTCTTAAACTTTTTAAGCCACGATCAACATGAACCAATCTCACATCCAACATGAACATCATATCAACAACATCTTGAACATGAAACCATCTTGTGAACTCCTAATTAGTGTGAAACTTCCTGAAGCAAGATTCCATCTGAACTCCTGATTAAAAATGACATGCACCAAAACAATCATTCTGATCCTTTAAAAATGGCATACACCAAAACAATCATACTGATCCTATACTCCTGATTACAAACATGAACTCCCTGCAAGTAATGTCATCATAGCATTGGCACAAGATTGACATCAAGATTGGCATCAAACTATATCATAGCATCATCATGTATCAAGATTGGCACAACATCATGTTCTATCTAAACCCTTTGACATCAATGACAAATTATACAAATTGGTTGAGCCAGCAACATGCGAGACATTCCATAAAAGTTGTGTGGAATTTTTTTGAAAGTGGACATGGAAAAGGCGAGCATGACGGAGCTGGTGCATGTGTGCAGTGTGCACTTCACCAAAATGATCTTGCTGGTAACATCATACGTAGTGTAAAAGAAATTGTTGAATTGTGTAAGACTCATTTTGGGGCTCGTGAAGGAAAAAGTGGCTCAATAAGTACCAAACGCTATTTTTGGGAAGTCAAAGGTATTTCTTGTAATTCTTGCAGATCTAAATTTATTTATGTTTAGTACATGTACATTTTTTGTTCATACAAATTTAAATTTCCATGATTGTAGATATCGATCGATCAAATCCCTATAATTGTCAAAATTTTGTTGGTATTAGAAGACTTCATCAAGTGATGACGACTGGACATAGAAAACCACTTGCATTCCAAATTAGAGAAAAATCATGTTTTTATGTTGATTGCATTGAAAACAATGCAAATTTTCTACCATGTCAACATATTATTGATGGATATGTTTCAGAATGGGAGATGAAACAATTAGTTTCAATGTCTCCTTATGAAGATGATAATATAGATCTCCATGATCCTTTATATTCGGCTAATTTTGAATGTGTATCCAATCTAGTTGTTGCAGGTAAATAAACTATTTACATGTATATTGATTATTTAAATAGTGAATTTACATGTATATTGATTATTTAAATAGTGAAATTTTGTCTAAATTGTCTAAGTAACTACTTGTATTTGAATTGACTTTTGAATTTGTGTATTTGTTGTAGGAGATATCTTTGCTGTGATTGCAAACCTTGATAATACTAAAGGTGTAGATTACTATCTACTCAGATGCATGCAACCAAAATGCAAGTTGACAGAATCTGTGATAGATGGTGATGGACAAGAGTATCCCATTGGATCTATAGTGGTTGAAGGTACTTATTATTAACAAATGAAGATAGATAAAAGTGGTATTATATTTGTTGATTATTTCTAGGACAAAAGGTTCTACATTACAGTCACTTAGTTATAGTAACATGGTTAAATTTGGAAACTTTGCGAAAAATAGGACATAGCCAAAAAAAATGGAAGTTGAGTATTCAAGACCATGAAAAATTTTTAGAGATAATAAAGGATAGAGAGGATCCAGATTTTATGTACCAAGAACTAAGTTAAATGTATGTAAATTACATGTTGCATGCATCAATTTGTATTAAATATGTTCACAATAAAATGTTACAATTTCTAGAGGTTCCTACACATGCACAAGTTCATTGAAGCTCTTTGATCATTGTATGTAATAGTTGTATTAATTAGTTCATGTAATTGAATTTGAACCATGAACTTTGAGGACTATGCTATACAATTTAATTTCATTATTTACTATATAGGTTGCAGTATTTTTTTTCCTAAGTTGGCCAAATCTTGTCTTAATCATTTCTATGTCAATATGGGTTTGAAGACTATATTTTAAAACCTATAAACAAATTAACATGTTTGTAAGTGTCACACATTTTGAGTTTAAATCTCTTCTACTTGGTTGTAGTATCACACATATTGATCTTAAAGGTATCCTATTGTTTCTTAGTCATCATAATATTATTTATGTTTAATGTTTATGTGTATTTTTATGTTTAATGTTGAATATAGAAAAATAATTTCCTTTTAATTCTATTTATTTTAAAAATTGTTTCTAATTTTATGATTTTAAATATTCATCTCATAACCAAATTTGAATATAATATTTTAATCAAGAGTGCCTAGTTACAACATATATTGTTGGAGTACAATACCACTGAGAGGGGGGGTGAATCAGTGGTATACTAATTTTAACAACACCTTAAGAACTTAAAAAAATCACAACTTTGGCATGGTAGACTAATGTTAAGAATGCATCAACAATATTATGAAACAAACAGGAACATCAATCTTAGGAGTAAAGATGTTTGCATGTTAGAAACTCAATCATGTAGCTTGTATAATTTTGATTGACCATAATGAGACTAAACAGAGGATATCATCTCAAACAAAATATATGATGAATATGTGTTCATTCAGATCAAATTGACTTAGAATAACTATAAAACTGAATGACACATGATGAGTAAAAGGACATGAGGATAAAACACATCAATGATAGCAACAACCCATAAAACAAATATTGTCCTGAGTGGAAACCCTCTAGGGCAGAAAACCACTCAAAAAATGCCTCAATGGCTTATCAAAAAAAATCTCACTGATTACAGGCCTCACTGGCTTACAACATTGCCTCACTGGCATACATCATTGCCTCACTGGCATATAACATTTAGAAGCATCAACTTCAAGGAGCACCAACCCCTAACACAGCCTTGCAGGAGCACCCACTCTCTGCATACAGAAAGATAAATACAAATATAGAGAGTTACTCTATTTCTCTTTGTACTAGATTGATATAACATCAACAATGCATGTACACACACTTACACACCCATCATTAATATTATATTGGGTTTTATACACAACATATTACATTTTGTCCAAGTCATTCTTTCTCTCTACAGATAGTTAGAGAATCATAACTATAAATTGAAACTGCTTCCTGAATCATATTCAACATCTTTCCTTGTTAAACAATAACCAAGTCGAGCAAGTAACCATTGTCAACTGTTTATAACTTTTTACATTTTTCATAAAATCATCTTATGTATAGTAAAAAAACAAAAGACCCATAGAAATATTAAAACTGAATATCTTTTGAAGTAATACAATAGAAAATTATTCTCAATCTCTTTTTGGACCAAAGTAAATCTTTGCCAGACCAAGGAGAAACCATTTTCAAACCCAAGAGAAACCCTAGGGCGAACCTCCAAACCCTAGTAAAATAACTTCCAAACTACTTCAAAGAAAGATCCCACATCACAGGGGAAAATAAACAATTATAACTGTGCAAGGATATACAAGAAACCTGTAGAGAGCCTTTCCATAGTACCACAGTCAACCACAATAACTTCATTTTTAAATAACTGAAACAAAACCCCTTCAGAGATGTTAAAACCCTAGCCACATTAACAATAATATTCACAACCCAACAACAAATGAAAAACTCTGTGTAAAAAATGTGTAAATTTTGTTCCAAAACAAAACTAGAGAGAAAGCACCTATGAGCTGACAAACAAAAAAAAAACTGCAGAAAACAAGTGTGCTCAAAGTCAACAGTATTAGCTCCAGCTTTGTCACTTTGGAGGACACCCCAGACGATCTTCCTTCAAAGATTCATATAGTCTCACCCACATACTTTCATGATTGCAGCAAAAGAAAAATGAAACCCTAAGACAAATTCCATATTCGAAGCTCATACTTTGCCTAATGAGAGCCAAAAACTTACTTTTGCCCAGGTTTAATGCATGCAACTAGTGTTACAGGTAAACCCTAAGAAGACCAATAAAAAACTTATTTATTTTTCCTTATTAAATTTACACTCACATGTTTTAGAGGTAAGCACTAAATCATGCCAATAAGGTTGTGATATTTGCAACATTGAATATGCCCACTAGGAGATCAAATACAAACATATTGTGGTCAACACTTAAACCATCATAACAATTTCATGCCTTATTCCTCAAAAAGTATTTAAATGCCTTTACCACAATGCTCATGATATTAAATGTTTGTGCCAAGAGAGAAGAAAAAGATTATAGCATCTTGTCATATGAGCTCATCATCACCAAGAAGGATATCATTTTGTAACCAAACTGAACATAATCAAAATATGCCAAACTATATTAACATGACCAAGAAAACCAATGCCAATACCTCATAGTACCATGCCAAGGACCAATCTACCTACTAGCTGAAGGATCTCAAGGAAACCATATCAACCATCAAGGAAACCATCTCTTGACTGAATGAGTCATGAAATGACTAAGTGAGCCACATGTACCAAGTTGTGGTTTGGTCATCAAGGACAACAACTGAGGGTAGGTTAACAAACTCCCCCTTTGTCCATGATGGGAAAATCACAACTTCCTCTCCCCCTTTTTGACATAAGGGCAAAGGAAGGGAAAGTATGCAAATGCCTCCAATATATATACATAAATCTTGAAATGTGAAATAATAAGCAGAAATGTAAAATCATACCAACTATACCAATCTGATTGTCCCATGAGTGAGAAGTATCTAATGTTGGCAAGAGACATTGTGTGGCTTCATGAGTGTTGTCATTGATGGCAACAAAGTCTATCCCACACATTCACAGCACATAGTATGTCGATACCGAAAGACAGATTGAAGAGTGTTTTGGTCTAGTGAGCAAGAACAGAGCATGCAACAAGGTCTAACAATCAGGTCTAGATCTCTCAGATGGTGTAACTCAGCAAGTTACTGACATGGACAAGTCAAGAGGAGTATCATGACTACTACATTCTAGAGATTGAGCCTCCGATGATGAATGATTGAAAAGATATGAGCATCTAAGTGTTGGGCTCCTGACAGGTAGAGTAGACTAAGGAAGAATTAACCGGCAGGGCATCAGACTTTAATCCGGATGAGAAATTGATGGTGATCAAGCTATTTGAGGGATCATACATGGTTAACCAACATGATTGATGGATTCTATGTTTATTTCTTTGATACGCATCACATATTAAGCATGGATTCAGTCGACAAATCAGTGTTTTGTGAATATCTTGAGTTTCCGATTGCCGAATAGAAAGATGTTGAAATCCTTGATGCGGATATATATACCAGATGGATTTTGGTATGAAGGTGTGTGTGTGTGAAGATATAGTGTGCAAGTAAAGGTAGAGATAAGTGTGGAAACAGCAATACTAGTCCGGTATGTGACAAAACAGCAGCACTAAAGTAGAGGAAGAATGAAGTGCATTAGATCAGTATATTGAGCCTAACCGGAACTGAACCTTAGCATATATGGATGCCTCTCATTAGTTCAAACACCTGGTTGCCTTCTATAAACCTTGTAGACAGTGAGTCTCTTGTAGGCAGTGTGCCTCTTGTGAGTAGTGTGCTCGGGCAGTGAGCCCTAATTTGCAAGTGTCATTTTTTTACTTCTTATTCTTTTAACAGAGAATATAATCTTGGGTTAGTCACCCCGTGGTTTTTCCCTTAATAGGTTTTTCCACGTTAAAATCCTTGTGTTATGTGTGTTGATTTCTTTTCTGCTCTCATGATTATATATGCTTATGTGTTTTAATGCTGCTCAAATTATAAAAAGAAAAAATAAAGTAAAGTTATTAGAGATAACTGATTTAGTCTACCCTAGATGATCTTGAGAAATCTCACTCTGAACTCAACAACTTGAGAGAAAGACTCAAACAAGCTGATGGTTTCATAAATGAGCTAAAAGAAAAACTAAGTATCTCTGTGAAAAAGAGAAAGGAACTACTTCAACAATTAGCAAGTCAAAGTGAAGCCAATGATACTAATGAAGATTTGAATGAGAAAAACAAGCTATGTGAGAAGCTATCAAAAGAGGTCATTATGGTAAGACATGAAATGGAATCAGGGGTTATGAGATTCACCCAAGAAATTGAAGAGAAAAGAAAAATTGAAGATAATCTAAAACAATCTCTCAAGGAGAAGTCAGAGGACTGCCACAAAATGGATAGAATAATCAGGCATCTGGAATCTAATCTTGAAGAAGCTAGAGATAATGAAGAACAACTTGAGAATCGAATAGACACTCTCAAAAAAGATCTTCTAACAACAAATGAATACAAAGAGAAATTCAAGATAAGCTTTGCTCAACTTGAATTTCTTCTTGAAAGCCAAAAGAGGGTAGATGACAAGTGTGGCTTGGGATATGAGAAAGGTGAAAGCTTTGGATTTGGTCAGAAGAACTCTAGATTAGGAAATCCAAGGAACAGGCCTAGAAGACTTCCGGTAAGGCAACCAAATGCTCAAAGATATCCATCCTTCAATGGATACTACTACAGTTGCAACAACTTTGGTCATAAAGCAACTCAATGCAAAAGAAGACTGAATCAGACTAATTCATCCTTCTCCAGACAATGTTTCAACTGTAAAAGGTATGGTCACAAATCTCATGAATGCAGAAATATGCAAATAAACAATTCATTCAATGGTAGATGCTTTGCATGCAATAGAATGCGACATATGGCTAATAAATGTAGATCAAGAGGATATCAGTCAAATATGCAAAGAAATGTTGTTTGCTACAATTGCAATAGATCTGGTCATATTGCCAAAATCTGCAGAAGTAAGAATCAAGATAAAAAGGGTTCGGTGCATCAAAATCAAAATCAAGATAAAGGAAAAGGCAAAGTGAATGCGAATGAAGTTCAAAGGGAGATGAACAATATTTAGGTGAAGAAGAGTACAGAAAAAGTTGGGGATGGATCTGCACCAGAATCTGGTGCTGATATTCCTTCTAGAAACTAAACAAATGAGCTCTGGCTCAGGAGGAGTCACAAAGGAAAATAAATTCCCCCAGCCAGTCAATAGGTGCCCAAATTTGGCACATGGAATGCTGCAGATTAAAGGGTTCTCAGAGAAATATCCAAATAACCCTCAGTAAAAATATGAAAGATCCGCAAGGAGCTTTGAAGAGTTTAATCAGCCAAGATTCACCTGGTTTGACAGCCATCCGATAAAGTAGGATCTTCATAGACAAATCCGGTATGATTCAAAATTGATCTATGGACTCATGGCATGATTGGAGGAAAGAAGATACATTGTCAATTATCATTGAAAATGATTCTAAGTGCATATCAATGATTCAGAAAGATCTCTCTGAGAACAAGGCAACCGGATGACTTAAGTTGTGCATTTATTGCAAAAGGAAATTAGGGTTTGTGCAGAGATAAAAGGGTTCTTTTATTCATCATTTGCACATTTGCATTCAAGAAGAAGAAAGGAAGAGCTCTGCATCAAGATTGTTACAACCTTCTCAAAGATCAACCGTAGAATCTGATTCAACTAGCGATCTTTTCTAGCTCATATTGTGAACCCTAGAAGCGTAAAAAGGTATTTCCATTTTTGAATATCTCTCTGAATCTTTTGCAAATATGGATACTCCAATGGTTGTTAAGATCACTGATGGGCTGCGCCCAAAGTTCAAGAAACACCCCTACAAATCCCTAGAAGTTGATCCCTTAGGCGCTTTTTCTAGCATTCTGCACGGGGTTCTGCACGTAGAAGATGTTAGGGTGTACATCCACACCAATATTGAGGAATTTGGAGAATCCAAGCTGATGGATATCTATCATAAACAATTAATAGATGAAACTTTTGAACTCAAACCTTAATACAAGGCCCTCCGGGATAAGCATTTTGGACATTGCATCCACTTTCCCTATTTTGCAGAAGATGAATGGGTCCGGTATGTTCTTAGAAGAATACATGACAACTTTATGTGGTTGATGAAGCCCTTCAAAATAACAAAAGATGTCATTAGGGAAGTAACTGGATTACACTCATCCGGTGGGTTGCCTGCACTCAAATCTATCAAGAACTAGATAGTAAGTGAGGCTACCAGATCTAAGTTTGACAAAAGAGCCATGACAATAGAAGATATCACAGATCCAAATATCAAATTTGCCTCTATGATAATTGGTTATAAAATCTATCATTCCAGCCGAGAGAATTCTGTGTCTGGAACTACAATTTATACAGCATATCAGATGCTAAGGGAAAATGTTGATTATAACCTATGTGATCTTCTTCTGAACCAACTGTTAGAAAACTTAAAGAAGATCAAGAAGGATAAGAAGAACTCATTCAAGTATGGTGGCTTAATACTATGTCTATTCTTTTACTATATGAATGAGCTACCCGGATCAAGTGGTTGGGTATGGCAAAATGACCGACTGGTTGCCATACAAATCAGAGACTATATGTATGGGCTTGGTGATGCCAAGGCTCAAAGTACAACACTCTGGGGATACTTTAAAAACTTCCAAAGTTTGATGCAGGCTATAGAAAGAATTCCTCAAACAATAGTTGAAAAATATAAGGATACAGTATGCTTCATGGTAGACATTGATCAATGCCTAATGGAGGCAGTTGAGCCCAAAACATTTTGGATTATGCCAATGGGATATGAGGTAGATGAGCAAATCCTAGAGATTCATGTCTAACACTTGCTAAGTCAGCCTAAAGACCCTGAGCCAGAAAGGTTTGGAACCTTTCAAGAATTAAGTGTAAAGATACATGTTGAACTGAGACAACCAGAGATGAAAAGAAAAGTGAGAAAGGAAGTAGAGGAAATTGCCAAAAGATATGGCATATCAAAGGAGGCAGTTGATGCAAATAGAGAGAAAATAGAAAGAGCTAAGAAAGAGAAACAAGAAGTAGAAAAAGAAAGTGTTCTGGTACAAGCCTTCTCTTGGACTAGATCCTCCAAGAGCTCTACACCTGCCACCTCTAAGAGCTCAAGAGCATCAAAACCGGAAGCCAAGACATCCGGAAAGGGAGAAAAGAGAACGAAAACAAAGTCCACAAGGTCATACATAAGCCAAAAGGATGATGAAGAAATAGAGTCTGATGAGGAAGTTAAGAAAATGAAGAAGAAGAAGAAAACATCCGGGGAATCCTCTACCGGTAAAAACAAAGAAGAAGAGGCAGAAGAATTTGTTGAAAGGCCTACTCTCTCTATTGATGATATCATTAAGGCAGTCACAGTGGATGGGAACCTGCAACCAGTCACTGAATTTTATGATGAATATAGTGATACTGACAAGAAGATCTTGGAAGATGCTACAGTCAGGTACCTAAACAATTATAATAAAGCATTCATTGAAATCATCTCTCTAATTCCCAAAAGTCTAGAGAAGGTACTTGAACTGAGAAAGGAGAATGCTAAGGAAAAGGACCTAGAGATCCGAGAGTAGATTACTATTCAGCTCTATCCTTCCATTACTCCAAAACAAATGAACATGATCTTTAAGGATTGCAAGGATGAGTTCCAGAGAAAAGCAAGAATGAACAAACTTATGCTTGGAGAGACTGATCAAGTAGCAAGAGAAACAAAAGACATCCTCTGGAATGCCTTTAAAAGATTCAATCTTCCTATTATAGAGGAAATAGATGAAGAACCTTCTACCATGGATGTCGAAGGATTAAGTGCATCAAAAGAAGAATCTACTGAGAAAAATGTAGAAGAGTCAAAAGAGATAGATGAGGATAAGTCTAAGGACTTGGATTCCTCTGTTCTGGAAGAGGAAGTCCATGAAGAAGTCAACACCACTCCTCTGGATCCCCTTGCAGACTCAGGTACTGAAGGAAAAGGAAGAGAAGAGGAGAAATTGAGTCAAGAAGAGGAGGTAAAGGGAAGAGAAGAAGAACAAACAGATAAGATCCTTGATGACAGTTCTGAGGTTGCCAAAGGAAAGAAGACCCAGTCTCCAACAAGAGACACTGCAGAGGCAGTAAAGAGCTTCTTGAACAAAGAAATGATAGAAATAGATGAACCCAAATTATTTCAAGGACCACTCAATTTTGATTCCCTCTCTCCGGTCTAGACAATGAAGATAGCATCCTTTGCCCAAGCTAAAGCAAAAGGAAAGCTTCTAAAGTCTCACATGGAAGATTGTGAACTAATAGAGATTGCATCTAGAATGCTGGAGAAGATCATGCCATCCTTCCAAAAGGATCCTTCGGCCTCTCCATCCAATAACCTTAAATCTCTAATAAACTCTGTCAACACTCATTTTGATTCCTTAGAGAAATCGGCAGAAGAAAAGGTCTGGAAAGAATTTTTGGAAAAGAAATTCTCTGAAGTACAGGGACTGATAGCTAATGACAGGAGAACCCTAGATATTGGGATAAAGAGCCTAGAAAATGCTCTTAAATATGGTGGAGAAATGTATAAATTTTTTCTATCCTGGTCTAAAGTGACAAAGGATATTGAAACGAAGGTGAAAGAACAAGAAGGTAAACTGTCAAGTTTATCTTAGAATTTTGATCCTCTCACCACATCGATAATGAATCAAGAGTGCCAGGCTATCGCCATTATAAATGAAATAAAGAGGTTGGAAAAGGAGAAGAAGAATATAATAAGCAGGATGAGTGAACTTAGAGGGATAATTATCCCCAAGTTAGAGGCAATGCATGAGGCCTTAACTGATGCTTAGACCACAGCCTAGACCAATGATCCGACAGACTTAAGAAGGGCAAAAGCTTACACGTTTTTGTTGAGTGGTCACATCTCAATTTTTGACAGGATGAAGCAGAGTTGGGCAACAGAATTTGTACAGTTAAAGACCACTTTTACGGATATACTTAAGTATATGTAATTATAACATGTATATATACTTATGCGGCTATGTATAGGTTGATTTTTGCAAATTTTGGTGTGCAGATTCCACCCTTTGCCATTGATGTCAAAGGGGGAGTGAGGAGTAGTGAAAAATGTGGAATCCAACTAAGGGGGAGCTTCAATAAAAGTGTACGTAAGACAAAGCATCAGCCAAGGGGGAGTTTGCTACGACACTTAATCATTTTTCACCAAGTGTTGCCATCAATGCCAAAGGGGGACATTGTTGGCAAGAGACACTATGTGGCTTCATGAGTGTTATCATTGATGGCAACAAAGTCTATCCCACACATCCACATTACATAGTATGTCGATACCGGAAGATAGATTGAAGAGTGTTTTGGTCTGATGAGCAAGAACAAAGCATGCAGCAAGGTCCGACAATCAAGTCTGGATCTCTTAGATGATGTAACTCAGCAAGTTGCGGACTTGGACAAGTCAAGAGGAGTATCATGACTACTACATTCTATAGATTGAGCCTTCGGTGATGAATGATTGAAAAGATATGAGCATCTAAGTGTTGGGTTCCTGACAAGTAGAGTAGACCGAGGAAGAACTGACTGGCAGGGCATCAGACTTTAATCCAGATGAGAAATTGATGGTGATCAAGATATTTGAGGGATCATACATGGTTATCCGACATGATTGATGGCTTCTATGTTTATGTCTTTGATACGCATCACATATTAAGCATGGATTCAGCCGGCAGATCAGTGTTTTGTAAATATCTTGAGTATTCTAGTTGCCGAATAGAAAGATGTTGAAATCCTTGATGCGGATATATATACCAGATGGATTTTGGTATGAAGGTGTGTGTGTGAAGATATAGTGTGCAAGGAAAGGCAAAGATAAGTGAGGAAACAGTAATACTAGTTTGGTATGTGACAGAACAATAGCACTAAAATAGAGGAAGAATGAAGTGCATTAGATCAGTATATTGAGCCTAACTGAAACTAAACCTCAACATATATGGATGCCTCTCATCAGTTCAAACACCTGGTTACCTTCTATAAACCTTATAGATAGTGAGTCTCTTGTAGGCAGTGTGCTCAAGTAGTGAGCCCTAATTGGCAAGTGCCATTTTTGTACTTCTTATTCTTTTAACAGAGAATACAATCTTGGGTTAGTCACCCCGTGGTTTTTCCCTTAACAGGGTTTTCCACGTTAAAATCCTTGTGTTATGTGTGTTGATTTCTTTTCTGCTCTCATGATTATATATGCTTATGTGTTTTGATGCTGCTCAAATTATAAAAAGAAAAAATAAAGTAAAGTTATTAGAGATAACTGATTCACCCCCCCTCTCGGTTATCTACCTTGTTTTGAACATCTAGAACATCTGAAACAGAAATGAGATGTTTGCATCATAATGAAATATCAGCAGCATAATAAATATAAAGAGCACGTAGTAAAGATCAACAACTGAGGGCAACAAACTGAACTGCAATATGAAAGAGATGTTGCAAGTATGGGCCTAACCCGTGTTGTCATTGATGTCAACATACTCTTGTTGCATTAATGATAAGGATTGGATGAGCTGTGTGCTGAGGATATTGAGAAAATTAGTCTTAATTAGGAACAAAGAAGAACAGTGAAGACATTAAGGTAAAAGTCCAAGATAGGATGAGGATTAGAGGATGCGGTTCAAAGGTTTTGTAGATATGTGTCTTAAGGTGATCTAGTAAAGATTTTAGAGGTCCACATGAAGAACTGAAGAAGTTGTGGCAGCTCAAGTAAAACCGGTTCCGGTAGGTGTTCAGAGGTGACAGAGTGATATAGACAGGTCCAGTGAGATCCGAAAATGCATTATCCTATTCTAAGGATTTGAGGGAGTGTTAAGGAAGCCTTTGTGAAGTGTCAACTTGATTGGTTCATGATTTGAAGGTCCACAAGCATCTATTCCTTTGTAACAGTGATGACAGACTGTGTTCTTGAGTTTTCGGATGAAGGAGAGAAGGATTTCAGTAAGCAAATGAAGTGTGGATGTTCTTGGTGATTCAGGCAATCTTGTGGAGGTCTTTGGATCATGTCCAGTTCGTGTTGGTGGTTTGCATTGGAGTTGGAGCTCAAAATTGAAGAATAACTTCCAAATGATGGTGTTCTTCCTGAGACTGGCTGACCGGATGAGTTACACATCTTGCGGATGTTCTTGTAGATGTTTTTTGACTTAGATGATTATTCCTAAGTTGATGTCTTATATAAATAAGGGATTACGAAGTCATTTCAAAGGTGTCCTTGTGGAGATGAGTGTGTGGTAGCAAGGAGGAGAGTGAAAGGCAGAGCAGAAGTATTGGGCTTAAATGGAACTGACTCAAGCATGGTGAAGATGCTATTTTCTAGTTCAAGTATGTGATACTTATTCTTTTGTAGACAGTGTGTATCTTGTAGGTAGTGGGCCTCTTGTGAGTAGTGTGCTCGGGTAGTGAGCCCTAATTGGCATGTGCCATTTTGTTCTTTCTATTCTTCTAACAGAAAATACAATCTTGGGTTAATCTCCCCGTGGTTTTTCCCTTAACCAGGTTTTCCATGTCAAAATCTTGGTGTCTTATGTGTTGATGTGTTTCTGCTCTTGATTGAATGCATTATGTTTCCATAATTGATTTATTGATATGCTACTAAATCACTAAGAAGATTTTAAGTGTGTAATTGGAAAGAAAGTTTTGACAATTGATTCACCCCCCCTCTCAGTTGTCTGTCCTGAATATAACAATTGGTATCCAAGCCAAGTTCCTCTAAAAGGAGCTAAACTACTTGAGGAGATCCAGGATGTCGTCCTACAAGAAGGATAGTCCAAAGTTTGATGGAACCAATTTTAATCTTTGGAAAAGTCACATGAAATGTCACTTGCAATGTATGGGAATGCAATACTGGAACATGGCTTCAACAAAGTATACTCCTCAGGGTGGTCCGAAATCCCCAAATGAAATCACAAATACTAAAAATAATCTGCGGACTATAGAAGCTCTTCTAAGTGCACTATCTGATTCAGAGCTTTCAAATGTTGTTGACCTACCAACTGCTTTTGAGATTTGGCAAAAATTGGAACTTCTGCATGAAGGATACAAGTATGTTAAATGTGCAAGGTTACAGAGTCTGAAAGGGAAATTGGAAAATCTGAAGATGAGAGATGATGAAAATATTACTACTTTTATGCCAAGAGTAAATGAGATTGTTTGTGGAATTATAAATGCTAGTGGAGTCTTGGATGAAGATGAGATTGTTGGCAAAATTCTAAGATCCTTTCCTGCTTCTTATAAAATCAAGGCTGCTGCCATTGAGGAATTCAGAGCCCATATAACTGTCACAAGAGATCAATTGGCTGGTAAATTGGTTGCATTTGAAATGACTGAGTTTGGAGATGCCCCTCCTAAGACTGAATCTGCATTTAAAGCCAGTGCCTCTGTGAAAGGTAAACAAAGGTTTGATCCAGGAGAGAACTCTTCAAGGAAACTCTCGTGGTATGAAAAAGTAAGAAAAGACCTAGAAGAAGAGGAGCAGAAACTGCTCAACTTGAAGCCCTTATTGCAAAAAGACTGCCAAGAGGATCCAGTAAGTATGAAGGAAAATTGCCTTTTAAGTGTTTTAACTACAATAAGATTGGTCATTTTGCCTCAAAGTGTTTGGAAAGATTTTCAAGGCCAAATCCTAACAGATCAAGGTTCCAAAAGAACTGTTACTATGTTCATGAGCAAGATGATAATGAAGGAGTAATAGATGATGAATCAGAGACAGGAAACAAATCCAGAAGTGATTGGGTGTTTATTTCCATCAAGGAAGAAGAACCATTGTCCTCTGAATCTGTCAATCATAAAGTTGTAGAAAGAGCTCCAGCTGCCCAAGTTGAAGAAAAGGATGATTGGGTCATTGATAGTGGATGCTCTCCATATGACAGGTGACAAAAATAAGTTCATAGATTTGGAAAAGTATGAAGGAGGAGTGGTAAAGTTTGGTGATAATTCTGCTGGTAGAATCAGAGGAAGAGGAACTATTTCTTTTGATGGAAGGAACAAAACCGGTAATGTACTGTATGTTGAAGGACTGAAGCACAGTCTTCTCAGTGTTGGTCAATTGGTGGACAAAGGCTATGATCTCTGATTCAAGAATGGAAAATGCAAGATCTTTGAAAGTTCCAGAACCGAGATTGCATCCGGTACTCAAACTAAAGGTAATATCTTCCACTTGGTTGGTACTGGTAAAACTTGTTTATTTGTTCAAGTTGATCAGAGTTGGTTATGGCATAGGAGAATGTGTCATGTGAATTTTGATAATATCATCAAGATAAGCAATACTCAGGTTGTAAGAGATCTTCCAAAACTAGTGAAACCTACAAATAGTTTGTGCAAAGAATGTCAGTTGGGAAAACAAAGCAGAGTCTCATTTTAAAGCAAGGAACAATCTTCTACCAGATCATTGGACTTAGTTCATACTGATCTTTGTGGTCTGGTAAGAATAAGGAGTGTGCAAGGTGATAGATACTTCATGTTACTAATTGATGACTATTCCTGGATGATGTGGGTAACTTTTTTGAAAGAGAAGTCAGAAGCTCTTAAGAAATTCAAAATATTCAAGGCTATGGTAGAGAACGAAACCGGATTAAAGTTGAAATGTCTGAGGTCTGATAGAGGTGGAGAATTCACATCTGGTGAGTTCATAGATTTCTGTGAGAAACATGGAATAAAGAGACAGTTGTTTGCTCCTAGGACTCCACAGCATAATGGAGTAGTTGAGAGAAAGAACCGGACCATCCAGGAAGCATCTAGGACCATGATGATGGAAACAAATGTTCCTCAGATCTATTGGAGAGAAGGTGTCAGCACTGCAGTCTATACTCTGAATCAAGTTCAAATCATAAGCAATACCAGTAAGACTCCTTATGAACTTTGGTTTGGCATCACTCCTACTGTGAGGTATTTCAGAGTTTTTGGTAGCAAATGTTACATCAAAAGAGATGAAGATCTAGGAAAGTTTGATGCTAGAAGTGATGAAGGAATATTCTTGGGTTACTCTACTCAAAGCAAAGCATACTGGTGTTATAACAAGATACTGAGAAAGATGATAGAAAGTGCAAATGTGAAGGTTGATGAAGGAATTGAAAAACCCTCAAGGTTTTATGAATATGATGAAGATTATCAGAATGGTGTTCTAATTCAATGAGCCCAAGCCTCTTCTGAAAGTCAGATTCAAACTGATCTGGTAAATCAGGAAAAAGAGATGAGTTTTAATGAGCCTGATCAAGAATCAGAAGTGCAAGAAACTCCCAAAGTTCCAAGGTATGTAAGACTAAACCACTTTGAAGATCAGATCATAGGTGACAAAAGCAAAGGTGTACAAACTAGAAGGAGAATTGCTCAAAATTCAGGTGAGTATTGTCTGATTTCAAAGATAGAACCTAAGACAGTAGATGAAGCCTGCAATGATGAAAACTAGACTAAAGCAATGGAGGAAGAGTTGATGCAAATTGAGAAAAATCACACTTGGGATCTTGTTCCCAAACCTAGAAATAAGAATGTGATTGGAACCAAATGGGTCTTCCGAAACAAACTGAATGAAGTTGGTGAAGTAATCAAAAATAAATCCAGATTGGTCTGCAAGGGCTATTCTCAAATAGAAGGAGTTGATTTTGAAGAAACTTTTGCTACAGTGGCAAGAATTGAAGTAGTCAGAGTATTTCTTGCATTTGCTGCCTCTAAAGATTTCAAAGTATATCAGATGGATGTCAAGTCTACCTTCCTGAATGGTGACTTGAAAGAAGAAGTGTACATTGAGTAACCAGATGGATTTCAATTATCTGATCATGGTGATATGTTTTGCAAGTTGAAGAAGGCACTGTATGGACTAAAGCAAGCCCCAAGAGCCTAGTATGAAAGATTAGATAAACATCTTTTGAAGATTGGTTTCAACAAAGGTACTACTGACAGTAATTTGTATTTCAAAATTGACCATGAAAATATCTCGATTGTTGAAGTGTTTGTTGATGATATCATTTTTGGAGGAAGAGATAGAATGTGTAAAACCTTTGCAAATCAAATGAAAAGTGAATTTGAGATGTCCATGCTTGGGGAAATGAATTTCTTCTTGGGTCTACAAATCACTCAAACAAAGAAAGGAATCTTTATTTCTCAAACCAAATATGTGAAAGAATTGTTGAAGAAATTTGGGATGGAAGACTCAAAGCCAATGAGTACTCCCATGGCAACTGGATGTAAGTTGAGAAAGGATGATGACTCTCCCAATGCTGATCAGAAAAAGTATAGGTCAATGATTGGAGGACTGTTGTATCTTACTCAAACTAGACCAGACATTATGCAGGTCATTGGTCTTGTTGCTAGATTCCAAGTTGATCCTAGAGAATCTCATGTCATGGTAATCAAGAGGATTTTTAGATATCTAAAAGGGACAGTTGAGTATGGTCTGTGGTATCCTAGAGATCATGATTTCTCTCTTCATGCATATACTGATGTGGATTGGGTAGGAGATGTGGATGACTGGAAGAGTACCAGTGGTGGAGCATTCTTTTTGGAGAAGAGATTGGCTTCTTGGTTGAGCAAGATACAAGAGGCAATATCTCTGTCCGCTACAGAAGCAGAATATATTACAGCAGCAGGTAGTTGCACTCAAGTTTTGTGGATGAAGCAAATGCTAAGAGACATAAGAGTGGAGTATGAGGAGCCTATCACAATTTTCTGTGATGATTCAAGTGCAATAAATATATCTAAGAATCTGGTGTTGCATTCAAAGACTAAACATAAATCCATCAAGTTTCACTTTTTGAGAGAGCAAGTGAACAAGAATGAAGTAAGATTGGAGTTTGTGCCTTCCAAGGATCAGATTGCAGATATCTTTACTAAACCTCTACCTAAGGACTCTTTTGAGTATCTCAGGGAGAAGTTAGGGGTTATTGCCCCTCTGGTGATGAACTAAGGTGCACTGATGTGCATCAGTTCGGTGGATATCACAGTCATATCTTGTGGTCTGGATTGATGATGGGGAGCTGCTACTCAAGGGGAGCAACTGGTATGATTCTGAAGTGGTGGAATTGCAAGTATATGCCCTTTTCCATTGATGTCAAAGGGGGAGAGAAGACATGTGAAAAACAAGTAGTTTCTAATCAAAGGGGGAGCAGTAAAGGGAGAGAAGACATGTGAATGGTTGTTGTTGATAGGGGGAGTTGTGACAATAAGGAGAAGTTCTTGTCTTGATGGTCAAAATAGGTTTTCACATCATATGTTACCATCAATGAGAAAGGGGGAGATTGTTGCAAGTATGGGCCTAACCTGTGTTGTCATTGATGTTAACATACTCCTATTGTGTTGTCATTGAGGATATTGAGAAAATTAGTCTTAATCAAGAACAGAGAAGAATAGTGAAGACATTAAGGTAAAAGTCCAAGATAGGATGAGGATCAGAGGATGCGGTTCAAAGGGTTTGTAGATATGTGTCTTAAGGTGATCTAGTAAAGATTTCAGAGGTCCCCATGAAGAACTGAAGAAGTTGTGGCCACTCAAGTAAAACTGGTTCTGGTAGGTGTTCAGAGGTGATAGAGTGATACAAACAGGTCCAGTGAGATCTAGAAATGCATTATCCTGTTCTGCAGATTTAAGGGAGTGTTAAGGAAGTCTTTCTAAAG
Organism: Cunninghamia lanceolata; assembly: GCA_027924645.1. Taxonomy (NCBI): domain Eukaryota; kingdom Viridiplantae; phylum Streptophyta; class Pinopsida; order Cupressales; family Cupressaceae; genus Cunninghamia; species Cunninghamia lanceolata. Next base: position 3,153,237 of record BSBN01001170.1, read on the forward strand.
TGTCAACTCAATTGGTTCATGATTTGAAGGTTTGCAAGCATCTATTCCTTTGTAACAGTGATCACAGACTGTGTTCTTGAGTTTCTGGATGAAGGAGAGAAGGATTTCAGTAAGCAAATGAAGTGTGGATGTTCTTGGTGATTCAGGCAAGCTTGTGGAGATCTTTGGATCATGTCCAGTTTGTGTTGGTGGTCCACATTGGAGTTGGAGCTCGCAATTGAAGAATAACTCCTGGATGATGGTGTTCTTCCTGAGACTGGTCGACCAGATGAGTTACACATCTTGCGGATGTTCTTATAGATGTTTGCCGACTTAGATGATTATTCCTAAGTTGATGTCTTGTATAAATAAGGGATTGTGAAGTCATTTCAAAGGTGTCCTTGTGGAGATGAGTGTGTGGTAGCAAGGAGGAGAGTGAAAGGTAGAGCAGAAGTATTGGGTTTAAATGGAACTGACTCAAGCATGGTGAAGATGCTATTTTCCAGTTCAAGTATGTGATACGTATTCTTTTGTAGACAGTGTGTCTCTTATAGGCAGTGGGCCTCTTGTGAGTAGTGTACTTGGGCAGTGAGCCCTAATTGGCATGTGCTATTTTGTTCTTTCTATTCTTCTAATAGAGAATACAATCTTGGGTTAATCACCCCATGATTTTTCCCTTAACCAGGTTTTTCCATGTCAAAATCTTGGTGTCTTATGTGTTGATGTGTTTCTGCTCTTGATTGAATGCATTATGTTTCCATAATTGATTTATTGATATGCTGCTAAATCACTAAGAAGCTTTTAAGTGTGTAATTGGAAAGAAAGTTTTGACAATTGATTCACCCCCCCTCTCAGTTGTCTGTCCTGAATCTAACAAGAGAATCAACTGAACTGAGCATGGGCCAACAACATAATCATTGTATTTCCAACTGAGCCAACAATGTCAATATATGCATTGCATTATGATGTCATAGTGCCAACATGTCATAGTTCCAACATCAGATATATGCTATCATATATGCCAAACAATAGAATGGACTGAGCTAGAACCAAAATGATATGATGACACCATAACAACATAAGAAACGATTATCATGTGTCATCAACATGAACAAGCTAGGATAGGATTAACACCATATCCAACTAAGAGAGATTGTGTCTTTGTCATCAAGAACAACAACTAAATAGGCTAACAACATAACACTGTCACAACTGTATCAAAGATCAATCACCAAAAAATAACAGCAGAGCAGAGAATACAAATAATTGAGTCGGCCTCCCATATGAAAATAATACCTAAAGCAAAACAAACATGTTTACCATTGTCACCAAAATGCATAGCAGTACCTGAATATACCACCTAACACAACCTAAATAGTCACTAAGATAGATATTGAGGCATGCACAATTGCAACTATACATTGCAACACCTATATCAAGAATCTCACTTTCATTTGACAAGTTAGCCCAAAATGCAACATCCTTCATGTTATACTACTAGTCACTGACCTCTGTCTAAGAGTATTGTCCACATGACTGATGCTATATTGTGAGAGAATTTTCTGATATACATACCTGCAAGAACTATCTTCCCCAAAGACTTATCTACATGTTAGAAAAGATTTATAGCCATCAGGTGAACTTACTTAGAGGTTTCTAAGACCTTGTTTTCAAACCCTTGAAAACATGTCATACCAAAGACATATAGAACAGTTATCAAAAAGCATTACAATGTCAAAGAATCACCTGCACAACTATTATCACTGCTGCAAACCAAGATACTTCATTGTCACTTTTCAAAGAAAATATGATCAGAGAGCACTGAGCATCAATGTGAGCATTACACCATGAGGAGAAATACATAATCACCTTCATATCATTGTTATGAGTGAAAAACTATACCATTCAACCTTGTCATGAAGTAATTGGTCTATAAAAAGACCACTGGCACTGTCATGCACTAATAAACAGATCCTGTCAAGAACTTCAAAGGTCATACTCACTATTCAAACTGTCAATGCAAAACAATTGAACAAGGTTAAACCCTTAAGAATACTGAATGGTATATCCATATGGTCTCTTCATACAACATTAGAGGTAGAACTATCATTCCCAATGACCATACTGTCTTGATTTGTTTGTGGCAACTTATTTTAGGGAGTCTTTCAAAGAATACTGTGATGTTCAAACCTTGTTTCTATCAAGTTACAAGAGAGAGATGTCATATGTATTTGCAAGTCCTAACACAACTGAAAAATATACTTTAACATCAACTTATCTTGTTTGTAATTTTTTTCACAATGAATCAACATAGAGTATCAGAGATCATTACCAACCATTAACATTCTGACATGTAAATATGAAGACAAATGATGAAGATCTCTACATGCTGACCTATGCAGATGTGTTACATTTTGACCTATGACGATAGCATTGGAACATTGTCAAAGCACCATTAGCCTATCACTAAAACAAGCTATTATTGTCATTAGAGTATCATGCATATTACTGACAATATGAAGTTATGCAGATCACTTGTCAGTACACTAACACTGTTACCATACCCCTGCAAGCATCATATATCTACAACAAGAGTCTTCTGTCTATATTTGTTGCAAGTTTATCTTCACATATTTATTCTGATAAATGCTAACAAGCCACAGGCCATATCAAAGAAAACACTGAATTATCACAAAACAATAATATTGCCACATTTCTTAAATCTATGCATGAGTCATAACACACTATCAACTCCATCAAACACATCAAGGTAAGCCTATGAGCAAACTCAAGCATGCATCTTTTAAGCATGAAGTTCTAAACTATGATATCCTAATGTCCAGATACAAACCATGATGAACACATGAACATCCTAAATTAAGATGATAAGAACTTTGATTCTTCTCTTCTCATGATCTCAACACATCCCTTTGACTTTATGAACCTTTGTAGCTCATGGAGATATCAATACTACAGACCATATATCATAATCAGAAGTAACAATATCTCATGTAGATCAAACTGTATGAAGGTCCAATGACAGAACCAGACATGAACCACCCATATTCATCTAACTTTGGTATTTATCAACAATCCATTAGAATGAGAAGCACTTCATGAAATCAATAAATCAGTCCTTGATCTTCTCAAGGGGATGTAGGGTAAAACACTAATCTACTCCCCCTATCTCCAAGCTCCTACTTATTCAGTTTGTAGAGCATTTTGTGAGTTATGCACTCGTTCAAGAATTGCATTTCCTACACTTTGTTTTCTCCTCCAAACTAGTATAGGTTTTTCCTTTTTCTTGTTTAAGGTGCTTACTATTTCATTATATCTAATTGATCTTACAGGATTTCTCCAACAATGCTATGTTTTATATCCAACATTGTTGCACCTATAACATATGATATTGTTAGAGAAATAATCATGTATGTTCCTTGAATTCCTACAATCATATCTTCCATGTACCCAACAGTCTCTTCTCATGTGCCCAACCTGATTGTAGTTATAGAAAACAACATTGTAGTTTTGATTTGACAAACCATAATAACTACAGTTTCTAGCTCTATGACCATACTTATGATAGACATAGCAACAACCATGAAATTGAGAATAGTTAAACCTGACCGAATGATATTGTCTGGTAGATACAGGTCTTGAAAAACTGTTAGTTCTTCTTCTCCCAATATCAGCAGTTTTATCCTTTGCTTTCTTCTTGTCATCATTAGAAATAGTAGAATGATAATTTAGATCTATCTTTTGCCTAGGAGTCTGCCTAACCTTGAAACTCTTCCTATCTGCTGTTGCAAAAACTATTTCCCTTTTAACTTCATCTTTAACTCCAGAGCTTTCCCCTTTTTCATATCCTAAGCCAAAATGATCCTTGTAGTTTTTCTTACTACTCAATATTTCATTCAAACATTCAGTACTCTTGTCAAAATGAATATTCTTGTGAAGTTTAGAAGAAGCCTTTTTCAAATCCTTTCTTAATGAGATTATTTCTGCCTCTAGCTTCAGACATTATATTCTTTTTACTTCACAATCAGATTTAGTCATATCTATTATTCTTTTGGCTTCCTCAATCTTAGTTTTTAAACTAATAATCAATTTATCAGATTCATTAACATGACTTTTTAATTCTGTAATCTAATTTCTAGCATTTTCAAACTCTAAAGAAACTTTTTCAAAATATGAACATACCTTGTCCTTGGATTCTTTTTCTTGTTGAAGCTGGTCTTTTAGCCTCCTATTTTCTTCATTAAGTTGTTTGATTGTATCTAGGGCACATAGAAGTTCTCCTTCAACATCAACTTCACAATCATTTTCATCGTGTTGATAACTGAGAGGGGGGGTGAATCAGTTATCTTAATTATTTCAATTTTCTAAACTTTCTTAACAATTAATGTAGCATTAATTCAAATAAGCAAACATAACTATGAAATGGAAATACACATGACACAATATTTTTGACGTGGAAACCCTGTTAAGGGAGAAAACCATGGGGTGATTAACCCAAGATTGTATTCTCTGTTAGAAGAATAGAAATACAAAATGGCACTTGCCAATTAGGGCTCACTGCCCAAGCACACTGCTCACAAGAGGCTCACTGCCTACAATTGTTTATACAAGAAAACTAGATACTTGAACTGATGAGAAGCATCCACACATGCTAAGATTTAGTTCCAGTTAGGCTCAATATACTGATCTGCTACACTTCATTCTTCCTCTTCTTTGGTGTTGTTGTCCTGTCACATACCGGACCTGTATTCCTACTATTATTCTACTCCTCTGCTTTTCTTCGCACAACACAAACACACAACACACACATTCACATCTAAAACCATCTGGTATATATATCCGCACAAGTGATTTCAACATTTTTCTAGTCAACATCCAGAATAGTCAATATTTTCCTAAACTCTGATCAGTCAGCTGAATCCTTGCATACCAAGTGATGCAGATCAAGGAGATGCTTATAGAAGTCATCAATCATGTCAGCCAATCATGAATGATACCTCAAGAAACTTAATCACCATCAACATCTCATCCAGATTTAGGTCTGATGCTCTGCCGGTCAGTTCTTCCTCTGTCTACTCTGTCAAACAGGAACCCAACACTCAAGTGCTCATATCTTTAAACTCTTCTATCACCGAAGGCTAAATCCTTGGAATCTATCAGTCAAGGTACTCCTCCTAACTTCCCCAAATCCACACTTTACTAAGATACCTCCTCTAAGAGATCCTGACCTGACTGTCTAACCTTGCTGCCTGCTCTGTTCTTGCTTACCGAACCACAACACTTCTTTAATTTGACTTCCGGTAAAGACACACCATGTCCTACGGATGTGTGAGATGGACTTTGTTGCCATCAATGACAACATTCATGTAGCCATACAGTGTCTCTTGCCAACACATCAAACTCCTATCCATCTTCATCCTCAAAGAAATCCTCTTCAGCATCATCAATTTCAACTACAAAATCATCAAGTTCTTGTCTACTAATATTCACATTGTCAAGACTCTTAACTTCAGGACTGATCTCTTTATGACATTTTGTATCTACATTCATGGTTGACTCATGCAACAACTCATTACTGGACTTAACTGAGGCTTGCTTTTCAACTTTTTGATTAGCATTTTTCTTTTCTCTATTTAAGGCCTTAATTCTTCTACCCTTTCCCATTGTACTCCACTATCAAGACCTACCCAAGTCAGTTAGACATCAAATAGGGAACCTATGCTCTGATACCACTTGTTGGAGTACAATACCACTGAGAGGGGGGGGATGAATCAGTGGTATACTAATTTTAACAACACCTGAAGAACTTAAAAAAATCACAACAGCTTTGGCATGGCAGACTAATGTCAAGAATGCATCAACAATATTATGAAACAAACAGGAACATCAATCTTAGGAGTAAATATGTTCGCATGTTAGACACTCAATCATGTAACTTGTATAATTTTGATTGACCATAATGAGACTAAAAAGAGGATATCATCTCAAACAAAATATATGATGAATATGCGTTCATGCAGATCAAATTGACTTAGAATGACTCTAAAACTGAATGACACATGATGAGTGAAAGAACATGAGGATAAAACACATCAGTGATAACAACAACCCATAACACAAATATTGTCTTGAGTGGAAACCCTCTGGGGCAAGAAACCACTCAAAAAATGTCTCACTGGCTTATCAAAAGAAATCTCACTGATTATAGGCCTCACTGGCTTACAACATTGCCTCACTGGCATACAACATTGCCTCATTGGCATATAACATTTAGAAGCATCAACTTCAAGGAGCACCAACCCCTAACACAGCCTTGTAGGAGCACTCACTCTTTACATACAAAAAGATAAATATAAATACAGAGGGTTACTCTATTTCTCTTTGTATCAGACTGATATAACATCAACAATATATGTACACGCACTTACACACCCATCATTCATATTATATCAGGTTTTATACACAACATATTACATTATGTCCAAGTCATTCTTTCTCTCTACAGACAGTTAGAGAATCATAATTGTAAACTAAAACTGATTGGTAGTTCATAACTGAAACTGCTTCCTGAATCATATTCAACATCTTTCATTGTTAAACAATAACCAAGTCTAGCAAGTAACCACTGTCAACTATTTATAACTGTTTACATTTTTCATAAAATCATCTTATGTATAGTCAAAAATAAAAGACCCATACAAATAGTAAAACTGAATATCTTTTGAAGTAATACAACAGAAAATTATTCTCAATCTGTTTTTGGACCAAAGTAAATCTTTGCCAAACCAAGGAGAAACCGTTTTCAAACCCGAGAGAAACCCTAGGGTGAACCTCCAAACCCTAGTAAAATAACTTCCAAACTACTTCAAAGAAAGATCCCACATCACAAGGGAAAAGAAACAGTTATAATTGTGCAAGGATATACAAGAAACTTGAAGATAGCCTTTTCATAGTACCACAGTCAACCACAGTAACTTCATTTTTAAATAACTGAAACAAAACCCCTTCAGAGATGTTGAAACCCTAGCCACATTAACAAGAATATTCACAACCCAACAACAAATGAAAAACTCTATGTAAAAAATGTGTAAATTTTGTTCCAAAACAAAACTGGAGAGAAAGCACCTGTGAGCTGACAAGCAAAAAACAAAACTGCAGAAAACAAGTGTGCTCAAAGTCAACAGTATTAGCTCCAGCTTTGTCACTTCAAGGGATACCCTGGACAATCTTCCTTTAAAGATTCATATAGTCTCACCCACATACTTTCATGATTGCAACAAAAGAAAAATGAAACCCTAAGACAAATTCCATATTCGAAGCTCATACTTTGCCTAATAAGAGCTAAAAACTTACTTTTGCCCAAGTTTAACGCATGCAACCAGTGTTACAGGTAAACCCTAAGAAGACCGGTGAAAAACTTATTTATTTTTCCTTATTAAATTTGTACTGACTTGTACGAGAGGTAAGCACTAAAGCATGCCAATAAGGTTGTGATATTTGCAACATTGAATTTGCCCACTATGAGATCAAATACAAACATATCATGGTCAATTCTTAAACCATCATTACAATTTCACGCCTTATTCCTCAAAAACCTTAGTCCTCAAAAACCTTAGTCCTCAAAAAGTATTTAAATGTCTTTACCACAATACTCATGATATTAAATGTTTGTGCCAAGAGAGAAGAACAAGATTATAGCATCTTTTCATATGAGCTCATCATCACCAAGAAGGATGTCATTATGTAACCAAATTGAACATAATCAAAATATGCCAAACCATATTAACATGACCAAGAAAACCAATGTCAATGCCTCATAGTACCATGCCAAGGACCAATCTGCATGTAAGGTGAAGGATCTCAAGGAAACCATATCAACCATCAAGGAAACCATCTCAATGTTAGGAAACCATCTCAACCGAATGAGTCATGAAATGACTGAGTGAGCCACATGTACCAAGTTGTGGTTTGGTCATTAGGGACAACAACTAAGGGTAGACTAACATATATATGTGACACCCCCTTCAAACCATACTATATTTCTTAAAGTGTTTTTAAATTAATAGTTTTAAAAGTTTATTATTATATAAAAACTTAGATTGTGACTACTAAATCTATTGAATTTTATTATATATAAAAAAATTAGATTGTGACTACTAAATCTATTGAATTCTTTTTTTATTGAAGTCTTTTGTAATAGTAGTAGTTTTTATTCTTGAGTTAATAGTAGTGATTTGTTTGTTGATACAAATTATATAAAATTTATAAAGAAACAAATTGGAAAGAAAGTATTAAATGACATTTTGAAAGTAGACAAGGTCCTAAAACTATATAAATTATTAAGTCTTAAATGTTGAAATAAGGTCTCTTGAAATAGTTGTGATATGAAGTAAAGGTTATTCTTTCTCCTTATCTAACATCTCTTATGGTTAATTTTTTTTAACTGTATGGTATTTAATTTCTTGTGCTTATCAAGCATCATTTATGGTAATCAATTTTTAAACAAATATATTTTATAATCATTTAATTACTATTATTAACTACTTCTTAACTATTAGAAAGCATTAAGATTCATACATATGAAGGAAAAAATCCATGCATCTATATAACTAAACATCTAAAACTAGATAAGATTACATGTACCAAGAACTAAGTTAAATGCATGTAAATTACATGTTGCATAAAATTATATATAAAATTTGTAAAGAAACAAATTGGAAAGAAAGTATTAAATGACATTTTGAAAGTAGACAAGGTCCTAAAACTATATAAATCATTAAGTCTTAAATGTTGAAATAAGGTCTCTTGAAATAGTTGTAATAAGAAGTAAAGGTTATTCCTTTTCCTTATCTAACATCTCTTATAGTTAATTTTTTTTAAATGTATGGTATTTGATTTCTTGTCAAGCATCATTTATGGTAATCAATTTTTAAACAAATATATTTTATAATCATTTAATTATTATTATTAACTACTTGCTAACTATTAGAAAACATTAAGAGTCGTACATATGAAGGAAAACATCCATACATCTATATAACTAAACATCTAAAACTAGATAAGATTACATGTACCAAGAACTAAGTTAAATGTATGTAAATTATATGCTGCATAAAATTATATAAAATTTGTAAAGAAACAAATTGGAAAGAAAGTATTAAATGACATTTTGAAAGTAGACAAGGTCCTAAAACTATATTTTATTAACTCTTAAATGTTGAAATAAGAAAGAATTAAGAGTCGTATATGAAGGAAAACATCCATACATCTATAACTAAACATCTAAATGTGCATATATATCATATATATAAAGAAATAACTAAACATGTAAACTCAAGAACATCAAGTCTAACTGAAACATGTAAACTAAACAACATGTAAACTCAAGAACATCAAGTCTAACTATAGCATGTAAACTCAACAACATGTAAACTGAAGAACATCAAGTCTAACTGAAACATCAAGAGAATGAGAAAACATAACAAAGAACATCATGACTCGTGCCTCCTACAAGCGGAATGGGCCTCACTCAACCCAGGACTAGAATGATGAGCTGAGCCCTATCTTGAGCCCTGTCCTAATCCTTGTCCTGAACCTTGTGTATCTAATCTCATCCATCTATGAATATCTGAGTCATGTGTAGATCCCTAAACATTAAAATTATCTCTATTCAATTAAATTTATATATTAAAAAATATGGAATCTCAAGTACATGTTCAAATTTTATACAATTAAATACATTACCTCGCATCCAGCCTCAACCACATCCATTGTTTGTTGCACAGTGTCATGTCCTAGCACCACTCTAGTCAGTCCCTAATGTAAGATTGATTAAATATGAGTCAACACACATGATGCACAAAACTAAATTTTATAATTTAAATATATTATTTATGACAAATAAATTACACTAGATTAAACACAAAATTTAATATATACCTTGTCATCAGCAACCTGTGTAGCTCCATGGGCAACCCTCCCAATCCCATTAAGGTCAGATGAATTGAGGGTCATCACAATGTTATCCTCAAACAAAAGTCCATGGAATGATCCTACTGGGTAAGGTGGCACAATACCAGTATCAAGTTGTGATGGAATCGGCTATGAAGGCACTGTGTCAGTCATATGTGTAGCTCAGTGAACACTGTACTACCTGACAAATGCGACCACAGACTCGAGAGGGATCTCGTAATTTGAAATGACAACCTCATATACAAATAATAGATCCTATGACAAACATGTACTCAATCTACATAGTGCACCCTCTCCAAAAGTCTATGCCACATCACTTGGTGAAACTATGTCAACACGTATGTAAGGATCATAACTGGTGGAAGTTAAATCAGCTGATCCTATGTTGGTGTGTGGATGCAACATATATCTACCAACACAATCAAATGCCAAGTGGTCAAGCTCACTGGCAATAGAACCTAACTCTCAAAAATGTGTTTTCTTGATGATGCAACTACCGGCTCAACTGATCATCCTAGATTCAATCTTTTGGGAAGTACCTAAAGGTTGGGAACCACTAATGTCCTCTTATCAATGGGCAAATCCTAATCAAGACGTTGGTATTGAGGTTTATCTAAAAACCTCCCAAGACCATGTCCCACATGAGCAAGGATAGATGTGAAATCAACATCAAGTTGTAAATGAATTGCTGCATATAATTGTTTGCAAAATTATAAGGGCAAATCATCATTGTGTGGCCATCTATGATGTGATTCTAACCAATTAGGATATATAAGTGGTAAAACAACATCTATACACATGGTGACGGGATAGCCCTGGACTCTATCTCGTCTAGCATAATGTGGAAACATAGAATGCACCATATCCAATGAAATGGCCTTATTAACCGCTGGCTATTTCACAATCCCAGTAATAGTACTAGAAAGTGACACATAGAAATCCTCAATACTCAAATCATCATATGGATTATATGATTTGACAATGTCAATCATATGGGCAAACTGTGCTCTAATTCCCACCAACCTGTCTCTATTAGACAGGTTCAGTGTACTATGGATTGTCTGATCTAAATGTGTCAAAGCATTATTCAGTCTTTCGAGAGTGCCATCATATAAGTCACTCCTAACACTATGTGCATCAACAGTATTAGGACTATCATGTGTATGAGCATCACTATGATGAGATGCCATATCATCCATGTGATCTATGAAAAAAATATGTACATGTGCATGTATGCAAATCTGCATTTAAAAAAATTAAACATACATTTAATTTATAAAATGAAAATACATTCAATTTTGACATTTAAATTAACAAAACTAAAAACATTTAAAATCTAAGAATTAAATACACAGGAACAATCTACACATTTAAATTAGTTACAAAACTATAAATATTTAAAAGTAAAAAATTAAATACATTCAATCTAAACATTTATATTAATAAAACTAAAAATATTTAAAATTAAAAAATTAAATACATTCAATCTAAACATTTATTTAATAAAACTAAAAATATTTAAAATTAAAAAATTAAATACATTCAATCTAGATATACATTCAAATCTATACATTTGATTGGCAATAAATTATTTGATAGCATGGATATCTTCCCATGCTCCAATACCCACATGCAACTTAACAGAGTAAAACTCTTTTTGCCTTACTTCCTATTCGACCTCTACAACTTATAGTCCAAACTCGGGACACATAATATTAATGATAGGAATTTGTCACAATTAACCTTAGATTTATGGAGTGACATAAATATGTGAATCACATATACTTTTTTACTAGGCGACAGGAACTACCATAATACAATGTATCAAAACTCAACATAAAGGACTAAGTTAGCCAAGATAATAGTAAACGGCATTTGCAGTTCACAATTTAAGAACACTGACTAACAACATGACATCATTTTAGATTATGAAAGAAGAAGATTACAAAATCCTTAATCTCAACAATGCCTTGATGGTTCAGTCACTTCCTACAATAAACTCACTGACTCTTCTCCTTACCAATCCTCCCTATCGAGGTCTTCTCACACTTTATACTTGGCTCTGCATTCTTTGTTTGTACTCAATATACTCCATCTAGGCAACCCGTCGACTTTCCTTTACGCCTTCCCTTCCTCTATCGGCCTCTTCAATAACCGGCCTTGTTTCTACCTCTTTACATTACTGTGTATTTCATTTTAACAACCTACCCTCTACTTCTTGCATTCCCCCTTCTTTGCTTATCGGCCTTCTCTCTTAAACACAGGCCGCACTCTCTAATATTTCCTCGGCCTCTCCCTTCTATATCGATTCCTCAGCTTCTTCATTGGCCTCCACTATTCCACTCCCACCTTAATGCAATGCCTCTCTTTTAATTTTTAACTTGTCTTCTCTTTCATCATCGCATTGACCTGAATGCCAACCACTTCCTTTCCATAGTTGATGACCCCTCCAATTGTTCAACTCCAACTGCCCCTTCGTAGATATGATGTCGCTTCAATTTCCTATCATGTTGTTCTGGCCGTTCCAAACTGCCTACGTTCAAAAATGGATTAGTTCCTTGATTGTAACTATCGCTCCATATTCTTTGCCTTAATTCTTTCTTCCTTGTATGTTGCCAAAATTTGAACCGTCCACCAATTGCCAGCTATCATGACTCCTCCTATTGACATTGTCTATTTCTAAACTTTACCAATCTACCTCTAACTATCAAATTCTCCTGTCCGTAACTGATTACTCTTCCTGAGCTGAAGGCCACTTCTTGATCAACATACTTCCTGTTGCTAAGGTGATAAGAACTTGGTTACTCCTCAACCTATCACAAAATTGAAATAAATGAGAAAAATAGTGAAACTTATAAAATGTATATGATGCCCCTGCATTAGACTCCCCAAGGGACAAAATTCATGTGCTCCTGCACATGGGTCATTACTCAAAACTGATTCACCTGTATTCCCTTCTTCTGCTTCTTCCACAGTCTCAATGCTATTGTTGCTATATTCCTCCCATATTGTGGTCCACTATTCGACTCTTCGCTCATGAAAACACTTCTCCCATTCATCATCCTCTTTCAATTTTCCTGCATCCAATCATCAACAATGAAAATAAAGAATTATATATCTTTTAATTTATTTATTTCACACATCTGCGAGACAACACCTATTTCATCTACATATACTATCATGTTTTCTCTTCTTTCCACAACACCAAACATCTTTTCCAACCACCCAATATCCAAGACTAACTATTGCAACACTATAACATTATCAACTTCATTGTTTACACCTCCACTCACAAAATTGTTTATTAAATCTGCCTCAATGTCTACAACAATTTCTTTATTTTCAGTCATAACCTCCATCTACACATTTGTCACTATTCCACTTGTTTGTACACCTCCAATCTTACCATTCCACTCCTCTTCAATTGTTGCATACTTTGCCCATAAATCCTCTTCTTTGTCATCAACTGTTGTTCCTTTTTCCATGCTCCTTTCGGAAAGATCTTCCTCTTCATTCTCTTTCTTATCTTCTCCACCTTGGACCTTGACTGTTCTAATATATACGGTTCCCCTTTTTTCTGCATTCTCATTCAGTTTCCTCCTTGTGTCCTCTTCTTCATGAAGGTTATTGTCTTCTACATTTGTTTCAATATTTCTCCCCATTTTTACAACTGCATTATCCTTTCTTTCTTTTAAATTTGCTGCACACTCTTGCCTTTGGAGACTCATCTCCAATTCCTCATCCATAGATAAATTAATTTTTTTTTTGCTCCTTTCATCCTTCTCATTCTGCCTATGTTTGCTTTCTCTCCTCTTCTGATGTTTGCTTCTCCTTCCACCTTTTTCATCTATCTTTGTCCACACTTCCATGTCATATTCATACATTTCATTTAAAGCCTCAAAATTAAACAATTGACCTTTTACCTTGCTCAAACTATGCTTCCTCTCCCCTAAGTCTATTGCATGCCCTTGATCTTTATTCTCTTTTTCATCCTTTACCATGACTCCTTATTCTAGGGGTTGGTTCTTCTCTTCATAGCTCCAACTCTTGAACATTGTCTTCTTATCACCATCTTCACTTATTGTTGTCCCATGCTTCACTACTTGGTTCTTCATCTTCTTGAATTGTTGTTTTGTTGCCTCTGAATTGGGGCTATCCTCTTGTCTTCTTTGACACTTCACCATATCTTTCATCCTTTTGTCTTCAGCCACTGCTTGCTTCACTTCTTTTTGTTGTTCATTGACAACTAATTTTATTTTCCAAAATAGTACTATATAGCCATGATTCATTAATTTACTCTTCTCCTTTCTAACTTGCAAGTTTACATTCCTATTTCCACTTGCATAAACAAAATCACCATCAAAATGAACTTTTACCTTCTCATGGGTCTGCTGCCCCAAATTGATTACCTTCTTGGCTTCATGTCTTTCCACCTCTTCCTCTTCATAGGATTTCTTCTTCCTCTTCATAGGCTTTCTTCTTTCCTTCATTAGCCCTCTTTCCATCTTCAAGTACCTTGCATTGCACCGCTGCTACAAATTGTCTTCCCTTATGTATCGCTGCAACTTGTCCTCTTTTGCTCTTATCTCCATCTTCATCTACGGGCTCTTTTCTTGCCCTTTCTTCTTTTGCCTCCAAAGGCTTGTTCTTAGTCTTCTTCATACCTGCATCCACACTTTCAAACAAATCAATAGCAAATGAATCAAGAGACCAGAATGTCTCTTCAGGTGCCTCTTCCATAGACACTTTCTTCTCCTCTTCTTCTAGTGCTCTTTGTTGCACTTTCTCTTTTCTCCTTTCCTTACTATCTTTATTCAAGTCCTCTACAATGAGAAATTTCCTCTTCTCTTCTTGTCCACTTTTTTAAATTACCACCTTATTAGGAAAATAAATCTTTTCCAAAATATCCATTCTTCTTGCAATCTCTTCCAATTCCTCTCAGAATTTTCTTCTTTCTACTTCATCTAAATATCTCTCCCAAAATGGGATTATGATGGGTCTCCTTACACTAATACCCATCCTCTCACTACTGCAACAGAATCTCTTATCTTCAATAACTACCCTCTACCCAACAATGACCCTGGAAGATGTTACTCTCAAAACCCCATCTACCCACTCTTTCTTCGTGGAGGAAGTTATAAACCTACCTAATATATCTTTGCTGGAGGATAGCAATTGCAAGCCCTTTCTCATGCCTGCAACAACAAAGACTAACACCTCTTTCACAACTCTATCAACTCTCTCATACCTCATTCTTCAGCATACTTTTCACCATGCCAGTGATCTTCTTCCTCTATCCTTTACCTAGTCTTCCAGGTTCTTCAACAGCCTACCAATCTGCAAACACACATAACACTTGAAGATTCTTGTGAACATCAAACTACCAAACTTTTACCGCCCAAATCTTTTAGGGCTCTAATACCACTTGATGGCATGGATATCTTCCCATGTTCCAATACCCACATGCAACTTAATAGAGTAAAACTCTTTTTTCCTTACTTCCTATTCGACCTCTACAACTTATAATCCAAACTCAGGACACATAATATTAATGACAGGAATTTCTCAGAATTAACCTCAGATTTATGGAATGACATAAATATGTGAATCACATATACATGTTTACCAGGTGACAGGAACTACCATAATACAATGTATCAAAACTCAACATAAAGGACTATGTTAGCCAAGATAACAGTAAACAACATTTGCATTTCACAATTTAAGAACACTGACTAACAACATGACATCATTTTAGATTATGAAAGAAGTAGATTACAAAATCCTTAATCTCATACAATGCCCTGATGGTTCAGTCACTTCCTACAATAAACTCACTAACTCTTCTCCTTACCAATCCTCCCTATCAAGGGCTTCTCACACTTTATACTCAGCTCTGCATTCTTTGTTTTGTACTCAATATACTTCATCCATGCAACCCATTGACTTTCCTTTATAGGCTCCCTTCCTCTATCAGCCTCTTCAGTAATTGGCTTTGTTTCTGCCTCTTTACATTACTGTGTATTTCATTTTAACAGCCTTCCCTCTGCTACTTGCATTCCCCCCTTCTCTACTTATTAGCCTTCTTTCTTAAACACAGGCCACACTCTCTAATATTTCCTCGGCCTCTCCTTTCTATATCGATTCCTCAGCCACTTCATTGGTCTCCACTGTTCCACTCCTACCTCAATGCAATGCCTCTCTTTTAATTTTTAACTTGTCTTCTCTTTCATCATCGCACTCACCTGAATGCCAACCGCTTCCTTTCCATAACGGATGACCCTTCCAATTGTTCAACTCCAACTGCCCCTTCGCATTTATGATGCTACTTCTATTTCCTATCCTGTTGCTCTGTTCATTCCAAACTACCTACGTTCAAAAATGGATTAGTTCCTTGGTTGTAATTGTCGCTCCAGATTCTTTTCCTTAATGCCTTCTTCTTTGTACGTTGCCATAATTTGAATCATCCTCCAATTTCCAGCTGTCGTGACTCCCATTCACATTGTCTATTTCTAAACTTTACCAATCTACCACTGACTGCTAGATTCTTCTGTATGTAATTGATTACTCTTCCTGAGCTGAAGGCCACTTTTTGATCAACATACTTCTTGTCACTAAGGCAAAAGGAACTTGGTTACACCTCAACTTGTCACAAAACTAAAATAAACAAGAAAAATAGTGAAACTTATAAAATGTATATGATGCCCCTGCATCATTATTGAAACGTGGTCTTTAGTTATTTATAATTTTCTACACACATTTAAGTCTATGAAAGAATCATGCTTCTAAAATATGACCTCTAAGATAGAAGGAGTGATGTTGTCCATAAATATCTTCATAATTTCTATATCTAGGAGGTGATAGTGTATTTTTCTTAATATAGATTTATAGCATTAGATAAAGTCTCTATAACCTTTTCTCAGTGACTTTGCTTGAAATGTATGAGATGAGTGAAGCTTACTTTGAGTGAAATCTATATTTTGAAATGTATGATAGGATTTTGTAATCATGTCAAATGTGTCTAGATGTACCAACAAGGAGTTGAATAAAACCACTCAATTGCATGTTCTTTGAATGAACATGTTCAAACAATTTGCATAGGATGTGATTGTCATATACATACTCTAGGCATAAGAAATAGAATGTTCCTACATGTGTTGTAGGTCTCCCTTTTTTTCATAGAGAAGAAGGTAGGGTGCCTTGAAGTTGGGTGGAAATACATTTAAGACAATGAATGTAGTGTAAGTCAATTGTGATTTCCCTAGAAAAATAATAGGAAGGGCATCTAATTTTTGTTGCATAATTTGTTGGAGTCGATGTAGGACATAAGACATGGAAAGATGGAATTTTTTACGGTGAGAAAAAAGATGGAATTTGTTATGGTGAAATGGAGAAGGGAGGAAAAATGAATTGGGTGTGGTAGACATCAGGTTAGAAGAAGGAACATGGGGATATAATGAGGTATTGATGGTGTTGTAGAAGTAAAGGATAAGTTAAAAGATAATGTAGTTTGATGTCCGATATCATTTAATGATTTTTGTGACATTCAAGAGAATGTCCTTGTTCTAAACACATGCCATTAAAAGTACACATAAACTAAATCCTTTAAATGCATCACAGCTCCCCAATATGAAGGCTTAAAGATATAGACTCAACGAATGAGGGTAAAAAACCCCTCAATTAATGACTCATGTTTACCACCTCACCTTGTACCAAAAATAATCTTGAGTTAGAATCATAACATGCAATATATACATTAAATTAGACTAGATTAGACTCACCACAACTATGTATACATCAAAAGGGGGAGACACGTTCATTACTCGTGGGGCCTACATTTGGAAAAATCACTCCCACTCATGATAAAATATAGTGAAATGGCCTAGGAGTTTCTAGGGGACCACTCTAGTCCTAAATGTGGCAATGAGGTTTGTTTGTGGGTGAGTTGTGTTTTTTTTACGACTCCCTTCACAAGGAAGAAGAGTTTGATGTTCAGAGAGGGTGTTGAATTGTTGTGCAGTGGTGGTGGTGTGTAGGTTTGTTCTTTAGGATGATAACTCATATTATATTGAGTTCTTGTTGGGAATTGATGAGGAAAGTAATGACAATATGAAATTATCTATCTCAAATAGTTCTCCTTGAGGAGTACTAGCTCTAAATCCCATTGTATTTAATTCTCTTCTTGGATAATTTTTTGAAGTTTTTAGACTTGTTCTTTGTTAATGACTTCAAAAATTGATTGATATACCCTTAGCTCACTCAAGATTGATTCTAACCCAATCCTCTCTAATTTTCATATACGCATGAGCTTGATATGCCAAGTGTGAGTGAGAGGGGATGCAAGTGAACATTCCCTTATCAAGAAAACTAATTTATATATCTCTTGTGTCAACTCATTTGTGGTTGGTAGTTTGATGGTTTTATTAAGTTAGGTTTGGAGCTTGTACCAAAAAATGCAAGGGCCTAGGGATTGTGTTTTGTTTTGTTTTTATATTTTGAACTATTTTAAAGCTAATAAAGTACATGTTTACAATTTATTAGTAATGCTAAAGTGAAAGTTATTAAATGCAATAATCTAAATCTTATTAAAGGTATTTTTGTGTTTTTCCCAATGAATAAATGAATAATTAGTGATCAACAAATGATTAAAACGAATTTGCAAACACAACTAAATTGTTTTTGTTTCTTGTCAAAATGACTAATAGTTAATTCATAATCAATTAATATGTTCATGCAAACAATGTTTCTATCATTTTTCTAATTTGAAATTATTAAAATGCTACTTTTATGACTTAAATTAAATGCAAGACTATGGGATAGGACTCATCTTGACATCATCTTATTCAATGTAGATATAACTTTCAAAAATACATAACGAAGGCCAAGGGAGTACACTTATGGCAATTCAAATTTTATTTTAATAGGCCCAAACACTACCATGGTTGTGCTAGTGTACAAGGTCACTAGCATGCCCACATTAGTGTCTATGTGGACACAAGTTTCAAGAATGTGAGGATAAAGGATTGTAGTTTAGTTTGCATAGCACTTTGTTGAAGGGTCACTTTAGGCTTAGAAATGGGCTAAATAGACCCTAAAACATGTCTAATGGAATAGATACTAAAATGAGTGTACCACATAAAGTGAAAACTATGAAGTATACATAATTTTTGACTCTACAATTAGACCCTATATTTACCTTCAATTTATCTTCCTTATAATTTTATATTTCATATAAAGGAAATATGCTAACACAAGGTAGAAAAGATCTATAGAAAGAAGAAAAGATCTAAAAACCAAAAATATAATTGTGATAATTATTGTTCAAAATCAATCAATTATAAATATATTATGACATCATCTTGTTCAATGTAGATATAATAAATTAGACATGAGAAATATGTTACAGTGTCCTTTAAAGAAAAACATTAATATCTACATTGGTTACTAGGTATCATGTTATGGATTTAAAGAGAGAAAAAAATGTAGAACAATAGTTCTACTTGATATGTATCATGCTATAGAGTTTTAACAAGCCAATTCATCTTGTGTTTCTATGAATTTCCAATTTATTAGTGCATAATTCCATCCAAATAAAAAAGGAGAATATAATAAAGTTAATGCAAAAGATACTCTATTTGAATTAAATAAAATGGATTGTACTTAGTAAGAAATAGTTGAGTTCACCAAATGAAAGAACCTTAAATAATAAATTAAAGGTGTCTTCTTAGAGTGTTGTTAAGTGATTGTGCAAATAGATCTAGTGTAAATTTAGATTTTTAACACTATAACATAAGAAGTGAGTTGATATTGATAACCAATAAGAAACAAACACAACATAATGATGAAACTAAGAATTATTCATGTGCTAAATTAGGGAATCATAAACAACCAACATATAGACTCAAGTGCACTTGTATGAAGTGGTAGCCACTAAAAATGTCCACATAGAACTATTCAAGTAAGTCACCAGTAAATTTATAGCCAATTTTGATGAAAGGACATGTATGCAAAAAAGAGTTGTAGCCAAGGGAGTGGCCTTGTTCTAGGTTTATAGCCTAGTAGACCATATGTCATAAAGCTTTGAAAATTTCAAGAAAGGATGGAAATAGACTACTGATCAATTCTTTGTATAGTAATATGTCATGGAAATCAATAGAAAAGTAGAGTAAAATAGTAGTTTGGTTTTTATATAATTTACTTATATTGAGGTATTTTATTTAAGGCACCATTGAATAGATAACTGTCATAAAAAAAATTGCTTGATAGGCAATCGACTGTCACAAGTAAAAACATGTTTTTCATTTGGGACATTCATTGAATGACATTCATTTCATGTGGTGCTTGTGATTTTGATTCAACACTAGGAGATTTCAAAAGACAAAATGTTCTCAGTAACTGTCTCAAATTAAAATGTCTTATTAAATAAACATTCGTTGACACTATTTGCAATGAAATGGGTTTCAATGTCTATTACATTCGCAATGTAATTGCAAGCTCATCAAATTTATATTTTCCCTTCATCAGCTAGCCTACAAACAATACCAAATTATCTAAACTAGAGAGCAAGATAAAGCCTATAGCATTTCCATAAAACCATAGAATAAAATCTGTCTTGAATTTGGCCAGGCTAACAGCATACAAATGCCACTTGTGTTTTCTACACTGTCTTTTACTTTGAAATATGTTTTCCATCAGCTTAAGGGTATGTGCAAGATCATGATGGGCCAAACTATACCTCTAAGTGGCAATGAAAATACAAAAAATCAGACTTTATCAATTTCATGTGAAAATTTGAATGGATTATCTACACAATTTAAAAAATATGTAAGAACGAAATTTGTAGAGAATTGAATCTAGGTTATAGGCTACTATTTTTTTTTTAAACTAAATTTACTTAGTGAAAATTGAATATTTCAATGAACAGCTATTAAATTTTTTAGAAAAAAATAAAAAGTGGGTGTCTGTCTAGCCAACCTAACTATGAGTAAAAATATATATATATATATATATATTTTTGAAACTTTCAAATAAGTAGAGGACTCATGTCTGGATGTGACGCATATTTATTTGAAATTTTTTTCCAATAAAATAATTAGTTATGATTTTTTTACAATGACTTTTTTTTTTAAACTAAAAAGTAATTTTCCAACCAACCTAACTCGATAAGAAAAAATTGAAATTCAAAAAAAAAATTTAACCTATAGCTAGAAAAGCATAGAGTGTGACACAGGTTTCGGATCTCAAAAAGGTGAAATGGTTTGAAAGTTATGGATGTTTTTCAATCAGTGTGTCCATCAGGATTTCAGAGACACGGTATATAGAAAATTATTAATAATTATTTAATAAAATGATAACCAAACAAATCTTATATTTTTAGAAAGCTAACAATTTTTTCTATAAACCCTTTTCGTTTTATAAATTTTGCATAAAAAAAAGTCGTCAGCACGCAGGGTGAAGTTCGAAGAAGAGACTGAAATATGAAAACACATTAGAATCCATGAAAAGTCAACAACCAAAATAGATATCCATCTTGCTTTGGTAAAAGCAACTCAAAACGGATATCCGTTCTGGAAATGAATATTTGTTTCCTTGATCTATGAAAAATTTTGTACCATTGGTTTTGGATGAAGAGAAGCAACATATTTGAAACATCGAGGCAATAATACAAGAAGTTACAGTTAGTTGGTCATTTATAGGTGTATCTATTATTTCATATCACATTACACATAGAATTCTAATTAACATTCTAGTTTCCTCACTTGGGGGAACATTTTTTTATCTGTTTCTAATGGAAATATTTAGTTAAAAATTGGTGGCTCCTTGTGAAAAGTATGGGCTTTTATCAAGCACGTATAACCAAGAAGGTTGATATCCATTTTTCTTACATGTTTGTTGATCACATCTTATTTAACAGATGTTTCTTGGTGATAGTTCTAGGCTTAGTGAACAATATTCTCAAGCTTATTGCAATTTTTACACTTGTGACCAAATTTGGTACCAAACCCTTTCACCTTTTCAATTAATCCTAATAGTGTCATCTCACTCCATGCAAATCAAACCAACATTAGGACCATGTGAATGAGATTAAGGATAGCCTTGAAATATGAATCTTTGTACTGTTGACTATCCTTTTAGCATGACAATCTTTTAGGATCATTGTACCCAGGTGCAACAATCCTTCAATCTTCTTTTATTTATATTTCTTTCCTCTTCATACACAAGATTCTCGTGCCTTGTAGTCATGACAATCCACAAATCACCTAACTTTCCTTAGTGAGACTATATCTTATTTTGACAGTGATAGTCATCATCGATTCACAACTCTCCTCTTTAACATAGATACCCTTTGCACATGTTTTGACTTCATGATTTTCCTTTTGTATGTTGTATTATGGTATGAAAATACTATGGCCCCTTCTTCATCCTCTTGTATAATGAAATTGAAGGTCAACACTTACGATTACTCTTCTTTATTACTTGGTGATAATGAATTCCTAAGCTCATTTTTTATTGTCTTGAAGCCAAATTTACCACTATTGAGACAGTTGGAGTTGATTCTTGATCATGAATATTGCGAATTACTTCAAATATCCATGGACAATTTCAATTGTGTTTCTTAAGACACCCGTGCCTTGACTATCCCTTGATGTTGGTCATGATTGTGCTTGGATGGCACAATAGTTCATAGTTAGATTTTTGCCACTAAAGTTTTCCTTTGACAAAGTCGTATTTGTAGTCCACCTTTTGATGATGTTCAAACAATATAAATACTTATTCTTAACATAAGCAATACATTTATCACAAATACCAATGCATTCTACTCATAAGGTTCATGGCACCATGCCTAAAGGTATGATAGTCAACAGTGTACTATTATGGCAGCCTATGGTTGGTTTGACAATCTATAATAGTGATAGCATTCATGCTTAACAGTCCTTATCGTTATTGTCATAATATATTTTACATTTGAGGCCTTGTCTACAACATACAAATTTTACCTTTCTCACCCATACCTTCAATATATAAAGGACATTGATAGGGAATTTTTAATTTCCACTCAGTCAGTGCAATCTAGGAGAGGATAGATTGTCTAAAGTTGTAATCTATTTCCATTTACACTTGCCAAAACTACAAATGCTTAGTGTTTATTCTCAACCCCGATATATGAATAAAATGTGACCTATTGTTCTAATAGGCCTATAGGGACAAAGAGGTGATAAAGCCTTTAATTTTAAACATGACATGGTTTTGATAACTTCCCATATTGGTAAGGTCCTGGATGACAATCCTTTGATGCACCTAATTGTAATAGGTGTTATGATAGTCCTTGGTATCTTTTCATTTCTTTCTTGAATGGCCTGCAAATAAGACATAAGACCTATTAGATCCTTCATAAATAAGAATTCTCATACATTACATTTAAACTTAAACTCCCTAAACATCCATCAATCCATCCATTAATATCAAAATGCCATGAATATCGTATGATCAACCATTCTAATTCCTAGGATAGTCATATATTGCAATTTTGCTTCTCTATACTAAAATAGCCCAAGGAATATCTACCCTTGAATTTGTATTTTAACAATCTAATGTCTTTATGAATAACATTGAGCCTTCTTTTGGGACAACATTTTTTGCCTTTAGAAGCTCCTTATTTGATGATAGCCTAAAATAGAATAAGTGGATAGTCATAACATTTTAGCATAATGGGAAAACCCTAAAGTGTGATAAAGTCTATACATTATCTATTCCCATCCATGTCACGAAGCAACTATTCAAATGCTAGGCCAACATGATTTAAACAATCATAAGGGCCAACAATCCACTCCAAATGCATGGGAAAAGGACAACTCTTGGATCTGATATTAATCATGTTCACATGGCTGCTAACATCTTCAAGTGAGTCAATACAAAAATTGAAAGCCTCAAGCTCATACACTTCAGAAAAATATACCTAATTATAAATTTGATATGCATGAATAAGGAAGTCTTCATGCAATACAAACTAAAATGTGTCATATTTAGACATATCATCAAGTTGAACTACATCATGTTGAGACTCATATTTACTTAAGCATTACAAGTCACTTGCCTCTTTGCATGCTTCAAAGTTCCAAACAAAGGACTCAACTTTAGGTGTAGCAGAGTCCTCATCAATGACTGATTTACATGGCCTTCAACAAACTAAAATTATATATCATCTTTATGCTTATATGGAGGCTATATCATCTTTACAATTGTATGTCCAGGCTCTTTAGGAGTATTCACAAATGTGTCCAAAGTAAGATTACTCAAATCAAATAATGGCTTATATCCAGAGCTTTATTAAGTTGATACCTAGGTGGATTAGTGTGTAAACATTCAAATTAGATGGTAATTCACAAGTTTATAGAATAATAAAATGAATCCCTAGTCTAGAATCCAAATGTACATAATAAAATGGATATCTGTTTTGTAGTAGCGATATGGACATTGCAGAGTGTTCGTTGGCAAAGAATTGGGATTTGAGAAACGGATATCCGTTTTGTAAATGCAGAAAAAAGACAAAAGGAATATTGTTGGGCCCAACATCCACAACCAGAGACCCTCTGCTGTCGAAATACTCATGATTTCTAGCTATGACAGTGAAAGGAATATTTTTATGCACTTTTGGAGACACAATTTTCTTGTTACAATCATAAGGGTGATATTTTTGTTCTCCTAATGGGGAGCAATAGTCATCATAAAGCAAAAAGGAGGAGGAAAGTTACATTGGAGGAAATTGAAGCAACTAGGGAAAAAGATAGGGAAAGGAAGAGGATTGGAAGAGTGGGTTTGGTAGATGCTCATCAAGGTGAATCTTCTTCTTTACCATCTAATGACATGCAAATTGAAGATGTTAATTTTGATTATAATGAAATGTTAGATAAGAATGAAATTCACCATGATATTGCAAATGAAAATATTGAAAAATGTTATGAAACACCTATTCATAATAGCAATACCATGGACAAAGACGAAGAAGAAAAATGAAGACCTGCACTTGAAGAAAGTGGATATGAACATCATGATGTTGAAATTGCACTCCATAATCCATTTGTTGATAAAAATGATGAGGTTGATAACATGGATGAAACAAGAACAATCAATGTATCTCCAAATTTCATAAGAAGAGAAGACATTTGTCAAGAAGAGAATAACCATGATGAAATTGGAAAACACCCAAGAACCCCAAAATGTTTATTTGAAATTGATGAGAACATAATGGAAAAACTTGAAGGCAAGAGGTCATCACGAACGATTTGGTTGTGGGCTACAAAACTCTTCAATGAATACTTTGAGAAGAAAACATTAACCGAACAATGCCAACTTTTTTTGCAATTATTAAAGATGTACAAAATGATACCTTTACTAAAGAAATTAAAGATTCGGTTAAATAAAGTGTCCGATTGGAATAAAATTATTGTTAGAAGCCTTTTCAATGCACTCAATTCTATTGGAAAGACTAGCAAGGAGAAAGATAAAAGAACTTCCCGTAGAGTAATAACAACCTCAATAGTAAGCAAACAATTAAGAAATGCTCGATTAATGAGGCAAACTTGTGTTGACTTAAGATTGAATCGTAAAACATTATCAAAAGCACTAGCATTAAGATCAAGGCTAGATAGTCTTCTTGCCAATGATACTTGGGCTTTCAGTGGTAGGCTTCCATGAGTTGACAAGAAGCTAATTGATAGCACAAAGGAAGAAATTGAATGATTTTGGCACACTAACTCTAGGGTATCACCGAATGCAAAAGATGTTGTAAAGTTAAGAATTGGTGATAAAAACCGCACACCACATCCTAAACATTACTTGGAATGTAGCCAAACAACATTGTACAAACAATATTGTGAAACTCACCCAGGTATGACAATCTCACAAAGAGCATTTGAATCTCTTAATCCATTTTATTGTGTTCCTCTTAAAGTTCGTAATACATGTTGTTACAAATACCATGTAGAGTTTTCTATGTACCATGAATGATTATGCAATATTTGTTCTACTTTGCACACTAACGAAATGTTACAGGAGTGTGGTGCAATTCAACTACCAAAGTCATCTCAAGACTTATTGGATTTATTTCTATGTACTAGAGATGATGGTTGCATGTTCTACAAGAATGATTGTTTAAATGAAAAGTGTTTACAATGTGGTGGGTTATCAAAGTTTGTATCATGTTTTCATGAGGGCAATGAGCATGATTTTGGAAAGAGAATGGTTGAGAAAAAGAGATATGAGATAGTGAAATACAATTTGAAAAGTGGAGGTGAAGGTTCTAGATGTGAGTTGATTGTAATAGAGGTAAGTATTGCTGATTTTATTGATGATTTTAAGAAAAATCTTTTCTACAAGTATGTCAGACATAGCCACAGGTCTCGATGGTTAGATCAACAGTTCAGGATGTGTAAAGACTCTTTCTCGATTGGAACTATTGTCTCTGTAGTTGATTTTGCAGAAAACTATACATTGCAACCCCAAAATGAAGTTCAATCCCAATACTACAATTCTATTCAGATTGCTATTTTTGTTCACATCACATACAGACATGCCCCCGAGAGTACAGAAGAAAATAGGAAGATTGTCAGAGAATATCATTTTTACATGAGTGATGATCGATCTCATTCAGCAGAGTTTGTGCAATATTGTTTTCAACAATTTTATGGGTACTTGCAAGAAAAAGATATTAGAATGGATCAACATCTCATTTGGTCAGATAATTCCACTGGTCAATTCAAGAATGCTCGTAATTTCTATTGGTTGAGCAAAATGCATGTAGAGAAGGGTATACCTCATATTTGGAATTTTTTTGAAGCCAGGCACGGAAAAGGTGAACATGATGGAGCAGGTGCATGTGTGAAGAGAGCTCTTTTTAAAGAACAACTAAAGATTAGAGGTGGTGCTACATTCAATGATGCAAATTTTATTGTTAAGTGGTGTAACTATGCATTATCACAAGGAGTGGCTCTTGATTCTGAAGTGCGCAGGTGCTTTTGATTGGTTGATGATGGGATAGCGATAGATAAATTGGAATGTCAGAGAATCAGTGAATCATCAAAGATGCATTCATTTCAAAGCTCAGATGCAAGTACATGGACTATTTGGACACGAGAATTAGCTTATTTTTGTCAGAGTTGTATTAAATGTGATTGGAACAATTGTGAGTCAAGTGAGTGGGTAGATGCATGGATTCCACAATATTTAATCCCTTTATATGAAGGTCAATCATCTTCCATCAATGACATGGAGAGCTCATTTGACTATGAACATCTTTCAAACCTTGTATAGCCAGGTCATGTTTATGCAGTTGTTGCACCGCATGGAAATAAAGAGAGGTCAGACTATTGGTTGGCACAATGTGTGCAGGGAAAACAAAAGTTAACACAACCTATGATAGATGATGATGGGTTCACATATCCTACAGGATCAGTTGTTATTGCTGGGACTTGGTTACGAACATGTATGATTAAAAAGAATGGCATCCCGGCCTTTGAAGACTTTGAGAAGCATAAAACCATATTGATGTATTCTCACCTAGTTGTAGCAACAAATGTCAAGTTACTAAAACATCATGGAAAACCAAAATCAAAAGAACTATGGACAATTAGTAATGCTGATCATGAAGCAATATTGGATACTTTGAAGGTAAGAGATGACCCCTCAGGTGCACTTGACTAGCATTTAAACTTCCAGATGGACAGGTATGACATTTTTTATCTTAACTTGTTCTTGTTTTTTCTATTTTTTAGAATTGTTTTATTAAAAATCTTGTTACTTTGACTATAATGCATGCTTTTGACTATACAGGACTGCGAATAAAGTTATTTTACATGGCATCGTAGATTATTTTTCATGGCATTGTAAATTATTTTGTATGGCATCGTAGGTTATTTTGACTATACTCGAGGTATGATTTTTAGTTCTCATTTGTATTTCTTAATATTGCACATTTGTACCTTTTTCTACATAAGGTGTTCCATGAGATGACATGTATTTG
The DNA here is from genome assembly GCA_027924645.1 of Cunninghamia lanceolata. Lineage (NCBI taxonomy): Eukaryota > Viridiplantae > Streptophyta > Pinopsida > Cupressales > Cupressaceae > Cunninghamia > Cunninghamia lanceolata. The sequence goes on from BSBN01001170.1 coordinate 3,181,225, forward strand.
ATGTCTTTTGCCGAACAGTTCATGTGCCTTGTCTATGCTTTCACATATTACATACATGTGTCACATGGCAATTACAACTACAACATCTGACAAAATTCTCATTTCTTTGAGGTCTTCCACCAAACAGTTCATGTGCCTTGCCTATGCTTCCTTACTTCACATTCTTATAAAAGTCCTATAACAGTCATAATTAATCTTCATACTAATCTTGATAGTAATCTTACATCATTGTATTCCATGAGATGACAGTCCTATAACAGTCCTATACATGTCTACTAGGATAGTTTTAACTACAATAGTCCTAAAATAGTCCTAGAATAGTCCTATAATAAGCGCAGCATTTAATGTACATATTTATGATATTCATGTTTACTTAAATTTGCTTGTTCATGCTTCTCATAGGACGTCACCTCCCCTACCCATCCAACTCTACAGAAGAAGAGAGACAACAAATGATCAAGAGGGATCACCAATTGGCGGTAAGTGATTGATTACTTATGTCATGTTATATATTTTGAATATTAAATTCTATATTAATGTGCACGTTGTTTGATTGTATTAATAGGTGGAAATTCAAAAATCTCTATCGAGGAGGTCTAGTCGATGAGCGGTAGAGGATGAGTCATTGACTGGTTCACCATCTTAATGGCCTAGAAAGAGCCATAGATTATTTTATAGCAATCCATAGGAGATTTGATTTTGGGACATTTTGTTACATATGCCTATTTGGCTTTGTAAACATACTTTTGTATGTTATCGATGTATATCATTGTATATACCCATATGGTTTTATTTGTACATGCCTATATGGCTTGATATATACACTATACATTATTTTCATGACATTATGCATATATGTATATATAAGATCCTAATTTAGCACAAGTAGGGAGGATGCTTGCAAAGGTTATGGAATTTGGTTTTAAACGTTCCAATTGTATTTGCTTCAAAGTTTCTAAAGCCTTTTCAAAAAATCCATTTTGTGCATATCTTGCAATCATTGCATTCCTTGAGATAGCTTCTCTTTGAGGTGTCATGCCAAACTATTCACATGCCTTGTCTATGTTTCCACACTTTGGATTTACACCCACCAATTGCATTTTCTTAACATTTCCTTTCAATCCTTATCAAAAAATTTATTTTGTGCACATATTGCAATCATTGCATTCCTTCATTCTGTAGTGTTGCTCATGTCACCAATACTATGTTTACATCTTCACATACATGGCTTATAACATGTGACAATATGAATGATAGAGAATGTTTGCATCAACATGATGGCACAACATGAACAAATTGCATGTTTGCATCAATTTCATTGGGTCAATGATTGAGAATGTGTCAACTTGAACAATATTTTTTGTCCTTCTCATCAAGACCTTCATGAAATGATACATTGGTTTCTTGATATTCAATCATGCATTGGAGATCTTCAAAGTGTTAAAGATGTTTGAAGTGATGAAGAAACTTGTTATTTTGATGTATTTCAACTCCAAACTTCCGCCTAGAAGTGAAGGCGCTAATCCTTGATCAAACTAACCTAAAAGCGCGCCTTGGTACTTAGGGCGCTAGATTATGATTGATCAACCTAAAATGTGCGCCTAAGGCTAGATAGTGAATTGGAAGGATAAAATGCATCATCAAAGGAGTTTATAGTTATTGAAGGCATCAAATGATGACTTGGGCACACATCTACCTCTCTACACCATCAAATGTGCACCTAGATTAGTGAGGTGCCATTTCATATCTCTATGACTTTGGATATGCGCCTTGATAATGAATACAAGGCCCCAATTATTGAATAAACAACCTAGAATGAGTACCTTACTATTTGAGGTTCTAGTTCATGCTTCTAGAACACCAAAAGTGTGCCTAGATGTTGAGGTGCTAGCTCTTGCTCAAGCAACCTTGAAAGTACATTTTCACAAGGAGATTAAAATGTATTATCAAAGGATTAAGTTGAATCAAGGAATCATCATTGAAGAAAAGTAAAACATGATTGTAAATGAGGCACACTTTTCATCATCTCTAATCTCACAATTGCGCCTTCCATTGGAAGCTCATATTGTGCCTAAAGGAATGGTACTGAGATATCATCCATGTCAATGATTGAGAATGTGTCAACTGGAACAATATTTTTTGTCCTGCTCATTGTGGGGCCGAACGGACTGAGCCAACACGTCGGGGTGGGCGAGTAAATGCCAGGGGAGGTCTCGTTTTGTGTGCCAAGCATCCCAGTCATTTCAAGCAAGAGGCTACCGGCAAAGTCCCTTACGATCCCTGAGACCAAAAAACTACCAAACTTTGACGGAGCAATTCTCAGAATTCATGATATCTTGGAATGTTGTGTTTGGACCTACAGGTGCATGTGGGGTCCATCCACAATAACCTCTCTCATTTTTGGTCAACTCCATTTCATTTGACCATGCCGAAATCAAACGTATTGTTGCAAAATGCTTCAATTTGATGTAGTGGAAAGGTGCTAGGTGTGACATTTTTCATTCCATAGCTTGTGGGGTTGAACAGACTATGCCAACGCATTGAGGTGGGCGGGTAAATGCTAGGGGAGGTCTCATTTTGTGCACCAAGCGTCCCAGTCATTCCAGGCAAGAGGCTACTGGCAAAGTCCCTTAAGATCCATGAGACCAAAAAAATTCTAAACTTTGACGGAGCAGTTCTCAAAATTCGTGACAGCTGGGAATGTTTTGTTTGGACCTACAGGTGTACGTGGGGTCCATCCACAATAACCTCTCTCATTTTTGGTCAACTCTATTATGTTTGACCATGCCAAAATCAAACGCATTATTGCAAAATGCTTCAATTTGATGCAGTGGAAAGGTGCTAGGTGTGACATTTTTCATTCCATAGCTCGTGGGATCGAACAGACTGTGCCAGTGCATCCGAGTGGGTGGGTAAATGCTATTGGAGGTCTCATTTTGTGCACCAAGCGTCCTAGTCGATCCGGGCAAGAGGCTACCGGCAAAGTCCCTTAAGATCCTTGAGACCAAAAAACTACCAAACTTTGACGGAGCAGTTCTTAGAATTCGTGATAGCTGGGAATGTTTTGTTTGGACCTACAGGTGTACATGGGGTCCATCCACAATAACCCCTCTCATTTTTGGTCAACTCCATTCTGTTTGACCGTGCCGAAATCAAACGCATTGTTACAAAATGCTTCAATTTGATGCAGTGGAAAGGTGCTAGGTGTGACATTTTTCATTCCATAGCTCGTGGGGTCAAACAGACTGTACCAATGCATCGGGGTGGATGGGTAAATGCCATTGGAGGTCTCATTTTGTGCGCCAAGTGTCCCAGTCGTTCCGAGTTGTAAGCTACCGACAAAGTTAAAAGTTGCTAGGATTGAAATTTTGCATTCTACAGGTCCTGGGGCCGAATAGATTGCGCCAACACATTGGGGTGGGTGAGTAAATGCTAGGGGAGGTCTCATTTTGTGTGCAAAGCATCCCAGTCCTTCCGAGTTGTAAGCTACCGACAAAGTGACTTTACCGGTAGCTTATAGCTTGGAATGACTCAGATGCTTTGCACACAAAACGAGACCTCCCCTAGCATTTGCCCGCCCTCCCTGATGTGTTGGCGTAATCTGTTCGGTCCCAGGACCTATGGAATGCAAAATTTCAATCCTAGCAACTTTTGACTTTATCGGTAGCTTGCAACTCAGAATGACTAGGATGCTTGGCGCACGAAACGAGACCTCCAATGGCATTTACCCATCCACCCTGACGCGTTGGTGCAGTTCATTCGACCCCATGAGATATGGAATGAAAAATGTCACACCTAGCACCTTTCCACTGCATCAAATTGAAGCATTTTGCAACAATGCGTTTGATTTCGACATGGTCAAACAGAATGGAGTTGACCAAAAATGAGAGAGGTTATTGTGGATGGACCCCACGTACACTTGTAGGTCCAAACAAAACATTCCCAACTATCATGAATTCTAAGAAATGCTTCGTCAAAGTTTGGCAGTTTTTTGGTCTCAGGGATCTTAAGGGACTTTGTTGATAGCCTCTTGCCTGGAATGACTGGGACGCTTGGCGCACAAAATGAGACCTCCAATGGCATTTATTCACCCACCCTGATGCATTGGCGCAATCTATTCGACCCCACGAGCTATGGAATGAAAAATGTCACACCTAGCACCTTTCCACTGCATCAAATTGAAGCATTTTGAAACAATGCATTTGATTTTGGCATGGTCAAATGGAATGGAGTTGACCAAAAATGAGAGAGGTTATTGTGGACAGACCCCACGTGCACTTGTAGGTCCAAACAGAACATTCCTAGTTGTCACAAATTCTGAGAACTGCTCCGTTAAAGTTTGGCAGTTTTTTGGTCTCAGGGATCTTAAGGGACTTTGCTGGTAGCCTCTTGCCTGAAATGACTGGGACACTTGGCACACAAAATGAGACCTCCAATGGCATTTACCCGCCCACCCCGATGCGTTGGTACAATCCGTTCGACCCCATGAGCTATGGAATGAAAAATGTCACACCTAGCACCTTTCCACTACATCAAATTGAAGCATTTTGCAACAATGCGTTTGATTTCGACACGGTCAAACAAAATGGAGTTGACCAAAAATGAGAGAGGTTATTGTGGATGGACCCCACGTGCACCTGTAGGTCCAAACAAAATATTCCCAGCTGTCACGAATTCTGAGAACTGCTCCATCAAAGTTTGGTAGTTTTTTGGTCTTAGGGATCTTAAGGGACTTTGTCAGTAGCCTCTTGCCCGGAATGATTGGGAGGCTTGGCGCACAAAATGAGACCTCCACTAGCATTTACGCACCCACCCAGATGCGTTGGCGCAGTCCGTTCGACCCCACGAGCTATGGAATAAAAAATGTCACACCTAGCACCTTTCCACTGCATCAAATTGAAGCATTTTGCAACAATACGTTTGATTTCAGCATGGTCAAATGGAATGGAGTTGACCAAAAATGAGAGAGGTTATTGTGGACGGACCCCACGTGCACCTGTAGGTTGAAACAAAACATTCCCATCTATCACAAATTCTGAGAACTGCTTCGTCAAAGTTTGGCAGTTTTTTGGTCTCAGGGATCTTAAGTGACTTTGTCAGTAGCCTCTTGCCCGGAATGACCGGGACGCTTGGCGCACAAATGAGACCTCCACTAGCATTTACCTACCCACCCTAATGCATTGGCATAGTCCATTCGACCCCACGAGCTATGGAATGAAAAATGTCACACCTAGCACCTTTCCACTGCACCAAATTGAAGCATTTTGCAACAATACGTTTGATTTCGGCACATTCAAATGGAATGGAGTTGGCCAAAAATGAGAGAGGTTATTGTGGATGGACCCCACGTGCACCTGTAGGTCTAAACAAAATATTCCCAGCAATCACAAATTCTGAGAACTACTCCGTCAAAGTTTGGCAGTTTTTTGGTCTCAAGGATCTTAAGGGACTTTGCCAGTAGCCTCTTGCCTAGAATGACTGGGACGCTTGGTGCACAAAACAAGACCTCCCTTGGCATTTACCCACCCACCCCGATGCGTTGGCACAGTCCGTTCAACCCCATGAGCTATGGAATGAAAAATGTCACACCTAGCACCTTTCCACTGCATCAAATTGAAGCATTTTGCAACAATACGTTTGATTTCGGCATGGTCAAACGGAATGGAGTTGACCAAAAATGAGAGAGGTTATTGTGGATGAACCCCACATGCACTTGTAGGTCCAAACACAACATTCCCAGTTGTCACAATTCTGAGAACTGCTTCGTCAAAGTTTGGCAGTTTTTTGGTCTCAGGGATCTTAAGGGACTTTGCCGTTAGCCTCTTGCCCGAAATGACTGGGATGCTTGGTGCACAAAACAAGACCTCCCCTGACATTTACCCACCCACCCCGATGTGTTGGCATAGTCTGTTCGTTCCCACGATGAGTAGAATAAAAAATATGGCACATGGCAAGGTTTTTGCTCTTAGGATCTTAAGTGACTTTGCTCTTATGGGACAATGTATCAGCAAAGACCCTAGTTTTCATAAGGGGAGACATGTGATTTTAAGATGTTTTTGGGAATGTGACTTTATCCTTCCACTCCTTATCCAATGACGAGTTTATTCTCAGAGTTTGATGGCTTTTATGAGCATATACACGATGTTGTTTTAGGATAGTCATAAAGGGCAGTTTTTAGACAGTCATGTGTATATTTTTAAGAATCATAAAGGGCAAGTTGTACATGCACTGTGACAGTCCCAAAACTCATATAAATCATCCATTTTGGTGTTTGACAACCTTATAAGTCCATTAGATCATTTATACAAACCATAATGCAACTTATAAAACATCTTTGCATAGTAATTTCATGAATGACTGTCTTGTATGATTGTTTTGTGCATTTTAACAGCCCAATGAGGATTGTATGGTGTTGTGATCTTCATGATTTTAACTTGATGCAAAGATAGGATCCAACTCAACATGATAGAGGCATCATTACAAATGGATTGAATTGCAATAGTTGGAGAGCCAACCTCCTATCAATGAGAGTTCAATGATAGTAAGTAGAGAGCTACTTGACAATAAATAGGATTTACATACATACATACATATATATATATGATCTCGTAGGCATCTAGGTTTCATACACAAATTGCAATAGTTGTAGAGCCAACCTCCTATCAACAAGAGTTGAATAATAGTAAATAGAGAGCTTCTCAGCCATAAATGGGATTTGCATACACACACACACCCAACTGAAATAGTATCCTTATTGGCCTTATTGGCACCTCCCCCGAGATGTAAGTTTTTTATGTTTATAATGTGCCCCCAGTGTCCTTATTGGCCTTATTGGCACCTAAAACACAAGAAAGTAGATTCCACCAGCTTTCAATTACAATTTCTCTCAGGCCCTAACACATCCATACAGGGTTGTACTAAACAAAGAAATAGCAAGAAAATAGTAAAATCTGCAAAAACAAAGTTTCTTGACATTAATTTCATTCAAACTTGTCTTCAATTCATCTTCAAAATGTTTTCAATACATCTCCAATGCCTTTTCCATGAAGGTTTATGCATATTTATACATGATTTGAGGGAAACCAATAGTCTCCAACTGACTTTTGAGTACTTGACTGTTCATCTTCCATACTTTTGCATTTTTTTTACATTTTTCATATGACAACTTTGACATATTTACAAAATTTGACAAGATCAAGACTAAATACATGATGAAATGGTTTATCATGACCTTATTAGATTTCAAGCTACTATGCTTGATTAGGGAATATAAGGAATTTTGTCATATTGATTCTATTGGTCTAAAACCATTCTCAATGCTAAACATATCATCAATGGACTAAAGAACTATCATCATAATGTATGGCATCATGGGAAGTATCATGACATGGACATAAGGAATTTAAATTATATTGTATATCAAGGTGTATATATATTAAAATCTAGTCCATAATGGTAGACATATACAAAAATTTGGCAAATATGCCAACTCAAAACATTTTTTTATAAAATGTTGCATATGCCATGTCTCAAAATCTATATACAATCTACATGCCAAATAGCTACATCAAATACTAAAAGTCCACTTGAACCTCAATTTGTGATGGATCCTCAATTTGTGATGGATCCTAAAAAAGTGTCCTCTTTGTACCAAAATGTCTAGTAATTGATGGAGGCGAAGTTTCCTGCATTAACAAATCAAAACACAAATTTGATTAATCTCTTCAATGGTAAATAAAAATAAGTTAAAGTTAGTAAATAGATTCTTATTTGCTACAATTAAGAACTTTCAATTACCTTGACTCTATGTTGTTGTTCAGACAATCATTCTGCAAATGATTTTCTCTTAAGATGATCAGGTGTCCTAGTGAAGCATGATGGCAAAGGTGGCACATCACTCACATTCTCAAGAGACTACATAAAAGCAAAGTAACATTGAAATGAATTAATATATAATTTTAAAAAAAAATAGGAAATGCATACATTTAAAAAGGTTAGATGTGTTACACACAAACAATCTAGAGTGCACTACACAAAAACTTATCTACTAGAAAACAAGCACATACCACCATTGAGGCCTCCTGCATCAATTGAGGACTCTGAATTATCAAAATGACAAGAATGTAAGACTCTAACGACTATAATCAAATATTTAAGTTTTCTAAATTATCAATTAAAATACAATTCAATCAAATTACCTCCACCCTTTGTTGGCGTTGAGAAAGCCATTCTGCAAATGATAGTCCCTTGGGTCGATCAGGAGTTCGAGAAAAGACTATTGGCAAAGATGCCACATCATTCACATTTTGATTGACTATAAAATAAAATTAACATCAAGATATAAATTAATATATAATTACTCACAAAGAAATAAATGCATAAAAAAAAGTTGATGTGTAGAACAAATTATACCGCCAAGTCCAAGCCAAATTGGATGGCAGACAAAGTTTCATGATGAACTTCTGTCAACTCCTCCTCTGTCATCAACTGTTATCCCACTTAGATACATTAGTACTAATAAATTTGTTTATATATTCAAATGGAATAGACCATAAAATTTAACTTTAAATTTTACCTGCATAAAAGATTGCTCATGCATTTCTCCTTCTCTATGGTTCACTGATCTGATAGCTTCTACTCTTGTCCTTGACCCCTCAGCTTGAGTTCTGGACCCCATTGACTCATCTCATGAAGGGAGATTGTACTCTGATGTGTTCAATGGTGGCTCACTACTCTCCATAATAGGACCTAAGCATAAATGATTGCAAGAAATGCAATGATGGGGCACACATATATGTGTGGACAACGACAATCTAGTAGAACCAGGTGATCCAATATCATTGCCAACATCACGTGCTTGTGCAAACTGAGATGTCTATATAATCAAATGCTCGGTCAAAGAGTGTATGGCACTAAGGCCCTATTGTGTTTCATTTGCAATAATGTCTGGGTGCTGCATTAGGGGTGGAGAAGGGATAGCAGGAGGAGGAATATAGGGACCTTGTACTTGTCTAATTGCCCCAGGTCTATCTTGAGGCATTCCCTTACCCACTCCTTGAAACTCTCTAAAATCAAAATAATTAACATGTTAAACCATGACAAACTCTACATAGAGTTTACGAAAGAAATACAAAGGTACATCTAAATTATTGTTGGGTGGTTTATCAAAAACCATCCGCCAATGATCCCAAAAGTTCTGACTAATGCCCTCATGAATACACCATTTGATTGAAAACTTGGGCTTACGGACATCAACATGCAATCCGGTTTTAGGATTGACAAAGTGTTGGGCTAACATAGTTTTTGTAATCTCTAATTCTTTGACTTCATCATATGACAAACCATTAGCATATTCGGCCTTCTTGGCTTCTCGTCATTGCCTAAATGATTCATGTTGGGTTGATAAGGTTTGAACATGATTAATGATTCCCTCTAAATTTGATGTCATTGTAGACAATCGAGGGTGGCGGCAATACATTTCTATGATCCTACTTATTTGATCAATATTTCTTTGAATATTCTCTTCTATTCTTGGAGGGGGAGGGTTTAGTCGTGGAGGGTTTGGGTTTTCATTTTGTGCATCCATTTTACCTAATTAAAATATAAAACATACCCACTTAGCATTAAAAACCAAAAAAATTGCTTGAATATACAAAACAAACAAAAAAAATGCGAAAGATCTTACCTTTTTGGATCGGATATCTGTTCTTCAAAGATGACACTGCGTTTTGCAAGCCCAGGGTTTGCAAAAATGCGACCCTTTTTCACTTTTTATGTTTTTCAAAATGGATATCCGTTTTCTTTTTTTCAATTGTTTTCTTTATTTTTTATTTTAGTATTTTAGCATTTTAGTATTTAGGCATTTTAGCTATAAAATACAATCCAAATTTTAGAAAGACTGTATCATATGAAAGGATAGATTTTGGACAAACTATCAAAATTTATATAGGATTATGATGATATATATATTTGATTTTTATATGATTTACTTATACTAAGGTATCTCATAGTATTTAAAGGCACTTTTGAATAGATAATTGTCATAAAAAAATTGTAAAAGTAAGTAGTTTTAGTGTAAATTCTAACAAATCATTTCATGTTTAACTTACATATTAGATGATATTTGTGTCAACAATTGAGATCAAACTTGTGACACCCGGGATCGACCTCTCATTTTTCTATACCTATTCAAATTCCAAGACAATCATTGGATTGATGTCATTTATTTTCTAAAGGTGACAAATCAATTTAGCACATCCTCAACATCATTGGATTGATGTCGATAGAGAGAGCAAGATAGAGAGAGGGAGATATCTATAGAGAGGTAGATACAGGAGAGAGGTAGATATGGGTTAGGGGTTAGGGATTAGGGCCATTACTTAGGGTTTACGGATTTAGAGAGAGAGACTGCATTTGACATGCAACCGTAAACCCTAAATAATGCCCCTAAACCCTAAACCCAAGTAACCCTAAATAATTCCCCCAAATCCTAAACCCTAACCCCTAAACCATAAACCCTAAATAATTCCCCTAAACCCTAAACCTGATAAAGGGAGTCCTAGTTTTCTTGTTTCCATTTCCTTCGTCGATAAGGGAGAGGGAAAGATAGAGGGGAGAGATAGGATATATAGGAATGATAGGGGGAGAGAGGCAAGAGATAGAGAGATTGGGAGATATGGCTAGGAACAGAGAGATAGAGAGGAGACAGATAGGAAGAGATAGAGGAGATGAAGGGGAGAGATAGGGAGATTGAGAGTTAGAGAGATGTCTAGAGAGACAGGGAGATAGAGGAATGATAGGGGAGAGAGAGGCAAGAGATAGGGAGAGATAGATATAGGTAGAGAGAGAGAGAGAGGGGATAGATTGGGAGAGATAGAGGAGACAAAGGGAGAGATAGGGAGATAGAGAGTGAGTGAGATGTCTAGAGAGATAGGGATAGAGATTGAGACCTGTGGAGGGATGATAGAGAGAGGGAGATAAGGGAGAGATAGGGATATAGAGGTGGAGGGATACTAATTTTAATGACCTCTAAATTTTCCATAAATTATTCTCCACTAAACCCTAGACCATCACCCAAATCCTTACTTTCCTAATAAAAGCCCTTCCCCAAACATCATTTGATCATGTGACTCCTTCCATCACTAGACAGGTGCCCAGGTACTTTCCATTATTCATCTAATACTGTAATCCGAATGTCATAGCTCACATTCCCACACCTACATTCATAGACTCCATTCCCCCTATTGACACCATCGTTGATAATCATTATATAAGGACACTCCCTTGAATAATAATTAAACTATGGATTATCTCATATCCCCATCTTACACTTTCCTCACCTTTGAACCCTTAGAAGATGACATTTAGCTATCCCCACCATTACCAATCACACTTTCTAGCAATCCCACAGAAGACACCTTACCCATCACTTCACCTAGGTCATCACCAATTAAATCACCTCATTACTCCATTCAACCATACCCATACCACCCCTTTCTCACTCCACAACCTATATTAACGCATGATTAAACCTAACCCCTAACCCCTATTTCCTAACCCCTAAACCCTAAACTTGAGAAACCATAAACCCCTAAATCCTAAACACTAAACCCAAGAAACCCTAAACCTCTATCTCTTTATCTCCCTATCTCACTATCTCCCCATCACTATCATTCCTCTACCTCTCAATCTCTCTCCCTATGCTTTGGCCATGTCCCTCACTCTATATCTCCCTATTGGTCCTCTCTCTCTAAACACTAAACCCTAAACCTCTAAACCTTAGCCCCTAAACCATAAACCCTACACCCTAAATAATGCCCCTAAACCTTAACCCCTAACCCCTAAACCCTAAACGTGAGCAACCCTAAACCTTATCTCCTATCTCTCCCTTATCTCCCTATCTCTAACATCCCTCTACCTCTCAATCCTTCTCCCTATTTCTCTGGACATCTCACTCACTCTCTATCTCCCTATCTCTCCCCTTTGTCACCTCTATCTCTCCCTATCTATCTCATCTCTCTTTCTATCTAGCTATCTCCAAAACTGAGAAACCCTAAACCCAAGTACACCCTAAATCCAATCAACTCTAAACCTATATATCCCTATCTCTCCCCTATCTCCCTATCTCTATCATCCCTCTACCTCTCTTGATCTCTCTCCCTCTGCCCTTGGCCATGTGCCTCACTCTCTATATCCTTCTCTCTCCTCGGTCTCCTCTCTCTATCTCCCTATCATTCCTCTCTCTCTATAAACCCTAAATCCAAAGCCCTAAACCTCTAAACCTAACCCCTGACCCCTAAACAATTTAAATCCTAAACCCTAAATAATGCCCCTAAACCCTAACCCCTAACCCCTAAACCTAAGAAACCCTAAACCCCTAAACCCTAAACCCCAAACCCCAAAACCCTAAACCCAAGTAACCCTAAACCACTATCTCCCTATCTCTCCCCTATCTCCCTACCACCTTTGTCCCTCTACCTCTCAATCTCTCTCCCTATGTCTCTGGTCATGTCCCTCACTCTTTATCTCCATATCTCTCCCCTCAGACTCCTCTATATCTCCCTATCATTCCTCTCTCTCTATAAACCCTAAATCCAAAACCCTAAACCTCTAAACCTAACCCCTAACCCCTAAACAATAAATCCTAAACCCTAAATTATAATGCCCCTAAACCCTAACCCCTAACCCCTAAACCTGAGAAACCCTAAACCCTAAACCCAAGTAACCATAAACCACTATCTCCCTATCTCTCCCCTATCTCCCTATCACCTTTGTCCCTCTACCTCTCAATCTCTCTCGCTATGTCTCTTGCCATGTCCTCCACTCTTTATCTCCCTATCTCTCCCCTCGAACTCCTCTATATCTCCCTATTGGTCCTTTATCTCTCTCTAAACCCTAAACCCTAAACCTCTAAACCTTGACCCCTAAACCCAAGCAACCCTAAACCTCTCTCTCTCTCTTTGGACATGTCTCTCACTCTCTATCTCCCTATCTCTCCCTTCTATCTCCTCTATCTCTCCCAAACTCTATCAGTCCCCTCTCTCTATCTCTCTTTAAACTGTAAACCCTAAACCCCTAAACCCGAACAACCCTAAATAATTCCCCTAACCAACCTCTAAACCACTTCTCTATATAGGTGCAACTAATACCACTTTTTCATTGTTTTCCACATTTAATTATATTCTTTTCCATTTTCCAAGTCCTACATGTGTCCAAGTTGTATTGTTTGTCAAGTTTTTAGTCTAATTGTTAGTCTCAGCTCTCATGGTTATTAAAATTTTAGTATAGTTAGATTTATCCTTCAGTAACATTAATTTACACATTGTTGCACAAACAACCACACTGAAACATAACCTTACCTAATTAAGGCCTTTAAGGTTCTTTCATAAATGGCGAGCTTAACAGATCCAACTAGTTCAATGTTCTTATAGTTCATGCTTACCCTTCCAAGAGAGTTCATGCCATGTTAACTTTGCATTATGTCCTAACATATCACATGAAGGACATCATCGTCACAAGGAATAACAATGTCATGGAGGATTAACGAAGGTGTAGCTTCACCACATAAAGTATCATTCATAATTTTATCACTAGAGGGTAAGGGTATATCATGTGTAACCTTCTCAAACCATGTATCATGAATCAAATCATATGAACGATTGGGTAAAGCAATTTAGGGCATGAAATCCAAAATGGATATCCGTTTTGTATTTCTAGAAACGGATATCCGTTTTGGAATGGATATCCATTTTGGTTTAGTATCCAAACCAAAACAGATATCCGTTTCAAAGTCAAACTTTGCCAAGTCGCAAACTTGGCTAAGTAAAAACACGATTTTTTTCCTATTGCCACTGTTTGGCCCGCGATGATCCTACACATGCCCTTAATTTATGTGCATATCAGTCTTTAAAAACAATGCCCTTACTTACATGTACAATATGTTGTTACTAATTAATATAGGCATTCCTTTAAGAGGTATGTACTTGGTTACACTCTCGGACTTATGAGATTTAACTCTCTTTCAAGTTTTTAAAACGAGTTGATGAGCACCATTTATTTTAGAGGATATGATAATCACTCTATTATATATACCAAAAATGGGTAGTATACGTCTAGTGTGGATTTGTGTTCTCCCTTTTTGTGACATTTAATCTACTTTATATATGTGATCTATTTTGTTTTCTCCTTTTATTAGCTTAGATGAATAGATTCATACTGAGAATCCGTTCTTATTTTAGTCATGGAAATGTTCTACTTTCAAATTAAGTAACCAACTTATCAAAATCAAGATAAATCACTCCTTAAAAGTTTTCAGTGTGGTGAGATGTCTCTGCTACCACGGGTGGAAATATGCAGAGAAAGAAAAAATGAAGGAAATAAATTTTATGATAATATCAAGTATAGTCAACTAAGGTAGCAATAGGATGTAGATGCCTAAAAAGCACGTCATGTAAGGAAGCACTGGATGTAATACATGAATGATAAAACAAAAGTATCAATTAAATTAAAATCCTAAAGTAGTACAGGTGTGCATGGCCATAAGTACTCTAAAGCCATTGCACCAAAACCTAGAAAGGAAGAAACATGGTGAGGAAGAAATACCTGGAGCACCGTTGGCAAGTCGGCAGACTTTTAGGGTTGCTAGATATTGTGGGCTCTAGGCAAAAATCTTTGTCATGACAGGAATCCAAGCGAAAATGACATTTTTGCCCTTTTTTTCTTTGTTTTAATAGTTCCGCCCAGAACTCTATTGGGAGGAACTTTACTACCCAATTCCTTTCTACCTGGAAAGCTATGACCACGTAGGTGCCACATAGGTGCCACGTGGTTCCGGGTGGAACCGATTCGAGTGACTTTCTACCACCTGAAAACTTTCCGCTCAGAACTATTTTATTGGCTGAAAGTGGGACACATCTCTCAACTTTCACCCATCTCTTTCTTATTTTGGTTGAAGGAATTCATAGGTGTTTAAAGCACCTCAAGTGTTCGAGCTCTATTTCTATCTTCCACATTGTGCAATGTGTGGATCCACTTTTTCATCTTCACTTTGTGGATGACACTTGTTTGATGTGCAATGTCACTCTTGAGGAAGCTATGGCTCTTAGGTGAGCTCTTGACATTTATATTAGTGCATCTAGTCAGCTATTTCTCCACCTTTCAAATATTTGGGTGTCCCTATTTCTCCTCCTTTCCTTGGAAAAAAAAGACCGAAATGTTATGTTAGATTTTGCTTAGCATCATGAGTCATTGGACACAGAGATACCTCTCTTTGGTTAGCTATATAGTCCTTAAAGTTGTGATTCAAGCCCTTCTGATTTATAGATTTATGGCTCTTGCAACTCCAAAAGGTATCCTTCATGATTTGGACCATAAGATGAGACAATTTCTTTGGGAAGGAAATTCAAAGAAAAAGAAATGGCATTTGGTTAACTAGGATAAAATATGTTAGCCTAAAGAAAGAGGTGGTTTAGGTATGAGATCTTCCCTCCTTAATAATATAGCTCTTGCTACAGAATTATAGTGGAGATAGTGTGTGGAGGAACAAGCTTTATAGGGAAGAATTCTTAAGCTCAGGTACTTGAATCTAGAGAATCATTCTTCCATCCCTAAGTTGTCGACTCTTGGTAAGGGCTCTTGGATACATGGAAAACAATGAAATTGGGAAGTAGTGTAATTAAAGTTGGCATTTTCTGAATTGTGGGGAAGGGTGATCTTGCTCTTTTCTGGGATGATGCATGGGACTAAAATAGCCCTCTATGTATGGAATTTTTTGATCTCATAGAATTAAAATATAAATGTGTTGAAGTTGTTTGAAGTTATGTTTTTTTATTTTCAATATGTGGTCATGCAGGATGGGGTGAGGATATGGAAATGGAAACCTAAAGATCTTTGGCCAATTCAATAATTCCCGTATCTCATTAACCGATTAGCTCATATTTTAGCTTCCTAGAAGGCCTCTTTATATAGACATCTAAATTTCTTTGGATGGGGTTTGAAAGGTTATGGGATCTACACGGTGCGAACTAGTTATAAAACTATCCTAGCAAAAAACTTGGAAGTTAAGAACTCTAAGATTTGGAAATGGGTATGGCATCCTAAATGTTGGCCTTAGGTTAATACTTTCATGTGGCTTGCAACTTTAGATACATTTGTTCATCGTGATGATCTTCAAAAACAAGGGGTTGTTGGTCTGAATAGATGTATCAAGTATACCTTCAAGATGAAGAGTCTAGAAGACATCATCTTTAGCTTGCCCCTTTGCCACTTCCTTTGTCGTTTATGGCGTGACTTTTTGAGAATTTCATGGAATAATTATGAGTCTATTCAAGACTTTCTTGTAAATCAGCTATGACATTTGAAGCTAAAAGCCCTTAATCTATTGCATGATATTGGTCTTGGTCTAATCTACTAGAATACTTGGTGGGAACACAATTAGAGGATTTTCAATTGTACTATTAGGCATATAAGTCAAGTTTGGGATAGAATAATGGTCAATCTAAAAGAAACTTGTCAAGTTTGGATTCAAGATTATCAAGCAAGTTTTTGGTGGGAATTCAGAGTTTTGATGAGACTTGGTATTCCTATGGCTTGTCCCTCTTCTAGCTCTTCCAATAAGAGTCCTCAGAATTATCAACTTACCAAAGAAGTACGTCCTCCTCCAAGCTTGGTTAAAATTAATGTTGATGGAGATTCAAAAGACAATCCTAGAAATGATGTTGTGGGAGTTATTGGGCATGACCATAATGGTATGGTTAAGTTCTGATTTGCTAGTAACTTCTTGGTGTTGATTTTAATTACTTTGTTGAGGTTATGGCCATTCTACAAGCTCTTTTAGAAGCTAAGCTCAAACATTTTACTAATATTATTCTAGAATTTGACTCTAAAATCTTGGTTGATCATTTTAAAACTAAGTTTTCCTTTCACTTTTAGCAGTGACAACTGAATGAATATAAGAAAAACATCAATATCCCCATTTATGGTTTCAATGTTATTAAATGGAACCATACTAGAAAGGAAGGAAATCAAGTTGCTAATTTTTTGTTGGAATGACATCAAGGTTGATAATGAAAATAATCAAGATTGCCCTGTGTGGAATTTGAGCAAAGCCTTTAGTGATTTCATGAATGTTGACTACAATGCCTCTTTGGATTCTTGATTCCAGCGAGTGTGCTTCTTGTTGGTGTGTAGGTTCTTGTGGTGTTCTTCCAGTTTATTCCCCTATGGCTAACTTTATTATTATTATTTTTAACTAATTTTTATGTTGGTCCAGTGCGTTTTACATAAAGGTAAACATTACTTCTAAAACTCAAAGCATGTACAACCTTCAAGGGAACAAGTGTGTATGCCCTATCTGTGGGGTTTGGAGAGTTCCTCCTCTTTTAATGATTCACTATTTTGGTCCATTTGGATTCTCTTGATTTTCCAGTATTGGTGCGCCAGCTAACAGGCCCCTTTGTAATTAGTTGTTTTAATATGTTTTTTACCTTTATGTTAAAAACACTTGTTAATTAAAAACACACAATTATCTTGGTGGTGGTGAACCAATGGTTTAAAACTTCAAATTTGGTTTTTCAAAGTTTTTTTTAAATAAAAATATTTCAAATAAGTAAATGAAGTGAGAGATTGTGACATAGCTAGAAAATATTTTAATTAATTAAATATAGATAATTGACTAGAAAACCTCCCGTAGCTATTGAGCGCTTTGAGAAAGGCCTAGTTTCATGTATAGGAATAGGAACTGTCACCATATCCATAGGAGATAAAGAATGTTTCTAAAACCCGTGATAGAAAAGTTCAGCATCTATCGCAGGTTCCTTCCAAGCAATCCTCCATTTATTACGGTTGTGGAAGGTTAAAATAACATATATATAGGATACAGATGCTCTTGTTATATTAAATTATTTAAGATATTTACTGCAAATAATTAGCCCCCATAAATTTTCCTAATCCTCGAATACTCGGTTATGGCAAGTGGAATCACATGGGTATGGACAGTCGATTGCCTTCGTCATACCTCGATCAAAGTACCAATCTCCTACTGCCTTTGCAATGGACTGTAATGCAACCAGTAAAGCACAGTGATTAGCTTGCTTTTATTAATATCAGGTACTTTATTCATTGCATGCTAATATCTAAATACAAATAGCTATAGCCTATAGACAATCATGATTCTTGTAGTCAGTTGAAAAAAAAAACAGAGAATAACTTTACAGATCATAATGTAGTTAGAGAATCATGATTCTTGATGTCTGAAAAAAACAGAGAATAACTTTACTGATCATGTATTGATCAGAGAACTGACCTTGTTATGTAATCTTGGAGAGTCATCTCTGAGCCACGTTTCCTGCATCCCGGTTTGACAATGGGCATAGCAAGAATTGATATACATACTCCCACTGGGTGAGTTCCCAAATGCTTTCAGTGCATTAAGCATTTCCATTCTGAAACCTGCAGAGATACTACAATGAAGCTGATTAACAACAAATCCTTTCACTTCAAACCAATTAATAATAGTGAAGACTGCAATTTCTAACAGTAAACCCGTGATATAATTTCTCTTTGTTTTCTTATTTAACCACAGAATTGACTATTTACTAATTTAGAAAATGATGAATCTTAGTTGAAGTTCAGTTCAAAACTTCAAAAGAAACACACTTTAGATTGGAACCGGATTCTTACTTTAGAAATTATCTTGTTCTACATTGATGACGTTAATTCCCATTAAGAGGAGGGAAAATAGGCTGGATGAAGAATTTGCATCTGTTAATAGACATACCTTGCATTGTTTCCAATTGTTGTGAACTGCATTTCTTTATGTCTAGCTTGCAGCTGTGCCACGTTCCATGAGGATCTGCTACACCTGGTGCCAGAATGTTTTTGACCTAAAAGACAAGGCAAGCCACAAAAGAGAAAACAAACAATATAGCATGTAGATATAGGTTCAAAAATCAATTGTGCAGGAAAAGGACCAACTTCTAGGCCAGAGGAAAATCATGATCTACCTGCCATGAATCATACCCCGCATTTAATATAAAAAGCGGTGTTTGTATGTATGGTGTCAGATACTGTGGAAAGAAGCACTGCAATTTTATTCATACATTGGTAAGTAACAACACAACGGAATAGTGGACATTTCCAAGGAAAACCAAGATTTGCATATAATTATGACTCTAACTTTCGTTGGTACCTGAGCACCCAGTTTTGAGGTACATGCGACTGGTAAACTCTTAAGTGATTGCTGCATTATAAAAAGGAATTCAATTAAGAACACAAGGTTAGAGAATTTCCAAGTGACAGTCTACCTCCGCATACTCTATTACAGCATCTCTTGTTCCCCAAGCTAGAAATCATCAATAGGAGAAATCTCAATTTTCATTTCATGCTCCTATATCCTCATAGGTTTTGATCCAAAATAGTTCAATTGAGGAAAAATGTAGGCTAATTGAAAAAAAAATATTTGAAGAACATTTGAAACGAATACCTGCAATGTCACCACATCATTAAAGAAAGATCTTATATGGTTTGTACCAGAAACGTCCTTCCTGCTCCACAGGCAAGCCAAGCATATAAAGTAAAATAATAATAATTTTTAGAATATAATCAGAGCTAATAACTACCCTCCAATGAGTTGAGTTTGATAGAACAATATAAATTAAATAGTTGTTAATGTCACTAATGAAGACATGAGAAATGTATTTTGAAGTAAATGAATTTTTGGTCCATAATAATAATCAATTCTCTTTTCTCAATAAATAGCCTCAGACCTGTTACTACACAACAGAGATAACAATGCAGCACAAATAGGACCTGGCAGAAATTATGTACCACCAAATATAAGATAATAAGGAGGTAATGAGACAATACCCATCAATAAAAAATCCAGCATCTGCCAAACACTTGACTTTAGTAGTCTTTGGCATAAGCGCCCGAAAATTATCACAGTTGAGAATTGCAGTTAAACCCCCAGCAGAGCATCCAGAAAGGAGAGCCTATGGTCAATGTTTCTTTAATCAGTGTAACATTAATGTAGTTACTGAATATGAGATCAAAAATGAAAGAATCTCACTATAGAGTGCGGTTCTACTCATATTATGCCCTATATATGCCAATAAATACCAAAACATCTCTTCAATAAGGCTTCTATCTAATCTTGAATCCTATTTGTTGCTGAAATTTATATCATCTATTTCTTTGCCTATATATTTCCACATATAAAGATGGTTAAAAAAAGGAAAACCTGTTTAGCATTTATCATTCCTTTTGCCAAAAGTTCATCAATGACAGCTCGAAATATCCTTTGCCCTCGGAAGTACAATTTATCAACCTGATACATTTTGAAGAAATCCAAGCTTAATCAAACTATAAATAACTAGAAAATGTAAAATCTTGCAAGAATCTCTAGCACGAAGTTTGTTGAAGCTTATGCAAGGCTTTACAGTTATGCCATCATAAAATCAATTTTCGAACTTTGAGCAATACTCATTCATGTGTGAACCTATACCACATACATGTGACAGAAAGTCTTCAAAGCTCCATTAGGATAGTCATAAGGTTTGAATCATGTAGCAGGTAAGAAAAATATCCTTTATGACACCATCTTAAATAATAATGAGACAAATAAAACAGGATCTATAGACATAATAAGATAACCCTTTTTGCATCACTCACCGGATTTACTGCCTCCACATCTCCAGTAAACGAGGCTCCATCACAGTATCTAACCTTTATGCGGTTCCAATTATAGAAGTCTGTTGCACATACCAATTTAGTTAGTTAGTACAGAAATGTATATTTTGGGGGCATGGAGCATATTGGAACTCAGAAGTTGTTAAAAAGCCTAATAATGCACTTGTATATAGATACTTGAATAACAAAGTACAGGAATGCAAGAGGTAGGTGCTGAAAAGTAGAATTCTCATTTATATATACTCTTCTGAGAAAAATCATTAGGTTCAAACTCCAAATCCAGAGATTATGAAAAAAGATACTAAGTAGAACAAGAAAATGTGTATTGATCTCTATTCTACAAACTTGAGTGGAGTAAAGCTCATTTTATCTATACAGTGACAGGAATGCTAACTATAACTTCAAATGGAAAGTGCTATTGATGTGGGAATGCACATTAGGATAAAGAAAAGTAAAAATTGTTTGTTGCAGAGAGTGTCATTTCCTCAAACATGATAATAACAAGGAACAATATAAATTATAATATAAAGATCTCTTTGAATTAAAAAAAAAAATTATATCAACAATGAAATTTCGAAAACAAGAACAAAGATAAATACCTGGATTTCTTGCTTTGTTGTTGCCTAAAAAGCCTGAGAATGTTACTGTCTTATCCATGTAATTGGATGAACCCAGGCGAGTTTTCTTCCGTGCAGAGCATGTTGCAACATCGTTACACCATGCGCCTCCCTGAGATTTAGTTGGTCAAAATGTTCAATATGAATGGAACAACATTCTCTCATAAATCATAATTTGTTTTTTCCTTTTTCAAATAATTTTTTTATTTCAGTTAATATTATATTGAGAACAATGCTGAAATACAGGGCATGCATATCAGTGACTTAAAGTAGAAGCCTGCCTCAAAGAAGACGATCCAGTTATCTACTCCTGTTCCAGACCCCTTGTCAAAGTGGTAACCTGGTGGGCTTCCATCTAGACAAACTGCATTCAACTTAAATAAGCGATCTGATAATCAATGTCTTTCACTCGCAAGAATTACAAAAAAAAAAAAAGAGGAAAGAATAACATGCAAGCTAGACAAATTTGATCTACTATTGTGCTTTGCTTTTGTTTTTGAATAACTTGAACAGTCTCACCCAGAAGAAAACAGGGGACACTATTTCCATCCATTTATTGCAAAATAAGAAAAACTTTTTTGAAATTTTAACTACAGGATGAGAAGCTAAAAGCAGGGAAGTTCCTGAGCTGTGGTGTTCAAAGGCGTTCATTAAAAGAAGGAATCTTTTTATTTCTGTCTATTCATTTGATAACGAAAAAGAGGGATCTTAGCCAGGTTTTTGCCATTTGGGGTATACAAGTTATAGGACTGTGTAGTATACTAGTATCTATATGCAGTACCATATGCAAATGACTCTACGCCATAATACATTGGTAATGACTCGGGGCATTGGCTGAAAGAACAAAACTGCAGAATACATTGATGTTAAATTAAAGTAGACTCATTATCCACAAAGGATAGATCAAGCCATATTAATGGCAGTTGATTGCATTTAAAAACGAGCACTCATATGGTAAGTAAACAATTATAGTATAAAGTCACATACCATCTATTGGATTATCAATAAAGGAAAGAAATTGTAATCCATACCGTGAAAAAAAAAATGCTCCGTTGAATATGTTGAAATCTACGTGCTCAATATTACCATCAATTTACTAACAAATTACTTGAGGCATGAGTAGCCCTCTTTAGCTTCTTAGTGGAGATACTTCTCAGGAGTGAGTTAAGCATACAATGAAGGGAAGCTATGTGTGGAACGATTCAATCAAATAAAAGTTACAGATCATATAATTAAAGAAAGACCAAAAGAGTACTTTATAAGGGCACTGGATCCTTGGGAGCCAAATTAGAGGAACACATTAAGATGCCTCTAGGAATTTGCTAATATGGAAACAGTTCACAATATTCTGATCCTAAATTGAATGTTCTGTATACAAACGTCCATTCCCCTGAAAACACAAAAACTTACCCTCTAAATCCCAAAACCGTGAAGGCATTAAACAGTTGCCAATGAAAATTACAAGTAAATACTTTTAATACAAGAATCTGACAGAAAATGGCATACAGTAGAGAAGAATGGGGAGAAAACATGTCAGATTCAACAAGCTGAATGTGTTTATCTTAGACAAAGGCCTTTAACTGCATTGCAATAGAATTGATTTGAAAGGTTACCCTGCTTCAATAGCATTAATTGCCGCCTCCAACTGTCTAACTAATTAGAATTGTGGTATTCATAGACTGAAGTCACTGAACAAAGCTTCTGGTTGTTCTGGGCTTGGGCTAGAGGAATTTTAGTGATCCCAAATTGCTACTCTTAAGTCTTTTTGGGCAAAGTTTAAGTGTTTTGGAGCCATTTGCTCACTCAAAATGCATTGCTCCACTTCTCCCAACCACACAATCCTCTTCTCAACAGTTTCCATAAAATCTATTGTTTAAAGATAGCACAAACAACAAAAGGAACTAATCTCTGAATCAAAAGCAATGAATCCACACCAAACACATAAATCTAAAACAATACTCACCAGCTCCTTTGGCCACTGCGCCCTCCACCAGAGTCAGATCCACATCAAAAGCATCGACTGCCACAACAACCATGATGAGTACCACCACCATTCCAACTACACTGTCCATGAGTCCCACCATGCTTTTCTTCACCATCTTCTCAATCTGACCACAACCCAAAAGGCTAACTCCAGTACCTAAACAGACCCAATTGGCACAAAGCTAAGAGGACACTCTTAAACCAAATCCAAATGGCCAAATAACCAAAAAAACACAGCAACAACAATCCAAAAATACTGAATGAAGAAGGCCAAAAATAAAAATTGTTTACAGTCAATGTGGAAGCAAGAATCCAAGGCAAATTGAGCCGAATAACAAAACCCAACAAGGCCTGGCAAGGCACAACTCGGTGAAGGTGAGCGTGTGGGGATTTATAATAAGGAATGGAATAATTCGTGTTCATTTTCACGTCCAATTCATGTCCACAACCCCACTCTGTACCACTCAATACAATTAATGAGCATCCAAAACTGTCTTTTTCAATCCCTTGCATTTCAGTAAGGAATCCACAGAGTGTACAGCTTCTTTTCTGTCGGTGTGCCATCCAACCATGTAAATGCAAATCTACAACCCTTTCAGACTCAATTCAAGTTTTCCCTCAGCCTTACTAAACACTATCCCGGTCGGTGAGTGACCTGGAAAGTAACATATGCTGCTTGGCATTTGTCCGGAAGTTCCCATCTCATCCATTTCTTTATGATGAGATGTCTTTTTAAATGCGTAAGCTATCACGTGAAATAATCAAGTACTGGATCTAGACCTTTTTCTTTAATACATATTGATTAAGTTTAAATAGCATTCATACACAGTAAATGGAACAAGAATTTAAGAGAGTATTATTAGAAATTTATGAAGTTCTTGAAAAAAAAAAAAATTGTGTATTAATTTCAAAAATGTTTTGGCTATATTTCATAATCTTTGATTAAGATAATTAAGATCAAAGAGGATCACAGAATAACGTTGTTAAAAATACATTTATTCAAAAACTTCGCAAATCAAGAATTTGAAGATTATACTCCACAAGTCGAAACAATTTAATTACAAGTAAATAATTCAGAAGTATATTTAACCAATATAAAAAGTCAAAATATTATTATTCAATCATAGAGATGTCACAGCTAGTCCCTATCTTGAAAACCAGTCTTTCTGAATAAAATTGGACACCTTTAGTGTGCTGAAAATTGACAGCTGAAAATTGACATGATTCAATTACTCCTAGTGTCATACAGAGCTGCTCGCATAAAAGACAACTACATGAACAGTCCAAAGGTATACAATTCACATAGTTTTGGTCCCCTTGAGAACATGACAGTGTTCAGTAGGCGACTTGGATAACGTTTCCATTGTACTTTTCCATGTTTCTCATTATTGTATTACATCTATCACCATCATTACATCCCACTGTAATAGAAATAATTGCTTTGAACAACAATTTACGTAGGACACCTAATTAAATAATAATAATAAAAGTTTAGGGTTTAAGAGTTGGGATTGGTTAATTGAAATATATGTTAAATTAGAGGTTTAAATAAATATAGGATTAGAATTAACTGGCACTTGCATGGAAAGGAGGTGCAATGGTTAGGCTAATTATAATTTATATAGGATAATATGTAGAAATCTAAACTTATGTAGAAATCTAAATTTACCCCTAAATATAAATATAAAGTATCTAGATGTTGATATCTATGGAATCCAATTGTTTCTGTAAAAGAAATCCACATACTTATCCCAAATTTCACATTGTGTTTATCTCTTTAATAATTGAATGTCCTATAAATTTGAAATACTATTAGAAGTAATTATAATATTTTGTGGGAAATGAAAATTTATGATTTTTAATGTGTATATAGAAAACTCAAAAGCTATATTGACTTAGGAGTAATAGGTAATAATGAAAATATACAATTTTTGGTGTAAATTGTCTAGCAAATGATTTAGCTCAAGATTTGCAGTATTAGAGGAGTAGAGGAATTCAAAGGAAGTGTTGTCGATGATAAACGAGCTTTTCTCCAATGGCCAGATTTGACCCCTACATCTGCCTCCTCGCTTTTAGTAGGAAAAAGGAGAACTCAGAAAGGAAATAAAACGTCATGTGGAAAAAAATGGGGGCTAACTATTTCATTCAAACAAAAAACAAATGATATATAGTTGGAAACTTGACATTGCCCATGTTAATTCTTTCCACCCTCATGCAAGGAACAATGGACAACAACGACCTTAATAATGAACACCATCCCTTGAATCTATGAATTACTTTTATAGTATCAGAAGAGCGAGGGAATTCAAAGGAAGTGTTGTCAATGATAAAGGAGCTTTTCTCCAATGGCTAGATTTGGCCCTTACATCTAACTCCTTGCCTTCAATAAGAAAAAGGAGAACTAAGAAAGGAAATAAAACGTCATGTGGAAAAGAATGGGGGCTAACCATTTCATCCAAACAAAAAATAATTGATATATAGTTAGAAACTTGGCATTTCACATGTTAATTCTTTCCACCCTCGTGCAAGTAACAATAGGCAACAACAATGACCTTCTTAATAAACACCATCCCTTGAATCTATGAAATAATTCATTTGCTTAAGCCATCAATCTTATTCGCACCCCCCACTACAATGAGAGCAAGGTGGTTCAAATCCTCATGAATAACCCACTTGTGAAGCCATCACCATGGATCCAACCCATAGAGCCAAGTTCTCAAAATCTTTCAAAAAATCACAAATTTACTCCAAAGGAGGCAAAAACAATGATATCCAATCGCAGAGACACATTTGACAACAACGAAAAAAATCAAAAGAATAAATCACAACAAAAAAGGTAAAGCAGAATGTCTGGCCCATCTCTTTTAGGTGACCATGAACAACTCCCTTGTTGTCTAGAAGAATGTTTTAAGCAATGCAAAGGAGCCACAAAAGAAAAAATAGACACTACTATTAAATATTAAAAATTAACACACAATTGCATGCAAAAACACTATCAACTATTTTTTACAATTTTTTACATGCATTAACTAATAAAGTTAAAAAGGAAGAGAACATATTGCTATATTATAGAAAAGGTATTCTGAAGAAACACTAGTAATATAAAGTTATGTTAGGAGAAGTAGATGAAGTAAGCATAGTTGACTGGGAAATTTACCAAGCTAAAAAAGTTTGAAGTGATGTGTTTGCAAAGGCATGTTTAGGAAGCTCCCCACATGTTGAAAAAATTCATGAACCCAATCCAAAGCCAATTCATTGTGAATGTTTTCACTTTTCTGCCATTGTAACCTTTTGTTTTGTTTAAATGTGGCATGGAAAAGAGCAAGTCTAAACATGGATGCGTGGGATTGGTTTCCCCTTTTTGGGTGTGTGCATAATTAGTTTTAACTAATGTTTCATCCAAGTTGGTTAGAAGCAAGTGTCCCTATAAATAGGTACCTATAAAATATAAGCAATGTAAGTGTCTTGTGGGGAGGTGTTTAGTTACTTGCACTTGTTGTCTCCCAATATTTGAAATCAAGATGTGAATGTAAAAAATGTAGAGTTCAAACTTGTGACCACCTATGAATTTGTTAATTCTATTTTTTGTTTGAGTGGGGCAGTGGAATTGGGATGAATGTTGTTGTTGCTTGCAATGGGTGTGACTTTTGGTCTTTAGTTCAAGTTGTGACAGATAAGTAACAAGAAAACTTTGATTGGATTTGTAAATAGATACATATCCTTTAATATATACACCTCTCTATTTAGTATGATATGTGTGTGTGTGTGTGTGTTTATTTTACTCATAAACCACCATCCAATTAAACACACACACACACACACATATTTATTGAATCCCTTTGCAATGGTTCTTAGAGAAATAATAAATATATATTTAAAAAAAAGAGATTCAAACAAATAAATAAAGAAATTTGCATGTCTTGTAATCCTTGCTTTCCATGGGACCACTTTTCTTTGAGGAAGCTCTAGACCCTAGCTTGCATGAGATCTTAAAAGCTTTGCTCACAAATTTCAAGCAACTTTTCCACTAAATTAAATTTCAAGCAACTTTTTCACTAAATTAAATTTAAATTCGCCCGAAATCTGCCACTTTCTAAATTGTTGAAAAATAATATTTGACATGGAATTTTTTGAGTTTGGAGGGTGTGTATATGTTGTACACGGGCTATTTTTAAATATCATCCACTTCAACAATCAAAGGTCAATTTTGATCAATAAAAATAAGAAAAATATTTATTTTTTTATTGAAATGGATGATATTTAGAGTGTTGTAGACACCATCTAACAAACTAGGAGAGAAAAAATAATCTGACATTAAATTTTTTAACACTGAACTTTGCCCCCAGAAATATTTATTCTTCCAAAAGTCATTCCTTCACTACTTATTGGTGTTTTATAGTTGCTTGCACTCTGGTGCAGTTACCTCAAGAATGAAAGCGTGGAAAGAATACAAGTCTGATGAAATGGATCCGTGGAAAGAATCGTAAATCGCTGAATTCCAAATTGAAACAAATTCATGGCCGAATCCCATCCCAATTCACAAACACCGTACTTGTCGCCGCCCAATTGAACGAATGCTCTCTAATTTGTGGTAAAATAGACACCACGAGTCTAATGTGGATAGAAATTATCATATATGCTTGACAAATGTCCATACCTTTTTTCAAACTCCCATTTCAGCGCACAGCTGTGAGGACCCTCAAGATGACTTTACACCTGCCAAACGCCAACAAATACATAATATGAAAATAAATAAAAATTGAAAAATAGAAAAGAGAGATCAGACGGCATGGCCTGAGATAGGCGCACAATCATTTATGTGCAAGTCGAATTTGAATAGCAAAAATGTTAGCACAGTGTAGGCAATCGTCAATACGAAGATATCCAGTTTTGTGCAGTTTATTGTTGAAATATGGAAATGTGGAAGAGGAAATAGTGGGGGAAACACCAGCCTACGGGTTGTCAAATGGCAATAAAGTCGGAAACAATTCGGACAAAATTTCTGAGTCTTTTGATCTGATTTGCTGCATCATTTCCGCAAGCTTTTTTCCAACGAGACTGAACGACGTGCCTGCAGATCCATCGAGTTAGACAGGAACCGCTTTAGCAGTGACTGATCGTTGTTAGTTTGCAGGAAAATGTCCTTCAAATGCTTGAGAGATTCGATCCTGTGACGGATGAATTTTGACAGCGTTGATTTTCTAGCGTAAGACTGAAATTTTTTATTCCCTATTCTCCCTCATGGTTAGAATTTTCTAAATTTAGTTGTTCTTCCACATAATAGCAATATTGTATTTATTCACTATTGTTTTATCCTATTTGAATCTTCGTGTGCTATCCTATTTGTAAAATTTGAGCACAATCGGATCTTTGAGAGATCACAATTTAATTTGATAGATATTACAATCTAATCTGGGCTCTTCTTAAATATCCTCTATTTCAACAGGGCAATTTTGACCAATAAAAATAGGACAAATATTTACCACTTTTTGTTTTGAATAAGATGTAAAATTGTTATTCAATGTTTGACCATTGAAATGGATGATATTTAAGTAGAGTGTTCTAAGGTGTAGGGCATTTCAGGTACGGACCTCCATGTATAGACATGCAGATTCATTCAGTCAAACATCAATGAGGTTCAATGAATTTACACTATTTCAGGGAACTAAAAAACTATGACTGAAACAACACAATATAGCCTATGGGCTAATGAAATGTGAAGATATTTAATATTGATTTGGATATAGATATCTTTATTTAATAATTTAAATGTGTAGTTACTCTAACTCGGATTTTGATGTAGATAAGTGTATTCAAGTATTAAGGAGCCACTCGTCAAGGTTCTAAAATTTCTGTGAATCAAACTATTCATTATCGAGGTTCACTTCTGCAAGCATGTGTGAACTTGAACCAGGTATGCAAATCTGGTCTTACAAGTCATTGATCTAATCTAGGACAATTTTGTAAACTAAAACCTATTCACCTTGATTTTGATGTCTAAATATGTGTAAGGACAAATAGTGTTTACAAACACCTTTAGGAATCTACTAGATCTCGAGGGTCAAGCTCTCCTCAATCAGAGTCCTTACAGACTAGCTTTGAAAACAACAAGTGTGCAATTAACCTAGGATGATGTGTGTTAATGTAACTCTCAAATAATATTGCTAGATTTCTTTTATCCTTTTTGCAAATTGAATTCTAGATGTGCTCAACAAATTCTCACATGCTTTTAAAATAGACAAATGAATGTCCTTAAATACAATAATCAAGCACACAAATGTGCACTAGGTTAGCTCACAAAAACTACTACGAGAAAATCAGTAGGATTTATTTTGAATTTGAATTTTACAAGTTAAGGGTTCATATTCACAACTGCGTAAGTCACTTGGATCAAGTCCACATTTGTAGATCTAATACAAGGTGACAAATGGGTAATCTCAAAATTAGGGCCAAATCTCTAGAAATAAGTGATAATGAGGTAGTAAGCTAAGTGGGCTTGATCTTGGGAGAAACTCCATGGTCAAGCATCCTTGAGTCTAAGTAGTACTAGGATGGGTGACCTCCCAAGAAGTCCCAATGTTCCACCCTTGTTAGCATCATCTAAACGCAATGAGTGCTAAGTGGACCATTCACACTCATAAGAGATGGATTCTTGTGAACCACTATTCATGAAATATAGGTTGATGAAGATTGACTCAAAAACTATGGAGTTGAATCTTAATAAAACATCACATAATTTGACAAACTACGAAAACACCACTCACTTGAAAATGAATTATTTAAGGAGCTCTATAATGAATGGTTCATAATGCACAACACTTGCTAAAGGTTTTTGAAAAAGGGGTAGCAAACTAAGTGGGCTTGATCTTGGGGGAAACTCCATAGTTAAGCACACTTAGTCAAAGTAGTACTAGGGTGGGTGACCTCTCAAGAAGTCGTGATGCCTCACCCTTGTGAGCATCACCCTTGTGAGCAATGAGTGCTAAGTGGACCATTCATGTTCATGAGAGATGGGTTATTGTGAACTACTACTTATGAAATATGGGTCGATAAAGGTTGACTCAAAAACTACACAATTGAATCCTAATAAAACATCACATAATTTGACATGTTACGAAAACATCACCTACTTAAAAGTGATAATGGGATTGAGATATGAAAAAATTATAAACCAAATCCATGCAAGAATATACCACGCGTGTACAATTATTATCACATTTAAAATACTCTAATCAAAATGGACCCAAAACAAAAGAGAAAAGGACATGGATATGGAATTTTCACCATTACACCATATCTTTGAATCCATAATATATTATGATTTGAAAATATTAATAGGAAATTAATATGAAGTTGAAAATTGGTTCTATTTTTTGTGTTTACTTATGCATCCATTACATCATTAAAGTTCTTATGACTACCAGTTTAACTAATTTTAAATATAAAAATATTTGAATATAAAGCCCAAACCAAATAATTAAAATATCAATAATATAAATTTATGATAAGTCATATCTTTAGGGCCCCAAAGTTATAATTATTTTAATATAGAAAATGCAATATGTTCTTTTGTTGAATAATGTTGTAGAAAGAAGTTACATAAAAGTATTAAAGTGCTAGACCACTAGAAATGGTGAAGAAAAGATAAACCAAGATAATATATGTAGAATTAAATAATTGAAAAATAAATTAAAGAAAACATACAAAGTTAACTGAGAGTGCTATCACTCAAACTCCTCAACAACAGGACTACTAGTATTAATGTTCACCCTGTCAACCAATTGGTTTCATAGTTTGATAAATGTTATGGATATAATGATAGTTAGCTTGATAGAGCTCACCTTCATTGTGGAGAAAGGGTCTATGTTTGACAAATTACCAGCACATGTTGTAATCTCTTTAAAATTGTTGGTCATCCCTTACTATTCTTCTTTACTTGCTTCAATTGATCTTAAATATTGGAGACTTGTTTGGCAATCTCAAATTGTGTCTAGAGGGAATCCTACATAAGGTGATAAAGAATCACCATCTAAAAAATACAGTTAGAGTAAAGTGATTGAATACCAACCTCCTCTAGATGTAATAGATTAAAAAAGACAACCAAATATCTCAATTTCCAAAATGATTGGTTATAGTTTACTAACAAGTCTCACGAACAATATTATGAGAAACAAAGGCTAGAAATAGTAGTTTTCCAAGATAACTACCAACCAAAGGTGATAGGGAGGTGTTAAGAAAGGTGCCTCAACCTTGCTCCTTGTGATTAGTGAAATCAAAATGAGATGAAAAACATAAAAATAAAAGCATAAACAAGCATTATACCTCACTATGATTCACACCCAAGAGCTCCTAGATATACCCTGGATAATGGATTCAATGTGAAATGCTCAATCTAATGCAACTCACAAGCTAGCTTAAGCGAATTTTTGGCATGATAACTCTACTTAGAAATTGGATGATGAAATGGCTTGGAGGATGTTGTATTTATAGGCATTTTGGAGAGATTTTGATCCAATGGTTGAGATTGATTTGAGAGATCAAGGGTGGAAGATGAAAGTGATGTGGAGGGCCTAGATTTCATCTTGGAGAATGGAGGACTGGTGCAGGAGCACCTACCTGACAGCTGGCCTCCCTGAGGCAGTTAGTTTGTTTTGAGTCTGGTTAATGTTTCAAAGAAGGTCGTATAAGACCAATGCAATGTAATAAGGTCATGTTGACCATACTTTACTATTTTTAGATAGTTTGTTAGGACAGCTGTTATGCTGTATGTCCGGTTGGATCCTCCCAGCCGCTTGGAAGCTCCCAGCCGCTGGGAATCGAGTGGTAGTACTCGCAGGAGATCCTATTTATGTATTAGGATCGGTTGGTTTTAGAGATAGAGATACAGATTGAGAAGTTAGATTGTGCTGTGCGAGAGACAGAGTACTGTATTTGCATCTTTTGAAATCAATAAAGAGATCCTGTTTGTGTCAATCTTCTGTTTGGATTCCATTGTGTGATCAATTTGCTATTCTGGTGGTTACATGGATTCGCTGATCCATTCCACCGGTTGATTCGTCGAATCGGTGGAATGGCTGTGTACAGTAGTTTAGGATTTAGTCTGCATTTTGTGTTTGTTTGCATGCATGCTTGCAGGATCGCAGTCGAGAGGTGTTGAGAACCCTAGCATGGGTATGTGCTAGGTCATGCTGGTTGTTAGAGTCTAGAAAGTTGTCCAGGAAGTAGATCAGGTCACCTCAGGAGGTTCGGCGGATCGAAATTCGCTAAGGTTGGAAAATTCGTCAAAACGGCATCATCAGGATATTTCTGTGTATATCCTGCAGTTACTTCGGGCGTCATCCGAATAGGTAGAGATGAGCATGATGCAGTAGTTTGCATAAAGTGAATGTGTTTCGGGGTGATCATCATCAGGTGTTGCCAAGGAGGAGCGTATCGGCATAAGGTAGAAGATCGGGTTTGATAAAACCATCGCGGGCCGATAATGTTAAGTTTGGCCGACAGCAGGATATTGAAGGAGCTGCATATGACGTCATCGTCATCAGGATAATCGTCATCAGGATATCGGGGCAGCAGGATATTAAGGAGCTGCATGTGACGTCATCGTCATCAGGATAATCGTCATCAGGATATCGGGGTGACGTAAGCATTGAAGGAAAGGTGCGTGAAGTTGAGTATCATCATCAGGATATATGAGAGGAACCAGATATTTTATATCCTGCTGATGAACATGATGTTGAACATCATGATGATGAAGAAAGAGGTTGGCGGTAAGATGAACAGTGAACGTCAGGAGGATGTTTGCGCTTGCCGAATATGATGATGCTGCCGATAGTCGGATATGATGATGCTGCTGACATGCGAAAGGGCGAAGGCTTGTCTGCAGGAGGATATCGGTCGGCAGAGAAAATATGATGATGCTGACAGTGTTAAGGGAAATATGATGATGATGATGGGTTGCGGACATACATGCTGTATGTCAAGGTTTTAGTGTGGATGCCTCTGCATCATAGTGGTATCAGACCTCAGCAAAAGGTCTGGGCTGTTGTGTGTTGATTCTGTCACCGAAAGGGCAGAGGTAGAGTTGATTCTGTCACTGAAAAGGACAGAGGTAGAGGAGTGAGAGGTTGACAAAATGCCTCCGAAAGGTAATGGTACTGCAAGGGAATTGCAGGAGATGAAGGAAAAACATGCCAGAGAGATGAGGAAGATGAAGGAGCTTGCTGAAGCACTTCAAGCCAGGCTTGTAGCCTTGGAGAAGAACCAAAAGAGGGAAGTGGAAGACAGTGAGTCTGAAGAAGATGAAGATGCTGTTGAAGAGTATGAAGAGGTAGCTGAAGATCTGGATGCTGAAGACCAGAGATTTGCAAAACTGTTAAAGGCAGTGCAGAGTGATAAACCTAAGGTAAAGGTTGATGTTTCCAAGTATAATGGAAGTTTGGATGAAGATGAGTTACTGGATTGGATTGCTGCACTTGATAATCACTTTGAATGTGAAGATGTTGCTGAGGATCAGAAGGTAAAGATTGCAAAGACCAAGTTAGGAGGTCATGCTTTGGTATGGTGGGATTATGTACAATCCGAGAGAAGGAAACAAGGAAAGTCAAAGATCACTTCATGGGATAAGATGGTAGCAAGGATCAAAGGTAAATTCTTGCCCAAGGATTATGAGATTCAGATGTTTAAGAAGCTGCAATTTTTAAGGCAGAAGGAAATGGATGTGAAGGCATATACTGAGGAGTTTTATAAGTTGAGTATGAGATCTGGTCATCATGAGAATGAGGTAGAAAAGGTGGCTAGGTACTTGGCTGGTTTGAGATTGAACATACAGGATGAGTTAGTTTTAGCTAACCCTAAGAGTGTGGAGGATTGTTACCAAATGGCAATCAGGATTGAAGAAAAGATGAATAGGAGACAAGATAAGTCCATAAGAGGAAGAGGCAGCAATATGAGGGGAAGAGGATTAGCCCCTACAACAAGGCAGACCAATGAGGGACAAGAAGACACTGGTAAAGGACAGGGACAGTCTGATTTCAGAGGTGGATGGAAAGGTAATAGAGGCAGATTTGGAAGTGGTAGAGGTTCTACTACATTTTCAGGAAAGTGTTACACCTGTGGTGAGTTTGGTCATCCATTTTTCAAATGTCCAGAAAGCAAAGGTTCATCATCCAGAAATGATAGAACGAATGACAAGAGAGCACAACTTGTGCAAGAAGAGAAAGTAGAGGAATGTGTGCAAAGTTCAAACACTTATGAAGATAGAGTTCCTGACGGTTATGGATATCCTGAGGAGGGAGAAGCATTGATGCTAAGGAGAATTAGTTTGCAGGCATCAAAGGATATGATGCAAAGAAGAGCTCTTTTCAAGACCACATGCAAGAGCAAAGGTAAAGTATGTAAGGTTGTCATTGATACTGGTTCAACAGATAACATGGTATCTCAGGAAATGGTGGATAAACTGCATTTGGAAAGGATTCCACATCAAAACCCTTACAAGGCATCTTGGGTGAGTGATAGTCAATCACTTTTTGTCTATGAACAGGCATATGTTGATTTTCATATTGGAGCATATCATGATAGAGTTTTGTGTGACATTTTGCCCATGGAATGTTGTCACCTACTGTTGGGTAGGCCATGGCAATTTGATAGGAGGGTACTGTATGATGGGTATGCTAATACCTACACCATCAAGAAAGATGGGAAGATTGTTATGTTGATGCCATTACAGGAAGCAGCTGCAGCACAGAGGGCAGCCCAAATCATTTTAGTGGGAAAGAAGGAATTTGTGCAGAAGCCTATAGGAGCAGGCATAAAGGCAGTTGAGGACATTGCAGGGAAAGGAGTTGTTAAGGACAACAGTTTGAAGACCGTTTCAGTTTTGACTGACAGAGGTCAGCAGCAGGTTCAGCAACAGGTTTGCAAACAGCAACCAGTTGAGAGGAATGACAAGGATGTTGTCATAGTTGGGACTATTGTTTGTCCTATAAAGGTTGAAAGAAAGACAGAGTTGAACATTACAGAAGTTCAAGAGGCAGTTCAGACAGAGGTTCTGGTCAGACAACCTGACAAACACAAGGTATGTGAGAGAAGGGCCTACATTGACAGGCATGAGGATTTACTTGCAAGAAAGCAAGTTACAGTACAGAAGTCTTGGAGCAGCCGAGAGCCAGCA
The DNA here is from genome assembly GCA_027924645.1 of Cunninghamia lanceolata. Taxonomy (NCBI): domain Eukaryota; kingdom Viridiplantae; phylum Streptophyta; class Pinopsida; order Cupressales; family Cupressaceae; genus Cunninghamia; species Cunninghamia lanceolata. The sequence goes on from BSBN01001170.1 coordinate 3,216,679, forward strand.
GAGGACAAAGCTGGAACAGGTCAAGACACTGCAAAGGCAAAGTGTAAAGGTGGAGGACTTCCACAACCAAACTCATGGGACATGAGTTCTTTTCTATTGGGGAGTATGGTGCAGGAGCACCTACCTGACAGCTGGCCTCCATGAGGCAGTTAGTTTGTTTTGAGTCTGGTTAATGTTTCCAAGAAGGTCGTATAAGACCAATGCAATGTAATAAGGTCATGTTGACCATACTTTACTATTTTTAGATAGTTTGTTAGGACAGCTATTATGCTGTATGTCCGGTTGGATCCTCCCAGCCGCTTGGAAGCTCCCAGCCGCTGGGAATCGAGTGGTAGTACTCGCAGGAGATCCTATTTATGTATTAGGATCGGTTGGTTTTAGAGATAGAGATACAAATTGAGAAGTTAGATTGTGCTGTGCGAGAGACAGAGTACTGTATTTGCATCTTTTGAAATCAATAAAGAGATCCTGTTTGTGTCAATCTTCTGTTTGGATTCCATTGTGTGATCAATTTGCTATTCTGGTGGTTACATGGATTCGCTGATCCATTCCACCGGTTGATTCGTCGAATCGGTGGAATGGCTGTGTACAGTAGTTTAGGATTTAGTCTGCATTTTGTGTTTGTTTGCATGCATGCTTGCAGGATCGCAGTCGAGAGGTGTTGAGAACCCTAGCATGGGTATGTGCTAGGTCATGCTGGTTGTTAGAGTCTGGAAAGTTGTCCAGGAAGTAGATCAGGTCACCTCAGGAGGTTCGGCGGATCGAAATTCGCTAAGGTTGGAAAATTCGTCAAAACGGCATCATCAGGATATTTCTGTGTATATTCTGCAGTTATTTCGGGCGTCATCCGAATAGGTAGAGATGAGCATGATGCAGTAGTTTGCATAAAGTGAATGTGTTTCGGGGTGATCATCATCAGGTGTTGCCGAGGAGGAGCGTATCGGCATAAGGTAGAAGATCGGGTTTGATAAAACCATCGCGGGCCGATAATGTTAAGTTTGGCCGACAGCAGGATATTGAAGGAGCTGCATATGACGTCATCGTCATCAGGATAATCGTCATCAGGATATCGGGGCAGCAGGATATTAAGGAGCTGCATGTGACGTCATCGTCATCAGGATAATCGTCATCAGGATATCGGGGTGACGTAAGCATCGAAGGAAAGGTGCGTGAAGTTGAGTATCATCATCAGGATATATGAGAGGAACCAGATATTTTATATCCTGCTGATGAACATGATGTTGAACATCATGATGATGAAGAAAGAGGTTGGCGGTAAGATGAACAGTGAACGTCAGGAGGATGTTTGCGCTTGCCGAATATGATGATGCTGCCGATAGTCGAATATGATGATGCTGCTGACATGCGAAAGGGCGAAGGCTTGTCTGCAGGAGGATATCGGTCGGCAGAGAAAATATGATGATGCTGATAGTGTTAAGGGAAATATGATGATGATGATGGGTTGCGGACATACATGTTGTATGTCAAGGTTTTAGTGTGGATGCCTCTGCATCAAGGACTAGGAATAAAGATGAATTTTTAATTCATCTTGGGAAAGGGGTGAATTAAATGAGGTTGGGCGAGATGGATTTTATGTGAATTAAAAATTCACATGGGGAAGGGTAAAATGAATTTAAAATTCATTTGGGGAAGAGTGGATATTAATGCTTATGACAAATGTAAGAGGTCTTAATGAGGGTTATGACACGTGTGTATAAAAAATTGATTTATATGAGATATATTTCAATTTTTTATTTGGAGGATGTGGATTGAGGTTTGACCATCTGAATTAGGGTGTTTAGCCTAATTAATATGGCTAGAAAAAATTAGGGAATGGATTAGTGAGGTGTTTAGATTAATTAAATAAGGTTTTATTTAATTAATCCTAGGTCTAGGGTCATGTAGGTTAGGCTAGGTAATTAAATAATAAATATTTAATTAACTAGGGTAGGGATAGGTTGATTAATAGTCTGAATTAATTAGATAAACATGATTTACCTAATTAATTGAGATTTTGTGGAAAGGAGGAATTAACCAAATAAATATTGCATATTTATTTAATTAATTGGCCCAGGTTGAACTATTGAATTAATTAAATTAATCCAATCGTGGGGGATAAAATGATGAAAATTTAGGTGATGAAGGGATATTAATTAAATAAAAATTTAATTAATTGATTAGAAGGGAAATTGGTATGTTTAGGGATGTCAGGAGTCGGTTTGATGGTGAAGACATTTTTAGGTGTCTACATTTGCCCCTCTTTGACGTGGCGTAAGGACCTAGCAGGGAAGTGGCGTCAGGTCAAAGAAAAATATGCCCCAGTTGTCAAGAAGGAATGAAATGAGTGAGGGATGCCCCCTCGAGAGGTCGGTGGAAAAATAAAAAAATTTCCGAGCGAGCTCTCAAAAGGACAAGACGGAGGTGAAATTTGGATAGGGGAGAGAAAATTGAGTTGATAGGAAGAAAAATGGTTGTGATCTACACCTTGGGGAAGAAAAACTGTGTGGAGGGATGACATGGCTTACTATAATTAGAAGAGTGGGCCCTAAGAGTGCCACATTTGCACACATCAAGCCACTTAGAAGAAGAAGAGAGGAGGAGATGGTTGAGCACAACCCCATGTTCCCACGATATAGGCACATTTCTGAGCGCTTCCGTCCGTATGGGAGGTCACCACAAGCTGGACCGCAGGTAGGCCCTAACCCTAGCTTTGTCATTTTTTGCTTTTGTCATAATTTTTTTCAGGAAATGGGGTTTTAGGGTTTTAGCGCTATCAGGTTGTCGCCAGGGGCAAAAAGGGCTACGGATTAGCACCGTCCTCTAGATTAGCGCTATCCTCTTGGGATAGGAAATAGGCGAATTGGCACCAAAACATGAGGTTTTGGCGCTATCGTCTGTTTTAGCGCAATATCGCACAGGGCTAGGATTTGGTGGATTAGCACCAAAATGGGGCTAGGGTAGTGCTATCTTCTAGATTGGCACAAAGGTCTGAACTAGTGTTGTTTCATAGATTAGCGCTAAAGTGGAAAGTAGCACTATCCTCTTGAGAGGCGCTATTGGGAAAAGTGGCGCAATCCATAGGATTGGCGCTAAATGGTAAAGTGACGCAAAGTTATGGAATGACACATAAATTTTGTGTAGTGGCGCAATACTCTGTTTTAGCACCATATGGGGTTTTGGCAGCGCCATCCATAAAGTTGGCGCAAAAGAGAAGAATTTTGGCGTCAAAATTGATTTGGCCTCCAACAGAAGAAATGTGATGTGAGAAGTTTGATTTTGGAAGAATAGGGAGGTTTCTAACAAGCATTTGTGGATGCAGGAGATGAGGTCCTTTATAGTGTATTCTCGAGAGCGACAAGTGCCTTTAGTGATGGAGCTTTTTGATGCTTTTGATGATGCTACCCGCGGTTGATTGGCGCAGCTAGGGCTTTTGACACCCACCCAGATGCCGGTGCTACGAGCCCATAGGGCTCTAATGATAGCTCTCCTAGAGCGTTACTGCCCCGAGACATGTTCTTTTTTGCTTCCTATGGGAGAGATCACTATCACACTTAAGGATGTTTATCGCATCCTCAAGATACCCATTCACGGGTAGCGAGTGATATATGATACTAGGAGGGGATGGAGGACTCTACTTAGAGTATTTACCCATGATTGGATAGTGTTGGTTTTAGATAATCGAGAGATGAGCTATGAGCATACACTTGTTGCGGGTGCATACCATTTTTTGTTGTTCCTGTGTGCATTGATTGGCGGCGTAGTGATGCTGGATCGGTAGGGGAGAGGCTTTCTAGTTAGATAGAGGGAGGTTATTGAGGAGATGGTTAGACATGGGATGGTATATGCCTGGGGGCCCTGTCTGCTAGCACAGCTATACCATGAGATGCATACAGTTGTTTATCATTGTGATTCAGCGCTATCAACCGAAGTTACTTTGTTACATGTGTGGGCTTGGGAGCATATTGCAGTGACCAGGCTAAGATGTGGGTATTATCACCATCCTTTCGAGGCTTTTGTCTTTTTGTATCGAGATGTAGAGTACACATATACAGGACAGGTTCGATAATGGTGGCGAGTTTTGGATGATGTGATTAGGGTTACCTAGCAACCCTATATCAGATGGAGCCATGGCCAGATGAGGATGTTCATATGTCGTACACATTTCAGGAGTGGTATTTGATGGGTCGAGGTGACCGTACTATAGACATGTATCTATCATCGCGGGTCATGCGGCAGTTTGGACTATGGCAAGATGTTTTGCAGCCTATGGCAATTTTTGCACAGACTCCTCAAGATGCACATTTGTGGCCCCCAGGCATATAGCCACAGGTAGCTATTGGAGACTTCGCAACTTTACAGCCACTGGTATGGGATTGGGGAAGTGAGGTTAGAGATGCAGGTACTACGCCTACCTATGAGACATGGTGGCAGATGTGGTGGCCTACGCGGCTTACAGATCTGACGAAGGAGGTAGTCATGGCAGATGAGGCTGGAGCCGAGGGGGATGAGGAGAGTGGATCAGAGGGAGATGAGGATATGATATATCAGAGGGGAATGAGATCATTAAGGATTACATTGTGGAGGAGGAGGTAGAGGTAGGGGATGATGAGGATCTCATTGGTGTTTTGGCAGCAGTGGCAGCTGGGCAGGTAGGGGTTGGGGGAGGGGGGCAGGCAAGTGGTGGTCAATAGTTGCCCCAGCAGCAGGGACCTGTACAGTAGGTACAGATAGGAGAGGTGTCAAGGCAGAGGGCACCTCGGTAGTAGGGGGAGGCAGAGGATAGATAGGGAGTTTATGCCCCCACCATAGGTACCATAGCAGCAGCAGGGGTAGGTAGCATAGCAGGTACCTAGATAAAAGGTAGGAGGTTCAAGGGCGGGTGGAGGTTCGAGGCCGCGAGAGCGTTCATCCTGTCAACGGCCTCAAAGTGCAGATGAGGAGGAGATAGAGACCCTGCGGGGATAGGCCACCAGCCTAGAGGAGACCTTACAAAGCCGGGATGCTAAGCTAGTGCAGTTGTGGGGCATGGCTGCATTACTGGATGGGTCAGATAGATAGATGAGTACGCTGCGGGCACAGTTGACATAGGCACAGGGTGAGATAGTGACCCTAACAGGTGAGAGGGATGGAGAGAGGGCTCAGAGGTAGGCGGTAGAGGCCAGAGTTTAGCAGGTAGAGATGAGGGCTCAGGAGGCAGAGGGGCTGGTAGCCAGCCTACAAGGAGTTGTGGAAGGAATAGGCATGGGCTCTATATTAACCATGATGCAAACACAAATTATTCAATTACAGGCACAGGTTCTGGATCAGAGTCGACGGGCTGATTATTATCATGTTGCTTATTGTTTTGTTGTTCCAGAGGGTCAGAGGATCCTAAGCTTTAGCCAGTAGAGCGAGTCTCAGAGGTCTGGGTCCCACAGATCTCAGTCTATCTAGTCGGTATAGTAGCTGATGGGCCCTCCATTATAGGTACCACAGTAACAGCAGGTACAGCCACGGCCACAGCCACAACCATGGCCAAGATCCCCTACCGAGTCTGGTAGAGGCTCATCAGTCCAAGGCTGACATATATGTGGTGTAGGGGCACCAAGGAGATTCTGCTTGTCTTTGCTTTATTCATGCTTTGTTTGTGATGTATAAGGTTTTGAAAAACCATTTCCCATGTTTTGTAATAAGGACTATGTCCAAAAGATATCATGTTGATGTCATGTTTGTAAGAGGTAGTCATAAGGTGTAATGGAACAGTCATAACATTCATGTTTTGTAAAGCCTGTTATGGCATGTAGGGCAGGTGTCAAGAGGTCTAATGCCTTGTCAAAGGCTCATTTATCTTGTAATGATGTTTCAAAGACTTGTTTGTCATGAAAAACCATGATACATATGACAAATCATTGTAATTAGTTGCAGACAATAACAAGACAGGGGCAGTTCGGTGGTTGTAGACAGTTTACTAGTCTCCCACCGATTCAAACTGCCCCTCCAACTATTCCAACCATCGATGCAGGCTTCTTAATGCCTTGCAGATGTCCATTCTAGTGGTAGAAGTGATTGGAAGGAGGAATAAACAAAGAAAAGATAGTTTTTCTGCTTATTTTTTGTATAATTTTCCTGTTCCTATATGTACCTTGCCACATTACAGACGAGTTGCAGAGGACCACGATGCTTGTCTGAAAGAGGGGTGAGTCAAGAGTATTTTGCAATTTGTTTGAAGTCTTGAAACATCTGTAGTGCAAAGTTCTAGTCACTTTTATGTAGGTTGGGTGATAAACCCTACCTTAGGGTTTTGACTGCGATAATGCATTCTCATTCCATTCCACTGGCCTAAAACCTGTCTAGATCAATGGAATGGCTTTAATTCTGTTTGTTCTTTCCTGTCATGTAAAGTTTTTGGGTAGAGGACAGGTTTTGAAGGAGTTTGTTTGAAGAACCTAGCAAACCCATGTGCTAGGTGCATCTTAGAGGGAACAACATTGTCCAAAACTTGCACAGTCGACTGTGAGACCTTAAAACCCATAAAATCTTTAGTTTTTCCATGTCATTGATGTGTTCAAGTGGGTCAGAAAGTACTGTGACTCCATTAGAGGGTACTTGCTTTGTATTTTTGGGCTAATTGGGGCTCTTTGTAGTAGGACAGTCATATTGAAAGTAGCACATGTTCTTTAACAACCCATTGCAAGTTCTTAGTATGTTGTTAGGCTTCCAAAAGGGTATCTCAAACAATGTTGATCTGGTTTTGAAAGTGCCTAGATTGCAAGAAATCTTCTGACAGACAAAGGAATAGGGGTAAAAGGAATTGGGGTAGCCTACAAAGAAAGTGTCATGTGTGAAGTCCTAAGACCCCATGGGATGGTTTGTCTAGTGTATTCAAGGTGTCAATAAACCCTCCAAATGTCTGCCTCCAAGAAATTTGTTGGTTTGTGTCAAATATCAAGTAAGCCTTTGGTTTAGGACTGCCAAACTTCATCAAAACCGCCTACATACCCCTTGTCCTCTACATCAATATGTGTTGTACTTTTTTAGCCCTTTGAGGCCTATTGTATCATGACTTTGTATTATTTTTTAGTGATGTACATTATGACACTTGATGATCTATGATGCTGATGATTCATGCATTTATGATGTGTTATGTATGGATGTATGTATTGTTGCTTATGTTTCATGATGATGATTATGTTTATGTTTATGGATGCCATGCAGTTATGGATTATGTGTATATGTGGTGATGATATGATGATTTTATGAGATGCTATGGATGGACTACTGATGTTATGTGATGGATATAATGTTATGATTTGCGTATGATGGATGTTTAGTTAGATGGATGCAGAATGTGAATTATTTGCTCTTATGATTGGATGGATGCAGAATGTGAATTATTTTCTCTACAGTTTTGTGTGATCAATCATATCATATCAGGTACTAAATTAATACCTTCCATGTGTTATTAGTTAGATTTCCACACGTATGTAATAAAAACAGGATTTATGATAATGTTAGATCATGGATGTTGTATGTTTTATCTATGTGATGTATGCATGTTATGACTATGTATTATGATGAGAAAATGCAAATAAATGCTTAGATTAATAAACATTTATTATGGATGCAAAATGTAATGGAATGGAAATATATGTTTATCTTAATAAACACATATTATGTATGCACATGGCAAAATGAAAATGCAATGGTTTAGATGATTATGGTAATGCAACTAATGGCCTAATGTAATGATTTATGCAGTGATGAAGTCATGATACGCATGATGTTTTCATACAACCCTAGACAATGGGGCTTGGTGACAGGGGGATAGGTAGGGAGGGGAAATGATTTATGGTTTGGGTAAGGGTAGGATTGGTTATGGCTAGACTGGGGTGGGGAGTGGGAGGAATAAGGGAGTTGCTAGGTCATGATACACCACGTCATTGAGGGGGGATTTGTTTCGGTTCAGGATGTGCTAGGTTGGTTGGAATGTGTGAGAGAAGATTGGGGAGGGAATAGATGGGGGGAGGTAAAAAAATCTAGGCCCAGATAGTATGGTTGGATGGGTGATAGGAAGATGATTTGAGCTAGTAATAGTAGTTGCATAAAGTTAATTCAGACCATTTCTTAGTTTTATTATAGCAATTTAGATACACTTCACAAAGGTATGAAATGACCTAGGTGACGATGTATATATCCTACAATTTCATGGACTAGACCCACAAACAATAGGTTGATATCATGCATGTCCAAGGTAGTATAACCTTGCCTAGCTGAGGAAGGGGACTCATAGCCATGAGTGCTCATAGTACATATAAGGTATTAATGCATGTATATGTAAATGAGGCATATCATGCTAGAATCGACCCAGGCTTCAAGATATGAATACTATTCTTGGAGTAATGAAACCAACCCACAAGCACAACATATAGAAACAATGACCATGTCTACTCCAAGTGTTGTCTGCCACTAACCATGATATGATGAGATCAAGGTAGTTTTGGAAATAGCCTAGAGTGAGACAAGAAGATAAAAATCAATAAGCAAAAAGACCAACAAAAAGATATAAATAGCTATTGTGTGCTCTTGCCAAGATAAGTGTTGATAGGATGACAGATTCTTGTCCATTGTAGGAATGATATATCCTAGGACGCAAATCAGTTGGATTTTGTTGGATAATTTTTGAAAGGTGGGCAAAAGGACAGTTAGGACATGTGCTGGATTATAGTTGGTATGTTGATTGATGATTTTTGCAGGAGAAACGATGTTTTAGGCGTATACTTAACATGTGAATCACTTCCTGGATCTAGCAAGCTCAATAAATAGGGACCATCCAAATGGGTTGGATGATTGCCTACATACCTGGGTCCATGGGATTAAGGTACTTTCAAGATGCAGGTGAGATGAATATGTAGTTTTGGCAAGACTTGATGATGTGGGAATGGTTTAGGATGGATGCTTGAGGATGAAGTGATGATGATTTTGGGTGATTGCGAGGATGTTAGAAATCATGATGATGTCATGGGAATGGATTTGGAAACCTTTTTTGATTTTTTTATTTTTTTGGATTTTTCTGATTTCTATTGTTTTTAGATTTTTCTGATTTTGGTTGTATAGAAGGAAGCTTACAAGGATCTTTGTACCACAGATTAGCCTTGGGTGGGATGATGCAGGGTGGGTGATTTGATGTTTCTGAATTCCAAGCCATGGAAGATGTTTGCGGTATGGAGTATTGTGATGGAAAGAGGACTTATTAGATGGTAGAACCATCCGCTACACATCGCACCTGAGACAGGTTTTCACCATGGTACCAACCCAAGGCATCACCGAAGTGATTTTCACCATTGGATGTCTTTATTGCACTCAGGTTTTTCTTGATTTTTTTGATTTTTTTGTATTTTTGCTTGGGATACTCGATGGGTTATGCATAGAACTTTTTCTAATGCAGGATGTTCATAGGCTCATCTAGAGGCTGCCCCTCAGGTGTTGCAAGATGATATGCTCCTGATCCATAGATGACTATGATAACATAGGGTCCTAACCAATTAGGTTCAAATTTTCCTTTCTTAGGGCATTCCTACAGATTCTTCTGGTTTTCCATGAGGACAAGATTGCCTACTTCAAACTTGCGGTTCTTGATTTTCTTGTTGTAGCTCCTTCTCAAGTGGTTTTGATAGGCCTGCAAGTGGTTAAGTGCATCCAGGCATTTCTCATCCAGTAATTCTAGCTCATGCAGCCTTGCCACTCGGTATTCCTCATCAGTGATTATGTTTTGCAGAGATACTCTTAAGGATGGGAGCTCGACCTCAATAGGTAGGATAGCTTTGGATCTGAATACAAGGGAATATGGAGTGGCTCCAGTGGGTGTACGAATGCTTCGATAGTCCCATAGGGCGGGATTGAGATGAAAGTGCTAGTCACGACCAGCTTCATTAACCATCTTCTTCAGAACACGGAGGATGGTTTTGTTTGAAGCTTCAGCTTGACCATTACCTTGAGGGTAATATGGAGTGAAGAAATGGTGTTGGATTTGGAATTTCTCGCACAAGGTGCAGACTTCTTGGTTCTTGAATGGTTTCCCATTATCTGTGATAATGGAATGGGGGCTACTGTAACGACATATGATATAGTGGAGGATGAACTTGGATATTTGCATTCCAGTGGTGAAAGTGAGTGGTATTGCTTCCACCCACTTAGTGAAGTATTTGGTAGCAGTGATGATGAATTTATGGCCATTGGATGATGGTGGATGGATTTTCCCTACGAGGTCAAGCCCCCACTATGAGAAGGGTCGTGGAGTCATAATTGACTGCAATTCTTATGATGGTGCATGAATGAGATCTCCATGTTGTTGACATGGCAGGCACTTCTTTACAAACCAATAAGCGTCTCGCTCCATGGTTGGCCAATAGTACCTGGTTCTCAGGATCTTCTTAGCTAGAGTAGGCCCACTTGAATGCGCCCCACAAATGCTTTCGTGTACCTCTTGCAAGGCCACTTCAGCTTTCCTAGAGTCTAAACATTGTAAAAGCATGCCATCAAGACTCCTTTTATATAGGGTATCTCCTATGAGGGTGAAGCAGGAGGCTCGGCAGATGAAGCTTTTTCGTTGCGAGGTGGATAGGTTGGGGGGAATGATGTTATCATGGAGGTATAGATAGGTTTCTTGATACCACGGGGATAAGGGACCAACTATTTCGCACACTAGCTCTGATTGGGGAACATCATATGGGGGAACAAGGAGTTCTTCGATCAGGAATTCGTACTTCTTGCTATCTTTCTTGATATCAACTAGGGATCTGATTGTTGCCATGGCATCTACAGCTTTGTTGTTTAGCCTTGGGATTTGTTCAAAGTGAATATCATAAAAATAGTCTTTAAAGTCATCGACCATCTTTTTGTAAGGCAGGAGTTTATCATCCTTAGTTTTGTACTCATTGTTTACTTTCCAGATGACCAGTTGGGAGTCGCCATATACTGTCAGCTTCTCGATTTTCCACTTGATTGCCATTTGAAGTCCTGTGATGAGGGCCTCATACTCTGCCACATTGTTTGTGCATGGAAATGTAATTTTGAATGATTTATGGATGGTGTCGCCTTGAGGGCTTATAAACAAGATGCCTACCCCCAAGCCTTTGTGTGTATATGACCCATCGAAGTACATCTTCCATGTTTCTGCTGTGGTGCTATTGTCAATATGGCTTCATCAAGGAACTCTGCGAGTGTAGGATGTTTTGAGGGAATAGGTGCTTCGGCCAATTGATCTGCAATGACCTGTCCTTTGATAGCCTTTCTCTATGTGTATTCAATGTCAAATTCACTAAGGATCATGACCCATTTTTCCATTCTTCCATTAAGAGCAGCTCTATTTAGGAGATATTTTAGCGGATCAATCTTGGTGATGAGCTTGTTTTGTGATTAAGCATGTAGTGTCTTAACTTTTGTGAAGTAAAGACCACGGCTAGCCATACTCGTTCAATTGGTGTGTAATTTAGCTCATAGGTTACCAAGGTACGACTAATATAATATATAGCTCTTTCCTTCCCTTGCTCATCGTGTTGTGCCAACAAGGCCCCTATTGCGGTTTCAGTTGCTGAGATGTATAAAAGGAGAGGCCCTCCTTACCTTGGTGGAGTGAGAACATGGGGATTACCCAGATACTCTTTTAACTGGTCGAAGGTAGCCTGACACTGATTGTCCTAAACAAAAGCTGTGTTCTTTCTATGTAGGTGTTGAAAAGGTTTACACTTATTGGCAAGCTGAGCAATAAACCGACAGATGGATTGGAGCTTCCCTTGCAGACTTCGTAGTTGTTTCAGTGTCTTTAGAGGAGGCATTTTTGTGATGGCTTTAACTTTAGCAAGATCTACCTCAATTCCCCTTCTAGAGACTATGTATCCCAAAAGCTTACCTGAGGTAACCCCAAAAACACATTTCTTTGGATTTAGTCGCACATTATATTATTCTAGCCTGTCGAAGATCTTTGTTAGCACATCCAAATGTTCTCTTGTCTTTTATTTACCTAACAAGTCGTCCACATAATCTTCCATGATGTGGTGTAAAAGGTCGTGGAAGATGACAATCATAGCACGTTGATAAGTAGCTCCTACATTTTTTAGGCCGAATGGCATCATGACCCAATAGTATGTCCCCCATGGATAGATGAAGGAAGTTTTATGCTGGTCTTCTTCTATGATTTTGATCTGATTGTACCCTAAAAATCCATCCATTAGTGATAGCATCTCATGTCCTGCGGTGAGGTCCACTATGATGTCGATGTTTGGTAAGGGGAAGTCATCCTTAGGGCATGCTTTGTTAAGGTCTTGGAAGTCAGTGTAACATTGGATGCGACCATCAAGATTCGCCACCAACACTAGATTAGAGACCCATTCTAGATAATCTATCGGTCGGATGAACCCCACATCCAGGAGTTTCTTCAGTTCTGCTTTGACCAGGAGTGCAACCTGAGGATTCATCTTTCTTAGTTTCTATTTTACAGGTTTCGCATCAGGTCACACTGCGAGATGATGAACAACCAAGGTCGGATCTAGCCTTGGCATATCTACATAGGTCCATGCAAAGTTGTGACTTCTCTGTTTGAAGAAGGCTAAGAAATTCTCCTGTTCTATTGCAGTGAGGGATTCTGCTCTAAAGGTGATTTTTGGTGTTTCTTCTGTCCCAAGAATCATCTCTTGTGATGGCTCCACAAGGATCATTGATCTATCAGGATACACTTTCTCTATTTCAGGAAGGCCCATGCTTGCATCTTCTAGTGCCTCATGGAGGTTTTCACTAGAAGATACGTCCTTTATTTTTACTTTTTCTTCGTCTGAAAGTGCCATGGAGTGGTTTTCACTAGGGGCCGCGTTGTTTTTATTCTTATGTTTTTGTGACTAGAAGCATGGGCGGATTCACCGAAATAGGAAGACATGTCAAGTTTTATGATGTATCCAGCTCTATGATCTCTCAGGGGGAAGTGATCCCAAACCCCCATCATTTTTGCTATGGCTTCATCATTTTGTGCTACATCAAAGACAAGAGGTCCTCGTTGGTCCCAATCTATGAGGTTCGAGTATACAAGGGGTAAGTCATTAGATGAGGATGCTAGGGTGGTTATGATGTAGATGGTGCAGATGGACGATTCGAAGAATTCGGCGAAGTCACTAAAGGAGTCTTGATGGCCTACTTCGTTGATGTTGTCATCTTCAAGGGAAACCATAGCGACCTCGGCTAAGATACACTCGCCACTAGTGAGGATACATTATCGTTGACCATACCCTAGCCCTTGAGTGTAGGGATTCCTTGTTGCTTGAACCGGTTCTATGATCCCTTGTTCATGAAGGCCAATACCGCCTTGTCCTTTATAGCCCATGTTCTTGACAATTTCTGACCCTTTACCATAGATTTTGGATGGTATGGTAGGGGCTTCTTGTTCTATTTCTTCATCTTTATACAGCCATGATGATATGTCTTTAAGCATGTCTTGATCAAGAAGGTGCTTCTTTTCAAAGGTTGGGGATGGCTTGCATTTGATAACCACTATAGAGACTTCTCCCTCTTTCAGGGCACCGAACATCTTAGGATTGGGTAATGTCCCTACACAAAAGGTACCGTGTAGGTCATATTCCTCACATCCCATGTCACTAATCTTGATCTTGACCTCAGGTGGTGGAGGTGTTTGGGATGAAGTGGTAGCAATGTTGGAGGGGTCGATATATGAGGTGGATGTTGTAGGGTCAGTTTGAGAGGTGGTTTTCCTGATAGCTTTGTTGTATGGGCAGAAAGTATGGTCGTGTCCTTCCAAGAAACTACAATATTGGAAGGGGCGGGGATCAGCATAGATAGTTACTTCCATGTTGTTATGGGGAAACTTTAGGCATTGATGAAATGTGGAGGGGACAGCTTGTATGGCATGGATCCATGGTCAGCCAAGAAGAATGTTGTAGGGGAGGTCAAGATCAAGAACCTGACATTTTGTTTCCAATATATTTTTCCCTACTTAGATGGGGAGTTTGATAGTACCCTCGGATAGTCCTTCAATGTCATCATATCCCTTAATGGTTATGCATTCACTAGTGTCCACAACCACATCCGAGTATCCCAAGTGTTTTAACAATTTTAGAGTGCACAGGTTTAGGCTGGATCCACCATCTATCAAGACTCTTTTGATGATATGCTTGTGGACGCGGACTTCAATATATAAGGCATCATTATGTAGGTTATCGGAGGTGGGGAGATCTTTTTCTGAGAAAGTGAGATAATGGGGTGAGGTGATATGGCCCACCATGGCTTGGAATTGATCCACATTCAGGTTGGTGGGAACTTGGGTTTCCATTAGAGCCTTGTTGAGGACTTCTTTATGCAGGGGTGACATACGAAGTAGCTCAAGGATGGAGATCTATGCAGGGGTCTTTCCTAGATGTTCTAGGAGATTGTATTTATTGGTTGATGGTGGGCGAATGGATGGATGATTTGGTTGAGGATTTGATGTGGATGGAGGTGTTTGGTCAGTGGTAGGGGCTGTGCGGATGGACACACGGCCTCGACGGGTTATGACAACACAATCGAGTGCTTGGGACCGAATGGTGATTGTGTTGATATAGTTAGATGATGGCTCTATCTGACCTATGACGGAATCATAGGTGGCGAGAGGTGGAGTGATGTTGTAGGCTTTATTAGAGGATGAGGCTTTTCCTTTGTTGTGATTAGGTAGCAGATCCTTGTAATCTCCTAAGTTGGCATTGGGCGATGGTTGGGGTGCTTGCTCGAGGTTGACTTTGTTTTGATCTATGAGGTCTTGTATACAATGTTTTAACTTCATGCAATCGGATGTCTTATGGCCCACAATGAGGTGGTAGTCATAATAGTCATTTTCATTATACCACACGGCTTTAAGTTGACTATCTTGGTGGGGCTTAATGGGTGGGAGAGTCATTAAACAATCCTTTAGACATCTATCAAGGATATCCTCGAGTGGTTCCCCTAAGGGTGTAAATTATCTCCGAGGTTTATGTTGTTTAGGTTGACCTTTGTGAATATTCACATTGGCAGTGAATGTACTTGGGGGTGCTTGGTTTTGCACATTTTGGACAGCCTTCACGTCGGTGACGCCGTCGTTAAGGGTGTTCTTGTTTTTACCCCTAAAGTGTGGTTTCTCATTTGATTATGTGTTGTTGTTGCTTGTGTTGGGGACATTTATGTTGACCTTGTTGTTGTTCTTGTTGTTATAGGGCTTGTTGTCGTATAGTTTAATCGAGCCTTTGGCAATAAGGGCTCTCTCAATAGTAGTACCCTTGTCAATGACTTATTCAAAGGTAGACGTGCATAGGATTTGTAAGTGAAAGCCCATTTCTTGGTTAAGGTTAGCCACGAACATGGTGACTACTTGTTTCTCCAGAATCGGCCAAGGGAGCTTGCTTGCTAAGCCTCTCCACCTTTGCAAGAATGAAGCGAAGGATTCGTCACTTTTTTGTTTGGTGTTGCAAAGATCCGTCATGGATATCTCATGTTCAAAATTGTAGGAGAAGTGGTTGACAAACTTTTCTGTGAGCTCAGGGAAAGACCTAATGCCCGTAGGAAAGTGTGCAAACCATTCAATGGCTTGACCACCGAGGCTTCTAGGGAAGAGTCTCATTAGATATGTGTCATTGTTCGAGACTTCTAGGCAAGCGATGTAGAACTCCCTAAGATGATCCCTAGGGTCTCCCTTTCCCTTATATTTGTTGAATTTTGGTGTTTCAAAGTTTTTGGGAAAAGGAGGTCATTTTTAGCCAAAATAAAATTTTGAGTTATTCGACATCAATTCATTGATGCCTATGACATGGACCTGTTCAATCTCTACAATTTAAAAAAAGGGGGGGCAATTGGTCTCCCGGATCAAAAGTTATGGCCTTCA
This sequence comes from Cunninghamia lanceolata, assembly GCA_027924645.1. NCBI lineage: Eukaryota > Viridiplantae > Streptophyta > Pinopsida > Cupressales > Cupressaceae > Cunninghamia > Cunninghamia lanceolata. Next base: position 3,232,550 of record BSBN01001170.1, read on the forward strand.
AGAGTTAGGCCTCCTACATTGTAAATGTAAAAGCATTTAGGACAAATAAAAAAGTTGTAAGAGGGAGTTATTGACCAAATTATGATGTAGGTTATGACACATCATAATACATATTTGGATGGAGATAATGGAGCCAAAATGGAATGCCCAAGTTGGTGAGTGGATTATGACGAATTTATGACAAGTGGATGGAATATGTTATTTTTAAACTATCGACTCATCTTGGGATTTTGGTGTTGGATTTATAACTAAGGATTTGGGTGCCACATTTTGAGTGATTTTAGCTCATGGTTTCCTAATTACCATTTGATGGTTTCATAAATTGCATCTCCTATTTATTGGGTGCTTGAGAAGGAGGTTTGGATAGTGAGTGTTGTAGGTATTGTTATGCTACAAAAATTCCTCTAGATCTCTAGTTGGTGATACTCCTATAAAGGCCTAGTATTTGTAAGTGTATTGTAACCATTGGATTACAAAATAATACATTGAGTTTCTTTGGAGTATGGGGTTTTTCTCCTATACCCAGATCTGCCTATTTTGCCAGATCTGCCTTTTTGGTAGTAAATTTGACAGAACTACCACCTTTGGTGGCCTTTTTGGTAGCTTTGTCATTTTTGGCAACAATTTCAGATTTGGCAGTGTATTTGGCAAGTCTCTAAAACTAGCAGGGGTCTACATTTAGTTGGTGAACCTCCAACTTTGGCGAAGGTTCTATTTTATCTGGTGACCCTCTACATTTGGTGACATCGCTATGTTTGGCAAAGATTTTACCACATTTGATGGAGTAAAAAAAAATTACTTTTTCACCCCCTCCAATGGAGTCTTCAGTTTGACAGTTGATCTTCAAAGGCTAATATCTTGTTCGTTTTTGCTCCTTTTTTTGAGCATTTTTTTATTTGGGCTAGAATTTTACAGGCTTCATAGTGGTGCAATCAGATTTTGTTTTGGTGCCTGGTTTTTCCAGAAATTGTAGTTTTTCATCACTATACCTCAATAATTCCCATTTTCAGAACTTCAAGGCTTCTTTCGGGCTCATACGGTAACATTTTTTGGTGAAATTTTTTTAAAGTTCATAATTTTTTAAGTACCTTCCAGATCTGCAATCAGTTTGATCTAGTTTTACTCAAAAAATTTACTTTCAGTTTTAGCCTAATCTTGGCTTTTGCATTATACCAAAATCAAAGACCACTTTGTTGTTGTGGCTTGTGCCAATTGTAATTGGACTGAATAAAAATTCCCACAATCATTTTTTGTTGTGGGTGATCTCTTTGATTGAGTAAAAGGGAGGTTGTACTTGTATTGTTCTTTTTTGTACTCTTGTATCATGGATCAAAACAAACTTCCCCTACTCACACCATATAACTACCATGAGTGGAAAACTAAAATGAAGATTTATTTAAGAAGTTTGAAAATTCATAGAGTAACAATGGGTACAGAAAATGAACCAAAAGCAGAGCTCTGTAGAAAAGAAAAAGTTGTACAATAGATGTGATCAAGCCTATGGAACACTATGCTTGTCTATCTCTCTTGATCTCCTTTTTCACATTAAATCTTGTAATACACCTAATGAAGTGTGGAATACCTTAGAGAATCTCTTTGGTAAGCAAGATACTATGAGAGGTTTCAAATTAGAGAATGAATTAATTGGTTTGAATCCAACTGACTTTGTAAGCATTCAAGACTTCTTCACAAAGCTCAAATCACTTAGATTGTAGCTCAAACAATGTGGAATTGATAAAGAGGACACTCAATTGATTCTTTCAATCCTTGCCAAGCTTGGTCTTGACTATTCAGTTTTTGTTTCTACCTTTTATGCTACTATGGATGCTCTTGGGAAATCTTTCGCAATGCCTTCACTTGATGAGTTTGCCACATCACTCACAAGGGAGAAAGCTAAGTTAGTACACATGGGCATATTGAAGTCTCCTAAACCTCAAGCTCTTCTTGCTAATCAAGGTACAAAGGATCAAAAGGCTTCAACTAGCAAAGGCAAGAAATGAAAAAATAAGGATTTCAAGAACAATGACCAAGCAAAGGAGTCAAATAATTCACCTAAGTCCTCATCCTCTCCCAAAGAGGAAGCATCTAAGAAGGAGAGAACAAAGTGTGCATACTGCAAGAAACTAGGACATGATGAGCATAAGTGTTATGAGAAGAAAATTGATGAGTTGACTCACATTATTCAAAAGAACAATATCAAATTGCCATCATCTATGTCATCTAGCACATCCTCTTCTTCCACACCATCATCATCTACACAGGCAGGGATAGTAGGCTTTGCTAATGGGGAAAACAAGGGAAAAGGATAAGTACTCTTTTCTTCTACAAGTCTTTAGTCAGAGAGATGGCTTCTTGATTATGAAGCTTCTCATCATATGGCTTCTTCACAAGGGATGTTCTCTTCATTTGAGTCTTGCACTTTACCACCTATTTTGATGGGTAACAATACATACATGCATACAACTGGAAAAGGGACTATTGATATTGGTGAGGCTACTTTCAATAATGTATTGTGTGTACCTTCCTTTTCAACCAATCTCCTTTCCATCTACCAGATTACTCATTGCGGTGCAGGGAAGACAATTGAGTTCATTATTGATTTAGTAATCATAAGGGACTTGGAGAGTAGAGATATCATTGTTGTTGGGATGGATGATCATGCATCTTTCTTGTATACATTCTCCCATTTTTCTCTTGATGATGTTGTAGATCCATTGATTGATATTCACACTCATGCATCAAGTGTGAATCATGTTTCTAAGGAGAAGTTTGGTCACTTGAACCTTGGTGTTCTTTCATCCACTTTGATTCTTGAGACTAGTGCTAAGCTTCCATCTCCTCCACTTCCCTCTTCTTTAGAGATCGACATTGATATGGCTTCATCCACTTTAGTTGATCAGGATCATTCGAGTCTTTTAGATACAACTTTGTGGGATACTTTCTTGGCAAGTATATCAGATTTGTTTTGTGAGTCTCATATTGCAGATTTGGAGGACACACTTGAGGGGATATCTCTCATCTTTAATGATAGTTACGGCACAATTGTTATCCCATCTATTTCTTCTTTGGAGGTTGTTCTTCTTGAGTCTACCTAGGTTTTTGGATTAGTCACACCTCATTGCATAGTGCCATCCTTTGATTCTAACATGTGGACATTTGAGTAGTTTTCAGACGCACCCATCATGAGAATTTTTCCCTCATATCTCTTCTTGGATATAGAGTTTCTTCTACATTAGCCTTTGGATTGGTTTCTTCCTAAGGGGGGACATGTTGTTTGCAGGTATAGGACACTTTCCAGCATTCCTCTTCAGGCATTCAACATCAGCACAGGAGCTACTTCTTTGTGGGGGGGACCTATAGTCTCACTCTTGATCTCCTATGGGGGGTATTTGATTGTACATATGTGATAGAAGTTGTCCTTGGGGGGTCAAGTTGAGTCCTCGTACTATCACTTCTTTTACTTTCTTGGTGTTTCTCTCTTTTGGAGAGGGGTTTTTTGCTACAAGTTTTTCTCCTTTACTCCGTTTGTGAGAGATTATTTTTACATGGGTACCTAACATGGCCTAGTAGCTGAGACCCATTTTCATCTATCTTTACATTTGTCTACTTCTCTCTAAGTTGCACTTAAGGGGGGTGTTGTGTGAACAGGGTTATTACTTATCCAGTTTACCCCTTATAGTATGAACTGGGCACAATATCTAACTAACTTCATTAGTTAGACCTACTCACACATGTTCACATGTTAAGTTGACTTAGGAAGCATTCTAGTTGCTTCTAGTTGCTTCTGGGTATGTGCAGGATCATGATGGGCCAAACTATACCTCTAAGCGGCAATGAAAATACAAAAAATCAGACTTAATCAAGTTCATGTGAAAATTTGAATGGATTATCTACACAATTTGAAAAAGATGTAAGAACTAAATTTGTAGAGAATTGAATCTAGTTTATAGGCTACTATTTATTTTTTTTAAAAAAAATTACTTAGTGAAAAATAAATATTTCAATGAACAGCTATTAAATTTTTTAGAAAAAAATAAAAAGTGGTTGTCATTCCAGCCAACCTAACTCATGCCCGGATGTGATGCATATTTTTTTTGAAATTCTTTTCCAATAAAATAATTAGTTATTTTTTTTACTGTGACTTTTTTTAAAAACTAAAAAGTAATTTTCCAGCCAACCTAACTCAATCAAAAAAATCAAAATTCATTTTTTTTAACCTATAGCCAGAAAAGCATAGAGTGTGATGCAACTTTCAGATCTCAAAAAGGTGAAATGGTTTGAAAGTTATGAATGTTTTTCAATTAGTGTGTCCATCAGGATATTAGACACACACTATATAGAATATTATTAATAATTATTTAATAAAATGATAACCCTACAAATATTATATTTTTAGAAATCTGACAATTTCTTCTATAAACCCTTTTCATTTTATCAATTTTGCATAAAAAAAAGTCGTCAGCACGAAGGGTGAAGTTCGAAGAAGAGAGTGAAACCTGCAAAAACATTAGAATTGAGGAAAAGTCAACTATGACAGTCCCATGCCTACATACAAGGAAAAACCAAAGCAAAACGGATATCTGTTATTAACAAATATCTGTTTTGTTTCAATAAAATATATTTTTCCCTTTTTTATGTTTTGCAAAACAGATATCTGTTTTAGGTTGCCCAAAACAGATATCCATTTTGCTTTACCCAATTCTTTTCATTATTTTTTAGTTTGTTGTCTTAGATTAAGTTATAGTTCATTTTATTGTTCTTTAAGTTAAGATTCTAAATAATTGTATTCTTTCATACCAAATGTTGGGACTAAGGAACCATGTTGCAATTGGCCAACATACTATGATAGAGGAGCAACTTAAATAATATGATCAAAGACAGTGATACAAATGTAGTATCTATCTAGTAACATTTAAGAAAGCTCATGATAGTATATAAAACTAAAAGAAACAATATGGGACACTAGATTTTATGTTAGAAACCCTTATGCGAGAAAACCTAGTAGTAAAAGATAGTTACCATTATATTATTTAGAATCCACTGATTTAATAGAAGAATTATTTTGATAGAGTTGATATCTACATGCTTATAGCATACTTTTCTTCAATGTTTCTCACATCCAACACCTAACTAATCACAATCCAACCATTCTCCATTCACATGAGTAGATAGGTATATGCATCATCACAAAATACCAATTGTCTAACTATCCAACCAACCCATGGAATACCAAGAGTCACAAAGCTATCTGTTGACCATATCATAAAATCAATATATCACCAAACATGACGCCTCCATGTGGATAATCATTATAGATGACTATATGGTGTTACACATTAAATGTCAATAGTTTATTACGAACTATAGTCAATGTATTCATGTCTTCTTGTATAACCATCACTACCAACCATAAGCTTGTGGTAGCACATACAACCATCTAACCAATTCTTTCAACTTGTAGTATTGTAGAACATTCTCTTAACATAACCAAGACTCTAGATTGTTCCACATGAACTTCAACTCTGCTACAAGTGCACCTGCATTATTATTTATGCTTCTACTAGCACAATTAAATATGTAGTTGTGAGTACTTCTTCAAATGACTCATGGTTAAATTTCCATAGCATCACCACATGTAGACATATCTCCATGCTATATCGTAGCATCTAAAACTCACCACATCCTAGGTCACATTACATTTTATCATTGTTCAATAGTTTCCATATAAACTCAGGAACTCTCCATCTCCCCTCTCCCTATCTCTCCCTCTCTCTGTATCTCTCTCTCTCTGTGAACTATCTACCTCCTAGTTAAATCCTTTTCCTAGCTTTCCTAGTTTTCCTTTTCCTTTCCAATTACCCTAGGAGAGAGAGAGAGAGAGAGAGAGAGAGAGAGTCCTAGTTTTCTTGTTTTCATTTCCTTTGTCAATAAGGGAAAGGGAGAGATAGAGGGGGGAGATAGGGAGATAGAGGAGACAGGGGGAGAGATAGGGAGATAGAGAGTGAGCGAGATGTCTAGAGAGATAGGGAGAAGGATTGAGAGGTAGAGGGATGATAGAGATAGGGAGATAGAGGTTTAGGGTTTAGGGGTTAGGGTTTAGGGGCATTATTTAGGGTTTTGGGGTTTTGAGAGAGAGAGAGAGAGTTGCTTGGGGTTAGGGGTCAAGGTTTAGGGGCATTATTTAGGGTTTATGAGTTTAGCATTGCTCAAGTTTATGGTTTAGAGGAATTATTTAGGGTTTAGGATTGCTCAGGTTTAGGGGTTTAGGGTTTAAAAAGAGATAAAGAGAGGGGACTGATAGAGATTGGGAGAGATAGAGGAGATAGAGGGGAGAGAAAGGGAGATAGAGAGTGAGAGACATGTCCAGAGACATATAGAGAGAGATTGAGAGGTAGAGGGATGATAGAGATAGGGAGATATAGTTTTAAGGTTGCTTGGGTTTAGGGACATTATTTAGGGTTTAGGGTTTAGTGTTTTGGGGTTAGGGGTTAAGGTTTAGAGGTTTAGGGTTTATGGTTTAGAGAGATATAGAGGACCAATAGGGAGATATAGAGGAGACTAAGGGGAGAGATAGGGAGATAGAGAGTGAGGGACATGGCTAGAGACATAGGGAGAGAGATTGAGAGGTAGAGGGACAAAGGCGATAAGGAGATGGGGGAGAGATAGGGACATAGAGGTTTAGGGTTACTTGGGTTTGGGGTTTAGGGGTTTAGAGTTTCTTAGGTTTAGGGGTTATGGGTTAGGGTTTAGGGGCATTATTTAGGGTTTAGGGTTTATTGTTTAAGGGTTAGGGGTTCAGGTTTAGGGTTTAGGGTTTATAGAGAGAGGAATGATAGGGAGATATAGAGGAGACTAAGGAGAGAGATAGGGAGATAGAGAGCGAGGCACATGGCCAGGGACATAGGGAGAGAGATTGAGAGGTAGAGGGATGATAGAGATAGGGAGATAGGGGAGATATAGAGAGTGAGGGACATGGCCAGAGACAAGGAGAGAGATTGAGAGGTAGAGGAATGATAGATATAAGGAGATAGGGAGATAGAAGTTTAGTGTTTAGGGTTTAGGGGTTTGGGGTTTAGGATTTAGGGTTTAGGGTTTCTCAGGTTTAGGGTTTAGGGATTAGGGCTTAGGGGGCATTATTTATGGTTTATGGTTTAGGGGTTAGGGTTTAGGAGCATTATTTAAGGTTTAGAGGTTTAGGGTTGCTCAGGTTTAGGGTTTAGGAGCATTATTTAGGGTTTACGATTGCATGTCAAAAGAAGTCTCTCTCTCTCTAAATCCATCAACCCTAAATAATGTCCCTAATCCCTAACCCCTAACATGTAACCCCTAAACCCTAAACCTGAGCAACCCTAAACCTCTATCTCCCTATCTCTCCCTTATCTCCCTCTCTATCATCCCTCTACCTCTCAATCTCTCTCCCTATCTCTCTAGACATCTCACTCACTCTCTATCTCCCTATCTCTCCCTCTGTCTCCTCTATCTCTCCCAATATATCTCCTCTCTATCTCTACCTATCTATCTCTCCTATATCTTTCCTCTCTCTCCCCTCTCATTCCTCTATCTCCCTATCTCTCTGGGCATCTCGCTCACTCTCTATCTCCCTATCTCTCCTCTCTGTCTCCTCTATCTCTCCCTATCTATCTCTCTACCTATCTATCTCTCCATATCTCTCTATCTCTTACCTCTCTCCCCCTATCATTCCTATATCTCCCTATCTCTCCCTCTCCCTTATCGATGAAAGAAATGAAAACTCTCTCTCTCTCTCTCTCTCTCTCTCTCTCTCTCTCTCTCTCTCTCTCTCTCTCTCTCTCTCTCTCTCTCTCTCTCTCTCTCTCTCTCTCTCTCTCTCTCTCTCTCTCTCTCTCTCTCTCTCTCTCTCTCTCTCTCTCTCTCTCTCTCTCTCTCTCTCTCTCTCTCTCTCTCTCTCTCTCTCTCTCTCTCTCTCTCTCTCCATGCACATACCCATTAGGTAGGTTATTTTGCATATGGTGGTCATATCCTTTAGGTCCAATCACCTCCAAACTTCACAAATAGATATAGAGCATAATTCTAAGCATCTTTCATAAAGACCACTTCTCTACATAGGTGCCAACTAATACCACATTTTCATTGTTTTCCACATTTAATACTTATTCTTTTCCATTTTCCAAGTCCTACATGTGTCCAAGTTGTATTGTTTGTCAAGTTTTTAGTCTAATTGTTAGTCCTGGCTCTCATGGTTATTAAAATGTTAGTATAGTTAGATTTATCCTTAGGTAACATTAATTTACACATTGTTGTACAAACAACCACACTCAAAAATAACCTTACCTAATTAAAGTTTACCTTTAAGGTTCTTTCATTTGGTGAGCCTAACAGATCCAACTAGTTCAATCTTCTTACAATCCATGCTTAGCCTTCCAAGAGTGTTCATGCCATGTTAACTTTGCATTATGTCCTCACTTTCCTCTTGCTAGTTGTAGTACTCTTTTTTTCTAATCCTATCCCTATATCATATTATTGTTGTTGACTTTTCTTTCCATCTTCATCATCATAGTCCTAGTTATCCTATTTTGAGCCTACCATTTATCCTTAGCCATGTCTTCTACTTCTTCTATTCATGTCAATTATAATGACCTCCAGATTTTCCATAAATTCTTCTCCACCAAACCCTAGACCCTCACCCAAATCCTTACTTTCCTAAGAAAATCCCTTCCCCAAACATCATTTGATCATGTGGCTCCTTCCATCGCTAGATAGGTGCCCCTACTTTCCATTATTCATCCAATACAATCTCAATGTCATATCTCACATTCCCACACCTACATTCATAGACTCCATTCCCCCTATCAACACCATCATTGATAATCATTTTAAGGAGTCTCCCTTGAATAATCATTAAACCATGGATTATCCCATATCCCCATCTTACACTTTCCTCACCTTTGAACCCTTAGAAGATGACATTTAGCTAGATCGCCACCATTACCAATCACACTTTCTAGCAATCCCACATAAGACACCTTACCCATCACTTCACCTAGTTCATCACCAATTAAATCACCTCATTACTCTATTCAACCATACCCATGCCACCCCTTTCTCACTCCACAACCCGTATTAACGCATGATTCACCCCATGACATGCTACAGTTACCACAATGCCAATTCACTCTACCATCATTCTTCATATTATCTTATGAATCACCATCTTTTCTTCCCATTCCTTAAGACATCATACCATGACACACATCCCTTCCTCCATTACATCCTCCCCAACCCTTTCCCAACATTGATAGCCCACTACCCATGCCACCTCCTTTTCATAACACATTTGACCATAACATTGCCACAATAATCATCACTCATCCCGACACCATCCCTCCACCATGTGACATTTATCTAACACATATTCCCAATTATAATTATATCTACACAAAACTCAAGGTGTTGTAAGTGCAATTAGGAGACCTTAACCCTCCTCCTCCTTCCTCATCAATAGGATGGATTAAATCACCACTATCAATTGGCATCATCTAACAACCATCTCCTCCTAAAATGGTCTTGCTTAAATTTGATAATATAATGTCCAAGGCGATCTCATTGCACATATGAGACACTTCTCTATCCAAGTCACAATTGTCACCATTGATGATTTTGTCCTTGCTAAGAATTTTCCCTCCACATTGATATAATATGCTCTTGTATGGTTTTACACATTACTACTTGGTTCTATGAATTCAATTTAGATCTCATGCATAGTTTTACCAACCACTGCCAATTCAACATCAAGCCTAAGTTTTTCTTAGTGCATCTCACACATTGCAAAAAAGACTCACTATGGATTACTAGAGAGAGAGAGAGGGTGAGAGAGAGGTTCAAAGTTTAAAGAGATGCAACTTTGTTGATTGGTTGAAAAGATGTTAACCTTGTAACAATAGAAATTTGCAAGTTGAATTGTAAGTTCTATAAGTTCTAAGCATAAACCAATGAAAAGAATAACAAAAAATATCATTTGTATAGTTCCAGAAACGGATATCTGTTTTGGGACCCACAAAATGGATATCCATTTTGGAACAGATATCCGTTCCAAACGGATATTCTTAACATGCCTATGAAAGTCAAAGTTGGCCAATTCATGAATTTGGCTAAGTAAAGACGCAGTTTTTTTTCTATTGCCACTATTTGGCCCGCGATGATCCTGCACATACCCTTCTAGAAGTTGATAGTTGTCTATAGTTGGCATATTATCCTCTAGTTGTCTCATGTCATAGGATTAAGACACTTGTCACATGACTACAACATCATACATCTCATCCTTGTCTTTATAAGCAACTTGGCATATCATGTACATTGTAACAACAATCTTTTTGTATTCACTGATAGAATAGAATTATTATCTCATTTGATCACTCTTGTGCTTTCGTGAAGTCCTAGATCTTGGGTGGCTACCATCATAGCCAACTCTTATATTCGCCACCATTATCAGTGTGCAAAACTTTGATGGATTTCTCATATTGCTTCTCTACAAAAGTTTTGAAGTCCTAAAGGTGACCAAATACCTCAAACTTTTGTTTGAGAAAGTACACCCAAGTATATCGAGAAAAGTCATCAATGAAAGTTAGAAAAAATCTAGCCTTGTTGAAGGTTGGACGAGCAAATGGACCAGCCAAATCACTATGAACTAACTCCAGTATCTATGAAGCTCTCCATGCCTTACCTTTATCAATTTTTTCCTTAGGATACTTACCAAGAATGCAACCTTGGAAAACACCACCTAAAAATTGAACTGAAGGCAACCCTGTGACCATGCTCTATTGGTTGAGCTGCTGCAAGTAGCAGAAGTTAAGATGGCTGAACCACTCATGTCATAATCTACTCACATCATCTACATGAGTGAGAAAATAGATGGAGGATCAAGAATAAAGTGAGAAAACAAATATAGTTGTGACTGATGATATGCTCTCCCAACGACAGCTGTAGAACCACTGTGCAACTCATGAATCTCCACTAAATTAGGAGTGAACTCAACTCGCTTGCTTGAACCCATGTGAGTGATCTAATATATACTGACAGAAGATTAATTGATAATGAGGGCACACAAAGAACATCATGGAATGTGCCATCCCCCACATCAACATACCCTCTCCCACATAACTCAACAAGAGTGTCATCACCCATCAAAATAGAAGGCATAGTACACGGCTCCAAAGATGCAAGTTCTTCCTTAGATGAAGCCATGTGTTGTGAAGCACCCAAATCAAGAACCCAAGTGGATGGTTGTAAAGAAAACACTACAAGGGCCTTTCCCTTTCCTTTCCCCTAGCTATTATCCTTTTCCTTGTTAGACCCCTCATTACTCAGTTTTATAGATTCAAAAACACTGATACTATTCTTCTCAATAATCTGTGTCAAGTGATCAGTTTGTTTATTCAAATATTTATGTTCATCATGACCAAGTATTTTACAAAGGCACATTTGACTTTCTCTTTCTTAGGATTGTCGCCATTAGAAGATTGGGTCTCATTAGCTGCTTTTGGAGTAACTTATTCTAATCCTTCTTCTCCTTGCTATTATTTTGTTTCGTATCCTTATTATTACTACTTTGTCCTTTCTATTCTTTTGTGCCTTGGTTTGCAGCCAAAGCATGTGACTGAGAGGATTTTAGAGTGCCCATCTGGATTAGCTTATCTTGCTCCCATGTGAGAGATAGCAAACTCATCCAAAGATGGCATGGTGAATTGAGTACCAAGTGCACCCTCAATAGCATAGAAGGTAGAAACAAATACAAAATATTCTAAACTTAGCTTAGAGAGAATACTAAGATTCAGTTGTTCATCTTTCTTTTCACTTCCACACTATTTTAACTGCAACCTTAGTGATTTCAATTTTGTGAAAAAATCATGAATTGTGCTGAAGTTGCCTGGACTTAAACTAATTAGTTCATTTTCCAACATATAACCCCTCATTGAATCTTGTGTGTCAAATAGTGTTTCTAATTTTGTCTAGATTTCATTTGGTGAATTCAAAGACTCAATGTGAAAGAGGAAATCAGGATAAAAATACAAACACAATGTTCCATAGGTCTCATCACATTTGTTAAACCACTTAGGTTTATATTCATCTTTAGCAGGTTCAGTTTCTAGTCCCATTGTTATCATATACAACCCAGCTTTCCTTAAGTAAATTGTCATGTGTGATTTCCACTCAAAGTAGTTGTAAGAAGTTAACATGGGTACTATTGTTTGATTCATGATGAAGAAATGCATAAATGAAGTGTTGAAAAAAAGAGAACACACACAAGAAAACCCCCCATTTTCACTCAATCAAAGAACCCCCCAAGCAAATATGACCTACACTTTATAATTTAGTGTGTTTGCCACTAGCAAGAATTACTTGGTGGTCTTGATCTCAATGCTTACAAAATCCTCAACAATACGTGTATGTTGAAAGTACAATACTAGAATGAAATCAAGTGAAACTAACAACACCACTACATTCTACTTTAAAAATCATTCACTTTCAAAAAAAGAAGTACCTCAATCCGAAGTCATGTGAAAGTTATGAGTCTCTAAAGTTCCAAAAATGAGAATTGTGCAATGTCACCTGTGAGAATCTGTAATTTCTAGAAACTCCAGACACCAAAACCAAAAAATGTTTGCACCACTGTGAAGCCTGCAAAATTCTACTCCAAATAAAAAAAAATTGCTCCAAAAAAGGAGCCTGGATGACTGAGATAGAGGCCTACAAAGATTGACTGTGAAAATCAAAATGTCAACGGAGAGGGCGCCTACAGAAAATTTCTGATTAAGTTTGCGGATGATTTATTTTCTGAATGTAAAAAATAATAGATACCCAAATAGTTTTTTGATGCGGCGAACAAAACTCAAAAAGTTTATTTTCTTTTTGATATGCCTAAGATGTGGATCTAATGGAAAAAAAATGTCTCCAACAACAAAAAAATGACATGTAATATGTTAAAATTTATCTGTGAGGCCTCTTGGAGGCAATGGCAAGGTCCTTTTGGCCTAAACATTCTCCAAACAGACACTATCTTCCAAATCCAATCTTAAAACCCCCGTTCTGCAACTTTGTCAAACAATCTCCAAATCGGATGAAACGAAAGCCAATCTTGACTTTCTTGAGCCTCCTGGACACATTAGAATAGCTAGAAATGTTTCCAGTATAATTAGAAATGCTACAATCACCCAGATCTCATAAAGAACATATGCAAAACCATAGAGGTTAAAATATTTCTGTCAAATGTTTCTGATTCTCCAGATCATCTGAAGATGCAAGAGAAGAGCATACTAGGTTTTTAGGAAACCTGCAAGTAAATCTTATTAGCTCCCCTCCCAAATCTCTCAAAAAGGAAACTAAAATCTATTTTGCACTAAAATAGCTCTGATACTATGTTAGAATTTGAAAAGATGATTAACTCAAAGAACTAGTGCAAATGAATAGATATTAAACTATGAATGCAAATGATACGAAATCAAAATAGCAACATAGAGTTAGTCTCCATGAAAGTAATGCAAATGCTCCAGAAGAAAAATAGCATTAAGAGGATGCAAAAGCAAAAGATGCAAAATACAAGCTAGGAGGTGAGTATAAATAGACTAGAAGAGAGGGGAGAGGTGGCAAATATGACCAATGGGAAGAGTCCGCCACAATGGCCTAAAATAATCAAGTGCAACTCCAATGGAAGATGCCGACACCTTGCACCCACTCACATTAATACTCACTTAAATAACCCTCAGCAAGCTTAGTAACATGTGTAGGAAAAACCTAAGAATATAGGAAAATAAATAACCCAACTAGGAAAATAAAAACCTACACTAACACCCCTTCGCTCTTGCAAGGTATACAACAAGTGGGAGAATGTTGGGATAGGTGTGGCATACACCTTGTAATTCCAACATTTAAAATTAATTAATTAATATTATATTTTATTATTATTTGTGAGACCGCATGGAAAAGGGTGTCCCACTTATGACTTGTCCATTATGTCATGTATATGTCTTATTATGATATGTATAATGGTGTGTAAGAGAATATCTTGTTATAAAAGATGTGTAAGAGCATCTATGATGAAGATAGTGGCGTAAGAAATATTATGATGCATAAGAGAATGATTATAGGGAAGTTACATTGTTGACTAGGAATCTTGACCAACTATAGAATGCATGTTCTAACATGTCATAGAGCATCTTTTGAGGGAGATTATGGAGCCAAAATGATGCACCCAATTTGGTGAGTGGATTATGATGAAGTTACTGAGCATTATGACAACATTAGAGCATCTACTATTTTTAGCATGTTGACTCATCATGGAGAGGGGAGAGGGGCATTAGAATTTGGGCCCTAGATTTGGGTGCCATATTTGGGTCATGGTATCGGCCCATGGTTTGTAGCTTAACACTAGTGGTTTCATGTATTAGATCTCTTATATATTAGATGCTAGAGATGGAGGTCTCATGGTAGATTTGTAGGTGTCAGTATGTTACCAAAGTTGCTCCAGATTCTCTAGTTGATGATACTCCCTTGAAGGCATAGCCTAGAAGTTGTATTGTAACCTTATTGTTGCTCATGATTGGAGTGTGGGCTTTTTCTCCCAAAAGGATTTTTGCCACAAAAAACATTATGTGTAGTTGTAATGTTTTGTGCTATTTATTTTTATAGTTGTATGAGATCATTTAATTTTCTGCACTTTTTTTCTTCATATAGATTAATGTAGGAAGTGTATCCCACACCTCTACTTCCTTTCAATATTTACATTTTGCCTCTTCAAACAAAAGATTTGTAAATCATTATCATTCAAGTTAACTCACATTTCGACTTTGTGTTCTTAATGCAAATCAAACGATAAAATTCATTTTCATATTAATAGGCAAATCAACTATAATGTGGAGCTATAATTCACTTCCAATGAACATCCATGTTACTTTCCATGTCCATATTCATCTCATTGACTAGTCACTCATTTATCTTTTTGTTGAAAACTTTGCATGCTAGACTTCTTTCTAGCTTGTTGGATAGTCTAGAGGTTAAATGAACTTGTCATTCTTCTCATGTCAAGATAATCTAGCCTTTTGAATAAGCAACCCTTGGACTTTACAAATGACATCATTTTGGTTATTTTGAGATGTTCTAGGGATTGTTGATGTGTTATAATACTTACTAATTGAATATTACTTCTGAAGTGAAAATTGTCATTTCATGTCATTTATGCATGTTGGATAGTTTGGTTGATATGGAGCTAATATTCTTCTCGTGTGAATAGATGTGTCTTTCTGATATGCTATGTTTGGGCTTCATAAATAACATCATTATTCTTTCAAGTTGATCCAAGAAAGTTCTATGGATGATTTGATACTTGAGCCAATATTTAAGACACTATCAAGTCAACTTATTTAATGTTGAAAATATATTGGAGCTTTCTATGTGACTATACTTTTCAAATCAATTTCATCAATTCATGTGTCAACTTAGTAAAATATTTTAAGTGAATATTTTGTTAAAGTATTTATGTATTTTATTATTATATATTCAAGTAAAAATAATAAGATATAGTATGAGTACTTAGAGTGGATTAATATTTAGATAATAGCTATATAGAGTTATTTGTATATGACATATTACTTCATATCCCAAGCCTATAATATCTTCCATATGTGGAATAGTTTGTAAGCATGTACCAATTAAATGTTTGAAATTAATGTTAAATATGATTTTGAACTTCAAAATCTTCCACCATATATAAATTTGTTGTTTACTTATTTTTAATTGTTTTATTTATTTAAACTAGTTTTCATATTTTTAATATTTTTATCAATTTTTAGAATCTTCGTGGTATTAAAATTAATTGTT
Source organism: Cunninghamia lanceolata (assembly GCA_027924645.1). Lineage (NCBI taxonomy): Eukaryota > Viridiplantae > Streptophyta > Pinopsida > Cupressales > Cupressaceae > Cunninghamia > Cunninghamia lanceolata. Next base: position 3,248,399 of record BSBN01001170.1, read on the forward strand.
AAGTTAAAAATATGATAAGATCAATATTTTTTATGAATAAAATTTTTATTTTTTAAAAGTTAAAAAGATAATAATACAATATTCACAAAAAAGGGCGGATGGTAAAAAGGTACACCCTAAGATTCTAAGAGGAACATAGTTTAAAAGAAAGACGAGAGTCTAAACGAGGCTAAGCCCAAACATCAAAAGATAAACCAGCTACTAAGCAACTAGAGCAACACCTGCAAGAGGGGAGTCTTGGTCATATAGTTTTCTCCAAACATCATCAGGAATTGAATTGTCATCAGTAGGCTCCCAGCCAATGAGAGCACCCTTCTCCAAACAATCATCTGTAGATTGTTGAACACAAACAGAAGAGATAGCTAGCTCTAGGTGAGAAATTTTTTTAGAACCTAGCCAACCAAGAGCACCACACCAATGAGAAGAAGCGAATGGTAGCTGAAAAGGTTGAGACCAACCATGAGTTGCATGATCCCCAGACACCAGAGGCTAAGAGCCATGGGATACAACCATGTCAATGCCCTCAAGGAGGGGAAGAGGAAGGAGCTAGAACTATGGCAACCATGCAAGGGGCATCGCCTCAGTGGTGAAGAAGTTCCTATAAACGTGCCACTTCAAGTGCAACCTTGCTAGATTACACCTAAATCTACATAAGCACATTAGAGTAAATCATAGCTTTAGTGTAAAAAGAAAATGAACATTAGCCAAATAATATGAAAAGACATGAATTTCTACCTTTCCAAATATTGAAGAGAATTCCACCCTAAAAGCATGTCAAATCTTTAGTCTCCAAGAAAAACCATATGCCATGAGAAGGGATCAAGCCAAAAAATCTTGAAGAAATCATGAATCCAATTCCGAGCTTCTTGAGCTCTAGTGTAGAACCAAAAGAGATGCTTGAGTCTCAAATTGTCCATAGAAGGGACAATGGGGGTTGAGAGCTACCAGGTGAGTCAAGCAAGAGCCAAGTGGAAGACCTTGGTAAAGAATGCACCATGCAAAGTGAGCCAACTTAAGCTCAAGAATGGATGACCAAATAGACTGGAACCAACGATGCCAAGTGCCAAGAGAAGACGGAACCTACCAATGATGGTTTAACTGCTCCACCATTGGGAGATGAAGCAAAAGATACAAGTATCCTTTACGAGGTTTGTAATTGTGAAATGGTGTTAGGATACCATTTACAAATTTTCCACCAAGGCTTGAAGGACCTAACCCCAATTTTGTGAACCATGTGGGTAGGAATGGCATCAATAACAGTCTAAAAAGTCTCCTAATCATGATTGGAAACCCTGAATTTTGGATTGGCCTTAGGCCAAGAAAGAAAATTCTTGGTAGCTTTGTTAATAAGCTTAGGAAGAAATTTAATCCCTCTTTTGAAGAATTTTAAAGTATGAACCCAAAGAGCTTTGCAAGAGGATGGTCTTGACTGGAAAGAATTGGAGACCACCAAATAGACTATTGATTGATTAAGAGGCCATTGCGGAAGTCATTACCTGCCCAGAAAAGCCATGGCTTAATAGACTCCCAAGCTTCCAAAATGCTCTTGATAACAAATGTGTCTTGAATCTAGATAGACTCTCTCATGGTGAAGAGAGTATAGAGATCAAGGCCTTTCCAAGCTGGATGCCTAGAAGGCACTCTAGAAAGGATATAGTGCCTGATGAGAACTTTCTAGGCATCATTCCCTTTCAGGGCCCTGATAATCCATTTAGCACAAACTGCATTGCCTTGGCGATGGATTGAAAGTAATCCTAAACCACTAATATCATGAGGAAGACAATAGAATTCCCAAGCAATACGATGAAATCCTTGATGCCCATCATTGGAGGCCTAGAGAAAGTCTTTGAGGAACTTCTCAACTTTTAAATAAGAGGCCTTCAAAGGTGCCCAACAAGAGTAGATAACATGAGTGGCATCCAAAATTTTAGAGAAAATCTAGAATTTGTCAGCCAGAGAAGGAGGCTTGGTAATCCAATAGCTTAGTTTTTTTTCAATTCTAGCAATGACAACTTGCTAGAGGACAATAGGAGAAGCCTAAAAAGCAAGCAAAGGGAAGGCCCAAAAAGTGAAAAACCTCCCCATGATCAATCAATTTCTAGCCTTGACAATCTAACTAGCCAGGTTTAGGAAGAAAGGATTGCTTATAGCACTTGGTCTTTTTCCATTGAATACTCAAACCAGAGGCTTGGTAGAATATATCAAGGCAAAGAAGAGCCTGTTTGACTTTATTTTCATTCTCAATAAGAGAGAAAAGAATCATCAACAAAAATGGCCATTAACCAACAAGTCAGACAAATTGAGAAAAGAAATACACTTAACAAGATTTTGATAGATTGCATGGGCCACTAGATAGCCAAAGCATTCATCCAGAAGCACATACAATGTTGGGGCTAAAGGGCAACCCTGATGGATAGATCAAAAAAGCCCAAAAGGCTTAGATTGCTAACTATTAATGGTGACACAAGCCAAGACATCAACAAATAACATCTAAACAAAATGAATCAAGTGCTTGGAGTAGGGCGAGAATGAAAGGCCATTCAATGCGGTCATAAGCCTTGGCGAAGTCAATTTTGATAAACATTGTGGGCTGCTAAGAATGACAATCTCATTCCATCCCTTCCTAGACAACAATAATGTTGTCAAGGATGTATCGTGACTTGATAAAACTAGTTTGTTCGAGACAGACTGGCTAGGGGAGGAGTTGCCCAAGCTTAAGAGCAAGAGCCTTGGCAATAATCTTATAGGAGACATTCAACAAAGTGATAGGCCACCAATTGAAAATTTCCTCAAGATTGTTAGCTTTAGGTATGAATTTGATATTCCCTTTGTCGATTATGCTTCCTAATGAATTCTCATGAAAAACTTTTAGGTAAACTTTGTGAAGGTCTTCGCCCATAGTGTCCCAAAAGATTATAGAACTCACATGGGAATCCATCCAAACCAAGAGCATTGTCATTGTACATAGAAAAGACGGCCAAGCTAATCACAAAGAATACATTGGGATGTGGAAACTTGACAAGAAACCACATCAAGGCATTGTTGTAAAGTATCGTTTTGAGCCGAAGTATATCCCTAAGTAGCAAAACCTTGCTCATAGTGCTAGACGAAGGCCTAGAGAATGTCAAGGAGCTTGTTAAAGAGTTGTTTCCCTTGATTTGTTTGATGGTTTGAGATGTATGACGAGCACATAGTGCCTAGAAAAAATCCTTAGAGACTATGTCTCCAATCTGAAGCCAATGAAGTCGAGCTTTGATTTGGGCTCCACATGTAGAGTGGGCATCTGCAACCTACTTCTAGTGGCTAAGCTAGGCCACAAAAAGTTGAATGTCCAAGTTGAAAGGTTGTGCGTCCAAGGCAGTGATGGCTTGGCAGAGCTTTGAGGTGGTGGCCTCATATGAACGACGACAAAAATGGGCCAACTAGCGCCCATAGATGTGGAGGAAATGGGAAGTATAGGTGATGGCATCATTCCACCAAGCTATCCATCTTCTCTCTTGCGTGGGACATGGCTCCAAATTCAAAACACATTGAATATGGGTTTACGTGGCCTTGTCAATAAGCAACGACATGTTTAGAAAAAATTGAGTCTTCATGGCCTTGGGTTTGGCAAGTTGCCACTCAATATGAAACCGTATTGGAAAGTGATTTGAAATGGCAATGTCTAACAAAGACTCCATGACAAAGAATAGTAGATGGCTAAGAAAAAGAAAGATTTAGCTAACAATATGGCTCGATCCAAATGCTTGAGTACTTTGTCAGACCTCACTTTGAGATTATTCCACGTGTACCACATTGTATGATCTTAGTGGCAACCAAGATTGGGATAAATAAGCCCCAATTTATTGTGCATAAAGAACAAAGTCTCTCTTTCACTAGTTGTCTAGTGCATAGGTAGTGCCCCACATTTATCATAGCCATTTCAATCATATTAAAATCCCTGCACAAAACCCAAGTAGCAGTAGGCATTGAATTTGCAATACATTGCCAAAAGGTAGATCTTTCAACATCGTTCAAGGCATAAACATTAATAACTCCAAAGGAATTATTATCAATGTTGAAAAGAGCCCACAATGCTCAATTAGTGGGGTCACATCCCTAGTCAACTAGGTGTTGATGCCATGTAGGAGAGAGAAAGGTGACAACACCACCATGACCTACTTCATAGTTGCTACATAGAAAATGACTAGAAGGCCAAATAACATGGCAAGTTGTAGAAAGCAAAAAACCAAAAATTTTACCCTCTTGCAAACAAAGAATGTCTAGACCTGGAAAATGAAGTTGAGTGTCTCAAATGAAATACTTTCGTAGGAGGTCCATCAAACCTCGAATATTCTAGGAGACACAATTCATAAATGAGTGTTAAGAGTCATCTCCTCATTATCTAGCTCATCTAGAGCTGAGTAACTATTCTATAGAAAAACTTCGTCTAAATTGAAACTACCTATCTAAATGGGAAGCTGGATAGGTTGTCATTTTTCTGGCACATATTCTCCATCTTCCAACTGCCCCAACGGGCTATGAGACCTTTGTTGTGCAATTAGGGGAGGGGAAGCATGTCAAGGAATGGTAGCTAGCAGAGGACACAACGATGACATCGCTAATGGTGCTCAAACAAATTTCACCTCACCAAACATCTCCCTATGAGGAGAGACGACGAATTTCCCTATATTTGGATGTTTTGAAACTGTTTTCAAGGCTTGTCCCCTAGAGCTTGAAGAGGGATTAGGAGGAGGGCCATTGTTACCAAAATTCTTGAGTTTGTGACTAACCACTTTAGACCAACCCTCTTTTTTTGCAAGAGGTGATGACCTAGAAGCAGGTTGTGTATTAGGCTTAAGACAGGGAGAAGCCAAAGGGCAATCTTGGATCTTATATTCAAAAGATTGACATCAATAACAAGTGTTAGGTAGGTTAAGATAGAGAACACATTGAGCGTACCTCATCTATCCAATTTGGATATCCACGATCTCCTTTAAATCCTTGGGGAGATCTAACTCTACGCAGATCCTCTTTTGGGGACAAGCTAAGTAGAACCTATCTGGTTCGATACATACCAAAATGCCTAAAGAGGAGGCTATTTGGCTCAAAAAAAATCCATCATGCCAAGGGTAACCCAAGAAATTCAACCCATAGAGGGACTCGTAGTGCTTTCTCGATGAAAATGAAGTCTCAAGTCCAGGGTTTGAAAACAAGCAAGGAAGACCTAGACAAGCCAAGGACCACGGTTGAGGATAGCCTCAACATAGTTGACTTCAACAAAGCAAAAAAGATAAATAAAACTTTGGTAAAATTCTACATGGCTTCAAGGCAAATCCCATGCAAGACCAAAGCCTTGTTGACCCAATCTTTGAGCATGCTTTTAGAGGGACCCTTCCCACAAAATATCCAATTAAAGTAAAGTTCTCTAACTAATGGCATGTGTTGTTAAATTTTGGAATGGGAAGAGCAATCATCTAGAGGTGTTTCAAGGGGGACAAACTTCCTAGGCCTCTTAAGCGAAGGTGCCATTGTCGTGCCCCATCAAAGCTTCAACTCCAGTAACAACTGTGGAGTTACAAAGGTTGAAGTCATTTAAAGGGGCAAAAAACACCTGCATTTGTGGCAACCTAAAAGGTGCCACAATAAATGCAGAAAAACAAAACCAACTCCTTCATAATGAAGCAATATGACATCAGGGGGAGCCAACCAAGACACCAACAAAGCCAAGACCAAAACTCTAGCAGAGCTCTCTCTCAAGATCAATATTATTTTATACTTTAATATGACAGTAATGAATTCAAAAGAACCCGAATAAGAAAGTTCTATCAGCCAAGGAAACCTGAAGTGGTAGAAGCAACGAGGAAGCTATTCAGGATTATGTCTATTGTCATCAATGGGAGGGCAATGAGTCAGCAAATTAGCTTGCCAAACAAAAATGTCCCATAGCTTTTAGGAGAGAATGACAACTTAACCCTAAAAAGTAATGTTGCATGGGTTCGTGTAGCTCACACCATCTCAAGCATCTCGAGGAGCACAAATGTGAGGTCTCTATCATGACCCAATTTTTTCTTGCTGTTTTTTCCTTATGCCTCTGAAGACATTTCGAGAAAAACCTATCACCTAAACATTTCCTATTCAATATTTACTAGCACTTGCAACTTTAGGGGTGCAAGGGATTCGCCGATAGGAAGTTCAAAGGAATATTAAGAAGATTGTGTTTCCCCCAGTTTTGTTTTTTATTTAATAAAAGGGACAATACTCAGAATGTAATTTTATTGTAAAACAATTATTTGTCAGTTAGGTCAATTATCTAATAACTCCAGTGGCCCCAAGTTGGTCACACTTCACAAGGGAACACATGGATATCATAAGGAAAAGCAGCTAGCATTGCAAGTCTTCTCACAAATTGAATTTTGCATATTGTCTGCCATATTTAACAATAGTAGTTCTTAATTAGAAATTATGTGACCAAATTTCAATACACAAACAACATGGATGGATGTATCTAAGGTATTTTAGTGGCAGAACATTCTTTTAACTCAAAGACAATGGTTTCCACAAGATTGGCTGTTTAGCTGAAAATGACCATAATGACCGATACAGAAGACCACAACTCAATTTTCTTAAAAAGAGTTGTAATGAAAATTTATTCAGAAGTCATTGTATAACAAAAGGGTTCCTTCAGACTTAAATCTCTTCATTCTCTTTCATTGCATCCCAGTTTTTTGTGTGGCCGCCCCCGTTATATTCTCTATAAGATCGAACCTTCGTTTTACTTAAAAATTATAAATTAGAAACCTCATCTTTTGATAAAAACCTTCTTATCTAAATAAATGTAAAAAAAATTAAAGGAAAGAGGCAATGTAAATATTTGCATTGAAATAAATTTCAGCATAAGTGATGGGATTTCAGTTTTTCTTTGCTTAATGAAATTTGAACAGCAAACATATTTTAATTTTTGTGTTGGAAAAACAAACAACTTTGTTTTCTGTTCATGCTCCTGTTCAGCTCAATTACAGCTGAGGATGTTACGGTGATTAATACTTAATAAAGTAGTTAAACACATTAAAATGAAGATAGCTCACATGTTCAACCATATTTTAGGTTTTAGACAATAGAAATAAAATGACCAAGCATGCAGCCTATAGTAGCAATAAAACCTAAATGCAAGGAGGCATCTCAATTTTATTATCAGGTAGAGCATGGAGAGGAGGCATTTATGATTCATATATTATGTAGCAAAAACTACAATACAAATAGAGACTATTAAAAGAGGGAGGCACCATTATGAATGGGACGACATAGAACGAAAACAGTGGATGAGTGCATACAATGGGATTTTATAAATTCCTCTTTGGCCAAAGAAGTACACCCAACACAGTGGATCTATGCTAGCAACAGCAGAGAGTGAATGAAGGGTTTCAAGAACGGAATATAAAAGCCATGTCTATAGTAGCATATACCATATGTTTTGGACCCGAGCTGTAGTCTCCAATAAACCGCTCTAGACACGAAGTTGCTCTACCGGAAAGTGGAAGCTGGCAATGGAGAACCGTTGCCCTGACTGGACTCGAAGCCTCCGGGCTGGCCTAACTGTTTTGTCTCTTGGCTGGCTGGTTCCGGCTGCCTGCTCCTCCCACCGATCATGAAATTTCATCTCCCCCCGCATCTATATAATAATTTGGGAGCTTTATCAGGTTCACGCTTTCTTTCTTCCATCCGCCCCATCTATCTATATTATCTACGGGTCTTAACTCTAGCAGATTGAATGGGAAGAAAGATTCAAGATCGAGATCTTGAGAAAAGAATGCTCACCCGCAAGCAATGGATTTGAGGAAATATAGAAAATTTAGAAAACAAAAAACTAAAAAACATACTCTACAATTCTTCAAATTGTTATTGTCAATGTAGTCAAGTGAATTTATATACACTCTGGGGGCGGTGATCAGGGCTGTAACAGATATGAAATGAATGCAACAATGTACACCATCCCGAGATTGATATGATTTAAAAGTTAATCAGATCCCTTTCATAAATATGCAGTCAAACCTTTAAACGGATTAATTATCTGAAATCAGATGACAGCGACCGGAAAGGAAAGGATGAGCGTGAGACAATTCCAAGCACTATAATGCTCACAGCTAAAAGTTTCCGGCACGAATTATACGGCGTGAGACAACTCCGAGCACTATCATGCTCACAACTAAAAGCCTATTGGCTAAATATTCAATGTGATAAATATTACTACTTGAAACTTTCAGCTTGATAAAATGTTGAATGACATCAACCGTTTGATTATGAAGTTTAAAAGCTAAGATATGTTCTCTTCATCACAATCCCCTGACCATCTTCAAAATTGTGGGAATTTCTTGCCATTTAGAAACCCGTGCAATAAAAAGAACATGATGAAGATACTGAAACGAGATCCATTAAATATCAATGCACATTGTTTTAGAAATTAGCCATATAATTCAAATGCTCACCAAATCCCCTTCCAACCCTGCCTTAGGTGGGAGATGGGAAATGGACGGCTTAGTACAATTGAAAGCAGGGTCTTCTCAATAATTAAGAATTATCTACCATATTTTATAAGCCTGGCAGAATCAAAGAACCAAACAGTCAAGGATTTCAACAAAACTGTGACAAAATTTAATAAGATATTTCCATATTCAACTAGTATGAAAGTTTGAAACCAATGTTCTTATCTGTAAAATAAAATCTTAGTTGCAAAGAACACATCATGGTTTTCCCTTTCTCAAGAAAGAATCTACAATGTGGTGCTCCATATATGCAAATCCTCAGTCTTACCACCAGTAGCCAATTGATAAAAAATCAGGATGTTAAGATTCAAATACAGCCATTCTTAATTGCAGAAATGCCAAGCCACTATGCTAGATTCTGGTCAACAAACAATGTAATCCCACGTAAAAATCATAAATATAGCCATTACACGCATCTCATAGTTCCTTTTCTTAAAATATGGGGAAAAGGAAGAAAACTAATGAGAACCAATAGGTTTAATAGCATTACGCATTCTATTAAGTGCAGTTTTGATGCGGTCCTTCAAGTTTTCATTTTCACAGGCAACAGTATTGTTTGCATGGTCTACTGTGGCCATAATACCATCCACAGATACAATCAGTTTTCCTTCTTCTTCCTTGACATCTCCAAACAAAGAAGAAAACAATGATTGAATTATTTTACCAAAATCCTTCTCTGCCTTGCCTTCCTTTAAATCTGAATCAGTTGACTTTCCCCTTGAAGACTCTGGATTGAAATTCATCATCATTACAATAATGGAGTCGGACACCATATCACTTATGGGATCAGACACCCACTGTAACACTACATAATCTGCTCCTTCTTGCTTCAATGTAACTTTGCCATGGACTTTAAGAGTGGGAACTCCATCATTTGAAATTTCTACACCTTCATACAATTGTTGGAGACGGTTCTTAAGTACAGAGAATGCTCCCTTATATGGGATTGATAGTCGCTGTGTAACAGTTCCTGCTGAAAGCTGAGTGAATACATGAAGATCTTCAGGAGCCATTATCTGGTACATGAAACCTTTTCTAACCAGTAAACCACTCACTTGATTGCCTTCTTCTGGTGTCTTTTCTGCTAACCTACCAATTGCCTTTGCCGTCTTCTCAGCATTAAAATGCATCTCGACTGTCTGACAGTTCTTTGGTGACAAAACCCTCATATTTTGGTCTGCAAACTGAGAAAGTAGCTTCTGTTTAAGGCGTCCCATCTCATGTGCCTCTCCATGCACAAGAATTATGTTAGGTGGACGTAGCTCATTTAAAAATGCACTTGTCTCTCTGAAATCAGCATGAGCTGAAAATGAAATATAGTGGACCTGCATATTCAAAGGAGCTTGTAAACCGTTCATCAGTGTCACCTCCTTTGGTTCATTTGTAATAGTCTTTGCCAGCGTACCCTCAACTAAATACCCAGGAATCACACATGCATTCTTCCTATCATGACACCAAATATCAAAGAGCTGCCTCGACAAACCACTCTGCAAGCTACCTGGACTAGCCATGACTACTGAAGGCCCATCATCCTCAAAGTTCTCAATGCTTTTCAGAGGTAAGATGTGTTTAAAATCAAATGGATTTGAATCTTCAAATTGAGTACGAATTCTATCATTCATTGCATTGATGTATGTTTGATAAACAGTCATGCACCTTTTTGCCAGAGGAGAAGCATAATAAATGGGAATATTATGGAGCTCTGGATGTGCTGCCCAATATTCATCAAGAATCAATAGAAGCTCTTGAGCACGACCCAATGCATATGCAGGAATGAGTACTCTTCCACCCTGAGACACAACACTGTGTACAATATCAGTGAATCTTTTCTCTCGAACAGCTCTAGGCTGATGAAGTTGCACGCCACTTGTCGACTCAATTATGCAAACATCAGGGGAGAACTGTGGAGTTTCAGCAGCATGAAGATGACGATCTTCTTCACGGGAGTAATCACCAGTATATAATACACGTACCCCTGCAATGTCAACCATGAACATTGCTGCACCAAGGACATGCCCTGCTGTGTAACACCAGAATCGGATACCATTCACCTCCTGTGTTTGGTGGAAATCAATTACCTGAATATAAAGCAGCTTCAGATTGATTAGAAAAGAAATAAAATCCCTGAAGTTTGCTACAAGTAAAACTTGGCATCATAAGCACCAGAAATAAGACAGCAGGTCAGAAGTGGATAAAGGCTAAGAAAACTACACCTCAATCTTATCCATTGATCGAAGAATGTCTTGTTCATCAAATAACATATCTTCCACAGAAACCTTGCTGACTTTCACATAATCAGTAAGTAGAAGTTTGTAAATAGCTTTGGTTGCATGTGTCATAAATACTCGACCGTTGAAAGTTGTCTGTGTATCACTGATTGATTAATATTCTTAGGTTGACTCAAAATTAGATACAAGTAGACCGAAGAATAATTTTCTCAATTCTAGGGTAGAAAAGAGCATCACCTTCTCCAAAAAATAAGGAAGAGATGCCGCATGATCCAGATGGAAACTGCAATCCCAAGAAAAGCACATTGTATCTTCTTAATCATTCCTCACCAGTAAAGAATAGATTGAAATAGTGCAACATTTTCTTCCCCTAATTGTTAAGGCAATACTTCATATATAAAACATGTTCATTTTATGCAATTGCAGATTAAATTCCCACAGAAAATGAACCTTTTAGGATAGTGTTCAGAGATGAAAGAAAGCAATCTGGTATATCAAAATAACATGATTGCATCCAATTCCAAAGTATGCTGATGCTTTATAAACAACATATTATTATGTACTTTGTGATAATTTTCTTGTCCCTAGAACTCGCATCACTTTGTTTCTAAACCATTGAAAACAGATTTTGTCTCATTAAAAATCTTTAAATTTATTCATAAAGATTGAAAGTGAAACCTTTCCCTTAATCCACAACAAAACCTTAATCCTCGAGACATTTTCTAAGATATAAACATTTCCTGGCTAGTACATCTCCCCATGTTCTTAAAAAGGCTCCTGTGACATTATCCTGTCACCAATCTCGAGATTAATGCAATCTAAAGTCACTTCTAACTTCTAACTTCTCTTATAAAACAGAAATTGTCTTACAATTAAATTTCAATAGATTTTGTAATTAGACATCTCAATTTTTCTGCTTAGAAATTTTTCCTGTCTTGTTTCCTTGTAAGGTAGGTTTCAATTCCATGTGAATATAAAGCCTGGGAATAGAATTAGTTCTACAAATTTGGACCTCAATTTAGAGAAAACAGAGACTTCTTGTTATAGCAAATCAATACCTAAATTTGGAAATGAAAGTATGATAAATCTTTCCGATCCGAGCAATCGTGAATGTATTAATATAGATCAGACGCTTTTTTCCTACTTTGTCCTTTGCAACTAGATTTCTCGTCTTTAAATGTCACATGTTGTCTTTGAATAACTAATATATCATGATTTTCATTACCCAGGTCACCAGCATTTTGTTTGAGGAATGAACCCCTAATAAAAAAGATATTGCATTGCCACAATTAGAGGATTTAAAGGCAAAACAACCATATCAAACTTACAAAACAACAAATTATCTCAATTGGCCATGATAATTCACCTAGGATCTTGTGAAATTTAAGCTCATACGCAATCAATGGAGTGGTATTTAGAAGACTCTAAGATTGACACTTGCACTAAGATCATACTTATACAATTCTATACAAATAGCACAGGCACACTACATTGCTCTTGGATGGTCCCTGCAAAAGAGCTAACCGCAAGGAGGCAGACAAACATTTATGTCCAGGTCATCGAAATTCTCAAGGTTTGTACCATCACATTGATCTCTACCCATATATATTACTCTTTCCTCATTTGTTCTCTTTATAAGATAATTTCAATACTTTGCATTTTATTCACAAATATATAAATAAATTTCTAGCTTGAAGCTAGATTTTCATATTTTAGTATTAATATTTTTGAATAACTTAAGACCCATGATTTTGGTTAACTAGGTCATATCTTTTGTTCAGGCAATAAGCCTTTAATAAAGACGATATGGCACCACCAAATGTATCCCACAATTACGCAATTTCAATGTAAGTGGACTACAACTCACCTACATGATTATAAAATATTTCAACATGAGCATTTCAACCAAGCATGACAATTGACAGAAAATCTTGTGAAACAGAAGCTGGTGAATAATTAACAAGCTAACCTCAAAGATAGAAGCAAACACTAATGGCTTAGAAGTTCAAAAAATACTCAAGGTTTATAGTCAGATTACTCTATATCCACAATGTTCATTTTTCTCATCTTCTCCCTCCATAAAATTATTCCAAGCTTTTGCAGGCTATTCCTAAAATTGCATACTGCTCCTAAAATTACATAACGGTTATTAAGCTTTTCCAACCATACAGATGTCATAATGTACTACAACAAAAAATTCTAATGTTATTCTTCTAATTCCAAATAAACGCCTGGATCGCAAAAATGAAGGAAATTTTTAGGTCCCAGCTGAGCCAGCATGCCTCTTGGGCATACGAGACCCCCCTTGTAGGAACAAGGAGACTTTTCACATCACTTTAAAGATTGCATATAGATAGATAGATAGCAAATTTTGTAATCCTTATGTTTCTATCTTGAACAAGCATATGAACTAAGTTTAAAAGCTAACATTTAAAAGCATCAATAATTTTTACCAAAGAAATTGTTTTGCATGTCCATCTAATTTAATGTCATTTAAACTGATATAACTTTCAATGGTTACAAGTGAACACTCAAAATTATCAACCTGGAATTCCAGGGATTTAGGGAAATTTTGAGCAGCAGATTAAAGGAAACTGAATATACATAGACCATATAGTGCAAAGCAATGGAACAGAAATTGGTCCTAGCATCAAATTGGGATGGCTCGCATTATTAAATTTTATTGTATCTTGTGTGTTATTTTATTGTATATAAGAAATATATAAAATGTTTTAAAAGCTGTAAGAAATACAAAATATGTAAGAAGAAATAAGACCACTAATTCCCACGAGATCATTGGTCTTCTGACAGCTATGCAATGCTTTTGTGAACTATGAAGCATATGCCTAACTTTCCAATACAAAGTAGAGAGATAAACAAATCTTCAACCACGAACAAGCAAAGAAATCAAGACTATCTCCAAACAGCAACACAACTAGTGCACTCAGACAGCCCGTATTTTCAGTGTTGCAAATACGTTGCTGTAAATTCAGAGTATGGAAGCTCCAAGTTCCCAGCTACAGGGCTTAGAGGACAGAAGCTCTAGTCCCTTCAGTAGAATCTGTTTCACTCAATCTGTGAAGCAACAAAAGCTAAGTACCCATTAAAAATCAAACTAAAAGAATCTTGATTGTGCAGCCCACAGTAAGATAACAAAGAAAACTTAATTTTAATGCTGTAACCCAAATATTTCATTCATTTAGGATGGTAACAAATGCTCAACAATGCCCAAACTAAAGAAAAGAGTTTAATACTTATATAGAGATAACTGCAGCGAATGCTAGAGATGACTAGAAGTCAACCTGCAATCATAATATATTTTATTTAAAATTAAAATGGAAGTCCATGTAAACTTGAGAGAATGGTTATAGCCAAGCAGCAGAACTCAGTTGGCTATTACCTTCAGTCCAGACAGTAGTAGAATATATCAGGAAAGATGCAGCAAAGATGAAACAACTTTCTTCTTTACATTGATGAATTCTAAAGTGTCCAAAAGTCCCACAACAGTTTCAATTTTCCCCATTTATACAATGAATTGGGCAGTTATTCACAACTACCAACTAACATCTAAATATAGTCATGATCTTGCCTGTTTCCAATAATTTGCACGAGCTTGCAAACTATAACAAGTGGTGTGCACTGTGGACGTAGTTTCACTCACTTCCCATTTAGAGATGTGTAATCAGCTTGTAGTTACTGGGCACTAGAAAATCTCTACCTTAATGAAAAGCAACTCATTTTGTCAGTACCACTCATTTTAAATCTGTTCTGGAACGTGTATAAAACTTATCACCAAGACATTTCATATGTTTTCTCGTGCATAAACCTGAATCAGTGTGTTGCTAGGTGCAAATTGTATTGCCTTTAGCAAAAATTCTTGCTTTCCATTTTGTTGCTGGATATAAAAGTTACGGTTGTGCCTCTCTTTAATAAGCAATTCATTTATCTAGTTGTATTCTTCTGCTGTTGTTTATCCTCACTGTAGCAGCAGTAGATCTTAGCCCAGTAGACAAGGCCCCAGTCTTTTGTGACATTTTGTTTTGTGTTTGACATCTTAAAGAGCAAATTTAAAATCTTCTATCCAGTACCAAGCACATCAAGGAAATTCACTTGAACCAATTGGTCCAGGAATGAATGGGATCTCAATCCCAAAGACTGCCTCAGCAATACACTTGTTTGTTACTTGTCCATATTAAGAAAGTTCGCTTAGAACCCAGTCGTACCAGGGATATTCCTAGAGGTGTGTGTTGGGGAGAACCCAATACCTACAACATTGGAAGCAATCCCTAAATAACTTAACATCCAAGATGTACTAGTCATTAATGGACTCAAACTCCCAAGATCACCTACAAAACCAGAGATTACCTTCCACAAGAGAGAAGCAAGAGGATAAATTGCTTGATTATGGATGCAATAATGATATTATGATCTAAAGATTACAATAATGAAACCTTGTTATAAAGACAAAGTTGAAACTCTAAGCCATACTAAGATCACAACAAGTATCTCAATTATATGGCTTGAGACAAAACTATAAGTGACCTAAGTAAGCTTAAGTATGCAAGTGTGAATAAGATTTAGTATGAACTAGTTAGGTAAAACACCTTTTTCATTCTAACAGCCCCCCAAGTGCAACTTAGGGAGAAGCAAAGATACAATGATGGACGGGTCCCAACTACAAGGCCATGTTAGGTACCCATGTACCAAAAATCTCTCAAAAATGGAGAAAAGGAGAAAATCACATGGGAAAAAACTCCTCCTCAAAAAAGAGAAAAGATGAAATATGTACAAGAGATGGATCACAAACATCCAACTCCATCACAAATACACAATGAATACCCCCCCCCCAGATAGAGAGCAAATGAATGAGATAATGTGTACCCTCCAAGAAGTAGCTCCTCTACCAATGATGAATGCCTCAAGACAAAACACAATCCATTGCCTACAAACAACATTTCTCCCCTTCAAAAGAAACAAATCCACTAGTATATGTAGAAACAACTCCCACAATCTAGATGAAACGAGAACCCAAATCCAAATGTGTCTCAAAAAACAACTCGAGTGTCCTCATGCTTGAAAAATATGTCTCCTCCAAATCAAGAATTGAATGCCCAATCAAAAAAGTAGAACCAGGGGAGGAAAGATACTCAACTGCATCTGAAAACACTAAAGATGTGATGACATCACTGCCATCAAATAGGAGAGATAAACCCTCAAATCTGTCCTCCAAATCCGAAATGTGAGACTCCACAAACAAGGATGCAATGTCTGATAAATAGAAATTCCAATGAGGTGGATCTGAAAGACTGAAATGGTCCTACTATAAAGAATCACTGTGTGATATCCCGATGTTAAGGCATTGTTTAAATTAAAAATTCAAAACGTCATGATAAAATGGTGAAGTTGCTCATGTCCCCTCTGTTGTGACCGAATCACATTGCCCCGTTGGTAACAGGGACCCCCGTGTTTTGAGTTTTTGGCTCTGCATCCATTGGAGGTTTCCTACGTGTATAAGAATTGGCAGATAAAGGAGGAGTTGTTATCAATCCATTGAATGCTTTGAAATGGTCGATTTTTGCAAGTGTTAAATAGAGTGCTTACCTCAGGACTCGAATTGTGTGACGAGACTTAGCGAAGTTTGAAGGTTGTCCAGGACTAGAAGTCTGAGCTTGGTCGGATGGAGCTGTGGAAGCCAATATATATGCTGTCTCTTTGATGCATCGTTTTGGAAGGTTCTCTCTCACTGTTCAGTGTTTGCGTTGTTCACAACATTCCCATATTCATCTAAAGCAGACCTTTTCCCTCACTCTGCAAGATGTTTCGCTCCTCATATGCGATGGAGTCAGAAGTCCGCCCCTAGCACTTCTCAATATTGACTTTGTGTCCTATGAGGAGCGAGTTGGTAAAGCAAGGAATGAAACAAGGTTAAATGGTTGAGCTTTTGGTCGTGCATGACCATATCTAAAGTCCACTTAAGCGGACATTGTTAGACGCTTTGCAATGCGTGGGATGTTTCGAGTATTACACAACACATCAAAAATTCCACTCATCCCATGAGTTTCGCTCCAAGCGGACTTTATTTACCCGTTGGCATTATTCCTATTGTGTCGTGAACATCAAAATGTCCGCTCGAGCTTTTCTCAGCGACTATTCTGTGTCCTTCGAAATCTTCAGAACCGGCAGTTGTGTAAGTAGGCTTAAGTCCTCTGTAGGAGCGGGTTGGTAAAGTAGTCAACGAAGCCAGAGACGGGTTTAAGTTCGAATATGCATAGCCTTCCATATTGTCCGCTCGGGCGGACCTTTTCAGTACGTTGGGATAAGTTCAAATATGCATAGCCTTCCATATTGTCCGCTTAAGCTCGCTACATGCGAACCTTGTTAACCCAAATGCATTATTTGCATTTTGCTTTGAGCATCAAAATGCCCGCCTCAGGCGGATGTCCATGATCCTTTTATAAATGCATATTCGTTTCAAAGATCCGTTCCAAGGCGCATACTCATAAATACATAATGCGACGGGCTTTTGGGATTCCACTGCAATTTATACGTTATACGCGTTGAAATAGAAAGTCCGCCAGAATGGAGCTAGATCTTAAGTTCACAAAATATAATTCTTGGCCAAGTGTAGTGGAGTCTAAAACCTCCGCTTGAGTTCACTATGCTCATCATGTGGTAATACCGTCACTTCCTTAACATTATGAAGCGACCGCTTGAAAAAGCATCGTTTGATTCTATGTGCAGAGAGACTCTTCGCTATTCTTAGCATTTGATTAAATGACCACTGCACTCCATGCGTATAAGTAATAAACAGAGGGAGGGTGTTTACTATTCGGGGCAGAGAATATTGTAGCGCATATCTATTGCGCCTCGATTTATCTTAGACCCATGGCTAATTCAAGTAGTGCTATTTATGGCATAGATAAGGTGGGATGCATTGTTTGTAAACGATGGCAGAATCCTTTAGACATTTATCAAATCTACTCATTCACGATACCAATCTTTAGTGTGTGCATACCATGCGTTGTCTTTCAGAAAATGTGTTAACACTAGTCAGGACGTTTGAGATTTGATTGTCTCTCATTATTTGTTCAAACGTTGAGCCTTGCTTCTTGCATCAAAGTGTGGAAACCCGATCATGTTTGTAAGTTTTGTTTGCAGGAAGAGATCCTTATGAGGTCGTTCAAAATACATGCTTAGGCGTTAAGCTAGCTAATGCGCAGATATCACGTAATTTGCTTTACATGCTCGAGGTTTCCTGAATGCATGCTTAAGGAGTCCGCCTGGGAAGGGGTCTTCGAAGGTTTGAAAATTACATTCTAATACTTGGAACTTAGCCGCCCCCCCCCCCCCCACCATAAAGCGCATGCACAGTTTTAACGAATAATTGTTACAGGTTCACCAAGGAGCAAACTTTGGCAAAAGCAAGTGGGAGCTGAAGGTGTTAATAGGACATTTGGGTCTTTTATTTTCGCAAGGATCACATTATTGACTTTACTTGCAGGAGGGTGATATAAATTACTATTGGCTTGTTATTAAATATCATTTTCAAAGTGCTGACATAGGATTTTTGTGCAGGTAAGCGATGAATGTGAAGGAGAGGCAAGCAGTTATGAAGACTGATATGGAAGGATAGTGGCGAAAGGCTTGCACAGGAGAAGTTCAATGCATGGAGGAGTCTTGTTCAAGAACATTCGAGGGAGAAGACATCATTGCCACACGAAGGAATGCCTACATCAAGATCACCATTTGCACGAGAACAAGAGAAATGAGCAAGTTCATCAAGCAATCGATGAATTACATTCAAAAGTACAAATGCATGATCGACAACAAGAAATTTGACAAAATTTCCCAAGTTTTCAAGTTCGAAGCAGCCAAGTTCCAGAGGTGAAAATTCAAAGATTCGAAGACTACTACAAAAAATGACATGATTTGGGAAAATATTCCGAGTAATATGAACACAAAGAAAATCAAACCAGTTTGTTCGATGCTGAGGTGGCACATGCACAACATTGATCCAATCACACTCTGCCACATCACCCGTCTGCATTCAATGATTCTAAAAATAGTAATTTTTTGTAACAAACTGCCTTGTTGTCTCAATCTTGGCCATTGATTCTCGAATCAATCTTGGCCATTCATGTAATTTTGAGGTCTATAAAAGGGCCCATTTCTCTCATTTGTAAAGGAGACTGTCAGAGGGAGAGAGCAGGGATCAAGTAGTAGGAGTAGATGCTGTTAGAGTAGGAGTAGAGTAGAGGATACTCTTCGAAATCATTGAGAGGAGATATGAAATTGTTGTAAAAAATACATTTCCAAAATCAATACAAGCTCATTGTTGAATGCTTCATGGTGATTTGTGTGGTGATGGAATGTTAGCATGGTTTCAAATTCTCGAATATGATGAAGAAATATTTCCAAGTAGCTTAGAAATAGATTAGAAGTGCATTGATGTAATGTTTATATGTGGAGATAATTGATGAATTCCTTGAATGGTTCATACTTTTTATGATTTGTCGCTGATAAGTCATTTTGCAAAGTTACCCTAAACCACATTTGTTTTAGTTCAGTTGTGGATGCTGATTCAAGCTGCGCCAGCTATGGGTGTTTGGATAAAAGTTTACAACATGAAAATCCTTGAGTTTCCTTAGAAGATTGCACCGACTTCATGTAGTTGTTGGTTCTCATGGCGAAACGGAGTTTGGTTTCATGAGGAGTTTGCCTATCTTGGCATATTTCATTATCTCATTGTCCTTAGATTAGCCTTCTAAACCCTTGTTCTTTTTGCATTTTCTTTTCATAGTTGGTTTTAGAAGTTCCATTTTGCAAGGAGAATAACATATTTGATTGGAATAAGGAGTATATTCAATGTAAGTCCCTTTGTGAGTTTTCAGCAAATCACATCAAACTATTGAGTCTATCCATTGCAAGTCAAGACCTGACATATCATGAACCTTGGAGTTGTCTCGATTGATCACATTGTTTAGCATTCGAGAGACTTTGTTCAAGAGAGGATAGAATACTTAATATTTTATTCTGAGTTTGCATGTGCATAAAAACACATCAATAGAATTGGCGCTAGGAGGGCCAACAACGGATAGCCCCATTTGTTCCAAGCATACAAAAGATATTCTAGTGTTTTATTATTCATCATCATCCATCACTTTTATGCACGCCTCTCCTCATATCGCTTGACAGAATTCAACAAGGAGGAGGCAAGAACGAAGAATTTCATACATCTCAACTCAGGATAAAAGGGCATGAACAAGGAATTGCATTACTTCTTTCACTACGAGCACGTGAACAAACTCCGAATTGTGAAAGTGGAACTAAGGGAGCTTTCAAAGCTAGATTCGAGATTTGCTAGATCTCTCTTATGCCAGAAAATCCAAAAAAAGTAGAAAACTTCAAAAAATTAAAAAAAATTAAAAAATTGAAAAATACCAAAAGCAAAGTGAAGGATGGATTTCTCACCACACGTGAAGCAGTTTCATGGTTGTGGGCAGCAATATGATCATCCTCAAGATGATATTCTTCAGCTTTGGTGGACTTTGAATGTGCAACTCTATCCTAAGAGTTTGGATGATTTCACATCAAGGAAGGGATGTAGAATTCACGACACCAATGGACACGAGGAGCTATATTGCCTAACGTTCTTATCAAGGATGGAATTAGCATTGCAAGGAAAATTTTATTTTTCACAGGTACATGAGCCGATTGTTTCTACAAAGGTGGTTCCCGACGCCTTGTTTGATGAAAGAGAGTTCTTCATAAGTTTTAAGGAAATGATCAAGAAAAGGCTGAGTATCGAGAAGGACTTGCCTGCTGAAGAAATATTAATTCCAGGTGGTTGGTGTAGGATTCATAACACCACTCATTCAGAACTAGCGTGTTCATCTTGTCAAGAAGCTGTTCATCTAATGAAGCAAGAATTAAGGTTGGAAGAAGAATCCATAGTACAATTGAGATTAGACGACTTGTGGAGCAAATGTCTTCAAGAAATCAATTCATTACCCAAAGAAGAAGATGTTCCCATGTTATTCAACAATGAAGATAGCACAAGTGAACTTGATAGTCAAGTGGAAAGTCAATTTGCATACCTTCTTCCAAGTAAGAACAAACCTCCTATTGAAAAAGTTGAAAAAGGAATAGAAGATGTTCGAATAAAGATAAGAGCTGAACAAGATATTGATTCCTCCATCAAAGAAGAAAGTGAATCGAGTTCATTGCAAGAAGAAGAATTCCTTGCTACATATTCATCCATGTTGCTAGAAAAGATCATTGAGAAGGAATTGCAAGAAGTATTAAGAAGCCTTGAAAATGGAAGTGATCAAGAAGATGTGTTGCAAACCACCATCCACAAGCCTGACAATCAAGTGCAATTCGAAGGCGTGCTCAACACTCTCATAGATGAAGTACAGTCAAAGTTATGCCAAAATGAACAAGTGGAGGCCAAATATACAAAGCAATTCGAATTGATGCTGGATCCGTTGCTGAAAATCTACGATGAATTAACAGGTGAAATGTTCCATGCTTCTGAATTTCCATTATTTTCACCTTTTCATTTTGATATGCCCACTATTGATTATAATGTTGATTTGCATGTTGCGGATGCAAGTGGGATGATTCATCACCAACTTTGACCTCCCGAAACGTTGATAAGCGACAAGCATAAATTTCCACTTGAGGATGAAGACGACCAGGTTGTATCTCTCCTTGCTCCTAGTGATGAAGATTATGAATTTGAAACTTATGAATTTCCAATTTGTGAATTTGAAGAGTATGAATTTGATTATGGAAATTTAGGAAAGACAACCTGCATTTGGATAAACCATGGTCCTAATGAGCCGCCACGACTGCTGATTTTGTGCAAGATTTTTTCTGAATTCGATGATTGTGTTGTGAGAGAATATATTTCCGAGTTTAAGGACAAATTTGCCAAAATCCGAACCATCACATGTGCCTTATTGTTGCTTTTCATTGTGAGAAATCATTCGAGGTCATGTATATATTTCAGTGTTTTGAGTCTTGTCTGCTCTTTGTATATAGCTTGCTTAGAGTAGGTTTTCTTTTCTATTGCTTTAGAATAGTTTTGCCGTAGTTTAGTTTGCTTTCCGTAATTTGGGTTGTTGCTTTAGGTTTGCTTTCGTGGGTTTCCGGTTGGTGAAATAAGCGATGTTATCCTTTAGGCACATTTAGCCTGATTCTTATTGAATGTCTAGTTCATTTCTTTGATAAATGTTTATGAAATTCTTTGGAATCTGAAGATGATTTTCTTTAACTTTATAAACTAGCTAAGA
This sequence comes from Cunninghamia lanceolata, assembly GCA_027924645.1. Taxonomy (NCBI): domain Eukaryota; kingdom Viridiplantae; phylum Streptophyta; class Pinopsida; order Cupressales; family Cupressaceae; genus Cunninghamia; species Cunninghamia lanceolata. Next base: position 3,270,446 of record BSBN01001170.1, read on the forward strand.
TTTGTACTTGACTCAGAAAGGAATCCTATATTGTGTCTTGACACTGACACCTTGTGATTATCACGTTTAAAATGCCAAATCTAAATTTAATTATTAATCTCTTAGTTTTCCTTTGAGAAACTTGCATCAGATGGATAGATTCATTGTGGACTCCATTGTTAGTGTTTGAATGGCATGTTGCTTGTTATTGGAAGATAAATCGACTATTTAGAATGACTTGAATTGTTTTGAGATCTTATACCTTTTCACGCTTTTAAAATCTAGAGGTACCTAAGTGAATCTTTGTGATCTCGCATTAAGTGAAAAATCTAAAGGTCCACCTTTGCCGCCATCGTAAGTCCACACCCAGCTAGCTGAGTTATCACGTAGCAGTACTGCATTGTACTCTACCAAATTTAAGCTTGTTGAAAATCAAAAGAAAAGAAAAGAAATGAAAAGAACATCACAAATCACACACTATAACTCAGTTAGATGGACGATCAAGTAATCTTTACCAGGGCTATGGACGCCTGACCTGCAGTAGGGCTCTGCTCGAGTGGAATTATGAAACAAACTCGTCAGGGCTATAGACGCTCACTGGCAGCGGGGCCATGTCCAGGTAGTTCATGAGGTGTGTACTAATCACGTAGCTTAATGCGGAGGAACTGAGGTGATCTTAGTTGCTGATGGATGGGAACAAACTCACGATGCACACACTTGGATCTTCGGGATATGAATGGTTGTGCTAAGCTTTTGATTTTGACTCTTTGATCAAGTATGCATGTTTATTTGGCCTAATGTGTGGGTGTACGCAGGAATTTTGAAGTTTTGATTCTTGTTTGTCTTTGGAACACTTGAGATTTTATATTAATCACTGTTTTAAAAATGTTTAACAATGAAGTGTCTTGATCCAATCTAGGATTCTTCTTCCCTTTTGAGTGCGTTTCCTAACCGGTTGATGACTTTAAAGGTATTGTCTGACGTTTCTGGGTTTGGATTGGGTCTTTATTTTTGAAATGTTTAGGAACATTTATTCGAATTGGCACTAGATGTTGTGACCGAATCACAACATCGCCCCGTTGGTAACAGGGACCCTCGTGTTTTGAGTTTTTGGCTGTGCGTCCATTGGAGGTTCCCTACGTGTATAAGAATTGGCAAATAATGGAGGAGTTGTGATCAATCCATTGAATGCTTTGAAATGGTCGATTTTTGCAAGTGTTAAATAGAGTGCTTACCTCAGGACTCGAATTGTGTGACGGGACTTAGTGAAGTTTGAAGGTTGTCCAGGACTGGAAGTCTGAGCTTGGTTGGATGGAGCTGTGGAAGCCAATATATGTGCTGTCTCTTTGATGCATCGTTTTGGAAGGTTCTCTTTCACTGTTCAGTGTTTGCGTTGTTCATAACATTCCCATATTCATCTAAAGCAGACCTTTTCCCTCACTCTGCAAGATGTTTCGCTCCTCATATGCGATGGCGTCAGAAGTCCGCCCCTAGCACTTCTCAATATTGACTTTGTGTCCTATGAGGAGCAAGTTGGTAGAGCAAGGAATGAAACAAGGTTAAATGGTTGAGCTTTTGGTCGTGCATGACCATATCTAAAGTCCACTTAAGCGGACATTGTTAGACGCTTTGCAATGCGTGGGATGTTTCGAGTATTACACAGAACATCAAAAAGTCCACTCGTCCCACGAATTTCGCTCCAAGCTTTATTTACCCGTTGGCATTATTCCTATTGTGCCGTGAACATCAAAATGTCTGCTCGAGTTTTTCTCAGCAACTATTCTGTGTCCTTCGAAATCCTCAGAAACGGCAGTTGTGTAAGTAGGCTTAAGTCCTCTGTAGGAGGGGGTTGGTAAAGCAGTCAACAAAGCCAGGGACGGGTTTAAGTTTGAATATGCATAGCCTTCCCTATTGTCCGCTCGGGCGGACCTTTTCAGCACGTTGGGATAAGTTCAAATATGCATAGCCTTCCATATTGTCCGCTCAAGCTCGCTACATGCGGACCTTGTGAACCCAAATGCATTATTTGCATTTTGCTTTGAGAATCAAAATGCCCGCCTCAGGCGGATGTCCGTGATACTTTTATAAATGCATATTCGTTTCAAAGATCCATTCCAAGGCGTGTACTCATAAATACATAATGCGACGGACTTTTGGGATTCCACTGCAATTTATACATTATACACGTTGAAATAGAAAGTCCGCCAGACTGGAGCTAGATCTTAAGTTCGCAAAATATAATTCTTGGCCAAGTGAAGTGGAGTCTAAAACCTCCACTTGAGTTCACTATGCTCATCATGTGGTAATACTGTCACTTCCTTAACATTATGAAGCTACCGCTTGAAAAGGCATCGTTTGATTCTACGTGCAGAGAGACTCTTCGCTATTCTTAGCATTTGATTAAATGACCACTGCACTCCATGCGTATAAGTAATAAACAGAGGGAGGGTGTTTACTATTCGGGGCAGATAATATTGTAGCGCATATCTGCTGCGGCTCGATTTATCTTAGACCCATGGCTAATTCAAGTAGTGCTATTTATAGCATAGATAAGGTGGGACGCATTGTTTGTCAACGATGGCAGAATCCTTTAGACATTTATCAAATCTACTCATTCACGATACCAACCTTTAGTGTTTGCATAACATGCGTTGTCTTTCAGAAAATGTGTTAACACTAGTCAGAACGTTTCAGATTCGATTGTCTCTCATTATTTGTTCAAACGTTGAGCCTTGCTTCTTGCATCGAAGTGTGGAAACCTGATCACATTTGTAAGTTTTGTTTGCAGGAAGAGATCCTTATGAGGTCGTTCAAAATACGTGCTTAGGCGTTAAGCTAGCTAATGCGCAGATATCACGTAATCTGCTTTATATGCTCGAGGTTTCCTGAATGCATGCTTAAGGAGTCCGCCTGGGAAGGGGTCTTCGAAGGTTTGAAAATTACATTCTAATACTTGGAACTTAGCCGCCCCGCCCCCCCCCCCCAACCATAAAGCGCATGCACAGTTTTAACAAAGAATCGTTATAGGTTCACCAAGGAGCGAACTTTGGCAAAAGCAAGTGGGAGCTGAAGGTGTTAATAGGACATTTGGGTCTTTTATTTTCGCAAGGATCACATTATTGACTTTACTTGCAGGAGGGTGATATAAATTACTATTGGCTTGTTATTAAATATCATTTTCAAAGTGCTGACATAGGATTTTTGTGCAGGTAAGCGATGAAAGTGAAGGAGAGGCAAGCAGTTATGAAGAGCGATATGGAAGGATAGCGGCGAAAGGCTTGCACAGGAGAAGTTCAATGCATGGAGGAGTCTTGTTCAAGAACATTCAAGGGAGAAGACATCATCGCCACACGAAGGAATGCCTACATCAAGATCACCATTTGCACGAGAACAAGAGAAATGAGCAAGTTCATCAAGCAATCGATGAATTACATTCAAAAGTACAAATGCATGATCGACAACAAGAAATTCGACAAAATTTCCCAAGTTTTCAAGTTCGAAGCCGCCAAGTTCCAGAGGTGAAAATTCAAAGATTCGAAGACTACTACAAAAAATGACATGATTTGGGAAAATATTCCGAGTAATATGAACACAAAGAAAATCAAACCAGTTTGTTCGATGTTGAGGTAGCACATGCACAACATTGATCCAATCACAGTCTGCCACATCATCTATCTGCATTCAATGATTCTAAAAATCGTAATTTTTTGTAACAAACTGCCTTGTTGTCTAAATCTTGGCCATTGATTCTCGAATCAATCCTGGCCATTCATGTAATTTTGAGGTCTATAAAAGGGCCCATTTCTCTCATTTGTAAAGGAGATTGTAAGAGGGAGAGAGCAGGGATCAAGTAGTAGGAGTAGATGCTATTAGAGTAGGAGCAGAGTAGAGGATACTCTTCGAAATCATTGAGAAGAGATATGAAATTGTTGTAAAAAATACATTTCCAAAATCAATACAAGCTCATTGTTGAATGCTTCATGGTGATTTGTGTGGTGATGGAATGTTAGCATGGTTTCAAATTCTCGAATATGATGGAGAAATATTTCCAAGTAGCTTAGAAATAAATTAGAAGTGCATTAATGTAATGTTTATATGTGGAGATAATTGATGAATTCCTTAAATGGTTCATACTTTTTATGATTTGTCGCTGATAAGTCATTTTGCAAAGTTACCCTAAACCACATTTGTTTTAGTTCAGTTGTGGATGCTCGTTCAAGCTGCGCCAGCAGTGGCTGTTTGAATAAAAGTTTGCAACATGAAAATCCTTGAGTTTCCTTAGAAGATTGCACCGACTTCGTGTAGTTGGTTCTCATGGCGAAACGGAGTTTGGTTTCATGAGGAGTTTGTCTATCTTGGCATATTTCACTATCTCATTGTCCTTAGATTAGCCTTCTAAACCCTTGTTCTTTTTGCATTTTCTTTTCATAGTTGGTTTTAGAAGTTCCATTTTGCAGGGAGAATAACATATTTGATTGGAATAAGGCGTATATTCAACGTAAAAGTCCCTTTGTGAGTTTTCAGCAAATCACATCAAACTACTGAGTCTATCCATTGCAAGTCAAGACCTGACATATCATGAACCTTGGAGTTGTCTCGATTGATCACATTGTTTACCATTCGAGAGACTTTGTTCAAGAGAGGCTAGAATACTCAGTATTTTATTCTGAGTTTGCATGTGCATAAAAACACATCAACACCCTCCACAGTCAATTTGAACGATAAAGAGTGCTTCTGGGAATAATTGTGTATGTATAAACATATATAATATTATTAATATATAATATTTAATAAATAATATTACTATATAAATATTTTAATATAATTAAAATATAATATATTCATTTTAATTGACAAGATATACTATTATATTTATAAATAACAAATATAAATATTATTATAATTATAATCATTATAATATAATATATATATTAATACTATAAAAATATATAAATAAATATAATTACATATGTAAATATAAAATAATATTAGCGATGATAATAACTAAGGCAGCAAATGCATTAAGCTTGTGTTTTGAATTATTAAAATACATAGGAGAAGTAACACCCAACGATTTAGAGTAAGGAGTAATACCAACAGAAATATTAGCTATAAAAAGGAGTGACTAACATTATTTAAAAGCAGTATCAGTATTAATAAAGAACAGCAAATTACTTATGAAGGGCTGCGACCTCTTAGGGATAGTGCATTCTCTTTAGGGAGGTATGTCCCTTGTTTAAAGATACACCTCTTCATCATATGAAACATATATATAGTTGTTTATAATCTACCTTGGAAAAAAAAACCAATAAGAAGATATTTCTGAATTTAGAATATTTATATATTCTGAATTAAATATATATTTCTGAGATATTTATCTAGTGTAACAGCAAAGGAAGGAATAATATCTGAATTGGAATATCAAGGGAAAAAACATATATACAGATCTGCAATCAAGATATATAGAAAAGGCATTAAATTGAGGAAGGGTCCATTAATCTATTTGTGGTAGGATACTCATATGGGAGTACAATGTATAACGTAAATAGGATTAATGGTTTATGCTTGTTATTATCATATGGTAGCATACTCATAAATTATTATTGCTGATGCGATTAGTTGTAAATGTGAATTTTATTTGTTCATTCTGCATATACCTACACCATGATGGGAAAAGAGAGAATTGCAAAGGGGGAATGGTGAGAAGGCCCTCTTCTAGGTACGCCACCCGGGGGGGGGGCCGAAATGAGCCCACATGGGTCAAAGGGGTTTTGCCTCTAGGCCTAGAGAGTTTGGCTATCAGGACACCCTTTGTAACCTCATTCTCCTATCATGGTGTAACAACACTGGGAGATCAATCATGGGGAAATGGAAAAGATGGCAAGATAAGGGGATAACGAATCCTCACTAGGTAGGCGATCTCATATGAATGGCATGCGCCACATGAGACCAAGGCGACTTCATATGAATGGCATGCGCCACATGAAGCTGAAGATACATAAGGAGAGGACACCTCATATGAATGGCATGCACCACATGAGGACTAGGGGGATGGTATATCCGCCCAAGGACCTAGGGAAGCTAAGTTACCCCATCAAGTCACTCTTTTCCATGCTCCCCCATGGTTGAGTATCCCAAGGTAAGATTTAGTAATTGGGTTAACTAATTTACTATGGACTTACTTATGTTTAATCATGATACTCTATTTGATAGGTTATTATTGTAATTGATCTCTAACTTGTTGCAGGGATTAAATCAGGCCAAGGTACCCTCTAAATCCATTGTTTGCTTGGAAAGTTGATAGTTTAGGATTAAATTATAATAATTCTTATTAGGGACATTACATAAACCAAGATTTATCTTGCTTATGGCATTTGATTGGTAAGTTGTAACCCTAACTTGTGATCCAACGGCAAGATTTAGGGTAATCCTAAAAGGGGACATTACACACTGGAAGCTCTCAAGGAAGCAACTCTGAAGTAGCAACAAGTGATGGAGATATGATCTCAATAAAAGGAGAAGTAGAAGCAAAAGAAGTCTTTGTGTCATCACAACGATTAAGCCCTGCTATATATTCAAGCTCCTCTTTTGTATCATCATCAAAGGGTATGAGGCAATCCATAGGAAGATCATCTAGGAATGGAGAGAGATGTGTGTCTCCATAAATCTCTCAAATTCTGATCCAAAGAGTGTGTGGGCACTCAATATGTGAGATGGAACACATAGTGTCAAAATCAACACTAAATCCAATCAATTCTAGGACATGATCAATCCTATTTCTCCATGCATATTTTTTCCCAAGTGTATCCGGTTCAGGTATGAGTCCATAAAGATGAGACAAAAGTCAAAATCAACACTGAATCCAATCAATTCTAGGACATGATCAATCCTATTTCTCCATGCATATTTTTTCCCAAGTGCATCTGGTTCAGGTATGAGTCCATAAAGATAAGACAAAAGATTGAGCTACCCGAGATGTGTCAGGATGCCTTTTCGCCAAGACTCATAATTGTCCTTAGTATGACCACAGAAGGATGAACAGAAAAACCCATGATATCTCCTCAAATGATAAAATCGAAGACCAACAATCTCAATACATATTCATGTTGATAAATGAAGCCCACCCAAGAAAACAGAACATTTCCAGGTGCCAAAATATCCAGGATATCAACCAAAATGCAAATATTTGACAAACTGAAGAAAAAATACCTTGAGTTGAATCTAAGAAAATTATATGGATGGCTGTGTAGAGCTCCTCAATACCTTTCCAATGCCACAAGAATTATGAAAATCAGAGATTGTGGCAAAAAATGATGAGCTTGAAAGCCAAAAAGGTGATCTGGACTTCAAACAATAATTAAATTCACCAACAACAAAATCTGCAAAAAATACCAACACCACTAGAAAATGTTTGGAACCAGCTTTCTGACACCTATTCGTACAAAAATCTGACTTTGTATGCCCAAGTTATGCCAAAAAGAAAAAAATAGCTACTTTAGGGCAAGATGAAAAGGCAAAAGTAGCCCCCTCGTGGCTGGGCAACGGCAAGCCGGTGGCTCGGCTCGGCTAAGGTGGCCTGATTGAGCAACACAACTCCTTTGGCAGTAGATCTAGGCAGTTGACCAACAATGGTGGCCCCATGCAAGCGATGGCAACGTGTGAGTTACGGATCGGAGTAGAGGTGGCCTTCTAGCTGCACAGTCGGGTGGAGGCAGCGGATCACGCCGCTCTAGGCATCGTGGCCGCCAAGGGTTTTAAGCCCTCACACCTGCTAAAAACCAAGGGCTAGGCCCCCTAGATGACCAAGGTTGCGGCCTTGAAATCTCCTACCGCTCCGAACTTTAGACCACAGGGTAAAAACCCTTGAACAAAATAAGCAACCAACGAATATGCTTTGATGTGATGCCTGCTGCATGTGTAGACCTCTGTAACCTGCCCAATGGATAATACAACAAATCGTCGAATAAAAATTAAAATTGTCGAATAAATATTACAATCGTTGAACAAAAACAAAAACCTCTGTGCAAAACCCAATGGCGTTTTTCTGCGACCACTAGATATTCTGCCAATGCCTAGATGACATAGGTACAACAATGGCGTACAACTTGTACAACCATACAGATCCATACGGATTTCGAACCCCTAACAATTCTTCAAGCCCTCAAAATGACGAAATTTTTCCAAATGCCAAAATATAGAGTGCCTTATGTGAAAATAAGGGTTTTTGGGCCTTCTAGACTCGATGGTGGAGTGTTTTTTGCCCAGAAATGCACCCAACCAAAGTTGTTGCCTGATTTTCTCCTAGATTTGAGAAAGGGCTTGCAGATCTAAAGCTCTAATACCATGTAAGAGTAGATGAGAAACCCCACAGGAGCCAAGAATCACCTACAATCAAAATAGCCTTCCACAAAAGAGAAGCAATGGATAAATTGCTATGAAGCCAAGAAATTGTATTAGATGCATACAGAATGGTACAATATAAAAAGATAAAACCTTGTTATAAAGACAAGGTTGAAACCCTAAGTCATAGTAAGATCATGACAAGTGTCTCAATTATATGGCTTGAGACAAAAATAAAAGTGACCTAAGTAAGCTTAAGTATGCTAGTGTGAATAGGACCTAATATGAACTAGTTAGGTAAAACACCTTTTTCACACTAACACAGGAAATCTATCTCAATCAGGACATATGGACACAAGCCACTACAGTATTTGAGAACTTAACTTCTCTTGTTATTGCATATGCCAAGTTTTGCAAACAAAAGAATAGGATATGTTGATATAACTGTGCAAGGTCTTGTCCTGTTCTTAGCACAACTTCTACCACTTGATGTGCTAATCATTATAGTTATTCACATGGTAGTGTTTCTCTTTGAGGTCAAAAAAAAGTAACAAGTTAAAATAGGTCTCCTAAGATTTCGTATGATCTACACAATTCTAATAATAGGTATCCCACTAGTTCTTGATAGGTAGCAACCATCTTTAGTAATGCAAAGAAGAGGTCTACAAAGATCCAGTACAATCTGTATGGTTCTAACAACGTGAATCCCACTAGTTCTTGACAAGTACCAACCACCTTCAGTAATGCAAATTATCTTCTCACTGTCTAAGATGTTATTTGCAGAAAAATAGGATTCCAAGTGACTCAACCAAGTACTTATTGTATCTGCATCAATTCTACCTTAAACAAAAGAATATACAAACTGATTTGTGCCTACTGGTACCCAAATTTGCTACCTATAAAAATTGTGTTTAATCATATTTGTAGCCAAATGGCAGGTCATTCTTGTCACATCAATGTCAACTATGTTACTTTTCCTGTCCAAATGGTTAAGTCCTTAGGTGTTGGTCTATCTTGATCTACTAACGATGTATGCAGGTTGCTCGTCACGAAGATTATCAGGCTATGAATTGTGTAGGCTCCAACACCAACAGAGAAAAGAAAGGGTGAAGTTCAAAGAAAGACTATGATAGTAAATACCAGGCACAGGCAAGAACAATTGAGGCTAAGGAAAATCTTCTCTAACACATTGAGACAAAATCATATATGAGGATTGTCTTCCAAGCATAAAGTTGTCACTTCAAAGGGTTTAATATTCAAGACAGGAAATTTTAGTGTATATTAAAGATCAAACATTCTATTTTTAGAAAGTTTCCATTTTTAGAAAAAGTTACTTTTTGCTTTTTGATTTTTCATTGTGTCTTGGATTGAGGAGATGAGCACTAAAATCAAAAGTTTTAGGACCTTAAAAGTGTTTGTGGAGAAACAATTAGATCTTTTTATTCAATGGATACATATAGATAATAGGGGGAGTATGTGAACTAGGCATTTCAGGATTTGTGCAATGAGCATGGTATTCACCATCAAAACACAATTCCTTACACTCCTCAGCAAAAGGATGTGGCCAAGAGGAAGTATAGGACTTTACGGAAGATGGCCAATTGCATGATTCAATCCCAATCCATCGCACCCACCTTTTTGTTGGAATTAAGGTGCCATCAACCTTGTAAATTCCATGTTTATTTATTCCTTATTATTATTTGTAATTCATCCATAAGGGATGTTGAGTTTCACCAACAACAGTTAAAAGCATTTACTAGTATGGTAAATTGTAATGTCCCTTTTTTGGCGCATTTATTTTTGGTGCGCATTGTGCTTGTTCCTAATCCCATGAAGGCTATCTGACATGTTTGGGTGATCTCCAAACTTCTTGGAGTGATCATAGTTCTATCTGCAGAGCAGTTGTGTGTATCTCAAGTCTGCTTTTTTCGTCAAGGATAGTTGAAGTTATTTGTCAAAATATATTGGTCCAGTTTAATTATCAAATTTGGAGTTATAAGGAGTTTTTATTAAGTTCGATAATTAAACAAGTTATTCTAATTATTTATTGTGCACTTAAAGTTTAAGGTGGAAATATTTTAAGTGACTTAAATGTTATATCATGTGGGGGTCAAGGAAAATGTTTTATTTTTATATCCTAGTCACTTAAAGTGTGCACATAACTTGGAAATAGAAATATTTTATAACTAGGAGGAGAAAAAGGCTCTATTTTGAAGAAAGATCATTTTGTAACTCCCAGAGTTTTTTTAAAAGGGGGAGTGAGAGCTCATTTGGAGAGCATATTGGGAATTTGTATTGTTACTCTGTTGGATTGAACCTACGTGTTCTTCCATTTTCTACCTTCTTGTGGACGGAAACCCACTTGAAGAAGATCAGTTTCGGTAGTGTGATATCTACCCTAGCTGATAAGGGTGGTTTCCATACAGGGAATCACATGGAGCTTTATGGAGATGACTTATTTGTATGAGTTTTGGATTTGCATTTCAGTAGAATTGATTGTAATGAGATTGTGATGCAATTTTGTTGATCTTTTAGGAGTTTTTGTGATCTTTGCATTATCACTCAGACTGGCCGTACACTGTAATCACATTTGCTGGTGAATGCAAGAAATACAGTTGCTTGCCTTTTTGCTATTGATGATATCTTTGTTTGAAGAAATTGACTATTTCAATTCCAATTTGAGGAGATTTAAATCAAAGTCTGTTTTTTAGATGATATCCGTACTCCTTGAAGAGTCGTACATGTTGAAGGTACGGATGATCATGATAAAAATTAGGTGTTATGGAAACCAAATTCAATTGCTTTGTTATTGTTGGCATTAAACGCCTCTTTTAAGACAAATTTCAATGGTTTTAGTACATTAATGAGTTTGCTTTGAGGAAGTCAGTATTTCCAAGTCTGTACCTTGCTGCCGTACATACCTGTATGGCAAGGTTGGGTGAAGAATTTCATTATGCATCTCTCAATAGTTTTGATGTAATCACTATTATTGTGTGGGATAGGCAATCAGGATCAGATACAATTTGGAGTGATTGTAGTTGTCTTTCTTATGCAAAAAGCTTGTCGTACTGTTCCATGGTCGTACAGATCTGATGTGGAGGAATGATGAATGAAAATTAATAAGGAGTTATAAGCACTTCCAAATGTATGGAGTCTTCTTGTGATAGTTGGTCGACCTTATCAGTGCCTTGTTTATAGAGTTTGGCTGAATATTGATGATTTTATGAGGACATCCGTACTCTGAGCATGTACGGATCTGTAGGAAGTCATGAATTTTGAATATTCAATTTCTTTATATCTGATCAATGCAATATACTGTTTATTCTGAGTGTTTATCAGTGCCATTTGTTGTGATTGGAAGGAAGGCAGTTTGGTGAAGTTTGTAGGGTGTTAGTGTGCATAAGGCATCACAGCTGGCAGTTGTACTACCTCTGTTTAGCCTCATTTCAACGTCAGTTCAGTCTGGGTATGGGAAGCAAACTATTTTAGTCATGAAGTTCATTTATTGACAGTGATACATGCAGGGTATGACTTCTCATTCATGAACTACAGGGGTATCTTTATCAAGTTCTAATTGTGTGTCTTTGATTATCATTGTATTTGATTTTCAATGTAAATTGATCTTAATGCAATTCACATTTAAGACCCCTGGATGTTTTACCGCCAATGAGGAAGGAAAGAACATTTCAAACATATTGTAACCCCTGGATGGTTCTACCACCAATGAGGATAAATAACTCTTTTTCTTTCTTTTCTACCCACTGGACAAGTGGTGAATTCCCACTGAATAAATGGATGACTTTGTAATCTTTTCATGCTCATTTCATACCCACTGATGAAGTGGTGAATCCCAACGATATGTGGATGCCCGCAGCAGTGGATGAATTGTATTCCATTCTTGCATAATTGTTTATTGTAAGCCAATCACTGTATGCTCTCACCTTGCCCATCTTGGGATCTGGGTGATCAGAAAGTGTGAGGCATTTTAGTTGGTTTATGCAATTTATGCTAACACTGCTATATCATTGTATATTTAAAAAAAAAAAATTGGGGGTTGATTATTACATAAATAATTATTACTAGCAACAGTAATTAATTATGTTACCAAGAGTTTGTTACAGAGTTACATTTATTGGTCAAAACATCATGGTCATGGTAAAAGGTGAAGTTGGAGAATCTACACGCCCATATTGAGATTTGCTATTTAAAGGTTGTTATGACATGCGTCATAAGTTGTAAGAGCATCTACGACACACTTACACCTGTCATAAGATGTAAGAGATTCTATGACGGTTTATGACAACAATTATTGCATGTAAGAACCTATTTTTAATCCCTAGGTGTCCACGTCCATGAATCGAAGATGCCTTATGACAGCTGTAAGAAATCTGTAAGAGGCTATTTTGGGCATGCACATGAGATTCTCAAGAAGGTGGCGCCACATTTTGGAGGTGCTACATTTGCCTATAAATTTGGTGTTTTGTAAGTGTTGAGAGAGTGAGTTTTAGGCTTAGTTTACAGGTACTGCCAGAATGTTGTCGGATTGAAGGTTGAGGAGAGATTGGAAGTGATATTGTATTGTAATCTCATATTTGCAAATAATACAAGCTTGTGCCTCTCTTTTGTGTGGAGTTTTTTACCCGAAAGGGTTTTCTCTACGTGCATACTATGTTATGTGTTCAGTTCTTTGATCTATTCTTTCTGGGTGTTATAGTTTTGTTTCTATTGCAATCTCCGTAAGATTATACACTTGCATGCATACATATTGTTGAGATCAGATTTCTACTTGTAGTTGTTTACCTTCATTTCTAACATTTGGTATCAGAGCTTGGCCAGTTCTGACTCTTGGGTGGGAGTGTGAAGGTTTTTTTGAGCTGTAGTGGGAGTTCTAGTTGCATTTGTTTTGCATATTTTGTGTTGAAATCATGGCTGCAACAAACACCCGTTTGGATATAGAGAAGTTCAATGGTACGGGCTACAAGTTGTGGAAGCTGAAAATGGAGGATTTGCTTGAAGAACAAAACCAATGGATGGTCGTAACAAGAGAGAAGAAACCTGATGATGTCAGTCAAGATGGTGGGATAGACTAGATAAAAAGGCCAACATCTTAAATATACAAGTTTTTTTTAAAATCAATCTAATTTTTAATTAATATCAAAATTTTGAGAAATTATAAAAGAGGATATTACATTCACATAGATGGATACATCATCACCTACTTCTTCTTCGCTACCTACTCCTGCTTCATCCCATGAGGATACTTCGCTTCTTGAGGATGATGATGGTCCCCACCACCTCTTAGTACATAGTCTTTGCCCTATTGGCCCCACACTACTCTTGAGGAGGCTAGACCTTTTGTTGGTGATCCTACAGATTTTTGCCACACTCATTCATAGATAGCAGGTGTCAATATTTTGAGTCATGCACTTTCAACTAATCCTTGGAGGTATTCCAAAGTGGGACAATGCTATGGTTAGAGAGTATTCTTCCTTGATGAAGAATCATACATGGGATCTTGTTCCCCTTCCTAAGGGAAGGAAGTTGGTTCGTTGTAAGTACAAAACCAAGTATGCAGCAAATGGGTCCATTGATAAGTACAAGGCACGTCTTGTGCTTAAGGGTTTTTCTTAAGTTGAGGGCATCGATTACTCTAAGACCTTTTCTCTTGTTGCCAAGATGGATTCTATTCATCTTGTACTTTCTCTTGCTGCATCACAGGGATGATCAATTTATTAGATGGATGTGAAGAGTCCCTTCTTGCACGGTGATCTTCATGAGGAGATCTATATGGAGTAGCCTCTAGGTTTTGCGCAAGACTCTTCACTTGTTTGCAAGATTCATCATTTATTGTATGGTCTCAAACAAGCCCCATGGGCTTGGTATGAGAAGATGGATAGCTTCTTGCTTGCTTTTGGTTTCTCCCGCTGCCATTCCAATCTGACAATTTACACTCAAAGGCATGAGAAGGATCTTTTGATACTTGTTTTATATGTGGATGATTTGCTTCTCACAGGTAGTTCCACCTCCATGATCCAAGGTATTCAAAGAGTATTGATGGAGCAATCTGATATGACTAATCTTAGGCTTCTGTATTTCTTCCTTGATTTTTAGGTTCTTCAATCTTTCAAGGGGATTTCCATTTTTCAATAGAAGTATGCTCTTGATTTTCTTCAAAGATTTGGCATGGCTGATTGCACACTTGTCCCCACACCATTTCAATCAAGTGTCACACTATCTACCAGTTGCACTACACCCAAAGTTGATGCTACATTGCATCAACAATCGGTTGGTAGTCTTTTGTACTTCACACATAGTCATCCTAATATTTCCTGTGCAATTGGACTTGTCTCCCATTTCTCTCAAGCTCCTCATGAGAGCCATTGGAAGGTAGCCAAATCTATCCTGAGGTATATCTAGGGCACATCCTATTTTGGCATTCATTGTGGGCTAGTGATGTTGATGATTAGAAGTCTACTTCGGGTTGTGTCTACCACCTTGGTTCTAGTCTGATTGCATCATCAGCAGTTGGTTGGTAGTCTTTGTACTTCACACATAGTCGTCCTAATATTTCCTGTGCAATTGGACTTGTCTCCCATTTCTCTCAGGCTCCTCATGAGAGCCATTGGAAGGTAGCCAAATGTATCTTGAGGTATATCTAGGGCACTGAAATGTCCCCATTTTCGGGTTCTCTTGCAGTATAGTTGGAGCTGACTTCTTGGGTTTGCGACAACCTGATCAGAGGAGTATTTCGATGTCACCAGTGTGCTCAGATGTTCCAGTGGGGCCGTATGACACTTTCCGGAGGGATTTCGAACAACTTACTCGTACTTACTATTTATAGTAAGTGCTTGCATGGTGACAATATTTCTGGGTTTTTCTGGGTTTGTTCTCTTTGGTCCTCAGAGAACACTGCTATTTATGGTAAGTGTCAGTCTAGACACTGTTTTGGTGACATGGCAGTTCGGCCATCTCGGGGCTTTTTCCAGGTGTCGCATTAAGCTCAGTATTATCTGAAGCCTATGATGACACTTTCCAAAGCATTTTTGGACCCTTTGCCCATACTATTTTTAGTAAGTCACAGTTTGGACACCGACTTGGTCAATTGGCAGTATTTCTATGTCGGGAATGTCAGTTGAATGCGTTGATGGCAATGACTCAGCAATTGATATAGTTTGAGACGTTTATTTTAAATAACTTTAGCGTTATTTAAATATTCTAAGTGACTTATTTGTATTGTGGGACTATATGAAATATTCAAAATAATAATGTCACTTTATGTAGGGAAAATAAAAGAAATGTCAAAATATTTATATTTCTCAAAAAGGACGTTGAGGCATGAGGAATAAAAGAAAAGAAAGTAACTTCATTTGGATTATTCACTTTGGCAAAAATACTCTAAGTCTGAACTTTGCTTTGAGCAATGGTTTCGAACCAGCTTCATTGGAGACGAAAACCTCCATTGATAAGAGCATCTGTGGGGTTGAAAGACACTCCCAGGGTGTTTATTGGCGTGACTTCATCTAGGGGTCACCATTGAGCTTTATTGAATGAACCAGCATTGTCGCAGCGCATTTTTCACAGTCATATCGTCCGTTTCTTGGCATGATAATTCAAAGGGGATATTGTTGGATATATTGCAAGTTATAGACAGCGATTTGGAGAGGTTTTGATATCATTTTTGCTCCCTATATAGGCTGTACCAGCTGCTGCACCTGGCCGTACCAGCTAGGGAAATCATGGTGAGTTTGCATAGAACTTTGAGGCAGATTTCTTTCATAGACATGGGCGTTTGAAGGCTGCACATATTTCAGTCTAATCACAGTGAACAAAGTAGCAGATTTGAGGGGGTTTGAAGAGTGTTTGAGCATTACCTACACTGCTGTAACAGCCGTACCAGACCAGCAGGGTCGTGGGTTCTTAGGGAGCCATTTTATCTTCATCTTGTCACCATTGGAGGCGCCAACATTTAAAGGAGGAGCTGTTCTATGCACTGTTACATCTCAGCTCATGTATACTGAAAATATCTATGGATTTGGAAGCTCCCAGCACACTGTAACAAGCTATTTCTGATTTGTACTCTCTTTTCGGCTAATGGGTATGCAAGATTCCTATTGCTAAACTCTTTCTTCCATATGGGTATTGCATATTGTTGATATTTAATATATTTCCATCATATATTGCCATCTAGGTATTCCTATTTCTTTGTATTATCGAATATATGTGCTTGCATTTTTTTATGTCAAAATGCAAAAACCCTAAAATGCACTAGATGTCAACTAAATGTCAAAAAACACAAGGGGTGGGATATTACAGGCACATCCCATTTTGGCATTCATTGTGGGTTAGTGATGTTGATGATTAGACGTCTACTTCAGGTTCTGTCTACTACCTTGGTTCTAGTCCAATGGACAACTATTGCATTATGATCTACAAAGGTTGAGTATTGAGGTGTTGTTCTTGCTAGCCAAGAGCTTCTTTGGCATCACCAGTTGATAATAGAGTTTGGCTTTCCTCCTAATCCCCCCACTATTCTATGGTGTAATAATCAGAGTGCCCTACACATTTCACGCAGCCCAATGGAGCATCAATGGACTAAGCATATCAAGATCCACATGCACTTCATTCAGTAGCTCATCCAAGATGGTGTTCTCAACTTGGAGTACTTGCCTATTGAGGAGTAGGTTGCGGACATCTTCACTAAGCCTTTGGCATCACCTCGTTATCTTCACTTGGAATTGATGCTTGGGATGTCCTTCATTCACTTGTGCATGTTTTCTCTCTTTTAGGGAAGAGTTATTTTCCTACGATTTTTCTCCTTTTCTTTGTTTGTGAGAGATCTTTTGCACATGGGTACCTCATCAAGCCTTGTTGTTGACACCCGCCTTTGAGTCTTTTGCCCTTTTCTTTTTCCTCCCTAAGTTGAACTTAAGGGGGTGTGTTGGTATGAACGGGGTATATTACCTAACCAATTCCTCTTTGTGTCCTTTTCACACTTCGTTAGTTAAATTTACTTAAGGCATTTACTTTTTGTGTCATAAGTCATATGATTATATGCAAGAGTTCTCTTATGTCTCACCCTTGCCATAATCCTATGTTACCTTATGTCTCACCCTTGCCTATATATACAAGAGTTCTCTTGTACATTATTTATCTTCTATGCATTGTACCATTATTGGCATATAACAAATTTCCATTGCTTTTCTCTTGTGTGGAATGTTTTTTGGGTGTTGCAAGAGTGTTCTTGCTTCTATGATTCCTTTTGGTGACTTCAACATGTTATGTACAACAAAACTTTATACAACACAAGTGGATATCAAACTATTAACATCACTCAAGAAATGGCAGAGGCTTGTTGGGGGAAGGTAGACAATTACAGTAGAAATCTCCAACTCCATCACATTTGTAAACTAGTTATTGAAGGAGGTGCCTGAAAGAGATCCAGCTCTAATGGGGAATCTTGATGTTTTAATGTTGAAATGGGTTTTTTGTTTTTATCACTATTTGTTAAATTTGGCATATAACTGTTTGCCATGTACTTGATCTAGGTGGATGCCATGCTAGGTAGTATACACATTAAGATTGTAAGTTGACAACTGGTAGCCTTTTGGTTTGTAGGTGTGTTAGTACCAAAATTAGAACCCCTACAAAACTTGCAAAATTTTCTAGTGAAAAAGCAGGATTTTCATGATTTAGGCGAACCTACAGCAGAAAACAACTATGGTCGACCTGATTTTTCCCAATTAGGGCCGAATAAGTCTTTAATGATGTTGTTTTTTGTGTATGTACATGACTTGAGGTTGTCTATTTCATCTCATTTATCCGCAGCAGTATTCTAAAGGTGATGAACAGCAGATTTGGCATTCAAAAGCAGGATAAAAGTAGCAGAACAGCAAGCAGGACACAGTTCTGAAAAAAATTCAGTCATCTTTCAAATAGAATATAAAATCCGAAGAAAGGTGCTTTAGTCCTCTTAAGGAAAATGGCAAAGGCTTGTTAAAGTCCACCTAAGGCATGAAAGGGGGGTCAAAGATCAAATTCCCAGGGTACCTTTTTGTGGCTTGAACCCAGCAAAACTCCATCTAAAAGAAGTAGATAGACTGACTTAAGTATGGCATATAGATCCATTAGCAAAACCATGTAAAATCAGCACTAAAGGACATTATTATAAAGGTTTAAGTGCTAGGCACACTTTCATAGTGGCCATGCCAATAGAAAAGGGCACTCAAGATGGCTGAAGGGCTCGTAATGTGCACCAAGGACAGAGGCTGTAGCAGAGATAGGTCCAAGTTTCGCCAAAAATGGGTAGTGCCAGCATGAACCCGTGCCCCAAGGCGAAGATACATTCAATAAGGTGTAGATGGCACACTTTAGTGGTAGCAGAGCCAATCAAAAACTCCACCATAAGTGACAAAAGGCTTATGAAACCACACCAAGGCAATCAAAGTTAAAATTCACACTTTTTGAAGTGGCTGACTAGGCTAGAAATTCCACCAAGAGAAGGGCAACTATTTAAGTGAATCATGCAAAGTCAAGAACAAGTCTATAAGGCGCACTTTTATAGTGGTGTGCCAGCTCCAAAAGTGCATCAAACATGGTTAAGACTTCATGAAAACACGACAAACAAAAGAGGCACACATATAAAGATGGCAAGCCAACTCCAAAAGTGCACAAAACATGGTTAAGACTTCATGAAAACACGACAAACAAAAGAGGCACACATATAAAGATGGCAAGCCAACTCCAAAAGCGCACCAAACAGGGTAGACCATGAAGTGAAGTGCACCAAACAAGGCAAATAATCAAGTAAACTCTGCCAAGAGGTAAAGGGCAGGTAAAGTGACAAAGTGGTGCACATTTTATATGGTTTTGCCACTCAAAATCTCTAACGAGCATGGCAAACACCGTAGTGATCAGCACCAAACATTATAGTGAAGGATTTTAACTCAAAAAGGGTGTGCTTTTGATGGGCAATTGCCATAGAAAACTCCTCCATTCAGAAATGAAACATCAAGTCAAAGATCAGCACCTAAATATGGTGTTTTAAAGCAATAAAGCAGCACATCTAAGCCATTGATTGATTTAGGGATATGGATAAGGTTGCTTTAAAGCACAATTTTAAAGCAATTATTTTATTAGTATTTGAGCCCTAAAGGCTGCTGCTGAAGAGCTTATAAATATGTGTCAGAACGTAAAATGAAAGTTGGAGAGTAGACTTATGCTGCAGAAATTGCCATTCAAAAGTGTAAGTCAAGTCTAACTGTTTTTTAGTAATGAATGAGTGTATGTATGTTGATGTAAAACCTATGCTGCAAAAGCTTATGTGGAGATCATTCACCTTATGTTTGTAATTCTATCAAGTCAATTGAATTGAGTAGCTTTGTTAGACTTTGTGTTGATGCTCACTGTTCATTGCAGAAATAACTTTGTGTGTCTCTTCAGCAATTGATTTCATAGAATCATGCGATATTCATTTATTAAAACATTTCCTATATTGATGCTAATGTATTGGTCCTTGATTTAGCCAATTGATAGTGTATGTTGGTGTTCTTAAATCTAAACTTTGTTTGCAGCTAAATATCAATTTCTAATTTAATTGGTAGGAAGCTATGTTTATTCATGCTTGGGTGGTTAGTCTTCCTTTAAATCTGAAAATCTCGCTGCAAGTCTTGAATGTTGAGAGTCTGGTGCTTGCACCCAGGGCAAAAACATAATCATTTAGCAATTTACATTTAATGCAAACCCCCCATGAAATCTTGTACAATGTGCTTACTTGTAAATTTCATTAGTTTTAGGTTTAGTTAGATCTCAGGGAGCTTCCCCTTATAATTTGAAGAATGTTTCTACCATACACACCGTTCTGATTTTGTGTTGTCTAGCAACAGAAAAATTTAAACACGAACAAGATGCAGTACTCTCTATAAGTATAGAGGCATTTTGAAATTTTTACAGGTAGAAGACAATGGCTGTTTGTTGTTAAAATCTGTCACCTTTGTCAGTATTTTCCTGCTGAATAATTGTAGAATTTAGAATCGAATGGGGCTAATTGTAGATGCTCTGTTTTGAACTATCAAATGAAAGACACTACAAGAACTGAAGGGTAAAAATATGACGAGACATCAAAAGATATTGATGGTATCCAATGCCCCTGTTTATTCTTTTTACAGGAAGCTTCAACTGAAAACTAAAATCAAACCCACACTAGAATAATAAAACCATAGCAGTATTTGCCCAACAGTATAGATCTTCTAATTACCTTACTAGATTTACAAAGCAATTATGAATTACACAATGCAATTAAAAGAAAACAGAAAAAAAGTACAACTCATTTCTCAGAAAGTGTAGTAGAACTATGACAGTATATCCCTAGTGCACTTATCAGGCCTTGTTTGGAAAGAAATACAATGTAAAATTAGTTCAACTAACAACAAAATGTTAATACATGCAGAATGGCCCAGTGACAAACGATAAGTTCTGACATCATGTGAAATGTCCCTGTAAGCGCATGGGGATTTTATGCAACTATGTGAAATGGTTCCATAGCAAATAGGAATGTTATGAAACTATGTGAAATAGCTCCGTGGCATATGGGGAAGTTACAAAACTATGTGAATGGCTCTGTAGCACATGGGGAAGTTCTGAAACTATGTAAAATGGCTCTGTAGCACATGCGGAAGTTATGAAACTATCTTTGTGGGCACAAATGGTTTTGAGTCTTAATAAGTATCGTAAGTCAAGTAAAGATAAACCAAGTTTCACTACCAGTCCCATGCAAGACATTCCAAATTAGCAGCTAAGAGTTAAGTCTCAAGAATGCCAAGTGATGAAGTGGTAATGCTTCAAGTGAAGAAATTTACTTAAATGTCAAGGAAGCCAGTTCACTTGCACGCAAATTTGCCAAAGGTGAGAATGAGAACTGGGATTTATGCCATATTCAGGAGTATAGGGCTTAAAGAATATCATAGTCATGCATCAGAATCTTGTATGCCAAAAAAAATTGCTGCAATATGTAGTTCATTATTAATATTGTGAAAATAAAATGCACAAATGCCGCTTTCCTACACTATTTGCAGCACATATTTTATAGCAGAAATAAATATGCTGAAAAATAGGATCGCCTTGCTTAACCAGGATGGTCTGATATGTAGAGAGGGTTAAAGTT
The DNA here is from genome assembly GCA_027924645.1 of Cunninghamia lanceolata. Taxonomy (NCBI): domain Eukaryota; kingdom Viridiplantae; phylum Streptophyta; class Pinopsida; order Cupressales; family Cupressaceae; genus Cunninghamia; species Cunninghamia lanceolata. The sequence continues at coordinate 3,291,924 of BSBN01001170.1, forward strand.
ATAAACCGCTCTTCCATTCAGGCACACAACAACAACAAAAAATGTCCTAAACCATATAACGCTAAAATCAAGCAAAAGCAGATAGATTTTGATCTAAATACATACTGGGTAACAAGGAGCACATCAATTGTTGATGGATCGATCTCATCAAAATACGGTAGAGCCGCCATACCAGAGTAAGCAGGATGGATTCCACAGTCGAACTCCACGAACACAATACATGCAAAAGTACCATCAGTGCCATAAAAAAACAAGGAACAAAACCTCATCCCAAGGATAGTGCTGAAATATGAAATCCCATTAACAGCTTCTTAGAGTAAAAAGATTCCTTTCACTCTCAAAAAAGAAGTAAAATCCTACTAACAGTGCAAACGCATTATAACCCCCCTCTTTCAAAAGCACTAGAACATATTTCCCCCAAAAGCGTTAAGACCCACTACTTTCAGGCTGTTGTGCTCAAGAAATTCTCAATAACACCGCAGGTTTATTCAAGCCAACTTCCCTTAATAGGGGAAACCCACTTGAGACCCACTATATAATGTAAAAGACGGTATCACAAAAAGCAAATTTAGGCAATTATTGCTGAAAATTTAACAGAGTAGACACGGCACGTATGTTGAGAAATGACAATAAACAGAAAAGATGAATGAAATGTGAAAGCGAAAAAGCGGGGCGGGGGGAAAAGAAATGAGGTTACCAAAACAGTCTTGTTCTTGTAGGTCATGTAAACACAGGAACGACCCACTTCACTGCCAGCCCCGAGAGGAGTGATGATCAACTGATCTCCCTCCCTCCACACCATCGATTCCTTCCGTTTCAATGTACTCATGGCTGCTAATCCACAACTAAAGCCTTCACAAAGTTATGTATGCAGTGTATACGGCCTGTTATTGGAAAAACTGTCCCAGATGACATATCTGCACTGAAAAGCTCTCCTTTCTTGCTACTCAAATAGAAGGGGAAAATTATAAAAAAGGACTGCTGCCTGAAATTTCAAAGCGCAACGGTGAAGGAAAACAATACCTTGATGAGATAGAATGAAAAGCGAGGGGCGAGAGATCGGCTGGCACGCTGGTTTGTTTTGAATACCTGTTTCCCTTGCTCTGTTGTTGTCACAACGCCTTGCAATTGCGTAGCCGGATTATTCTGGAAAACCTAAAAACAAATTGCGTAGCCGGATTAGTCATATCGATTGCTCTGCTCTTTGTCACACCACCTTGAAATTGTGCAACCGGAGTGGTACCATAGCGACTGCTGGCAATTCTTCTTGCAGGTGCAAGACCATCAATTTCATCCTGGCCAGACACAGACCATAAATCTAATCTTGGTCGAACACGTGTCTTGTTTGACTGATCAATTGCATTTGGTGACCACGGCCCTATAAGCTTCTAAGTTGGTCCCCACGGCTACCCGTCATCTTGCCACGGTCGTCCACCTTGAGCGACATTCAGAAGGATTCAGCAGTGGGGAAATCCATATCCGCTTCCAAAACGTTGAGAATCTCCTTTGGAGTGATGTAGTGCATTCTACTTTTACAGATTTGCTCGTAAATGTCCGGCGGTTGCCCGTCTAATAATCGTCATAAATATGTGATAGAGCAGCGGATGGAAGTGGAGCGACAGAGCGTCGATCCACCACGTTTGGCTTTGTTATTTCAGCTGGCGGTGGCTCCCGTGATGGGATTCCCAAAATCCAGGAGATTGACAAGAATGAGGAGAATCTGGGTAAAGTTCTGGATGTGTACGACCAGAGGTGGTTTCTGACTGAATATTTGGCCGGCGATGAATTAAGCATCGTGGATTTGTCCTACCTTCATGATATGGAGTATATTGTGAACAAAACAGGGCAGTCGGAACATGTTACTACCTACCTAGTCGAAAGAATGTGAATGGGTGGTGGGATAATATTTCGGCGAGTCATGGAAATTAGAAATCCCCATTTTGTGTGGCCACCAGGGCTTAAATTTGACAGTCGACCTTGCTTGTGAAGCAATATTTTTATGAGAGTTATCTATTCAAATAGTACCTTTCAAATACTATGACATGCCTTAGTATAAATAAATCATATAAAATTAAATATATATATTGTCATAATCCTATATAAATTTTGACAGTTTGTTCAAAATCTCTCCTTTCATATGATACAGTTTTTTTTAAATTTGGATTGTATTTTATAGCAAAAATACTTAAATACAGCTATACAACTGTCAAATTTAAGCCCTAGTGGCCACCACGACTTGCATTCAGGAATGAATGAAAGATTTTAAGTACATCCACAAGACTAAGGAAGAGGGACCGGTGGTAGGTAGGACGATGTTGAGCGAGGGGTTCACATCAGCAGCATCCAAGTCAGATTTTTTTTTGTCAAGTTTTTTCCTGGCGAAAATTAAGCACATTTATCAATGTTTTCAGTGTGTTTTTCAAAAACCACCAAAAAGTAGTAAAATGTGTCATCGACCGATATTGGACATGTGTATTACCCTTTGTGGGTTGGCACCACGCTAGTACTAGCTCTGTTTACTACCAATTAATGTGCATTAACTGCCCAACATTCTACCATTGTCGGTCTTAATGCCTACCACCTCGGCATGCACACCATTCGCTTAGTCTTGCTTTACTTCACGAAAACTCCATTCATGAGAACAATTTGCACTCTGAGCGGTTGCATTGACAACCAGTCCAGGGTCGGATGGACGTCAACGGTGGTGAGGCCATGGGCGAATATTGGTGATACATTTCTCAAACTTTCTGTGTTTATCAACACCACATTTGGCATAAGGAAACTATTTACCTTCTGGTTACGCAGGTGAGGTTGTGTTCCAACCTCACACAAGCAGTAACTACACATTGCAAGATCTTTTTCATATTTTCATGCAATCTTTTTTTGTGCAAATAGCTTCAGTGTACAAGTAATGATATGCTCGTTTAATGAAGCTTTATTGCAGCTTTATCATGGCCGCTTCTGTATATATATATATATATATATATATATATATATATATATATATATATATATATATATATATATATATATATATATATATATATATATATATATATATATATATATATTACTCTCACTCTTACATGTATGAATTTGTTGTTTCAGTTTGTATCATTCTTTTTTTTTTCTAAGAGTTATAATTGGGGATATGCATTTAGGGGATTTCGTTTTTCAAAGGCCATTCATGGTAATCTATGTTGCAATTCACAAATCAAAGGGAATTGTGGACAACTGCAACATAGGTTACCATCAGACGGGCACTCGAAATATCAACTCTCCCTAAAGAATTGTTGAATAGAGATATAATTAACAATAATCAGACGTATGGTTTGTTTGTTATTCAATTACACTCACATGTTTGAATATGTTGTTTCACTCTGTTTGATTTTTTATTGTCAATACATTCACATATTTAATCAGTTAACATGATCACCTAAGGGTTATAAGAGTTACAATTGGGGATATGGTAGTATAAGAGTTATGCATCCTTGTTTCATTGCACACACATCCTTGATCATTTGCAATCAACTCAATTAGATGCATGGTTAGTTTGTTCTTCAATTACCATATAATCTTACATATGTATATTTATATGTATGTACATATGTATATACATTTGTATATTTAAGGGTAATGGACCGCTGGTGGGTAGGGCAATGTTGATAGTATAGCATGCATTGCTTGTTTCATTGCACACATACACTTGAACATTTGCAATCAACTCAATTAGATGTATGGTTAGTTTGTTCTTCAATCACACTCACTCTTATATGTATGAATTTGTTGTTTCAATTTGTATCATTCTTTTATTTGTAAGAGAGAATTGGGGATGTGATAGTATAACATGCATTTTTTGTTTCATTGCAAACATACCCTTTATCACCTAAGGGTTATAAGAGTTAGAATTGGGGATATACATTGAAAGAAATCTAATCTATTCAAGATATACACGATCTACCGTGGATGTTTTGATCCATGGACATCATGTATATCTTGAACAGATAAGACTTATATGTATGTATATCACTATTCATCTTATTACAAAAGAAGGGCTCATTCCTATTAACTTAAGACTCCTTTCAATGTATATCAATGTATCACTGGCTTTCATATATATATGGATATGTATATACACATGTATATACATATGCATATGCATAATGCATATATGCATATATAATGCATATGCATATGTGTTATATATGTATATTGCATATATGCATATATAACGCATACATGTGTGTGTGTGTGTGTGTGTGTGTGTGTGTGTGTGTGTGTGTATTGCAAAGATAGATACGTAAGTTTCCTATAGCCTTCTTCATTTACATTCAACTTAATTAGATGTATGTGTTGTTTGTTCTTCAATTACAGTGACTGTAATTATCGACCCCTTTCCCTTACTGCTAACTGTGATAATGGCTGACTCCTACTTCTGTTATAACCATTTCTGAAACAGCATATTGAAATTTATATATAACTTCATACAGCACTATGGTACAAATATTTCAAACAGTTTCTGATACAGTATTATGAAATGTATATATAACTTCAAACAGCATTATGGTAGAAGTATTACCAACACTTTCTGATACAACATTATGAAATTTATATATAACTTCAAATAGCGGTATGCTATAAATATTTCCAACCCTTTCTGATACAACATACTGAAATTTTTATATAACTTCAAACAACAGTATGATACAGCATTATGATACATATGTGTACAGTTAGATAGATACGTATGTTTCCTATAGCCTTATTCATTTCATTCAATTTAATTAGATGTATAGATACATATGTTTCATATAGCTATATATATGTATATGTATATGTATATGTATATGTATATGTATATGTATATGTATATGTATATGTAGAGATATATGTATATAAATATGTATGTATATATATAGCTAAATATTGCAGAGATAGATAGATACATAAGTTTCCTATAGCTTTCTTCATTTACATTCAACTCAATTAGATGTATGCCTTGTTAGCTCTTCAATTACAATAACTCTAACAGTCAATGACTGTAACATGATGGAATATGTTGTTTGTATTCAAATCATACTGTTGTTTCAAGTTACAAACATTCAAAACAAAAAAGTTCAAAGATCGTTTGGAATCCATCAAAACCTTCACGACAAAAAAATTTCATACATAACATTCTAATCAATCGAAAAAAGTAGGAAAACTGAAATCTGAAGCCAAGCTATCTTGTGAGTTGTTTGTGGCCTATGACCGAGTAGGACTTCGAGATTGAACTGGTTGGGTTATGCTTGGGGTAGGTGAAGGTTGATAGAACTCCAAATGAGGACTCCAACTCTGAAATGGTTGGGTAATGCTTGGGCTAGGTGAGGGTGGATAGGACTACAAATGAGAAGGACTCCAACTCTGAAATGGTTGGTTGATACTTTGGGTAGGTGATGGACAATATTGGGGACATTGAATAGACACAAAATCTATGAATATCCTATTACAGTCAAGCAAGGGATTTAGAGGGTTGCTGAGTCGCCTTTCCCTTGCAACCTCTTTTCATGCCCTCTCCAATGCTTTTTCCCTTTTTATAGCTTCCTTTTCTATCATTTGATGCTCCCTTTTTTTCTCCCTCTCCTTCTTTTGCAACTCTTTTTCAACCTCTGCTGCTACTCGTTGCTTTTCCTTTTCAATTCTCAATAGAGCCTTGACTCCAATGCTGCAATCCTTTATATCATGCGCTCTTCAATATGTTCCTCCTTCCTATCCTCTTGCTCAATTAGCAAGGTCATGTAGTCATCAGCAATTAGGAGTTGGGATCCTCTTAGCTGTTTAATCCCATGGTCAGCTACCTTATGTTAGCTAACGAATTTGTCACCTAACTCTATATTCTCACGCCCGGACGGATGACAAATGTAATCAATAGTTAAACCTGATATAGTGATGTTTTATATGGGCTCTCTACTTATTTAACAAGGCGCAGCTACCTTCTATTGATTTTCTCTGGAATGTAACTCAGGATTGCTTTTAACCAGAAAGCAAAACAAAGGTAGATCTTTTGACTAGAAAGCTATAAAGGAAGATTAATGATTCAAAATTTAACACACGAAGTTCACAGACTTCCAATTACAACAGAGCAATCATAAATTTTGCATATAAAAATAAAATCACTGTCTTGAAATAAGATACCAACAGATAAATCACTTCAGAACAATGAGCAAGAATCAATAATATATGATGACCATAATACATGCACATCATCAATACCAATAGAAAGATATTCAACATAGGAAGAACATCATCTCAAAATAATCACAGCACAAAGTCCATAATCTTTTGAAACTCCACGACATCAACTATATTTCATATATCATAGAAATCAGAAACAAAGTACTACTATCACCCTTCCTAGGAAAACCAAAATTTTTGCCAAAAAGAAGACTCCTTAGTTCAACCAGCTATTCAAAATATATAGCTAAGCCAAACGTAACCATTCAAAAGAACCATAACGGTTTCTTGAAAACCGCCAATTAAAGATTATTTTTAAACAATAATAAAGAGGGCCCTCCAGAGCCAATAGTTTTTGAGCAAATGAAAGTAGCTTGCAAATAAAATAAAATGTAAAGCTAATCTAAGATTTGCAAGTCAACATCACCATCATCAATTTCATCCATCTCTTCACCTACTCCAGACTGCGCAGCTTCCTTATTGACGCTTCATGACACCTGAGGTACTTGTGCCCGCAACTTGGCTTTGTACGTCCTGTATTTGTTAATGATTGGTGTTAGCGCCATGCCAAGTGGAGATCCAGTCATGCTGATTCAGCGCTTCTTCTTCATGATGGTTATGTCCAGATCAATTACCTTGCGACATATATCCTCTATGTTGTTCTTGCAAGTATTGATATAGGCTTCCATTTTAGAGAACTTGCTCAATGATTCCCCTATTATAGCACTGTAATTCACTATATCTTCTTTCACCACCTTTTTGAAATTCTATTTAATTATTTTGATATCCAGCAGCCTTTCATCATCGGACCCATTGGCTTCTATGTCTAGGGCGGCAAAGTCTCTTTTATCCTTATCATCTCCTTATAGTAAATTGCTGTTGCTTTTCCTATTTCTTCCCCAATTGCCGCAACTACACAAATTTTCCACTCTAATGTATCGATCCACATATCAATCTCCAATTCTCTGGTGTCAGCAATGATCTCTTCAGTCAATAAGATGCCAGGATCCATGCTAGCAATCTCACGTACTTCCTTGGAGAAAATGTTCAGAGTGGTGTGATCACTCTGGACTTTCTCAAACTCCATTATTAAAACCTCTCTCTTAGCATGGATAAAATCAAACAACTTTACTACTTCTTCAATGAATAGTAGACCATCAAATATAACTTTTTCAGTCCATTGTTCCATATCTTGCCTTAGAGATAAAGAAGTTTTAATTTGCTGAAGTAAATTTGGCTCGAGAGTAGGAATCTTAACAGCAGAAGAAGTTCCAACGGAAGGAGAGATAATCTCAGAAACTGAATTAGCAAAAGAAGATAAGGAACTCACATGTGCCAATAACCTGGAATTCTCTTCCTATAGGTCTTTCACCCTCTTGGAAATATTGCCCATTGAATAATGCATGTGATACAAGTCTCCCTCGATAGTCGTTGGACCTAGGTCCACCCAACTAACTCTGAATTCAGCTTCGGTTATCTCATCTTCATTCTTCTCCACTTAAGGATCTGCAATCTTCAAAAATTGGTTACCTAAGGAGGTATCAGTCACCATTCTAGACATCCTTTTCGCACACTTAGGCTTGGGGACCATTTGTAATAGACTAGCAATAGTATCAATACTATCATCAGGTAAAGTAGTACATCTTTTCTTCTTCTGGACTGCCTTCTTCAACCAGTTAGGGGACGAGACTGGTGCATTATCAACATTGGTAGTTGCTACCATTTGCACTAGATGAGGATTTTGTATTGACATTTCTTTTCACTGTGGTGAATTAGGCGGGCTAAGTAATGAATGCAGCAGATTGTCCCCTAATTATGAAAAGATAAGGGAATCAAAATCACTTGCTTGATTGCTGGGTGAGGGCACATGGTCAGCCTTAGATGATAGGGCTGCCAATCTAGATTTCTTTTTGTGACTTGCACATCTTGTTCACATGTAGTTTTCAATTTGCCTAGCTCCTCAGGCGGGTCCTTGCCATCACCATTTGGTTGACCTGACTCTTTGCAAGGTTGGGTCTAAACCAGGTGCTCTCCTGTGTGAAGTGGCGGTATGGGACCTGACCTAATTTTGATAAGCTGAGTCTTTAGGTGTCGATGAGCCAGCACACTCTTTAGACTTTGCTTGCAGCCATTTTTTAGTTCTCCTCAAAACATGGAATGACAGTAGCATCATGTATGTGACTTCCTTCATCGACCAATTTATCAGAGGCAAGGGAGCCTCAGATGCTTTACTGTACTCTTCACTCAAGAGGTCTAAAAAGTCATCAACCATGTCAGGGACCTGAATGTTCAACTTGAAGGCACGGACATGATCAACAGTCAATCTCATCAATTTCTTTATTTGAACCTCCCTTTCGTCGCACAATCCTCCCAGAAATCTTTGAGTTGAGGAACATGTAAATAGGAACCCCCCCGTGCATATGCTCTTTTATGAAATTCTTACTGTCAAATGCTGTGCGAGGAGACAACTATGAAGATTGAATTCAGACAACAACTTTTCAACATTTTGAGCACTTTCATTGTTCTTGCAGGAAAAGAAAGATAAGGACACAGGGAAAGAATACTCTTTCTTCTTCATCATCTGATACTTGACATTCACCACAGCTATCTGGTGACAGACTTCTAGCAACACCAAATAATTGGGAGGGTATTGAGGCAATTTCAACGGGGCATCTTCATAACCCCCAATTCTCAAATAAGAGAAACGATCAAACTGAACATAGACGCTTCCAAATTTTGTGACCAAAGAGAGCTTCTACGGAAAATCTCCTCTCCAATGAACCATCAATTCTCTTTGCTAACATCATGAAAAATGCATCATTCACATGACATAATTCTTCCATACCTTCATTTCTTTGCAACTGAGGGAAGATTTGATATACAGGCATATTCACCGAAGGACTCCTCTGGGTTCTCAAACTGGACCAGGCAATTTCTCTCCGGGCTAAAATGCAAAAACTAGCTGAGAACACATATGAAAGTTCAGACTTCGTGTGAAATTCATTAACTATTCATGCAGACAATTACTGATGATCTTTGGCCAATCAATCTGAAGGTCCCCACAAATTAACAGGATGAACCTGCACATCCAAAATTCAAAAACATCCGACTCAGGGCTACCCATCACCCTATTCAACAAAGTTATCATATCAGAGATCTCCTCTTTGAAATGACTTCTCCTTAAGTTCGCAGGTAGCCGAGATTTTCCAGTTTTTGCCACTTCTAACCAATTCTTGGCCACACAAGTACGACACCAGTCTTTCTTTTCATTGTAAAAATTCCAAGCTGAGGACACAGAAACTTCTTCATCACCTTCGTACTCTTCTAAATCAAAGGCCAGGGAAATAGACTCAGAATCAATTCTGGCTACCATGGTACCGCTGGGAGTTTTTATTTCTTGGGATTCTAGAAAGTAACCATTGGCACATGCAACCATTAATTCTAGACAAGGCACAACGAGAGGGAAGCCGCCTGCCTTGTGCAAACCGTTGTTGACGATTTTCTCTGCTAGAGGGGTTCTCTTTTCAGATTGTATCCTTTCCCAGAAATCATTTAAATCAACATGACCCAAATTTGTATCTCTCACTCCCGCCAGGTCATTCTCTATAACAGAAGCTACAGGGACTCCTTGAAACTTGTACTTCATTTTTATACTTTCCAGAAACCAAGTGATGAGAAACTCAGAGGTATACGTGGACAACATAAAATGAGGCCCAATACTTGCAGGGAATTCTTTAAATATATTCATGGAAGACAAACGTATAACCTCTATGAGAAGATATGAGATTTTATAGAGGAGGAAAAGATATCAGCTTTACTCACCTGTGAGAATTTAATTGAGTTGAAATTCCACATGCAGCAAGCTAGTTGTTCATTCCTCTGCAACACATTTTTCAGCTCATAACAACACCTTACTTAGCTCTTCGAGTCACTTCTCATAATCTCCACATTAAATATTAGCGGCGAGTATATCGTTAGAAATTGTAAATGCATGCCTCGACTTTCCCTCCCATAAATGTGCCACCATGTCCACACGTACCTCCAATTGAATGCATGGCGACAGGGGTCATTCCTCCGTATAAATATGTCGGCGCAGCCAAAAGCTTCTTAAGGAAGAGTCTCAAGTGAAATCGGCAAGTCGGGTAGAAAATGAACTTTTGAACTGATGGTTGAGGATTCAAGACTTCAAGAAATCTCTGACCTCCCGACTACACAGGGAAAGAAAACTTTACAAATACTCAAGACAGACTCGGAAGATCGGGAGGCCAAGGTAAGTCAAGATGTTGGGTGTTTCACAAATTTTTGAAATGACCGACAAGGGTTCAAAGATGCAAAGGACCGCTGACTCATGAATGTGACTAAGTAAAATTGACCCAAGGGAGAGAAAAATATTAAGGGGATAGACAAAAACAAAACTTGGGGCAACACCTTATTAGTCTTGTCTTTGACTACATGAACTGGTAGCTTCAAGAATTGTGAGATGCGTCAAGTTGTTTGGCCTCCCAAAGGCTCCATCGAATCCTCATTATTTGTTTCCTGCACCTCAGTAGTTGTATCATCCAATTCATCTCCTAACTGATCAACTTCATTGTCTCCCCAATCAACATAGAAATGAACTATAGTATTTGGACCCATGCTATGCGGTGGAGATGGCATTGTAAGACTTTACTATGTGTCCACATGCAGATCAAAACCAATATTAGCAGCACCCTCTAACAACCAGGAGGGCTCCTCGGGTGGAGTTGGTAAGGAAAGATAGATGTCTCCAATACTATTTTTCTCCCCCAAAACTGTTGTTGGTGTTGATTACTGGTCTGACAAACTTGAAGTTTGTGGAGGACTTTGGTGGCTTGTAGATTCGGCTACTTCAAGTGGGCTTTGGTGGTCTCCAAGTTCTGTTGTTCCATCTATACAATCACCCTCATTCACTGGCAAACCATTGTTGGATAGACTTAGAATGTTTTCAGTAGCTGATGCTTCCTCGGGGGAAGAAAATTGAAAAGTCTCGCTAACCCTCATGTTGTTGTCCAATGCATTTGGATCAAGAGGCCAAATACCTATCCTCTTGAACCCAGATGTTATGTTTGAAACTGTCAATGCCTTTTGAAACACTAGGCTGCCAAGTGTAGCCAATTCTGCCCTTCTTATCTCCAAATTTGGATGTCTACTACCCCATTCTGTTCTTTCCTTTTTGAAATGAGATTTGAAAGAGGAGAAAACACTCACATCAAGAGGCTGTAGCCTGTGTGATGTGTGGGCTGGTAGGGTGAGCAAGTCAATACCAAGTTCCCTTACTTAATAAATGGTAGAAAAGGCTACATGGTTGCCATGGCCATCAAACATGATGAGGTGTCTATAGCTGGGCAAGCAACCCCCAGGTACTTGCATAGCAAAAAATCTCAGCCATTTCACAAAAAGCTCCTTGGTCATCCATGCATGAGGCTGCACAACCATTAATGCTCCTGGCTCACAGTTAGCTATGTAGTTGTGCACGTGATATTTGCTTTTGAACAAGTAAAAGCTTGGAATTTTCTAACCTGCAGCATTTGCACATGCCAAAATTGTGATCCACTCCTAGATCTTTGGGATAATATATGCAACACTTTTGCTACCCTTTTTGGCAAGCACCTTCATATTACGATTCTGCCCAGCTTGCAGCCCTGTCTCGTCGCAGTTCCAAATCCTTTGGGTCCATAATTATCAGTTGTGTATGTCTTCTCTAATGTTTCGTAGATTGCAGTTACAACTGCAAGCCTAAGATTCACAGCACGGTCTCTATCTTGCCCTTGGGATGTTCTCAAACACAGATCCGGATGCCTTCTTTTGAACCCTGTCCACCAAGACTTGTCGGGAAGCCCATCTTTGAAGGGATTAGGCATTGTTTGTCATATTTGGGCCACTTCTGATTTGAGATTGACAATCTCCAAACCATGGCCAACAACAACCATCTCCTTGTCAGGATTGTTGGGGGCCCTTTCCTTTTTGTAGTGGTGACACCACCCACCCAATTTGACAATGTTGTAGTTGGAACACCCCACTTTTTTTGTTGACATGTCGTTGTCTTTGACATCTTCAAGGGCATGTTCCATGTCAACCATGGTCCATTCCTGTTGCACTACAACCTTTTTAGTTGTTACAACTAGGTTAACTTGGAGTAGAGGTTTAGTTGGCTGCTCCACAACAATTACTACCTCCTCATCACTGCTTGGCTATTCAATTGGCTACTGAACAGGAATCACTACATCCTCCTCATCACTATGTGGTAGTTACACACCTCTCTTGTGTGCAGGCACATTTGTCCACCTCCACTTTGTTAGAGGTCACTTTGTTACAGGTTGCATGGTATTTTCTGTCGCTTTATTCTTCCTCTGCATTGAACCAACTCAGTGATTAGTAAACAACATACAATTCTAACTCTTACAATTAAAAGAATGATACAAACTGAAACAACAAATTCATACATGTAAGAGTGAGTGTAATTGAAGAACAAACTAACCATGCATGTAATTGAGTTGATTGCAAATGATCAAGGGTATGTGTGCAATGAAACAAGCAATGCATGGTATACTATCATATCCCCAATTCTACCTCTTATAAACACTTGGGTGATCATGTTAAACGCTTCCTCAAACAGCATAATGATACAAATATATATAAACTTGAAACAACAGTATGATACAAATATGTATATCTTGAAAGAGCAGTATGATACAAATAAATCTTAAAACAACAATATGAAATAACTTGAAAGAGTAGTATGATACAGGAAAGGGTTTGAAATATTTCTATCATACTGTTGTTTCAAGTTATGTAAATGTTTTATAATGCTATTTCAGAAATGGTTACCATACATGTTACAGTAATTGAAGAACAAACAAAGCATACATCTAATTAAGTTGAATGTAAATGAAGAAGGGTATAGGAAAATTATGTATCTATCTATCTCTGCTATATATATATATATATATATATATATATATATATATATATATATATATATATATATATATATATATACTGTTGTTTCAAGTTATATATTTTGTTTAAAAAATGGTTATAACATAAGTAGGAGTCAGCACCTAATTAAGTTGAATGTAAATGGTTTCAAGTTATACAATCACTTTAATTAAAGAAAAAACAAAGCATACATCTAATTAAGTTGAATGTAAATAGTATACCAGGACTAGGGCTCTTTCGTTACTTTACCCACCATATGGTGGGTATAGTATGTGACATATGACATATGGTGGGTATAGTATGTGACAGCCTGGTATAGGAAACTTATATATGTTGTTTAAAAAATGGTTATAACATAAGTAGGAGTCAACCATTATCACAGTTGACTTGAAGGGAGAGGGGACGATATTTACAGTCACTTTAATTGAAGAACAACCAAAGCATACATCTAATTAAGTTGAATTAAAATGAAGAAGGGTATAGGAAACTTATGTATCTATCTTTGCAATATATATATATATATATATATATATATATATATATATATATATATATATATATATATATATATATATATATATATATATATATATATATATATACTGTTGTTTGAAGTTATATATGCTGTTTAAAAAATGGTTGTAACATAAGTAGGAGTCAGCCATTATCACAGTTGGTTGTAAGGGAGAGGAGACAATATTTACAGTCACTTTAATTGAAGAACAAACAAAACATACATCTAATTAAGTTGAATGTAAATGAAGAAGGATATGGGTAACTTACGTATCTATCTATCCCTGCAATATATATATTACAGAGATAGATAGACACATATATATACATAGATACATAGATACGTAAATTACTTATAGCCTTGTTCATTATATATATATATATATATATATATATATATATATATATATATATATATATATATATATATATATATATATATATATATCGTAATGATGTATTGGAAAGGGTTGGAAATATTTGTACCATACTACAGTTTGAAGGTATATAAACATAACACAGTTAGCTTTAAGGAGAGTGGTTGATATTGGGTTGGGGTTGTTTCGGAGGTATAGACTGTGACAACATAAACATGGGCTATGAAACAACAAATTCGATTCATTTAAATGTAAATGGACAAGGCATTTGAAAGTAACAAAATCATATATGAACGCATAAGAAATACAGAAGGCAGGTTTGAGACTTACCATAGAAGCTGAAGGAAGAGACTGCATCACTTTGGAGGAGCTCATTGTCGATCAGGTGTATCCAGCACAAAGTCAAAAATTTGAATTTGTGAATAGTTAGCTCTCATCGCACAATTGAGCATTGCTTGTATAAATAAATAGGTTGATAGAATTTGAATTGATAGCAAGTGGAGAATTGTGAATTCTGGGAGGGAATTTGATCTGCCATTCAAGGAACCAATGGTAGAAGTGATAGGAAATGGGTACGTAGGAATTCTGGTTGGTGATTTGAAATGATATTAAAAAAAATTTGTATTTCTAACCAATTTTAATATTTTGTTTTTATTATTTTAATTTTATGTTTATTTGGAAATAATACTATAATAATTACTTGTTTTATTGAAAACTTGCAATGCATGGTGAGCCTGAGAGTTAGTTTTTTTCATTTTTGCAGGTAAATTCACAAAAAGATTGGTGATTATGGACATGGTGGAACCAGTAGTTTGTAAAAAAAAGATGAGAAATGGAACATGTTTTAATGTATTTGTTAAAATATATTTACAACTTATTCAGTTGACAATGGCTTCTGTACATGTCAACTCGCTTTTAATGCAATTCTAAGACATATATTTTGGATTAAAAAAAACCATTTGCAATAACCTTTTATTTGGAAGGTGGCAAAGATTATTTATATTATGGAAATAAGTTTATCAACTTGCATTCACTTAATATTAGGAAGGTGGCAAATAAATGTCAAGTTGCATTCACCTAATATTGAGAAGGTGGTAAAAAAATAGTCTACCTATGATAGGACATATTGTGATTTTTTTATGAACCCGTCCTATCATATTAAAAAGGATATTTGAAATTTTTGCTGGCTTTTTTATTGCCCAAAAGTGGGCCCCAAGCTGTCACATACTATACCCACCATATGCCCTATGCCCACGACCGACCCCTCTCCCTTAAAGTAGTTTATGGGATTAAGAGCAGCACACCAGTCTCCCCCAAGACAAAAGGGCACCAAAACTTTATGAAGTTTGTAAACTCATCTTGATGTCAAATCTTCTCAATGTTGATTGGCCTATATATCTTTTCAAGGCAAATGTGCCACGTATTGCCACCAAAGTATGGAAACATGTGCAAATGTGGGACTGTTAGGAATTGCATGCAGAAGATATCAATTAAATGCAAATAAAGATTAAACAGAGGAATGAAAAATACACAGAAATAATAACAATGAGAGACAATTTTTAACGTGGTTCACCCAAACTCGAACTACATCCACCAAGAGAGAGTCTAATATTATTATCCAGCAAATCAAACCGATTACAACCGCAATCCTTGCAACTCAATACCGCTGCAAATGCTACAATACAATATCAACATAAACCCTAACCCTTAGCCGTTTTTATCAAGACTTATGTCGGTTACAAAATAGGATTTTTTTATGTCGGCCAATAGAAAAATAACTCCCGACGCCTTTATAAAATAATAAAAGTCATTTGAGGTTTCGGGGAGCGCACTAGGGGCGCTGCCCCTAGACCCCGCAAAGGGCGCTACCCCCAAACCCCTGTTAAATAATTTAGGGGGGAATCGTGCCGATAAAAGTGGGGAAAATTTAACCTCTGAGTCTAATTAGGCTCCATATAACAATAGGGACTTGATGTTGAGATCAATCTCCAAGTTGAGGGTCAACTCCCTCCCTATTCTAACCTAAGCCTATCTTAGAGGGGGGAAAGGAAAAATGCTAAAAGTAAATTGTTGAAAGTAAAAGGCCATGAGCCAAGAATAGACATCTCTTTGCAATTAGACTGACCAGAGCTTTGCAACACACCATATAATAATCAAACAAAACAACATAATACATCCACAATTATGCATCAAACAATCCAACCATACATATATAAATAGGAACCAGAACTACTAGATTAACAACCTCTTATATTGCATATTTTAAAGAAATGGTACAACTACATACAAAATGAAAAATTAACTACCTACACACATGCATTGAGGTTCTCCTAAAACCAAACAACAAAAAAATAGAAAAAAGAAAATACACAACCTAAATATGAGCAACGACACAATTCTATATATATATATATGATCAATTACACTTTACAATTCAAAATATTTGATACTTATAAAAGAGAGAGAAAGAGAATAGAAAAACAAAAATTGAAAGGGAGAGAATTATCATTGACGACTTGACTTAGTTTGAAATTTGAAACTCCCACTTAGCTGCAAGCTTCAAATTGAAATTCATTCATTCATTCTCTTCTTTACTTTTGCATGGCTCACATTTATCTATGAAAAGTATTGCTTTTTACTTTTAATATTCTCCTTTGATTTCTCATAAAATTTTATCTACCCTCTTACAAATGATTTCTTGCTTCTCAAATATTTGATTTTAATAACATCATGGGTTATTATGTTTATTCTCATCTTATAGAAATTTTTCACATCTATTGACATTTTTGTGAACGAGCACTCTTTTTGGTCTTCATGAATATCTTTGTGCTTTAGCTTTTGATTGTGACATTCACTTACCCTTTCTCACCGTTGAATATTAAAATGAACTTCAATATCTAACCGCCTATGACTTTTTCAGGGCTTGATTTAAATATAATGATAAAGAAATTGGTTGCCAAATATTAAATATTAAAGCCTACCCACTCTAATAGTTCCCTTAATAGCATTTGTGGGCATTTGATTTTTTAAATGGTAAAGTTAAAATTGGCGGCCTCTACCCAATTACATATGTGAGCTCTCAAAATCTTCGGACCTTCCAATTGCAATGCAAGCACTTTGATTAAAAAATAATTCTATATCAGATCAGCAAATGAAATGTCAACATCTTCTGGCCAATGGTAGCACTTAGTTTTGACAATTTTCATCATTTCTTGGTCTGGGTTCACCCTTAGAACCATATGCTTGGATTGTATTTACAAGCTCTTCATAGAAATAAAAGTGTGCACTTTATTTATTGGCTGGCCCCATTTATCTCCACATCATCTCTTCATAGCCATTATGCGATCTCTCACCGACATCCTCCTTTTCTCCTTGAAGCCCTAGGAACCATTAATTGTATTAAATCAGACAATCCAAGCTTAATATTGAAACATGGGCATGTTTAATATATTGTGGGCTTAACAAAGGAGACAGGCTTAATAAAAAGATATGTGCTTACATTTAAGTGGTGGGCCCAGCTGCCAACTAAGCCTTTGTTGACCAATGGCAAGGCTCTTGTAATAAAACTCTCAGATATTATAATGAGTTAGCCTGAGCCATTGGAGCGAAATATCCAATAGCACCTGAGTCTTCATTGTTGCCAAAGCTTATAAAAGCTTTTACTTCCCCTGTTGTGCTATCTTAGATTCCATGCCATTTTTTATTCATCTTTTAGTAGTATGACCTGTTGAATGTTTCCCAATTCATATGCCAAGTCCAGACTCCATTCAAATTTGACTATGGTATTTGACATGGCCTGCACGAACTTATATGCAAGTAAGCCCTAAATGTCAGTAGGCACACTAGATACTACACCATAATCTTGAATTGGTGTGCAATCACCTTTTAATATGTGTCATCCTTTGCTGCTACACAAGACAAATCTATGTGTCAACTTTAAACATAAGCACCACTCTTTTACAAGTTTTAAGCATTCATGTGCTCTTCTTCTTTGACTGGCAATCCCACATTCCATGTTTGTTGTGCAACTTTGAATGCTCAACAAATGCATAAGCTATTTCTCATACTACCTGGGCAACTTTCAAACGATGCTAGATTGTTATTGGCAGCACTGTGTTTCATGAGTTGTGCTGGCCTCCAAAGGCCTATGTCCATCCTTAGTTTTACATACAATCTACCCTAGGGTTGTGGGCCCTTCCTCCTATACCGTGCAAAGATCTATTGGTCTATCATGACATGCTACACCCACCTAGGAGGGAGCATCATTGTTTGATTACACAGGCCTTCATCCCAAAATCGCCCGCCATCTTTAAACACTTAGGTGGCACTATCATTTATGCAAAGCTTCCCTAAATCTTTATGCAATACTATACATTTGTTTAATGTCAACATGCGTCCCTCTTCACATGGCTCCCTTCAAACTTTCAATGTAGATCATGGTGTTTCTGCATTTCCTCTGGCAATGAACATTATACTAGTTATCAATCATCATCCACGCGACTTATATTAGCTACACCAATCTGCGCTATTATCCCGATGGGCTCCAAACTTCCTGATGCAAACTACTGGGAGTGCCACTCTGTCCCTTTACACTCCCCTCACTGTGTGATCTAAAAAGTTATATTGGTGTGCAAGAATTTACGCAGCATTAGGTTTTGCTCTTTGATATGTAAAGCTATCTAATTCTAGATTAGTGTATGTTGTCAGTCCTGGTTTATTTTTCTTCATATCTTACTTTACCTTGGTTTTTAAGGTGGGCATGTACTTTTCCATAAAGTAGCAGGCGACATTGGACAACGAATGCAAGAGTGAGAAGTTGATCTTCATGAAATGCTTGGGACTCTAATAGAAAATATACATGCGATCAGGGGTGGGGGAGCAAATGTGCACTCTCTGCATATTTTTTTGAAGCAAAGAAATGCATGGTGGCGAGCATGGAGGAGGTGCAAGTGGATATATGGTAGAATATTTTGTGGTACTTCCAAACTTTATTATTGATTGGAAATAACATAGTCAATATTTAAAATTGATAATTAATTGTTTTTTTTTAATTTTATTGGCAAAAAGTTGTACTTTGGACTATTGAATTGTGTGATATTTTAAAATGGGAAGAAATAGCATCTTCTTATTGCTTGCTATGGTTATATTTTGAGTCTTTAGTAAATTTAGAAATTGAAATATTAGAAATTATGATTTGATTTTTTTTTTAAGAAAAGTATTTAATTTGTGTTTTTAATGTGTAAATAATATGTAGGTATATTAAAAATAGTAAAAAAAATCACAAATGCAAACTAGGGTTGTCTAGATGTGTTAATGGGATTCAATTTTAATTTTTGTTGACCTAATAAATTCTTGATTCATATTCATTTTTAACTAATTGGGATTGCCCTACCTTACAAGTCCCTATTGGCATGTCTATTGCAACTTACAGTGTGATTGCTAGTATTATCTTGCCTACCTTTATCGTGGAAGCTCTTTAGGTTTCTCGCTATTAGGGTAGCTAGTCTTTTTAATGGTGCCCAAGCCTTTCCCTTTGACTCTTAATATTGAAGCAATAGGGAGTAGAGCGAACAATGGCACCACCTGCAAAGAAGCCTCACAAGTATGTGCCCAATGTGTTTCATTAGGTATAGCTTCTAAAAACCCTCCAAATGTTATTCTTTCACTTCTAGAGTTTGATAATGCATGCAAATGGCTAAAGAAAATTAGTCTCATCGGGTACTTTGTAAGTTACATACCATCTAAAAGCATGCTTCGCGACTAGGTTAACTCAACTTGGGTCCCACATGGATTTAAACTGGAAGCTATCTAGAACTTAACCAAAGGCTTTTTCCTTTTTTGCTTTGTAGAAGCTAACCATGTAAACACAATCCCCCACCATGGCCCCTACTATGTTCGTAGTTCATTAGTTTTTTTCTCCCTAGACAAGGGATTTTGTAGTGTCCAACCAACAAGCTCTTAAGGTGCTTCTATGGATAAAGTTTCTTGGTTTGTTGCCCTTTTGGTCCTTCCTTGATTGTATTGCCTCCTCCCTTGGGAGAGTGGTTTGTGTAGAAACTGATAAGTTTTGCTTGGCTCAATATAACTCGTCAAGTTTATGTGGAGATAGATCTCTTCCAGGGCTTAAAGGAAACTATTGATATATATAAATGGTGAAATGCACCATTCATAGTGTCTATTGTATATCAATATGTTGGGATTAGGTGTCATACACCTTGCAATTCCTGATGTTCAAAATATTTAATAGTTTATTTTTCTATGTGTTCTCATAAAATGGGATGTCCACTTTATGTCTTGGCCATTATGCCATGTATTATTTATTTTTATTTTGGCATTTAAGTCTGTAAAAAAGTTTGTAAAATAATATCTTGTCATGAAGGATGTCTAAGAGCTCGTCTATGACAAAGATACCATGTAAGAGATATTATGACGCGTAAGAGCATTGATGGGGGGGTTACATAGTGGACTTATTAGAGCATTGTCTATTATTAGTTGGGCATGGGATGCAATTAGTGCTTCATGGGGGAGTGCTTGGGAGTTACATATGCCAACTTGCATAATGGAAGTTAAAGATGCTTGTGTATGGGTTATTTTCTATTTTGGGATGGCTCCACACATGTGAGGGGCGTGAGAATTTATACAATGGTATTTTTGGACCTTTGTTTGGGCCCATATTATTATTTGGGAGTTTTTGAGCCTCCTTAAGAATATATATTGGAGGCATGGGATAGAGGATGGAAGAGAGGAGTTTTTGTAGGGTTATGCTACCAAATTTCTACCAGAGGAAGAGGATGTTGATCTCCATGGAGGCAAGAACCTGATTTTGTATTATAACAGCTTTATTGTTGTTGAATAACACATTGGTTTAGTGCTTTGGAGGTTGGGTTTTTTTTCAAAAGGGTTTTCCCAAGGTATATTGGTGTCATTCTCTTTCTTGTGGTTGATTTACCTTCTATCTCTCACATTCTTTCTTTTCTATGTTGTTTACATGTTAGAATGTTGCTAAAATTTCTATAGATTTGATTAATGTGTTAATCTCCTTAAAGGGTTAATGTGGAAATACCTACATGCTTAATAATTATGTGTAGATCTAATTTAATTGCTAAGGGGTTTGTAGGTACTTTTCCTAGCATTTGGTATTAGAGAAAAGGTAGTTTTGTGGTTGTATGTGCTTGCATGTCATTGCATGTGATGGATCCATGGTGATTTGGTTCTAGGTATTCCTTCATTATTCATTTCTTAGCCTAGAAAACATGGGGCAAACTGTTGGAAGGAAGTGGTTGTTTATTAATCCTTGTATGAGTGGGATTTTACAGTGGATCTAGTTTGTTATTTTAAGAAATAGTATGATGAGCCTTGGTGGAATGATAGAGAGGTTTAATGGAGTTGGTCACGTGTTTGCATGTTACATGGTTATGACCTAGAGATCTTGTTTGGCAATATGTGATTACCCTCTATCATAGTGGTTATTCCTTTATCCTATGGTCATGTGTAGTGGAAAAGTGTTCATGTTGGGTGCCTAGTTTTGTCTTCCTAGTCACATGGGAAGGCACTAGCTATGTTGACTATTGAATGGAGTGCTTAAGTTGGGTTCATGGTTTTATCCCTTGGTTTCATGAAAGCACTGGATGATTAGCCCTTGATTGCATGTGGGTTGTGATGTTGGTCTTTTGGTAACCTAGAAGCTCTTGGATAACCTGGTTCCTCCATTTGCAAGTACTCAATGATGGTTGTGGAATTGTCCTTTTGGTAACCTAAATTTCCTAGACAACCATCTAATCCTCCTAGGTATTTATATTATATGTTGTAGATTCATGTTGTTTGGATCTAAGGGTTTGCAAATTCTCTATTTAAAATCTATGGGTTAGCATATCTATGATATTCCATTGTTTTATATTACAGATTTGGTGTTTTTCATATTTGTGTGTTTCTAGATGTATAAGTGGTTTCAAATTTGCATGGATGGTTTTGTAGTTTTTGCATGTTAACCAAAATCTGTTGCTTTGTATATCTGTGAAAAGACTGTTGTTCAAGGGTTTTCTGGATGGACACAGTTGCATTTTTTCACTCATGCTTCATGCATGGCTTAAGGAGGTTGGTTGTAGCCTACTTGGGTGTGGAAGTGTTGGTATGCACTTTATCACTTAACATTTTTGCAAAGTTTCTTGTTGGGTTCCTGAACTGTGGTTACTTTACAATAGGTTTGCGGCAAATCAGATTTAGAGTTGATTTGGTGTTTGAGTCATGGAGAATCTACATGTTATCTTTGGTTGTCTCTAATTTGCATGTTACTAATGTGGTGTTGAATCTACTTATTATATTGTTTAAGATATGTGTGTTTTGCTATTTATTTAGTTTTAGTTGGAGCATTGGCCATACTTTTCTATCACCTTTGAGATGTTGCATGTGTGCAGATCTTATGGGTTATCTAGTGTGTATTATATTGAGTTAGCCTTTCTTGGTCACCTTGGTGCATTAGTACGTTCATTGCAATGAAGCAGTGTTTGGAGTGCCTAATACAATTATACTTTGGAACATGTAACTGTTGACTATGGTGGCATGAGAGGATTTGGATCATGGTTCAGTGGGAGCTTTATGCAATTACACAGTCGGGTATGTGCAGGATCATGATGAGCCAAACTATACCTCTAAGTGGCAATGAAAATACAAAAAATCAGACTTTATCAAGTTCATGTGAAATTTTGAATGGATTATCTATATAATTTGAAAAAGATGTAAGAATGAAATTTGTAGAGAATTGAATCTAGTTTATAGGCTACTAATTTTTTTTTTTTTAAAACTAAATTTACTTAGTGAAAATTGAATATTTCAATGAACAGCTATTAAATTTTTTAGAAAAAAATAAAAAGTGGATGTCTGTCCAGCCAACCTAACTATGAGTAAAAATATATATATTTTTTTGAAACTTTCAAAATAAGTAGAGGACTCATGTCCGGATGTGATGCATATTTATTTGAAATTTTTTTCTAATAAAATAATTAGTTATGATTTTTTTACTGTGACTTTTTAAAAAAAATAAAAAGTAATTTTCTAGCCAACCTAACTCGATAAAAAAAAATCAAAATTCAATTATTTTTTTTAACCTATAGCCAGAAAAGCATAGAGTGTGTCGCAGGTTTCAGATCTCAAAAAGGTGAAATGGTTTGAAAGTTATGGATGTTTTTCAATCAATGTGTCCATAAGGATTTCAGAGACACGATATATTGAAAATTATTAATAATTATTTAATAAAATGATAACCAAATAAATCTTATATTTTTAGAAAGTTAACAATTTTTTCTATAAACCCTTTTCGTTTTATCAATTTTGCATTAAAAAAAAGTCATCAGCACGAAGGGTGAAGTTCGAAGAAGAGATTGAAACATTAAAACACGTTATAATCCATAAAAAGTCAACAATCAAAATGGATATCCGTCTTGCTTTGTACCAAAGCAAGACGGATATTAGTTTTGCTTCGGTAAAAGCAACTCAAAACGGATATCCGTTCTAAAAATGGATATCCGTTTTGTTGATCTATGAAAAATTTTGTACCATTGGTTTTGGATGAAGAGAAGCAACATATTTTGTACCATTGGTATTGTTTCACCGAAGATACAATCCATGGGTATATTATTTATGTATGCGTGGACATTTCATGTATATCCTATTATTGTTTATCGTGGTTGTAAATGGTGAATGTACATGTCAAAGGATACAAAGGTTGACCGGCCATATCGGGAAAATTGGGAAAAGATACGTTAGTCGACCAGTTATAACAAGTCATGTTATGTATAGGCTAAATCGAAGACATCAGACTGACAATAGTTATCGGAGAGACAAAGTTCCATTGAGTCGACAATATTGATCTCACCGATCAAGTCATATCGGGGTGACAATCATTAAGTGTCACCGATGGGTTATTTATCGTCACATCGGAAGAATGGTTGAGAACTACACCAATGAGAGGGAGTCACACCGACAGAAGGAACATCGGAAAGAGATGGACTCTCAGAGGCGAGAAGAAAAGTGTCACTGATAGAGGCGGTCTGGCCGATGGTGTAGTTCGGTGTTTATTGTTTCGGTGTGAGATACGATATCAGAAATTGAAGAGAATGTCTGACCGATGTAGAAGTCTTACCAATGACTAATGGACGGTAAACACATCGAGGAGAGTTATAACGTCGAAATGCAAGTAAAAAGTCTCACCAAGGGTATTGGTCTTACCGATAGACAAGGGTGGTGAATCTCACATCGGAGTAAGTGTGTATATATCCTGCAATCATCTTATTCCATGAGACCACATTTCTTTGAGGCATTTCTTCAAACAATTCATGTGTCTTGTCTATGCTTCCACACTTTCCGTACATGTCTACCAGAGCATTTCCAACTAGAATATCTACAAAAATCCCACTTCCATTATGCTTTGATGAATGTCCATACCCTATTCCAAAGCTCCCATTTTGGTAGAGGTAGAGAGGATGCTGACAAAGGTTGCAGAATCTAGCTTTACACTTGCCAATTGCGTTTTCTTGAAATTTTCTAAAGCCTTTTCAACAAACCCATTTATGCATATCCTACAATAATAGTAGTTGAGGAGACCACATTTCTCCAACTAGACTTCTACCAATTCAGAAAATGTGTGCTTCTGGACCAGTGTTTGGTACAAGAAACATACCAATAGAGTGGTGGCCATAATTCTCCCTTAATTGGAATTAAAAGGTACCCATTTTCCATCCGAAGGAGGTCTCTCCTTGTTATGCACTTTAAATCTCTCTTTTAGTTCTTTCAAGGGAAGGATTCCACCTTGGTTTGACCAGTTGAAAGCGTTGAAGATACTTGACTTAAGAAGAAATGGACTAGAGGGTTCTATTCCCAAATCTCTTGCCAATTACTCACAACTTCACTGGAAAAGAATTTCACACAACAACTTGAAGGGGAGCATACTTGCAGAATTTGGTGGTCTGGGGAAGCTAGAACATCTTTGTTTGTCCTACAATCACCTAAGCGGAAGCGTTCCAAATTCTCTAGGAAACTGCATGTCTCTACTTGATTTGTCCCTTTACAATAACCATCTCACAAGTGCTCTATTCTCATGTCTTTACTTTGAAGGGAGCATGCTAATTACTTTGATCCGTCCTCTTATACATATTGGAGAACAATGGAGGAATCACACCGATAGCATAAGCCTGAGCGATGGATTCTACACATCGGCGAGAGGTCCCACATCGGGCTAACAAATTTGAAGGTTACCGATAATGATAAGTCTGGCCGACAATAGAGAAAGGAAGAACATGTGAAGCATAGTTCGATGAGACATTAGAAATGTCTTCCCGATAGTAAAGAAAGAGTGTATTTCGGTCTCGTTTGGACCTTGGGAAGGATATTTTAAAAGCTATTTGAGCAATTGGTGGGTTAATGGGTATTTTACACCCTGTTTGTAAGCTTTTGCTGTGTTGCTCTGCATCACTTGTCTACAACATACAAAGTTTACCTTTCTCACCCATACCTTCAGTATATAAAGGACATTAATAGGGAATTTTTAATTTCCACTCAGTCAATGCAATCTAGGAGAGGATAGATTGTCTAAAGTTGTGATCTATTTCCATTTACACTTGCCATAACTACAAATGCTTAGTGTTTATTCTCAACCCCGGTATATGAATAAAATGTGACCTATTGTTCTAATAGGCCTATAGGGACAAAGAGGTGATAAAGCCTTTAATTTTAAACATGACATGGTTTTGATAACTTCCCATATTGGTAAGGTCCTGGATGACAATCCTTTGATGCACCTAATTATAATAGGTGTTATGATAGTCCTTGGTATCTTTTCATTTCTTTCTTGAATGGCTTGCAAATAAGACATAAGACATATTAGATCCTTCATAAATAAGAATTCTCATACATTACATTTAAACTTAAACTCCCTAAACATCCATCAATCCATCCATTAATATCAAAATGTCATGAATATCCTATGATCAACCATTCTAATTCCTAGGATAGTCATATATTGCAATTTTGCTTCTCTATACTAAAATAGCCCAAGGAATATCTAACCTTGAATTTGTATTTTAACAATCTAATGTCTTTACAAATAACATTGAGCCTTCTTTTGGGACAACATTTTTGCCTTTAGAAGCTCCTCATTTGATGATAGCTTAAAATCAAATAATGGCTTATATCCAGAGCTTTATTAAGTTGATACCTAGGTGGATTAGTGTGTAAACATTGAAATTAGATGGTAATTCACAAGTTTATTGAATAATACAATGAATCCCTAGTCTAGAATCCAAATGTACATAATAAAATGGATATCTATTTTGTAGTAGCCATATGGACGTTGCAAGTGTCCGTTGCAAAGAATTGGGCTTTTCCAAAATGGATATCCATTTTGTAAAAGCAGAAAAAAGATAAAAGGAATATTGTTGGGCCCGACTTCCGCAACCAGAGACCCTCTCCTGTCGAAATACTCGTGATTTCTGGCTATGACAGTGAAAGGAATATTTTTATGCACTTTTGGAGACACAATTTTCTTGTTACAATCATAAGGCTGATATTTTTGTTCCCCTAATGGGGAGCAATAGTCGTCGTAAAGCAAAAAGGAGGAGGAAAGTTACATTGGAGGAAATTGAAGCAATTAGGAAAAAAGATAGGGAAAGGAAGAGGATTGGAAGGGTGGGTTTGGCGGATGCTCATCAAGGTGAATCTTTTTCTTTACCATCTAATGACATGCAAATTGAAAATGTTAATTTTGATTATAATGAAATGTTAAATAAGAATGAAATTCACCATGATATTGCAAATGAAAATATTAAAAAATGTTATGAAACACCTATTCATAATAGCAATACCATGGACAAAGAAGAAGAAGAAAAATGAAGACGTGCACTTGAAGCAAGTGGATATGAACATCATGATGTTGAAATTGCACTCCATAATCCATTTGTTGATAAAATTGATGAGGTTGATAACATGGATGAAACAAGAACAATCAATGTATCTCCAAATTTCATAAGAAGAGAGGACATTTGTCAAGAAGAGAATAACCGAGATGAAATTAGAAAACACCCCAAAAACCCCAAAATGGTTACTTGAAATTGATGAGAACATAATGGAAAAACTTGAAGGCAAGAGGTCATCATGAACGGTTCGGTTGTGGGCTACAAAACTCTTCAATGAATACTTTGAGAAGAAAACATTAACTGAACAATGCCAACTTTTTGTGCAATTATTAAAGATGTACAAAATGAGACCTTTACTAAAGAAATTAAAGATTCGGTTAAACAAAGTGTCCGATCGGAATAAAATTATTGTAAGAAGCCTTTTCAATGCACTCAATTCTATTGGAGAGACTAGCAAGGAGAAAGATAAAAGAGCTGCCCGTAGAGTAATAACAACCTCAATAGTAAGCAAACAATTAAGAAATGCTCGATTAATGAGGCAAACTTGTGTTGACTTAAGATTGAATCGTAAAACATTGTCAAAAGCACTAGCATTAAGATCAAGGCTAGATAGTCTTGTTGCCAATGATACTTGGGCTTTCAGTGGTAGGCTTCCACGAGTTGACAAGAAGCTAATTGATAGCACAAAGGAAGAAATTGAACGATTTTGGCACACTAACTCTAGGGTATCACCGAATGCAAAAGATGTTGTAAAGTTAAGAATTGGTGATAAAGACCGCACACCACATCCTAAACATTACTTGGAATGTAGCCAAACAACATTGTACAAACAATATTGTGAAACTCACCCAGGTATGACAATCTCACAAAGAGCATTTGAATCTCTTAAGCCATTTTATTGTGATCCTCTTAAAGTTCGTAATACATGTTGTTGCAAATACCATGTAGAATTTTCTATGTACCATGAATTATTATGCAATATTCGTTCTACTTTGCACACTAACGAATTGTTACAGGAGTGTGGTGCAATTCAACTACCAAAGTCATCTAGGGACTTATTGGATTTATTTCTATGTATTAGAGATGATGGTTGCATGTTCTACAAGAATGATTGTTTAAATGAAAAGTGTTTACAATGTGGTGGGTTATTAAAGTTTGTATCATGTTTTCATGAGGGCAACGAGCATGATTTTGGAAAGAGAATGGTTGAGAAAAAGAGATATGAGACAATGAAATACAATTTGAAAAGTGGAGGTGAAGGTTCTAGATGTGAGTTGATTGTAAGAGAGGTAAATATTGCTGATTTTATTGATGATTTTAAGAAAAATCTTTTCTACAAGTATGTCAGACATAGCCACAGGTCTCGATGGTTAGATCAACAGTTCAGGATGTGTAAAGACTCTTTCCCGATTGGAACTATTGTCTCTGTAGTTGATGTTGCAGAAAACTATATATTGCAACCCCAAAATGAAGTTCAATCCCAGTACTACAATTCTATTCAGATTGCTATTTTTGTTCACATCACATACAGACATGCCCCCGAGAGTACAGAAGAAAACAGGAAGATTGTCAAAGAATACCATTTTTACATGAGTGATGATCGATCTCATTCAACAGAGTTTGTGCAATATTGTTTTCAACAATTTTATGGGTTCTTGCAAGAAAAAGATATTAGAATAGATCAACATCTCATTTGGTTAGATAATTGCACTAGTCAATTCAAGAATACTCGTAATTTCTATTGGTTGAGCAAAATGCATGTAGAGAAGGGTATATCTCATATTTGGAATTTTTTTGAAGTCGGGCACGGAAAAGGTGAACTGTTGGCAAGAGACACTATATGGATTCATGGTTGTTGTCATTGATGGCAACAAAGGTCATCCCACATATCCGCAAGACATGATGTGTCTCTACCGGAAGTCAGAATAAAGAATGTTGTGGTCCGGTGAAGAAGAACAGAGCATGTGGCAAGGTCCGACAGACTGGTCCGGACCTCTCAGAGGAAGTGTCTTGGTGCAGTGCGGATTTGGGGAAGTCAAGAGGACTACCTTGAGTGGTATATTCCAAGGATCTAGCCTCCAGTGATGGACAAGGAAAAAGATATGAATGGTTGAGTACCGGATTCCTGAGAGACAGTAAAAACAGAGGAAGAACTGACTGGCAGAGTACCAGACTGCTTTCCGGATGGGTTACTATTGATGACAGAGGTTGTGAAGGCATGAATCATGTTTGGCCAACATGATTAATAATATCTACAAGTATATGCTTGATCCGCATTGCTTGGTGAGGAAGGATTCAGCCGACAAAATGAAAGTTTATAAGAAACTAGACTGTTCCGGATGCCGACTAGAAAGGTGATGAAATTACTTGTGCGGATATATATAGAGGATGGATTTAGTTGTGATGTGTGGTGTGGATGTGGAGAGATATGCGAAGAAGTCCAGAAAAAGAGTAGAGGTAGCAAAAAGGATCCGGTATGTGAAAGATAGCAGAATAAAGAACAGAGGAAAGATGAAGTGCAGCAGATCAGTGTACTGAGCCTAACCGGAACTGAACTCCAGCATATGCAGATGCTTTCAATCAGTTCAAGACTGTGATTCTCATCACTTTGTAGACAGTGTGTCTTCTTGTAGGCAGTGGGCCTCTTGTGAGCAGTGTGCTCGGGCAGTGAGCCCTAATTGGCAAGTGCCATCTTTGTAATTTCCTATTCTTCTAACAGAGAATAATTTTGGGTTAATCACCCCGTGGTTTTCTCCCTTAACAGGGTTTCCACGTCAAAAATACTGTGTCATGTGTTTCTTGTTTTATGGTTAATGTTTTATGTTTGATTTTATGCTGCATCAATTAAAAGGAAAGTTCAAAAAGGGAAATAATTAGGATAACTGATTCACCCCCCCCCTCTCAGTTATCAACATGAACATGATGGAGCAGGTGCATGCGTGAAGAGAGCTCTTTTTAAAGAACAACTAAAGATTAGAGGTGGTGCTACATTCAGTGATGCAAATTCCATTGTTAAGTGGTGTAACTATGCATTGTCACGAGGAGTGTCTCTTGATTCTAAAGTGCGCAGGTTCTTTTGGTTGGTTGATGATGGGATAGTGATAAAGAAATTGGAATGTCAGAGAATCAGTGAATCATCAAAGATGCATTCATTTCAAAGCTCAAATGCAAGTACATGGACTATTTGGACACGAGAATTAGTTTGTTTTTGTCAGAGTTGTATTAAATGTGATTGGAACAATTGTGAGTCAAGTGAATGGGTAGATGCATGGATTCCACAATATTTAATCCCTTTATATGAAGGTCAATCATCTTCTGTCAATGACATGGAGAGCTCATTTGACTATGAACATCTTTCAGACCTTGTACAGCCAGGTCATGTTTATGCAGTTGTTGCACCGCATGGAAATGAAGAGAGGTCAGACTATTGGTTGGCACGATGTGTACAGGGAAAACAAAAACTAACACAACCTATGACAGATGATGATGGGTTCACATATCCTACAGGATCAGTTGTTATTGCTGGGACTTGGTTACGAACATATATGGTTAAAAAGAATGGCATCCCGGCCTTTGAAGACTTTGAGAAGCATAAAACCATATTGATGTATTCTCACCTAGTTGTAGCAACAAATGTCAAGTTACTAAAGCATCGTGGAAAACCAAAATCAAAAGAACTATGGACAATTAGTAATGTTGATCATGAAGCAATATTGGAGGTAAGAGATGACCCCTCAGGTACGCTTGACTAGCATTTAAACTTCCAGATGGACAGGTATGACATTTTTTATCTTAACTTGTTCTTGTTTTTTCTATTTTTTAGAATTGTTTTATTAAAAATCTTGTTACTTTAACTATAATGCATGCTTTTGACTATACAGGACCACGAATAAAGTTATTTTACATGGCATCGTAGATTATTTTGCATGGCGTCGTAAATTATTTTGTATGGCATCGTAGGTTATTTTGACTATACTCGAGGTATGATTTTTAGTTCTCATTTGTATTTCTTAATATTGCACATTTGTACCTTTTTCTACATAAGGCATTCCATGAGATGACATGTATTTGATGTCTTTTGCCAAATAGTTCATGTGCCTTGTCTATGCTTTCACATATTACATACATGTGTCACATGGCAATTGCAACTACAACATCTGACAAAATTCTCATTTCTTTGAGGTATTCCACCAAACAGTTCATGTGCCTTGCCTATGCTTCCTTACTTTGCATTCTTATAAAAGTCTTATAACAGTCATAATTAATCTTCATACTAATCTTGATAGTAATCTTGCCATCATTGTATTCCATGAGATGACAGTCCTATACATGTCTACTAGGATATTTTTAACTACAACAGTCCTAAAATAGTACTAGAACAGTCCTATAATAAGAGCAACATTTAATGTACATATTTATGATATTCATGTTTAGTTTTAAATCTGCTTGTTCATGCTTCTCACAGGACGTCACCTCCCCTACCCATCCAGCTCTATAGAAGAAGAGAGACAACAAATGATCAAAAGGGATCACCAATTGGTGGTAAGTGATTGATTACTTATGTCATGTTATATATTTTGAATATTGAATTCTATATTAATGTGCACGTTGTTTGATTGTATTAATAGGTGGAAATTCAAAAATCTCTATCGAGGAGGTCTAGTCGATGAGCGATAGAAGATGAGTCATTGACTGGTTCACCATCTTCATGGCCTAGCAAGAGCCATAGATTATTTGATAGCAATCCATAGGAGATTTGATTTTGGGACATTTTGTTACATATGTGTATTTGGCTTTGTAAACATACTTTTGTATGTTATCGATGTATATCATTGTATATACCCATATGATTTTATTTGTACATGCCTATATGGCTTGATATATAGACTATACATTATTTTCATGACATTATATGCATATATGTATATATAAGATCCTAATTTGGCACAAGTAGGGAGAATGCTTGCACAGGTTATGGAATTTGGTTTTAAATGTTCCAATTGTACTTGCTTCAAAGTTTCTAAAGCCTTTTCAAAAAATCCATTTTGTGCATATCTTGCAATCATTGCATTCCATGAGATAGCATCTCTTTGAGGTGTCATGCCAATCTGTTCACATGCCTTGTCTATGCTTCCACACTTTGGATTTACACCCGCCAATTACATTTTCTTAACATTTCCTTTCAATCCTTATCAAAAATTCCGTTTTGTGCACATATTGCAATCATTGCATTCCTTCATTTACAACACATGATTAAATAAGAAGATGCATATTTACAACACTTAAGACCTTCATGAAATGATACATTGGTTTCTTGATATTCAATCATGCATTGGAGATCTTCAAAGTGTTAAATATGTTTGAAGTGATGAAGAAACTTGTTATTTTGATGTATTTCAACTCCAAACTTCCGCCTAGAAATGAAGGCGCTAATCCTTTATCAAACTAACCTAAAAGGGTGCCTTGGTACTTAGGGCACTAGATTATGATTGATCAACCTAAAATGTGCGCCTAAGGCTAGATAGTGAATTGGAAGGATAAAATGCATCATCAAAGGAGTTTATAGTTATTGAAGGCATCAAATGATCACTTGGGCGCACATCTACCTCTCTACACCATATGTGACTAGTGCCAATTATTGAATAAACAACCTAGAATGAGTGCCTTACTATTTGAGGTGCTAGTTCATGCTTTTAGAACACCAAAAGTATGCCTCGATGTTGAGGCGCTAGCTCTTGCTCAAGCAACCTTGAAAGTGCGCTTTCACAAGGAGGTTAAATGTATTATCAAAGGATTAAGTTGAATCAAGGAATCATCATTGAAGACAAGTAAAACATGACTTTGAATGAGGCACACTTTTCATCATCTCTAACCTCACAATTGCGCCTTCCATTGGAAGCTAATATTGTGCCTAAAGGAATGGTACTGAGATATCATCCATGTCAATGATTGAGAATGTGTCAACTGGAACAATATTTTTTGTTCTTCTCATTGTGGGGTCAAACGGACTGTGCCAACGCGTCGGGGTGGGCGGGTAAATGCTAGTGGAGGTCTCGTTTTGTGCACCAAGCGTCCCAGTCATTCTGGGCAAGAGGCTATCGACAAAGTCCCTTAAGATCCCTGAGACCAAAAACTTGCCAAACTTTGACGGGGCAGTTATCAGAATTCGTGACAGTTGGGATTGTTTTGTTTGGACCTACAGGTGCACGTGACATCCTTCCACAATAACCTCTCTCATTTTTGGTCAACTCCATTCCGTTTGACCGTGCCGAAATTAAACGCATTGTTGCAAAATGCTTCAATTTGATGCTTCATTTCATAGCTTGTGGGGTCGAACGGACTGAGCCAACGCGTCGAGGTGGGCGGGTAAATGCTAGTGGAGGTCTCATTTTGTGCGCCAAGTGTCCCAGTCATTCCGGGCAAGAGGCTACCGGCAAAGTCCCTTAAGATCCCTGAGACCAAAAAACTGCCAAACTTTGACGGGGTAGTTCTCAGAATTCGTGACAGTTGGGATTGTTCTGTTTGGACCTACAGGCGCACATGGCATCCTTCCACAATAACCTCTCTCATTTTTGTTCAACTTCATTCCGTTTGACTGTGCCAAAATCAAACGCATTGTTGCAAAATGCTTCAATTTGATGCAGTGGAAAGGTGCTAGGTGCGACATTTTTCATTCCATAGCTTGTGGGGTCGAACGGATTGCACCAACGCGTTGGGGTGGGCGGTTAAATGCTAGGGGAGGTCTCGTTTTGTGCGCCAAGCATCCCAGTCATTCCGGGCAAGAGGCTACTGGCAAAGTCCCTTAAGATCCCTGAGATAAAAAAACTACCAAACTTTGACCGGGTAGTTCTCAGAATTCATGACAGTTGGGAATACTCTATTTGGACCTACATATGCACGTGACATCCTTCTACAATAACCTCTCTCATTTTTGGTCAACTCCATTCCGTTTGACCGTGCCGAAATCAAACGCATTGTTGCAAAATGCTTCAATTTGATGTAGTGGAAAGGTGCTAGGTGCGACATTTTTCATTCCATAGCTCGTGGGGTCGAATGGACTGCGCCAACGTGTCGGGGTGGGTGGGTAAATGCTAGGGGAGGTCTCATTTTGTGCGCCAAGCATCCCAATCATTCCGGGCAAGAGGCTATCGGCAAAGTCCCTTAAGATCCCTAAGTCCAAAAAACTGCCAAACTTTGACCAGGCAGTTCTCAGAATTCATGACAGTTGGGAATGCTCTATTTGGACCTACAAGTGCACGTGACATCCTTCCACAATAACCTCTCTCATTTTTGGTCAACTCCATTCCGTTTGACCGTGCCAAAATCAAACGCATTGTTGCAAAATGCTTCAATTTGATGCAGTGGAAAGGTGCTAGGTGCGACATTTTTCATTCCATAGCTCCTGGGGTTGAATGGACTGCGCCAACGCGTCGGGGTGGGTGGGTAAATGCTAGTGGAGGTCTCATTTTGTGCGCCAAGCGTCCCAATCATTCCGGGCAAGAGGCTACCGGCAAAGTCCCTTAAGATCCCTGAGACCAAAAAACTACCAAACTTTGACGGGGCAGTTCTCAGAATTCATGATAGTTGGGAATGTTTTGTTTGGACCTACAGGTGCACGTGGCATCCTTCCACAATAACCTCTCTCATTTTTGGTCAACTCCATTCCATTTGACCGTGCCGACAAACACATTGTTGCAAAATGCTTCAATTTGATGCAATGGAAAGGTGCTAGGTGCGACATTTTTCATTCCATAGCTCATGGGGTTGAACGGACTATGCCAACACGTCGAGGTGGGTGGGTAAATGCTAGTGGAGGTCTCGTTTCGTGCGCCAAGCGTCCCAGTCGTTCCGAGCTGTAAGCTATCGACAAAGTCAAAAGTTGCTAGGATTGAAATTTTGCATTCCACAGGTCTTGGGGCCGAACAACTTGTGCCAACACGTCAGGGTGGGTGAGTAACTACTAGGGGAGGTCTCGTTTTGTGTGAAAAGCATCCCAGTCCTTCCGAGCTGTAAGCTACCGGCAAAGTGACTTTGCCGGTAGCTTACAGCTTGGAACGACTGAGACGCTTGGCGCACGAAACAAGACCTCCACTAGCATTTATCCGCCCACCCCGATGCGTTGGCATAGTCTGTTCGACCCCATGAGCTATGGAATGAAAAATGTCGCACCTAGCACCTTTCCACTGCATCAAATTGAAGCATTTTGTAACAATGCATTTGATTTCGGCACGGTCAAACAGAATGGAGTTGACCAAAAATGAGAGAGGTTATTGTGGAAGGATGCCACATGCACTTGTAGGTCTAAACAAAACATTCCCAACTATCATGAATTCTGAGAACTACCCCGTCAAAGTTTGGCAGTTTTTTGGTCTTAGAGATCTTAAGGGACTTTGCCGGTAGCCTCTTGCCCGAAATGACTGGGATGCTTGGCGCACAAAACAAGACCTCCACTAGCATTTACCCACCCACCCCGATGCGTTGGCGTAGTCCGTTCGACCCCACGAGCTATGGAATGAAAAATGTTGGACCTAGCACCTTTCCACTGCATCAAATTGAAGCATTTTGCAACAATGCGTTTGATTTCGGCACGGTCAAACGGAATGGAGTTGACCAAAAATGAGAGAGGTTATTGTGGAAGGATGCCACGTGCACCTGTAGGTCTAAACAGAACATTCCCAACTGTCACAAATTCCAAGAACTGCCCCGTCAAAGTTTGGTAATTTTTTGGTCTCAGGGATCTTAAGGGACTTTGCCGGTAGCCTCTTGCCCGGAATGACTAGGACGCTTGGTGCACAAAACAAGACCTCCACTAGCATTTACCCGCCCACCCTGACGCGTTGGCGCAGTCTGTTCGACCCCACGAGCTATGGAATGAAAAATATCGCACCTAGCACCTTTCCACTGCATCAAATTGAAGCATTTTGCAACAATGCCTTTGATTTTGGCACGGTCAAATGGAATGGAGATGACCAAAAATGAGAGAGGTTATTGTGGAAGGATGCCACGTGCACCTGTAGGTCCAAACAGAACATTCCCAACTGTCACGAATTCTGAGAACTGCCCCATCAAAGTTTGGCACTTTTTAGTCTCAGGGATCTTAAGGGACTTTGCTAGTAGCCTCTTGCCCGGAGTGACTGGGACGCTTGGCGCACAAAACGAGACCTCCAATAGCATTTACCCGCCCACCCCGATGCGTTGGTGCAGTTTGTTTGACCCCACGAGCTATGGAATGAAAAATGTCGCACCTAGCACCTTTCCACTACATCAAATTGAAGCATTTTGCAACAATGCGTTTGATTTCGGCACGGTCAAACGGAATGGAGTTGACCAAAAATGAGAGAGGTTATTGTGGAAGGATGCCACGTGCACCTGTAGGTCCAAATAGAACATTCCCAACTATCACGAATTCTGAGAACTGCCCCGTCAAAGTTTGGCAGTTTTTTGGTCTTATGGATCTTAAGGGACTTTGTCGGTAGCCTCTTGCCCAGAATGACTGGGACGCTTGGCACACAAAATGAGACCTCCACTAGTATTTACCTGCCCACCCCGACACGTTGGCACAGTCCGTTCGACCCCACGATGAGAAGAACAAAAAATATGGCACCTGGCAAGGTTTTTGCTCTTAAGATCTTAAGTGACTTTGCTCTTACAGAACAATGTATCGGCAAAGACCCTGGTTTTCATAAGAGGAGACATGTGATTTTAAGAGGTTTTTGGGAATATGACTTTAGCCTTCCACTCCTTATCTAATGACGAGTTTATTCTCAGAGTTTGATGGCTTTTATGAGCATATACACGATGTTGTTTTAGGATAGTCATAAACCCTAATGCAACTTATAAACCCTCTTTGCATAGTAATTTCATGAATGACTGTCTTGTAGGATTTACATACATACATACATACATATATATATGATCTCGTAGGCATCTAGGTCTCATACACAAATTGCAATAGTTGTAGAGCCAACCTCCTATCAATGAGAGTTGAATAATAGTAAATAGAGAGCTTCTCGTCCATAAATGGGATTTGCATACACACACACACCCAACTGAAATAGTATCCTTATTGGCCTTATTGGTACCTCCCCCCAAGATGTAAGTTTTTTATGTTTATAATGTGCCCCCAGTGTCCTTGACATAGAGTTTCTTGACGTTAATTTCATTCAAACATGTCTTCAATTCATCTTCAAAATGTTTTCAATACATCTCCAATGCCTTTTCCATGAAGGTTTATGCATATTTATACATGATTTGAGGGAAACCAATAGTCTCCAACTGACTCTTGAGTACTTGACTATTCATCTTCCATACTTTTGCATTTTTTTTACATTTTTCATATGACAACTTGACATATTTACAAAATTTGACAAGATGAAGACTAAATACAAGATGAAATGGTTTATCGTGACCTTATTTGATTAGGGCATATATAAGGAATTTTTTCATATTGATTCTATTGATCTAAAACCATTCTCAATGCTAAACATATCATCAATGGACTAAAGAACTATCATCATAATGTATGGCATCATGGGAAGTATCATGAATTGCACATAAGGAATTTAAATTATATTGTATATCAAGGTGTATATACATTAAAATCTAGTCCATAATGGTAGACATATACAAAATTTTGGCAAATATGCCAACTCAAAATATTTTTTACAAAATGTGGCATATGCCATGTCTCAAAATCTATATACAATCTACATGCCAAATAGCTACATCAAATACTACAAGTCCACTTGACCCTCAATCTATGATGGATCCTGAAAAAGTGTCCTCTTTGTACCAAAATGTCTAGTAATTGATGGAGGTGAAGTTTCCTACATTAACAAGTCAAAACACAAATTTGATTAATCTCTTCAATGGTAAATAAAAATAAGTTAAAGTTAGTAAATAGATTCTTATCTACTACAATTAAGAACTTTCATTTATTAACATACATCTAAATCACTACAATCAACTATAAGACCGCTAGATAAACTATCAATTATTTAGAAAAATTCAATTCAATTACCTCGACTCTATGTTGTTGTTCGGACAATCATTCTGCAAATGATTTTCTCTTCAAACAATCAGGTGTCCTAGTGAAGCATGATGGCAAAGGTGGCACATCACTCACATTCTCAATAGACTACATAAAAGCAAAGTAACATTGAAATAAATTAATATATAATTATTAAACAAAATAGGAAATGCATACATTTAAAATAGGAAATGCACTACACAAAAACTTATCTACTAGAAAACAAGCACATACCACCATCGAGGCCTCCTGCATCAATTAAGAAGGACAAGAATGTAAGACTCTAAATGACTATAATCAAATATTTAAGTTTTCTAAATTATCAATTAAAGTACAATTCAATCAAATTACCTCCACCCTTTGTTGGCATTGAGAAAGCCATTCTGCAAATCATAGTCCCTTGGGTCGATCAGGAGTTCGAGAAAAGACTATTGGCAAATATGCCACATCATTCACATTTTTGATTGACATCAAGATATAAATTAATATATAATTACTCACGAAGAAATAAATGCATAAAAAAAAAGTTAATGTGTACAACAAATTATACCGGCAAGTCCAAGCCAAATTGGATGGCAAACAAAGTTCCATGACGAACTTCTGTCAACTCCTCCTCTGTCATCAACTGTTATCCCACTTAGATACATTAGTACTAATAAAGTTGTTTATATATTCAAATGGAATAGACCATAAAATTCAACTTTAAATTTTACCTGCATAAAAGATTGCTTATGCATTTCTCCTTCTCTAATGTTTACTGATCCGGTAGCTTCTACTCTTTTCCCTGACCCCTCAGCTTGAGTTCTGGACCCCATTGCCTCATCTCGTGAATGTAGATCATACTCTGATGTGTTCAACGGTGGCTCACTACTCTCCATAATAGGACCCTTGAAGCATAAATGATTGCAAGAAATTCAATGATGGGGCAGACATACATGTCTAGATGATGACGGTCTAGTAGTACCAGGTGATCCAATATCATCACCTTCATCATGTGCTTGTGCACACTGAGATGTCTGTATATTCAAATGCTCGGTCAAAGAGTGTATGGCACTAAGGCCCTGTTGTGTTGCATTTGCAACAACATCTGGGTGCTGCATTAGGGGTGGAGAAGGGATAGCAGGAGGGGGAATATAGGGACCTTGTACTTGTCTAATTGCCCCAGGTCTATCTTGAGGCATTTCTCTGCCCACTCCTTGAAACTCTCTAAAATCAAAATAATTAACATGTT
The DNA here is from genome assembly GCA_027924645.1 of Cunninghamia lanceolata. NCBI lineage: Eukaryota > Viridiplantae > Streptophyta > Pinopsida > Cupressales > Cupressaceae > Cunninghamia > Cunninghamia lanceolata. The sequence goes on from BSBN01001170.1 coordinate 3,331,149, forward strand.
GACCCATGACGAACTCTGCATAGAGTTTACAGAGGAAATACAAAGGCACATCTAAATTGTTGTTGGGTGGTTTATCAAAAACCATCCACCAACGATCCCAAAAGTTTTGACTAATGCCCTCATGAATACACCATTTGATTGAAAATTTGGGCTTACGGACATCAACATGCAATTTGGTTTTAGGATTGACAAAGTGTTGGGCTAACATAGTTTTTGTAATCTCTAAATCTTTGACTTCATCATATGACAAACCGTTAGCATATTCGGCCTTCTTGGCTTCTTGCCATTGCCGAAATGATTCGTGTTGAGTTGACAAGGTTTGAATATGATTAATGATTCCCTCTAAATTCGATGTCATTATAGACAATCAAGGGTGGCGGCGATACATTTCTATGATCCTGCTTATATGATCAATATTTCTTTGAATATTCTCTTCTATTGTTGGAGGGGGAGGGTTTGGTGGTGGAGGGTTTGGGTTTTCATTTTGTGCATCCATTTTACCTAATTAAATTATAAAACATACCCACTTAGCATAAAAACCAAAAAAATTGCTTGAAAATACAAAACAAACAAAAAAAAATGCACGAAATCTTACCTCTTTGGATCGGATATCCGTTCCTCAGCTCTAATATCCATTTTTTGAAGATGAGACTGTGTTTTGCAAGCCGCGGGTTTGCAAAAACGCAGTCTTTTTTTGCTTTTTATGATCTCCAAAATGGATATTCGTTTTCTTTTTCCCTATTGTATTCATTGTTTTTTATTTTATTATTTTAGCATTTTTAGCATTTTTAGCATTTTAAGTATTTAGGCATTTTAGCTATAAAATACAAGCAAATTTATAAAGGATTATGATGATATTTAAGCATTTTAGCTATAAAATACAAGCAAATTTATAAAGGATTATGATGATATTTAGGCATTTTAGCTATAAAATACAAGCAAATTTATAAAGGATTATGATGATATTTAGGCATTTTAGCTATAAAATACTATCAAAATTTATATAGGATTATGATGATATATATATTTGATTTTTATATGATTTACTTATACTAAGGTATCTCATAGTATTTTAAAGGCACTTTTGAATAGATACAGGAGAGAGGTAGATACAGGAGAGAGGTAGATGCAGGTTAAGGGTTAGGGATTAGGGCCATTATTTAGGGTTTACGAATTTAGAGAGAGAGAGAGAGACTACTTTTGACATGCAACCATAAACCCTAAATAATGCCCCTAAACCCTAAACCCAAGTAACCCTAAATAATTCTTCCAAATACTAAACCCTAACCCCTAAACCATAAACCATAAATAATTCCCCTAAGCCCTAAACCCTAAACCTGAGAAAGGGAGTCCTAGTTTTCTTGTTTCCATTTGCTTCATCGATAAGGGAGAGGGAAAGATAGAGGGGAGAGATAGGATATATAGGAATGATAGGGGAATGAATGGGATGCATGATTAAACCTAACCCCTAACCCCTAACCCCTATTTCCTAACCCCTAAATCCTAAACACTAAACCCAAGAAACCCTAAACCTCTATCAAGCTCTATCTCCCTATCTCACTATCTCCCCATCACTATCATTCCTCTACCTCTCAATCTCTCTCCCTATGCTTTAGCCATGTCCCTCACTCTATATCTCCCTATTGGTCCTCTCTCTCTAAACACTAAACCCTAAACCTCTAAACCTTAACCCCTAAACCCTAAACGTGAGCAACCCTAAACTCTATCTCCTATCTCTCCCTTATCTCCCTATCTCTATCGTCCTTCTACCTCTCAATCCTTCTCCCTATTTCTCTAGACATATCGCTCACTCTCTATCTCCCTATCTCTCCCCTTTGTCACCTCTATCTCTCCCTATCTGTCTCCTCTCTCTTTCTATCTAGCTATCTCCAAAACTGAGAAACCCTAAACCCAGGTACACCCTAAATCCAATCAACTCTAAACCTATATCTCCCTATCTCTATCATCCCTCTACCTCTCTTGATCTCTCTCCCTATGTCCCTGGCCATGTGCCTCACTCTCTATCTCCTTATCTCTCTCCTCCATCTCCTCTCTCTATCTCCCTATAATTCCTCTCTCTATAAACCCTAAACCTCTAAACCTAACCCCTAACCCCTAAACAATTTAAATCCTAAACCCTAAATAATGCCCCTAAACCCTAACCCCTGACCCCTAAACCTGAGAAACCCTAAACCCCTAAACCTTAAACCCCAAACCCCTAAACCCTAAACCCAAGTAACCCTAAACCACTATCTCCCTATCTCTCCCCTATCTCCCTACCACCTGTGTCCCTCCACCTCTCAATCTCTCTCCCTATGTCTCTAGCCATGTCCCTCACTCTCTATCTCCCTATCCCTCCCCTTAGACTCCTCTATATCTCCCTATCATTCCTCTCTCTCTATAAACCCTAAATCCAAAACCCTAAACCTCTAAACCTAACCCCTAACCCCTAAACAATAAATCCTAAACCCTAAATTATAATGCCCCTAAACCCTAACCTCTAACCCCTAAACCTGAGAAACCCTAAACCCCAAACCCCTAGACCCTAAACCCAAGTAACCATAAACCACTATCTCCCTATCTCTCCCCTATCTCCCTATCACCTTTGTCCCTCTACCTCTCAATCTCTCTCCCTATGTCTCTTGCCATGTCCCTCACTCTTTATATCCCTATCTCTCCCCTCAGACTCCTCTATATCTCCCTATTGGTCCTTTATCTCTCTCTAAACCCTAAACCCTAAACTTCTAAACCTTAACCCCTAACCCCAAAACCATAAACCCTAAACCCTAAATAATGCCCCTAAACCCAAGCAACCCTAAACCTCTATCTCCCTATCTCTATCATCCCTCTACCTCTCAATCTCTCTCTCTCTATGTCTTTGGACATGTCTCTCACTCTCTATCTCCTATCTCTCCCCTTTGTCTCCTCTATCTCTCCCAAACTCTATCAGTCCCCTCTCTCTATCTCTCTTTAAATTGTAAACCCTAAACCCCTAAACCTGAGCAACCCTAAACCTCTAAACCCTAAATAATTCCCCTAACCAACCTCTAAACCACTTCTCTATATAGGTGCAACTAATACCACTTTTTCATTGTTTTCCACATTTAATTATATTCTTTTCCATTTTCCAAGTCCTACATGTGTCCAAGTTGTATTGTTTGTCAAGTTTTTAGTCTAATTGTTAGTCCCAACTCTCATGGTTATTAAAATGTTAGTATATTATAGTTAGATTTATCCTTCAGTAACATTAATTTACACATTGTTGCACAAACAACCACACTGAAACATAACCTTACCTAATTAAGGTTAACCTTTTAAAAGGTTCTTTCATAAATGGTGAGCTTAACAGATCCAACTAGTTCAATGTTCTTATAGTCCATGCTTACCCTTCCAAGAGAGTTCATGCCATGTTAACTTTGCATTATGTCCTAACATATCACATGAAGGACATCATCATCACAAGGAATAACAATGTCATGAAGGATTAACGAAGGTGTAGCTTCAAAAACATAAAGTATCATTCATAATTTTATCACTAGAGGGTAAGGGTATATCATGTGTATCCTTCTCAAACCATGTATCATGAATCATATCATATGAAGGATTGCGTAAAGCAATTTAGGGCATGAAATCCAAAATGCCCCAAAACACAACCCCTGCTGCCCCACCATTCCTATCCCTGAAATATTGGAACATAGTCTAGAAAAGTGATTATTTCACCTGATGAACAAAATTGAATATCTTATTATTGATTATTTGAGTAATTCATTAGTGATGATTTTTAGTGTTTAACAAATCCTTATGGATCAATGTGTAAAGAAGCTACCAATGTTAATTTGCCATCCTCCTTCACTAGAAACAGTCTTTAAGGAGGTTCATATATTGATGGGAGATCCAAGATTTAAGAGGTGTATTTTCAAAAAGAGTAAAAAGCCTCCCCTCTTACCCCATCATGATTTCCTTCACTCTTAGTCGATTTCTCTTCCCCATCCTCCCCTCTTACCCCTCCCCTCTCTTTCCTGACCCGATCTTGTTAGCTCCCCTCTCCCTTCTCCTATCTTTGTCCTTTTTTCCCCTCTTTACCGGTTCTTGCCCCCGCCCCCCCTCTGTCCCCTCCTTGTCCCCTTTTGTGGGATTGAGTCTTTGCCCCTCCTCTTTTGCCCTCATCTTATCCCCTTTTCCTCTCCCCCCTTTCCCTTTGCTCCTTGTCCTCCCTCCTCTTTACCCTCCTTGGCCCATTCTCACTTTTTTGTTTCTCATACTCTTGTCCCCTAGCTTAACCTCCTGTCTCCAACCTCTGGATCTCGTTGCCCCCTTCTCCCTCCTCTTTAATTTCTAGGTTTTTAACTGTATCCTTCGTTTCTTGTTGCCCCCTAGTGCTCCATTTGTGGCTTGGAGTTTGTTGTGAATATATATTTATATATATTATTTGGTCGTTGTAGCTTGTCTTCCCTTTTATGATTTACTCTTCTCTCTTATGCTTTCTCCTAGTTAGTTTCTTTCCTCCTTTGGATAGTTATTGGCTTACCTTTCTTTTTGTTTAGCCCCCCCCTCCTTTGCCTTCGTAGTTCACCCCTCTCTCTCTTTTAACTTGGAGCCCTCTATTGTTCTTTATATGTAGCTTTTCCCAATCTATCCCTCACATTTTAACCTCTTCGGTTGTCCCCCCCTTTTTTATTATTTATTTAATTATTTAATTATCTTATCTCTTTCATCCTCGGTTTGTTCTTTATGGTTGATTGTATTACATTTATTCCTCTTTTTGCTCCCTTCTAATTTGTGGCCTTGCTCCTTTGTTTGCTTTTTTAATTTTCTTTACTTGGGTCTTCCTCTCATCCTAGTTCGTCTTTGTTTGTTTGTTTTGTCTTAGTGTGCCTAGATGTCCCCTACTTCTCTTTATCTGTCACTTCACTAGGTTTGATAGGCAGCTATCCTTCTCCCTTAATTGATCTTGGTTTCCGCCTCACATCTCTCTCACTCCTTTTAAGTGGTCTTAAGTCTGCATACTGTCATTCATGTTCTCTCTTCTCTTGCTTGCTATCTTTTTCCTGATGATGGATCACTATGTGTGATTCGAAATGTTGAGGAAAATAATAATACACAGTCAAATCCAGAAGCATTTCAAACTCAACATCATGGACTGTGGAAAATTGATGACTACCAGTAAAAAGCCTTTTTCCCAAATTTTTTTCAAAAATGGATATCCGTTTTGGTTTAGTATCCAAACCAAAATAGATATCCATTTCAAAGTCAAACTTTGCCAAGTTGCGAATTTGGCTAAGTAAAAACGTGATTTTTTTCCTATTGCCACTGTTTGGCCCGCGATGATCCTGCACATACCCAGTCGGTTCTATCTTCTTGGTTAGAAATCATGGTTCTATTTTGGGAGTTGTTGGTGTTGCAATCATGTTCTTTGATTCTATGAGGGCCATGGGTGATCTTCAGTTAGGATATGTTTATAATAGTGCCATGTGTAGCTTGGGACCACCTTTAGTGGATTTTTGGTCGTGATATGGATCTATCACTTTATGATGGATGATCTTTTGCAGTGGTTGTTGGTGTCATGAGGAGCTCCTGATACCTACCTTATGTGTCTAGTGAGAGTTCATTGACATCTTTAGTTCCATTGACAGATGATGTTTATCTTCATGGTTTTTAATAGGTAGGTAACCTATTTCCATGCAAAGCTCTTGGATTTTTTAGTTGAGTTGTGGTTATGAGGTAAATCATGACATCATGGTAAGTTCTTAGATTTTGTATTGATCATGCAGTGGGAGATTTGGTGGTGGTTTGTGATAATCTACTAGATGAGTGTTATGATTATTTTCCTTGTGAGATTTTGGTTATTGTGGTGTTTTAGTTGGAGTTCAGTTCGAATGAGATTATTGATCACACACCTATATCAAATTTGGGTGAGGCTAGGTCTCTAGTTTGTGGAGATTGTGAGTTGGAATGGTGAATCTTTTGACTTGTTTTTAGTAGAAAGATCGAGGAGCCTACACCTAGAGATAGATGTGAGTTCATCATGGACCTAATGAGGAGATTCTGCTTCTGATGCAGAGCAGGGGAAGGTGACAAATCTATCCTCAAAGATTCTTTGATTGATCAAATAGGCAAATTGTTGTCCTCTCATAATGCAAGCTTGAATGATGGACTAAAAGTGTTACTTTCATGGTTTGTATGCAAGAACTACCTATTGGATCTTTCAATCACCTTAGACCACACAACTTTGGCTAGTAGATGCTCACTAAACTCACCAAACATCCTGGATGCTTATCTTACCCATCGTCCCTTCACAATTTGTCTTTCTTGCTTGTAGCCCTAGAAACGAGGGATTTGAATCATAACTCATAGAATCTATACCAAAATCATGAATAAATTGGTTTACTTGATGCTTATTGATCACCTTCATAACACATCTAACATGTAATATTGATTGTTTTGGGACACAAGCCTTTAACAGGACTATTCTTGTTGTCCTAAGCTTAATTAGGCCTCCTATACATAGTCAATAGGTGTGATTCTTGACCCACTCTGCAAATGCCTACTCCAAGGTGTTTATGATGTCGTAAAATGATGGAATAAGTTAGTTTTGAGGACCTAGACACAGTGCCAACTACTTCTCCTTCAAAAGACCACTCTACCCATACTTTGGACAGTCTAATACATAGAGATATTAGACTCAAAGGACTCAAACTTAGCTATTTCACAATCCCCTACTTCTACAATTCTTTCAAGAGATAAATGTATCCTACTAGAGCCAATCCACCCATTTTGAGCTTTGGCAGAGGTGGATTCGATTAAAACTCCATCGATCTCCTTAAACCCTACAAAACCCTCAAAAACCCTAGTTCACAGCAGATTTCAAAAAATCAACTATAAAATCCTTCAACTATGATGAAAACTCTTCAAACCAGTTGCAACTGGAAGGTAGCCCAACATACTTCACTTTTTTAGTCATTTGGATTCATGACAGTTTGGTATAGGGTCGTACAAAGTAAGGGAACAACAGAAATGCAGAAATAGAAATAGTTTTGAGAAAAATGGTAGTAAAATGCTTTAAACCCAATGAGATTACTCCTAACTTGAACCAAATGGAAGCTTATACCATGTACTATGTTTTCTTAGCCATTTTCCACCTTGACAATACTGTACGAGTGAGTACAGTCATGGAAATTAGAAGGGAAAATAGAAATTTCAGAGCAGCTTTAACAAAAACATTTGTAGAATGCTTCAACCTTTACCAAAATCTTTGCAACCTGGATCAAATCAAATTTAAATCCATCCATTTCAACATTCTAAGCATTAGATTCCATGACCATATAGTACGGGCTCAGAAAAATGGAAAGAACAGTAGTAAAAATAGAAAAAAATACAGATCAGAGTAAAAATCTTCTATTATCTTCTTCTCCCAATGCATATCGTCCTTTCATTCAGCATATCAATGATTTAATAGCAAGTTTACATGCATAATTAATCTCCCACTCCTCCACCATCGTGGGAAAATATAGAAATAAGGCTTAAATTAGCCTTTTTACACTACTACTCAAAATAGCAGTTAAAACTCCAAAAGGAAAAAAATAGCTTTTGAACTCCCACTACATGGAAATGCCCTTAGTGGGCTTTATTACAATATTTAATGAGATAACTCCCCTTAAAATCCCCATTCAAACCAAAAAAATATAAAATTCAAGACCAAAAATACAAAATTTTATAACTAGGTCCTAGGTGCCCCTGCACCATACACCCAAGGAGAAGGATCTCAGCTTCCACATGAGATTAGATTAGTGACTATAGTGCCATGCTTTTGAAAGTCTTCAGCTATCATCCAAGTGGAATCTTCATGAGGAAGGCCTTGCCACTTCACCAAGTACTCATTATAGACCTTATGTCTTGTCCTCGTGACTTCTTTGGTATCTAGAATGGCTTCAAGTTTAACTAGTGCAGCAAGAGGAAGATCTTGAATCCAATCAACATCAGCATCAGCAATACCTTCATCAGTACCTGTACCTGCATCCAAAGATCTCTCGAAAGGATATAAATCAGCAATGTTAAAGATTGGTGAGAAAGCAACTCCAGGAGAGAGTTCTATCTCATATGCATTTTCACCAAACTTGTGGACCACCTTGCATGGCCCAATCTTCTTCATCAGCAACTTAGTATATTTTCCCTTAGGTCACCTCTCTTTCTTGAGATGTGCAAGTACTAAATCTCCTACTTTCAACTGAATATTCCTCCTCTTCAAGTCTGCATTTTTCTTGTAAGTTTCCACACTCTTCTTGAGCTGTTCTCTAACTTGATCATGGATATCCTTCATAGCCATTGCAAACTCCTCTCCTTCAGCACTTCTCTTCTCTACTCCTCTCAAATCTCTTAACTCAAATATACCTCTGGGGTTCAATCCTTACACCACCTCAAAAGGGCTCTTACCTATGCTCCTGTTAATGGAGTCATTGTAAGCATACTCTGCATGTGGAATGACAAGATCCCATTACTGTCCATGTTCCTTTGTGAGACATCTAAGCAAGTTCCCCAATGATCTATTCACTACTTCAGTTTGCCCATATGTTTGTGGGTGATAGGCAGAGCTAAAAGTCAAGTTGGTTCCAAGCTTTCTCCATAATGTCCTCCAAAAGTGGCCTATAAACTTTGAATCTTTGTCTGAAACAATGGAGAGGGGCAGTCCATGGATTCTAACTATCTCCTTGAAGAATAGACTGGCAATGTTTGATGCATCACTTGTGCATTTACAAAGAACAAAGTGTGACATCTTGCTAAATCTGTCCACAACTACAAAAACACTGTCTACTCCTCTCTGTGTCTTAGGTAGGCCTAACACAAAATCCACACTAAGATGTTCCCAAGGTATGCTAGGAATTGGAAGAGGCTGATATAAGCCTGCATTTGAACTAGAGCCCTTGGCTCTTTGACAAATTCCACAAGACCCAACAAATTTTCTGATTTCAGTCTACATCTTAGGCCAATAATAGAATCTTCTTCCCTGATCTAGTGTCTTGTCCAATCCAAAATGTCCTCCAAGACTCCCACAATGCTTCTCCCTTATGAGATTTGTCCTCATTGCGCACTTAGGGATGCATAACTGAGCTCCCTTGAATAACAATCCATCTTGTAATAAAAAATTAGAATATTGGTCATGAAAAGTATCTTGAAATTGCTAGCAAATGGAATATATCTCCTTGAAGTTTGCATCAGCAGCATACATGTTTTTTAATGCTTCCAATCCTACACTCTGTAGTTTTATTTCATGGACTAGAATTGATCTTCTACTTAGTGCATCAACTACCTTATTGGCTTGGCCCTTTTTGTGCTTGATGGTAAATGTATAACTTTGTAAGTATTCAACCCACTTGACATGCCTATGGCTTAACTTGTCTTGGCTATTCAAAAAACTTAGAGCATGGTTGTCTGTGAAAAATATAAATTCCTTTGGCAAAAGATAGTGTCTCCATTTCCTTAATGACTGTACTAATGCATAGAGTTCTAGGTCATAAGAAGAATACCTTTTCTTAGCCTCATTCAGCTTCTCACTAAAGAAAGCTATAGGTCTACCCTCTTGGCTCAAGACTGCACCTACTGCAGATCCACTTACATCACACTCCACTGTGAAGATCTTATTGAAGTCAGGTAAAGCAAGAATGGGCTGTTGTGCTACTCTTTTCCTCAAGTATTCAAAACTCTTTGCTGCCTCCTCAGTCCATTAGAATTTCCTCTTCTTATCTCCTTTGATAGTGTCAAGGATGGGAGAACAAATATGACTGATATTCTTAATGAATTTCCTATAAAAGGTAGCCAAACCATGAAAACTTCTTATCTATCCTACTGATTTTGGAGCTGGCCAACTGAGAATGGCATCAACCTTTGAAGGATCCATCTTCAATGTGCCTTTGGAGATCACAAAACCCAGGTATACTAGTTCTTCCTTCATAAACTCACACTTTTTGAGGTTTATCATCAGCTTCTCCTCATGCAACCTCTACAAAACCATGTCAAGATGCTACAAGTGGTCTTCCTTTGTCTTACTGAACACAAGAATATCATCCAAATAAACAATAACAAACTTTCCAATAAAAGGCTTTAGGACCTCATTCATTAGTCTCATAAATGTGCTAGGAGCATTAGATAAACCAAAGGGCATTACCATCTATTCATATAGTCCTTCATTGGTCTTGAAGGCAATTTTCCACTCATCTCTTCCCTTATTCTAATCTAGTGATATCCACTTTTGTGATCAATTTTAGAAAAATAACATGCACCTCCTAAACAATCCATTATGTCCTCTATTCTAGTTATGGGAAATCTATACCTGATTGTGATTTTGTTTATTGCCCTAGAGTCAGTACACATCCTCCACTCTCCTCCTTTCTTAGGTGCTAAAACGGTGGGGACAACACATGGACTTAAGCTTTCTCTGATGAGTCCTTTATCTAATAACTCTTGGACTTGTGCCTTGATTTCTTCATTATGTTGTGGGGTCATCTTGTATGCAGCCTTATTGGGCAAATTTACTCCAGGGATCAGGTCTATATGATGGTTGATATCTTTCATGGGAGGCAATGAACTTGGCAGCTCATCTACCACTATGTCCTTATACTTGTCCAACAAGGACTGAACTTCATTAGGTATCTTTTCCACCTCATTTTCTACTGCATCAGACTTAGTCTTAGGTCTGATCATTACTGCAAATCCTTGCCCTTCATCTTTCATTGTTTGTAAAAACTCTTTTTCTCCTACCACCATGATACTTAGACCCAATCTGCTGATCAGATTCTTCTTTAGGAAGGGGTGTTAATGAGAATGAAACTCCATCTTTTTCTATCACATAAATGTTTTTTTGACCATCATGTTTGCTTTTTCTGTCATGTTGCCAGGGTCTTCCTAGCAGCAGGTGAGAAACATCCATAGGGATGATGTCACAAAGGATCGTATCCTTGTAACCACCAATGTTGAACTCCACCCATGCCTATTCATCCACTAAGACTTGTTGTCCCTTATTCAACCATGACACCTTGTAAGGTGTGGGATGAGGAATATTCTTCAAATGTAGCTTCTTTACCATTTCCAAAGAGACTAGATTATTAGTGGATCCTGAATCAACAACTACCTTACATACCTTGCCATGTGACTTGCAAGTTGTTCTAAATAATGACTTCCTTTGTGAAGGCTCCTTGGCTGCTGGCACCTTGAGGAGTGTCCTCCTTAACATCAATGCATCACCTCTCTCAAGAGTAGTAGGTTGAAGTGGTGAATTGACACTTTCACTGTCTTCTTCATGCACTATTTGGGTTCTTCGTTCACCTCCTTGAGAACTTGATGCTTGCTTCTTTGGGCATTTGAATGTAGGATGTCCAAATTGATGACAGTTGTAACATTTTCCTGAGAAAGTGTTTGATCCTCTACCTTGGCTACCAAACCTTCCTCTACTGTTTGATCTTCTTCCTCTAAAACTGCCACTTTCACTTGACTCACTTCTTGGTTCTTGATTCTCCTTATTATTGCCACTTGATTCTCCTTGCTATTTCTGGGATTGTCCTCTTGTACCAAAATTCCCTCTTCCTCTGAAACTCCTACCTCTGACCCTAGTCTATTGATCTTGTCTTCTTTTTATCTTTTCTTCTGCCCTTACTGCTAATTGGAAGCATTCTTCCACATTTCTAGGGGTGGCTAGACTGATTTCATCCTGAATGTTGAGCCTAAGCCCATTGATATACCTAGCAATTTTCTCAACTTCATCTTCAGTGTGCCCTGTCCTCATGGTCAACTTGTGGAATTCTTTAGTATAGGCTATAACATCCATGTCTTTTTGTTTTAAATTCTACAATCTCCTGAAGGTTTGGATTGCATAATCCTTAGGAAGAAATTGACTCTTCACTTTGGACACTATCCGGTCCCATGAACTGATCTTTGCTTTTCCTTGCCTTAATCTTTCTGATTGAACATAGTTCCACCATGTTGATGCTGGCCCCTTCAACTTGGTCTTGGCCAATTTGACCTTTTGCACTTCTAGCATCTCCTTGTACTCAAAGTAGTTATCCAAGGCATCAATCCAATCTAATACTTCCTCAGTGTTCATTTTCCCTTCATACATGGGCAACTCCATTTTGACATCAATGCCCTGTCCTTTCATATTCTGCATCATCTTCATATACCTTCTATCATCTGGATCCATCTCTTCCACATTGGATCCCTCTTGAGGGCCTGCATTCTCACCCTCATTCTCTTGGTCACTATCTTCCTCAATGACCACACCTCTTCTCAGGTTTGCTTCAATGGATGCAAGTCTGGCTAGGACTCCTTGAGATTCCTTTATTATTCTCACTTCTGTAGTGAGGACTGGACTGGCCCTTGGAGGTATCTTGCACTATCCTTTCTTCACACTTCAATTTCCTTCTTTCCTCCCAAATAGAATCTAAACTTGGCTCTGATACCAATTGATGCAGAGCAGGGAAGGTGACAAGTTGTCCTCAAAGATTCTTTGATTGATCATATAGGCAAATTGCTGTGCTCTCATAATGCAAGCTTGAATGATGGACAAAAAGTGTTACTTTCATGGTTTGTATGCAAGAACTACCTATTGGATCTTTCAATCACCTTATACCACACAACTTTGGCTAGTAGATGCTCACCGAACTTACTAAACACCCTGAATGCTTATCTTACCCATCGTCCCTTCACAATTTGTCTTTCTTGCTTGTAGCCCTAGAAATGAGGGATTTGAATCATAACTCATAGAATCTAGACCAAACTCATGAATAAATTGGTTTACCTGATGCTTATTGATCAGCTTCATAACATATCTAACATGCAATATTGATTGTTTTGGGACACAAGCCTTTAACAGGACTATTCTTGATGTCCTAAGCCTAATTAGGCCTCCTATACACAGTCAATAGGTGTGATTCTTGACCCACTCTGCAAATGCCTACTCCAAAGTGTTTATGATGTCATAAAATGATGGAATAAGTTAGTTTTGAGGACCTAGATACAGTGCCAACTACTTCTCCTTCAAAAGACCACTCTACCCATACTTTGGACAGTCTAATACATAGAGATATCAGACTCAAAGGACTCAAACTTAGCTATTTCACAATCCCCTACTTCTGCAATTCTTTCAAGTGATAAATGTATCCTAAATAGAGCCAATCCACCCATTTTAATCTTTGGCAGAGGTGGATTGGATTAAAACTCCATCGATCTCCTTAAACCCTACAAAACCCTCAAAAACCCTAGTTCACAGCAGATTTCAAAAAATCAACTATAAAATCCTTCAACTATGATGAAAAATCTTCAAATCAGCTGCAACTGGAAGGTATCCCAACATACTTCACTTTTTCAGTCATTTGGATTCATGACAGTTGAGTACAGGGTCGTACAAAGTAAGGGAACAACAAAAATGCATAAATAGAAATAGTTTTGAGATAAATGGTTGTAAAATGCTTTAAACCCAATGCGATTCCTCCTAACTTGAACCAAATGGAAGCTAGACCATGTACTATGTGTTCTCATCCATTTTCCACCTTGACAGTACTATACGGCTGAGTACAGTCGTGGAAAATAGAAGGGAAAACAGAAATTTCAAAGTAGCTTTAACAAAAACATTTGTAAAATGCTTCTATCTTTACCAAAATATTTGCAACCTGGATCAAATCAAAGTTAAATCCATCCATTTCAACATTCTTAGCATTAGATTCCATGACCATATATTACGGGCTCATAAAAATGGAAAGAACAGTAGTAAAAATAGAAAAAAAATGCAGAATAGAGTAAAAATCTTCTATTATCTTCTTCTCCCAATGCATATCATCCTTCCATTCGACATATCAATGTTTTAATAGCAAGTTTACATGTATCATTAATCTCCCACTCCTCCACCATCATGGGAAAAGGCAGAAATAAAGCTTAAATTAGCCTTTTTACACTATTGCTCAAATAGTAGTTAAAACTCCAAAAGGAAAAAAGTAGCTTTTGAACTCCCACTACATGGAAATGCCCTCAGTGGGCTTTATTACAATATTTAATGAGATAACTCCCCTTAAAATCCCCATTCAAACCAAAAAAATTTAAAATTCAAGACCAAAAATACAAAATTTTATAACTAGGTCCTAGGTGCCCCTGCACCAGCTTGAACGACAAAACAATCTCAAACCCCACTCTCGGTTCACTCGGTGGTGAATAATTTGATAAGTATTGCCCACTTGATTTTTAGACGCATTATTATTTGTGTCTTGTCTTTTCATGTTTTTTTAGTATTGAACTACGAATGTTAGTTCTAAGGACTTGTTTGAGGAATAGATACATGATTATGGTTTATGTTATCTCCTTATGTTTGCTTCTTAAGCTACAATCTCATTTTTGAGGACAATGTCTTTCAAAGAGTACAAGAGATGAATAGTGGCTTTGGGAATATTCCCTTATTGTGGGAATGATTGTTTGATCTTCGTCTAATTTGAGAGGCTTACATCTATTACTACTATGCTTGACATTTGGATTAAATGGTTAAATGTTGAGAACTTTTATGTTTTAGAATTTTGAAGGAGATCTTACTTGTCACAACTTGACAACGTGTTGGTGTTGAAAAAAGGATATGGTTTGATTTGTTGGTTTTCTCTTTATGGTTTATTATGTATCCCATAGGTTTGCTTCATTTCATGTTGGAGTTGAGATTTGTGTAGAGTTAATCATTTATTGTCATTGTACTTCATTATTTTTGGTTAACAATGAGAATGATTGGGGCTCTTTAATCTTTGTTTTCTATGTGATGTGAAGAAACTAGGAGACTTAATGTAATCAGGGGAGAGAGTTGGTTTGTAGATTAGTATGTGTGTTCTTTGACACTATGTGATAGAGGATATTGACATGTCCTCTATGTGAGTGCGATTCATAGATTCTTTAGATGCTTTAGTCACTTTCAGATTGGACATTGCCCATGTGGTGGGAGTCCTAGGGAGGTATGTGTGTCATTGGAGTCCTAGGGAGGTATGTGTGTCATTGGCTTCCTAGGGAGGTATGTGTGTCTATCTGTTTGTTATGGATGGAGACAAACTTTGTGTTGGACAACAAATATACAAGGACTTGTGATTATGGATTGCGCTAGATATGTTGATAGCAAAAGTTCTACTTGTGATGTGTGTACCCTTTTTTTAGGTATGAATAGTTAGATGTGTTAGTGACATGTTATCATCACTATTCCAAATGTTGAGTATTTGACAAATACTTGGTCCTATTCTGGAAGAGATGGACTTTAGTGTATCTATTTGAGTTGAAGCATGGCATTCAAATTGTGATCTTGTATTTGGTTTCTTATCTTTCATGCTTGGCATGATGCGGGATGAGAGTGTTATGATCAAGATGGTGGTCACTTGATGGATGTTGTAGATGCTTGGTTGAGCCCATGAGCACATAGGAGTTGGTGTAACATGGTTATATCCTTGGCGTTATTTCATTATTTATTGGTGTTCCCTTTTACTCTTGAAAGGTATATGACAAATGGGAGAATGTTGGGAGGATTAGGTGTATCATAAACCTTTCAAGTCCTAATATTTGAAATATTTAATTATTAATTATTTTATGTGTCATCATAAAATGGGATGTCCACTTTATGCCTTGGCCATTATGCCATTTGTAATATATATTTATTTTGGCATTTACATGTGTAAATAAATTTACGAAAGAATATCTTGTCATGAAGGATGTATATGGGTAAGTGCACAAAGATGGGGGACCAAAAGGGGGTCTTAAGATGCCACTTTTTTTTTTTTTTTTTGAAATCAGGAAAGACTGATGTTGGATGAGAAATTGAAAATAGTTACACTCAAAATTTGCAGATGCAACAAAAACAAGAGTCGTAGTACTCCGAATCTAGTTTCTAAACTACTAATTTTTTTCAAAAATGGTTGAGATTAAGGGGTTCAAAAAGGGGGGCCACACAAATTGGTCCTATTTTTTTTCGAAAAAACATAACATAGTGTCTGGTGTGGGCCCCCTAAAATGTTAACTTTTTTTTAGTATTTCAAAAATCACTTCAGTGAGAAATTAGCTAACACCATGTACTTTATCCCTAATTTTTCTGATAATTTTTTCATGAATAATTGATTTTTTACTAATTTTCAAAGTAGACACATCCTGAAAAATAGAAAATTGAGTGTGCTCCCCCTAAATTTTTTGAAAACTAATCCCAAATCCATTTTTTTAATACATGTAAAATGGAGTCTAGTTTCTAAAAATGTAATTTATTTGATAATTTGATGAACGGTTAAAAAAGTCAAAAATACCACACACTGGTTTTTGACAAAAAATGAATGTACACTAACAAAAGAAATTAAAGCTGAAAACCTTAACATGCTGAAAAAAATTATATGGTTAGAAAGCTAAGAGAGAGATTAAGATTATCGTCATATTTTTTTGACTTATCATTGAAATGAGTGCAAACCTGATGGGGAGCACGCTCAAGATTATGTAATTATTTTTAGAATTTGCAAAAATACATCTTTGGACATTCAAAACTCAGTCCAAGCCCTTGGATTGGAAGAGCAAGGCAAATCCAAGCCAAAAGCTTGGAAATTACCTCCTAGTTTTCCTTTTCCTAGCTTTCCTAGATTTCCTTTTCCTTTCCAATTTCCCTTTTAGATCCCACCAATTTTTCCCTATTTTACTATTTTCCACTTCTCCTCTCATCATTATTACCATCCAATTTATCTTGTTTCCATTTCATCCTCCCAATTTATATTCTCATCCCTCTTTGCATGTCCTAATTTTCTTGTTTCCATTTGCTTTGTCAATAAGAGAGAGAGAGAGAGAGAGGTTTAGGGTTACTCAGGTTTAGGGGTTAGGGTTTAGGGGTATTATTTAGGGTTTATGAGTTTAGGGTTTAGGGAGTTATTTGGGTTTACGGGTTTAGGGTTGCTCAAGTTTAGGGTTTAGAGAGAGAGAGATAGAGAGGGGACCGATAGAGATTGGGAGAAATAGAGGAGATGGAGGAGAGAGATAGGGAGATAGAGAGTGAGGGACATGTCCAAACACATAGGGAGAGAGATTGACAAGTAGAGGGACGATAGAGATAGGGAGATAGGGGAGAGATAGGGAGATAGAGGTTTAGGGTTGCTTGGTTTAGGGTTTAGGGGTTTAAGGTTGCTCAGGTTTAGGGTTTAAGGGCATTATTTAGGTTTTAGGGTTTATGGTTTAGGGGTTAAGGTTTAGAGGTTTAGGGTTTAGGGTTTAGAGAGAGAGAGAGGACCGATAGGGAGATATAGAGGAGACCGAGGGGAGAGATAGGGAGAAAGAGAGTGAGGGACATGGCCAGAGACATACAGAGAGAGATTGAGAGGTAGAGGGACGATAGAGATAGGGAGATAGAGGTTTAGGGTTTAGGGGTTAGGGTTAGGGTTTAGGGGCATTATTTATGGTTTAGAGGTTTAGGGTTGCTCAGGATTAGGGGTTGAGGATTGCATGTCAAAACTAGTCTCTCTCTCTCTCTCTCTCTCTCTCTCTCTCTCTCTCTCTCTCTCTCCCCTCTTTACCTGCTACCCTCTCTCTCTCTCTCATCTATCTACCTCCTAGTTTTCCTTTTCCTAGCTTTACTAGTTTTCCTTTTCCTATCCAATTTCCCTTTAGATCCCACCAATTTTTCCCTATTTTACTATTTTTCACCTCTCTTCTCATCATTTTTCCCATCCAATTAACTTTCATTTTATCTTGTTTCCATTTCATCCTCCCAATTTATATCCTCATCCTCATCCCTCTTGCATGTCCTAGTTTTCTTGTTTCCATTTGCTTTGTCAATAAGAGAGAGAGAGAGAGAGAGAGAGAGAGAGAGAGAGAGAGAGAGAGAGAGAGAGAGAGAGAGAGAGAGAGAGAGAGAGAGAGAGAGAGATTAAAAAATTTAGAGTTTAAAAAATTTTAAAATTTTTGAGTTTAAAAAAATTAGTTTAAAAATTTTAGAGTTTAAAAAATTTTAAAAATTTTGAGTTTAATTTTTTTTTTAATTTTGAGTTTAAAAAATTAAAAAAAAATTGAGTTTAAAAAATTTAAGAATTCACTGGTAGCTTACTACAGATGAAATTTTTTAGATAGAAAGAAAATACAACAAAAAAAGTACCTGACGAAAAATGTTTGAATATGTTTGAAAAATGCTTGAATATACTTGAAAAAGCACTTCGAAAACTTTGAAAAAAATCACAAATTGAAAAAACCACAGTTTCCAAAACTAATTTCCTGGAACAAACCCCTCATCAATTGGAATGGGTGGTAAGGATTTGCAATTGTGATTTTTCAAATGTGAAAAGATGACTATTTATAAAGCCTCACACCTCCGATTGGTTAAGATGACGGGAGGCAACCCTTCATAATGAAAGGTTGCGCTCCCTAATCAAGGAAACCACCCACTTAAGTGGAGCGGTCTCCTTAATTAAAGGAGGCCGCCCACTTAAGGGGGGTGGTCCCCTTTTCTTAAGAAATTTTTAAAATTTTAAAATATAAAAATAGTTAATATATTTAAATATTTAAAATTTTAGAAAAATAAAAAATAGGTATAATTTACTTTAAAAAGTAAACAAACACCTATTAGATGTTTTTAGAAAATTAAAAATATTAGAATATTAAAATATAAAAATTATTTATATATTAGAAAATAATAAAAATTATAAGGGGGTCCATCCAAATCTTCAGATATCGGTTACCACAACGGTAACAAAAATTGGATAATGGTCACCACAATGGTAACAAAAATCAGAGATTACAGTCACCATAACAACGGTAATGGAAATCAGAAGATAATGGTCACCAGAAGGGTAACCGAAACTAGAAGATATCAGTCACCTAAATGGTAACAAAAACTAGAAGAGGATGGAATTACTGAGACTTTGAGGATAACCTACTATGAAGGAGAAAAGAACCTAGTTTCCTAGGACTTCTTAGCAGAGCCGATGAAGTGTATGGTTTAGGGTGGCCCCCAAGTTTAAAGCTTTAGCAGAAAATCTATAGTTAAGCTTAAGAATGAGGGGGGGCCTTTAAACATTTGATTGAGAAGCACTGGCTTATCCTTCCTAGAAACTTTGTTAAAACAATGCAGTAGGAACATCTTGGGGTAGCCTCTAGCACGGAGTCTAGAATAGAGAAGCCTCCCGAGTCTGGTGAAGCTGAAGGGGTCAAAGTCCCTGAGAAGGTATCTATGAAGCTCACTCCTAATAAAAGATTTCTTCTAGTGAAGAGGATGCCACAAGTAAAAAGGAATATACTGGTAGGCATTCAGGGGTTTCTAAAAACACTTGGTGTTAAGAACACCACTGTTTTGGAAATGTTCACATTTGAAGAAAGTAATATCAAGAAGATCTCTAGAGAAGGGTGGAGACAGATGGAGTGATCCTTATTTTAGGATAAAAACTCTGATACTACTAAAAGAAATCAAGCAAAGAGGTCTCATCACCAGTCTAGACACCAATGGCATCATCAATAAATCTCCTGAAGTAAACAAGATCAGAAAAGTTGGTTCTATAATAGACATCAGATTTCCACAGTCCATGATATTGTATAATAGAATGTTTTAGGATTTAACTGTGTGAAATTTTTTCTTTCAACATTTCGGATCACACTCCGTGATCCATCATCAGGAAGTAGAAAGCAAGAGAAGAGAAAAAATGATAAGTTTGTAGACCTCAACTAGCTAAATAGAAGGAGGGAGGGGGGTTGGCACAAAAACCAAGACACCAAAAGTTGGTTCTAGCCAAAAGTTGTCGTTCTAAGTGGCATAAGAAGAGACATGCATAAACGACAACAAAGTTACTACCCATGGCAGTACCTTGAACTTGCTTGTAGAAAATGCCATCAAACCCCAAATAATGCTCATGAAGGACAAGTTCAGCAAGACCCATGATCAAGTCAATAAGATCACGTTCATGACTATAAGCCTCAAAATACTCAGAAATCATAACACAAAGGGCATGAAGGCCTTTCATGGTAGGAATACTCGGATAAAGAGATTCCACATCGAAAGTAAAAAGGATACAGTTTGAAGGGAAAGACTTATTACCGAGATCACGGAGTAAAGTGAGGGAATCAGGAAGATGAAATTTTTATTTCAGGAGAATCAGAAACGAGAGAAAATGAAGAAGCTTAGAGGTAGGTTCTAACATATAACCAGAGTAACTACAAATCGGTCTATCAACAACCACATACTTATGAAGCTTAGGAAGGAGATAGAAAGCACAAGCTCTGGAAGATGTAATAGGATGCTGCCTCAAGAACTTGGAAACAGGATCTAGAAAAGACTTATATTTCTCGATGAGAAAAGTGAGTCTACTCCAAATGAGTTTCCAAGGAATAGATTCGACACATACACAAAAGAATCATAAAGTTGTCTTAGACCTTCATTTCTATACCAAGAATTATCCAAAACAACAAGCCCAAGGTTTTTATCCGCAAGTTTGATAATGATGGAACAATCCTTCTTTAAATCCTATAAAATTTTAAGGAGTTTTGTAGGAATTAAAGGGTGCAAAGAGAAGGAACAAGAAGCAATATGCTTCTTCAAAATGAGTTCACCCTTCTGAATAATCTCCTCAAGTTGATGGTTAGGCTCATCAGGATGCCAGAAAGGATTTTTCTAGTGAAAAAGATGAGGAAACTATCGATTAAAGACGGGAGAAGTAGCGGAAGAAGGTTCACAAGGGCTAGGATCAGCTTCGGGACCAAAAAAGGCACGAAGATGAAGAAACCTTACGAAATCCCTGAACTCATTGTGAATGTCAGAGACGGACATGGGGGGTGGGCAGGGAATAAATTTAATCCCAAGATCGAGAAGCTTCCTTTCATCATAAGAAAAACTCCTAGAAGAAAGGTTATGTATAGCAAAATTGGAAATTCTATTGTCCATGGCCGAAGGAGTCATTTTAGAGAAAATAAGGAATCCATAAAGGCTCAGTCAATAGCAGTTCCCCCAAAAGTTAGGCAGAAATAGGGGCGGCAAAAGTGACGCGATTATTGTGTTGACCTCTGCCGCGGTTTCTGCCATTGCCTCTCGAAGAATTCTAACCACAACCATTATTTACGCTCTTGTTTATGTCCTTGGATGAGGAAGAAGGAGCGACAGATGATGTATTCTTCTTCGTCTTTGGGAGGGCGAAACTTGGAGTGGAGGGCAATGGTCCAGAGGCAGCTGAGATGACAATCTTCTTGGCTGTCGACTCCCCATTTTTTTGGAGGGGAAGAGGTAGAATTTTGAGTGGGAAGACTCTTATTATTTTTCTTCTTCTTGTTGTTATTCTTATTATTATTATTATTATTCTTCTTCTTGGGACCAAAGGGGGTCTCAGGAATAAAGCAACCTAAATGAGATTTAAGTTGAGAAAGTTCCTTCGAGAGAACACCATGCCTTTGATTCAGTTTCTCGTTTACCAAATCAACAACAATTTGATCAATAAGAAGTTGACCTACCTCAACCATTGCTTCATCCCTGGACCATTGTCGTACGGATTTGGCTTGGTCTTTGGCAGATTTCTTTAAGGCGCGATCAATCAAAAACTGGTTGCAAAGAGAATGTAATTCCTTAGTGGCTTTTGAGTGCCACTTATCAGAAGTGACAACAAATTGGCCAAGAAGGGGGAGAGAATTAAGGGCTACACATGCACCATTAAGAGATGCATCAAAGTTATCGACAATTTGAGAAATCTTAGCTTCGTGGTTTTGAGAAACTTTAGAAATTCCCTCAATATAAGCTTCGAGGAATTTACGGTTGGCCTCCGCTTAAATGGATTCTAATTTTGAAACCAAAATAGAATTCCCT